>CM031234.1:568951235-570422902 GCA_018340775.1 Taxus wallichiana var. yunnanensis
TGAGCTTTCCACTTTTCACCATGATGTGCTTCTAGAAGCTTCTACCGTAGGCATGCTCCTTCCTGGGCCAACCTGTTAGCTGGGATGGCACCTTATCCACTCAACATGCACAGTGAGTCATGCTTTTCACATGTTCTATCCCAATGCCTCCCAATTTGGCTAAGTCTCAAACCCTTGGTTCTATCTCAGCGCACAGCACGCACGTGCACCACAAGCTTCCTTAAACCCTTTTCTTAAACCCCGCCTGTGCGCTTTGTCCTTGCGCGCCTCTCTTCAACTAGGACCTGCTGCATACACACCTTTTGTACTTAGCCAACATTCTAGGGGCCCAACATCACCCCACACTACACCTGTTCTCTCCGTCCAGGGAACACTTCTCTAGTGAAAGAAAGAATACAATAGGCTTATGCCTTGGAACAAGAATAAGGGGATGAAAGAATGGGGAAAGAAGAAAGAATGGGAGAGTGAAGGAATCACTACAACAAGCTAGGAAAATCCTTTTGCAAGTCAGCCTCCAACTTGTTCCAGGCATCGACTTCTTCCTATGCTCTCTGACAGAGGTCACCGACTAGGGCACTCACCTCCCCAAAATTTAGTCCATCTCCTTGCACGCTCATGGTATTAGTGATTTTCTCCAACTCCTTGCCTATATCCTCCAGTGCATCCATTCTTCGTGTAATACATGGATATAGTTCCTTCAACTAGTTTTTGATTGAACCCCTTAAGGTTTCAATGGCTTCATTTCCTCTTGACCTCGGAAAGGATTTTATCCCTTTCCACCCTATTTCCCTTGTTCTTCTCTTGGAACTCCTTGAGTTCTAGCTTCATGAGTGGCAACCAAGGTGCCTGCCACTTTGTCTCTATCCGCACAATTGTCGTACGCAGCCTCAGTAGTCCGGGAAGCAACCCTTACATCAGCAAGAACCTTGTTGTATTCCACGACAAGCGCTACGATCTTCAACTTATCCTCTTTCTCTAGGTGCACGACAACTTCTTCTGCAGACTCCAAGGCTAGCGATTGTCTTTCCATGGTGAGGACCCTTGTTAAATCCTCCAGCATCCCAAGGTAGATCCATACTTCTGCATGGGTGATGCTAGGTCCGGATGCTTCAATACTATAGCCTCATTGATGGATTCCACCTTCTTGTACACAACGCATACCTTAGCCTTTTCATCCTTCAATTCACGCTGCCACTGGCACTGATCAACTTCTCCTAGCTTAGCTCCTTTGTCATTACAGCTAGCTCTTCCTCTTTCTTCTTTAGCTCCCCTTCCAGATCTCTGATCCTATCATTCCGCCCAAAGAGTCTAGCTTCGATCTCAATGGAGACTTTGTTGAGCGTGTGCACATAGTTTGTTCATCTGAGAGCTGACTGGGTATCCACCACTGAGGTTTTCTTCTCTTGGTCTTGGTAATGTTATTATTTCCCTGTGGCTTACCTCAAACTCTGGCTCATCAAGGTGGGACTCTATTTCCCATGAGAGAATCTTCCTTGTCTCATGGGATATGCAGCCTCCTCCATCAAAAGATGACATTGCTACAAGCTCCTCTCGCCGAATAGTACTTTAGAACTCACATGCGCGAACACTTTCTTGGGGTCATCAATATAACCCATCTCTGGCCTCTCCCCTCTCGTGCACCTTCCTCCCATGCATGTACCCTTAGGTATACTTACAATCAAAATGGGGCCTCTAGTGCTGCCGTGTTCCTCTTCTAGCGCTCTCCTCCTTCTCCTTGTTCAACACTGGCTCAACGCTGTGTTCCAATTTTTCCTCCACCATGGTCTCAATGTTCTTAGTCTCTTCTCCTTCTACCACCTTGGTTGTATGTTCCTGCGTAGAGCTTGGAGACTCTTGCTTCTACGTGCGCTAGCTTCCTCACCTTTTCCCATGTCTTGGGTGCCTTCTCCTACCTAGCTATCCTTCACCATACTAAAAAAGGAACCCCTGTTCTTCTTCTCCGCCTTCCTCCTCTGAATCATGTACATTGAAGATGGGTGGCCCTTGATCTTTCCCAGGGTCCTCTTCCCCACTTACTTCTTCTCCACTCTCATCCTCTTCACTCTCATCTTTTTCTCCTATGCACTTGTCCAAATTCTCAGTCTCTTCCGAGACGGTCTCTTCTTCTACCCTCTAGCTTCTTCCTAACTGGAGATTCTAGTGTAGGTGACTCTGTTTCTTCCTCTCCTGATGACTCCTTGTCTGATGGATTTTCTAGCTCTAGAGTCTTCTCTTTTACTATGGGCCTCTTCTTGTGTGCGTACATACTAGTTCTGCACTTTTCCCGGGGAACCTATTGCCTGTGTCTCCACCACACTTGGTATTTTCTTTTCTGGCTCTTTTTCCTCCCATTTGGGCATGGGTCTCTTCCTACTAGTTGGATCCTGAGGTATAGATACCTCATTCTCCAGATATGTGCCCTTCTCATACTTGGGTCTTATGTGGATGTACACGCATGCCGTGATCCTTCTGCAATGGGCAGAGTCATGGGCCTTATCATTTAAACTTCATGCGACACGTACCTCCATGTACGCATGTTGCTTTCTAGGGTAGACCAACCCTTTGTGCATTTCCCTATGGTCCTGGTCCAGATTACCAAGGTCCAACTTAAACTTCTTGACTCCTTGAACCTATTTACTCCTCGCTTGGAAGTATTGAGCTGTGAAGGAAAAGGGGAGCTTGCACCATGGGCTCCATGTCTCATCTGATAGTTTGAATCTACCTAGGCAGAAATGCTGGTACACAAAAATTCTTCTTCTCCCCTAGTGGCTGCTGGTAGTTGTTTAAGAATTCTCCATTCTCACCTCGAACGCGTTCCTTAGGCACGTATACCATTTTTCCAAGTGCGCCTTGTGCACAATTGTCATAGTGTCACAAGCATATTTTTCAAACCTCTTTGCGGGTGAGGGGTCTTCAGCAGGGTACTCCCACACGAACTTTTCTGATGCATCCGGTACCCCGATCTCTGAAAACACAATGGTTAATAGGACATTTCCAAAAAGGATCCTATCGCCTTCCTTCGTGTAGCTGAAAATCTCATCCGTGATGAATGCGGATAAGTTGTAGATGGTGCCCTCTAAATTTTCCTACAAACATTCAACCATGGCTTATTAACCTGGGTCCATCTCTCCTAGCCATTTAACTTTGACACCAGGTGCGCGCCATCTTCATTACCGGATCCTTAATGTCTCATGACATCATAATACCTTGACCCCTTCTTGTATGCATAAGCAGCGATAGTTTCCTTAATCACTTCTTTTTCGGTCAAGTCATCCTCCAAACCATCTCCTTCACAGATGAGGCCTGTGAAATGTGAAATGAGTTGAGGGGTTATGCACATCTTGCACCCTGTGAAGTGGAAGTAGTCCTCATGCACACACAACATCAGCCATTGATATAAGCACTCAAGTTTCAAGTAGGGCAACTCAAAGAGTTGTAATAACCCTGCCTTCTCCAACTTAACCTTCACATCATCATTATAAATGGGCAAACCCTTTGGTGTCCTTTTGTTTTTTGGGTGCACTAACTCTAGCGCCATCTCCTTCTCAATTGTGCTTGTCCAATGATTGTAGTCATTCACAGACATGTTCCTCAGATGGGACTCCCACTCCTTCCCCAACAACACTCCATCTTGGGTACTACATTTCTGCATACCACTCCTCATTTGTGCATGCGTCAGTTTCTTATTGCTTACCCTTGCCCTTTCCCTTGCCCTTCTTGGGTGTGCTAACTAGTTTCTTGGGTGCCATTATCTAGGTCTACTTCAATCACTCCGTGTTACTCTATTCTTCCACTCTCTCCAACCTTAGATCTCGAACTTGTGAAGAAAGTTCCTTAACCCCGTGCCCTAGTTCTTCAAACCCTAACTGGGATACTCCTTTCACAAGATGACACCTTCTCCCACTTTTCCTACGCCCGTGAAATCCTTTCCTCCTGGTTCGCAAATCCAAACTAGTTACTCACGCTTCAATTTCTCCAAATGTTTCTTCACACGGATCAATTTTTTGGAAGCCCTAGTTTGCAAAGGTGTAAAAAGTGCTTCTTTCTCTTTATACGCAAAGTGAATAATGAAGTGCCTCACCCCTTTATTTATAGTTTTTCCCTTTTTAAGCATTAAGTGCTACTTCACCTACCACCATACTTTTAACATTTAATGCGGCTTTTTCAAACAAAGCCCGACTTTAGCTTTCCCTCATGCGCCCAAACCTGCGTGGACAATCCTCCAACCTTCTGGCGCACAACCAATCCAACATGACAAGAGACTCTTGCACGCACGCATAACCAGTGCCGAAGGCACTTCTTCTGTCCTGATTTTTGCTCTCGCCTACCTCATGTTGCTTATGCGATTTTCCCTTCTTTGTACGTGGGATCTGAAAGTAGCTTTTATCTTGGCACCAACCATCCTTTTTCCATCTTTTCTTTCCAAGCACCTCTTTCAACAGGGCCATTCAACTGGGTTTTTCAACACAAACTTCCTTGGCATTTTAACCATGCTCTCCTTCACATTACTCCACCCCACACTAAAATGATGCGTGGTCCTCTGTGCACTCAAAAATTCTCAAAAAGTAGTAATAAGGTTACCGGCGCCCAAGGCGCAAAACAAAACAACAACACGAAAGGGAAACACAAGAAAAGAAATGCATAAAGGAAAATTCTAAACTAACTAGAAAAAACTACCTTATTTACAAACACCAAGAAGACTTATTTATAGTAGGGCTTCAGCCTACTCCCATTGAAGTGTCTAGGCAATTTCGTTCCATCCAACGCTTGTAACTAGCACACACCCAAATCAAGGATGTATGAGATTTTATAGGGACCTAACCAATGGACTTTCAACTTCCCAGGATGGCGCAGAAACTTAGAATCATATAGTAAGACCATCTGCCCAACCTCAAACTTCTTGTTTCTAATGTGGCATCATGCCAAGATTTTTTCTTTGCTTTCTCTATTGTTTGGCTCCACCTGCAGTGATCATCTCTCATCCAACTTCATTAACTCATCAATTCTCTCTTCCAACGCTTGCTTTCTCATCAACCAACCCTCTTACACGTGCATGCTATTCACAGAGAAGGTAACATGAATTCAACCGACAGAACAAATTTCCATGCCAAACACCAATTAAAATGGTGTGGCTTTGTTCAACCTTTTATAAGTTGTCCTTGTAAGCCCATAATACTGTTGATACTTTGTCATCCCAATCTTGTCTTCCGACATCACAAATTTTGGTCAGGGTATGACTCAATATTTTGTTGAATGCTTCTATGGTTCCATTTTCTTGTGGGTGATAGGGTGTAGTCTTGTGATGAGCCACCATGAACTCTACTAATAGGATCCTCACGGTCTCATTCAAGAAATGCGTACCCCTATCGTTGGTTAAACTCAAAGGACATCCATACCTCATGATAATGTTCTCCCATAAGAATCTTGCCACTATGGTCTATTGTGTAGTCTTTAGTTGGGGCTGCCTCTACCCACCTTGTCAAATAGTCCATGTGCAAGTGATGACATAGCGTGACCTAGTCCTACGTGCCACTGGTGCAATAGGGCCTACAAAGTCTATTGCCCACTTCTCAAAAGGTTCCACACTAGGTATAGGGTGCAAAGGCATTTCATCTCTCTTTCCTAGCTTGCCAATGCGCTGACAATGGTCACACACTTTACAATAGTCTTTATAATCCTTGTATAGGTTTCCCACCACAATCCTACCATTAATATCTTACGTGTGGTGGCGTCACCTGCATAATTCCCACCCACACTTCCTCCGTGTGCTTCCTCCATGATGGCGAGGCACTCATGCTCTAATACACACCTGCACAAAACTTCATCACGTCCCAACTTGTATAAGTCTCCACTGATCAACATGTAGGGCATGGCGCGTATGGCGAGCTGCTTCTTCTCTAATGCCTTCATTCCTTCCAGCACCACACCTTCCTTTAAAAATACTAATCTCCTCCAAATCGAGGGTGCACACTTTGTAACCTAAATAGTTACGCATCTGGCATTGTTTCCTCAATACTCTCGCACCTCCTCCCCTCACTTCTCGAGATGATCGGGCCCATAATTACTTTTCCTAGGCTTCACTACTACCGTGAACTCAAACTCTTGAAATAACAACACCCACCGACATATGCACCCTTGTAGAATGGGCTTGTTCACCAAATACTTTAATGCCATGTGGTCGGTGTAAAATACAAAGGGTGTTGCCAATAGATACTACCTAAATTTTAAAAGCACGTAGATCATTACAATGCTTCGCACTTAGTCCGGGTGTAATTCTCGCTCTGGGTGTCAACTTCCTACTTGCAAAACACAGAGGATGATCAAAAATTCCTTCACCTGGCTATGCAAGCACTACTCCAATGGTGGTTCCTAAGGCATCTACATGGACATGGAAGGGCTTGTCCCAAGAGGGAAAATGTAATATAGGCACGATGACAAGCCTATCCTTTAATGTATCAAATGCCCTCTGATTGTGCCTCTCCCCAATGGAAGGCACTTTTATGTCTAAGAGCAGCTCTCTAGAGGTGTGGCTATCTTGGCATATCCCTTGATGATTTTTTTGTAATAACCCATATACCCAAGAAATCTGCACACTGCGCTTTGGCTAGTAGGTTCCCCTAACCCCACAATAATTGTAACTTTGGCAGGATCTACCAGCAAGCCCTCCTTACATATGATATGCCCCAATAATGTCCCAAAGGGTGTAGAAAATACACACTTCTTAATGTTGAGGGATATCCTCAACTGCCTACACCTCTCAAACATTAACCTCAAATTGTCACAATGGTCTTTTACTAGCCCATACACTGTCCAATCATCCAAATAGACCTAAAGAAACTTATGGATGAAGTCTTGGAACACTTGCACCACTATGCGTGAAAAAAATAGTAGGCACATTCTTTAAACCAAAGGGCATGACATGTATGCAAAACTTCCCCACTTAGTGGAGAAAGTTGTCTTCTCCTGGTCTTCCTTTGCAATCTAAACTTGGTGGTACCTCAAAATCCATCCGTAAAGGAATAGATTTCATGCCCAAAAAATCCTTCCAAAATCTCTTCAATGAAGGGGGTTGGAAAAGGATCAATGACACAAACTACGTTCAGCTCCCTATAATCCACACAAATCCTAATTTTCCCATCCTTCTTGATGTTGATTACCATCAAACTTATCCATTCCGATTCTTCCACTACTTCAATGATCCCAGAAGCTATCATTTTTTCTATCTCCTCCTTAACCTTTACACGTAAATTGGGATTCATTCGGTAGGGTCTCTTCTTGACCAGGCGCGCACCATCCTTCAACTTTATCTTCATCTCCCCCAAGGAATGGTGGACACCTTTGAGCTCATGGTACCCACGCAGGGAATAAATCCTCAAATTCACGCAATAGATCAATGATCTTAGAGACTTCCTTCTCCGACCAAGTAATCTCCAATAATAGCTTCCTTAGGTTCTTCCCTAAACCGATGTTAACCTTCTTTATCTTTAAGGGCTCATGGTAGGTGTGTGCACGAGTATCAACACTATCCACTACCTCACACGTCCCTACAGAATGGATAACATCCAAGATTTCTGCTTCCTCCCCATCAATCACATACACCAACTTCCTTTCTCCTTTTCCAAACACACGCGCTCAAGTCTGTAACTCTTATGTTTCTTCTACTTCTTCTTCAAAGCATGCCTCCAAACCTAGTTCCACCTAGCAAATCCAATAGCCTATCTTTTGCCATGGCACTATCCCCCATGGTAAGGCGCTTAACAACTATAATGCCTTATCAACTGATGGCTTGGTACTTCGATATTCAAACATTTGAATGAGGTCACCACTAGCTCTTGCCAATTCCTATTTGGCGGCGTGTCTCTAATGTATGTACCATGCATGCGCAGTAACCCTGTAGTGTAGAATACAACTTGTGTACCCAAAGGGATGGTGGCAAAGCTTCCACCTTTTCTCCATATCCTTCTCACACTCCTGGATATGGAAAGAGGTGGGTTCCTTACCATGGTAGTCCTTGATGGTCGGTGGGCATGTTGCTTCTAGAAAATCTGACAGAGAGCAATTCTCACCTCATGCCATTCCAAAAGGCTCTCCTGATGTGTAGCCCACCACCATGCCACTATGCTTTGAGTAGGACATAACTTAACATCCCTCTTCATTCCTTCTCCTCCTTCCATTGAGCTTCCATCTCCTGTAAAAATATCTCAGGGAAGGCCCCTCCTGAATACTTAGGTAATTTTTTTCCTCCTAGGCACCGAACCGTGTATGCACCTTTGTTACTTTTGTTACCGATCCTCTCAACTACCATCCGATCAATTCATAAGTCCCATGCACCCAATTATCACATGCTAGACTGGTGGTGTCACTTACTGACTGAGCATCCTCAAACTGGATAACTCCATCGATAGGATGGATTATCTCTGGGTCCCTGATTGAGCGCACATATATCCTATCCAAAACTTCTTCTCCCAAAGGTTCAGTATAGGGCGTCAACTTCCCATCAGCCAGGGGTATAATGACCGCTCCTCCTTATTTTCAAAGTTGATGTACCCTTTGTTGAACCGAAGGTCCACATTGTTCTTGTAACACCATGGGCGCCCAAGTAGTGCTGGGAAAATTGTCTACCTCGGCGAGCACCAAGACTTCAAAGTCCCCAGTAAACTTAGCTCCCTGGATAGTGATAGCTACATCCTTTAAGACACCGATGGGCATTTCCTTAGTCTTGTTTTCCATATACAACACATTTGAAGATGGTTGTAATGCAGGTCTTCCCATCTGATGCCATGCATCCAAAGTTAGAACATTAACCTCTGCACCTGTGTCAATGAGGATATTACTAAGGAGCCATCCATCTACAACTACATTCAATGTGATCTCCTTGTCATAGTCAAGGCTGTGAGGGGGAAGGTTTACGTGCAAGACCTACCTCTCGTGCTCTCCTTCTGCTGCGTGGTACCTTCTCTCTCAACCATGATCCTAGCAAGGGAATAATATTCTCTTGCCTTAGCATTTTACATACTTCCTTGACCTCATCCAGGTCATCCCTTGGCGCCTCGACTCTCCTTCCTTGTTCCTCCCTCCTGGACTACTCCTTTAGACACTAGATCTCCCCTTGTAAACTCTGAATGACATCCATGGTGTCTTGATATACCTCCTTTTGACATGCAGGGTCTGGGTACTTTCCATGAACTACTTTCTCCTCAAACCATGTTCTTTTGCCTTGGTATCTCTTTTACGCGCATAGCTTCTACTCTTGTTGTTACCAAAACTAGCTCCAAACCTGCATCTCATGTTACTTGTGGCATCCACTGTGTGTCTACCTTTTTAATGCTAACCATTGTAGTGCCCTTGTCTTTCTGGTGCTGCTGATTCATGTGCTCAAACAACTCTAGGCACTCCTCATACTTGTGCTTCTTTTCACACCATGAGCACTGCAATGTGTCCGGCAACTCTCGCTTGTAATGCTCAGAGACCCATAATTGGAACAGGTTCCACACGAGAACTCAGTCCTTCCTCCCCATGGTTACCACGACCACAAAATCCTCCTCAAAAACCCCTTCTACGTGTGCCTCCATCTGCGCGCTCCTCATAACAATGATCATCACCCTTGGAACTACTAGAAATGTTGGTTTGGTGCACCCCATGATCAATGGCCTCATGGATCTAATCAATGAGCCTACATAATCCTTAGTATCATGGGTTGTAGAGGTGCAAATATTATAGTAGCAAGACACATTCTTCCGATTGCATGCTGTAACAAGGGGCATCTACTTGCATCATGGTCCCCATGAAAATTTCACAGTCTACTATCATGGTGCGTACCATCCTCTGGGGGAAATTATCCTTGACATGCCCCTCTACTTCACAATCTATGCACCATAAACCACTACGAGTCTCATGGGCTGAGTTCATAGATAAATTCTTCTCCAGCTTCTTAGCCATAACAACAATTTGAGCCTCCAGAATGGGCTAACACCAATATCAACACTACCAACAACCTCGGCATGCAGAGCAGCTTCCAATACCTCACACAAGTATGTGAAAGTTTTATGAGATAAGGCCCTTCTAAAAGGTGTGATCAATCCTCCAAAAACCACTGAGCATGCTTGTGAAGGGTGAATATCATATGATAATTTAGACAAGAGAGTTTTAAAGCGTGCATCATACTCTCACACACTCTCTGCCATTCCTTGTTGAATCTCCTTCAAAGCACTGATGCTCTTCTATTCAAACTCAGGGATGTGGAATTCTACCAAGAATGCGTTCTTTAAAGTAGTATAATCCACCACTATTTGATGAGGGTCATATTTCCTATACCAGCTATGTGCGTGCACCCTTGCAACGTGGTTGCAAACTGACTAGCCTTCCACTCCGGGGTTGTGATACCCTTTGCACGCCATAGCAGTTCACACTTGTGAACATGTTCTCGCAACATCCTCAATACCTCTATAATCTAAAGTGTAACGACATCTCAAAGAAGACTTGAGGGGGTGGCTGGGGCCCTTATCCTCCTAAGCCAGAGCCTTAGTTCCCTCCGGTGTTTCCTCCACCACCGGATCCACCAGTCCACTAGGTCTTATGCCTCCTAAGCCACTAGATCCACCAAAACCACTAGGTCCACCGATCTTGTGCCCCTTGACCCACTAGGTCCTCCACTAGGTCTTGTAGTAGTCGTGCCAAGTGTCCCCATGGTTCCACTGAACTAGTGCTGGTCTATGATAGTGCCCCACTACCACTATTGTACCCCGTGCCACTCCTAGACGTGAGACCAAGGATTGTATACTAGCTCCTTGTCCAAAGACTCCTCGAATACTAGAATATGTGTAGCCATAGAAGTGGGAATTGAAAAATTATACCTCCTAGGTGCAGATCTGTCACTTCCACTGATATCAACTGGGTCAATGATACTTCTTCCTTGTTCTGAAAACCAAGCACCAGGGTTTGGTCACTGGGTGGGTTTAGATATGTGCCAATGACTCTTCTTTCTCCATGTGATGAACTCTCACCAGAAGCTGAAGGGGTCTCTCTCACACTTGCCAAGATGGGGTAGCACAAACTACTCAACTTCCATCCTCCATGTGAACCTCAACTCCTTCCCGTAACGCATCTACCTCCATAGATCCATCACACTTGCAGCCTCACATCGTCTAGCAATCTCCCTTTCACATGCTTCACTATACTTGAGCCATCTCTCCTCCCTTTCCTTCTCTGTCGTAATATCTTCCATCTTCCTCCACCCTAGCTCCCTCGCCCAACGCTCGAATGGTCTAGCCGGCCATTGGAAATGCCTCTAAACCCAAAGTAACAACTAGGATCTTCATTGCCATGAGGGATAACACGTAGAAATGATCCTCTAGGCTCCCATAGAAACTCAAACTCAACAACCTCCGGACAAGAATATGTGGAAATGGCGTACTCCAGAGTGTAGCTAGCTAGTACTCCTTTCCACCAATGATCCACAACACGGGTCCACGTTAGATCTACATCTCTGTAACCTCTGGTATTCTTCTTGGGTCCACACACACATCCATAACGCCAACTTGATCTAGGTGCATAGGCTGAGAGCCACTCATACAGTTATACTGGTAAAGCAAAAAAAATTTCATACAGATCATGGTAGAGGTTCTCTTCTACCCATCTACATGCATCAAACTCAGGTCTAGTGCTGAATCTCTGAGAAAATTCATCCTCCGTGCTCTTGAACCATGATTCAACACTTTCCAAAGTTAACCGCTCTATCATTACTCACTACACAGATCATGTTGTATGCTATTTCCCACTACAACTTCAAAAAGAGGTCCCGACAATGAACCAAGATGTAGTCATTTTTACCCCTATCACAAAAGAAAGGAACCCCATGCGTGTTGGCCTATCACCCAATGGATGTTGGGCGCTCACCGAGGCACACGCAGGTGCCGAGTCTCTCTTTTATGTGAGTTTAGTGGGAAACATCATCATCTATGATTTGTGCTTAAGAGATTTAAAAGGAGTTAAGACATTCAAGAACCATAGAGCTCAGAATGACCTCTAGATCCTTGCAGTCATTACAGATAGAAAGTACTTAACAGATTATATAACTTGTACCATAATAGAAAGAAGTATACAAGCATCCATACTTAGCATAAACATAAATGAAAGAGAACCTATGAGAAATATGTATGCATCAAAATCATTGATATTCATATTCATATAACTGGTAACCTCATTACATCCATGGAGCCATTACAGAATGTCACAGAGAAACAAACCGCAGTCATGCATTACAATGGACTAATGTAGCTAGGCTATCAAAAGAAAAATTGCAATCCCCATACCCATTATACATTCTTTCCCAAATACCATTATCCACTAACATAGTTCTTACAGTATTTCTGTAGATCTCTACCTTTTCTAGTTCTCTCTCTGTTTACTCTGCAGGTGCTTGTATTTATAGCCTTTCTAGGCTGCCAAATCATCCTCTAGCACCCTCAGATCCAATGCCAAGTGTCTAAATGTGGTCCTCCATGCGAGCATGCTCTCCCAGCCCGAGCTTTCCACTTTTCACCATGATGTGCTTCTAGAAGCTTCTACCGCAGGCATGCTCCTTCCTGGGCCAACTTGTCACTAGGATGGCACCTTATCCACTCAACATGCACAATCAGGTCATGCTTTTCATGTGTTCTAGTCTTGAACACCAAATTTGGCTAAGTCCCGAACCCTTGGTTCTGTCCACATGCACCACGCGTGCCACGAGCTTCCTTAAACCCTTTTCTTAAACCTTGCCCCGCGCGCCTCTCTTCAAGTAGGACCTACACGTATATGCACCTTTTTTACTTAGCCAACATTTTAGGGCCCCAACATGAATCTACAAAATCCAATGGGTTACTTAGCGTTGTCCATAAGAAAATTGGCAAGTTTGTTGTAAGATTCCTTATAAGGGGCTCAATATGAGAAGAAGTAACATGAATAACACCAAGTATTTTGGTTAAAACATGAAATTATATAACTAAAGAATGAGGTCTAGTGATTGAGAAGGCTATTTTCTTCATTCTTTCAATCACAAATTTCCATAATTTATTGGATGTGTTATTGAATGCATAAAATTCCAAGAAGTATGAGCCACATGCCTTATTGAATCCATTTCAAAGGATGATATTTCAACCAATATGACAAGGGGCATTGTAGTCTATGTGAAGTATTAAGTTTTGGATTATTACATAGTGGATCTTAACACTTTGCAAAACATATCCAAGCATAAAAATATTCATTGAAGGAAGCCTCATTCTTGGGGAGAGTAAGAAAAGAATCATCTAAAAATTGGCCATCAATGACTTGAGTTCTAATTTGGAGGCACGAATCCCAGATTAGACCTTATTCAACTATGCAAGTGAGAAGTACCCAAATTATTTCACCACAAAAACATAGTGTGCGGATCAAGAGGAAATCTCTACCAAATAGAGAAAAAGAGACCAAATACTTCAAATTTTTAGCCATTGATGGTTAAGAAAATTGAATCCTCTAAGAAGAGCATTTATATAACTGAAAGAAAAAATCTAAACCTAAGACCCTTTAGCATGGGTAGGATGAAGGGCCATTTAATTCAATCATATGATTTTTCAAAATCCAACTTGAGAATGTTAGAGAGTTATTGAGAATTATAATCCCATTCCATTCCTTCCCAAACAACAATAATGCTATCAAGAAAAAAATATTTTATAAAACTTGTTTTCTCTCATTTGATAATCATAGGAAGAGTATGGAAAAGCAGAGCATGAGGTCCTTGACTATGATCTGTATGATAGATTCAACAGAGTGATGGGCCTCTAACTGTTACAAGTTCAGGATCCCCGCTTTAGGTATAAAATTGATATTACCTTTGTGAATAAATTTACCTAAGGATTTGTTCGCAATTTTTGATATAACTAAAGTAGGAGAGCTCCATAAATGGCCATATAGATTTGAAAATTTATAGGTAAATCCATCCACATTTGGTGCTTTGTTGTTTTCCATACATTACACCATCACATAGTTCTCCTCCATGGTGAGGGGAGCTTCAAATTATCATCTAGATAAAGAGTTTAACTTGTAGGGGACTACATCCAAGCACTATTGTAGATCCTACTCCCAATACAACATCTTGAAGTCATAGATTAGAAAACTAGTTTGTAATTGTCCAAGAAGTCCGGAGAAATTAGGAATGTTGGTGGATTGAGTATGTACATTTTGAATAGATTTGATTTTTTACTTGACTTGTTTGGTCAACAAAGATTTAAAAAATTATTTGGAAGCTTGATCTTTGACCTAAGCAATGTAAAATGAGAACTTGAATTTCCAAATATTGTGTTTAAGTTCAATTGCTATAGATTCCAATCAAGGACTAGAGGGCTTACATTAAATCTTGGAAAAAACACCTTCAATTTTTTTGTGTAGCGAATAATTTAACCATTTGCAAACTTGCGCCTCTTTTTTCTAAAGTGGTGGATGAAGAAGATAATATAATGCATAACATTAATCCACTATAAAATATTTCTATCAAAATATGGTGAACATGGTGCTAAGTTACAAACCCTAGAAATGATTTGGATGATTCCCTTGTGATCCGGAAGAAACAAATTAAGCAATAACTATGTATGTGGAAATTTAGTTGGACACCTCCCCATTCTATCTAAAGGCAATACAAATGTGGTTAGAAAGAAAAATTTCTTAATGGATGGTGAAAATTACTTTCCATAAATATGAAAAGTGAACACGTGTTGAAATGAGGAATCATATCACAATCAAGTCTTATGAGTATATAATCAAATTTGTCCTAAAAAATAGACATCTAAACCAAGGTTGAGAAGTAAATTCCCACCATCGGAAGAGAGGGTCTAACAAAAGGCCAATGGCTTTCAAAATATAACCACACTTCATGATATCCCACACATCATTACATTGGTGGTGCACTCTCTTTTCCCTAATAAACCTTAATCATATTAAGTCACCTCGGATTATCCAATAGGATAAAAGTAAATTATATGCTAACCATCACCATAATGTTGATCTTTTACTAATATTTCTAGACCATCATTAGGGGCATAAACGTTAATGAGGCTAAAAGAGTTCCCATCAATGTCAAGAATTTCGATGGGAAAAAATATTTACTTGATGTAATTAATAAGGACTCACATTTCATGGAAATTGAAATGTTGGCTCTATTCGACCATCCACATGAAAAGTGTAAACATGCATGGTATTTAATGAAAATACCCTTGGCAACGAGGTCCACAAAAATATGAATCCTTAACTTCTTGCAAAAATTAAAATATAAAGCTCTTAGTCATTGATAAGCATAATTCACAAAGATTTTCTTTAGGACTCTGTGAGATTTCTTACATTTGAGGATATAAAATTTGCGAGGAAAATTTCTCCATGTGTAGTTCCCCTTATCTATCTTAGAACTTTGTATCAATTTGTAGAGAAACAAAATTATTAGTCAAAAGAAGATGTTGTTTTTGCAAAATATATTCTTCAAAGGAAATAGAGTGGTGTTTAGTTCCATTATCTCCCTCAAGTGACTAATCCTCATTACACAAGAGTTGAGAGGGTGGAGCAATTGCTGAAAATATCCCAACGTTGGAAACAATCATTTACATTGATTTATCTTGAGAAACTAGGCTTTGAGGGACAACCAAAGGTTTTGAGACTAGGGGAACCAACATGTTTGTGGTAAGAATGTTATCATATTTTCACATGTTTTGGCGGGGTTGTCCATTGAACATTGTGCGATCCATTTTAGGTTTCATATTCCCAATTAAGGACTTTGTGTTGGCCATTGTGGTCCAAACTTCATTCTTTTCTATCATATTTTTCTTTTCGGTGAGTGGTTTCCCACGCCCATGAGGTCTTGAGAATTTTTTTGTGTAAAGATTTCAAATCCAATCTAGATATGGAAAAATTATTTTAAGTATTTTTTAAGGTCAACCTCAACACAAACACCTTTGTTTGGATGAGCTAAATAGAAGTGATGAAATTCATTATGAATCACGGCCCAATGGATTTGACTACTTTTGATATAAAATATAAGAGGGGAACCATTGGGCGGGAAAAATGACTCAAACTTGGACTTTAAGGAATCTTGCTCAGTGACTCTAAACTTATGAAATTGGTGAGATATGATCATGAGGGTATTCTACAAGAACTAGCAACTCAATTTAGTAAGAAAGAATTACACTTTTAAGGGCTCTTTGAAGGAAAAGGAAAAACCCCTTGGTGTGGTTATTGACTCTAGTGACATGAATCCCATTGGGCTCCCAATGGTGTTTAATATTAGGCATAGATAGAGTCATATAAGGGGATAAAATTAACCTAGCAATAAATAAGATTATTATTTTCATACCATTTAAAAATTGCTTCAATAGAAGCAACATTTAAAAAATATCAACATGATAAGGAGTTACTAACTAATTACCTCATTGTAGATCTTCGAACAACATTTCGAGCTCACTGGGTACCATTCTTGTTGGATTTCTATAATTGGTTAATTCATGCTCATATTTATAGGTGTAAACCACCTAAAGGGTTATAATAATGCTAAATTTAATGTAAGTAGGTCTTACAAATCCTTCAATGATGGTGTGTGTGAGAAATAATGCTTGACAAATCAACAAGACGAAGGGCTGAAATGAAAAAATCTAAAAAATATTATGTAATGTATCAATAACCATTTAGAAATTAAAATCAACACTTTAATATTCCTACTAAACCAAAAAGAGCACTTGAAATTAATTGAGGTAGAACTTGACCCTTGATGCAAGGGGTTCTCCCAAAGTGATTAAGAATCTCCCGTAAATGTTGAAACTCTAGAGCTACCATCTTGACTTGCACTTGAATATGAAGGAAAACAACATAGATAATAATAACTTTATCATTGATGATAAATTGCTAAGAAATAGGTCCATTATTAAAAATAACATTTTTTGGTTTTCCATAATTAATAAAAGAACAAGAAATCTAAAAATTCCACAAAAAGAAATATAAATAGGCCAATGAGAAGGGTCACAAAAATCCATTTTCCACATGAAAGGCTCAAAGTGAAATTTTTAAAAAGGGAGTGGATCAATGTCTAGGTATCTCTAGCTCAAGCTTAATTTTTTTTTTTTTTTGAAGGTCTCAATTTTAGTACACACAAGACATTTGGGATTTAAAACAAAAATGTGTTTAAGCCTTTCATCTAGAGGAAGCCTTGATAAATAAAGCACCACATAAAATGAGCAATTTTTGGGTCAAGTTTAGACTTCCTAACTTGATTGAGGTGTGCAAAAAAGATTGACATGAGAAGTTCAAGATCCAACAAGGAATTAAAACTATAAAGATATGGGGATAAAGGGCTCATGATTTGATAAAGTAAGACAAAAGAATAATTTTTGAAATCAATATCAATATTCGTATTGGAGCTCAAAATTGCACAAGTGACGTGATCGTGATGGATCAAAAATTTTGAGGCAACAATGGGACCATCTCCAAGCTATAGGACCACTGCGCATGTGAGACGGACCTCCGAGAAGGCCGGTTCCTCTACCTATTTCTACTGCTATTTCTACTCCTAATGCTTGAATGGAAATCTAAGCTAAACATGCTAAAGGAATAGGGATATAAGGATATGTAGAAAGGGAAATATTAGGCTAAAAGGGCGATGCTAACACCGAGAGAAGGGTTGATCGCTCTCTATGAGGGGGCGGGAAAAGGTGAAAGCATGGGAGAGAGGGAAAAAAATGCATGCCACAGCACAAGAACCACACAAAAAGATTTCCACACGTTGTAAACACATGAAACTGGAACCTATAAGTGGAAAGTGCACATCATGCCGAAAGGTAGCAAAGATGCAAAGACACAACAACAATGAGAAAAGGGAAGACAAAAGTGCCACAAAAATCAATTTTTATTGCTTCAAGGATGCATAGTCATTTACATTCATGGCAAGAGGTGAGAATACATTGCGAGACCAAGCATAACATTTGAAACTTGTGGGAAGTCGGCCTACATTTTTGCATGGTGTCGTCAAACAAAGAGGATCCCTTTTGTTGGCTAGATTTTCTACACAACTAAAAACCTAGGCATTTATGAGATAAATCTCCCTCATTTACCGGTGAGGATCCCATCTAAGATGTTTATCAATTTAGTGGGTATGAATCCTAATAACTATTTTTGGGGTTTTAATTTAATTACAAAGTTCATGAACCATAACTAAGAAATTCTCGCAGTGAAGTAAGCAAGCTGTTTGTGAAGTATTTGCGAAGGAGGAAATAATGGAGTTTAGGAAAGAAGAAAGGAAGATATGTAATTCAACTAATAGTTTACAGAGTTGGTGTCATACATATAGATTAAATAAACAAGTAGATATCACAATATTCAGAAACAAAGGAAAAGAAAAGCTTCTAATCTAGATCTCAGATAACACAAAATTTATCCAAATATCCACACATAAGTGAGAAGAAAATGCTTTGTGAACACGAATTTCTCCAGAAATATGCCTTTATTCAATTCCTCATCTTTCACAAAAATGACATCAAGGGCTGCAACACAAAGTCTGGAACTCAAGAATGCTTTGATTAACAAATTGTGATCCTATTTACCCATAGGCTCTTCCTCTATTTATAGTGTATAGAGTGCAATTACAAATAGGAAGTTTTTAATGAATTGCCACATGTGGAAGCTATGAAAAAGGGAAGCAGCTTGGCAATCTTCCTCTTGGAATTCCTCTTTGCATGACATGCATGATTTATAACTGAAAATAAAACCTTCTATTTTGCATGTCTTCCACCTATTTCCAAGTAATTGAATTCTTCCAGTAACTTGAAGTAACGACTTTTAAACCAATCACTTAAGTTTTACAATTTAATTGTTTACTCAATTATTTTTGGAGAAAATAAGAGAAAGAAGAAGAAAGAGGAGAAGAAATTAGAAGAAAGTTACTGTAACACTCCCAGTTTTGTTCTTCTTCCATAATCTGCATGGTGATCCAACCTGTATTAGATTTATGCTTCATGAATGATCTGAATAATATCTCTACCTTGAATCCGAGATGCTTTTTTCTCCCATATGCTGTTGAATCCTTTACTTTGATTCTCACTAAACTGGATTTGGAAGCAACTGACTATGATTTTTCTTGTGGGTGTTGCCTCTGACCTATTTTCCCTCTTATCCTTGAAGCTTTTATAATTCTTCTCTAGTACTGCACCCGAAAAATGCTTGTTGTAAACAATTTAGAAAAAACTCACCATATTTTATTTTTAATTGCATATGAGCAATTTTAAATTCTAGACAACACTCCGAGTGAAGGAAAATACAAGTAAATTCAATGAAGGCTTCAACTGGAAGATTGGGAGCACATGCACAAGCTCCTGAAAGGAATTTTCCATGCAATGAATTCCACATGGGCTGCATTAGAAACAAGAGAATGAATTTTTGCTAGAAGTCTTTACAATTATGAGAGTTGGATCTATTTCTTCCTCTGATTTTGAAGATATATTCAATGTATCAGACATTGACTTCTGCTTTCTTCACCAATATGGGCATAAATGAAGTATTCCTGCAAATAATTTAGACACACATGAAGCTCATAGCATGAATATCTAATTTCTTCACCAAGATTTGATTATAAAGCCTGTCGCCTCTATTTTTAGACTTTTCTTACATGCCAAACAAGCTAAAAATATTATTTTATTCACTTGTGCACTCACATCAACATGCAAATAGCTTGAATAATAAAAAGAAAGCTTCTCCAACCCTAGGCACCAAAACTGGATGCTTCCCGACAATTAATAAAAAAGTCATCTTTTAGGCATTTAGCTATGTTAGAATGGGTCACACTTTTTGGCTAGAAGTCATGTTAAAAATAAGAAGTCAAAGCAATGGGAATTTTTACCCTACCAGGACAGCTCCAAAAATCCCATCTTTCACTTAAGTGATTTGTCTTTAATGATGGGAAAAAACAACCTGCCAAGTAGGCACAAAATTCCCACCTGCCTACCACTACCAAAATTCCCATTGGCAACTTAAGTGATTTGACTTTAATGATGGGAAAAAACAACCTGCTAGGTAGGCATAAAATTCCCACTTCCCTCATCACTACCAAAATTCCCATTGGTAGCTTAAGTGATTTGACTTCCATCATGGGAATTTTCACCTTCTAGGAATACCAAAATTCCCATTGGCACTTAAAAACCATCCTTCCAAAAAATGTGACTTGCATGGAAGAAAGCTTCTTTCCAAAAGTGTGACTTGCATGAAGAAATTGCTCTTCCCAAAAAGTGTGACTTGCATGACTTCGCTTTTAAAGTCACGTGAAAACTCATCAACAACATTTTATTTCCATTTTTGGATTTTTAGTGAAGAAAACACAAGAATAGAATAAAATTTTCCATTTTTGGAAAGGGTCCGAGAAGATGTAGCAGAAAAACTTGCAAGTGCCATAACTTTCACTCCGTGGCTCTGTTTTAGGTTTCATTTTCTCTAAAAGTGCATATTTTCTCGATCTCTACGCATTGATGGAAATATTTTTCTTATTTTCATAAAATCCATTTTTGCACCTTTTTGGACCAAGTGACTTCTTGCAATCTTTTGAAAGAATCCTGAGCTCTGATCACCTTTAGACAGATTAGTAATTAAAAATATTAGATAGATTTTCAAAACCCTAGGCCTAGGAAAAGGTCTGATAGGAAGAATGAATAGGCTACGAGAATTTCTAGAGAAAACAAACCAAAACATAGACAAAAAGAAATAAAACAAAACAAAAGTAGGCTAAGCAATTCCTAAAAATATTTCTCCAAATAGTTGATATGCAAAAATTCTTACCCCCGAGTGAATGTTATGTGGTAATAATGATGGGGTGAAGCGCTTTATACAACTAAATCCTTCAATTTTAGCTCGATCTATTTTTAAAAGAACTTTATTTATTTAATAAATAAATAAATAAAATTCTCCCAGACAAAACCCAAGGAAGGGATAGAGTGATTTTTAGCACATGGGTATTTGTCAAATTTGGATTTTATGACTCTTTGGGGATACCTCGAGCAATGTAAACAAATGCGGAAAAACAAACACAAAACGACTTATTACTTGAAAAGAACAATTTTGTTAAAAAGGGGTATTCCTAGATTTTAGGGTGAAAAATTGGGGACACCACCTTTCAATGAGAAATGATCTTACATTTATAAAAGAAGGAGAGAAGAGGAGGAGAAAGAAGAGGGAAAATTAGATTCAAACTTCCAACCACCAACATCAAGCAATTAATGCATGTAAATCCACATGCGGTCTATCGATGTGATTCCCCATGTCCGTTTGGCATGCGAGAAGAAGGAAGGAGGAAAGATCTGAATAAAATCTGGTGGTTGAGTTGATTATATGTCTGCATTAATGACCAAAAAAACATTTCCCAATTTTACGCCTACCAAATCCTGCCAAAATATGAATTTGAAAAGTCCAATGTGTAGCCCACGTCAACAACTTCTAAACAAGCCCAGTGCGTGTGTCGAGCCATGTAGGAAAAGTTATGATGATCTAAAGGTACGAAGTGCAAACTAAACATGAAAGACACGTGGCGTGTGCTGATTCATTGAAGAATTGGCCAACTGTTGATCTATTTTTTTGTTTTACGCCATGTGTCACATCTTGGTTTGTCGCGGATTTGGTACAATTTGTTGGTGCACTTTGATACGTTTCGGTTGCACACTCAAATTTGACATTGATGATGGCACAGAGACTAACATGCAAGAAGGCATAAGACGTGAAAGGAAGAGGTGTGAGGTGTGAGGCTGCATAAGGCAAGTATGTGAAGGGGAAAATGAAAACAAAGAAGGTGGGTGCATCAATGGATGCGTGGGAATCATGAGGAAGGGCATGCGTAAAGGAAAAACATGTAGGGACTTGTATGAATTGAAGGGTAATTATGCGGAGGTGCGTGCGAGGAGTGCATGATGCATTGGGAATGAAAATGGGTGCGCAGAGGGAAGGTGCAAAGGGGGAATGAAAGGGGAAAGTAGAGCACGCAGAGCAAGTGTGAGAGAAAGAAAAGGCATGAAGAAGTAGAAGAAATAAGAAAGGAGGGTATGTGAGGGTATGTTGAAGATTTGTAAGCGTGTGCCAATATGCTAAGGAATTGCCAGAGTGCACGAACTTGAAATTGGTAACATCAAAGTTAGAATATAAATATAAGTTGCAAAAATAAGCTGGGGGTTATTTTGGGCAACTTGATTTGGAAATTTTTAGGGCCATCTTCTGCTAGATGAAGAGACCAATAGCCTTAGAATCATCCATTAGGCATGGAGTCAGCCTGGAAACTTGAAGACCTGATTTGTAACTTGAAGAACCCCGAAGTCACTTGAAGCACCTGTTTGAACTCTACACTTTGAATCGCTACTCTTATGTGAAGATGTTTTGACTTGGTTACGAGAGTGGGAAACTATGTGCATGATTGTTGAATTGCCTCTTTCTTAAAACTAAACTGTCATCCCAGGAAACAAAAGGACACATGAGAGTGCACGGAAGGGAAGAAAATGACACCGGAAGGAGCACAAAAAAAAAAGAAGAATCACAAATATGTACAGAAGTGAAGATCATACATGTCCCAAATGGAACATGTAGAGTGTGCATGAGCACATGTTTTACTGAAATAAAACCCTATATACCCTACACTAACCAGAGGTAAATGGTGCTTAAGTAAAACCTATGACAAGAAGGGAGAAGTAGCTTCCTTTTCTCACAAATTATGACCATGTAACTTATTTGGCACTGAACATGGTCTTTGTTAAGAGTGGGAACCTGATCTCAAGATGGTCTCTAACCCTTCTCTTTAAAGTATCAACAAACAAAACATATACCTCTTAAAGTTGGTCTCAGTGCTTGGATTAAGGAGGGGTTGTTGCTGACCTTTAGCATTTTGAAGCTTTACGTCAAGCCTTTGAAGTGATCATGACCAAAGTGAAACCTCTGTCTTTGGCTCTAGACTAGCCAAATATCTAATTGGGCATGGTCTGATCCTTGTGATTTTCCCATTTCTTTGAAGCTTGATCCCACATATGGTATTATCTTTCAAACTCTCTGCTTGAAGGTGAATTTTTGTAGGTTTGGGTCGTGCATGGTTCCACCTTGATAACTTTTTTATCTTCTCCAAAACTGTGCCCTCTAAAACTAACTAGATTTCTTCTGAAATAGGTACCCTCTTTTTCTCACTCTGCACAATCTCATCCTCCCATTCATAGTCACACCATTCTTCAACAGTTCTACAATCGTCAAACATGATGAAATTTGTTGGGGATGGCACATATGTAAGGGATTGTTTGTTTTTATAACACTTAGAAAGAGGGAACTCAAAAGAAGATAGGAGGATGGGCATGGAAGGGAAGTCTGTGAGGGGAATGAAAACATGTGTAATAGGGGTGATGGTAGGGAAAGAAGATGAAGGAAAGACAACAGAGAAGGAAAGGAATTCTCAAAGGGAGCAACAAGCAAAATGTTACTAAATGGAAGGGTCAGTAAGATGATAGTGCAAGGTTTCCCCATTGTGAGGGTTTTCTAACACTATATTTTTGAGCCTCTATTAACTTATCCCACTTTGTAATCTAGGTTAACATCTCATTAAATAAGTGCAACTTGTGCTTTGGGTGCTAAACCAACTCGGAACAGGACCGATCCATGGACAAGGAAACTTGACGCCAACTCTAGTTACCTTTATAGAGAATTTAACTCTAGGATGCATCATGTTCATCTCCATTTCTTGAATCTTCCTCTCAAAATCAGCTTCTACCATGGAATTTTTTCCATTATCTGCATAAACCTATTATTCATAAACATTTTGGTTAGAAAAATAACCATATGAGTTAGTGGGAGGTTGATTATATGCATATTCAGGATGATGGGGCTCAAAAACTTTATTTGGAGGAGGATTTTGAAGCTATGGTGATGGAGGGAAATAGATCTACTGCTGTAAATGGGAATTCTAGGAAGAGAAAGAAGTCATGATTGCAAAACTTCAAAAAGAGGAAGGTGGAATGATAGTAGAAAGAAAATGAATGAAAAAATGGAGGGGGAAACTGGTCTGCGAATCAGATAATGGGTGCGTTGAATCGGTGGAGTCGCTAAATGTATTGAAGGATGCCTCTAAAGGATGGATCTCAATAATAATACACAAAACTTGTTGAAATGAATATGTATAGCTCTTCAAACTGGTCCCAACAGGCATGCCAAAAAATGTTGGAGATTAAAATTACACCCTTGATGTGATCGTGATGGATCAGGAATTCGGAGGCAATAATGGGACCATCTCCAAGCTATGGGACCATTCGCACATGAGACAGACCTCAAGAAGGCCAATTCCTCTACCTATTTATATTGTTATTCTTCTGACTAACGATTGAATGGAAATCTAAGCTAGACATGCCAAGGGATGAGGGATAAAAGGATATCTAGAAAAGGAAATCCTAGGCTAAAAGGGACAAAGTGATATCACCGGATAAAGGGTTGATTGCTCTCCACGAGGGCTGGGAAAAGGGAAAGTGTGGGAGAGAGGGTGGATATACATGCTCAAGACAAGAACCACACGAAAACTTTCTATGCACTAAAAACACATGAAATTGGAACCCGCAGTGGAAAGCACACAACATGCCAAAATGTAGCAGAGAGGAAAGACACAACAGAAATGAGAAAAGGGTAGACGAAGTGCCACAAAACCCTATTTTATTGCTTGAAGGATGCACAGTCATTTACATTCATGGCAAGAGGCGAGAATACATTGTAGAGACCAAGCCCAAGGTTTGAAACTTGTGGGAAGTCAGCCACCATTTTGGCATGGTATCGTTACAACAAAGAGGGATTCGTTTAAATGAGAAATGATCTTACATTTATAGAATAAGAAGGATAGAAGAGGAGGAGAAAGAAGAGGGAAACTCATATTTAAACTTCCAAAACTAAAAACAAACAATCAATGCCTGTAAATCCATCTCGTAGTCTTTGTCGATGCGCTTCCCCATGTTTGTTTGGCATGTAAAATAAGGAAGGAGACAAGATCTAAATCAAATCTAGTGGTTGAGTCAATTATATGTCTGCATTAATGACCAGAAAGATGTTTCCCTATTTTCTACCTACCAAATCTTGCCAAAATACGAATTTATAAAGTCCAATGTGTAGCCCACATCAACAACTTCCAAACAATCCTGAACACGTGTGTGTTAGATCCATGTAGCAAAAGTTATGATGATTTGAAGGTCCACAATGTAAACAGAACACATAAGACACGTGGTGTGTGATAATTGAATAAAGAATTGGCCAACTTTTCATATATTTTTTCATTTTTGTCACGTGTCGCAAATTGGTTTGTTACTGGATTCGATGCCCTGTTGGCGCACTTTGATAGGTTGTGTGTTGCAAAATCAAATATGATAGTTGATGACATGGCACAAAGACTGGTGTGGAAGAAGGCGAGGCACACAAAGGGGAAATTGTGAATAAGGAAGGTGAGTGCATGCAACGGATGCGCGTGACTCATGAGGAAGGACATGTGCAAATGAAAAACATGTAGGGGACTTAGCTGAATTGGAGGGTAAGTCTACGAGAGGTGTGCACAAGGAGTGCATGACACATTGGGAATGAAAATGGGTGCGCGAAGGAAGGCACACGGGGGAATGAAAGGGGAAAGTGGGAGCGTGCGAGCAAGTGTGAGAGGAAGCAAAGGCATGAGGAATAAAAAGAAAGAAATAGGGAGGGTACGTAAGGGTGCGTAGAAGAACTGTAATCGTGCCAACATGCTAAGGGAACTACTAGAGTGCACATAACCTAGAATTAGAAACATCGAGTTAGAATATAAATATAAGTTTCCAAAATAATAGGGGGGTTATTTTGGACAACATTTTGGAAACTTTTGGGGCCATATGCCTGTTAGATGAAGAGACTAGTATTCTTATAAGAATCCATTGGACATAGAGTCATCCTCAAAAGTTAAAGACTTGATCTACAACTTGAAGAAGCCACCAAGTCACTTGAAGCAATGGTTGAAATCTGCATTGAACTATTGCTCTTATGTGAAGATGTTCTGACTTGGTTATGAGAGTGGGAAACTGTGTGCAGGCTGTTAGAGCTACCTCTTTTTGAAAACTGATCTGCCATCCTAGGCAAAAAAATGAAACGTGAGAGCATGTGGAAGGGAAGAAAATGGCGCCAAAAGGAGTGTGCTAAACAACAAGAAGCATAACAACTATGTACAAGAGTGAAGATCATACATGTTCCAAATGGAACACGTAGAGTGTGTCTGCAAGCACTTGTGTTACTAAAAGAAAACCTACTCTACCCTACACTAGTTAGAGGCAAATGACACTTAAGTAAAACTTGTGATAGATAGTGTAGTAGTCACTTTTACCTACTCCTTTTAAACCACAAAGCGTTCGCATAACAACAAGTCTAAACTGGGCACTCACCCGAGCTACACGAAGGCGTTGAGCCCCTCTTTTATGTGAGCATTGCAAGAATAATCTTCATTATATCGTAACATCTTATAGACATAAACACACACATCTATGACAAAGATAATGATATGAGATCTGAGTTTAAATAATCCATATTATGATTCGAATATTAAAAAGAACATACTTGAACCCAATCCGAACCATGAACATAATAAATAACACAAACACTTAGGTTCATTAAACACCGATAGTTAAAACCACCCCATTATATTATTTCACCAATATTACAAGTAGCCAAATACATCAAGAAATCCATAAATGGACCAGATACATCATCAAAGTTTTAGTATTCTCCTACAATGGCTCCATTACAGAAGTTACAATAGTGATCACACATATCTCTCCTAGCTCTCTCTACTTTCTTGCACACATACATCACACATTACACACACCTCTCATTTTACATCCCCCTCCTCTTGTTGTCGTGTAAATCAATACATATCAAGGGGTTCTTGGGAATATTCTCTTTACTACCTACTCATCACTCAAAGTGAACCACCTGCCAAATGTCATCATGTCTTGCCATACTCAAGTATCCTTAACATGCAAGTGTTAGCTAAACCATAACTAATTCCACTTTACAACTCTTAATCTTGTCATGATAACTATATACTAGAATATTCTTTCCTTGGGCTGTAAGTATCCATGTTCTAACCTTATCCATAATTAGATCTAACTGCATCTCCACATGTCCCTTATTGCAACTCTGATCATGGTCCAAAATACGGTTAAGTCCTGAGCCTATTATGCTTGGGTGTGAACCTTTGTGCCTTCCCCAAAGTTACTTCCACACGAGCCTTTGCACCTTGCTGCCGCATGAAAAAAATATTCCGCCTTAGGTTCTTAGTATCGTTAAAAGCTCAACATTACCCCACACTAGTTTTATTTCCACCCACACCAATCTTTTACGCTTGCCAAAAAAACTCCATTGATCTAAAAATCGGCTAAGGAAAAAAATCCTGCATGATGCAACAAAGTCTGACGAATAAGCGGAGGAGTTCGGGAACTCCACATATATCTTAGCCTTCAACTTCTTCCATGCTTCCACTCGCCGCCAAAGATTTCCCTGCACTCCCTCTACTATGTTGGATACTTGCTCTGTGTAATCTCTTGAACGTTCCATTTGAGTTCTTCTATGACCACCACCAACTCTGTGCAAACACCCTCAAAATCATCCATACGTTCTATGATAGAATCTCAGAGTTCACCAATATGAAATTCCAATTTATCATGCTTGGTATTAATATTTTCCTTCTGCATTGCAGTGTCAATAATAAATTGGGCGCACTTAATTTTATTCTGCAAAACCTTCTCCTACAAGGAACCAATGCCGAAAACCTTCTCCATCTCATCATTATAATCCATCCTAGCTTGGCTCACCAATGTCAAAAACTATCCCAAGATCTTCTTAACTAGGTTGTTAGCCCAGGTCATATGCTTCCTTGGTCCTTTCTTGCTCGCTTCTCAACTCTTGGTGTAGTCTCCCCATCACCTTTTCCTTTCCCTTTTTATCTGTGACCAAGGTCTAAATAGTCTTCCCTACATCTAAAATAGGCCTTATGACCTCTCGAGGACATCTTTTTGTAGTGCGTTACATGCCTACTCATCGGTGAAGTGGATTGATTGACCCTTTGTATGTTTCTCCCTTGTTCTTCCTCAAATGAATGGTCTCGATTGCATGATTATTGACCTCAAATTTGGGCTCCTTTGCATGACAATGCAGATTCCAACTTATCATCTTCCTAGTCCTTGTTATGCCCCCATCTTGGTCCAAAAGATCCCAAACATGTAACTTTTCTAGGGCAAGGGTACTTTGGAACCTCACGCGCAACACCTTCACAGGATTATCCACGAAGTCCATATGAGGGGACATAGGCGTCCACTTCTTTCTCTTTTCCTTGCGCTTTGAACATTGTTTCCTCGGGGTGCTTAACCCTGTAGTGAACCCTTTATCCTCTTTGATAAAAAAGGAGTCTCCCTTACTCTTCTCTCCCAGCTAGTGGGCCGGATAGGTGAAGTCCTTTGTGTTGGACTCTTCACAAGTTCCTTTGCATAATGTGCCTTCTCCTTGGCACACACATCGAGTGCTGCCTTGGTATCCCCTCAACCCTTCTATTCTCCTCCTCCTCGAGTTCTTCCTTGAGTTCCTCTCGAATGTTGTATGATCTTATTATGAGCTTTGTCTCCATAACAAAACTAGAGACATCGTGTATCTTACGATTTTTGTGTTCCATATATTCTCCTTCTAGCTATTTATCTTCCTCACGCTTTGGATGTGAAGCCTCATCACTACCTTTTTGTGATGTACCTGCACCCCCATTGCTCTTTTGACACGTATAATACTTTCTCTTCTAGGAAGTGTCAAGTATCTCCTCACTTCCTTCCTCTTCTTCCTCTCCTTCTGCCTAAAGCACTTGAATAGGTGGGATTGGTGCTTCTGTGGCCTTGGAAAGGTGGACTCTATAACCTCCACTTCAACTCCTCCATGCGTCTTAGGGCGTAGCTGCACAAACACCCAGTGGATGTATCCCTTACTGGTAACATTGATTTTTAGAGCGCAGATCCAGAAGTCTGCTCTCCAATACTTCGACATACGTCGGCCTCATATAATACTAATAAGTTGCACACAATGTGAACATCAACATCCACTTTTTAGCATCGAAGGTCACTTCATGCATCCTTTAATCGATTGATTGCACACTTCATGTATTTAGCGGTGAATGCAAATGGAAACCATGACCCCATTTCTCCTTTGGCCATCATGAATTTTTCCACGTTGAATTTTTACGTAACTATAAACTTCACCTAGTCCCCTACAACTTATGGCAAATCATGTGGAATGTGCCAATAATTCTCAAAAGGCTTGCAGTCTCTCATACCACTTATTCATCCAGGCCTTGTAAGTATTTGTGATGGAACCATCATAAGTAAAGCAGAAAAAATCCACCGTAGGAGATGGGTGTCTTGGTGGGTAAACCCATATGTTATGATCTGATCCATTAGGGATGCCAATTTCCTACAATAAAATCAACACTAGTATATATCCCCACGTGATCTTTGCTCCAACCTCATTCTACACCCATGCCTCCTCAATGATACTATTCACAATAAATTGTGTGAAGTTATAGTGCACTCATTTGGATACCCTATATGCAATGTACATGAATCTCTTATTTATATATGTCCACTATTCGACGCGCCTAATTTATAGGCGATGAGTCGGGCCGTGACCCTTAACGCCCGGTCACCAAGGTCCGAGATAACTTTGAGTTCTTCTTCCCTTCTCATAGCTTAATTTCTTCACCAATTTTTCAATCTTTGCAGTGGCACATAAATTAAGTGCCATGTGTTGGGGTTAAACCATATAATAATGTTGTACGAGATCTAATTTCGATAAAACATACAAGAAATGAATGCGGAAATAACCAGAAGATAAAATAAAACAAGAGAAAGATAACACCAGATTTAACGTGGTTCACCCAATGTGGGCTATGTCCACCAAGAAACGACCAATATTATTATTTAGTGCTTTACAGAGGAAATACAATGAAGATCTGTTGTCTTCCAACACCTCACAGGATGTTCAATGCTTTTCCCTCACTCAGCTACTCTTTCTTGCTCACCAAGAAAACTAACATGCAAAACAATTGCTATTTTCTTCTCTCTTACCCTCATACAATGCATACATGCATATATATCTATTATGGGCAACTAAATATGCTTTTACAATCAATAAATCATCTTTAAAGAAAGATATTTATTCTAATTCTCATTTAAATAATAAAGCACCATCACACAGGTGACCGATGTTGGTTCCTTCCTGACCGATGCGGTCACTTCTTAATCGATGTCGGTTACCTTCTGACCGATGTCGGTTCCTCCCGACCGATGTTGGTCACTTGTCAAAACCAACAACATGTAAAAGTAAGCTTCCTGTGAATCAATTAAGCTCCACACTAAACACCATGTCCTCACCAAAGTTCCGGAGGCTGTTACCCTTCTAATCAATTAGCTCATAAGTCTCATTCTCTTCCCATAAAGTAGAATAATTTCTCATGAACCCGTGAAAATAACCACCTAAAGAGTGGGGTGGGTTTAGTGAAGAAAGGAAGCTCCCATAATTGCAAAACCCTAGTCTTCTGCAACTCCTATTGCACCGAGTCGTCCAATCTAGTGTTTTCAAGCTCGTTTACCTCTATAATGCCTTTTACTAGATCCTCCCACATCGACTTGTCGTGTTCATCTTTCCTGTGGTTGAATTCACTAATCTTGCATCTATAAAGTTTCAAACTCCACTTCTTCTCTTTAATCACACCCGGGGTATTTCATTTCTGATTATACATCATAGGGTTCCTCCTTCTCGACTACCGGTTTCTTGGTTAGTTCCTTCTTTGGTGCCATTACTTCGTGTGCTAGGTGTTTCGATTCCTCCTTATCCGCCCAAGCTCGTCGAATTCAATATTTTCACTTCTATGCAACCCCTATTGCCTCACTATTTTCCTTTCCCCTTGCTACACTACAAGATCTTGTTATAGTTAAATGCAATGCCATGGTCTCATAAAAATTACTTTGCTTCCTTATCACACCCTCATTGTACTTCAATTACTCGGGAGAAAAAAAATCGAAGGCAAGGTAGTTAGAATGACTACCCTCACCTCGCTATTTATACTTTTCTGAGACCTCAATGTCCTTTTGACCCACACATATTAACATTAATTTTTAATAAAGTACCTTTTTCCACTATAATGAACTTCCACGACTCCACCTCACATGCTACAATCATAACCTTCCGCGCGTACTATCATTACTTTCCTACCACACGGACTTCCTCCGCGTGCCCCACTACATCGAAATACTTAACCTCTGCACCATCCACTAAGTAATTTCTCATGCCACCTCCTACCTCATGTTACACTAGAGCGATCTTTATGTCTATCCTGCGTGGTCTTTAATCAACTCAAATTTTCTCAAAATACCTCTACTACAACAAAAATCTGAACACCTTATATACCGCACAAATTGTTCTTCTTCCTTTGTGCCAATCATCCTAGAATGATTTTCCATTAATCCAACCTCCTTAGAAACATGCCAATAATTTTTTGAATTTATACGTCAATCCACCCCATACTAAAGGTATGCACGGTCCTCTATGTAATGGGATCACTTAAAATGTAATTAGCTACTAGCACACAAAACCTAGAATGAAAATGACAAACATAACGGCTTACAAAAGGGAAACACATGAAAAGGAAAATGCATTAAGGAAAACCTAAGCTAAATGGAAACACTTCCCGATTACAAACATGACGAATACTTATTTATAGTAGGGCTTCAATCTACTCTCGTTGAAGAAATCAAGAAACCGTGTGCCACCGGAAGCTTCTAATTGGCAACCGCCTAAGTTAAGTATATAAGTCACAACATACAGTCCCAACTAATGCATGTAGAACTTCCCGTGGTGGAACAAAAACTTGGAATCATACATAAGAACCATCTATCCAACCTTCAACTTCTTATTTTTGATTTTCCGATCATGTCGGCCTTCTATATTCTAGCTCCATTGGGCTATGGCGCGCTTCTCATCCAACTGCATCAATTTTTCTATGTGCTCTTCAAGTACTTGCTTATCATCCAATCCTCCTGCACACATAATACGTAGGATGGTAACATAAATTCAACCGATAAAACAACCTCAATGCCAAACACTAACCGAAAGGGAGAAGTAACTACCTTTCCTCATAAATTGCGACCATGTAATTGATTTGACATTGAACATGGCATTTGTTAAGAGTGAGAACTTGATCTGAAGATGGTTTGTCACCCTTCTCCTCAAAGTATCAACAAAGAAAAAATATACCTCCTGAAGTTGGTTTGCACTTGGATTTGGGAGGCACTGCTGCTGACATTTGGTGCATTTGAAGCTTTACCTCATGCTCAAAGTGAGCATGACTAGTGGCAACTCTGTCTTTGGCTCTAGACTAGCCAAATATCTGATTGGGCACGGTCTGATCCTTGTGATTTTCCCATTTCTTTGAAGCTCGATCCCACAGATGGGATTATCTTTTAGTCTCTCCTCGTGAAGGTGACTATTTGTAGTAAATTTGGGTTGTGCATGGTTTTTCCTCGATAAACAGCTTTGTCTCCTCTATAATCTGCGCCCTTTGAAACTAACTATCTTTTTTCTCCAAACAGACACCCTCTTTTCTCGCTCTGCATAATCTCATCATCCCAATTAGATTCACACTATTCTTCAACATTTATAAAGTTGTCAAACATGATGACATTGGTTGGGGGTGGCGCATAGGTAAGAGATTGTTTGTTTTTGTCACAAGTAGATAGAGGGGACTCATAAGAAGATAAGAGGATGGTCGCGGAAGGGACACGAATGGGGGAATGAAAATGCAAGCAACAAGGGTGGTGAAAGGGAAAGAATATGAAGAAAAGGGAGTGGGAGAAGGAAAGGGAGCGAGATAAGGAAAGGAATTATCAAAGGGAATAGAGCACGAAAGATAGAAACATGGGCAACGCGATGAGATAGCATACGTTGGGGAGGAGGAATGGGAGGGGTGTAAGATGATAGTGCAGGGTTGCCCCATTGTGTGGGTTTTCCAACACTAGCATTTTAAGCCTCCATTAACTTAGTCCACTCTATAATCTAGAGTAGAATCTCATTAATGAAGCACAACTTCTATTGGGTGCTAAACCAACCTGGAACACAGCCTACCCATGGAAAAGGGACCTTGAAGCCAACTCTAGCTACCTTTATGGAGAATTTAAATCTAAGTTGCATCATGTTCATCTCCATTTCTTGAATCTGCCTCTCAAAATCAGCTTCGACCGTGGAATTGCCACCATTATCTGGATAAACCCGTTCTTCATAAACATTTTAGTTAGAAAAATAACCATATGAGTCAATGAGAGGTGGGTTATATGCATATTCAGGATGATGGGGCTCATAAAACTTATTTGGAGGATTTTGAAACTTCGGTGATGGAGGGAAATACATCTACTACTGCAAATGGGAATTCCAGAAGGGAAAGAAGTCATGATTGCACAACTTCAAAAAGAGGAAGGTGGAACGATGGTAGAAATAAAATGAACGAAAGAATGGAGGGTAAAAATGGTCTATGAATGAGATAATGCGTATGTTGAATAAGCGGATTCACTAGATGTATTGAAGGATGCCTCCAAAGGCTAGATATAAAAAATAATACACCAAACTTGTTGAGATGAAGATGTATAGCTCTTCAAACTGGTCCCACCAGACGTGCCAGAAATTGTTGGAGCTCAAAATTACACCCACGATGTGATCCTGATGGATAAGGAATTTCAAGGCAATAATGGGACCGTATCCAAGTCATGGGAACCCTATACGCATGAGACGAACCTCCGTAGAAGGCCGGTTCCTTTACCTATTTGTACTACTATTGCTACTCCTAATGCTTGAATGGAATTCTAAGATAAACATGGCAATGGACCGAGGATAGAAGAATACACAGAAAGGGAAATCCTAGGCTTAAAGGGGTGGTGATAGCACCAGAGAAAGGGTTGATCACTCTCCATGAGGGGCACAAAAGGGGAAATCACGGGAGAGAGAGGCGGGACAGTGCGTGCCACACACAAGAACCACATAGACAACTTTCTACATGGCAACAACACATGAAGCTAGAATCTGCAAGTGCAAAGTGCACAACATGCCAAAATGTAGTAGAGAGGCAAGACACAACATAAATGAGAAAAGGGCAGACAAAAGTTCCACAAAATCATATTTTTATTACTTCAAGGATGCACAGTCATTTAAATTCATGGTAGGAGGTGAGAATACATTACAGAGACCAAACACAAGGTCTAAAACTTGTGGGAAGTCAACCACCATTTTGGCATGGTGTCTTTATTCAATAAAGAGGATTTTTTTCAACGATAAATGCTCTTACATTTATAGAAGAATAAGGAGAGAAGAGGAAGAGAAAGAAGAGGGAAACTCAGATTCAAAATTCTAACCACCAACATCAAGTAATCAATGCCTATAAATCCACATGTAATGTTGTCAGATGCACTTCCCCATGTATGTTTGGCGTGTAGAAGAAGGAAGGAGTTGAGATCTGAATCAAATCTAGTGGTTGAGTCGATTAGATGTCTGCATTAATGACCAGAAAGACGTTTCCCTATTTTACGTCTACCAATTCCCACCAAAATATGAATTGTAAAATTCCAACATGTAGCATATGTCCGCAACTTCCAAACAATCCTAGGTGTGCGTGTGTCGAGCCTCAGCAAAAAGTTATGACGATATGAAGGTCTCGTAGTCAAAACTAAACATACGAAGACACGTGGCGTGTGGTGATTGACTAAAGAATTGGCCAACTTGATCTATTTTGACATTTCTTCCACATGTTGTACACTTGTTTGTCATCAATATTTGGCACCCTATTGACGTGCTTTGATAGGTTGTGTGTTGCACACTCAAATTTGTGATTAATGACGTGGCACAAAGACTCGGTGTGGAAGAAGGCACAAGGTGCAAAAGGAAGAGGCACAAGGTTGTAGAAGGCATTCACGCGAAGGGGAAAATGTGAACAAGGAAGGAGAGTGCACACAACAGATGCACGAGACTCATGAGGAAGGGCATGTGCAAAGGAAAATCATGTAGGGGAGTTAGCTGAATTGGATGGTAAGTCTTCAGAGGTGCGCACAAGGAGTGCACGACGCATTGAGAATTAAAATGGGTGCGTAGAGGGAAGGTGCAAAGGGGAATGAAATGGGAAAGTGGGAGTGTACGAGCAAGTGTGAGAGGAAGTGAAGGCATGAGGAAGCATAATTAAGAAGTAGGGAGGGCTCGCGAAGAACTATAATTGTGCTAATGTGCCAAGGAATTGCCAAAGTGCGCACAACCTAAAATTATGAACATCAAAGTTAGAATATAAATATAAGTTTATAAAATAACTGGGGTTTATTTTGGACAACAATTGCACTTCTAGTCCCACTACCACATAGTTGGAGGCTAAAGGCCAAGCTTATGCATCATTACATATGGAAGGAGTTCCTCAATCTATAAAGTATATAGAAGGTCTGAATTGGAAATTTTGTACATGTGTTTGAGCTTGGGCCATGAATTCCATTCCTAGATGAAACAAGGATCTAGATAATAACATTTCCCTTTTGATGCAATTGAAGATATTTGATTCCAAGTGTCCAATCAAGAGGAATACAACTCCTTATCATGATAGGCAACCACCATATATTATGATTATTGATGAAAGACCCGATATGAAGCCATCAAAGAACCCATCAAAAATAAGGTTTGACAACCTTATAAGTATCCCACAATATTTTGACCATGAAATATCCATCAATATTAACCAACATAAAGTGAGGTATGGAGGCCAATGTTCTTCCAACAAATTTTACCATAAGGCATTCCAACAAAAATGTAATTCCTTGGAAGCATTTTCTATGTTCCATTCCCTTAAATGACTTTAACTATTCATTTGGATAAAAGAGTAGTGCTTTGATTGTAGATGTCTATTATGCAAATACCACCCTTATCTTGAGGAAGGCAATAAACATCCAAAACAACTCGATTTAAGCCCCTAGTTTGTTTGGTGTTAGCCCAACAATGTCATGAAGATGCTTGGCCATTTTTTCATAGGATGCATTGTAAGGAACCCAACAAGAAGAGTAATACACATAAGTGGTGACAATAATCTTGGTGCAAACCTGGAATTTACATGCCATAGAGAGAGGTTTGGACACCCAAATGGTGAATGTTTTCTCAACTCTGTCGATAGCATATTTCCATAACTAAGAGGGTGTACTATGAAAGGTGAATAAAATCTCTAGAAATTTGAATTTTTCACCTTGTTGGATCCACTTCAAGGGTAGGTTTATAGCCAATCTCGGGTGGGGAACATGATTTGTTTGTAAGAAAACATTTTGGGCCACTACAGATTAGATCCCTAAGATTTTGTAGAAAATATCAACACATTGAATAACTTCAAACGAGGCTTCATTTCCAACAAAAGAGTCATTTGTGAAGTGACCATTCATGAGCTATGTGGAGTGATGTGGAAAGAAAATATCCTAGATAAAACCTGCGCAACTTAACGGTAAATAAATATTCAAAATCTTCCATAGCCAAAACATAGAGCACAAGAGCTAGAGGACAACCTTGTTAGATAGAGTGAAAGAGGCTAAGCTATTTGACTTGTGATCCTTGATAGTTAAACAAATGGATACATTTGAGAAGAATTTTCTTACAACTTGAAGAAATTCTTCACCAAATCCAAGAGCTTGAAGCATGAAGAGGATAAATGACAATTTGATGCAACATATGCTTTTTCAACGTTCAAGTTGAGAAATATAGTTTGTTATCGAGAAACAAAAACCCATTCCATACCTTCCCACAAAAATATTATAATATCTAATATATATTGTCCTTTTATAAATCTTGTTTATTCATGTTTGACAATTACCAAAAAGGATGTGGTGAATGTGCAACTCTAAATATTTACCAATGGTTAAATTACCATACTTCACGCCTCCCGATCAAAGATATCAATAGTGATGAAATCATGCATAAGGCCCACAAATGCCTCGATTAGATACTTACAAATAATTTCCACTAAGTTATCATGCCTTTTGTAAGTGAAATTTAATAAAGTGATAGAATGTCAATTAGAAATGAGATTATGTAATATCCCTTTCCCATTCAAAGACCTTTGGCCTATTTTGTCAACCCGACGGCCAAAAGAAAAATATAAGGGTGACTTGAGTTATAAATAATTATTATAAAGTGCCATTAATAAAAGAAAAAAATATATAGAGCACTTATAATAATTTATATGACTTAATAATTATTAAATCTAGGATGGAAAAGGCTCAAATATAAATTGTGACTTGCCTTAGAAAGGGAATGGGAACATAGAAAGAATAAATGCCTATTTTACTATGTATTTCCCCTAGAAAATTGCAACTTGCATTAGGAGAGAAAAAATTGTTGGGAAAAACATTTAATATGGGAAAATATTAAATGCTTGCATAGGGAAAATCCTTGTGAACTAATTGGATATTGTAGAGGTTCTTGGGTCTCTTCTTCCTTTATAAGGAGAAGTTGACTTGAGGGGAAGACATTGCATAACAATTTGATATTTTTTTATTTGTGTCTTAAGCTTATAGCTTTTGCATATATGCTTGGATTTTCTTTAGCTTGTGGAGTAAGATCCCACAGGGACCCTAGCTTCGGTGGTGAGAGATCCATTCCTAGCTAGTAGGGCACTCTTTGGTGGTGAAAGATCCACCCTAGTTTGCCCTAGAAAAATGTGAATTGCATTAGGAGAGAAAAAGTTGTTGGGAAAAACATTTAATATGGAAAAATATTAAATGCTTGCATAGGGAAAATCCTTGTGAACTAATTGGATATTGTAGAGGTTGTTTTGGGTCTCTTCTTCCTTTATAAGGAGAAGTCGACTTGAGGGGAAGATATTGCATAACCATTTGATATTTTCTGATTTGTGTCTTAAGCTTGTAGCTTTTGCATATACGCTTGGATTTTCTTTAGCTTGTGGAGTAAGATCCCACAGGGACCCTAGCTTCGGTGGTGAGAGATCCATTCCTAGTTAGTAGGGCACTCTTTGGTGGTGAAAGATCCACCCTAGGTTGCCCTAAAAAATGTGACTTACATTAGGAGAGAAAACGTTGTTGGGAAAAACATTTAATATGGGAAAATATTAAATGCTTGCATAGGGAAAATCCTTATGAACTAATTGGATATTGTAGAGGTTGTTTTGGGTCTCTTTTTCCTTTATAAGGAGAAGTTGACTTGAGGGGAAGAGATTGCATAACCATTTAATATTTTCTGATTTGTGTCTTAAGCTTGTAGATTTTGCATACACACATGGATTTTCTTTAGCTTGTGGAGTAAGATCCCATAGGGACCCTAGCTTCGGTGGTGAGAGATCCATTCCTAGCTAGTAGGGAACTCTTCAGTGGTGAAAGATCCACCCTAGTTTGTCATTATTGGAGTTGATTCAAGGTTGATTTGTTTGGGAATCAAAGTAGCTCGTTTTCTTAATTTTTGGAGTTGATTTGATGCCCTAAATGTCTTGGGAGACCTAATTTTTAGGGAAAATTAGGGTTTTGTGTTTATTGTGTGAAAACTAATTTTGGAATATTATTCTTCATATTTTTGTGGCCCAAGATCCAAAGTTTCAGCTCATTTGGACTTCTCTAGCAACAGATATGAATTTTTGAAGTTATGTTGTAGACATGGTTTTGAAATAATTTATTGCATCCTTGTTTACATCTGAAATCTGTAATTTTATACATATTTGGGGTTTATAAATTAGTGGTACTAGATTTGAGTGGAATGATATGAATTTAGAGGTTGATTGGTGTGAGTTTTCCACTCAACCCAAGTCACATTTCCTTTATAAATTCAGATCTACGTGATACTTGTTTGGTATGTTGTTTACAAGTTGCATTTAAAGTTGGGATTGCCTAAAATCTGTTTAGGGGTAAAATAATGTCCATTTGGGACATTACAAATGGTATCAGAGTTGTTGCTCCTCTAGCTTATGTGGGTTAAATATGGTAGTTTGGAAAGATATCAATGTGGGTTTTATGAAGGAAATGTTCACCAACATGGTGAAACAACAGGAAGCCACTAACCTTTATTTGAGCCAGCTCACTCAGAATTTGAATCAAAGAAAATCTTGGGACAATAAGGAAAAAAGTGAGAACAATAATAAAGGGCACCCAATAGAGGTGATTGATGAGGATTCTTGTTGGAGGAAATAACAATCTTTGAGTAAGGGTTTCAGAGATACTATGCCATTTCTGGATTATTGCATAATGAAGATTGGTAGCAAGCCCAAGCGAGGTCATCACACATCAGTACCTGAATTACAAAAGAACTCATTTGAAGAAGAAGCTCCTGGAGAAAAAGGTATGATTTCCATTGAGAAAAATAATTACATTAGTGAAACTTTGCTTGTTACAGAAATTATTCTAGCGCAGGAGAAGAAATTCATATATGCAAGCAAGGAGGATGTAATGGAAACTCTAAAAAGGTGTGAGGAATGGAATAGTAGAGCTAGAGCTGCTAGATTGATAGCCGCTCAAGCAAGACAACACCTACAAGAGTTCAAGGAAAAGATGTGGGAAAATGATGCAAGGAAGTCTACACCCACGAAAAAAGTCTTTATAGAGCAACTTGCACATGAGGAGGAGCCTCACATGGACACTTGTGTGAAATTGCAGCCTGTTGTAATTTCCAAACCAACAACTTTTGATCAACTTTTAGATACTTTCAACGGGCACTCAGCAACAATGTTGGGGGCAACTCAACATATGTCTATCTTGAACACACGGAGGACATTGATGGCATTGAAAGGTATGAAGAGCATAATAATGTGTCTTATTTATTGTTGCCTATTCCAATTTATTTCCATCATGAGATACATGGTATGGTAGATGATGAAGTCTTCATTATGGAGTTTGTTGAACCATTGCTCCAACTATGTGTATATGAGCATCTTGTGGATGATATATGGTGGCAAGTTTTAGCTCACTTAACAGGTATAGGGGCTCGGATGGTAGAACACTTCAGCATGTTTTGTCTCTTGTGCATGTATTTTGGACAAAACAAAGATGCAATTGTTTGAGGGCAAGAAATTTTGGGAAGGGAGGATTGTAATATCCCTTTCCCATTCGAAGACCTTTGGCCTATTTTGTCAACCCGACGGCCAAAGGAAAAATATAAGGGTGACTTAAGTTATATTTAATTATTATAAAGTGTCATTAATAAAAGAAAAAAATATAGAGAGCACTTATAATAATTTATATGACATAATAATTATTAAATCTAGGATGGAAAAGTCTCAAATATAAATTGTTATCCATCCTAGGTGAAAAGGTGACTTGCCTTAGAAAGGGGAATAGAAACATAGAAAGGATAAATGCCCATTTTACTATGTTTTTCCCCTAGAAAAATGTGACTTGCATTAGGAGAGAAAAATTTGTTGGGAAAAGCATTTAATATGGGAAAATATTAAATGCTTGCATAGGGAAAATCCTTGTGAACTAATTGGATATTGTAGAGGTTGTTTTGGGTCTCTTCTTCCTTTATAAGGAGAAGTCAACTTGAGGGGAAGATATTGCATAACCATTTGATATTTTCTTATTTGTGTCTTAAGCTTGTAGCTTTTGCATATACACTTGGATTTTCTTTAGCTTGTGGAGTAAGATCCCATAGGGACCCTAGCTTTGGTGGTGAGAGATCCATTCCTAGCTAGTAGGGAAAAATTCGGTGGTGAAATATCCACCCTAGTTTGTCATTATTGGAGTTGATTCAGGGATGATTTGTTTGGGAATCAAAGTAGCTTGTTTTCTTAATTTTTGGAGTTGATTTGATGCCCTAAATGTGCTGGGCAACCTACTTTTTAGGGCAAAATTAGGGTTTTGTGTTTGTTGTGCGAAAAATAATTTTGGAATATTATTCTTCATATTTTGTGCCCAAGATCCAAAGTTTCAGCTCATTTGGACTTCTCTAGCAAAAGATATGAATTTTTGAAGTTATGTTGCAGACAGGGGTTTTTAAATAATTTATTACAAATTGTTTACATCTGAAATCTGCAATTTTATACATATTTGGGCTTTATAAATTAGTGGTACTAGATTTGAGTGGAATGATATAAATTTAGAGGTTGATTGGTGTGGGTTTTCCACTTAACCCAAGTCGCATTTCCTTTATAAATTCAGATCTGCGTGATACTTGTTTGGTATTTTGTCTACAAGTTGCATTTAAAGTTGGGATTGCCTAAAATCCGTTTAGGGGTAAAATAATGTCCATTGGGGACATTACGATTATGATCACCATTTTAGGTATGAATTTGATATTCCCTTTATTAATACTTTTTCCTAAATATTGAACAAATAAATTGTCGTAAACTTGTAACATGTTGGGGTATCTTTATAAAAATTATAGGGAAACCATCAATAAATGAATTTTTTTCATTGGCTATGCATTGTAGAGCAACATACAACTCCTTCAATGTGAGAGAAGAATCACATTGAAGCCGAGCTATAGATGAGAGCTTGCGGGAACCACACCAAGGCATTTTTGAAGTACTCGTCTTTCATCTATTATGACTTGAGCCTAGAACACCAATTTGTAATGTTCAATGAATACATTAAAGATCTCAGCCAAGTTGGTAAGATAATCATGATCCGTTTAGATGACCTTTATCTGCTATTTGGCCGCTTTGATGTGAAGGGATTTGAAAATTCAGTGGAGGCACAATTTCCAATTTTGAGCCTACGTAGATGGGACCAAATATGATCCCCTCTAGTAGCATGAGATCACTAAGATTGTGCTTATGCCTAAGTCCATCATCTTGAGATTCTAGAAGAGGATAAATATGATTACATTCTATATGTGCATAAATCTTCTAAAATTCATTAAGAAGAGCACAATCACGCCGCTCATGAACCTATGCCACCTATTTCCCGAAGTGGCAAATTAATGTGATGGTGTGGTGGATGGCATCATTCCACTACTTAGCGAGACAACATGGCGAGGACATGACGCCAAGTTCCAAACCTTAGCTATGAGATGGATGGTCTCTTCATACAATAAAAATGACGACGCGATCCTTATCCAACACACAAAGTTGGTAGGGCCACGTTTTGAAACAATCGAGAAAATTAATAAAAGAAAACATTTATTTATTTCTAATTTTTGATTGGCCCAGAGCGTGGGCCCTATCGGCTTTGTGTGTGTCTTGTTACTGATCATACATGGCTCTTTAAGCTAGGCACCTCTCCAGTGAATCGGGAAGGTGATTGGGCTCACATTGAAAAGAAAAAAACCTCGATGGATGCTAACAATCGAAAAACGGAGGGTATGGAAAGAGAACATGTGTTGTTTAATAAGCATGACACGATGAAGAGTTTTGAGAACCTTATCTCGCTTTGTCCCATAAATCATACCAAGTAAAAATGTCCGGGAGTAAGTGCACACCTTGGAAAGAGAGAATTTGAAAATACCTAATGGTTTTTAAAACAATACCACACTTCTTAGTTCACCAATGCACCAACGCATTGGAAGAATGCCATCTTTATTCTCGGACCAAGGCTCTTTGGATTTTGACGCGAATGTTACATGTCACAATAATTTTCTTTGACGGTCTAAAAAAGTATATGGATGTCATTTGACGTTCAAAATATAATATGCACTTCAAATTTATTTTTATAACAACTATTATAAAATACAAAAATTGAGTAAAATTTTACATCCACAAGATTGAAACAATAAATTTATATGACTTTCTAAAATTAAATTGAAATAAATAATTATAAAATGAGTGATATCTTCTTACATCCAAGTTCTCAAATTTCACATTTATTGCAATAATTGCAGTTTCCAATCTTTATTTGTAAAAAATCAAACAAATAACAATAAAACAAACAATTACAAATCAAAAATTAATAGAAAAAGCTAAACAAAAAATCAAATAAAACTAAAAAAGAAATCAAACAAAACTAATTGAAAATCAAAATTAATAGATGTTTCTATTTCATAATCATTAATAAGATATTAAGATTTTATTATTTTTATTTTCTTTATATCTGAAAATTTCTATTTTTATTTATATTGTATTTTTCATGAATCTCAAAAAGAATTAATATTTAATTTATTAACTTTCTTAATATATATATATATATATATATATATATATATATTGACGGTTAAATTTGTAATATACATGTCATTTTGACGTTTAAATTATATTTTTGCATGTCAATCATGACGGTCATATTTTAAAAGTGGCTGTATTTTGACATCTAAAATGACTAAAAACGTCTAAACGCCTTGCAAAATCCAAGCCTGCGAGTCAGGACGATCAATTATATTAATGTCATCGCATGAAAGTGAGAAAGTAAGTGGTAAGTTGTCAGCTAGTCATCTCTATAATGTTGTTCTTTCTGGGCCATCATTAGAAACATATACATTAACAATACCATAAGAGTACACATTAATGTTTAAAAGGACACGTAAGGCTCGATGGAATAGATCTTCCTCCACACAACAATTAAGGATGCGAATCTCGTGGATATGGAAATCGTGGCACCACCACACTTGTCATCGTGAAAGGTATGAAAATGAGTAAAAAATGATGTTATGCACGTTTCACGGAAGTTTGATACAAGAAACCCACAATTTAGACTTCCTGTAATTGGCAGCTTAGGAAGAACCATAATCTCGGATCTTGTGGTTGGCAACGAAAGGAAGTGTTAGGTAGGTTTGATGGGAATCTTTATACAGCTATCAACAAAGTTAAAATACTCAAGTTTATACAGCTCCTCAAAAGTAGCTTACCCAATTATTAAGTTTTATGCAGGCTGGACACCACAACATTCTTATCCATCTCAGATTTTGAATTTATTGAAGACAATTTCGGTGGGATCCCAGCTTTTGCTTATCCTTGCAGCAAATTGGCAGGCAATTCCACGTGAATTTTAACCTTTCCAAGTCACTAACTGCAATAATATAAGTGACCCACAAATATACCGTCCCACAAAATTCTGTGAAAGTGAAGCACAGATCTGGGTTTATCCGGCCAATATAAAGTAGTGGCAGTTCTTACTTTGCATTTAATTGGCAGATCCTGCGGTTCTTATTCTATTGATTAACAATGTCATCATTTTCTTTGTAAATTTCCTTTTACTTGTGATATATGGTTTTAATATGGCTACACCATTGTGTCACGCTCAACATTTTTTATGGGAAAACGGGGCTCCAAAGTCCACAGAGCTATGCCTAACATATTCAGATTTTTGGATTGCTTTATTCATACAAAAGAAAAACTGTTCCATGAAAGTCAAAAACTCAAATGGATGTTAAATTCTAGGTTGGTTATTTTTATGGATATCTCACACTATTACACTCCACCACCACCACCTATTCCCTTGATTTCTATTAAAGGTTATGGCTATCACCATAATTATACTAATACAAATATTTTAAATATATTTATTTAAACATTATCGATGTATGTGTGTGTAACCATATACATATACATAGACATATCGAGGCAGCTATCCTTGAATTGTTACAACATAATTTTACTCATTGAAGGGGCCACATTGATTAATGATTCCATCACCTTCTCTACCGTTTTCCTACTCATGGTGATAAATAACCTCAATCTATTTGTGCCACTAAATTGAGTTCAAAAAAATATTTTTAAGAAAAGAGTTCCTAATCGTATACAATATGGTATGCCTAAGATATTGTGCTGATCGCCTTCTCTAAGCAAGAAGAAAAACTGCCTTATGATGGTCAAATGGACATCAAATTTAACGGTTTACAATTTTACTGGCATTGCACACTATTACACTCCACCACGCCACCCCGACAATACTATTGTAGTTTATGTCGCATAAATATTTAAAATACATCTATATGAAAAACACTTTGGCATATATTAATCTTGAGGCATCTATCTTGAAATTATCTCAAAATAATATTATCTATTGAAAGGTTCCACATTAATGATTGATGATTGATGATTGATGATTGATGACTTCAATTTCATTTTTTTCTCATTGATTGATGATTGATTACCTCAATTTAATTGTATCATTATATTGAACTCAAATTTTGTTTCCGAAAAAAAAAAAACTCCATATTATATCTATTCAAAATATTATAATTTTTAATCACCTTCTCCAAACAAATAAGAAATAAAAATACTAAAATAAATTTTGAATTAAAATACTTTACATTTTCTCTACCAACCCCTATTATACCCTTAGATCAAATTATATTCAATATACATATCTCAATTGAACCAAAAGTATTTATATAATTTTTTAATTAGACATTTGTAAAATATAATTAACACATTTACATATCTCAAAATGCCCATTAAAAATCTATCGCATATTATTGGAATAAGTCTAAAGTTAGTTAAGTCGGTACTTTATATATGTGTACGCTCAAAGTTTTCGTTGAATTGTGTAAGTTCCCGGTTCAAATAGAAATAAGAACCACAATCTAATCCATTCTTAAATAAATACAAAATATATGTAAAACGTTGAAGAGAGCAATTTTTATTTTTTCATGTTTTATCATTGAAGGGTTTTGTATTTGATTGGTGATACAAGATATTAATTTCACGATGTTTAAAATATTTTTATTTTTCAATCACCATTTGGGAGAGTTAAATCATTTTTATAAAAATCTTATATTATTACACTCCATCACCAACCCTTATAAAAATTACATCTAATTTTTTTGAATTTATGACTTTTAAGATTCACATCATGTACGTTTTTTTTGGTGTGCTAACACTATAATTTATTATTTTAATTTTCTTTTGTAAAAACTAAAATTAGGAAATTGCTTTAATACAAATACGAAAAATAAGGTCTTCATCACTTGAAATTATTCCCACCTATATCTAATAAACCCCACAAGTAACTTTAACCTAATTTTGCATTAACTTAAATATGAAGTGGCAAAAACTTGATTGAAAAATACGACATCAATCGATAACAATGACACCCAAGAACAAAGTATTGAGTGTGTTTATGGTTTTGGTATAACAAACATAAATATAGAGAAACTCTCTACCAATGAAGGGAAAAAATGTTAGGAATATCTTGTTTAGTGCTTCACATTATAATATAGTTTGTGTATTATTAATGTAAAAGGAATTACTATTGTAATTAGTTGTTTTATAAACAACTAATATTTGTTGGCTTGTGTAGTGGTTGAGTAGGTTGTACTCACCCACGTAAATAGGCTTGATGGAGTTAGTGGTTATACTTGTTTCCTAAATTATAGGAACAAGTTATTCTATATATTCTGTAATACAAACTTGAATGAATATTGAAGGTGAATTATTATTCCGTGAATTATATTTTCTGTGCAAACCTGGTGTGTGCTTTACATTTGGTACCAGAGCAGGTTATTCCTATGAGAGCCAAGAAGATTTAAGAGGCCAAAGAGAATATTCAAAAATCCGTCCAAAAAAATACAGCAAGTAGTGTTCAGTAAAATGAACATATCTTCCTCATAAAATATCGGATTGAGGCGATTCTTTTTGGGTTGAAAAGATGAGAAAAAGACGCACAACTTTGTAGTTTACATCAGGGTCAGATTCAGAATGCAGATATGACGAAATTGCTGTCAAACAGACGTTTTTGTGGCTGGAAATGCACATCCGGTAAAAGAAATGCAACACACAGGTTTTTTCTTATTGGTCAATTTTTTTAATTATTTAGCAAAACTATAGTTTAAAATATATATATATTTCTATAGTTTTTGCTTAATAATTGAATTTTGAGGGCAATTCAATTTTATTTTAATTGGACCAATTTACGGGAAATTGTAACCTCAATAACTTTTGCACGGTAACTCAAAATTGAGCACCGTTTTTTGCAAAAGTGTTTATTTTTTAATTCTCATTATAGTGGTTCTAATTTTGGGATAAAATACCCACTTTGAAAAATATCATATTTTTTGGCTATTTTGTGGGACGCATTATCGGTTGTACCCGACGTCCTAAAACTAAAATGTTTCACATTGCGGGGGGAGAATAACTTCAATGTGGAAACAAATGAGCTTCATATCCAAACCCGGCTGAGCTAGCAGCATGTTAATGGAGGAAGGAGGCATCGGAGGAAGGAGGTCGAACAACGACCTCTCGTCAGTCACCAACGATGGGGCCGCACAAAATGATTTGGTGGCACAAAAGTGTGCAGTGTGAGTACTTGTTTTTGAGTTTTGCAAAGGTTCCGCCAGCTTGGTGTGATTCTTTTTCAGAGTTCCTATTTTGTTTGGTATTTGATGGATGTTGGAAAGAGATTTGTGTTGGAGCGCGAGATGACCGCCGCTGATCCTCTCGACCGACTTGGTCCTCTCGATCGCCGTACTTCGTTGGAAGATGGTCACTAGGAGAATACGTTCACTAGCATTAGTGACCATGTGCAAAGAAGACCTAACTAGCAAGATCCATTCAGAGTATGTTCTTCAATGCATTTTGCTTCTCGAGATCTATATGAGTGGAATTTCACATTGTGGGGGAATACATACCAATGTTCCATTCCCATTCTCGCACCCAAAATGGCTTAGTCAAGGAAAGCTTCCAAAGGGCAAGGCGAGTTTTCTATGCTTTGTTCGAGATCGAGTGGTAGCGATCAAAGACAGAGACTACAATTAAGAACATTACGATTCTTATAGGAAGTAATGTGAAATTTTTTCAATATTTCTTCTATTCTGCAGTTTTGTGATATGCATGTTGTGTTTCCTACATAATTCCCTGATGTATAAGCATAGTGGTGAACAAAGAGCACCGAGTAAGTCAGTTCATGGATCTTGAAAGGGTTTGTGGGAGAATCCAGAAAACCACACGAGGTGGACAGTTGATGGGACCTGTTCACATCAAGGTTTGTGGTAAGCCTGTTTAAAACCATGGAAGGAGAGAGCCTTTCTTTTGGATCAAGGTCATGAGTCACAGAGTTGGACATGCCACAGGGGTGAGCATACTGCAGTTGAGAGTGTGGATGTTTTTCTACCATGTTCGCACTAAGGGGGGGAATGTTAGGAATATCTTGTTTAGTGCTTCACATTATAATATAGTTTGTGTATTATTAATGTAAAAGGAATTACTATTGTAATTAGTTGTTTTATAAACAACTAATATTTGTTGGCTTGTGTAGTGGTTGAGTAGGTTGTACTCACCCACGTAAATAGGCTTGATGGAGTTAGTGGTTATACTTGTTTCCTAAATTATAGGAACAAGTTATTCTATATATTCTGTAATACAAACTTGAATGAATATTGAAGGTGAATTATTATTCCGTGAATTATATTTTCTGTGCAAACCTGGTGTGTGCTTTACAAAAATTCCTTTCCAAAAAAATAAAGAAGACGACCTTAACATCGCTCAAATATCCCCTCTCTAGAGATTTTTGTGATAATGTTAAATAACGATCTCTAAAATGTCTTCATGTTTGTTAGTGTAGCTACCACATTAGTGTTCACGCTTGTCGGATAAATATCCAAATGTCTCATTACCAAAGGGCCATGAAACACGCCATTGAATACCACAATTAAGCAAGCCCCATAATGTTGTAAGTTTTAAAGTACATTGAGACGTTATTACTTGAGATGACAACATAGCTTGTGCTTGCGATTCAAATGTGAAAAAATGGTACGATTTTCATGGCATTGTGATGAAAGAGAATCCGGGTTCACATGCAATCTTGCTTTCAACCAAAAAAGAGAAAGTAGATTTTGTGTTCATATATATTCTTGTGTGCGACATTGTCATATTTTTCAAAAGGATTCACTATATGGTTTGTAGAAGTCACAAGTCCTAAGGAGTGTTAAAACACTAGAAAACATATTCGTGTGCACAATAGATGAATAGATGTTGTTAGCTATGCACAACCAAAATGATTCAAAATACCTTGTGGTATCTTATGAAATATTCAAAAGGACTTGGAAGATGGAGCAAAACATGGATTCCTAGGCACAAGACTTATGCACAAAGCACATAAGCGCAATAATTCTCAGTTGGAAGGTGATGACATAAGTGCTCGAACCTTGAAGTTGTTTGCAGGAGCATAAAATTCATCTTCAAGGGTTCTAAGTATGTTGACAGTACATCTTAGTGGCGGATATCATTCAATAGTGGCACAAGGGTAGAACGTAAAATATGCAACTTTGAGAAAAAGGGAAGAGCCATGAAACCTTTAGAACATGTGTAGAAACATATATAAAACATTTTTAGATAATCATGTCGATGAGTATGTTAATCTTGATACTACACATACATATGAAGCTATGATATCATTGGCCTTTTGTGTAGGAAATTATTGAAAACATGGTAGTTGTAGGTCTCCCGCAAAAAAATGCACAATTGCTCAAATAGTGAAAATGGAGGGGTCATTGTATTGACAACATTGAGATCATTATAAACACAAATTTGGCAATGAAAACATTGAATTCATCCATACACTATAAATTATACATGTGTCCTAAGACTAGGTGTTGTATTCATGTTCAAATTGTATTACTTTCTTTATTGCATACTTTGTTGAGTTATCTATATGCTCAATTAAATTAATCCAAAGTAGAGCATAACTCTTAGGTATCTCATCCAAAATTATGTATTAATCTCATGAATTACATGTACATAATTATATGGCCCTGGCTAGCCATATTACAAATTGATCCAACTTGTAAAACATTTTCCCTTCATATCAAGTGACTATGTTCTTAATTTTATATCTTTCTTTGGGTCATTTCCTATCCCCCATGTTAGCTTTAGTGGGATTTAGTAAGCACAAATACCTATATAAGAAAGTCTAATTCACCATTTGAAATCACCTGGAACTTTGAAGAGACAATCTTGCAATATCATTCTAATGTCAAAGCATATAAGTATGTCCCACTTAGTGGCAAAAAATATTTTAAAATCTAATTAGTAAATAAATAATTAAAACTACTATAAAAACTTTAAAAATCAGGTAAATTTTGGATGCCATGCACCTAGGTATTTATAAGCTCTTAAAAATACATGTTTGGTCATGTTTTGGTTGTTGGACATATTTTGCTGAAAGTACAAAAACTACAAAAAGTGGGACATAGTTATATGCTTTGACATCAGGTATGAAAAACTCAACCAGGTCAAAGATTCTAGCTTCCTTCTCCATGATTCACCATATTGAAGATCAAGCCAAGGTTGCACGTTACAAAACATAAAAACATGGTCACAAAACATTTATCCTAAGACTGCATGCATTAGCACTATACACACAATCATGAAAGGTACATTTTAATCTATCTATAGCTACACCTCTATATTTTTATCAAGAGATCTGAGGGCACATTAGGGGGTTGGATTAGAGTTGAAGAAAATCTTATCCGATAAACAAACACGAGAGAATCAAAACATCATAAAATATTTAAGATAAACAAAATAATAATATGGGAAACTTTTTTGATTAAAAACCAACACAAAAAATCATCTCCTTATGGTATTAACTCAACTATTTTACCATATAATAACACACTTCTCAATTCTGCTCTATCCTACTACATGTTTAGCTAGATGTAAGCACGCTAGTAGGTAACTGTCATAATGGTATTACAATACAATGGGTATGTTTCTATAAACAATAGCTATCATGAAAATTGAAATTTTTGGTCATAACAACCAAACACGCACTTGAGATTCCCCTTCCCGATCATGTAAACCTTTCCTACGACCAACATTTCAATCAGTGTCATCCTCATTATGGTCAAGAGGAATGTGCTAACATGATTTTTAATTGTGTTTCATGTGCAGAGAAGTGTACCTGGCTTGATTCATGAAGTTACTAAGATCTATTGAAGAACAATGCCCTCGTGAGGCTTCAAAAGGGATATTTTTGTTTGGTCTTCTTGTCACGGTGAACATCCCCTAAGCTAATCAGTAAGGAAAAAAACCCATCTGGATGTTGTGTGGGAGAGTATTAAGATGATTCAAGGTAGTTTAGGAATATTATGTGGATCCATGATATGTTGGGAAATTTTCAAGAAAAATCGATTCTTTTTGGGAAAAGTGTGTTGGGAAAAACATGTTTCAAAGGAGCTAGTCACTTTGTTGGAGGGGTTTTAGACACCTCAAGAAAAATTATGAACCTCAAAAGGTAAAATTTCAGTATATTTCAATCTCCTCATGGTCCATGTGTTATATTGATCCATACTCATTATGAATTCAGTGGCAACTCTTCTCACCGGCGCACACTTGTGGTGGTAAGTGGAAAATAGAATAATAACTAACATTGTAAGTTTAATCATCTATTGAAAATTGTGGAAATAAACTCATTTGGTCATTTGGAGTCAAAATCATATAAGTTTGGGCCAAAAACTCCATTTTTGGGTCAAAGAGGACTTTTGTGGAATAGAAGGAACTGTTTATTGTTCCTCTAGTTCTCCGCTTTGCTACATTTTCTCGCCTTGGGACGTAAATAAAATTTTAGGTTGAATCAGCTCTTTAAAATGGCGGGGATGAACTAATTAGGTTATTTGGAATCAAAATCATGTAAGATTCGGCCCCCAAACTCCATTTTGGGTCAAAGTGAACATTAATGGAACAAAAGGAACTATTTCATTGTTCCTCCGGTTTTCAACTTTGTTGTTTTTACCTCCTTGGGCCATAAATTAAATTTTTATTTAAATAATCTCTTGAAAAAGGTGGGAATTTTCTTATTGGGTCATTTGGAATCAAAATCATATAATATTATTCCCTCGAACTCCATTTTTAGGTAAAAGTTGACTTTCGTGGAACAAATTAAACTGTTCCTTTATTGCCTTGGCCATAACTAAAATTATAAGTTGAATCAGATCTTGAAAATGGTAACAATGAAATCGGGGGTCCTTTGGGGTCAAAATTATATAATTTTCGATTTCTAAAATCCATTTCGAGGTCAAAGCGGACTTTTGTGGAGCAAAAATAACTCTTCTATCGTTCCTCTAGTTCTTCGCTTTGCCGATTATTCCACCTTAGGCCATAAGTCAAATTTAAGTTGAATAAGATGTTAAAAGGGTGGTAATGAACTCATTGGCTGATTTTGAGTAAAAATCATATAAGGTTCGGCCCCCAAACTCCATTTTTGGGTTAAAGCACACTTTCATGCAACATAAGCAATTGTTTCACCGCTCCTCCGATTCTCCGCTTTGCCACTTTTACCACCTTGGCCCAAATTTTTTTAAGTTGAATAAAATCTTAAAAATTGTGGGAATGAACTTAGTGGGTCCTTTTCAATCAAAATCATATAAGGTTCAATGCCCAAACTCCATTTTTGGTCAAAGTAGACTTTCATGGAACAAAATGAACTATTTTGTCATTCTTTTGGTTCTCTGCTCATTTCCACGCTTTTACTCCCTTGGGACATAACTCAAATCGTAAGTTGAATCATCACTTGAAAATGGTGGGATTGAACATAGTATGTCCTCTATAGTCAAAATCATATAAGGTTTAGCCCCTGAACTCCATTTTGGGTCAAAGAGGACTTTTGTGGAAAAGAAGGAACTGTTAGGTTGTGGAGCCTATTTTCATGTGTGAAAGTGTTGAAGATTGTACACTAAGAGTACTGTACACTTTTCATGTATCCTCTCCAGGGTTTGGGACCGGGCCGGGCGCGGCAGCCCTGAAGTAAGGGTCCAGGCGCAACCCCGATTTTTTTTTTTTTTTCGCATAAATTTTTTTGGCCTCAAAAAAATGCACCCGACATATCGGGAAAAGTGCTCTTCTCATATGGGCGAGTTTTTTTGACCCATAGGTTTATGGGACAGTTTTACCCATGGTTTTGATACCACGCTTTGTAAAATCGCTTAAGCGATTGTCTATTTATATGGTCTTATGCATATGATAGATTGTACAAGCAAATGTATTGCAGATGTGTTTTGAATTCGGGTGTGAATTCTATAGAGTTTGTTGAGCATAGCTCCAAACGGATCTGGGTATTTTATTGAGAGAGTGGTGGCTTGTAATAAAATCTGAGCAAGTGATTCTTGGTGGACGTAGCCCAAATTGGGTGAACCACGTTAAATCATCTCTTTGTGTTGTGTTATTTTATTCTCGTAATTTTATTTGAGATCTGTAATAATTTATGCATATTAGTTTCTCTTTATTGCAATTTTGTGAGGGATTATTCCGCATATTTTATCCCTTATTTCCTAACAGAATCTGTTTAGTTGTTCCTCCGGTTCTCCACTTTTCCGCTTTAAGTATTGAATAGGGTGCACCGATGGAGCCGATGAGGTTTCATTAGGGAATTTTCAAAGGTTTCTAATCTATAAACTTTGTACTTTGTAATTATTCAAAGAATCACAATTAAACATTGTTGTTCTACTTTCGATTAGAAAATGATAGAGATAGCTAGTGAATAAATTTTGCTTATGCTTAGAATCAACAATTTGTAAGAAAGGGAAGGATATAACTCATAAACACCAACAATTTTTATCCTGGAAACCTCCAGAGGAAGAAAACCAGTCAGGAAGGGAAATTTCTCTTTCTTCCCACTTTTATTGGCCAATTCAATCAATAAGTACAAAATTTACAATAAGAGAAGTAGATAATATCTCACACTTCCTGCAAATTAATTGCTTTCCCTACCTCAACACTCCTTTCTTCTACAAACACAATTCCAACACTAAGAATTTATTTCTCACTTGCTTTCATGCTTCGATGATCCAATACTCTTCTTCCTACATGTATTTATAGCCCTTCTCATGTCCTCCCATACACTGGAGAATGGGAAAGATCATGGAAGAGAAGAGACATGAAATTTTTTTAAAATTCTCGGGACTGTTTGTTTCAAGTATTATTTTTGTCCGAAAGAGCAGACAACCACCCAAAGTAGACCGGTGGTCACAAGAGCATCGCCTTGGTTGGGTGGTGATTACAGACCATCTCCTAGGTTAAGCGGTGGTTATGTAACCGTTGCTCTACAAAGAGCAGTGGTTCTATTAATAATAAGACAAAACCTCCATTTCTTCAATTTCTTTCTTTGTGTTGATTAATATGATGAAGTAGAATCAATTTTAGATCCCTATGGATCACACCTCCCCTACTTAGGAGGATTTTGGTCCGATAAAAGCTTAGTGGGGCGGTAGATGAGAAAATAAGTCCCTCACTTGCTCCTTCGATTGCCACCAGGCTTGCCTTGGTGTCTTTCCTTTCACCCAACCTACAAAGACTCTTGCGAACCTCTCCTAGTATCTCTAACCTTCTATTGTAGCAGCACTACATCCTCCTCCACCACTTCGTGAGTCCAAGATGTAATACTCAATGGAAGGTAGCAAATGTAGTCCTTCATCTTCATCTAGCATGGATGGCTCATATAGGTTCAAGTTCTCACAATTTACTACGGAGTACATCCTCATGAATGACGGAAAATCAAGTCGAAATGAATTTTCTCCAACCTACTCCAATATGGTGAAGGGTCCATATCATAGTGGCTTGAGCTTCCATGCTTGACCTTGTAGTCTCTCCTTGCTCAATGAAAGGAAAACTCTATCTCCAACATGAAGCTTATGTTCTCTCCTATTTTGATCGTGCCTAGCTTTGTACTTGTATTGAGATTTCGTTAATTGTTCTTTGACTTTGAGATGGATTTACTAGATCCTCTCAATGAATTTGTTTGTTCTATTCACCTCTATGTCTTGTGTCTACTCCTCATTCTCGCTTCCCAACTAATATCTATAGCAGATTCGTAGGTAAATATCCTAAGCATGTCTCAAATGGTGACTTCATAGTGGATGTGTGTACCGCTGTGTTATAGGAATGTTGAATGTAGGATAACTCATCCCAAGTCCTTGGGTATTTGTTGTTATACCCTCTCGATCAATCAGTACTGCAAAGTCATGTGTTGACCACCTCTTTCTCAGTGGATGGAAATCATGCTCCTCTATAACTCGGTACCCATCTTGTCCCATAAAGTAGTCCAAAATTCCCAAGAACCTGGAATCCTGTCAAAAACAATAGACTTTGGCAAACCAAAATGCACCCATACATTAGCAAAGAAAATATCATTGCCTCGTGTACTTTTCCGTGTCTTTGTATGAAGCCATAAGAATACACATCTTACCAATCTTCAACTTCTACCCAATCTTGTTTATCCTTCAATAAAAGTAAACATGAACTAATTATGATTTTCATGAATAATTCATTTTTCTTAGTTAGCACTCACCATAGTAACCTTTGCCTTACACCGGTGTGCCCAGGATGTTGTAGATGATCCCATCCTAGAACCATTTGCATTGGTTTTCCTTCTCATGAATATGACATCCCCGATATACAAGTAAGGACTCCAGAAAACAACATCAAAAACATCAAAGGGAATAAAATCAATTTCCAATACATCAATATGTCTTTGGGAATTTATCCCAAACTTGACCTTACATCTTTTTGTTACCTAAATTTCAACACCCTTCTTCACCCAACCCAAAGGATAAGGGTGGGGATGCTCGTAAGTTTCAATACCAAGCTTCTTTACAACTACTTGTAAAATCAAATTAGACTGTGAACCGGTATCAACCAAAGCATTTACCTTAGTTCTCTTTATCTAAATTTTAATTTGGAATAGTCTACTCATATCCTCTTCCTAGATGTCCATGTTGGTGGCCGTGCATCCAAGCCTTTCATCTACATCGAGACATCTTTGATTTCCATCTCCCCTTCTATCTTTACATTTGTCATGGACTTCTTTGAGTCCTTGGTTAGGATCTTTGGATATAACTCGAATGCAACTTCCAACATGTAGCATCAAGATGACCATTGATATCACGCTTCTTGCAATAATTCTTGGGATATTTACAAGTATTTAATGCAAGTGGAAACTTTTTTACCTTTCCCTTTCCACTTACCCTTGTTACTTGTTCTCCCATATTATTTCTTCTACTGATTTTTTGACTACTTTTTCCTTATCTCGCATCTCCTTGCTTCTTTTCATCATCTATGTAGTATACCTACACACACACCACATTGACATATTTAGGATTTATGGAGATGACTTTTCTTTTAAGGTGAGTGTGAAGTCCTCCCAAGTACTTAGTCATAATATCCTCATCCTCTAATTCCATGTTCAAAAACATGGTCTCGCCTTCAAACTATATAGTATAGTCCTCGCACACTTTGACCATTGCCTTTTCTAAAACACTGCCATTTAATCATTTGGTCACTTGTGGCCAATAGGACAGAAGTTAGCTCTAAGAAATTCTTTAAATTCTTGCCAAGATTTTACAATAGGAGGTTTCTTCTTTTCACAAGTGGCTAGATGGGGTTCCCACATAACCGCAGAGCGTGCCCCCATTTTGAGACATGTAAAGGTGATCCTTTGTGCCTCGCCACATTATAGATGCTAAAGTAGACTTCTAGCTGTTTTAACCATTTATCAAGTAACTCTACATCTACTTGTCCTTCAAATATTTTAATTTCAACTTTCGTCTCAACTTTAAAGGAGTGTGATTAGATTTTACCTTTTCTCTTGCATTTGAAGTTTCTTCTTCACGATCTTCCCCATAATATTCGTCATGGTGGCTCCTTCCTATGCCAAACTTCTCACTAAGCCTTAAACCACTAAGTCCATGGAGTCTTGTTTAACGAAGTTGTCTTACAAATCATGCAAGTTTTTCTTGCCTTCTAAACATCCTATCCATCATGGTCTCCAACATCTCAATTCTACGGACCAAATTCTCTTACTCCATTTATATTTGAATTCTCTATTTCCACTTAATTGTAGAAATATCTGGATTGCAAGGTAAAGCTTCTTCACCTTTAGATCTCATCATTGTCATACAAATCTAAGAACGAATACCACGCCTTGGATACATGTTAGCTCTGATACCAAAATGATCTGTAAACTCTCTACTTTGGAATTATTCACAGAATCACAATTAAACATTGTTGTTCTACTTTCGATTAGAAAATGACATAGATAGCTATTGAATGATTTTTTCTTACGTTTAGAATCAACAATGTACAAGAAAGGGAAGGATATAACTCATAAACACCAACAATTTTTATCATGGAAACCTCTAGAGGAGTAAAAGTAGTCGGAAGGGAAATTGCTCTTTCTTCTCACTTTTATTGGTCAATTCAATCAAGAAGTAAAAATTTACAATAAGTATGAAAGAGAAGTAGATAATATCTCACACTTCCTGTCGTCAATTAATTGCTTTCTCTCAGCCTCAACACTCCTTTCTTCTACAAATACAGCCCAACACTAAGAATTTCTTGCTCACTTGCTTTCATGCTTCAATGATCCATTAATCTTCTTCCTACATGTATTTATAGCCCTTCTCATGTCATCTCGTGCACTTTGGAGGATGGGAAAGGTAATGGAGGAGAAGATACATGAAAAACTTTCAAATTATGGGATTGTTCATTTTGAGTTTTATTTTACGTCCGAAGAGCCGTGGATAGCCGCCCAAAGTATACTGATGGCACAGGACCACCACCTTGGCTGGGCTACGGTTACAGGACCGTCACCTAGGTTAGGTAGCGCTTCTGTAAACACAGCTCTGCAAAGAGTAGTGGTTCTACTAATAATAAGATAGAACCTCCATTTCTTCAATTTATTTCTTCGTGTTGATTGATATGATGAAGTAGAGACAATTTTGGATCCCTATGGATCACACCTCCCCTGCTTAGGAGGCTTTTTGTCCCACAAAATCTTAGTGGGGGAGTAGATAAGGAAATAATTCCCTCACTTTATCCTTCGAGTACCAACGGGCCTACCTTTGTGTCTTTCCTTTCAGTCCAACTTGCCAGGACTCCTACAGACCTCTCTTAGTCTCTCTAACCTTTTCTGCAACACTACATCCTCCAATTTGCCTCGTGAGTCCAAGACACAATCCTCAATGGAAGGTAACAATTGTAGTCCTTCATCTTCATCGAGCATGGATGGCTCATATAGGTGCAAGTTCTCACAGCTTTACTATGGAGTACATCCTCATGAATGCCGTAAAATCAAGTCGAAATGCATTTTCTTCAACTCCGCTCCAATATGGTGAAGGGTCCATATCGTAGTGGCTTGCGCTTCCGTGCTTGACCTTGTACTATCTTCTTTCTCAAGTAAAGCCAAGCTCTATCTCCAACATGAAGCTTATGTTCTCTCCTATGTTGATCATGCCTAACTTTGTACTTGTCTTGATATTTCTTTAACTTTGAGATGGATTTACCAAATTCTTTCAATGAATTTGTTTTTTCTAGTCACCTCTGTGTCTTGTGTCTCCTCCTCATTCTTTTTCCCAACTGATATGTCAAGTGAATTCGTAGGTAGATATCCCAAACATGTCTCAAATGGCAACTTCATAGTGGATGTGTGTACCACCTGGTTATAGGAATTCTAAATGTAGGCTAAGGACTCATCCTAAGTCCTTGGGTATTTGTTGTTATACCCTCTCGATTAACTATACCAAAGTCTTGTCTACCACCTCTTTTTGTCCATATTTTTGTGGATGAAAATTCTTTCTACTCAGTAACCCGATATCCATCTTGTCCCACAAAGTAGTCTAAAACTTCCCCAAGAACCTAGAATCCTTGTTAGAAATAATAGACTTTGGCAAACCAAAATGCACCCATACATTAGCAAATAAAACATCTGCTACCTCGTGTACTTTTACTATATTTTTACATGCCATAAGAATACACATCTTACTGAATCTATCAACAACAACATAGAGATAGTCATGGACATGTTTAAACATAGGTAATCCTCCTACAAAATCCATAGAAATGTCCTCCCATGGACAAGTAAGTATTGGAAAAGGCATATACAAACCCTTCTTCCTAGTCTTCGGCTTGCTAGTATAACAAAGTTTACATCCACGTATAAATTTTGATACTTCTTCTTGCATATTGGGAAAATACATGTACCTTTGCAAGTGGGATAGGGTCTTACCAACACCGAAATGTTCCATTAATTTCGAGGTATGTGCTTTCCTCATCAATAGAAGTCTTTCTTAATTAGGCACACAAAGCTTCCCCATCAAGATAACAGCCCATATTTTATAAAACAATCTTAAATCCCCATCTTTTCATCCCCTTGGGACTGTAACTGCTGAAATGTCACCCCAATGTCTCTGTCCTAGGCATATGCCTCCCCATAAGCTTCCTTTGTGAAGGGCTCGAACTAAGAGATAATGGCCAAGCATGAGAACTTCTCCTTTGTGGGAGGCCTAGATAACATGTCTACCACCAATTTTGTACTACCATTCTTTTATTTGATCACCGATGGAATCATTGAAGGAACCCCATCCATTTGTAGTGCCTTGACTACTGTAATTTAGACTGCTTACAAATACTTTGGAGAGGTTTGTGGTCAATGTGCACAATAGTTTCTTTACCCAAAAAATATTGCTTACATTTTTTTAATTTCCTAAACTATTGCGTACATTTCCTTATCATATACTAAATATTCTTTAACTGCTGAAGTGAAAGTTTCAGAATGATAGCATACGGGTTTACCTCCCTAAAGCAACATTGCACCCATAGCATAATCACTAACATTTGTCTCTACTTCAAAGGGCTGCTGCAAATTAGGAAGAGAAAGTATTGAGCATGACTAATCTTGTATTTTAATAACTCAAAGGATTTATCTTGTTCCTTACCCCAGTCAAAACTCTTACTCTTTATGGCCATTGTGTGTAGAGGTGTTGCACTCATGGAGAAGCCCGAAATGAACTTCCCCATGTATCGTCTCGCTCCCACAAAACTCCTAGTCTATGTGGCTTCTATTGGTGTTGGCCAATTTGTGATGACTTCCACCTTCTTTGGATCCACTCGAAGCTCTCCTCCTCTAACCATGTGGCCAAGATAGAAAAGTGATTATTTGGCAAACTAAGATTTCTTCATATTAAAAAGTAGTTTTTTCTCCCTAAGAACTTGTAATACTTGCTACGAATGAGTTAGATGTTCTTCCAATGTGGCACTAAAAATCAAGATACCATCTAGATATACAATGACACATGAATCTATGAAATCCCACAATACATCATTCATCAATCTCATAAATGTAGCGGTGCATTGCATAAACCAAAAGGAAGCACCAACCATTCATACAAACCATGTTTTGTCTTGAAGGCAATCTTCCATATATCCTCCTCCTTCATTCTAACTTGGTGATAACCTAACTTAAGATCAAACTTCGTGAAGAATTTGGCATGATGAAGCTGGTCCAAGAGATCATCTATGTGGGGAAGTAGATATTTGTTCTTTATGGTGATCTTGTTCGAGTGTGGCGGTCAATGCACGTTCTCCAAGAACCATCCTTCTTTAGCACCACCGCGATAGGTGAACCACATGGTGAGGTGCTCAGATGTATCACCCTTTGGTCTAGTACTTCCTAGAGTTATTTCTTTACTTTAGTACTCTCCAACAAGGATTTCCTATAAAACCTAATGTTTGCTAGAGGGGATTCTAAGAAGAGCCGAATCTCATGTTCTACTTCCCGTGTCGGTGGTACCCCACTAGGAGCCTAAAAAAATTCCTAAAAAGACTGAATAATACTATCCAAATCTTGTTTTCCTCGTTATAAATCTCTACAACTTCTACCCCATCTTTTTTATCCTTTAATATAAGTAAACAAAACTAATTATGATTTTCCGAATAAATCATTTTGCTTGGTTAGCACTCACCATAGTAACCCGTATATTAAGCTGGTGTGCCCGGATGTTGTAGCTAATCCCATCCTTGACCCATCTATATTGGTTTTACTTTCTCATGAATATGGCATCCTTGATATACAAGTAAGGACTCCCAAAAAAACATCAAGGGAATAACAAAGTAGCTTCCAATACATCAATATATTAAGAATTTATCCCAAACTTGACCTTATATCTTTTTGTTACCTAAATTTCAACACCCTTCTTCACCCAACCCAATGGATAAGGGTGGGAATGCTCGTGAGTCTCAATACCAAGCTTCTTTACAACTACTTCAGAAATTAAATTAGACTGAGAACGGGTATCAACCAAAGCATTTACCTTAGTTCTCTTGATCTGAATTTTGATTTGGAGTAGTCTATTCATCCCCTCTTCTTGGTTGTCCATGTTGGTGGTCATGCATCCAATCCTTTAATCTACATTAGAGTCATCTTCGATTTCCATCTCCCCTTCTATCTTTATACTTGTCATGGACTTCTTTGAGTCCTTAGTTCGGATCTTCGAAGTAACTCCGAATGTAACTTCTAACATGTAGCATCAGTATGACCATTGATATCACAGTTCTTGCAATAATTCTTAGGATCTTTACAAGTATTTAAAGCGGTGGCAACTTGTTTACCTTTCCCTTTCTACTTAGCCTTGTTACTTGTTTTCCCATATTCTTTCTTTTGATTTGTTGACTTCTTTTTCTTTGGCTCTACTTATCCTTGCTTCTTTTCACCATCTATGTAGTATGTCTGCACACACACCATGTTGAGATCTTTGGGCTTTGTAGAAATGAATTTTCTTCAAAGGTGAGTGTGATGTCCTCCCAAGTACTTAGTCGAATATCCTCATCCTCCAAGTCCATGTTCAACAACATGGCCTACCTTCAAACTCCATAGTATAGTCCTACAAAATTTGACCATTGCTTTGTCTAAAATATTGTCATTTAATCATTTGGTTAGTCTTGTGGCCAATAGGATAGAAGTTAGCTCTAAGTAATTATTTAAATTCTTGCCAAGATTTTACAACAGGACATTTCTTCTTTTCACTAGTGGCTAGATGGGTTTCCCACATAACCGAGCATGCCCCCATTTTGAGACATGTAAAGGTGATCCTATTGGCCTCAAAGACATTATGGATGCTAAAGCAGACTTCTAGCTGTTTTAACCATTTATCAAGCAACTCTACATCTACTTGTCCTTCAAAGATTTAAATTTCAACTTTCGTCTCAACTTTAAAAGGAGTATGATCAGATTTTACCTTTTCTTTTGCATTTGAAGTCTCTTCTTCGTGTTCTTCTCCATAATCTTCGTCATGGTGGCTCCTTTCTATGCCAAACTTCTCGGATAATTCTCTAATCACTAAGTCCATGGAGTCTTGTTTAACAAAATTTGTCTTCTACAAATCTTCATGTTCTTCTTGCCTTCTAAACATCCTATCTCGTCATGGTCTCCAACATCTTGATTCTATGGACCAAGTTCTCTTACTCCATTTGTCCCTAAATTCTCTGTTTCCACTTCCTTGTAGAAATATCTAGATCGCAAGGTAAACCTTCTTCACCTTTAGATCTCATCACCATGTCATACAAATCCAAGAAGGAATACCACATTCCTCTATACTTGTTAGTTATGATACCAAAATGATCTCAGAAACTCTACTACTTTGGAATTATTCACATAATCACAATTAAGCTTTTTTGTTCTACTTTCGATTAGAAAATGACATAGATAGCTAGTGAATGAATTTTGCTTATGCTTAGAATCAACAATTTGCAAGAAAGGGAAGGATATAACTCATAAACACCAACAATATTTATCCTAGAAACCTCTAGAGGAGGAAAACCATTCGGGAAGGGCAGTTGCTCTTTCTTCCCACTTTTATTGGCCAATTCAATCAAGAAGTAAATAATTTATAATAAGTATGAAAAAGAAGTAGATAATATCTCACACTTCCTACCGATTAATTGATTGCTCTGCTTCAAAACTCCTTTCTTCTACAAACACAATTACAACACTAAGAATTTATTTCTCACTTACTTTCATTCTTCGATGATCCAATACTCTTCTTCCTACATGTATTTATAGCCCTTCTCATGTCCTCCCATGCACTAGAGGATGGGAAAGGTCATGGAGGAGAAGAGACATGAAAAACCTTTCAAATTATGGGACCGCTTGTTTCGTGTTTTATTTTCTATAAAAAGAGCCAAGAGCACCATCCAGGTAGGTGGCGGTTACATGGGGCCGCCGCCCGGGTTGGGTGGCGCTTTAGTAACCGCCGCTCTGCATAGAGTGACGGTTCTATTAATAATAAGATATAACCTCCATTTCTTCAATTTCTTTCTTCGTCTTTGATTGATTTGATGAAGTAGAGTCAATTTTGGATCCCTATGCATCGGTTTCATCAAGTGCATGATCTTCTTCATCCATGTGTGGATCTCTTATTCTCTCTTCTTTCCCCTCTCTTTACATTCTAATTCTTCATTGAGAATTATACCTTTTGATTTTTTCATCTCATTCACTTAAGTGACCTATTCATTAATAAGAAAATGGAATTATTTTTCATTCCTAATAGAATATTAAAGGTCACAAGTGGTAGGAATATGAAAGGTCAAGTAGTAGGAATATGAAAAGTTGTGTGAGGGAAGATGAAGAGTCATATTTCATAAATTGGGAAGGCTTATCCTTTCCAAGGGGTTGACAATTATTGATTGATTATATGTTGTTGATATTTACCACTACTACATTGAGCAATACAATTTGCATCTCTTATATTTCTATGTTGATGTTCCTCTATTCTCTCTCTCTCTCTCTCTCTCTCTCTCTCTCTCTAATTTCTAACTTTGTAAGTACAATGATTGTATGAGTGAAAATCAACACGTGACCTTCAATCGCACTTGACCTCTTGAGGTTGTGCCGAGACAAACTGATGTGGAATGAGCGGATGGCTATGGGTAGAAAAATATAGCGAATATTTGATATGTGGAAAAAAATATGTGAAAATGGGTGAATAAGCTATCAAGGTAAAATAATGTCCTTGACGCACAATATCATGATCTTCTCATTAAGGGAAAGGAAGGCACTTCTAACCTAAATGGGTCTAATGGATGGGTTAGAAATAATAGCCACATGAAGACTCCAATCAATGTCAAGCTCCATGGAAATCATTTCTAATGGTTGTGGGATACGTGGAAAACCAACATGCACCTCGTAATGATGTCTAGACAAGGTCATGGAATAAATGAGAGAGGTGTGGTTCCACTAACTCTATGGGTAGTTAGCTAGTTCAGTCTAGAATGTGAGGGCTCAATGAGATTCTTCGTTCGAATGTTTAGCTATCTGATAATGTCTGCTCCGGAAGTGGGGATGTCCTAAAGACTAGTGTGCGTAATCTAGTGTCAAGATCTAATTGGTCTTTGGGCCTGTTCGGTTGGGGAAAATGGATCACAACCATAAAATCTCTCTAGTCGTGGTCCTTGTATGGTCATATGTGTTTGATCTAGACTCTATTTCTGGGGTAGTCCAATATTCGTAAGCCTTTTCGGCCTTGATGTTTAAAATGTTAAGTTACACAATGCGATTAGAGTACCATGATGGTGTTCTGAGGAAAAGCATACAAAGTCCAGTATCTATGTCTATGAGAATTTTGGGCCCATTCGGTTGGGGGACCCGTTGATCACATCCATATGCTCATTCTTTCTATGGTCCGGGAATGGTCATGTATGCATTTAATATATGAAAATAAGTAACAAGCTAATCTAAGTAAATAAAAGATACACTATGTTTTGTATTTTTGATATAAAAGAAATAAAGCAATGCAAAGCAATTAATATAATGAAAAGAAATATTTTTATGTTTTCATGAAATTTATGGAATAATGAAGAAATAACTTGCTTCTAGTCCTAATTAACAAATCCTATAAAAATAAATAGCCGGATGTAGCTATTTATCTGTGCAACAATATATTAAGTCTATTCTAATTTAAATGAATCCTTTTCCAATTAATAGTTGTGGATTGTCAAATCCTCTTCCTATATCGAGGCACGGAAGATTTGGAGCTTCGAGAAGCTTTTCTTCCTTGCAAATCCCGATAGAATGTGAGAATATTCAATAGAGATCACAATTTACAACATATTTGTTATTATCTATGGTTATACAACAAGATTCCTCCATATATTCTTCCCTCACAAATCCACAAGGATAGGAAGGGAATGATCTATCACTAGAAACTTCTATAGAAGATGTGAAAGCTTCTTGGAAATGATCTAACTATTTGCAATAAATAAAATGATTTCTTCTACTCTAGTTGATAAATGTGCGTACGTTTAGAGATAAATGAAGAAATGAAGAAACTTAATAATAACCCCCAACCTAGAATTACAATGTAGAGGCAATGCCAATTTTGGTATCACTTTGTCCCCTCAGTTATCTTTACCAATATTTTGTGTCCATGTGAGTCTAGGGAACTGGAATGTAGAGGAAGCAACAAGAATAAAGCGTTGGAGCAATGGCAACTTGATGACAATCTGGTTATAATGCATGTAGAAGAAAGACAACGCAAGAGAATAGAGCTTGGTTGTGTAGTTTCTAGCAAGATTGTGACAACTCAACTAAGCAAGATACACAAATAATCTCCAGCCATTTGCTTTAGAAGAAGTGATGGTTTTATAGAAGGTTGGTTGGGTAGTGCTCTAGCACACTTGATAGCCATGGGGTGCCACATCACAACATGAAGGGGTAGTTAAACACTCAATCAACATTTAGAAGTGGAAGAGGATGTGAACACGAATCAATCAAGAAAAAAATCAGCTAAATTGACTCACAAATGTGTGCTAAAAGTGAATAGGAGTGAAGCAATATGTGTCCAATTCACACCTAATAAGTCTTGGCCAATTCGCACGAAACTACCACCCTATGTAGAATGGTGGTTACATAATCGCTGCCCAGCAGGGTAGGTGGTTTATAACTAAAGGCCAAAATCTAAGGAAAAAAATCCAAAAAACTATGGAAAAGCAGGAAATGGCTAAGTAAGGTAAACTAGGCTAAAAATATGTACTGCAAAGAGGTGAACAGGATTGAACACCTTTGGAAAATACATGAATCATTATTGGGGATTTTTAAACCATTTTTAACAATGTATCATGTGCAAATTTGGGTTCATACAGTTGATCTTACATAACCAAGGAGTTGTGTGTCCTTGATTAATGAACCTACAAAAATATGTGTCTCTAGTTTGTTAGTCTTGTTAATTGCTTACATTGTTGTGTTCTTCTAATTGAATGTGGACCTACTCTGGTTGATGTATGTGAATTTTGTAAGCCTAATCACAACATTAACCCTCTCTCTCCTTATTTCCCCAACTCCCCTTTACCTCTCCTCATAGGTAATTACTCTCTTGTACCTTGTACAAGCACTTTGTAATAGGTTTAGTGGAGTAATCATGTGTGATCCCCGACCTAATGGCCACCCACATCTTTTAGTTAGTTTACATTCAATAATGGGAGCCTCCGCATACACAAGAAGGAGGGGCTTAACCCCATGACCATTTGTAAAAACCAATAATTTACACAACAACAAATTATTACACCAATAGTTTTTGTGACTCCACCGGGAAGATCTGCCCTTTTTCCACCCATAAAAGATATTTGAAAATTAAAAAAATCAGATATCAAAAGGAAAATCAGATTTTGAAGGTGACTCTATCATAAAATGAATCCACATCACGTTCATTTCCGCATCACAATGATGAAGTTTAAAGATTGGTGTTCAACACCAATAAGTGACAACAACAATGAAGAAGAAGATGACCACCAATATATCTAGATTTATGATCCACCGTCATTATGGACCAACTCTTGCGAAAGTATGGGTTCGGGACATCAAGGAGACCTCTTGATTGAACCAAAATTCTGTAATAAATAAAAGGAAAGAAGGTTAGTGATATTCTTGCAAAAGTTATGGAAATAATATCTAGAGTGGATAAAATTGCTGCATTTGAAGATCATACCATCAAATATTTGTAGCTTCAATTCAAATGGACTACTGCTAGAGTGAAGAAAATGGGAATTACACTCGACTAATGATCGAGAATCTAAGAGCCTGATGCAAAGAATTCAGAAGAGATAAAAAAAATTGTATGAAAAAAATGAAGATGAAAAACCCCTTGAAGGTTTGTCTTGAATTACACACAACTGAATAAGAAAATCAAAGCACCGTCTTTCGTATCTCTTCCTTTGGATGATTTTCTTGCTTATGGAGATGAAGAAATGACAACATTGAAAAGGGAGTATGTGCAAATAATTTTGAGATTTGCAGAAGGAAATTACGATCCTCAAACCAATCTTGAAATTCTAAATTATGCTATGGCCATGCAATATAGGTATGAGCAGCTTGAAGCACTCCCTAAGGAGGAGAAGAACTAATTTCCGAGATGGATTCTACCGATTCTAAGTACTACAAGGTATTTATTCCTGAAATAATCTTATGTACTTCTCATGACTATCCTCTTCTTGAGAATTTCGATGAAATCCAACTCAACACCTTGGAGGATGATAAAGAAAACATGAAACTTGAATATCCGTTCACAACTTCATTTTGGCCTCAAGCACAATCCTTGGAAGGAGCAATGTGCGCAACAAATGAGGATCTTGTATCATGCTAGATGATCTAATGCTTGTTGAGAATTCCACTAACCACAAAGATGTGAAGATCATATTTCCAATCATCTCCATGAGACCCAATGTGAAGATTCTTTAAATGAATGTGAAAGTGAGTATGTGGCAACTTTGAAAAAGGAATTTGTGTAAGATATTTTGAAGATTACAGAAAGAATTGAAGAACCTCAACTTATTTTTGAGATCCTGACCTATGCCATGACAATATAAGATAAGTATAAGTCCATTTTTTTGTTTCCTTTTGATGCAAAAATTTCTGATAATGAGATAGAACAAATAGGTATGCTCAATGTTCTCTTTAAAGCCTTGGTGGATGAGTATGAATGTGAAGACGAGTCTTCTCCTTTCATATTTTGTAAAGAAGATTGTATCCATGATTATTGGAAAGGAAAGGAAATGCTTGAATCTACCATGGATGTATTCATTCATGAGGATAGTACCTCCATCATAGAAAGTGATACCAAGGTCAATGATAAGTTAGTGTGTATATAAAGTAATTGTTCAGGATAGTAAATTGAGAAGCTAGAAGAAGCTTGTGAATGGAGAAATAATCAACTTGTTCTCATCACTTCTAGATTCCCTACTGATTATAGAAATGGTTCCATGCTGTAACCTTCACTCAACGATGATGAATTACTTCATATTGAAAGCATAGATTCCACTTTTGACAACATGGAAGAGTGGCTTCTCATGGTCACGATGCATCGGGATGAGACTATAGAAAGTAAAACTTTCAAACAAGTAACAAAATGGTCATTGGATGTGAAGGTATTTTCTATGTAATATCAGTATGAGGATATAAAATTGGCATATCTCCTTCTTATTGACCCATACAAATCCACCACGAGATAATGGCATGACTATGTGATTATCTTGGAGCTCCAGAATTGGTATGAATTTAGCCCACTATTCCACGATGGTACCTACTTTTCTCAACCCATTTTCAGGTGTGTGTATATTAATCCCCGCCTCTGTAAATTTCCCTCCCATGTACCATAGTTTCGCTTTCCATTGTGTGCTTGCTTTTTATTTTTGGTGTTTTTTCCTTTCAGCTGTGTGTGTTCGATGAATGTGTTAGTAGTGATGAATTGACTCTATTGCCCAATTTGAAAAAGCACTAGTTTACTGCACCAAGAGAGTTATGAGGTTATCCATTTCCCCTTATAGTCCAAGGTCCCCGAGCTAGATCTAGTTGTTGTCATGAAAAATAACTAACATGAAAATTGAAAATTTTGGTTACAACAACCAAACCTACACTTAAGATTCCCCTTCCCAGTCAATGTAAACCTTTCCTTTGGAAAAAAATTCAACTATTTCATCCTTATTATGGTTGAGAGGAACATGATAAAATTATTTTAAGTTTTTTTCACATGAAGATAAGTGTACCTTGATTGATTCATGAATTTACTAAAATCTATCAAGAACAATTCCCTCGGAGGATTCAAAAGGGATAGTTTTGTTTAGTTTTCTTGTCACAGTGAACATCCCCAGAAGATAATTGTAAGGAAACAACCCATATTTAGGTTGTGTGGGAGATTATCAAGATGGTTCAAGGTAGTTTACAAATATTATGTGGAGCCACAAGAGGTCGGGAAACTTTCAAGCAAAATTGGGTCTTTTTGGGTAAAACATGTATCAAAGGAACTAGTAACCTTAATCGAGGGTTTCAAACACCTCAATAAAATTTATAAGCATAACTAAAGGTAAAATTGGAGTACATTGGACTCTCCTCATTTTCCATGTGCTATATTTTCTCATACTCATCCTAGACTTAGGTGGCAACTCTACTCATTGAACACATGCACGTGGTAGAAAGTGGAAATGTACTTATAAATAACATTGTAAGTTTAATCATCTCTTGAAAATTGTGGGAATAAACACATTGGGTTTTTTGGAGTCAAAATCATATAATTTTCACCCCCACACTCCATTTTTAATCAAATCGACTTTCGTGGAACAAACAGAACTATTCCTCCGGGTCTCCACTTTAATGCTTTTGCCTCCTTGGGCCATAAATCAAATTGTAATTTGAATCAAATATTGAAAATGGTTGAAATGAACTTAGTGGGTCATTTAGAGTCAAAATAATATAAGGTTCATCCTCTAACTCCATTTTTGGGTCAAAGCGGACATTCGTAGAAACGTAAGAACGGTTCCATCGTTCCTTCGGTTCTCTGCTTTTTCGATTTTTACACCTTGGGCCATAACTCAAATTATAAGTTGAATCAGATCTTGAAAATTGTGGTAATGAACTTAGTAGGTCCTTTAGAGTCAAAATCATATAAGGTTCGACCCCCGAACTCCATTTTTGGTTAAAGCAAACTTTTGTGGAACAAAAGGAATTGTTTCCGTTTCTCCCATTCTCTGCTTTTCCACCGTTTACACCTTAGGCCATAACTCAAATTTTAAGTTGAATCAGATCTTGAAAATTGTGGGAATGAACTCATTTGGTCCTTTGGATTCAAAATCATATAAGTTTCGGCCCCGAACTCCATTTTTGGGTCAAAGCGGACTTTCGTGGAACAAAAGAAACTCTTCCATTGTTCCTTCGGCTATCCAATTTTCTAATTTTCCCACCTTGGGCCATATATTAAATTTTAAGTTGAATCAAATATTGAAAATTTTAGTAATGAAAAAATGGGTCCTTTGGCGTCAAAAGAAGTCCATTTTTGGGTAAAAGCGGACTTTTGTGGAACAGAAGAAATTGTTTCTCTATTCCTCCGGTTCTCCACTTTTCTGATTTTCACCTTGGGAATAAATCAAATTGTAAGTTGAATCATATCTTGAAAATGGTGAGAATGAAATTAGTTGGTCCTTTGGATTCAAAATCATTTAAGGTTCTTCCCCCGAACTCCATTTTGGGTCAAAGCAGACTTTCATGGAACAAAAGAAATTATTTCGTTGTTCCTCCAGTTCTCCACTTTGTAACTTTTTCCACCTTGGGATAGGTGGTAATGAACTTAGTGGGTCCTATTATCACCAAATCATTGCACCCTCCAAATGGCCAGAATCTAAACATGATTTTCAGTTTGATTGGGTAACATGGGATCACCTCTCAATCTGTGGGACTTGGGCTTGAGGTGAACCTCCAGAGAAGGCCAACTTCCTCTTCCTAAAATAAGTGTTATACTACTCCTAGTGCGATAAAATGGTTATCTAGACCTATGCTAAAATTTTCATTGGTTTTAGGGAAAGAGATTTGTGAGAAATGAAACTATATTAGGGATGGCGATGTTCCAAATAAAGGGTGTTTCCAAACTCAGGAAGGGTTAACTTGAAGAGGGTGTTGTGCACCATAAGTCAACTTCACCTACTTTGCAACTTAAAGAGGGTAACATAATACCATAGACTAGGAAGCATGCGTTCCCTTTGTTAAACTCAATCAGACAAAACAATCTATTAGTCTTCTAGTGAAGAAGGATGAACTTGAGAAGGGTGAACAAACACCACAACTCAACTGCATGCAATACTCCACCACTTGATAAGCACAAAACTCCAAGAACCTGCAATAGAAACTTGAACTTGCATAGTGTACCTGCAAGCATGAGAAAGGCACAAAGAAGTATAGAAGGATGAAAGGACCAAGATTAGTCATAAAACACACACTTTTATTACTTCAACAATGTGCATAATGCATCATTACATTCGAAAAGGAAATGGTTGCCATTATAGTCTCTAAAGAGAGGTTTGAAAGTTAAACAATCTAACCATCTAACTTGTCCAACATGTTGGAATGAGCTCCCAACTTATATTTATAGAATAATTCCATGAGAGATAAGAGGAAAAGTAATAAATTCCTTCCTAAATTGAAGGTACATGATGGTTCATTTATTACAAAGTTAATCGAACCACTTAATCCTCCATCATTTGCCATTAATGACCAGTTGACCTAATCTTCTCAATTAATTAAAGGAATATTTAAATAAAATATTTTAATAATAATAATAAATATTTATTATTAAAATATTTAAATAAAAAATTTAATTTAATTATTATTAGGTGGTCCCCCTGAAAAACCCAATTTGCATTGAAAAGGGGGAATCCATGTAAATAAGTCAAAAATATCCCAAATCGGTGATTTGCTCACCGAGCCAACTCACCAAGTTAGGCTCGAATTCCTCCAATGAGCTTACGACCATTGCCAAGTTCCTCCCATGTACTCACCATCACCGAATAAATTTCCATTGAGCTTTGTGCCGATCAAACTTCTGCGTCGAGTTCCATCGCATCAATTTTTAAAATTGGCTCATAATCTCCAATCTTCCATAAACATGTGGAATTACTACAAGCCTTTTCCCTATAGCTTAGAATTTTTCCTTCTTGGGTTTGGCTTTGTGAGCTCTAAACCTAGCTTGATGGACATGTTGATCTATCAGCTCGTTGAGCTTTCTTGAGCTCGGTCAGCTATATTTTCTTTGTGCTCACAACAACTCAACTACGTATTGCTAGCTTACTGAGAAGAGTTTAACGCCAAGCCCCATCGAATCATCTTTGCACTCGACTTGGGATGATCGAGCTCATCTATGAAAACCAATGCCAAACTGAGCTAAGTCTTAAGATCCTTCAACCGAGAGCCTTGGTCCTTTATCATTGGTTCTCGTGAAACTCCGAGCCTTTGAATTTATTGCAACTCTTACTGGGTTTGAGGATTTTTATTATATTGAAGATGATCTTATCGAATTCAACCTCTGTCTTTATGACTCATGATATTTGAGCTCGATATAACACCTGAGCTAGACCTAGAAGTTAACTAAGTTGGCCATAGCCGAGCTCATATCTAGTCTCGATCATTCCTCATCGAGCCCATGTTCACTTGCTCATCCTTGTTACTTGAACTTTGCTATACTGTCTTCACAAGATTTCTAGACCGAGCTCTGTTGAAAATACAACCTTCACTTAATTTGTCTAATGCTTGAGCTCAATGAATCGGTAGAGCTTGAGCTAAATATCATGCACTAGATTTTGCGAGCTGACCCACGAACCTCGGTCAACACGAACTCGGTCAACTCGACTTGGCCTCTCACTATTCTGAGTACCGATCTTGTATTTACCTTGAATGGATGAGTTCCTTCTTATTTTTTTCATTAAACATGTTGTTCTTACTAACTTGATGAGCTCTCCTCTTGACCGAGATTCGTTCCCACCGAGCTCTGTCTTTGAGTGAGCTTCTGTGCCAAGATCCATCAAGCTCTTCCACATGGGTTTGTCTCTAAGATAATTTTGATGAGCCCTTTCTTTCCTTCGAGCCGAGTTTCTCGCTATGGGATGAGATGCGTTCAAATGTTGAGTCGGCCTTGTCTTCATTGGGCTCCACTCCGCATCGAGCTCACCTCCGAGTTCACTATGATTGAGCTCCTTCTTCTTTCTCCACATTGAACCCAACTCCTCTAATGTCACAACATCAACGTTGAATGATGAGTTCTTAGATCAATCCTCACCTTGGCTTGAGATCCTCCATACTGTGACGAATCATCAAGCTCCATCTTACACTAGGCCTTAAATATTAGCTAGCCTAAGTGAGTTGTCTCCTTCAAGTACTAAGCTCCTCGTGATTTGATCATCATACTCGGTGCCGATGCATTCCAACCCACCCAAGTCATGAGTTATTATCAAGTTCAAGCCCATCACGTGCCTTTTGAGGACTCACCGAAACCTTATAACCTGTCTCCCAAAATTATCCCCTCACCCAAGCATGACTTCATGAAACTCACTCGACCTTAACTCAGTTCTCCATTAGTCAAGCTATGCACAAATATTGGCTTATCTTATCTTTGTAATGTTGTGTTGAGCTTCGTCATGGCTCCATGGTGATGTGGTCCAAACCATATCTCTATGGTACCGAGATAAAAAAACCTACATATCTTCAAGCTTAATTACACAAGCTTGCCATCCCAATTCCCATGTAGAACTGATCATCATATTGTCGAGCCTCCATCATTCTTCCTTGTGCTCACTTGGTAAGTATTCAAGTTTCACCCTAATGCAACTATGGCTCAACCCGACCATATCTCCCTTGGTTAGCTCAATGATGTTGAGTTTAGGCTCCTAGATTAAAAGTGCATGTTCATTGAATGGCTCAATCTAAACTCAACTCTACCCAAGTCATATCCTCATGTTTGCTCGATCTAACCAACAATCTTTCACATCTCAACAAATGACTTATCATCTTGTGTGAAACCACTCAATCCTCCAAACTTGATTTAACACCCATAAAGACTCACTTGGTGAATTGGAAACCAACTCGAGACTCCTCCCATGTAAAAATATTGTGTTGGGTTGCCATTTTGACATCCTCACGTCTATGGAGCTTTAAGTCTTAGAACCCAAAGAACATCTTGCCATCATGGCATGGCTTTCTCATCACAAAAATCTGCATTGGCCAAGGACTTATGAAATCCCCTCATGTGGAAATTCTACCTTGGCAATTTGGTTTCTAATCTCCACAATCCCCACTATGGCTCAAACCTCATCATTCTCCACCAGTTCAACTCGATCGCTAGCTCAACCTATGAGCTTTATGCCTTGTCATGCACTTTGCAATGCTAACCAAGCCATTTTATGTCATCCCCGCATTCTTCCTCTCTACACCACGCTTGTTGGCATGGTGCCTCCATGGACCCAAGATCTTCACCACTTCTAATATCTTCTAGTGATTTCAACTTTGATCCAATCCCGAGCTTTGATGTCATCAAACCATCATAACGACTTGGTCTTGAACTCACCGTGAGCTCACGTTGCCTCAAAAGATTCTTTGAGTTAGGCTTTGCATGTTCTTTCTCTGCGTGCCTTCGACATCTTACCGTAGAGCTTATTTCCAAAATAGTTTAAGGATGAGCACTTGAGGGTTAAATTGGCCTAATCTGAACTCATCTCCAACAATTGTGATGACTCAAATTGATCCCTACTTGTAATTTCCAAGCTCCAAACTTTCTCAACAACAATGCACTTATGTTGATTCGAACTCTAAATGCCTAAGCAACTCGCTCTACTCGATCCATGACTCGGTGAGCCGGGTCATTCATCACCTGTCTCTATGAATTTATCGGTATCTCCACGCAACAAAACCTCGAGCCATACAAGCTTGTTTGTTAGCTCATTGCAACTGGTCCTGACACTGAGTCTATCCCTAGTTCGAGCCACTCCCTTCAAGTTTGCCTATATGCCACTGATGCTTTAACTATTATGGCTCAATATTGATCTCGACTCCTTGAACCGAGCTCCCGATATTGACTTAACACCTTCCCGACCTGGCTAGCTTGCCAAGTAGCTCACCGAGCTACTCGGCGAGATAAATTTTTACTTTATGGCCGTTGGCTTATTTTGTGAACTCTTCCCATTTTTGGAAAATTTTCCTAACTCGACCGTCTCTTTTCAATGATAAGATAGGCCGACCCATCGAGTTGAGGTCCAATGATAAATGAACAAGTTCTCAACCGAGCTAGCACCGAGTTGTCACCAAGTTGAGCTCAATTTGACCCCATTCAATGCTAGGTGAGCTCACCTATGCAATTTATTAATTATTTTAATCGTGTTATCCTATGATGATGAACGTGAGTCCTTGGGACCAATGTCATAATTTGATCGTAATAGGACCATGTTGTCTAATTTTTTTGTGTGTGAAAATTTGGATAAAAGGTCCTTTTGAGTCAAAATCAAATAAGTTTCAACCCTTGGACTCCATTTTTGAGTCAAAGAGGACTTTCGTTGAATAGAAGGAATTGTTCCACCATTCTTTCGGTTCTCCGCTTTTTCTCTTTTTGTGCCTTGGGCAATAACTAAAATGTTAATTTGAATCATTTCCTTAAATTTGTGATAATGAAATTAATGGGTCATTTGGAGTAAAAATCATATAAGGTTTGGCCCCCAAACTCCATTTTTGGGTCAAAACAAACTTTCGTGGAATAGAAGGAATTGTTTTGTCATTCCTCCGAGTTCTCCGCTTTGCCACTTTGAGTATTGAACAAGGTGCCTAATGGAGCTTATGAGATATCATTGGATCATTTTAATTTTTTTCATGAAGTGCATGATATTCTTCATCCACGGGTGGATCTCTTCTTCTATTTTTTCTTCCCTCTCTCTCTACATTCTAATTCTTCATTGGGAATTGTACCTTTTGACTTTTTCATCTTATTCACTTAAGTGACCTTTTAATTTTGCATTGTAAAAGATCCTTTTCATTAATAAGAAAAGGGACTTATTTTTCATTCCTAATGGAATATGAAAGGTCACAAGTGGTAGGAATATGAAAATTCAAGTGGTAGGAATATGAAAAGTCATGTGGGGAAGATGAAGAGTCGTATTGTATAAATTAGGAAGGCTTCTCCTAACAAAATTTTGGACTTCCAGCTTAACTTTGAAAATAGGCTCATGTACTCCATGGACAAAGTCAAAATTCAAGAATATTTTCCAATAATAGAATTATACAAGGTAGGTATGTTTTCAAGGCTAATATAGCCCGCTACGCATAAAATGTGCCCCAAGATCCCTAAAATATAGGGATGGTCATAAAATTAGCATATTTACACTTATCTTAACTTAGAAAGTGTTTCCCACCTCTTTGGGATGACTACACAAGATTTTGTACTTATTTGGAAATTAAAAATTGACATTTTATTAATTTAGAAAGGGTTTCCCACCTCTTTGGAGATGATTACACAATATTTTGTACGTGTCTAGAAATTGACAATTGATTAGATCTATTTTTATTTTTTTCACTACTTTTAGGAAATCACTAAAAATCAATTATTTGGTCCTACTTGACTAAAAAAACATATGAATAAAATAAATAAGTCCTAAAACATCCTAAAAGTCTATTTTTAGAGTTTTTCTAAAAATAAAAATTGTCTAAATTTAGCATAATTTCAATTGCCAAAATTGGCATCATTACCAATATTATGTACACTAGGCACACAAGAAAAAAAGATGAGATCATACCTTGAATTAAAATGAATATATAGACCAAATTTGTGGAAAAAGAATAAAAAATACATGATAGAAGTTAAGTTAATCACACATTAATGAGAACTATGAGACAAAGCTGATTTATAAAATATTAAATTGATATAAAAGAATTATTAATGGCCAAAATTTAGAGTTCAAAAAGACAAAAAAACTAATAATCATGTGTATATATGTTTTGTGTGTGTGTAAGCATGACACACATCCGTGTGTGTGTGTGTGTTATTTTGTGTTACTTCTATTTGAGATATACATATCATAAACACTCCATAAGTAGGCCTAATTCCAAATACAAATTTGAACCATATCCAAATATGGATTAATTCTTGTCAGTACCTTGTGCTAAGAGAAGGAATCATTTAAATTTCATTCATTACACATATTATGGCTAGAGTAAAGTAGCCACACTTCACTCACATGAGGATGAATAAATAATACTTGATTCACGGATATGTAGTCCAAAACTTACATTCAATAAGGATTGGGAGGTTGGTTTGGACTTAGTTCGAGGATTTCTTTCTAATTTTATCTTGGTCATTTTTAGGATTACAAGCGGGAGAAAAATAACACCTACCCCATGCATCATCAAAAAAATCATCCAAGGCTTTGCTTCATGAAAATCAATAAAACCACATAAGAAGTTTCAATCCGCTTAGAATTATGCATGTCATGTTTGATTGTACCATACAAGTTTAGAAACTTGAACTTGCTCATGGTATATTTGGTATCTAGAACATGTATCTCTTCCTAGACACAATTTTAGGGCACCAAATACACAAAATGTGCTTCTAAACCGATTTCGAGCCTTTGTTGAGTTTTTGAGTATTTTATTTTCTATGGTCAAGTTAGATTGTTTGTTATCCTATCACATTTTAATGTTACAATTTTAGTCAATCATTCCCTAATTCAACTTCTAACTTTTCATTTATTTACTATTCTATTTTTATATACAAGTTAGTGTACTTTTGAAAGCATAACTAATACCTTTTGCATAAATCAAATCAAAATAAATTAGTGAACCATACTTATGATATTGAGCACATCAATCTTAGGGCTTCATTTCTCTTTTTGTTTAATATAGTGCCCTTATTGGACCTAACTATGAAATAATTTATGATTATTATGGTTTCATATTACCTATTTTTGTGCATGTGAAAATTGTTATAATCACTATCCCTAACTTTTAAGTCGTGTTTTCATATGTAGATATTATGGTAATTTGAAGTTTGGGTCAAGTAAACCTATTAGATGAAGTGTTATATTGAGTAGTTATATTGTTGATCATATTCATATTCCTTTTATTAAATACCATGTTTTTATCAAAATAAATTGATTTTTTCAATTATATGTGTTTTCCTTCTCTTATTGATGTTAATATGAACAATGAAAATAAAAGTATTATTTAAGGTGTTAATGATGCTCATGCTTTCAATGCAAACTATGCAAATGATATTACTTGTGATTTTAATTTATATAATGTACATACTTACAACACTATTAATTAAAAATTTGTTTCAAAGAACACTAAATTCATTGAGGAATGCATAGCTTAACTAAAGTCATTTCTTATATTACATCATGAATAAATAAATAAATGAGCATGTGTGTGTGTGTGTGTGTGTGTGTGTGTGTGTGTGTGTGTGTGTGTGTGTGTGTGTGTGTGTGTAGAGATGACTAAGATAAGTTAACTAAGGAACCCATACATTGGGAAGTAAATATTAAACCTTTGAATATTTTAAATCCTATTTCTAAAGGCTCACATCATGCACTATGTTCTCTTACTAATGCTATTATTGATCATTTTCATGTGTTTACACCTATGGTTTCTCAAGTGATTTGTACAACTAGTATACTTACTATGGTGGCACCACAAAATACTGCATATATTACTATGAGCATTCTTACATATCTTACAACTTCTTGTATGAATTATAGACCTATTGCTAATGCTACATTTATATTTTAAGGTCTCCTTCAAAATCATACAATGCCTATTACTTCACATTTTGTTCTAATTCCAATGCAGGGATGCATTTTCACAGCTCTAACCTTTTTAAAACTAAACTCTTACAACTTAAACAAACACCTAAAATGAGAAGCCATGTGATGAACTCTCATGAGATATTATGCAAATCCTTTACTACATAATTCGTTATCGACCCTTTTCCTCAAGGATTTTTAACTTCAAATTTCACATTATTTTATGGCAAGGGTGACCCTTCAAAACACATTCAAATGTTCTACATTTAATATTTAGATTATGTGGATAACGATAGATTTATAACAAAGATATTTCCATTCACTCTCATGGATGATGCTTAAATTTGGTTTTACACCTTACTAATAGGATTTAAATGTGTTTTCACTCCATTTCCCAATAGTCTCTTAACTCATTTTTCTATCAATATTATCCATGATCTCTCTTTTCTCAAATTTCAAAACTAAAATAAGAACCTAATGAGGCTATTGGTGACTATGTTATTAAATTCAAGACTATGGTTTCTAAAATTTCACAACACATACAAGATGGTGAATTATAAAGAAAATTTGATCATAGTTCACTAAATCCAATTAGAGATAGAATAATGTTTCTAAGATATTAATCTTTCTATGAACGTTTTTACACAATTAAATTATATGAGACCAAAATCCTTGCAATTAACATTATTAAATATGGGCCTAACACACCTACATCCATAAAATATTAAATTCAAGATAAAAAATATACAACAATAAGAATAATAATGTACCAAATAATAATGAAGTTAAAAATATAGTAAATTTAATACATCCATCAAATCTTAATTTCAAGATAAAACAATATTCAAGAAGTTGTTTTTTTCGTTTGCATGTCATACCGCGGCCTCTTTAGGCAACTGCAGATTGTACCTTTCTTGGTAGGTTATAGGGATTCTCGCCCCTAGGCTCACCTATATAATGCCCCTATCTAATTTGAGCTTGGATATTGTTGTTGAGGCTGGATATTGTGGAGATACAAACAATGACAACAATGGCTTAAAAGAGCCATTTGTTAAGGAAAATTACCTTGGAAAATGACGCTCCATGGAGCCGGTCTCTAAAGACTTTATAGTTCCCTTACCTAAGTTCTCTAGCATGCCCAAGGTGGCCACAATTCTCTTGGAACCTTTACACTCCATTCGAATTACCTCGAAACTTTCGTATTCATAGTTACTTTTGACAATCACCACAGGGCCCATCCAAAAGGGTTTGAAGTCCTTCTTGCCACTCCATGACTAGTCATGATCATATCCCAATATGCACTATGGAATATACAGAGGAGGAGTATAATATACATTATGTTAGATGAATTAAAATTGAGTTTCAAGATTTTTTGAAGCATAAAATTGCTTAGTTTCGCAAAATCAGTTTGATTCCTTAGATGGCATGGATATGGATGGTATGGCCCTCAACCAATGTTTCTCATGACTTGTATGTCATGAAACTTGTGGGGTCTCATAGATTCCAATAAAAAGTATATTGTTCGTGAAGCTTGTCAAAAAATTACCAACTTAGATGTTTTGTGTCTGCAAGAAGTGAAAATTATAGGTTTTCAGTTGTCGATGGTTTATAAATCCATCTGACCTGACAACCTAGAATTTACCAGTAATCATGAAGAAGGGCATGGGGTACTGATCTCATTTTTTCTCCTAAATGGTGGCCCTTATTTATGGACCACGGCATCGACCCCACCAATCGTGTCATCTGGGCCTTATTTAATATTGAAATCCACCTTTTTGGCTTCATCAACATTTATGCCTCTAATGATGTGGCTGAAAGGGATGATATTTGGTGGTGGATAGCAAATGAAATTCTGATGCCTATTGGGTCATTTTTAGTGATTTTAATATGGTGGAGCTTCCCTCATATAAGTACGGAACCTCCTTATGAGATGGAAAGATGGAAAAAGGGAGGTGTGGTTCTATATGCGTAATAAATTCAAATTTTATGATCCAAACGCCTCGCAGACTCCACCGATGAAGCATGGTTATCATGGTCCAATCTCCAAGGTGGATCAAATCAGGTTCTTAAATGACTCAACAAGGACATGTTGTCCACGCAATATTTTTTGAGTTTGACAACACTTATTCCTTTCCTGTGGAAGTGATGCCAAATTTCATCCTTTGATTTCATATCACTTGGCAAGACAGAGGCCTTTTTGTCATAAAGGACAATTCATTCACAACATGGCCTTGATGGAGCATGGGCCCACACTCATTCACATCAATAAATTGTGGAACTTAACACCCCGACCACATCATTTATAGAATTATCATCCACCTCTTCGGTCCAATTAAACTCAATGGTGGGAGGATGCAATGACTAGGATGAAAAGGTTTCTTAGAATCTACGATTAACAGCACAACCAAATCAACATTCACCATCATGCATACTCTGCTAGCTCCTCTCGCCCTTATCCGAGAAGTGGTGGCATTCGAGGTAAATCTATTCTCCGAAACCCTATAACTTCGGGTGGTAGAGCTTTGTGAGAAAATTCAAATTGTTGACAACTATAATGCCCATGGTGCTTAAATTTGTGCATGGCTTCACTAGCTCAAGGTTGGGGATCATGTTTCGAAGGAATTATTTCTTTCCCTCAAATCCAAAAATTCCTTCTAGCAAATTTGTGATATTTGTGATGGTGTAACTTAGCTCACGATTCCCGAACATGCTTCAAGCCTTTGTTAACAACTACAAGCTGGTTTTCCAAACTCAAGCTCCTTGGAGGAGCAACGAGATGCTTTGGATCAATGTTTTGCTACAGTTCCATGCAAGCTCTCATAGGCTCATAAAATTGCTTGTGATTGTATTCTCTCCCTTGATGACCTACAGGAAGTGGTCATGTAAATGGACAACGACAAGGCTCTTGGTTGCGATGGTTTCCCTAACACATTTTATAAATTGCTTTGGTATATCATTAGCCCGGACCTTTATCAGTCTACTGGAAGGATTTTAGAGCCAATCGTTTGGCTCTCACATTAACAAAGGGAATATTAAGTTCATCCCTAAGCCTGGAGACCCTGAGAAGATTATTAACGATAGTGTATTACCTTACTTAATTTTTCCTACAAGGTTATTGTTAAGGATCTTTCCATTCACATGTGTCACATTCTTCCTTCCTTTATCCATCTGAAACAAATTGGCTTCATCCAGGGGTGTTACATTCTAGATAACATCATAGCCATATGGGAAGGCATGGAATGGGATTGGAATTCTAACCAGCAGCCCTTTTCATCAAAATTGACTTCAAGAAAGCCTATGAAAAGATAGAGTGGCCTTTTATTCTTACTATGCTTCAAGCCCGGGTTTTGGTCCCAACATCATTCAATCTTTCAAGATGCTTTTTGTGAATGCCTCTACCCAAATAATCATCAATGCGCACAACTTGGATCCTTTTGGTATCTTTAGATAATTAGGGAAAGGATTTCACTTGCACTGCTTCTTTATGTTCTTGTTCTTCAAGGGTTTGGCTATCTTCTAGCCAAAGTGAAATATAAAGGGCTTGTCAGGGGAATCATCTTACCTACTTCCAATAACTCCCAACTTCTCAATGGTCACTTCATCAATGACTCTTTCCATACACTCATCAAAGATGAAAGTCACATTAGCAATACCATGCAGCTTCCTTGAAGCTTTTTGTTTAGCCTTTGGATCGTCCATTCAATGGCAAAACATGCAATGTTACAGGTAATCCTTCCTCCCCGCTCCCGCATGGATGACTTCATATGATTGGTATGATGAAGGATAATCATGAAGAAGAAATTTAAAATGTAAATTTTTAAGGCTATGAGGCTAAGTTTAGAGTTTAGAATATGTGGAGTCGTGAGAGGGTGTCTTGAGTGGGTGAGTGATTCAAATTTTCAAATTGGAAGTTTTCCCCGCCTAAATGTAAACTCAAATTTTAATGAGGGAATTAATTATCTAAGTCATAATTTAGAGGATGATTAGGAGTTTATTAAGGGTAGTGAGTGTTTTTTTGAATCATAAACTGTGTAATGAGTCTTTATGAGGGGTTGAGTCATTAAAGTTACTTAAATTATTATAGAAATGGAAGTTATGCATCTAGAAGGCATATGGAAGCCCAAAGGTGACAAAAATGGTGGGTATGAATCAAGAAGGGGTAATTATGAACTTATGAGTTACTTGAGAGAAGAAAATCATATCTATGTAGGAGTATGGGTTGGTTAGTGATTCATTCCTCATGGTGGAGGATGAGAATGAGTGAAGGGAAGGATTGATTTTTGTATGAACATATAGTACATGAATATAGAGACACTCTGATTTTTGGTATAAATTCTTACTTTGATCATGATTTCTCTGAGATTTATGGTTCAGATATATATGGTTATTACTTTAAGGGTATATAGATAAGTTTCATGAATCATTTACAAGAGTTTTTATGGAAGAAGTGATCAAGATTGAATTAAATTTCTTTGTTTTAGTAAGATTTTGTTAGTATTGTGCAAGTTTTAATCTGTCTCGAGACAATCATCATAATTTTTTCATTTCAACTCAAAATAATATGAAATTTGTACCATAGGAGGATAATAACATTTTGTAGATGGGTTTTAAATATTTTTCCTTGATGATGAGTAATTTTTGAGTTATGAAGTAATCTCCTAGCTGAGTGAGGATTCACATAAACCGTTTGACATAATGCCTACCTGGTAAAGTGAGTATATCTCTTGTGTTTTGAAGAGTTAGGTTATGAAATTTGGAAGGTAGAATTTTGAGATCATTGTTCAAGTGGGTTTTTAAAGGTCTAGTGATTTAAAACCATACAAGAAGTTATTTTTGACATAATTTTGGTGGATCTTGTAGACATAAAATCACTCACTTTGGGTAATTATCTACTCTTGATTACATACTACTATTGATATGATTCCTAAGTAAGAAATTTACTAGTTAACCCATGTATTTGGCCACATTTCTTTGCTTTCTTCTTCAAATTTTGGTCTTATACTATTACTTATTCATCATGCCTTTTATACACCAAATTTTATCACCCCGACACTAGTGCCCAACCAAGACGTTAGCACCAAGAACCCTCATCCCCTCGGGGAGCCCCTAACCCCTTTTACTTTGCTCACACTTTTTGGGTCCTTTCTAGGTGTTTGAGCATCTTATCTTTTTGGTATTTGATCTTTTTGGGGTTTATTATGAAATTCAAGCAAAGGAATCATATAAATATAAAGTTATGTGATCATAATAAAGAAGTAAGCACTAAGCATTAGCTATCACCACCTAAGTTTACATCCATCAAGGCATATAAGAGCTCCATTGCATCCATCTAGCATCATCAAAAGGGACATAAGGGCTAGTTAATCTATATATACTTCATCGGAGGGAAGTTAATTCTATTCCATGCACACATTTATTACATTTCTTTACATCTAGCTTATTTGCTCGCTATTAAGTGTGACTCGCACAAGAGCCACCCAAGGCATGATTCCACTCACACACACACACACGTAACTACATTGGGTATGAGATTCAAGGTGTAGTGCTCGGTCATAAGTTTACCATTATGACAACTGAGGACAATCCAAACCCTCATTCTGCATCTTTCTTTTTTAGGATTTGATGTATATTTGAGGATTTTGCAAGTTCATATTTCATTGCAGGTTTACAACGATCTCAAAAATCTTGGTGCGACCTCGAGTGATAAAACTCAAACATCTTATGAAACTTTAGACGAGGTTTTATGAGCTTTTCTATAGACTTAGGTGCCAAGAAATAGGCCTAGGGCACCCGTAGGTGCCCTTGTCCCTCTCCACGCGCGCCCACCCACCCAATCTCTCCAGATCTACATTTTTCTAGTTCTTTGTGTGACACTCCTTCCATTCTATTGACCTTGTTACCACTTTGAAACATTCTAGATTTCACTACAAATAAAATAAGTCTTCTCACCCTCTCTTTGCACTTAGGGTTTTGTATTTCATTGCTTAGTTTTCTTGAGTATCATTTCTATACTTAATTACATATTTATTTATTGCTACAATAACATCAGATTAGGATCTTATTTACATTTTAGCTTAATCATTTTGGTGAACCCAAACTCGATGTAAACACTCTTAGGATCCTCATTATTCTTATCTTTCTAGGATCTCTTCATCATGAGTATCTCCATTAATGATTTCTTGCTTATCAATCCTCAATTAAGAGGTATAATCGTAACTCTCTTCGCTACCACTTGCATCCCCGCTAACATGCATCCCACTTCAATATACCAAAAATTTGTTGAGGAATTCTCCCAACATATTACTTTCTGTCTAATCGTCATGCTGATCTTTTTATTTTTGATAATGATTCACCCTTGCATATCATGTTCCACATTTACAATATGGGTATTAAGTGTACTTTTATCGATAATGGATCTGAACTCAATCTATGTCCTATATCATTCCTTGAAAATATTGGTATTTCTTCTACAAATGTTAGTCCATCATGTCTTTCCCTTCAGGAATCTGATGGTTCTATTCGTCCATGTGTAGGTCACATTACTCTACCTCTCACTATAGGGCCCAAAATACTTAAGACCATTTTCTTTTTCATTAACATTCGGTTTTGTGTAATCACATTTTGTTTGGCAATGGCTCCATGCCATGAAAGAAGTTCCTTCTACGGTGAATCACCGTGTCAAATTACTACATGAGGGCATAAAATATATAGTTCCTAGTGATCGTGACCCATTTAAATATTACGATTGAAAGGAACGATAACCAGATCGTACCAAGCCAAGAACATAGATGTTAATCAAACACCACGATCAATAAGATGAAAGAAATTCACCAGAATAACTTTACATAAAACCTTTGCAAACAAATGAGCAGCAACATCATATATTATTATGGAGCTCAATGCAATACAATGAGAATGGGCCTTGCTTAAATAAGCAAGGAATAACAATCTAAGAACCACCAAGGTCGTAGATCAAGCCATAAATCAAGGAAATAACTAGTCATCAAAGAACTAGTCAAGACCATAGATTTAGGAGATAACTAGACATCAAAGATCTAATCAATACTATAGATCAAGGAAAGAACAATACCTAACAACTAGATAATATCCTAATATCTAAATAAGATAAAAGAAATATCCACACACATATGTGGGTGAGGATAAATATAATAAAGGTAAATAAAGTACCTAGGTGAACATGAGCTAAGGTAAATACCTACTCTAACACCACTTCCTACTCCACGATCTAATACTACTACTACTACTACAATTCCTACTCCACAATCTGATACTACTAATGAACCATAACCCATGGATACTTTGGATCATTTAACACCACTTGAAGGTGTTGTTTGCATTCTAGATGCAATCCATCTACAACACCACCAGCTCCTACTACTACTACTACTGTTATGGTACTTTCTCAAGGGCCTACCTACACATCATATGTCATTCCTTCTACTCCACTATCACATGTGCATCCACCATTAACAAGTCCTCCCTTTACATATACAATTTTCATGAACAATTCTTATTGAGAGAATATTCCATTTGATCCCCCTTGTGACGACACTATATGCACACATGATGTGTTAGCTCGGTTAGGCTTTACGATTGACGCATATTTTCCCCCACTCACGATCATGATCTCTACCATGGGTTTGTTCACATTACCATTTCTTATGGACTTCGAGTATTTTACCTCACATTTTTTCTTGCACTTCTCCACTCACACTTGGATAGTCTTTGATTGATTATATTAGGGTCACATTATATCCTGATCATACTGATATTTCATTTCCTATGCCTTTTGGCCACATATTCATTTGCAATGACTCATTTCTTATCTATTCATTCAATCTCACTTGCTGGTATGCACATGGATGACCATTACATCCTTTTACTGATGAGGAGTACACTATGGACATGTATAATTTATGGCTCAATGGATCCTTGTTTGATCAACATGACATTATTGCTTATCAAGTCTCAGATGCTTCACCGTTTAGTTTTGATCATGACAATGACAACCTTCTAGATGACAATTGATCTATTTTCTCATCACACACTTGGGGGTATAACACATTTTTCTCCCCCTCTAAAGCACCAAAAACATCTTACTTTCCCATTAGGCCACACATATAATACCACATATAGATGCATATCATCATTTCCCGATGACACGCTCGTGTTATTACAGTTTTACATGACTATTGAAGGATCTCTTACAATAATAACCTTGTTTCATCTTCAAATTATGTGCTTCATCAACATCTCTATTTATTACATAATCACTCATATATACATACATACAATTATTATTGTCTATCACTAGTCTCACACACAACAAAATCTTTTATCAACTATCACACCAACTATACACTATCAATTGCACTTCATCCTCTTCACATCACACATATTTGTCTATTCCAAGCATCATTCATTGAATAACACACTCATCAACACACACTTTGGGGTATCACACTTACTACCCCTACACCTTTCAACCTTATCAAATGTCATACATCTTACACACATCACATTTAGTATTTTACATTCACTATACACAATTCGATACATTTACATCGTAATTTAGCGATGATGACGCACTCTCGTTTTTTGGTTCACACTTGACTGTTGAGGGAATCTTATATACATGAACCTCACACACTACACACACTACACACTACACATTCTCACACACTTGACCATATCACACATTTTACACTAGACACATTCACAACACATATCTCTATCATTGCTTAATCACACTACACATTCAACATCATGCATCGTACACTTAGAACATATTATCTTGTAGCATTTCCTACATACTTTATGTCTTATTCACTCTACACATTCGTGATACATCTCTCTTACATCTACTTATACACGTTGTAGTCATTACCCTATGACACACTCTATTTCGTGGTCCATACTCGACCGGTGATGGTATACATCTCAAATGAATCTCATCACTGTCACACATTCAATCACACACTCTACACTTTACGCTTTTGTGATCACATATTTTTCATACATAAATTTTTGACCATTTCCCAATGGCACACTTTTGTTTATGGTTCATTCTTTACTATTGAGGGGACATATAAAAATAAACCTCATTGTATACATACAAATCCACTCAAGGAACACACTTCTCCTATCATTCACACCGTATTCCATTCCACCTCACCCACAACATACTGCATATATTGGTTACATTTACTCTTACTTACTTTTACTTACATGTTCACTTTATTACACATGTCGATACATTTCTTCTATGCCATTATATTTATCAAACACACATACGCGTTCACTTGCCTTTCTATTTGTGATCGCAGATTATACAGATCTATTACATGCATCATGGATGCTTGGTATAGTATCTATTATCAGTCCCCACAGAGTCTCCTAGGGGCATCCACTTTCATACATTACGTGTTTCTTGTTTACAAGCACATTACTTTATCATATTATACACACTTTGACATACTTTTATGCTTTTAACATGCTAACGGTGCTTAATGTGTAACATTTGATATATAGGAATATTTTCTTTCATGGTTGTCTGTTAATTTATTTGCCATTGTTTGCTCTTGTTTGTGGGATTTTCCCTTTGTCTTGCATGCACACTTGTCTACTTGCATCCCCTACAAACTCGATTGTCTTGCAACATCGTGAGTGGTTTGCCATGTTTGCAACCCACTTTTTGTAGTCTACTTTGTCTTCTTGCATGTTTACATTACCTTTTTGTGTCTTATCTTACACATTGTCTACTTAACATACATTTTGTCTTTTGCATCCGTGTTTGTATTTTCTTGTACTAACACTTGTCTCCAAGCCACTTTGTATGTGTGTGCCTTAGTTTCTAGTAAGTACATCCCCTTTCCCCTATAAGGCACAGTTTCAAAGACAATGATCGAGATCTCTTTTGGGTCGCATATTCCTTCACTTGGGTGAATCACACCCTATACAACATTATACATAACACAACATAGTACTTGACACAACACATTTTTTAGTTTCAGACATGGATCAGAATCATACTTACATTCTTAGCATAATGATTTCATTCCTAGATGCCAATAACTAGGGGGAAATTACACAACAATTGGTAGTTCAAAATAGTCTACATAACTCCACACAACAACTTTTATAGGGTATACAATCTTTAACACTTACATTTTTACACACCATTTGTAGTGGTGTTCCACGTTACGGGAAGCAATTAAAGGTTGGAGGATAACACTAGAATTTTCTCCATACACTTCTTCCATGTCATTGGCCCCAAAAACTTGTGACTAACGCAATCGATGTGAGATTATCCAAAAAATTGATCTTCTACAACATGTTTAGGATCCTTTCTATACCCTTTTTTCTCATCACGGATCAGGTGCACATGTTCCTTTTTCATATTTTTATCTTTTTTACTTACTTTTTACACATTTTTGATCATATACATGCGTATTTAACTACTTGTTCATTATTTTATTTGTAGGTCCTTCCATATGGGAAGCGGTAGTCAACATCATTCAACATCATTAAAACAACATCATCATCAACAACAATAGGTACATCATGATATCTACACATGCGTTTCCACCCTAGGTTCATTTTCATCATCAATTTTTGCACTTTCTTCTCCTTAGCATCCACACTTCACATTTTTATCACCCCACACTTTTTATTGTCCCTCATCATGTTTACATCATTGATCTACATGGTTATCAAGTACACATCTCAATCTAATTTAAATTACCGAGATTTCCACTCACCAACATAAAGTGGGGGAAAATGTAAACACAAAATCACGCACTTTGGGTAATTATCTAGTCCTGATTACATACTACTATTCATATGATTCATAAGTAAGAAAATCACTAATCAACCCATGTATTTATCCACATTTATTTTCTTTTTGCTTCCACTTTTTTTCTTACACTCTTACTTGTTCAATTTTCCTTTTATACTCCAAATTTTATCATTCTCGAACACCAACACCCAACCAGGATGCCACCACTAGGTGTTCTCATCCCCTCTAGGCACCCCTGACCCCTTTTTACTTTACTCACACTTTTTGGGTCCTTTATATCCATTTTAGCATCTTATATTTTTGGTAGTAGGCATTCTCGGGGTTAATTATGAAATTCAAGAAAAGGAATCATATAAATATAAAGTTATGTTAGCATAATAAAGGACTTAACACTAAGCATTGGATATCACCACCTAAGGTTACATCCATCAAGGAATCTAAGATATCCATTGCATCCATCTAGCACCATCAAAAAGGTTGTTTATTCTACATACAATTCATGAGAGGGAAGTTCATTTTATTCCATGCACACATCTATTACATTTCTTTACATCTAGCTTATTTTCTTGCTATCAAGTGTGACTCACAAAAGAGCCATATAGGGCACGATTCCACACACACACACACATAGTACTAGATTGGGTCTGAGATGTAGTGCAACGCTCAGTTGTACGTTCATCATTATAACAGTTGAGGATAGTCCTACCCCTCATTTTGAATCTTTCTTTCTTAGGATTTGATGTTTATTTAAGGGTTTCACAGGTTTTATAATGACGTCGGTGATCTTGGTGCGACCTCGGACCTACCAAAGGTGAATAAAGGAGAACACCTTACGACACTTTAGAGGTAGTTTTCTCGAGATTTTTTGTAGACTTAGGCACCTTAACCATGCCTAGGGTTCCCACGGCTGCCCCTGTTCCTCTCAAGGAGGCCCGATCCACCTATCTCTCCAAATCTACATATTTCTAGGTCTCGTGAGATGCTCCTGTCATTTTGTTCACTGGTTACCACTTTGACACAATCCATTTCATTACAAATTAGCTAAGGCTTCTCACCCTCTCTTTGCACTTAGGGTTTGGTACTTTATTGCTTAGTTTGATTAAGTATCATTTCGTACTTAATTGCATATTTATTTACCTGCTGCAATAACATCACATTAGGATCTTATTTACATTTTAGCTTAATCAAATCTTAAGAGCATTAAAGGACAGCTTAGGGAAAGTATAGTGAAGTTTGATGTTGAACTCCTTTTGGTGAATTTTTTTGATGATTCTAACAATTTTTTGAATTAAGGACATGCTACAAGGTAGTAGTGGAGAGGCTTAAGAGTCAAAGTTTCCTTCTTGGATAGGAGCTAAGAAGCTAGAGGTTGGCAAGTTGGTGAAAACTAAGAGAAGGTAAGAGTTGTGTGGAACTTGATGAGTTTGGTAGTGGAATAGGTGATGAATGAATATGTTGGGAAGGGTATGCTGGTAATGAGACCCTTCATGATGTTATTTTTCCATTTTACAATTTTTTAAAACCATTTTCGGCTTATATGGGATCCTCTTTTGCAAAGCTAAGTGGATGTTGTTGATGGAATTCTTTTGTTGGTAGTATATATTAACAATTTTTTTCTAGACATCATTTGGTATTAAAGTGTGGAAAATGGGAGGAATCAAGAAGTGGATGAAGAATATGAGAGAGGGAAAATAAATAAAAGAAGAAGAGAAGAGAGAGATGGAAAGAAAGCAAGAGTTGTGGTTTGAACAAGAACTCAAGGAGCTCAAGAGAGATGTGGAGAAGTTAGGGGAGTTGATAGAAAGGAGAGAGAACAATATACTTGTCTTTGAGATGAAAAGAGGAGTCAAGTAGCCAATAAACTTGCTTATAGAGAAGAGACAAAAGGAGATGTTGAGAAAGATGATAAAAAGGGAAGAGAAAGATCTGAAGAAGATGGAGAAATGAATGAAGAAGAAAAAGAAAGAAGTCGTCAAGAAAATTTTACATAAATAAGTTCGTAGAGATTGAATGAAGAAGAGGTAGTTAAAAGCTTCGTAGATTATCCTAGAGAAGAACAATAAAGTGAAATACTTTGGAGCAACGGAGCAAAGAAGGAAAGGAGCTCATTTATGGAGCTTTTCAAGAGAGGCTCAAAGGAATCCAATTTTTAAATCTGATTGTGTTTTTGAATGGGTGAATATAGGTACATAAAGAGAATAAGAAAAGGACAGAAATGATGCCTTGGATGAAGAGGTAGAAGAAAAGAGTGAAAAAAATATAGAGAAAGAGGTTTGTGAAGAAGTGCAAGCTCATTATGGATCAGTCAAGATTAAAACTATAGTAGTTAGTGTGATGAAAATATCATGGAGATCTCTCTCGCAAGCATGTGGGACTAGATAAGTGGAGAAGATGAGGTGAAAGCTAAGGAAAATGTTAGATAAATAAGGGAAAGTGAAGAAGACAATGAAGATGAAAGTGAAATGAAGATTCAAGGTGAAGAAAACAAGCAAGAATATGATGCTTTACAACAAGATACAATGGTTTCAGCAGAGAAAGAGCAGCAAGTGAATGAATATAACAAGTTGATAAGAAGAGAAGATAAGGAAGGGACTAGTATTCCTCTATTTTTATAAACTAAGGTGGTTTTTAGCTTTGTTTTTGCAGGTGAAGAAAGAGAGAGAATGAAGTAAGAGGGTGAAAAAGTAATCAAGAAAGGAAAAAAAAAGCAACAAAAATAGAAAAGAAATCCAAAGAACATGTGGACAAGCTCAAAAACAACAAAATAGGAAGGGATTAAAAGAAACAAAGAAACTTGAAGAAGAATAAGAAACCAAACTATGGAGTCAAACTTTTCCTACCCTTGGAGTATGATGTAGGAGCATCATCAAGAAGACATTTCAAATGCAAAATTTTCAAGGCTATGAGGTTAAGTTGAGATTTTAGAATGTGTGGAGTCATGAGAGGGAGTCTTGAGTGGGTGAGTGATTCAAAATTTCAAATTGAAATTTTTCCTCCTAAATGTAAATTCAAATTTTAATGAGGGAATTAATTATCTAAGTCATGTTTTAGAGTTTGATTAGGGGTTGATTAAGAGTAGTGAGCGTTTTTTGAATCATAGAGTGTGTAATGAGTCTTTATGAGGGTTGAATCATTAAAGATTCTTAAATTAGTATATAAATGGAAGTTATGCATCTAGAAGGCATATTGAAGCCCAAATGTCACAAAAATGGTGGTTATGAATCAAGAAGGGGTAATTATGAAATCAAGGAGTTAATTGAGAGAAGAAACTCAAATATATGAAGGAGTATGGGTTATTTAGTGATTCATTCCTCATGGTGGACGATGAGAATGAGTGGGGAAGGATTGATTTTTGTAAGAACATATAGTACATGAATATGGAGATGTTCTAGTTTTTGTATGAATTCTTACTTTGATCACAATTTATCTGAGATTTATGGTTCATATATGTATGTTTATTCCTTTGATGGTATATAGATAAGTTGTATGAATCGTTTACAAGAGATTTGATGGAAGGAGTGATCAAGATTGAATCAAAGTTCTTTTTTTAGTAACATTTTGCTAGTATTGTGCAAGTTTTAATCATCTCGGGATAGTCATCATGATTTTTTCATTTAAACTCAAAATTATATTAAATTTTTACCATAGGAGGATAATAACATTTTGTATATGGTTTTTAAATATATTTATTTGATGATGAGTAATGTTTGAGTTATGAAGTATTTTCCTAGCTGGACTGAGGATGCACACAAATTGTTTGACATAATGTCTACCTGGTAAAGTGAGTATATCTCCCTTGTTTTGAAGAGTTAGGTTATAAAATTTGGAAGGTGACATTTTGAGGTCAGTTTTCAAGGGTCTAGTAATTTGAAACCCGTAGAATAATTTTTTTATGACAGAATTATGTTGTATCTTAAGAGCATTGAAGGATATTTTAGGGCAAGTATAATGAAGTTTAATGTTGAAATCCTTTTGGTGCATTTTGTTGATGATTATAAATTTTTTTATTGAAGGAGAGACTAGAAAGTAGTGGAGGGGCATAAGATTCAAATTTTATTTCTTGGACACGAGCTAAGAAGCTAGAGGTTGGCAAGTTGGTGAAAACAAAGATTTAAGAGTTATGTGGAACTTGATGAGTTTGGTAGTGGGATAGGTGATGAATGAAGATGATGAGTAGGTTATGATGGTAATTAGACCTTTCATGATTTTATTTTTCCATTTGTTTAGAAGTTTTTAAAAACCATTTTAGGCTTGTATGGGATCCTCTTTTGCAGAGCTAAGTGGATGTTGTTGATGGAACTCTTTTGTTGGTAATATATATTAACAAGTTTTGTTTTTCTTTGCATCGAGAGGATGATCAACCATGGTTATATGTTTAAAGTTATTTTTATTAATTTTTCATTTCAAGCTTCACCTAGAGACCTCAGCGGTATGTTGTGTAGTAGGTTGTTGGAAAACCTAAATACTAAATAACAAAATTGTTGTCCTTAGCAGGAAAATTCCATATTTGCTCCAAAGTTCTCAAATCCACACACATTTACTATTCTTGTTGATGGGTCCCCTCTAAATAATCATGTAGAATATGGAAAAAATAATCAAATATTTTCTTTGGACCAATTCTTCTTCTGGTAAAGGATTTCATAGGGTTGCATGGTAGACTGTTGTCTTTCCAAAGAATCTAGAGGGTTAGGAGCTCTGCACTAAATGGATAATTCGTCAGTATAAAAGGGGAAAAATATTGGAAATTTTTGTTGTGTCAAGGTATTACTAAGGTCTCCCCTTATGGATGTTTGACCTAGAAAGGAATTAGCTTTTCCAATCTTCTCATTTCTCCCATCCCAATCAAAGGGGTCGTAAATTTTGTGCAAAAACATCTGGAAAGCTTGGGAGAAAATCAAGCGGCGGATTTAATGAAATGATAATGGATTCTATAATGGCCTTTCGGTTAATCATCACTCCATGTGGTGGTCTCATATTATTCAATTCTAGGATCATTACCTTCCTGAGGTTCCTAGGATTCATGTTCTTAGGATTTTCAATCATGAAATTCACACTATCCAAGACCTTTTATGTAAATTTACTCGGCTTGGTATACTTGTAATGAGTTTAAGGATCAATTCAATTTATCCCATCGGGATCTCACCATTATCAATGATATCATCTCTTTTATTCCTAATCATATGAGCCACAAAATCTTTGTGCTTCCCTCTCATCCTTAGTGGATAGACCCGAAAGTGGTATGTGGACACTCCTTTTCAAAATCATTCTTTTGGTAAAGGTTATGCTTGCCTCTCGCCCCATTTTACCATGGTTGGAAAAATTAACAATTGATGGGAGCTACATTATTCTCTTTCCAGCTTGGAGAAGGAGATTTGATATCTTTATCTAGCCCACATGTGTGGAGCCTAAAATCACACATTTTCTATGGTGTGTTCTTCATCAAGGCCTTCCATTTGGTAATTGTCTAGTTAATATTGGTGTTTCGCCCCAAAATACCCCTTCTATGGACACTTAGAAACCTTCTCTCACTTATTCTAGTATTTTAATAAATCCAAAAGGCTTGGAACTGGAAACATCCATTCTTTCTCCCATTTAGACCAGAATGTTTTACCTAACATCATATTATTCTAGGATATAACTCTAGAATGCCTCACAAGTTCTCCTAGATTTGGCATGCTTTCAGAGGGGAAACTATTTTTGGCTTTGGAAATAATGAAATTCTTGTTTGTTTTCTAATGTTAAATCAATTCTATATTTATAATCGATTCATGGTGATTTCAAATGTATTACTGTAGATTCAAGTGTAAGCAAATAAGGTGGCCCTCAAGGTGGAGCACCTCTAAAGTCTTCTTCGACATTGGTGTGACAACCCTTGTAATGTTACTCATGAGCCACCATCCCCGGTATTCCCTACCCCATGGTGGTGGCCATTGGATCCACTCACAATGACTTTATTTCGAAGTGCGTGTCGGTCCCCACACACTCAACCTCTACAGAGGAGCTTCTCCCCTCGGCCACCGCTTGCCACCATGGTTGGGGTACCCCTCCTCTACCCAACCAGCTTGGTTGGGGCTCCTCGTCTTCCTCCGAGCCATGCACTCACAATGGGGGCACCTCATGCCTCCATCGAGATAAGTTTCATAGAATGTCTCGGCCATTTTGCCCACCGGGAATCGTTGATGAAACCAAAGAGGGGAGCCTACTTGGATGTGGTTTGAATGTGTTGGACATCGGCAATGACTTACTTGGAGACGATCGACTTGATGATAATGATCCACCTTTTGCTGGCCAAAAATTTTCGATGGGCGGCTTAATTTCATCGCTTGATTAATTGTTGTTACTTTGTTATAGTTGACTTTCCTAAGCTCGACCTAGTTTGATCATGTGGTTTTACGGTGTGCTTCCATACCACCCACTTTTTGTGATTTATCTTATATCATTTTAAATTGTTATTATAATATAAGATCCTATTCATCAAAAAATTATCATAACCATCTTACATGTTTGGCATGAGCGTAGGAAATTTACATGTTTATCTATGCCTCCTCACTAAGTGCTAAAAATGTCACTCAAATGAAAAATGATTATTTTACCTCCACCAAAGCATATTGACACATCTAGATTGCAATCCAATAAATTTTATGTAAATACATATTGTGACCTCCATAGATGCTTATGACATTGATAGGTATATAGTTTGGTTTGAGAATAATATTTAGAATGTAATTCATAACGGACATGAAAATAACATCATTGAATGAGTTAATTTCCCAAACCAATCAATGCTTAAAAATATTTACAAAACATATTCCAAATCATGCTACACAAGAAAAGAATAAGAATTATGCATTACATATGACATATCATGTGATACCCCTACGCACTTCGTATTATTCCAAGGGGATGATGAAAATACGATAGATAGAATAATTATTGTACTAAAAATGTGAAAGAATAATAAGTTTCTATTACACCCTATGATCAAAATATTCTATATGAAAACTCTATCAATGATCCAAAATTTATTGATTCTTTCTTAGATTCACGTCGACATAGAGAATAATAATGGAAAATGGATAAAGAGAAAACATATGCGGGATGATCATACTTACTAACCTTGGGTACACATATCGATTTATTTGGTACAAAAGACAAGGGAAAAAGGCTTTTATGGCCAACGAAACTCACTCTTAGAGGCATTGCATCATAACTCACCATAGGACCAAATATGATACTCACATGATTTCGTGCTATATCTATAAATGAGGCATATGGCATGTTACTTAAACGACATGGCTACATAAGATGTGATTTGTTTTGTCAACATTATATTGATGCTTCAAGTATATTCATGGTAACAAGGTGGTCATTGTTTAGAGTGTTTATTTTGAGGTACCTATCCAACACAAGGTATTGCACAACTAAAAATGATACAACTTAAAAAAATAACTAATCTAAGCTCAACATATTACACGTACTCATCCACAACTTGATCTAGTGTTTCATAAAACTTTTGTAAACATTTAAAGTAAATTAAACACCCAATTTGTCTTCAATCATATGACCATATCTCTTAATGCAGATGATTAAGACTATTATTCATCTCATGATTATTTTCGATATTTTTATAGGTAAAATTTGTATGGTAAATGCTTCTAATATAACGAGTTATGATTCAAAGTGGTAGAGAACCTTTAAAAATTGGGACATGGTGGTGGGATTGGGTCCTTAGTGCATATCAAATGATCCAAAATCAAAGCACCCTACTTTGTTCTTCTTGGTTTACATAGTGAAGTTTGATTCCTACCTCAAGGTGTCCCTGTGACCAATTATTAAAAGTTTCTAATAGATTCAATGGGAATAGAACTTGATCAATAATTACAAGCTACTTATAACTCACCAATAACCCAAACCCTTGAGTATAATTATTTTTGATACTAATATTGATAAACTCAAATATTTTTTCCATGATAAGTGAGATTAACATAGTTGTATACATGTATTCTATATGGTGTTATCTATGTAAGGTCAAGATTCCTAGACTACCACTAATTGTAATTTGATTTTGTATATTAATACACATAGTTTTGTTTTCTTCTTGATTGTTTGCTACCATCTCTCAAGTTGATTATCGCTTCTTATTCCATTTTTACATTCAATTACTCACTTTTATTGATCATTATTTTATCCCTTTGGTTTGTATTTATTTTATTTTTAATTGGTCCTTTTCATTTGGATTATTTATCATGTTCTATATATCTACACAAGTTATCTAATGATGACAACATATACATATTTTAAAGCCTTATGGTTCTAGTGAGGATTGTGTTATGAGGGAAGTTATAAATAATTTAAAACCCTTCCATTTTTCTATTTTCATATTATTTTCCCTCTTAGACATTTTGTTTGATTGACTATTGTCTTCTTATGAAATTTTATTCAAAAATACAAAACAAGAACATGTTTATTGATTCTTTTATGGGTACATAGTTACATACAATATTTTATATCATGTTATTAGAATTTACTTGCCCATTTTTAAATGCACATGTTTTTCATGGTTTTCTTGAGTTTATACATGTAGAACATAGGTTACATATGATCGCAGATGCACAAATATTTAACTCGCTTAATTTTTCCAACACACAAGGGAAATCTTTTTAGATTGGAGTATGCCTACACTAGGGTCATTTGACATGATTTTAAGGTTCTTGTGAACATAATAAAATTGCAAAGCTAATTGAAATAGACTAACACCTAGTAGTCTAAAATCTAAGCCAAATATATTATAGAACCATTAAGATAAGAGCTTAAGGGAAAACAACTTCTACAATGCATAAACATGATAAATCCATTAAATTTCAAGCCATTCCTACTCTTTGAGATTGCTACCTAGTGAATGAACCTAATTAGATCACCTAACAATCAAATTGGTGTTGTTTCTCAAGAATTGAAGATGAGATCTCACCAAGAAATGGCTACAAGGCCATTTTTGGATCTTCCCATGCTCTTCAATTTGAGAGAATGGATGTAAGATGGAGAAGCTATTTCCAACAATGGAGAATGGCTCAAGATCAAAATGCCTATAGTTTTCACTAATGAAAATGAGGTGTGAGAAGAAAATGAAGGAGGACGGTTTTGTATATAACTTGCCTGCTTGGGCAAGGCTAGAAATTTGATGGATGTGGGATAAAGCCCAAAGAGGAAATGCATGGTTAATAAAGAATGTGCACTTTATGGGAATTGAGAGGGGTTTAATTAATCAAATGTGATTAATTAATAGGTAGGGATAAGCTTATAGAAGATATTTAGGGGCTCTTTAGAGGAAAATTAGCATGATACGGGGGATGTAAGAGGGGAATTTGATATAATAAATGGTGATTTATTGATTTAGAGTAGCAAGCATAATTAATTAACCCAAGTAGAAAACACTAATTAACGAAAGGTCGTTAATCGAAATCCTAAGTGATAGGAAGGCTAATTAATTAGCGAAATGTAATTAATTAACAAGAATAGAGGGTAAACAATGGTTTATTGATGGATTTTCATCAATTAACCAAAAGAGAGTGAAGATCGTGGTTAATTAGCGAAGTGTCATTAATTGAACCAATGAGAGGAGAAGAGGTGTTTGCTTGATGAAGTGTCGTCAATTGTCCAAATGACGGGAAAGAAGATAGTTAGTGTAATTTAAGTATTAAAACTGTGTAAGTGGATTTTAGGTGTCTACATTTTCCCCTCTTTGGGGTGGTGTAAGTGACACCACTTCAAAGATAGTAGAAAAGTACAAACAAGTAAATTTTGAAGGGATAGAAGAAAAATTAGTAGAATGAAGGATGCCCCCTCGAGTGTCGATGGGGTGATGGAAGAGGTCGATCGATGATCGAAAATATGAAGGAAACAAATAAAATAAATGTGAGGGGGGGGGGGATAAAAGGTGATCCCTATTGCCCCAAGTGATTTGGAAGAATAGTGTTAATAAAATAAAATGATAGGGAAGAAAAATGAAGATGAAGAGAATGGAAATAGCTTTCATCCAACTGATGTAAAAATAACTTTATTTCATCATGTTGCTCATATGATCTATATCATCGGCCCTTATTAAACTATACTAATACAAACATTTGTTCATTGCCAAAACACTAACTCAATGCAACATACATAACGTAATGCAAGACAAGAAAGTACACAAGCTAACCTGACAGGGAAACAAGTACAAACACACATATTCAAACAAATAACATTCAAGATAGTTGCACCAATGTTTTTGTTATGAAGCTTTAAATCCCAAATGTTTGAGTTAACGAAAAGGGTTAAAAATGGCACCCCAAACACGAATTTATGCGAGGGAACACACGAAGGAAACAAGGGTCCCATGAAAAAGAAATCGTGCACCGTGAAACAAGATTACAGTAACTCGTTGTGCAAAGAGTACCAACATAGTAAGAAAATCAACTTTACTAATGGAGGTAGATCAAAATGATCTCGCGATTCATTAAGACACAAAAAAATGGGGACCAAATAAATATGTTTTGTAGGATAAATTTCAATGTTCCAAAGATAATGCATCGATCATGGTCTTCAACCGCATGCATGATTTTTACCAATTTTTTGAAAAATTTTGAATTTTACAATTTTTTGTATTTTTGATTGTTTTACCAATTTTTTGGATGTTTTGAATTTTACTAATTTTTTTGAAATTGACCAATATTTTTGGATCTTTTGAAATTTACAAAAAGTTATTTTTAATGATTTTGAATTTTTAGAAATTTTACAAATTTTGGAAGAAAATTAGGTAGAATAATGACAATAGATGTGGTTATTGCCAAAAATGTTGGGTAATAAAAATATGCTGCAAGTAGCAAAAAGGGTTGTCAAGCAAAAAACATGCCCCAGTACAGAGCAAAATAGGCAAAAATGACTATTTATTAAAAATAATCATCACAACGAGTGCTAGAAGAATCACGAAGATCCTATAGTGTTTCGGGGCGAGAGACATGACAAATTAGGTCAAAATGGCTATAAATAGTAGGGTGGGAGGGTACAATCTCATCACGGCGAGTTATTGTTACCCTACCCTTTTTTATTTTTGAGAGGATTTTACCCTAACCAATGAGAGAAATGGCACAAGTTTAGGACTCGTACGTCTTTACTATGAAGACACATTTTTAGACTACATTAGGATTCCCGGGGATGGCCTATAGGTACGCAAAGAAAAAAATTGATTTAGAGTTCATTTGATGTCATTTATTGCTCATAGAAAAATGCGCAGAAGTGCTAACACATCCCTTGAGGTGCGTGAGCATGGAGGGGGTGTGTAAGTGTCAAAATAGATGTGTATGCATTGAACTAGGACCAAAAATTAGTGGGGGCACACAAGTGTGAAAACATAAGTTCTAGTGTGAAAATGGGGGTGTTAGCGCTAGGGCGCGCTAATGCTAAAATGGGCGCATTAGCTCTAAAAGGAAAGCGCTAGCGTGAATGGTTAGTTTTGTATGAACTTTAGAAGAATTGACGAGATTTTTAGAATATGTTAGTGATGAATAAAAGAAATTAGATGTTTTGTTCTAGACTTATTTTGCTTGATCTTGCACTTAAGTTACCCATATTGGAGACTTGTGAGTGACATGGTTGGTTACATGCCTATGAGGATCTATTTACACGTTGCGAGCACATCTACTTGGATATTACTCTATATGTCACGGTATTTTGTATGTGGTTCACATGCCAATGATTACACTAGATCATAGCCTTCTCACAGACCATCGCAGAGAGATGGTGGAGTGAGAGCCATACCTTTAGATTTGTGGATCGACGAGATGAGTGTCAATTTGGAGAATGTTTGACACATATTGAGAGTGCCTATCCAGGGCCGATTGATTACATATGATGGTGACCATGGCCATATTCTACAGTGCATTATGGAGTTCTTTTGGCTTACTTGACATACCTCTTCAGGGCATGTCATTTGACTTGTACAGATGTTTTGCTGATTGCCAGCTCTCACGAATACCAAGCAGTACACTGATGGGTCTCTGTCATCGGCATCCTATTTCCTATCAATATTGGTGCGTGTTTTTCTCTAAGTCTAATCGGGGTGATACAGAGTCTCATTAGTGGAGAGGTTTATTACTCAAGGGGTTACTACTTATTAGCCCACTTGTACTCGAATCTTCACTTAATAATGTACCATAGTCGAAAGACAATGGGCCCAACTACATTGTTATAGATATGGGCATGGGATCATATTGCCAAAGGGCACCCACTAGGAGTGTTATGAGTTAGGGCTCTGACGAGCCATTTATTATGGGTTGGGTACCATTTGGTGATGACATTTGTAGACATAGTGGGGACATGACATATTACAGTGGGCGTTGAAGATATACTGACTCCGCATGGTTACATGGTGCCCTTACAGATTATATTAGTGACCACAAGATGCCATAGATATGAGTACTACGAGAGGTAGAGAATTTCATTATCGGCAAAGCAGGGACTATATTATTGAGTGTACCAAGTCAATAGAGTCTAAAGACATGCCACATCTATGGGATTCCTGGAGATGAGATGTGGTATGGGTGCAGGTCTAGGAGACCTTCAACATGGTCCCACAGATTAGACCATGACGAGCTTGAGATAGCTTCCAACAGGTGGTTTTATAGCCTTGGGTTGCGCAACCACATATAGTGGATCCTAGAAAGACTAAAGATTATGGAGCATGGTATGCGACAGTGTTACCATGACGGCTCAATATACCATAGGTAGTTATATAGGTCGATTGTAGTAACAACACAAGGCTTACAGGGCAGGGCTCTTATAGCACAGAACATGCATATCTATAGGAACGGGCAAGGGTAGATTGGGTGCACATATACAGGTGCCACAACATGGTCTTCCATAGGCACAGGTACCACTGCAGGGTCCTCCCCCACCACAACCATAAAGAACCGATACAACAACAGATAATTCAATAGATGGTGATATAACCACAACCATCACCACATCATGCAGCAAGTTCACCACACAACGCAGGAGATGGAGGAGATGGTTGGGGTGTAGAAGATGGATGGGGGTCCCCACCACACACCCAGTGGGGGATGGAGAGTAGATGATAGGTTTCCACAAAGATCTCCACCGAGATAGGCTGCTAAGAGTTTAGAGGATCTAGTTGCCTTGAGGTAGCGATTCACAGCAGTGACACCAAAGAGATCATGTGATCATGTAAGAAGGACCGGTGTGGTCGCAGAGAGGGAAAAGTTGCAGGGGATAAGTTGGTGAGCATGAGAGTAGAAATCGATGTGATTCAAGAGGTAGGGGAACCAAATTGGATTCCGTGGATTTAGTTTTTGATTATGTTGCGATCATTGGTGAGGTCACTTATTACATGATGTTATACCATGGGGCCATTCCAAAGGGTTAGAGAGAAATGGATTATAGTCCGCTATCCGGAAGCCGCTCAAGATCAAGGTCACACAGGCCATCTCGGTCGACGAGATCAGTACAATAACTAGCAACTCACCAAGGAGCTTTGACACAATAGATGCCACCACTGGGAACTAGGACAGCAGTCCAGGGGTAGGTGAGAGTCATGGTTGACTCTCTTTATTATGATGATGTATTTACAAATGTATCTATTTTTTATGTATGCCTCGATATGAAGGCATATTTTTTGAGATGATGTATATGTACTATTTTTTATTATGCCTCGATATGAAGGCATATTTTTGACCCATGCCCATGATGGCATACTTTGTATCTGATGATTATGTACTTAGACACATTATATATGGACATTGATATATTTGACACATTTACATGATGATGATGGACTTTATTATGATGTATGATTGTATCACATGTGTTTGATTTATGAGATAACATTTGATGATATCACATTGTTTTTGATGAGATAATTATGATTGTCCATATTTTTAATTTTTAATATTGGTGAGGGGGATAGAAGGTGATCCCTTTTTCCCCATTGATGATATGGTAGGATGATAGTATCTTAGCATACATATTGGATGTTTATTTTCATGATGATGTATCTTAGCCATTATTGATGATATATGATATATGTGATGTTAGATGTGATGATATAGATGATGATGTGATAAAAAAATGTACAAGTAACAAACAAGCACAACAAAAGTTAAAAAATCTAACAAATGTACACACTAAACAACTTGACAACACAACTATGTACAAATATATACAAGCATGCAAAACACATTGAATATAAACAAGCAAGAATGAATCTAATCAAGGAAAGAATAGACCAATCTAAGAAGTATGTTAAGAAACACACTATACAAGATTTACAAGCAAGTAAAGTTATACAAGAATGTACAAACAAGAAAGCAAAGAAACAAACAAACAAATAAACAAGTAAGAAAAGCACTATTATATTTTTATGAGGTAGTTTCGAGACATTATTGTGTTGTTTTGGGATTTTTGTGAAACAATGCTCTACTATTTTTTATTTTTCTAGGAAATGGTTTTCTGATTTTGGAATTTTTCAAACATATTTCAATGTTTTTGGGATTTTCTAACATATATGAATGTTTTTGGGATGTTTTAAAAAGTTTTCCAAATATATGTACAGGAAAATAGAGAAATGTGGATGCCCCAGCGTTAGATGGGAATGTACAAGGAAAATGCCACGCATATGTGTAGGATAACGAAGATGTGAAGATGTCCCCAGGCATTAGATGTGAGTTTTCAAAGGCAAATCCTTCACATATTTATAGGAAGAGGATAAGTTGGATCAATGCTTTGAAAGGATAGGCTCAAAAGGAATCTCATATGTGGGTGAAAACTAGGCCTGGATAAAGCAAATGTACCCTTGAGATCTGGGATGCTTGTGAACAATGAATCCTCCCAAGGTGCCAGAAATTGGTTTTCACCAAAGGACTTGTTCAAAGTGCCATGATTGTGTGGTTTTTGAATTTGGACGAAGTGATTTCTCTCTACTTTTTATTTTTTGTATTTTGATCTTTTGTAATTTTTTGTGTTTTAATGCCCCATGATTAAGCATAGAACTGCTTGTAATGCATGGTGTTCATAGGTTCACATAGCTCATCTCCAGTAGGATGGGCAAGTGTGTAAGCTCATGATCCATATTTTGCTACCACAACATAGGGTCCTAATCATTTTGGTTCGAACTTACCCTTATTTTCTCTTTATTTGTCGGTATTAACTTGGATTTTTTTAAGAATAATATCCCCTACCTCAAATTGGTGAGGTATGATATGCTTTTTGTAGCCCCGAGACACTCAATTATGATACACTTTCAGGTGGTTGAATGGATGAAGGCGTCTTTCATCTAACAACTCTAGCTCTGCCAGTCTGGCCACACGGTAGTCTTCATCTTTGTCTAAATAATCTTTGAGAGATATTCTCAGGGAAGGAAGCTCAATTTCCAATGGGATGATGGCCTCAGTGCCAAAGACTAGGAAATAAGGCGTAGCACCAATAGGGGTGCGAATGGAGGTCCTATAAGCCCGGAGGGTGAGATGGATTTGCAGATGCCAATTAAGGCTTATTTTTCTTACCATTTAATATGTAGGATTGAGATGATTTAAAGGGGGTTTAATTAATAAGAAGGTTTATTAATTAAATACAAGGTTAAAAAGGATTAATTAACTAATAAGTAGTTAATTAATTGAAAGAGGATTATAACTAACGAAGTGTCGTTAATTGGCATTTGGAGTGGGGTAAAGGCTAGTTAATTAACGAAGTGTCGTTAATTGACCAAAATGGAGGGAAATGTTGGTTAATTAGCGGAAATCAGCAATTATTACGGAAATGAATAGAAAATGGGTAATTAGTGCTATTTTAGTACTAAAACCACGTAAGTGGATTTTAGGTTTCTATAGTGTTAGGAAATAAGAGATAAAATATGCGGAAAAATCCCTCACATAATCGCAATAATAGAGAAACTAATATGCAAAAAATATTACAGATCTCAAATAAAAGTGCAGAATAAAATAACACAACACAAAGAGACAATATTTAACGTGGTTCACCCAATTTGGGCTACGTCCACCAAGAATCACTTGCTCAGATTTTATTACAAGCCACCACTCTCTCAATACAATACCCATATTTGTTTGGAGCTATGCTCAACAAACTCTATAGAATTCACACCCGAATTCAAAGCACGTCTGCAATGTTTTTCATACATATATCATATGCATAAAACCATATAAATAGACAATTGCTTAAGCAGTTTTACAAAACCGTGGGTATCAAAACCATGGGCAAAAACTGTCCCATAAACCTATGGGTCAAAATCCTCGCCATATGAGAAAATCACTTTTCCCGATATATCGAGCGAGGATACATGAAAAGTGTACAGTACTCTTAGTGTACAGTCTTCAAAACTTTCACACATGAAAATAGGCTCCATAACCTAACAATCTCCCACTTGGAGACTAGTTTTCCTCTAGAGAAAACTTCTCAACCCTTCACTAGTTTCCGTGAAGACCAACCAAAGCTGAACACAACTTCATTTTTTCCCTTGTGACCACCTTGGTCATCATGTCTGTAGGATTCTGACTAGTATGGATCTTCTCTAGCTTCAACTTCTCTTCCTCCAAAGTTGTCCTGATGAAATGGTACCTTAACTGTATATGCTTCATCCTAGAGTGGAAAGCAGAGTTCTTAGCTAGGTGTATAACACTTTGACTATCACTATGTAGCTTTCCTTCCTCCTGCTTATGCCCCAAATCCTCAAGCAATTTTTGTAACCAAATCATTTCTTTGCTTGCCTCTATGGAAGCAACATACTCACCTCTCGTGGTTGACAAAGCCACCAGATTCTATAGTCGTGAAATCCAGCTCACTGTTGTCCCACCTACAAGGTGTAAACATTACTGTTGTGTTCCTCCTGCATTGCCTACATCTCTAGCCATATTTGAATCTACATAACCACACAAAGTGGTGTCTGATCGACTGTAGCACAAAAAATTTCTCCATGGTCCCTCTCAAATACCGAAGGATCCACTTTATCGCCTCGTCGGTGATCTCTCGACTAGATCATTCATAAATCTACTCACCGCTCCCACCGCATGGGAAATATCAAGCCCGGTACACACCATGGCATACATCAAACTGCCAACAGTTGATGAGTAAGGTACCTTAGAAATTTGGTTTCTCTCCCGCTCTGTCTTGGGACACTGCTCCTTTGATAACTTGAAATGGCCTCGCCAAAGGAGTCCCAAACGGTTTAGCATCCTGCATATTAAACCTCTCCAAGAATTTCTTAATGTACTCTTCCTGAGATAAAGTCATCTTCCATTCCTTCCTATCCCGAGATATCCTCATACCAAGGATTTGTTTGGCTGCCCCCGAATCCTTCATAGCAAAGGATTCACTTAGTCGCTTCTGAGTACTTTTATTTTCTCGCATGTTTTTACCGCAAGCAATATGTCATCACATACAAACACATGATAATATAACTGCAATCCTCAAATTTCTTTGTATACACACAATGGTCAGAATGAAATCTAATATAACCTTGCTCCATCATGAAGCTATCAAATTTCTTATACCATTGACGTGGAGCTTGTTTCAAGCCATACAAGCTCTTCTTCAGTTTGTACACCATCTCCTCTTTACCTTTGACCTCATAGCCCTCTGGTTGCTACATATATAGTTCCTCCTCCAAATCACCATGGAGAAATGCAATCTTTACATCAAGTTTTTCTAAGTGCAAGTCTTCTACTGTAACTATTCCTAGAACAGTTCTAATAGAAGTCATTTTTACTACAGAGAAAAAAATCTCATCAAAATCTATACCTTTTTTCTGTGCAAACCCCTTGACCACCAACCGAGCCTTGTATCTTTTCTTGCCTCCTTCTTCCTCTTTAACTCTAAACACCCACTTGTTCTATAATGCTCTTTTTCCTTCGGGTAGCTTCACCAAATCCCATGTCTGGTTCTCCATGAGAGCCTGATGCTCCTCATCCATGGCTTGCTCCCACTTCTTCCTGGCATCTACTTGCATTGCTTCATCAAAGCTCTCTGGTTCTCCACTATCAGTGAGTAATAAATAATAAAGAGAAGGATAAAAATGTTCAGGTTCTCTTCTTATCCTAGAAGACCTCCTCAATATAGGAGTTTGGGGTTCCTGTTGAGGAGGTTCCTGAACTGATTCATGTGTCACTTTTCCATCCGGAAGATCCTCTACTGCTGCATATTCTTTCTTGGATTCTTCCCTATTTTCCTACAACTGCTACTTATACATGACTTTCTCATTAAAGACCACATCCCTAGATCGAATGATTTTCTTGTCCTTAATACTCTAACATTTATATCCAAAGTCATCACCACCATAACCAATGAAAGTACATTTTTCTGACTTAGCCTCTAGCTTGGTCCTATCATCCTTGTCTATATGAACAAACACCTCACATCCAAAGACTCTAAGAAATGAATAATCTACTTTCTTACCATACCAAGACTCCTCAGTATGCCTCCATCCAAGGAACTTGAGGATCTTCTATTTATCAAGTACACAAACAGGTGTCACCGTTTCTACCCAAAAAGAAAGAGGAAGTCCTACATGTAACCTCATACTCCTAGCATGTTCCATTATTGTTCTGTTCATCCTTTCGATACCCCATTCTGCTACGGAGTTCCTAGAACATTCTTTTTCCTGTGGATTCCATTCTTAGAACAATAGTCATCAAATTCATTGTTGTAATACTCCCTCCATTATCCGACTTCCGAGACATTTTAGCTTAAGACCTGTTTCATTCTCTACCAAGGATTTCCATTTAACAAAAGTGACAAATACATCGCTTTGTTTCTAATATAATAAACCCAAACTTTCCTTGTTGCATCATCAATGAAAGTAATATAATAACTTGAACCCCAAGAGATGATTCCCGAGCCGGCCCCCACACATCAGAATGCACCAACTCTAACTTACTCTCTTTCTTTGTAGGTCCAACCTTGAGAAATCTTACTTGCTTTTGTTTCCCATATATGCAGTCCTCACGTAACTCCAAACTGTTTCTCGTATATCCAGAAAATCCTTCTTTATGATCTCTATACCCTTATGGCTCATATGACCGAGCCTATAGTGCCACAATGTTGTATCTACTTTTGAAGCCATAAGATTACAAACATTAGTGCTATAAGTGGTTAAATACAAGGTTCCAACCTTCTTACCTCTTGCTACCACAAGAGCACCCTTGGTAACCTTCCAAGAGTCCACTGTACATATCACAGTACAACCATCACTTCCGAATTGCCCTGCCAATATCAAATTTCATCTTAATGTAGGCACACGTCCGACATCCTTCAATAGCTAAGTATTCCCATTCCGTATCTTAACTCCGAATGAACCTTTTCCAACTATGCTACAAGGCTCATCATCACCAAGAAAAACATGCCCAAAATCTCTTTGAACATAATCAACAAAATAATGCCTATGTGGAGAAGCATGGAAAGAAGCCCCCGAATCTAAAACCCAAGATTCAATAATATTGTGCAAAGAAATAATTAAAGCATCCCGACATAAATTACCCATTGCCACATTTGCCTCACTTGTTTTCTTCATGTTGTTTCTTCTTGTCCCGAAGTTCCCAACAATCCTTCTTTGCATGCCCAAACTTTCCATAGTGCAACATACTATCTTGCTTTTTGATTTTGACCTTTCCCGATCCTTTGATTTTCCATGGTTTCCTCTATTCTTCTGTCTCCCTCTAGTTTCCACTGTCAAAGCATTCCCTAAAGTAGAAGATTCACTAGAGCTTTTTCTTTGCATTTCCTCACTTAGAATCACCCCTACAACATCCTTAAACTTCAACTTTGAGTTAGCAGGAACCGAGTTACTTATTGCCATTCCCAGGCTATTCCAACTCTCAGGTAAAGAGCACAGAACTAATAAATCCTTAACTTCTTCATCAAATTCTATTGTAACCAAAGCTAGCATATTTACAACCATATTAAAATAATTTAGATGATCTGCTACTGAACCATTCTCAGAAATCTTCATATTAAACAAATTTTTCATTAAAAATATCTTATTAGAGGTAGAGGGTTTTTCATACAACTTCCCTAATGCATCCATCAGTTCTTTTGTATTCTTTTCCTTTGAAACATTAAATAATACCAAAGATGCAAGACAAAGCCGGATTGTCCCAAGTGCCTTCCTATCTAGCAAATCTCATTCCGTATCTATCATGCTCAAGGGTTTGTTCACCTTCTCAGACAGTGGAGTATAAAGATCCTTCTGATAAAGGTAATCTTCCATCTGCATCTTCCAAAGACTAAAATTCTGCTCGTTGAATTTAGCAACCCTAGATCTTCCATCACCGCCATAGCTCCCACTCAAGATAAACTTTCCCTATGATTCAACACTTCAGCAAACCAAACCAGGTTTTGATACCAATTGTTAGGAAATAAGAGATAAAATATGCGGAAAAATCCCTCACAGAATCACAACAAGAAAATAATATGCATAAAATATTACAGATCTCAAATAAAAGTGCAGAATAAAATAACACAACACAAAGAGACAATATTTAATGTGGTTCACCCAATTTGGGCTACGTCCACCAAGAATCACTTACTCGATTTTATTACAAGCCACCACTCTCTCAATACAATACCCATATCCGTTTAGAGCTATGCTCAACAAACTCTGCTGCAGAATTCACACCCGAATTCAAAGCACATCTCGCAATGTTTTTCATATATCTATCATATGAATAAAACCATGTAAATAGACAACTACTTAAGTAGTTTTACAAAACATGGGTATCAAAACCATGGGAAAAAACCGCCCCATAAACCTATGGGTCAAAATCCCGCCCATATAAGAAAATCATGTTTCCCGATATATTGAGCGAGGATACATGAAAAGTGTACAATACTCTTAGTGTACAGTCTTCAACACTTTCACACATGAAAATAGGCTCCACAAACTAACATATAGTTCTATTTTAATATACAAAATCATGTATCATATCGAGTCATTTGTATTATGTGTACATGTATTTCTTATCTTTCTTATTTTGATATGTTATAATTTTGCGTGTTTATACATGTCATGTTGTTATTTCAAAGGAACCTCTTATTAGTTTTCATGAGATGGATTTATTGAGTACTTCTTCTTCATGATTTTAGTTACATGTTTTAATTATGTTTACATACTACGATGCTATATGATTGCACTAGAATATATTATGTGATATCCAATGATATCCTCTACATGGTGTCATAATACATATCACACATACTTCTAAAATGTTCTAATATGTTTAATTTTGACATTGAAATTGGACATACTATGCATCTATTAGGGCATATTAGTATTGTGTTCTTCATTGTGATGCATTTCTTGTAGCGTTGGGGCATACCATGTCTCTTGATCCTTCATGATGAAATGGTATCTATACTATTATAACCACTTTATAATATTTATTTGATTACATTATACATATTGTGCATAAATAATGACATCTTTGTTGTGTTTTATACATACACACTTTTCTAATGATTATATGGCATGCTTTACATTTTATACATGTTACATGTAGTGTACACAACTACTTCATTTTGAGATGAGTGATATGTAGGAACATCCCTCGCTTGAAAAGGGTAAAATTAGTTATCTTATGTTATGTATGAGATTTATATAGTTTTTGAGGGCATATAGTTTCATATAGGATCACGTTGATTTATACACAATTTAAAGAAGATCATATTAGTTTCTATGCATTTTACATAGATCGTATAGTTTTAGCTTATGTGGAATACAAAAGATATATGAGATCAACAAGGATTAGTGATCATAATTCATATTATTTCAAGATCTAATGGACAATAGGAATTGATACTTTTGGTTTTCTTTGTTTATAACAAAATACCCTTTATACCTTGTAGTTTACCCTCATTTTATGGAAGTTACATATTGGGATAAAATTTTGTTTTCTTCTTTAGCTTAGAAAGTTGAAATTGTAGCAACAATATTGATCCATATAGTAGGGTCAATTGTTATCCATAGAATTTCTCTCAACTCAATATTTCCCTATTTTCCACATTGGTAAGGGCATCTCTATAGTTTCAATGTAACTTTATCTCCAAATTGATACGAGCATCACCATTTTTTGGATTATTTTCACAATTTGGAGCACATGAAACCCCATGAAATTTTCCACAACGTTCTAACAGAGACAACATGGTTTGCATACCATCTAGTGTATTTATTCATTCAATTATTTCTTTTTTCAAATGTTATAATGGGTTCAAAAATTTTCACATTTTCTAGACATTGATTATATATTGATTGGAGGTAAACACATGTATTGAACATTCTAGCTACAACATCATCTTTATATAAATTTTTTTATGGTAAGTGCAAGACATATTTTCATATATATTTGTTTAATGTAATGTACACCTAGTGAACATATAAAAGGAGGCATTCTATTGTATCCTAATTTTGGTACAATACATGTGGTAACATCAATTTTTATATATTTTATGATGCCTTTACCTTTATAATGTATTTTCCTCTTTTTGACATCATTATCTCCCTTTTAAGCACCCTCACATCACCTTGGTCACCTCTATTTTCTCATTGCACACGTTTAGGATATTTTACAATATTTCCTAGGACACTCAACACACCTTGTCGATATATATCCCCTCATCTTTAGCATTGAATCAAATTCAGCAAGTCGAGATTTTCTCCTCTCAAAAATCATTTTTTCCATTTGAGAACTTTCTTCAGTCGACTAGGCTTGATTATCACGATAACTTGTGCAAGAAATTCAAGTAGAGGTAACTACATAAAATTCACCCTAGAGATCATATAGAGATAAAGGATTGAAAATGAGATATGTCCATTACCCCTTGGGCTATACATATACTATTCACTCCAAGAGTTGTTATAAAATTAAAGAATACTCAAATCTAAATTACATGCCTCTAAGTGTCTTGCCAATATATGGAATCATTTAAATTATATTTACTAAGTATGGAGTACACAAACTTCACTCGTAAAGGAGAATTACATTAACCTTATTTCACATGGATATATAGTGCAATGTTTCCATTCTTTGGGGAAAGGGAGGTCGGGTTGGATTTAGTCTAAGTATTTCCTTCTCATTGAGTGTTTGCTAGGGTTGCAAAACAAGGAGAACACATACATATACCTCTTTCATCATTAAACAAATCCAATTAGGTTCATTTCTCATTAGAAACACGTGAAGGCACCCAAGAAGTTTCAAATTGCTCAAGCCTATACGCAAGTTAGGTTTTGGCACATGATTTAGGTTTGGAAGCCCAAACTTTTTAAGTATAAACGTGATATCCCAAAATTTTCCTTCTTTGTTGAATTTGACAATGACCTAATTTTAGGGAATCAAATTCAATGAGTTTATTTCTAATCCTATTTTTCTAATCAAGTGTTTGAGACTTTTTTTTTTTTTTTTCGGTGATTGGGCCAAATTGTTCCTTATTCCTACAATCACACTATATCGTTTCAATTTCAATCAAATTTCCGTTAATTTAAACTCTAATTATTATTATATTTATTGATCTATTCTTAAATTTAAATTAATAGATTGTTTTTAACTTAATTAATTCCCCGTGTACAAAATAAATAAAAAAATTAAATATAATTTAACCATTTAAAATATATAGTGATGTGGAGCAAAGCACATTTTAAACAAAAATATCTAATAATTTCATCTCGTACATAAATGTGCCTTGTTCCCATTCTTGTAAAATTTTCCCACTTCAATCTCCTATATAGATCTAAAACGTGATATATTATTAAAAAAGTCTACAAATGCCTCTCATATTAATATTAATGTGTAATGTTCTCTAATTGTAAAATGTAATAACTTGGAACTTTCAAGTGGGATTTCTCTGCTAGGGTTTTAGAGTTATGCTTTATTCTACAACATTGTATTGCTTATCACACCACCTTATTGTATCAAGGCGGGACATTTATTTCACAAGATATTGCATTTAATTACTTTTTTCTACCTTTGGGTTATGGTGCTTGTCTATTTTGATGGTGACAACCATTCTTCCTACATCTCTTGTGTAGGTTTAGGAAGCGGAGCTTGAACGACCATGCTTCAAAAGAAGTGAGCCAAGAAGTTTGTATTTAATGTTTACGACGAGGTAATGACCCTCCTTCGCCGAACCTTGATGTTGTTTTAGATTTACCTTAATTTGAAAATACTTGCTCTTGGATTGAATATTTCATGTTGCTTGCTTATTTTGTTGTTTGTGTGGACCCCTAGAGAATATTCTCAAATAGTGGGTTCATAACCACTGCAAGGTAATGACGTCAAACTTGAGGGTGTCCAAAACCTTACCAAGGTTTGTTTTTCGTTTCTTTTCTCCAACCCTAAGCATTGCAAAACCATTTTGAATCATGGCCCTTGGTTTATTAGGAACACATTGGTTATCTTTTTCATTTATTAAATTCTCATTTTATCGTCTCTTTTGTGTGAATTGTGCTCTCATTCTCATTGACTATACATAGACTAAATTCCAATAGTCTTGCCTTGGGTTCAGTTAAGATTTAATGTTCAGAGGATCATTTTTAATATCAAAATTTTCCTAAACATCCCTAAATTATGTCAGGCAGAAGATCTTTCCTAGAGCTTTCCAATGACTATTTGAACGTCGAAAAAAAAGTCCACATGTACAAATGGTGTTTGGTCAAAGATTGGTCAACAACTGGTCAACGTTGGTCAATAGAAAAATTAATGATTTTGAAATCATTTGAAGTCAGCACCATTGCGTAGATCTCACCAACACCTTTCGACACATTTTGAATGGACCAAATTTGAGTCTGTATGCGAAAGTTATGACCGATCAAAGTTTGGTCAATTAGTGATCAACGAGCAAAGGACACGCCAAGTGGACGAATAATATGGTGACACATGGCACACCAGAAGATCTGCACATGGATTTGGGCACATGGAATGTGGGTTTATGATTTACCCACGTAAAAATGTTTAAATCTTTTTATAAAAAGAAATTAATTAAAAAAAAGGAAATCCACATGGGGGTTGGAAAGCCTTAAAAAGGCTAAAGAACATTTATCCTTCCCACCTAATGTGGGATATTACCCATTTTTAATACATCCACATTCACATGGAAGTTGGAGGATTATGTGGGATATAACCCACTTAAAAATACATGCCACCCTAATATGGGATTTTAGCCCATTTTTCATGCTACGGGTTAAGGCTTATTATAGCCTAAGGATAATTTGTAAATGCATTATTTAAGGGCCCTATTTGGGTATAAATAGGGGACCCATTACATTGTAAAGGACACACAACACACAACTTGGAAGCTCAAAGCAAGAGCTTGAGGAATATTTCCAGCAAGTGGAGGAGCGTTTTTTTTGTATAAGACCTATTTAATAGGCTTATTATAAAGTTGTGAAGACCTATTTATTTAAATAGGCATTATTGTGGCTAGGAGTTTTAATACTACCTAGTCGGCCCATAGCGCCACACTAAATTATTGTGAAGCCTGGAATATCAACCGGAGTGCCATAGGGCATTACGAAGTGTCTGGAAGGCCGATCAAGAACCGAAGGATTCCGAATAGTGGAGTTGGTGCCATAGAGCTTGCCAAATACGCTAGAAAGGGAAGTTGGGTGCTATATTTCACCCTTGTCATCTGAAGGTCTGGATATTCTTCTAAGCAAGTTCTTAATAGTTTCCATTAGGTTTTCTTGTGAAAGTACTATTGTAACTTACAAGTTTTGACTAGTGGAACGGTTCGATAAGAACCTGGAGACGTAGGAAATTGCCGAACTCCGTAATCAACCCTTTTGCAAAGTGTCATACTTATTGCATTATTTTTAGTTGATTTTAACGGGTAAAAATTAAATGGTAATTTGATAAGCCTACAAGGGTCCGAAGATCGAGTAGATAAAATTTTCAGTCTATTTTCGGATCAAGTTTGGTATCAGAGTTGGTTTAGCTCCATTTTTGCTTCAGTAAATATGATTAATAGAGTGATTGCTTCAAGATTGGTGCAATTGGTTTAGTTTATGTGAACAAGGTACAAGTGCACTATGGGCAATATGTCTAAATAGGTGAAGCTCGGAGAGGTTGAAGCTTATAATCAATAGATCCATGAAGAGAATTCTCTTCTTTAATCAATGTATTACTCCTTGGAAGAGGAGAATACTCACTTAAAATCAGAATTGCAAACCAAGGATGAGCTCTTGGCAATGTTGCAATGTGGTGATCAAAGGAAGGAAATACCTTTAACTTCAGATGCAAAGACCATGACAGATGATTGCACTGTAAGTTGTTCACCATTGGAATCTTCTTCTTCCTCCCATTCAGTTTGATTCAGGTAATGAAGTCTTTGGTTTGTTTGAAAAGCATACTAGAGGCATTGAATCCAAATTATTATATAAAATGGGATTTGTTGGAAGAGGCCTTGTTAAAAATGGCCAAGGCATTGCTAACCCAATACAGGTCAAGGATCGTCCTCGTTTTGCAGGTTTTGGGTTTTCCTAGTGTGGGAATGGAAATTGAGAATGCTCTAAGAACGCTAATGGGAGACAAGCTCTCGAAAGCAAACTGAATACCCCACTAGTCCTGCAAGAAGATTGCGATAAGGAAAGTTATGCTTCATCGTCACAGAGCGTGGATGTGGTAAGAGAAATCAGCAAAGAGGTAATGAGATTTCACCTCCAGTTTCTTACCATAATCATAAGCACAATAAAACTTCTAATCCAATTTTTCAGCTTAAGAAGTATGGTTATGATTTTTAAAAGATGTGGAATTCCTTTCCATGTACTTTTTATGGATTGCATAATCATTCTGTGGCTAGATGCTAGAAGAGAAGGACACTAATGAAGAAGTTGATGTCATTCATCAAGAACACAACAAATTAGAAAGACCAATCTCGTCATGTAGAGTCGAGAAATGGTAGAAAGAGTTCCTCATCCTAGAAGAAGGATATTAAGAGGAATTTTTGTGCTCATTGCCAGAGGAATGGGCACCGGTGGAAAATTGTTGGAAACTACATCCATCTTGCCATCAGAGTTATGGCAAGCCAAAGATGGAATGGAGGCCTATTGCAAAGGCAAAGGAGGTTCCTAATCCACCACCAGTTGATAAGTCAACCCAGGACCAGGTAATACCTAAAAGTGAAAGTCCTTTAAAATGGGTAAGTCAACAATTTTTCAATTATATATTGCATAATTCAGATTGATGAATAGTATGTAGTATTTGTTTGAGATCAGATTCTATGAGAAAATGTTGAGAGAAAGGTTTACCATACTCAATGGATTTTCTTACTTAGAAATTTGATTAATGCTCCAAACATATCTCCTAATCAACTTGTGAGTACCTGTTATAGCTTGAATACAGGATTTGACTCATATAAAGCTTAGAGATTGATCTGCCATTTGTGTAGACAGTAGAGTTTGCAGGAGTCAACTCAGAACTTCATTCTATGTAGAGGCATTGTGACCATGCAATAGAATGGTAGCTGAATCACTATTGGCATTGACATCGGTCGAACTTCATTTTGTGGAGAAGCCGTCATGGGCATCTAGTAGAATGGTACCTGATATAATTTTTCAACAAAAGGATCTCTCAAAGATTAGCTCGAACGTCATTCGAGTCAAGGCATTGCAACCACACATTCGAATGGTAGCTGATCATCAAACTTAGCATCATGAAGCAAAGGCATTGAGGTTTGCAAGAGACTTAACACTACACAACAGAGGCGTTGAGGTCTACAAGAGACTTAACATTGCACAACAAAGGCATTGAGGTCTGTAAGAGACTTAGAGCACTTAGGCACTTTGCACTTGGAGGCATTGAGGTCATAAGAGACTTAGCACTACACAATGGAGGTGTTGAGGTCTGCAAGAGAATTATCACTTTGCACAATCGGAGGCATTAAAGTCTGCAAGAGACTTAGCACTGCACAACGGAGGCGTTGAGGTCTGGAAAGGGACAAGTCTTTGTCCACCACCAAAATTGGATCAATTATAGCTCTAAGTAGCATGTAGTTCCTTCAAAATAGTTTGGATTCCACTGAATCAACTCGGAGCCAGGAGTTGTGTTATAGAGTCAAAGAATATCCTTGTTGTCAGATATCTGGAAGCTTAGCACTGCACAGTAGGAGTGTTGAGGTTTCATTCAGAAACTTATCACCATACAGCAGAGGCATGGAGCTCTTCTTCGGATATCAGAGTTGTGCAATGGAAGCATCGTGAGCCCATAGCCCACAGGTCCAGGATAAGAGCAAAGTTGTCAAAGTGAGAAGGTTACAGAGGAAAGACCCAAGGGTCTACTACAATAGAACTTCCAAGGTGGCAGCAGAGTTTCCAGATTTAGGATAGGATGGCAAAATTTTCCAATATAAGCTTTTTGGGACAAAAATCCTTTCCTATTGGGGAGGTGTGATCAGGAGATCATTTTTATATCAAAATTTCCCATAAATTGTGCAATAGGCTGTAAAATATATTTTTGAGAGATTTCCGATGACTATTTGCACGTAAAAATGGAGTCCGCATGTGCAAATGGTGTTTGGCCAAAGATTGGTCAACAATTGGTCAATGTTGGTCAATGGAAAAATTAATGATTTTGAAATCATTTGAAGTTAGCACCATTACGTAGAGCTCGCCAACACCTTTTTGACGCATTTTGAACGGACCAAATCTGAGTCCGTATGCGAAAGTTATGACCGGTCAAAGTTCAGTCAATTGGTGGTCAATGAGCAGAAGACACGCTAAGTAGACGAATAATATGGTGACACGTGGCACACCAACAGATCTGCATGTGGATTTGGGCACATGGAATGTGGGTTTATGATTTACCCACATAAAAAGGTTTTAAATCTTTTTATAAAAAGAAATTAATTTTTAAAAAAAAGGGAAATCCACGTGGGGGTTGGAAAGCCTTAAAAAAGGCTAAAGAACATTTATCCTTCCCACCTAATGTGGGATATTACCCATTTTTAATACATCCACATTCACGTGGAGTTGGAGGATTATGTGGGATATAACCCACTTAAAAATACATGCCACCCTAATATAGGATTTTAGCCCATTTTTCATGCTACGGTGAGGCTTATTATAGCCTAAGGATTTGTAAATGCATTATTTAAGGGCCCTATTTGGGTATAAATAGGGGACCCATTACATTGTAAAACACACAACTTGGAAGCTCAAAGCAAGAGCTTGAGGAATATTTCCCAAGCAAGCGGAGGAGCGTTTTTTTATAAGACCTATTTAATAGGCTTATTATAAAGTTGTGAAGACCTATTTATTTAAATAGGCATTATTGTGGCTAGGAGTTTTTAATACTACCTAGTCAGCCCATAGTGCCACACTAAATTATTGTGAATCCTGGAATATCGACCGGAGTGCCATAGGGCGTTATGAAGCGTTTGGAAGGCCAATCAAGAACTGGAGGATTCCAAACAGTGGAGTTGGTGCCATAGAGCTTGCCAAATACGCCAGGAAAGGGGAAGTCAGGTGTTATATTTCACCCTTGTCATCTGAAGGTCTGGATATTCTTCTAAGCAAGTTCTTAATAGTTTCCATTAGGTTTTCTTGTGAAAGTACTATTGTAACTTACAAGTTTTGACTAGTGGAACAGTTCGATAAGAACCCGAGACATAGGCAATTCTTTGAACTCCGTAATCAACCTTTTTGCAAAGTGTCATACTTATTGCATTATTTTAAGTTGATTTTAATGGGGTAAAAATTAAACAGTAATTTGATAAGCCTACAAGGGTCTGAAGATCGAGTAGATAAAAGTTTTGGTCTATTTTCGGATCATTTAAGAATTAGGGCAAAACATAATATAAACAATCATATACTAACATATGTATTTTTATAAGGGAATATATATATATCATAAAGGTAATAAAAACATATATTTAAAGATAATTATATTTAATTTTTTAATTATAAAATAATAATATTTTAATTGTAGTATACCCTCTCGCATCCAATAACAAATATGTCAACATTTGATGAATCTCAAGACCCAAGAATAAGAGATAAAAATCTACTACATATCTTATTTGTGGAAGCCTTAAAAAATTAACACAAAATGATAAAATATGATGTAGTTTAACTTAATTTCACATTAATAAAAACTATAACTAAATTGATTTATAAAATATTACATTAATAAAAAAATTATTATGCGCTAAAGAAAATGTCGATTTCAATAAGAAATTGACAAAAAAAAAAAAATTAAATGATGAAAAGATTTTATATTAAATAATAGGTATTATGATACAAGACTTTTCACAAAAAATAGGCGATGAGAGCACACCTCAAAGACATGGGCCAATCCAAGCCCCAAAAGAACTTAGGAGCAAAAAAGCCCAAACTAGGTTAAGCCAACGAAAAAAATCAGTCACATCAAAAAGGAAACAAAAATTAAGTTGTTGTCATGAATTGTTGCCTAGCTGACAACGCTATCATGTCATGTCAATCGAACACTGGAAGGTCTTTCCCGATATCAAATAAATTCCGCCATAACATAAATTGTATATTCTCCTTCTTCAAACATCCTTTGCCTATTCTTAGTACTTCTTTAATAATATTTTTGATATAACATTAATAATAAAAATAAAAACTTGTTATGATAAGAAATATATTATTGCACTTCACATTATAATCCCAACCTTGATTGTAATGCATTAATGGCCTATTTTTTTGGATTAAATTATTTTCACCATATAAATTAATATAAAGTTGATATTAATTGAGAAAAAAATAATTGCCACTTATGTCCGATTGTAATTTTTCAAATATTATCTTTCAACAATACAAAATAGTGTTATTTACATTATTAATAAAATATTTAAAAAGTTAAGTTACGTTTATTTACCTAACTATATATATATATATATATATATATATATATATAGAGAGAGAGAGAGAGAGAGAGAGTTGTATTTTAAATATTTTATTTGTGATAGTTATTTAAAAAATGGGATTAAAATTATAAAAAAATATCGAATAGGTTGCGATTGATGGTGCATATGATGGTGTAAAAGGTGTCGCTTAACATCCATCAAAGTTCCACTCTAAAAAATACTAATAAGAGATGAAGTTAAAATCGTTCCCAAATAAATTTAATGAAATAGAAACCCTATAATCCTTAGCAGATTAAGCCTACGAATATGACAAAATAAAAACCCTTCAATCCTTATATAGTTAATCCCTACAATTTCAAATTCAAATAAAATTCATATAAACGACATCAAATTTAACTCTTAAATAAAAACATTAACTACAATCAAATGAATGAATCACACTCCAACATATCACGTCGACTGAAGCCACAATAAAAAGAACTTATTAACTACTACTGACCCACCTCGCGAGAAGATGCGTAGGAAACATTTAAAAATTCCATCTACCGTCTACCCTTTTTTGGCTTTATGTTTTGTTTTGATATCATCTTTGACTTAACACTCTTGAATCAGAAATTTGGTCGTCCGAATGAGGAACTCTTTGATTGTCTTGCAAAATTGTGAGTGGTGTGCCATATTTGCAACCCACTTTTTGTGGTCTACATTGTCTTCTTACGTGTTTACATTGCTTGTTTGTGTCTTATCTTACACATTGTCTGCTTAGCATACATTTTGTCTTCTACATGTGTGTTTGTATTTTCTTGTACTAACACTTGTCTCCTAGCCAACTTGTATGTGCATTCCTTGGTTTCTACCAAGCACATTCCCTTTCCCCTACAAGGCATACTTTCAACACTTTCCCTTTCCCTTGGTTTGTATGTGAATGTCTTGGTTCAACGACGTCACATGCACCCCAAACAAGGGGGCATCATTTGGGTGAATCAATCACCCCATACAATGTTATACATAACACAACATAGTATCACAGTACACCATAGTTTTCAGTTTTAGACATGGATCCAAATCATACTTACGTCCTTAACATAGTGATGTCCTTCCTAGATGCCAAGAACTGGGGGACATTACACAATAATTGGGAGTTGAAAATAGTCTATAGAACTCTACACAATGAATTTTACAGGGTATAAAATCCTTAGCACTTGCATTTTTACACACCATATGTAGTGGTGTTCCACGTTACGGGAAGCAATTAAAGGTTGGAGGATAAAACCTGACTTTTCTCCTTGTACTTCTTCCATGTCATCGGTGTGAGATCGCCCAAAACTTGTGACCGATGCAACTGGCATGAGATTACCCAAAAAACTCTATCTTCTACTACATCTTCAGGATCCTTTCTATACCCTTTTTCTCATCATGGATCAGGTGCACATGTTCCTTTTTCACATTTTAAGCATTTTTACATACTTTTTACACATTTTTGATCATATACATGCGTATTTGACTACTTGTTCGTTCTTCTCTTTATAGGTCCTTCCATATGGGAAGTGGTAGTTAACATCATTCAACAACATCACAACAACAACAACATGTACATCATGATATCTACACATGCGTTTCCACCATAGGTTCATTTTCATCATCACTTTTTGCACTTTCTTCTCCTTAGCATCCACACTTCGCACTTTTAGCACCACACACTTTTTCTAGTCCCTCAAAGATGCTTACATCATTGATTTACATGGTTATTAGGTACGCATCTCTATCTACCTTATGTTACTAAGATTTCCACTCACCAACATAAAGTGGGGAAAATGTAGACACAAAATCACGCACTTTGGGTAATTATATAGTCCTGATTACATACTACTATTCATATGATTCATAAGTAAGAAAAGTACTAATCAACCCATGTCTTTGTCCACCTTTATTTGATTTTTGCTTCCACTTTTTACTTACACTCTACTTGTTCAAATTTGCCTTTTTATACTCAATTTTATCAACTCGAACACCAACACCCAACCAGGATGCCATTGGTAGGTGTCCTCGTCTCCTCTGGGCACCCCGACCCCTTTGTACTTATTCACACTTTTTGAGTCATTTCTAGCCATTTTAACATCTTATATTTTTGTTAGTAGGCATTTTCGGGGTTAATTATGAAATTCAAGAAAAGGAATCATATAAATATAAAGTTATGTGATCATAAGAAAGGGTTTAGCACTAAACATTAGATATCACCACCTAAGGTTACATCCATCAAGGCATCTAAGATATCCATTGCATCCATCTAGCACCATCACAAGGGTTGGTTATTCCGCATACAATTCATAGGAGGGAAGCTCATTCTATTCCATGCACACATCTATTACATTTTGTTACATCTAGCTTATTTTCTCGCTATCAATTACGACTCACAAAAGAGCCACCTAGGGCACAATTCCGTACACACACACACACATAGAACTACATTGGATTTGAGATGTAGTGCAACGCTCAGTCGTAAGTTCATCATTATGACAGCTGAGGACAGTCCTAGCCCTCATTTTGTATTTTTTAGGATTTGATGTCTATTTGAGGCTTTTGCGGGTTTGCATTGATCTTGTGATCTTTGGGTGACCTTAGACCAACCAAAGGCGACCAAAGGTGACTAAAGGAGAATACCTTATGACTCTTTAGAGGAGGTTTTTGATATTTTTGTAGACTCGGTTGCCCGAGAAATAGGCCTAAAGCAGTCGTGGGTGCCCCTGTCCCTCTCCAGGCACCCCGGTCCACCCTATCTCTCCAAATCGACATTTTTTGGGGTCTCTGTGTGACACTCCTATCATTTTTTTTCACCTAGTTACCACTTCGACACAATCCATATTTCATTGCAAATCGCCTAAGGCTTCTCACCTTATCTTTTCATTTAGGGTTTTGTACTTTATTGCTTAGTTTGCTTGAGTATCATTTATGTACTTAATTGCACATTTATTTATTGCTACAATAGCATCGGATTAGGATCTTATTTACATTTTAACTTAATCAGATCTTAAGATCATTAAAGGACAGTTTAGGGTAAGTATAGTGAAGTTTGATGTTGAACTCCTTTTGGTGCATTTTGTTGATGATTCTAACAATGTTTTGAATTAAGGACATGCTACAAGGCAGTGGAGAGGCTTAAGAGTCAAAGTTACCTTCTTCGATAGGAGCTAAGAAGCTAGAGGTTGGAAAGTTGGTGAAAACAAAGAGAAGGTAAAAGTTATGTTGAACTTGATGAGTTTTGTAGCGGAATAGGTGATGAATGAATATGTTGAGTAGGGTATGATGGTAATGAGACCCTTCATGATGATATTTTTCCATTTTCTTACAATTTTTTAAAAATCATTTTAGGCCTATATGGGATCCTCTTTTGCAGAGCTAAGTGGATGTTGTTGATGGAACTCTTTTGTTGGTAGTATACATTAACAATTTTTTTCTCTACATCATTTGGTATTAAAGCATGGAAAATGGGAGGAATAAAGAAGTGGATGACGAAGATGAGACAAAATAAATAAATAAAAGAAGAAAATAAGAGAGATATGGAAAGAAATTAAGAGTTGTGGTTTAAACAAGAACTCAAGGAGCTCAAGAGAGATGTAAAGAAGTTAGGGAGTTAATAGAAAGGAGAGAGAACAATATACTTGTCTTTGAGATGAAAAGAGGAGTCAAGTGGCCAATAAACTTGCTTATAGAGAAGAGACAAAAGGAGATGTTGAGAAAGATGATAAAAAGGGAAGAGAAAGATCGAAGAAGATGGAGAAATGAATGAAGAAGCAAAAGAAAGAAGTTGTTGAGAAAATTTTACATAAATAAGTTCGAGATTGAATGAAGAAGAGGTAGTTACAAGCTTCTTAGATTGTCCTAGAGAAGAACAAGAAAGTGAAATACTGGAGCAACGGAGCAAAGAAGGAAAGGAGCTCATTTATGGAGCTTTTCAAGAGGCTCAAAGGAATCCAAGTTTAAAATGTGATTGTCTTTTTGAATGGGTGCAATGGAGGTACAAAAGAGAAGAAGAAAAGACAAGAAATGATGCCTTGGATGAAGAGGTAGAAGACACGCGTGAAGAAAATATAGAGAAAGAGGTTTGTGAGCAAGTGCAAGCTCATTATGGATCGCTCAAGATTAAAATTTTAGTAGTTAGTGTGATGAAAAGATCATGGAGAGATCTCACAAGCATGTGGAGCTGGATAAGTGGAGAAGATGAGGTGAAATCTAAGGAAAATGTTAGAGAAACAAGGGAAAGTGAAGAAGACAATGAAGATGAAAGTGAAATGAAGATTCAAGGTGAAGAAAACAAGAAAGAATACGATGCTTTCTAGTGAGATATAATGGTTTCAGTAGAGAAAGGGCAACAAGTGAATGAAGATAACAAGTTGAAAAGAAGAGAAGATAAGGAAGGGACTAGTATTCCTCTATTTTTGCAAACTAAGGTGGCTTTTAGCTTTGTTTGTGCAAGTGAAGAAAGAGAGAGAATGAAGCAAGAGGGTGAAAAAGTAAGCAAGAAAGGAACAAAGAAAGAAAGGAAAAGAGAAAAGAAATCCAAAGAACATGTGGATGAGCTCAAGAACAACATAAGAGGAAGGGATTCAAAGAAACAAAGAAATTGGAAGAAGAAGAATAAACCAAGCTATGGAGTCAAACTTTTCCTACCCCGGAGTATGATGCAGAGTATCATCATGAAGAAACTTCAAATGAATTTTTTCAAGGCTATGAGGTTAAGTTGAGAGTTTATAATGTGTGGAGTCATGAGAGGGATTCTTGAGTGGGTGATTGATTCAAAATTTCAAATTGTAAGTTTTCCCTCCTAAATGTAAATTCAACTTTTAATGAGGGGATTAACTATCTAAGTCATGTTTTAGAGGATGATTAGGGGTTAACTAAGAGTAGTGAGTGTTTTTTTGAATCATAGAGTGTGTAATGAGTCTTTATGAGGGGTTGAATCATTAAATATTCTTAAATTAGTATATAAATGGCAATTATGCATCTAAAAGGCATATGAAAGCCCAAAGGTCACAAAAATGGTAGTTATGAATCAAGAAGGGGTAATTATGAACTCAAGGAGTTACTTGAGAGAAGAAACTTGAATATATGTAGGAGTATGGGTTAGTTAGTGATTCATTCCTCATGGTGGAGGATGAGAATGAGTGAAGGGAAGGATTGATTTTTGTAAGAACATATAGTACATGAATATAGAGATGCTCTAGTTTTTGGTATGAATTCTTGCTTTGATCATGATTTCTTTGAGATTTATGGTTCATATATGTATGGTTATTCCTTTGATGGTATATAGATAAGTTGTATGAATCATTTACAAGAGTTTTGATGGAAGAAGTGATCAATATTGAATTAAAGTTCTTTGTTTTAGTAAGCTTTTGCTAGTACTATGCAAGTTTTAATCTGTCTCATGAAAATCATCATATTTTTTCATTTAAACTCAAAATTATATGAAATCTATACCATAGGAGGATAATAAAAATTTTTAGATGGGTTTTCAATATATTTCATTGATTATGAGTACTTTTGAGTTATGAAGTAATATCTAGCTGGATTGAGGATGCACACAAAATGTTTGACATAATGTCTTCTTGGTAAAGTTAGTATATCTCCCAGTGTTTTGAAAAGTTAGGTTATTAAATTTGGAAAGTAAAATTTTATTTCAAGTGGGTTTTCAAGGGTTTAGTGATTTGAAAACTGTAGAATAAGTTGTTTATGACATAATTATGTTGGATCTTAAGAGCATTGAAGGATAGTTTAGGGCAAGTATAGTGAAGTTTAATGTTGAAATCCTTTTGTTGCATTTTGTTGATGATTATAAAAATGTTGTGAGTGAATGGCATGCTACAAAGTAGTGGAGGTTCTTAAGAGTCAAATTTTCCTTCTTGGACAGGAGCTAAGAAGCTAGAGGTTGGTAAGTTGGTGAAAACTAAGAGAAGGTAAGAGTTATGTGGAACTTGATGAGTTTGGTAGTGGAATAGGTGATGAATGAAGATACTGAGTAGGGTATGATGGTAATGAGACCCTTCATGATGTTATTTTTCCATTTTTTACAAGTTTTTGAAAACCATTTTAGGCTTGTATGGGATCCTTATTTGCGAGAGCTAAGTGGATGTTGTTCTTGGAACTCTTTTGTTGGTAGTATATATTAACAAGTTTTGTTTTTCTCTGCATTAGAGGATGATCAACCATGGTTATATGTTTAAAGTTCCTTGTATTACCTTTGCATTTCAAGCTTCACCTGGAGACCTCTGGAAATATATTGTGCAAGAGGTTGCTCGAAAACTAAAATACCGTATAACAAAATCGATGTCCTTAGCGGAAAATTCCATATTTGCTTCAAAGTTCTCAAAGCCACTCACATTTACTATTCTTGTTAATGGGTCCCCTCTAAATAATCTGTCTAGAAGCTGGAAAAAATTCTCAAAGATTTTCTCTGGACCAATGCTTCCTCTGGTAAAGGATTTCATAGGGTTGCATGGGAGACCTGTTGTCTTCCCAGAGAATCAATAGGGTTAGGCCTCATCGATATTCTAGAACAAGGACAAGTGCTCTCCGCTAAATGGATAATTCATAGTATAGAAGGGAAAAAATATTGGAATTTGTTTTTTCCCCTAACATCACTAAGGTCTCCCCTTATGATCACTCAACCTAGAAGGGAATTGGCTTTTCCAATCTTCTCATTTCTCCCGTCCCAATCAAAGTGGTCAGAAATTTCATCCAAAAAAGCATCTGGAAATCTTGGGAGAAAATCAAGCCATGGATTCAATGGAATGACAATGGATTCCGTAATGGCCTTTCAATTAATCACCACTCCCTATGGTGGTCTCCTGTTATTCAATTCTAGGATCATTACCTTGCTAAGGTTCCTAGGATTCATGTGCTTAGGATTTTCAAACGTGGACTTTTCACTATCCAAGACCATTTATGTAAATGTACTCAAAGCTTAGCGTACTTTTAATGAGCTTAAGGATCAATTCAATTTAGCTCATCAGGATCACATTGGTATCAATGATATAATCTCTTCTATTCCTAATCATATGAGCCACAAAATCTTTGTGCTTCCCTCTCGTCCTTGGTGGACAGATGAAAGTGGTATGTGGACACCCCTTTTCATAATTATTCTACTTGGTAAAGGTTATGCTTGGTTCTCTCCCCATTTTCCCATGGTTGGAAAAATTAACAATCGATGGAGGCTACATTCTTCTCCTTCCAATTGGATAAGGAGATTCAATACTATTTGGCCCGCATGTGTGGAACCTAAAATCACACATTTTCTATGGTTTTTTCTTCACTAAGGCCTTCCATTTGGTTCTTGTCTAGTTCATCTTGGTGTTTCAGCCCTCAAATTCCCCTTCTGTGGACACTAAGAAAACTTGTTTTTCCTATTCTAGTATTGTAATAAATCCCAAAAGGCTTGGAACTAGATACATTCATTCTTTCTCCCATTAAGACCAGAATGTTTTACCTAACATCATATTATTTTAGGAGATAACTCTAGAATGCCTCATAATATCTCCTAGATTTGGCATGCTTTCAGAGGGGAAACTATTTTCGGCTTTGGAAATAACGAAATTTTTGTTTGTTTGCTAATGTTGAAGATGATAAGCATTTCTCTATTTATAATAAGTTTTGGTGATCTCAAATGTATTATTGTAGATTCAAGTGCAAGCAAACAAGGTGGCCCTTAAGGTGGAGAACCTATAAGTTCTTCTTCAACATTGGTGCAATACCCCTTATAACGTTGATTGTGAGCTACCATCCCTTGGTGTTCCTCGCCCCATGGTGGTCGTCCCGAGGGTGGAGGTCGCTTGGATCCAATCACAATGACTTTATTTCAGTCGTGCTTTCCGGTCCCCACGTAGTCAACCTCTGTGGAGGAGATTCTCCCCTCCTCCACCAAACCATCTTGGTTGGGGCTCCTTGGCGCCTCGAGCCATGTACTCATGATGGGTGGCACCTTATGCCTCTGTCAGATAAGTTTCCTAGAATGTCTCTGGCCATTTCACCCACCCGAGGAACTGTTGATGATACCAAAGAGGGAGCCTACCTAGATCTGGTTGGGATGTCCTAGACAAAGCAGCGAGGACCTACTTGGAGACGATCCGACTGTGATCATGATTTGCCTTTTGATGGCAAAATTTTTTCAGTGGTGGCATAATTTCAAGGCTTCATTACTTTTTGTTACTTTGTTATAGTTGACTTTCTTAGGCTTGACCTAGTTTGATCATGTGGCTTTGGGGTGTGCTTCCATACCACCCACCTTTTTGTGATTTATCTTATATCATTTTAACTTGTTATCATAATATAAGATCCTATTCATCAAAACTTTAACATAACCATCTTACACGTTTGTCTTGAGTGTAGGAAATTTACATGCTTATCTATGCCTCCTCACTAAGTGCTAAAAATGTCACTTAAATGAAAAATGATTATTTTACCTCCACCAAAGCATATTGACATGTCTAGATTGCAATCTAATAAATTTTATGTAGATACATATCATGTGACCGCCATATACGCTTAGGACATTGATAGGTATATAGTTTGGTTTGAGAATAATATTTAGGATGTAATTTATGACAACAATGTTCAATTGGACATGAATGAGTTAATTTCCCAACCAAATCAATGTTTAAAAATATTTACAAATCATATTCCAAATCATGTTACCCAAGAAAAGAAGAAGAATTATGCATTACATATGATATATCATGTGATACCCCTACCTACTTCGTATTATTCCAAAGGGGATGATGAAAATACAATAGATAGAATCATTATTGTCCTAAAAATGTGAAAGAATAATAACTTTCTATTACACCCTATGATCAAAATATTCTATATGAAAACTCTATCAATGATCCAAATTTTACCGATTCTTTCTTAGATTCACGTCCGATATAGAGAATTATAATAGAAATTTGTAAAGAGATAACATATGCGTAATGATCATACTTACTAACCTTGGGTACACGTATCGATTTATTTGGTACAAAAGACAAGGGAAAAAGGATTTTATGGCCAACGTAAAACTCACTCTTAGAGGCATTGCATTATAAATCACCATAGGACCAAATATGATACTCACATGATTTTTTGTTATATCTTCAAATGAGGCATATTGCATGTTACTTAGATGACATGGCTACCTAATATGTGATTTGTTTTGTCAACATTATATTGATGCTTGAAGTATATTCATGGTAACAAGGTGGTCATTGTTTAGAGTGTTTATTTTGAGGTACCTATCCAACACAAGGTATTGCACAAATAAAAAGGATACACCTAAAAAATATCTAATCTAAGTTCAACATATTCCACCTACTCGTCCACAACTTAATCTAGTGTTTCATAAAACTTTTGTAAACATTTAAATTAAATTAAACACCCAATTTGTCTTCAATCCTATGACCATATCTCTTAATGCGGATGATTAAGATTATTATTCATCTCAAGATTATTTTCAATATTTTTATGGGTAAAATATGTATGGTAAATGCTTTTAATAAAATAGAGTTATGATCCAGAGTGGTAGAGGAGAACCTTTAAAAATTGGGACATGGTGGTGGGATTGGGTCCTTAATGCATATTAAACGATCCACAATCAAAGAACCCTACTTTGTTCAACTTGGTTTATATAGAGAAGTTTGATTCCTACCTACAGTGTCCTTGTGACCAATTATTAAAAGTTTCTAATAGACTCAATGGGAATAGAACTTGGGTCAATAATTACAAACTACTTATAACTCACCAATAACCCAAGCTCTTGAGTCTCATTATTATTGTGATATCGATAGTGATACACTCAAATATTTTTCCATGATAAGTGATATTAACATAGTTGTATACATGTATTCTATATGGCGATATCTATGTAGGGTCAAAATTCCTAGCCTAACACTAATTTTAATTTGATTGTGCATATTAATACACATAGTTGCTTTGTTCTCTTCTTAATTTTTTGCTTCCATCTCTCAAGCTCATTGTTGTTTCTTACTTATCCATTTTAAAATTCAATTACTCACTTCTATTGATCATTCTTCTATCCCTTTGGTTTTTATTTATTTTATTTTTTATTGGTCCTTTCCATTTGGATTATTTATCATGTTCTATATATCTACACAAGCTATCTAATTATGACAACATATACATATTTTAAAGCCTTATGGGTCTAGTGAGGATTGTGTTATGAGGGAAGTTATAAATAATTTAAAACCATTCCATTTTTCTATTTTCATAGTCTTTTCCTCTTAGACATTTTGTTTGATTGATTATTGTCTTCTTATGAAAGTTTATTCAAAAACAGACAACAAGGACATGTTTATTGATTCTTTTATGGGTACATAGTTACATACAATATTTTATATCATGTTATTAGAATTTACTTGCCCATTTTTAAATACACATGTTTTTCATGGTTTTCTTGAGTTTACACATATAGAACATAGGTTACATATGATCATGGATGCACAAATATTTAATGGCTTAATTTTTCCAACACACAATGGAAAACTTTTCGATTAGAGCATGCCTACACTAGGGTCATCTTATATGATTTTAAGGTTCTTGTGAACATAATAAAATTGCAAAGCTAATTGAAATAGACTTAGACTAACACCTAGTAGTCTAAAATCTAAGCCAAATCTACTATAGAACCATTAAGATAAGAGCTTAAGGAAAACAACTTCTACAATGCATAAACATGATAAATCCATTAAATGTCAAGTCATTCCTACTCTTTGAGATTGCTACCTAATGAATGAACCTAATTAGATCACCTAGTAATCAAATTGGTGTTGTTTCCTCAAGAATTGAAGATGAGATCTCACCAAGAAATGGCTACAAGGCCATTTTTGGATCTTCCCATGCTCTTCAATTTGAGAGAATGGATGTAAGATGGAGAAGCTATTTCCAACAATGGAGAATGGCTCAAGATCAAAATGCCTATAGTTTTCACTAATGAAAATGAGGTGTAAGAAGAAAGGGAAGGAGGAGGGTTCCTTATATAGCTTTCTAGTTTGGGCAAGGCTAGCAATTTGATGGATGTGGGATAAAGCCCAAAGAGGAAATGCATGTTTAATAAAGGATGTGCACTTTATGGGAATTGAGAGGGGTTTAATTAATCAAATGTGATTAATTAATAGGTAGGGATAAGCTTGTAGAAGCTATTTAGGGGGTATTTAGAGGAAAATTAGCCTGATACGGGGGATGTAAGAGAGGAATTTGATCCAATAAATGATGATTTATTGATTTAGAGTAGTAAGCGTAATTAATTAACCCAAGTAGAAGCGAACACTAATTAACGAAAGGTTGTTAATCGATATCCTAAGTGATAGGAAGGTTAATTAATTAGCGAAATGTAATTAATTAACAGGAATAGAGGGAAAATGATGGTTTATTGATGAAGTGTCATCAATTGACCAAAAGAGAGTGAAGATCGTGGTTAATTAGTGAAGTGTCGTTAATTGACCCAATGAGAGGAGAAGAGGTGTTTACTTGACGAAGTGTCATTAATTGTCTAAATGATGGGAAAGAAGATAGTTAGTGTAATTTAAGTATTAAAATTGTGTAAGTGGATTTTAGGTGTCTACATTTTCCCCTCTTTGGGGTGGTGTAAGTGATGCCACTTCAAAGATAGTAGAAAAGTACAAACAAGTAAATTTTGAAGGGATAGAAGAAAAATTAGTAGAATGAAGGATGCCCCCTTGAGTGTCGATGGGGTGATGGAAGAGGTCAATCGACAATCGAAAAAGATGAAGGAAACAAATAGAATAAATGTGAGGGGGAGGGGATAAAAGGTGATCCCTATTGCCCCAAGTGATTTGGAAGAATAGTGTTGATAGAAGAAAATGATAGGGAAGAAAAATGAAGATGAAGAGAATGGAAATAGCTTTCATCCAATTGATGTAAAAACAACTTTATTTCATCATGTTTCTCATATGATCTATATCATCACCCTTATTAAAATATACGCATACAACAAAAGTGTATAATAACATGAAAAGCTATAATACAAACATTTTTTCATTTCCAAAACACTAACTCAATGCAACATACATAACGTAATGTAATATGAGAAAGTACACAAGCTAACCTGACAGGGAAACAAGTACAAACACACATACTCAAACAAACAACATTCAAGATAGTTGCACCAATGTTTTTGTTATTAAGATTTAGTTCCCAAATGTTCAAGTTAACGAAAAGGGTTAAAAATGGCACCCCAAGCACAAATATATATCGGGGAAACACACGAAGGACACAAGGGTCCCATGAAAAAGCAATCATGCACCATGAAACAGGACTAAGAACTCGTTGTGCCAAAGAGTACATACATAGTAAGCAAATCAACTTTATTAATGGAGGTAGATCAAAATGATATGCGACTCATTAAGACACGAAAAAATGGGGACCAAATAAATATGTTTTGTAGGATAAATTTCAATGTTCGAGCACAATGCATCTCGATACAGCTTTAATCGTGTGTGCATGCTTGTTACCAGTTTTTTGAATCTTTTGAATTTTACAATTTTTTGTATTTTTGAATGTTTTACCAATTTTTTGGATGTTGTGAATTTTACTAATTTTTTTGGATTTTTAAAATTTACCAATTTTTTTGGATTTTTTGAAATTTACCAATTTTTGGATTTTTAATGATTTTTGAATTTTTTAGAAATTTTGTAAATTTTGAAAGAAAATTAGGTAGAATAATGACAATAGATGTGGTTATTTCCAAAAATGTTGGGTAACAAAAATATGCCCAGTAGCGTAAAGGGTCGCCAGAAGCAAAAACAGGGAAAAAATGACTATTTAAAATCATCGTAACAAGTGATAAGAATCACCGAGGTCCTATAGTGCTTTGGGGGTAAGAGACATGATGAATTAGGTCAAAATAACTATAAATAGTAGGGTGGGAGGGTAAAAATTCATCGCGGCGAGTTATTGTTACCCTACCCTTTTTTATTTTTGAGAGGATTTTAACCTAACCAAAGTGAGAGAAATGGCATGAGTTTAGGACCATACATAATGTGTAGACATAGTTTGAGACTACATAAGGCTTCCTAGGGATGGCCCGTAGGTACGCAAAGTAAAAAAATTGATTTAGAGTTCATTTGATGTCATTTATTGCTCATAGAAAAATGTGCGGAAGTGCCAAAGGCAACCCTTGAGGCGTGTGAGAATGTTCAAGCGCGTGAGCATGAAGGGGGTATATGCAAGCATAAAAATAGAGGCATATACGTTTAATCAAAGCTAAAAATTAGTGGGGGAACACAAGTGTGAAAACACAAGTGTTGATGCGAAAATGGAGGCATTAGCGCTAGGGTGCGCTAATGCTAAAATGGGTAAGTGCATGAGCCCTAAAAAGGAAAGCAAAGCTTGAATGGCTAGGTTTGTACAACCTTTAGAAGAATTGAGAAGATTTTTAGAAGTTAGTGATGAATAGAATAAATTAGATGTTGTGTTCTAGAAGAAATGATGTTAATAAGTGGTTTGTTTGATCTTACAACTTAAGTTACCCAGATTGAAGACACCTGCGACATGGTGGTCGGTTGTGATCTTATGAGGATAATTTTACATGTCGTGAGCCTATCTACTTGGACATTAATCTATATGTCACAGATATTTCGCACGTGGCTCACATACCACAGATTACACTAGATCACTACCTTCTCGCGGCTGTAATAGAGAGATGGCGAAGCAAGAGCCGACCTTTAGATTTGTGACTGGTGAGATGAGTGTCACTTTGGAGGATGTTTTGAACATACCGAGAGTGTGTATCTAGGGCCGATTGATTCCATATGATGGCGACCACATCCATATTTTGTAGTGCATTATGGAGATGTTCGACTCACCCTACATACCTCACCTGGGGCATGTCATTTGAATTGTATAGATGTTTCGTTGATTATCGGCTCTCATGGATACCAGGTGTACTTGATGGGTCTTATCAAAGCAACATCTTGCTTCCCGACAAGACTGGCACATGCTTTTCTCTGGGTCTGATCGGGGTGATACATGGTCTCATTAGTGGAGAGGTTTATTACTGGTTCCACTTTTTATTAGCCCACGTGTACTCGAATCTTCACTTGATAGTGTACCGCAATCGGAAGAATGTGGGCCCACTACATTGTTACAGATATGGGCATGGGATCATATTGCCATAGGGCACACACTAGGAGTGATGTGAGCTAGGTATTTTGACGAGATATATATTATGCATTAGGTACCATTTGGTGATGACATTCACGGATATACTCGGGACATAACATATTACAGTGGGTGTTGGACGATATACTTCCGCATGGTTACATAGTGCCCGTACAGATTATATCAGTGGCCATAAGATGTCATAGAGATGAGTACTATAGAGGTAGAGAATTTCATTATTACCAACAGGGACTATATTATTGAGTGGTACCGACTGACAGAGTCCAGAGACATGCCACGCCTCTAGGGGATTCCTAGAGATGAGATTTGATACGGCGCGCAGTCTAGGAGACCTTCAACATTGTCCCTCAGATTGCATTAGACCACGACGAGTTCGAGATAGCTTCTGACAGGTGGTTCCATAGCCTTGGGTTACGTAACCACATATAGTGGATCCCAGGGAGACTAGAGATTATAGAGCATGGTATGTGAAATTATTACCACAGAGGCTCACTATACCACAAGCAGCCATACAAAGTTAGGGATTACAACAACAACACATGGCTTATAGGGCTGGGCTCTTAGAGCACATGCATAGGCATATCTCGTAGAAATGTGGCCAGGGTAGATTGGGTGCACATATACAAAGTGCCATAACATAATCTTCCACATGCAAAAGTACCACCGTAGGGTCCTCCCCACCGTAGCCACAATAGTCGATACATCAAAAAATAATTCAAGTAGATGGTGATACAACCACCACCATCACCACCTCATGTAGCGAGTCTTCCACATGATGGAGGAGATGGATGAGATGGAGGAGATGGTTAGGGTGGAGGAGATAGATGAGGGTCCCCACCACACACCTAGTGGGGGGATGGAGAGCATATTATAGGTTGCCACATATCTTTGTCAAGACAAGATGTTTAGAGTTCGAGGATGTAGTTGCCTCGAGGTAGCAAGCATAAAGCAGGTGACAATAGAGATATCATGTGGTTGTTGAGAAGGATCGTGTGGTCACAGAAAGGGCACAACAGTAGGCTGATTTGGCGAGCGTGAGAGCAGAGAGTGATGCACTTCAAAGAGGTAGGGGCAATAGTTGGAGTCCAAGATTTAGTTTTTTATTATGTTGCATCACTAGTGAGGTCACTTATTACATGATGTTATAGCATAAGGCCACTCTACTCAAGGGTTAGAGGGCCATGGTTTATAGTCAGCTAGCTAGAAGTCACTCGATATCAAGGTCATACAGCCATCTCTCGGCCGACAAGATCAAGACAACAACTATCACCTCAACAGTGAGATTTAACACAACATGATGCCACCACCATAGGCCCCACAATGATGCCACTACCACAGAATTAGGCCGTGCAGTCAGTGGGTAGGTGAGTCATATGGTTAACTCTTTTTATTATGATGATGTATTTATTTTTGATGTATGCCTCGATGTGAAGGCACCTTTTTTGAGGTGATGTATATGTACTAATTTTTATTATGCCTTGATATGAAGGCACATTTTTGATCCATGCCCATGATGGTATACTTTGTATCTGATGATTATGTACTGAGACACATTGTATATGGACATTGATATATTTGACACATTTACATGATGACAATGGACTTTATTATGATTTATGATTGTATCACATGTGTTTGATTTATGAGATAAGATTTTATGATATCACATTGTTTTTTATGAGATACTTATGATTGTCCATGTTTTTAATTTTTGATATTGGTGAGGGGGATAGAAGGTGATCCATATTTCCCCATTGATTATATGGTAGGATGATATTAGCTTAGCATACATGTTGGATGTTTATTTTCATGATGATGCAGCTTAGCCGTTATTGATGATATATGTGATGTTAGATGTGATGATATAGATGATGATGTGATAACAAAAATGTACAAGTAACAAATAAGAGCAACAAAAGTTAACAAATCTAACAAATGTACACATTAAACAACTTGACAACACAAATATGTACAAATATATACAAGCATGCAAAACACACTAAATATAAACAAGCAAGAATGAATCTAATCAAGGAAAGAATAGACCAATCTAAGAAGTATGTTAAGCAACACACTATACAGATTTACAAGCAAGTAAGTAAAGTTATACAAGAATGTACAAACAAGAAAGCAAAGAAAGAAACAAATAAACAAACAAGTAAGAAAAGAACTACTATGTTTTTGTGAGGTAGTTTCGAGACATTTTTGCGTTGTTTTGGGAGTTTTTGTGAAACAATGTTCTATTGTTTTTTATTTTTCTACAAAATGGTTTTCTAATTTTTTAGGATTTTCTAACCATATTTGAATTTTTTGGAATTTTCTAACATATTTGAATGTTTTTGGAATTTTCTAACATATTTGAATGTTTTTGGAATTTTCTGAAAAGTTTTCCGAGCTATGTACAAGAAAACAGAGAAATGTGGATGCCCCTAGCATTAGATGGGAATGTACAAGGGAAAATGCCATGCGTATGTGCAGGATAATGAAGATGTGAAGATGCCCCCAATGTTAGATGGGAATTTACAAAGGAAACTCCTTCACATATTTACAGGAAGAGGATCAACCTGGATCAAGGCTTCAAAAGGATAGGCTCAAAAGGAATCTTAGATGTAGGTGAAAACTAGCCTTGGATAAAGCAAATGTACCCCTGAGATGTGATATGTTTGTGAACAACGAGTCCTCCTAAGGCACCGGAAATTGGTTTTCGCCAAACGACTTGTTCAAAGTGCCATGATTGTGTGGTTTTCACATTTGACGAACTGATTTCTCTTTACTTTTTATTTTTTGTATTTTGATCTTTTGTACTTTTTTGTTTTTTGTGTTTTAATGCCCCATGCTTCAACATAGAACTAATTGAAATGCATGGTGTTCATAGGTTCACGTAGCTCATCTCCAGTAGGATGGGAAAGTTTGTAAGCTCTTGATCCATATTTTGCTACCATGACATAGGGTCCTAACCAGTTTGGTTCGAACTTACCCTTCTTTTCTCTTTCTTTGACGGTATTGAACTAGTTTTCTTTAAGAATAAGATCCCCTACCTCAAATTGGTGAGGTATGATACACTTTTGTAGCCTCGAGATACTCAATTATGATACATTTCCAGTGGTTGAGTGCGTATGAAGGTGTCTTTCATCTAACAACTTTAGCTCGCCGACCAATTTGACCACACGGTAGTCTTCATCTTTGTCTAGATAATCTCTGAGAGATATTATTAGGGAAGGAAGCTCAATTTCCAATGGGATGATGGCCTCAGTGCATAAAGACTAGGGAATAAGGCGTAACACCAGCAGGGGTGCGAATGGAGGTCCTATAAGCCCAAAGGGCGAGATGAATTCTGCAGATGCGATTTACATGTTTTGCTTACCATTTAATATGTAGGATTGAGATGATTTAAAAGGGGGATTTAATTAATAAGAAGGCTTATTAATTAAATATAAGGTTAAAAATGATTAATTAACTAATAAGTAGTTAATTAATCAAAGAGGATTATAACTAATGAAGTGTCGTTAATTGGCATCCGCAGAGTAAGGCAAAGGCTAGTTAATTAACCAAGTGTCATTAATTGACCAAAATGGAGGGAAATGTTGGTTAATTAGCGGAAATCGCCAATTATTATGGAAATGAAGAGAAAATGGGTAATTAGTGCAATTTTAGTATTAAAACAAAGTGTAAGTGGATTTTAGGTTTCTATAGTTCTATCTTAATATACAAAATCATGTATCATATCGAGTCATTTGTATTATGTGTACATGTATTTTTGTATCTTATAATATTTAATTTTTACTTGGATACCTACATGGTTATACATGAGTATGACATTGTGTGCCTTTTTGTTCTCGTATTTCTTATCTTTCTTATTTTGACATGTTATAATTTTGCGTGTTTATACATGTCATGTTGTTATTTCAAAGGAACCTCTTATTAGTTTTCATGAAATAGATTTCTTGAGTACTTCTTCTTCATGATTTTAGTTACATGTTTTAATTATGTTTACATACTACGATGCTATATGATTGCACTAGAATATATTATGTGATATCCAATGATATCCTCTACATGGTGTCATAATACATATCATGATACTTCTAAAATGTTCTAATATGTTTAATTTTTATATTTCCATTGGACATACTATGCATCTACTAGGGCATATTAGTATTGTGTTCTTCATTGTGATTCATTTCTTGTAGCGTTGGGGCATACCATGTCTCTTGATCCTTCATGATGAAATGGTATCTATACTATTATAACCACTTTATAATATTTATTTGATTACATTATACATACCGTGCATAAATAATGACATCTTTGTTGTGTTTTATACATACACACTTTTCTAATGATTATATGGCATGCTTTACATTTTATACATGTTACATGTAGTGCACATAATTCCTTCATTTTCGATGAGTGATATGTAGGAACATCCTCGCTTGAAAAGGGTAAAATTAGTTAGCTTATTTTATGTATGAGATTTATATAGTTTTTGAGGGCATATATTTTCATATAGGATCATGTTAATTTATACACAATTTTAAGAAAATCATATTAGTTTCTATACATTTTACATAGATCATATAGTTTTAGCTTACGTGGAATACAAAAGATATATGCAATCAACGAGGATTAGTGATCATAATTCATATTATTTCAAGATCTAATAGACAACAAGAATTGATACTTTTGGTTTTCTTTGTTTATAACAAAATACCCCTTATACCTCGTAGTTTACCCCTCATTTTATGGAAGTTACATATTGGGATAAAATTTTGTTTTCTTCTATTCACTATTTTCCACATTGGTAAGGGCATCTCTATAGTTTCAATGTAACTTTATCTCCAAATTTATACGAGCATCACCATTTTTATATTATTTTCACAATTTGGAGCACATGAAACCCCATGAAATTTTCCACAACGTTCTAATGGAGACAACATGGTTTGCATACCATTTAGTGTATTTATTCATTTGATTATTTTGTTTTTTCAAATTTTATAATGGCTTCAAAATTTTCACATTTTCTAGACATTGATTATATATTGATTGGAGGTAAACACATGTATTGAACATTCTAGCTACAACATCGTCTTTATATAATAATTTTTATGGTAAGTGCAAGACATACTTTCATATTTATTTGTTTAATGTAATGTACACCCTAGTGAACACATTAAAGGAGGCACTCTATCAGTATCCTAATTTTGGTACAATCATGTGGTAACATCAATTTTTATACATTTTATGACACCTTTACCTTCATCATATATTTTCCTCTTTTTGACATCATTATCTCCCGTTTGAGCACCCTCACATCACCTTGGTCACCTCTATTTTCTCATTGCACACTTTTAGGATATTTTACAATATTTCCTAGACACTCAACACACCTTGTCGATATATATCCCCTCATCTTTAGCATTGAATCAAATTCGAAATTCGAGATTTTCTCCTCTCAAAAATCATTTTTTCCATTTGAGAACTTTCTTCAGTCAAGCTAGGCTTGATTATCGTGATAACTTGTGCAAGAAATTCAAGTAGATGCAAATATATAAAATTCACCCTAGAGGTCATATAGAGATAAAGGATTGAAAATGAGATATGTTCATTACCCTTGGTCTATACATATACTATTCACTCCAAGAGTTGTTATAAAATTAAAGAACACTCAAATCTAAATTACATGCCTCAAGTGTCTGTCCAATATATGGGATCATTTAAATTATATTTACTAAGTATGGAGTACACAAACTTCACTCGTGACAGGAGAATTACATCAACCTTATTTCACATGGATATATAGTGCAATGTTTCCATTCTTTGGGGAAAGGAAGGTTGGGTTGGATTTATTCTAAGTATTTCCTTCTCATTGAGTGTTTGCTAGGGTTGCAAACAAGGAGAACACATACATATACCTCTTTCATCATTAAACAAATCCAATTAGGTTCATTTCTCATTAGAAACATGTGAAGTCACCTAAGAAGTTTCAAATTTCTCAACCCTATGCAAGTTAGGTTTTGGCGCATGATGTAGGTTTGGAGGCCCAAAATTTTTTAGTATAAATGTGATATCCCAAAATTTTCCTTCTTTGTTGAATTTGACAACGACATAATTTTAGGGCATCAAATTCAATGAGTTTATTTCTAATCCTATTTTGAGCCTTTCCTTAGTGTTTGAGTCTTTTTTTGTGATTAGGTCGATTGTTCCTTATTCCCGCTATCACACTTTATCGTTTCAATTTCAATCAAATTTCCCTTAATTTAAACTCTAATTATTATTATATTTATTGATCTATTCCTAAATCTAAATTAATAGATTGTTTTTAACTTAATTAATTCCCCATGTACAAAATAAATAAAACAAATTTAAATATAATTTAACCATTTAAAATATATAGTGAGGTGGAACAAAGCACATTTTAAACAAAATTATCTAATAATTTCATCTTTTATAAATGTGCCTTATTCCCATTCTTGTAAAATTTTCCCACTTGAATCTCCTATATAGATCTAAAATGTGATTTATTATTAAAAAAAGTCTACTAATGTGTCATGTTCTCTAATTGTAAAATGTAATAACTTGGAACTTTTGGAGTGGGAGTGCTCGCTAGGGTTTGAGAGTTATGCTCGATTCTACAACACTGCATCGCCTATCACACTAACTTCATCGTATCAATGCGGGACATTTATTTCGGTATATTGCATTTAATTACTTTTTTATCCCTTTGGGTTGTGGTGCTTGTTTATTTTAATGGCGACAACCATTCTTCCTGCATCTCTTGGTGTAGGTTTTGGAAGCAAGATCTTGAATGAACATGCTTCTGAAAAAAGAAGTGAGCCAAGAAGTTTGTACCAAAGGTTTACAACGAGGTAGCGACCCTCCTCTGCTTGAGCCTAATGTTGCTTTAGATTTACCTCAATTTGAAAAGACTTAATCTTGGCTTTAATCTTTCATGTTGGTTGTTTGTTTTGTTGTTTGTGTCCCCCCAGAGAGTATTCTCAAATAATGGGTTCACAACCACTGGCAGGTCATGGCGTCAAACTTGAGGGTGTACAAAACCTTACCAAGGTTTGTTTTTTGTTTCTTTTTCCAACCCTGAGCATTGCAAAGCCATTGTGAATCATGGCCCTTGGTTTATTAGGAACACACGGTTATCTTTTTAATTTATTCAATTCCCTCCTCAGATCGTCTCTTTTATCCTGAATCGCTCTCATTCTCATTGACTATACATAGACTAAACTCCAATAGTCTTGCCTTATGTTCAGCTAAGATTTAAGAATTAGGGCAAAACACAATATAAAAAATCATATACTAACATATGTATTTTTATAAGGGAATATATATATATATATATATATATATATATATATATATAGGAAATATATATATATATATATATATATATATATATATATATATATATATATATATAAAAGGTAATAAAACATATATTTAAAGACAATTATATTTAACTTTTTAATTATAAAATAATAATATTTTAATTGTAGTATACCCTCTACATCCAACAACAAATATGTCAATATTTGATGAATCTCAAGACCCAAGAATAAGAGATAAAAAATCTACAACATATCTTATTTGTGGAAGCCTAAAAAAATTAACACAAAATAATAAAATATGTAGTTTAACTTAATTTCACATTAATAAAAACTATAACTAAAATGATTTATAAAATGTTACATTAATAAAAAAATTATTATGTGCTAAAGAAAATGTCGTTTTCAATAAGAAATTGAAAAAAAGTAAATGATGAAAAAGATTATATATTAAATAATAGGTATTATGATACAAGACTCTTCACAAAAAATAGGCGTGATGGGAGCACACGTCAAAGACATGAGCAAATCCAAGCCCCAAAAGAACTTAGGAGCAAAAAAACCCAAACTAGGTTAAACCTACGAAAAAATCTTTTACATCAAAAAAGGAAACAAAAAATTAAGTTGTTGTCATGAACTTTGCCTAGCCGACAACGCATTGTCATTATGTCAATCGTAACTCGGAAGGTCTTTCTCGATATCAAATAAATTCCCGCAATAACGTAAATTGTATATTATCCTTCTTCAATAACATCCTTCGCCTATTCTTAGTACTTCTTCAATAATATTTTTGATATAACGTTAATAATAAAATAAAAACTTATTATGATAAGAAATATATTATTAGTGCTTCACATTATAATCCCAACCTTGACTGGAATGCATTAATGGACTTTTTTTGGATTAAATTATTTTCACCATATAAATTAATATAAAATTGATATATATGTATAGAGAGAGAGAGAGAGAGAGAGAGAGAGAGAGAGAGAGAGAGAGAGAGAGAGAGAGAGAGAGAGAGAGAGAGAGAGAGAGAGAGAGAGAGAGAGAGAGAGAGAGAGAGAGAGAGAGAGTGTGTGTTGTATTTTAAATATTTTATATGTGATAGTTATTTTAAAAAAATATCGAATAGGTTGTAGTTCAATGGTGCATATGATAGTGTAAAAGGTGTCGCCTAACACTCATCAAAATTCCACTCTCAAAAAATACTAATAAGAGATAAAATTGAAATCATTCCAAAATAAATTTAACGAAATAGAAACCCTATAATCCTTAGTGGCTAAGCCTACGAATATGATAAAATAAGAACTCTTCAATGCTCATGTAGTTAATCCCTAGAATTTCAAATTCAATCATTTTTTCAAGATAAAATTCATATAAACGACATCAAATTTAACTCTTAAATAAAAACATTAACTACGATCAAATGAATGAATCAGACTCCAACATATGACGTCGGCCAGGCCACAATAAAAGAACTTGTTAACTACGACTGACCCACCTCGCAGAAGATGGGTAGGGAAACATTTAATAAGTCCGTATACTGTCTACCCTTTGCTGGCATTATCTTTTGTTTTGATATCATCTTTGACTTAACACTAAAGCAGGAAATTTGGTCGTCTGAATCAGGAACTCTGTGAGGCACGCAGGCACCAATTTTAACGTTTCCATTGGCATTTGGCGCTGCATTATCAACCACCCCATGAATGCTGTTGTACAAATTCACTTCCAATAATTTTAAGAATGTGAGTTTTCTAAATATGCACTTCACTTCATTGAGATGGTCGGTTTCCCTCCCCTAGGTACCTCCTCGTTGAGACGTGTGGGCATCTTCTCAAATTTGAAAAGTTTTTACGTTTAGGATTGAAGATGTTGCCGAGGGATAGGAGTGATAGAGATTCTCTTTCGATTGACCCCTTTGTTATTGAATTGAATTGAAAGATTTTAATTACGTCCACGAGACCAACAGGTCTATGGGACCATAGAATTACACCAAACCATCTTAGACCATAGAATTGCACCAAACCGTCTTAGACCATAGCGGCTTCTTGAAGTCTTTTAAGAGGCTGCTCCTCTTCCGGCTGATCTGCGTTAGCATTTCCCCAAACCCTTTATTCTGTTTTCCTCAAATAGCTCTACCATGGACCCACTGTTTAAAATTTCTTCATATCTACAATGGAGAATAAAGTGTGCTTCCATTTCAATTGCCCCTGTATTGCACAATACACAAGTTCTCTCTTCCCACTGCTCCTTGGGTATTGTCCACCTCCCTGTTTCACATCTAAGTTTGTGAGAGCTAGTCCTTAGTTGAGCAATGAGGATCTTCTCTCTCCATTTTATTTCGGCCCTTATATAAGCTTTTTCACCGTGATCACATGTTGGATTGAACTCAGTAATGTAATGTTGACGCTTCCTGCTTGTTTTCTTCTGCCACATCATCATTATGAACTTTTCATTTACATAGTTTTTGATGTCTTTGTTAAGGTTTGGGCATTCGTTTAAATTGATATCCCATCTTTCCATCCATTTGTAGTTCTGCTTCATCCACGTGTTCTTTCGTCTATGCAACTCTTCGTCCATTGCAGCCCTAGGCCATCTGTCTGCTTCATTTTTCCAACTTTTTTCAAGTAACATATGAGCCTAGTCATAGCAGTTGCCTCCAGGGGGAAAGACCTGTTTCAACCATGATGAGTTCACAGGGAATTGTAGCCTTAATTCTGAAATGGTGCGTTATAAGCCTTTTTTGAATTCTTTCTAGTTGTCTCCATTTTGAATTTGCCATTCCACTAGCCCATAGCTCGCAGCCATACAACACCACTGGAATGACAAGCAACCCAAATAGGACCTTAGTGGTCTTCCAATCCCATAGCTCAGTGTTTCTGCACCTGTTTTGGAGTGCAAAGAGAGCTCTCCAACCTCCTTGTATTCGCTTCATCCTACACGTGTCCCACCTGAGCTTGCTGTGAAAATCGAGGCCTAGATATTTGTACTCTGACACTACTTCCAGAGGTTCACCCTCAAATTGAAATTTGGGTTGTTGGCTTTTCTTCTTCACAGAGAAAATCATAATTTTGGTTTTGCCAATGTTTACCTGCATCCCTACTTCTTTGCAAAAAGCTCTAAAGAAAGTAGGTGGTTCTTTAAATCTTGGATTGTTTCTGCCATTAGAATTAGATCATCCGCGTAAAGCAGGAGCTTTACCACATACTTAGCTAGGTGCACCCCATTACCCGAATTTGTTTATCCAATCTTCTAATTTGTCGATGTATAGCCCAAATAAAGTTGGAGAGAGAGGGCAACCTTGCTTGACACCTATATCACTCCCGAACCCTTCGGACAACCCTGCATGCATTTTGATTTTAGCTTTTACTTGCTCATACAATCTATGAATAGTTGCCCTATAGTGTGTTGGAACCCCTAATTCCTCCATTCTGCTCCACATTTTGCTCTGTGGTACCGTGTCGAAAGCTTTTTTGAAGTCTACAAAACAACAATAGGCATCCTTTTTTCTTTCCCACCCATTTTCAACTAGATGCCTGAGTGTGACACAATGATCAATGGTTGAGTGTTTGGGTCTAAAACCTACTTGCCCTTTTGCTCTCTTTCCTCCTCCCTCCACCCAATTGTTGATCTGATGTTCTATCATACTCCCAAATAACTTTGCAAAAAGAGGATTGACCATGATGGTTCAATAATTTGAAGGGTTATTTACATCTCCACTTTTGAACAAAGGTATGGTTAGGCTGGTTGTCCACTCTTTCGGAAGCCGTTTCAAATGACCCCATTGAAGATTGTTTTGATTTCAGGTGCTAGAATGTCTGCCCCCCATTTTAGGTGTTCTGCTTGAAGGTTGTCTATGTCATGAGCTTTACCTGTTGCAAGCTTTTTGATCCCTTGCATGATGTCTTCATTTGTGAAAAGAGTGTCATTAACCATGATATTGGGAGGGGGCACTTGCTCACTTTCCCATTCATATAGTTGCTTTGAGTATTCTAACCATTGGTTTGCTGTTATGTTGTTCTCTGTTTGCATTTTCTCCCTACGAAGCTCCCTCCAAAACCTCTTTGGTGCATATTTCCCCAAATAGATTAGCTCATTCCTTCCGATTTAGTATACTCCTCTTTTTCTTCTCATTAACTGCTCATATATTTTTTTGTTTTCCTTTGTTCTACATGTTGGTTTCTTTAGCAACTTTTGCGCTACTTTGCACTCTTCATCATACCATGGGTTTGCTGGGAAGCTATTTGTTGCCTTATTTTTAGGCTTCACTCTCTTACACATGTTTAGGGATTCTTGGATAGCATGCATTAGTCACTCACTTCTCGTACAATCTATATTATGTTTTCCCCGATTTTCTCTTTCTTGAAGCTTGTCCTGAAGTGCTGCCCTAAAAATTTGTTGATTTTTTTCAGTCAAGAGAATGCTTCCTTGAAACACGGGGTTACTTTGGCTAGACACAACCTGATTTTCATTGCACTTGTCTTCTATACATTGGATTTTCATAAAAATTGGTTTGTGATCTGATTTAAGTTCCACTAGAAACTCTTCTACTTCTAGTTCTTCTATTCTGGATATATAGTTTTGTGAGCAGATGGCATAGTCAATTACACTCTTCCCATTGTGAGTTTTTTCCATATCCTTGTATTTTGTACATGCCTAATAACTCCTCTCTCATTATGTAATGGCTCCATACTCATCATCTGAAACTATAAGCCATTGTTGATTTTCCTCTTGTCTCCCAAAGAGGATTGAAATTTAGATCATCATTCCTTCCAACAATGTTTGCCTATATGTTTGTTGTCCTTGTATTGAAATCGCCTATTAACATAATTTCCCTATTTTACTATATTCTGAGATGTCCTTTTTAAGGAGTATGGATCTTCCCGATCTAGATCATGTTTCTTGTAGAATGTGGAGTTCTTAGGTGCAAAATAACATGCCGCTATGCTAAGGATATTGTTATTCTCTATGATTCTTATCCAGATGTACTATTTATTTTCATCTTGTTTCTCTATTCTGATATTTCTGCCCCACACATCCTTTATTAACACCATTATACCCCCATGTCCCTTTCCATTCTTTGTTGCTTTATTCCAAATTGTTGCTTTCTTGTAACCTACAAAATTCAGTGTATTGCATCCATCATGTTCATGTGTTTATGTCAGAATGATTATATCTCTATCTCTGGCTATGGGCCCTAACCCGGGTCCTCTTCTCCAAGGGTAACCTCTACAATTCCAACTTACCAATGTAAGATTCTCCGGGTGGGCCATACTTCCTATTTGCTGCAGTTTTGTTTCGATGTGATATATGCTTTCCCATTTTTAGGTGAGTCCATCTCCTACTATTCCTTGGTGCTTTCACTTTTTCCCATTCTTTGTTTCTCTCTCTTAGTTGCTCAAAGGTGAGATCTTCATCTAGATAAAATTTTGAACCTCTTAGCATGCCTTTAGTTCTTAGCAGTCTTGTTTTATCCTCATGATTCCCCAAGGTAACATGAATATGCCTATCCCTTCCTCCTCTCAACTTACCAATTCTACTTGCTTGTTTGATTGTCCCTTTCCACTGTAATTGATCTGAAAGAAAGTTCCTTGTTAGGTTGAGAGTGTTTTCCCCTTCTCCAAATTCTTTTACCCGTTTGATGATGATGTTTAATATTTTATCTTGCCGTTCTCTTTCTTCTATCATTTGACTCTTGACTTGCTTTTCTATCATCTCTTTATGTTTACCTAATGGTTCTTTAACCACTTGTGCCCATGACTGAGCTTCTTCCAACTTGCTGCGTAATTCATTTTCTTTGGACTAGATGGTGTGAAGTTCTTTTACTTCTTCATTTTGCTTTTCACCCCCTTCTTTGATAGTGGTTGAGGAGTCGATGTTTTGCTTAAGAGCGTGTCATTCCTGCTGCCCAACATTTGCTAGATTCTGCAATTTTGTCACTTGTGTTTTTAGCATGTTGTTTTCTTCGCTCAACCTTTGTGTGACGTTTGTCATCTCTTCTATTTTCTTAACTTGCCATGTTTCTCTTACCTCCATGTTTTCTATCCTTACTTTCAAACTCATTAACTCTTGCACATAGAGTTTCGATGACCAAGTGAGTGGGGTCATTGTGGGATTGTATGTTTCCTCACCCTCTTGATGGTCTATGCTTTCTGCATTATGTGTGGTTCTGTTTGCTTTTACATCTTTTTTTGCCTTTTTGCGTAGTTCTTTGTTTGTTTTCTTTGCCGTTGTGAGTTTGACTCGATCCTGTTTTTCTATTAGATTTTTCCTTTCCATTTCCCTACTTTGTGCTTTCGGTGCCTTAAAATCCCCGATACTACTTGATGTTGACACATATACGCTGTCTGATCATCGCCGGTGGTGTTGGCATACTAAGATTTTGTGGGAAATCAGTCTTTTGAGGATATATAACTGGTAGCCCCTTATTCTTGTAGATTCCAGTGTTCCCTTCGGCGACAGTACGAATGTACCAGTGCTGGAACCTCCTGTTGTTTTATGATGTCCTTTGGTGATGGATTTACTACTAGTTCGACCTTGTTTTCAATAAGCCCTTCATGTTGTTCTCTTGTCCCCAACTTTATTAGTTGTTTCCTTGATGTGGGGTCTTCCTCCATTATACATGTTAGCCCTCTTGCCTCTACTCGACCCCTTAAGTTTTGGGTCTTATAAAGGATTTTGAGAATCGGATTTCTAGATTCCAAAAAGAAAACCCTTGTACTCTGTCTTTTCATGCCCTCTTCTCCACTGATTCTTGATTTCTAGCTTTGAGTTTCACCTTGTTCTAACTGCCAGAGTGTCTGTCTTGCCTTGTTTTAGATTTTTTTGTTTTATATGGTTTGATGGTCTCCACAAATAAAGTGTGTCCTTAAGAAATAACTAGTGCCCAAGATATGACCTCGATATCAAAGATAAATGCGAGAGATAATGTTAATTTCTTGTTTGTGTATGACTTTATTTAGTCTAGGTTTTTTCAGTCTCTTCTCGGTAAATTTTAGTGTGATTTTCGTGGTGTGCTCTCATACCACCTTTATGTGTGAATGGTTTGTGATATCACCATCTAAAATTGTAATAGACTCTTAGAAAAATATCACCATCTAAATTGTAAGAGACTCTTTATCACCTAGACTCTCAAAACAAAGTATCACCATCTAATGTGGGAACATAACTTGTGAAGGCCATAACTTTTGATCGAATGTTGGATTGTATTGAAATTTTTCAGGGTGGTAGCTATTCATTAGTATTATGTTGTGGCCAACATTTCTGAAAGGTTGTGGCCATTTTGACATATTTTCAGGGCCATATTCCTTCGTCTAGTGGTCTAAAATTGGCTTGAACGTTGTTTTTTGCTTTTGACTAGGTTTTAGAGTTTTAATAACTTTTTCTATGATTTATAGAATAATCTAAAATTTTGTGTGAGCCTTAATTTATGAAGGAATATTTGGCACGCAAAATTTGGGGGCCATCCGAGGTGTTTTACTAGTAGGTAATTTTTGGCATTTTAGGGTTTTTAGAGCAAATGTGAAATAAAAAGAAGATTGTAATGATGTAAAAGATTAGTGTAGATTCCGTAATGAGAAGAAATCTATTTTGAAGCTTTTGGTTTATTTAAACTTGTTTGTGTGTGTTTTGGAGGTATTTTAACCTCTTGTAGCTGGATCCACATCAATTGGTATGAGCAAGATTTTGATCTTGTGGGAATAGTTAAGGTAATATATTACATTTGTCTATGTAATTTTTTCCTCTATTTTATATAAGCATGGCTAGATGTGGGAGGGGAGGTTATGCCTAGATGAATAGGCATATGCAGGAGCTACAAGATAAGTTGGTGATCTCACAGGAGAAGTTACCCACCTTAGAAGGAGACATGCAAATGGGGATGTAGACCCAGATAGTGATACTGAAGAAGTACCTCCATTAATGAATGAAGAAAAAAATGAGAGAGATGAAGACACCTTGAATGAGAGACCATTTGAGGAGAGATTGATGTAAGATTTAGAAGATCTTTGGTACAGTGCCAAGAATGCGCTGGTAGATATAAACTCGCTAGGGTTGGAGATTGGTTTGTTGCGTATGTCCATGCAGGCAGCCTGACTGTCCCCCGAGGAAACCCATGTCATATGAACACAACCCAAACACCCCTGCCCACCATTTGTCTTGATAGAGCAATAAAGAAATCCATGTCTCCAAGAAAGCACGGCCCTCCCTCATGCCTGGTGGTGCGCGAAACAGATCTGGAGCTTCCTCCCTCCCGACGGTAGCTTCTCCCCACGACCAGACCCGAGAAGATGCAAACCAACAACAAAAATAAAATGACAAAGTAGGGTCCAAGCCCTAATTCCGCCCCACAAGAAAATCACGGCCTTTTTAAATTTTAGTTCTTTTTATTTTATTTTTATTTTTATTATTATTATTATTATTATTTTTTAAAAAAGCGGAGGCATTACATTCTCCTCCCCTAAGAAAGCATCGTCCTCGATGCGACATACAACGAAGAAGGAGAAATGGTAAACAACAAGGAACAAATAAGGTGAGGGTAGCAGCGCTAGGGTTAAGATTTCAAATGTAAAATCACGGTCACGGGGTGGCCTAGGAACATCGGTAGAAATTTTAACTTTGAGGTTCTGTGAAGATTGCGGTTCTCTCTTATTCGTTATTTAATTAATCTCTTTTATTAACATTATTCTTAATTCAAGTTCTTTAAAATTTCATTTTTGTAGAATTTTAGTTATTTTATTCCCGTGGGTTCCCATCATGGACTATAGTCACAACACCCTACCGGGGTCATACCACGACACTAAAATTTCACAAGCATACTTTCATGACCATATCACATCACAAGGGTTTTACCAAACCATGGAATGACAAGTAGACCACATAGCAATTAATTCCCAACAATTACGTCCTAGACATAGATTTAGTACACACATATGACTGACAAACAAAATCAGCACGTTGAAACATATACAACGGATATCACATGACTCACAAAAATCCATGACTACACCAACATAGTGCCAAGACAATATCCAATAGTCCATACCAACCAAGAGGAGAGCCAAGCCTCTTACATAACAAGGTGTCAAAAAGACTCATACAGTACACATAACTCACTATACCAATCTCCACACATCACAAGGCATCACGAAACAACTCCAGATATCTCCAAAAGCAACAGAATACAACTCCATATACCTCCCCAAAGTATCACCAGATAATCTCCATATACCTTCCAAGAGGAAGAAACATAGTGCCAGAACCAAGTCGGGTCACTCAACCATAGAGCCCCATCAAGAATATCAGGTCACTCGACTATAGAGCGCCATATAAAATAACAGGTCACTCAACCATAGAGGCCTGTCTCCTTTCTCCTTTTAAATGAGGTTGGGTCACCCTATGGCCCTAGGCACATAGAGCCCCGTCACTGACCCAAGTGACATAATAACTCATGGTTCAAAACCTACTAGTTATCTGTAACTCCTTGGGGCGTACCCCCATCTGATAATGAAGCGGGTCCATAGGTTCAACCACTCCATGGTGAATCCCATGACCCTAATCCAACATATTACGACATTAGACCCAAAGATAACAATCCAATCAAACGCCAGTGGCAAAATCAAAAGCCTTGGGCTAGGCTACAAAACTTTTAAATATGAAAAGAAGGTTTTAAAACCAAGAAAAACAAATGGCAAATTAGCCTTGGTTAGTGCAAAATCTAAATGTTAATGCAACAATCAAATAAATGCCCAAAATATAAAAACATGTCAATCAAGAAAACGGTTGGTTCTAGCGAAAAGAGAAAGATTAATTTACAAATAACATACGTAATGAGAAGATAGCACATCACAATCACTATGTGGCCTCATACCGCCACCAAAAGGGTACTCATTGAGTTCTTTGGCACTCGGACATCGAGCCTCGGCTCATGAAAATATACATGTACCCGAAATGAGTATATCAAATAATGTCACTTTGTCATCATCTCTGCTGAACCATTCCTCCATACTCCCACAAGGATCAACATAGTCAAAACCACATAGGATTATTCAATGAACAATCCAATAGGAAAGAGCAGGGGACACAAGTTGCATAAGTTGAGCCTAAGGTGGTGCGCACCCACAATATACTAAGCAAGCTCGAAGTATACTAAACAGATAAAAGTGGGTTTTCAGTCTATATAAGACTCCACTTTCTCACTTGTACTCAGCTCAAGGTTATGACAACCTAGTCCACGCCTCCTCTCTCCACACATACACTCTTGACAATTTATCCCCTTAGGGTTGTCTAGTGTAAGGTCCACAACATACACATAACTACATCACTAACACAATGGTAATTCACACACAATAACCATAACGTATTACGGATGGTATATATATACAGGGTATAACACAATCATTACTTTCACGAGTTACGATACATCACATTATCACATCCTGCACCCAAAGTGCAATCGCTGTACACTAGGGATCATATGCACCATATGCCCCTAAATCACGACATGAACCATCACATATTACATGAATTATACGTATGAGGAAAACAATGTCTAACATTATGACATATAATCCCTTTGCGATACAACACAGTGATACACACGACTCATAACAACATGGTGACGACATCACAATATGATTCAATTCACTCTACACCAATTTTTCATGCAATACATCAATACATCTTCACATCACATAAGGTCAAAATGTTCCAACACTCTGCAATTCACAATATCATTCCATTCACACAAAACAAGGTGGTACATCACACACAGATTCCTCATTGGATCCACGAAAAGGAGAGTCAATACTCTCATCACAAGCAGTAAATTCACACGTGAATTCTTCATAGAATCCACACGAAGGAGAGGGAATACTCCCATCCCCAGCACATCAACATGATAAAAATGCGCACTAAGTGACATACACATCATGTGCGTTCACATTATCACAATTACGACATAGATCACATCACTCTTAAAACACATTACTCTTCCAATATTTATCACCATCATGAAACACCATCACCATCATGCAAAATCATCACAACTCCAATCCATCCCAGAGGTTTGAGAGCATGAACCTCGTTCTGATACCATATGTAGTGCCCACATTTTACACACCCAAAAACAACCGTAAAAATATCAAGATAATTTTTTTTTTTGACTTACATTGCTCACGACACACAACACAGTAAGGGCTCCAAGTATAGAACTTGACACATGCGACAATCACATAAGTCATCGACTCACATAGACACATGCGGACGACATCGGCATGTCGATACTACACTTTTCCCAACGAATGAATACTAGCAAAGACCCAACCACAAGAAACGTGACTTTAGGAACGACGAACCTACAACATACCATTACTTTAAATGTATTTTAGTTACGGCTAACTTTCCAAGATCCTTATTAGGTAAGCATGATTTTCTCCCCTTTTCCACCTACATGTTCTGAAAATTCGTTTCACAATTCACTTATTGTTCAACCATTTAATTTGCTCTTTACCCTTATGACAGATCTTCATAACTTACATAAGTATTTTCCATATTTCAAATTTTATACAAAATTCTAACTCTCTCATTCTTATGTTAAGATTAGGCTTCCCAAAACGCTTATTCAAAGTTTAGAATTTAACCTTGTTACACAGTGAACCTAACGTGATGTCAGGATGAAATCTTGGGATTAAGGAAGACATAGATTGAAATAGCTTTTTTTTTTCCAAGAACATCCTTCGATCACGGAATAGTTATTTCGCTACCATAGTTAATAAAGTCCAATAACTTATGGACTCCCATTTTTATTTATATATCTTTTTCTTTCTTGAAGTTTGGTCACACCAAGGCAATTTATATTCTTTGCAACGCAAGAAAATGTTTAATTACGTTATAAGGACTCCAAGATTGACCTTAATCCTAATCTCCAATCTCGTTTTCATTTTATATGATATGCCCTTACATCGCACTATGGCCTCGTTCTTAGCATCGTCCTTAAACAAAAGAGTTACGAAAACACTTGTCTGACATTTTAAGGAAGTACATGACTAGGAGCATTATAAACTACACATGAACTCGAGTGATCTAAGTTCACGAAGATCCCATATCCTTGCATTGCATGATTCCGCATAAGAAATATTCTTTATTCCTTAATGCCATAAAATGACATAACAAGGGATTAAGGGACAAGATTACAGTTTCTAGGGTTCTCTAAAATCAATATCTTTCAACTCAACTTCGTATGCAAGGAGTTAAATTATAGTTTTCTTCCCACAAGTTAACATCCTAATCCACTAGGGTTTAGTTTAAATCCAATTTGTTTTTCACTCAGGGCTTTAATCCCTATTATAGATTTGATTTAGGTTGAAAAGTATTAACCCTATAAACCCTCCGCAAAAGATCAACGCACTATAATGTCACTAGCCAAAGATAGTACATATAGCTAAGAGGAGCTATTCCTTAACAAAATTTACAGTGATAGAACCACTATTCCACTAGCCCCATGATGTCATCTGGATCTCACAAGAAATTCATTTGATGCAGAAGATTTATTTGACTGTGTTGCTCTTATATGTCTGGTTTGTGTCGATGTCACTAAACGTACCTACTAAGACGATAAACCCCTTTTTCTTGGGATCTTATTTGCCTAAACCAAGATGCTCCATCGAGTGTAAAGGTTAAGTTCGTTCTACACGGTTTAAATTTCTTATAAGGTAAAAATGATCACACACATGCAGACAAGTTAAGCACGAATATTTTTTTAAGTTGAGTATTCCCATTAAAACTCTATATTATGTTTGCGAAGGTAAGAAGATAACCCGAAAATTAATTTAATCATTTATGGAATACTTTGAGAAGGGACTACAATATATTAACTTCAATTTCAATTTACTATGTATAAATCAAACCCCCCGCCCCCTTTTTTTGCCATACACAACTAAAAATCAAATTGAACTGGTGATTAGATGCACATTTCCTAAATATCCCTAAAACTAGCATATCATACATATTAACAAATCTCAATTATAACTTTGCGGTAACAAGAGACTACATTTCATAGTTGTTCATTTTACAATGACCTATAAAAATTACAATAATAATAATTAAATTACACATCGCCTTTTCGTCGTCATTCTTCCATCCTGCAAAACTCACGTGAGCAAGATATCAACGATAAATCGCTGGCATGGCATCCACCCTAATCAATCATAATTATCATTTTTCAGTTTCCCATTTACATCTGACAATAATTACAATATGCAATCGAAATAAAAAAGTCTAGAAACATGTAATCATTGCATTTCATTTTTCTTCATTTTATAAACCCAAGAGAGAGAGAGAACGGAAGAGAGAGAAAACATCGTTTTGTCAAAAGTTCTAATACACACAACAAGTTTCATTATAGTGTTTTAAACAGTTATTTACATGTGTTAAAAGTTTCCAGGGTGATTTGGCAACCTTACGAGGTCCCACAACTTCCTATTCTTACATTTTCTCACTAGCTACAAAACGTTCAAGACAACTCGGAGGCTAAGGAACTACTTCCTAAGGTTATCTTCTGATGAGCATACACTCCACGATTAACTTCCTATGTGTCCCCGGATATACCAGAGTTCATAAAGAATCGACGAATTGAAAAAGAGCGAATGGTTTGCGTTTGGCGGTTAGTTCTCTGGGGCCACTGGTCGTAGTTCACCCAGTTGTAAAATGCCAAAAGTTAACTCGAGGGCCTAGAAAACTACGTGTCCATAACTGACGTTCGATGGAGAAGCACGCAATGAGACATCTCCTACTAGTTCCCCTATATAAGGAGAGTTCATCAGAGTCGACGAGACAGAGAACTAGTAAACTATTTTCAAATGGTGACAAGTTTTCTGGAGCGACAAGGAGAAATTGGTCCAGTTTGACCTCATCAAACTACGATTGGAGGCTTACAAAATGGCTTCGCCAAACTATCCCGACAAGTGCTCTTTCCTATGTTGAATGTTCCATGCATTTGTCTAGTATAAATGCTAGAGGTTTGCGAAGATGGAACATGATTTCTCTTTCCGGGTTTCAAATGGTGGTCCCAAACGAAAGCCAACTTTCTAGTTTTAACAACTCTCTACTGTTGTAAACCGGTGTAACAGGGCTCGTAGAAGAGCGTCATAAGGATGTCATATGATCGTTTCGGGTCAAACCAAAAACCAAGGCGACTCCTCGTATACCAAGGTACGCGAATGAAACTTCACATCTCGTTTCCCGGAGTTGCGAAGGGTGCTTAGTGAGTCTCCAAAGATGCAAAATTTAACTATTTTAAGTAGGAAGAAGGTCAACTTAATCAATGGAGGGTCAAATTTGTCCGGTTGATAAAATGATACGCACGATCAAAAGGGGTAAGAGTTTTCTAGATCATCTCGAAGTGAGGGTGATAGTTCATGGTTTAAAGTAGACGTGTTATAATGATGTCGTGAGTTACGACACGACAATTTATTATTTTGCAACGAGTTGAAGGGACATTTAACTGTATTAAAAATCCTAATAATTTAAAATTCTATTTAGTTGCAAAAGAGAACTAAAACACAAGAATTATGAGAGGTAAGGGAAGAAGAACCATGCCTGGAGAACGAAGTCGGTCGAAGCCGCAGGCTTTGGTTCAACATCTTGCTCGGGCACTTCGCCAACCGGTTCACGAGCCTGGATCTAACCTCCACCACGTCACACCCACTTCCCGATCACTTGAAGTTTTCCAACAAAGTAAGTAGTTGCTTGTGCATTTCCAAAACCTCCTAAACATATCCATTATGTGCACATCCTTGCATGAAATTTCAGCTATCCACGTGGACTAATCTGTGTTTATTTCTTGGAGGAACTTTGTCAAACGCTTCATGTGCTTTGTCTCGAATTCCAGGCTTTGCATTCAGGTCTAACCAAGCATTTACAACTACATGCAATGACCATATCCATACGACTTGATTCAAAGCGCCCATTTTAACATAGTCTAGGATATACTTGCAATGGCAAATATGTCCATGAAGACACTAGCTGTTTGCATTTGAAGGAACAACCACCGAGCTTCAGGGTGATTACGTGGTCTTCTGGACTATCATGGACGTCCATAACCTGCTCCTACGTTGCCATTTTGGCACAAACACTGAGGATGTTGAAATTGCATATTGTCGAACAGTTTTGTGCCTTTTCTACACATCCATTTTGTGCATATGCTTTGCCATCATGGAATTCCATGAGACAACATTTCTTTGAGGCATTAAATCAACTAGTTCCACGCCTTTTAAACAGACCCATTTTTTTTGCAATTCCTGTTATCATTGCAGTCCAGGAGGCCACATATCTTTTAGGTATTTTGTCAAACAGCTCGCATGAGTTGTGTATGCCTTCACATTTTGCATACGTGCCAAACTGGGCACCTGACAAGACATATAAAAAAACTATTATCTTCCATGTTGTTTGATGGATGTCCATGCGCTGTTCTAAAGCTCCCACTTTAACAAATGTAATGGGCGGGAGGTCTAGTTTACACATACCACATACATTTGCTTGGAAGTTTCCAAGGCCTTTTCAAAAACTCAACCATGCCTATCCCGCCCTCGTGGCATTCCCTGAGCCTGCATTTCTTTGAGGCATTCAATCAAACAGCTTCATGGCTTTTCCTATACTTCCACATTTTGCAAATGCATCTACTAAGGCGTGTGCAACTTCAACATCTGACAATTTTTTGTTTTTATATATCTTTTATGCGCTGGGAGGAGTCGTGTAGGATTCAAGGGTTTTCCCATTTTTTTAACGCCCGGGAGGATGTTGGTGTGCCAAGAATGCACTAGTAGATATAAACTCGCCAAGCTGGAGACTGGTTTGTTGCATGTCTGAAGTAGCACGACTGTCCCCTGAGGAAACCCATGTCATATGAACACGACCCAAACACCCCTGCCCGCCATTTGTACTGATAGAGCAATAAAGAAATCCCTGTCTCCAAGAAAAGCACGGCCCTCCCTCATGCTTGGTGGTGCGCCAAATAGATCTGGAGCTTCGTCCCTCCCTGGCGGCAGCGTCTCCCCACGACCACACCAGAAAGATGCAAACCAACAACAAAAAAAAAAAAAAAGAAAATGACAAAGTGGGGTCCGAGCCCTAATTCCGCCCCACAAGAAAATCACGGCCTTTTTAAATTTTAGTTCTTTTATTTTATTATTATTATTATTATTATTATTATTTTTAAAAAAGCGGAGGCATTACATCCGAATAACAAATGACAACATTATATGTTAATTTAAATTGAATGTAAAGATCCAATAATAAAATCAGTACCTCATATCTTATTTGTGGAGGCCATTAAAACTGGAACACAAATACATTAATAAGAATCGACAAAGACAATTTATCAACTACATTAATAAATATATTGTTCCTATCACAAGTCCGAAGACCTACGCACATGCACTTGAAACAGTGCAAAATGCGCGCTCCAGGGCTGCCTCCAACCATAAATGCGTGCTATCCCAGCAGCAAGTACTGCTGCGAAGGCTGTAGGGAGGGGCGCCGACAGACCTGTTAAAAACGTACAACATTTAATATAGATAAAACATTTCAACCAAATATAAATTGCCACCTGTTCTATTGTACCTATTTTTTAATTATAATATTTTTAAAAGTAAGGAGACTCTAGATAGGGCATTGCATTGCATGTGCGCGAAACCAGCATTTTTGCCCTCCCACGTCAGCATTGAGTGCGCTCCTATGGCTGGGCATTTTTGCTCATGTGCTTGAGCTACGAGTTATGTATTAATGTCTCTTTCTTGATTGAAATTTTTTTCCATATGAACCAGACCTAAAGAAGTGGCAACTTTAACAGCTGCTGATGATGCTGATGACCCGATTGAAGCTTTTCTAATGTTCCAACCGACCAACACACTAACAACTCATCAATCAACTGTCTACTGTCTACCCTTTGCTGCCATTATGTTCTGTTTGTTTTGATCTCATCTTTGCTGGTCGTTTCAACTTCATTCCAGTTGAATGAGGAAATCTGTAGTTGAATTTATGTGAGAGGCAGCGGCCATTTTAACGTTTCTATTGGCATTTGCCCCACCAATAACCAGACAATAGATGCTGTTGTACAGTTTTTTTCTGACAGGCTTTAAATGCGTGTTTTAGGACAGATTTTTTCTTGCATATTCATAATTTATTGGAGGGATGAGTAATAATTGGCTTCTAAATCTGAATCCATACCTATACGCCAAATCAACGCCGACACTTTTTTAATTTAATTGTTAGTTTTGGTTTTGTCTCGATCAAATTTATTGTTTATTATTTCATTTTGTTTTGAAATTTTATTGGTTGATAGTTTTAAATGTTTTATTTATTTTCAATAACTTTTTATTGAAAAGTGTATTTTTATTAATAAACATAAATAGTACAACGTTAATGGTATAAAAATTTGGGTGGAAAAAGTCACATCCCGTAATACATACAAATTGATCCAGACAAGTCTCGAGAGAGAGGCCAAGCTACCTCATCATGACATTAATATAACAAGACATATAATAAAAGTGTGGTTAAGAATTAAAAAAGGAGCCATAAAAGAAAACCCAAAACTACATGAACATGGGAGCTGATTGTACTTTACCACTTACAATATAATATTGTATAATGATTTACCCTTATACATGTGCAAGTGTATGTAGAAATATCAATAAGAAAACATCCAAGCAATATTACAATATGATGGATATCAAAACCTTAAGACTATATAAAACATGGGCTAAAATCACCTATACAAATTCCTATTCTACATGCATATAGTCTAAACAAGAGTAAACCATGTAGAGTGTAAATCAAGACAAACATACAACTTGTTTCCAACATTCACCTACTTGTTGAATACTTTCTTTGAGGGATGGGGAGTGGAGGGACAAGATTCGTACTTTCAAATATTAAGGGCAACTGCACCTATTAATTTTAAGAACCACGAAAAAATCTCAATACTCACAACCTTTGTCAATGAATCTACAATATTATTATTTGCATCAATTTTTCTAAAAGTGTTTTTCTATCTTTAACTATTTTAAAGAAAAATGTAATTATACATTAAAATGTTTCAATTAAAAATGATAAACGTATTCTTTTTGCCAAACATATTGCGCTTTAACTATCACAATCTATTCTTACAATTACCTATAAAATACATCTAAACACAATTAAATCATGTGAAATATAGTTCATGAAAATTATACAACACATTTCTAAAAACACCAGCGACCTGACCACATTTTACAATTTATGATTGTTGTCGTATCAGTTAGGGTGGTTTACAACAAATGTAAACTACTGTATAGCTAGTATTATACTTTGTTCATCCCATATATGTGTCATTTTGGCCTCCATTTCAAAGGTCTTGATTTTATTGATTCACATACACTCTAACAGTCATCCCTACTTTGTCTGCGATCATGTCATCTATGATTACACACCATTGATGTGATTGATCACTCGATTGGCTGTGGCTATCGTGGTGATATTATGTCATCTATTTTCTTTGCACTTGTTTATGCTACTTACCACTCACTTTCTCTCTTGATTGTTGTGGGCAATAAATGAAAATAGCTCCCAAGTATCCTCATGTAAAATGCTTAAGTCCTCGCCTCTCTCTCTTAGTGAAGGCCACTTGGAAACAAGTTGGTAAAACCAAGTTGCATATTTGTATTTGAGCTAAATATGAGGGCACCTTGATTACATGGTGAAATAGTTGTTATTTCAGCATATATATTGCTAGGTTAGGTTCTTAATCATTTTGCATATAGAGTGCTTATATGTTAGGATGGATTTGGAATTATTTTGTGTATTCTTTCCAAATCATTTTCATGATTTAGTGTTAAATTGTATTTCCTTTCAATTTATAGCTTAAATTTATGTCTTTTATCTAAAACTCAAGTTCGGTAAGAATATATATTATTTGGAAAAAAATATTACTTTCATTTCTTAGATTTATTATTTAGTTATTTGCCTTTATTTAATACAAACTAAAAAATTGGATGGTTACTTGAAGGTTTAGTAGTGAAACGTTTGTCCGTGCTTTTTTTTTTTTTTTCCCTCTCTATCCTATATATTTACATCCTCTCTATGCCATGTTATTTAACCTTTTCGGAAATTTACCTTTGTTTTCTTTGAGGATTCTCCTTTTCGAGAACTAGTGGCTTGTCTTTATTGAATCCCTCATCTCAAACCTTATATTGTGGTCCCTATAGTTTAAGCTTTTGGTCATCTGGTCTATTTTTAGGTCTTTCCCATCTTCATTTGTAGGATTATCTCCATATCCTCTTCCACGTTGTGTCTTTCCTACACAAGGTTTCTCCATTGTGGAGTATGTCACAACCACCTTTTGTATGCAACTCTCATAGAATTTAGGGTGAAATCCATCAATTGAATTTAGAACTCTCTCCCACTCTCCTTGATGATTGGTGGATTCCCAAAGCACAAACTAAGGTACTCCTCAACAATATCTCCCTTAGATTCACACTAGTATGTTATCCTTTACAACGGTGCAAGAGTGGGAGGTATTATAGGAGATGATACCTCAATATCCCTTTCAACCTATAGACCTCGCTCCTTATCATATTAAGTTATGATGCGGGTAAGTGCACCAAGTCGAGGGGCCAAAAGAGGGTCTTAAGTGGACACATTTTTCCTGAAAAATAAAAACTTCAACTTGTACAACTTATTTGAGATAGTTACACTCAAAATTTGAAAATGTTATAAGAACATGAATTGTAGCATTTCGAGTCTAGTTTCTAAACTACTATTTAAAAAAATGGTTAAGTGTAAGTGGGTTAAATATCGAAAATGTCAATAAATGCTTATGTTTTTGTAAAAAACATAGTAGATAATCGGTTATGCACCCCCCCCCCCCCCATTTTTGAGCACTATTTAGTATTTTTGAAAACCCTTTGGTAGAAAGATAGGTAGGAGCATCTAGTTTGGGATAGTTTTTTTTTAGATTTTTAGTGAGTATTTATTTTTATGATTTTTCAAGTACAAAATTTCAAAAATAGAAAATAACGGATAGCTGACCATGCCCCCTAACTACCTCAAAAATATCGAAAAATAGATTTTTTTAATATGTATAAAATTAGGCCTAGTTTGGGACTGCATATATTTTTTTAATTTGGAGAAGTGCAAAAAAAGATACATGACAAAAGATAAAAATTTACAATCACTAAAAATAGAGGTATAAAAGACATAGTTTGAAATAAATATAAATGGAAACCTTATAATAGTTAAAAAATATTAAAAATACATATTTAGAAAGAGGATAGTTTTCTTGACGTTGTAGGAATTTTTAAAGAAAGATAGAAAATGTTTTTGTAGGATTTAACATGGTGGAAGGTGAGTTTTTGCATATTTTGTCAAAAACACACAAGTTGTTGTGTTGTTGTAGGTCCAAGGCGCAAGTTTGGGAAACCAAAGCAATTCCAAGCTTGTAAATTCTTGGTTTGGGGGCATAATAAATGGAACACGTACACATTCCGTAGAGTATAGGCATTATATGTGCTTTTGGCATGCTTCTATTTACAAAAATAAATGTTTAAATTTTATTTTTATTATTATTAGTATATTTATATTTATTATTTAAATGTTTAAATAAGTATAAGTTTTTCATTTATTATTATTTATATTTTATTATTTCTTATACTTTAAATTTATTTTAGTAAATATAAGAAATTAGGGTCACTCTACACCTTATGGAACTAGTCTCATAGCTCCATGAGTCACGGTTTAGGAGATAGTTTTTTATAATCTAATATGGTTAGTACATAGGTAATTTTCAAGATTTCAACATTTAGCCTAAATATTTAGTGTTTAAATTCTATAATCGATGTCTATTTTGCAATGAATATAGTCATTGTTTAGGTTTTGGGGCCTTTTGGATTGTTTACTGACATTTGTAGGAGTGTTAGATGTGTCAAAATTAGATTTTACAAACCTCACAACTCTCAAAGGAAACAATAACTACTCAAATATATGCACTCATGAAATTCCTTATAATACATAACAAATCAAAACACATGTGTTGGACATAGTGTCATTGGTGTTGTCATTGATGTCAAGTTGCATTGATGGAAAAGGGTGTCTAGGTGGCATAGGAGTCAACATGAGGTGTCAATCATCAAGAAGCATGAAGGTTGATTGGTAGTGCCTTGTTTTGGTGTCATGAAGTGTTGCATTGGTGAAGTGTTGGTTTGGAACCAAAATGGGAAGCTTCACTGTTTTGAAATTATTCATGAAACCTTCAAGCCTTAGAGAAAAATGGATGTCTCCAACATGTAGAGGATTTACGTAGCTTTCCATTCCTTTTTTTTTCTTCTAACTCCTTATAGAGCTCCTAGAATCTTCTAGAGAAGTTAGGTTTCACCATTAGAGTGTTTGTTCCCTGCACCTAGAAAACTTGATGTTGAGCAGATAGTCCTTGAATGATCAAACCTTTCCTAAATCTTCCTAAATTACCTTCAACACTTCCAATATTCCCTAACATCACCTCTGGATGCTTAAGATATTTCCTAAACTCTCCCGGAGGGTGTTTTAATAGCTCTAGAATGGCCAAAATAACTAGCATGGAAATTGAAATTTTTGAAGCATGACAACTAAGCCCTTAATTGAAAATAAGGCTTCTCAGTCACTATGCATCCTTCCTCTGGTGATGTAGGAACATCTTGTTAATAATCAATTTTGGATTTCTTAGGTGACTAGGGGTATCTTGGGTCCACTTGAGATGGTCATAGCTTGTACTAGTCCATTTGGACTCCATAGGAAAGAATAGGGAGTTTCCCTCCAAATGTATAATTTGAATATTTGAACTAGCTCTAGGTATGTTATAGGCTTAGGTGTTAAGTGACACAATCCTCTCAGACCGAGATATCATATTTGGAGGTTAGAGACTATTTTGCAAAGCATTTTCACATGTAAATATCTTGTTTTGGATTGTCTTCTTATCTATAATGGTGTTCAAGGCTTCATGGAACCCTCACAATGTCCAGGGAATGGAAAATAGATAGAAAGACTTACTCAGACTAGACTATACCCTATTTTAGAAGTTTAGTAGTATGTAGCATGAACATAATGATTCAATGGAATCCTTGAGTCTATTTCAAGGCATTGATCACAAGGACTTGGTGTTGCAAAAGTCAAGAAAAGGTAATAAGCCATCTAAAGGAGGATTTCTTAAATTAAATTTGTGTGAACACAATCCTAACTATGTGTGCCCAATCTTAAGGGCCTAGAGTAGAACATTCATTGTAAAAGTTAATAATTATGCCTTGTAGAGTCCTTGATAAGTGTGGAGGAAGGTAATAAGAATACCAAGAGTTTCAAAATCCCTAGTACAGTTGGAATAAGAATAAAATAAAAGGAATGTGCAAATATAGTCTAGCAATGTTAATGCCTTTGAGGGCTAGGAAAGATGTACTTTTAGAAAAATAGTCTTTATTCCATGTGTTTGAAGTTGGTGGAGCCTCTGAAAAGTTGGAGGAAGGCCTAAGGGCATTAAGGACTCATAAAATCAGGTCATAAGGACATAGTATTGAGTGGTTAGTAGGTAAAGGAAGCAATGTACAATCATGCTTATTTCTTGTGACTATCAAGACCAACCTTGAGAAATAGTTGTCTTAGGAAATAAACTCATAAGGAATTTATATCTATCATTGAGGGAGTGGTGTTAGAATGTTTTGAATCCTTGAGGAACATGGGAAAATCCTTATACAAATTTAATCAAGAAGACCTATTGACTGTCCTGCATAGTTCCATAAAGAAGCCTAGAGAGTAAGGGTTTGTATGAAAAGCCTTAAGTGAAAGAGGAAGAGTTGAGTGATTTGCATTAGTGATTAGGAGAGGGGTAAGCATAATGAGATGAGTGAAAATAATATTGAGTAAAATTCAAGGTGAAGGTGAAAAACAAAGTTGAGAATATTGTTTAGAGCTTGAGAAAACAAGGAGTCTTAAAAAGCCAAAAGTTGAAAATCTAGCAAGATGATGGATAAATGAGTAATGGAGCATTGAGGTGTGCTTGAGTAAGGTGTATGGGTGTGTTGAAAGGTGGATGTAAGGATGAAACAGGTGGTAATCCATTAAACCCTTAATTTTTCTTTCAAACCCTAACTAGACCTACTTGAAACAAGGGAAAAGGAGAAAGTTGAATTGGGGAAGTTGTATTTTGAGTTGAAGTTATATAAAGAGGATTGTAGGGTACTCTGTATCATCTGGACAACCTATCATGAGTTCAAAATTTACCCTGGCTCAAAGTAAAGTCCTAATAAGATCATTCAATGTGTTTTAGTGTGTAGGGAATAGTGTCTAAGGTGATTGATCAACTCATTTAGTTTTGATGAGAGACTACTTCCTCTCGAAGGCCTAAAAAGGCCATTTTTGGCCATTTTGTAGCTAATTAAACACCCTTCGAAGTTTTTAGAGAAAATATAAAGCATCTGAGGGTGATTTCAGAGATAATTGAAGATTTCTAAGTAAATTTAGGAAATTTTAGGAAATAAAATCTCATTCAGGAGCAATCTATTTAAGACCGGGTTTTTAGGTGTAGGGAATGAAAGCTAAAACGGTGAAAGTTGACTTCTTTGGATGATTCTAGGAGTTATGGAAAGAGTTAGGATGAAAAAAATAGGCATTAGAAGGCTATTAGAATAATCTACAAGGTGGAATAATCAACATTGATTCAAGGCTTAAATATTTCTTTAGGTACTACAAAACTCTTTAGCTACCCCTCCCAGTTCAAAATGAAATAGGACCTAAATTTTGAGTTGCACACAAATTATATTTTTATAATAGTTTCATTGATCATAAAATGTTATTTTTAGTGTTTCAATGAAGTATGGAGGTTAAGAACATGTAACTCATCCTCAAATTTCATTCAAGGATTCATCCCCTATCTAGAGGAGGAAACCCATTTCCATGAGGAACAACTTGAGAAAAAGGTGTCCATGTACCATAAGCATGCTTACACCTAGGTTTCATCTTGGTCAATAAATTGAATTGTGAAGGATTCATCATGTTCAAAGGTGAAATGTGGAGCTCAAGGAGTGACTTAATGATCATCATATCCTGACTCTATCATTGTACCCAAATCTCTCTAAAGAACAAGTTAAAATGAGCTAGTCATGCCACCGAGGTATCTAGGACCATCATGTGTGAAGTATTAAGGCATCGTCTATCTCCATGAGAGACATATGAGAAAATACATGTATGAGAATCATGAATTTGATTCCATGAAAGGATGATTTTAGAGCCGGAAAGGTGAGGGGATGATATTTATATGGAGCACCCTATTTCTAAGAATGAACAATCATATGAGTTCACTTGATGCAATTCACTTGGTACTATTCGTAAAAACTCATTCAACACCTAGTAGTGTGATCAAACCTTAAGAAGGAGGAAAATTATAATCACCTCATTTTTTCCATAGGATAGGAATCCCATTCAAGGAGCAATCCTTTATTTACAAAGTGAGGATCTCGTTTTAGTAAGAAGTAGACAAACATCATAGAGTTGATTTGTGGTCACTAAAGTGAATTATGGACCAAATTTTAAAATTGGTACCAATTCAAGCAATGGTAGGGCCAAAATCCAATCCAAAAGGTAAAAACCTATAAAATGACTAAATTTTTTTACCCAAAACATAGACCGACGACAATATATATGCCCCGAAAGTTTTAGGTCCTTGCTAAAATCCTGACAAATGAGTAAGTACTGACTAGATTAGATTTTGAAAAATTATCTTCTAGATTATAATCAAGTAGAACTACAAGACCACTTTCATCAGGTGCAGAGTGACCCTAATTTATTATATTTACTAAAATAAATTTAAAGTATAAGATTTCTTTTCTTATTTGTTTATAAGATTTCTTATAAACAAATAAGAAAAGAAATCTTATACTTTAAATTTATTTTAGTAAATATGGCTCCTTCGGGCCCTTCTAAACTTCATATAACTCAAAACATGTACGCATTTCCTAGCACTAGAAATGTTTACGTGTTATAACACGTACACGTTATAACACGTATGGTTTTAGGCTTGGAAAATACCAAACCAAAAAAACTATAAAGCATACGCATTTTTCCTAATTTCGGATTTATGTCCGCTTTTTGGCCCCCCTTATTGGTGCACTTACCAATGTTTGAGACATTTGTTTTTTCCTCAACTCATTCAATTGGTATCCCTATTGAGAAGAAATATGTTGAATAGTTGTTCACAATCATGAAGAGTTTATATAACCTTCTACACTAACCAAGGTGAATAACTTCTCACCATACCTACAAGAGTTTTTACTCCTCTTGCTAGGATAGGACCTTATCTTACATGAGTGTGTCTAGTTCACACGACTACAATAGAAGCCTAAAATATCCTCCTTCACTTAGGAAATCTCCCCAACCAACCAGGAGAATTGTTTCACATCATTATCCTTATTCATACCACCAACAAACATGCATGCATGGTCACAATCACCATGGTGTCCCTAATTTTTCTTTGACCCATCCTTTCTATGTCATATAGTGGAAAATATTTCAACCATCAAATTTGATGTGAAAATCCTTGAGATGCTTACTAGGTAGTTTGTTTCCCTACTAAAGTGAACTACCCGCCTTCCTAGATTTTCTCCCTGAGGGTTACTACAAAGGTCCTATTATTCATAAGGTTCATCCATATGCTTTTCTAGATCACAAAACCCATGATATTCATTTTGGAATGAATCTTCATTGAGGCCCACCCTCTTAGGAACCATCCCTTAGGAACCATCCCTTGTACATTGGGAACTAATGCTTTATTATTTATTCTTTATATTCTTTGAACTCAGTACAAGAATTTTGGAAGATTCGTGCATGGGAATTTTGGGAAGAAGAAAATTTACGTGTTAGAATTTAGGTAAAGAGCTGCAAGCAAAAGTTTGGGTAAAAAGACAATGTACAAAAGATAAAGCATGAAGTTATATTTAGGCATGATGAATTACTGCAAGAAGCTAAATATAGACGATCGAATTTAGTAGGAAAATTAGATAAATAAAGTAGAAAACTTGCATGAGTAAGAAATTTGGTGTGTCACAAATAATAGGAGGACCAAAAATAGAAAAGACATTGATACATAAAATTGCATGAAATATAAAAAGGAAACATGTATAAAATCAATTGGATTGAAAATAAAAATCCTAAAGATAGACAAAAAAGTGAGCAAATAGGAGCGACGAGGTTCCGTGCATATCAAGGAATGAGGAAATGAATACAAGTGGCATAAACACCGCCTTGATATGATAGTTAGGAGTTATTTTGGAACCCAAGGATAATAATAGTCTTGTTCAAACTAGTGATGGGCACATCCCCACTAGGATAAATACCCCTTGAGGATCATTATAATGTGTGGGTACATGTAAAGATGAAAGATAGGTAAAAAGAGATAAGACAGAGTTATTGTTGTTATAAATTAGTGGTAAGACAGACAAGAGCATGAATTGTGAGTGGAAATATGTTCACTATCTTAAGATTATGTCTAACTAATTAATACAAAGTAGTATCTTATGGATCCATTACATGTATGATTCTATACGTATGTTTTGTCTTTCCTTTGTTGTAAGTGTGATTATTCCTAGATCTATTACTTTGTTGAACACATTGAATTGTCAAAATGCTAAATGATATGGGAGCCCGGAATCTCTCACGCCTCGGGTGAGCACATTAAGGTGTCCTACCTTAGTGTGATAGGATAGTGTGGGGATATAGTGATATTGGTGCACACTAAGATGGTAAAAGTTCTACACGCATGACCGATTAAACTATACACACAAGATTTTGGTTCTTTTGCCAAGACCCATCAATATTAAGCTATGATGGTGAGACATGATGATGATGTTCCAACGCATGCAAGAGAATATTGATATTTAAAAGGATAAGATAGAATAATATGTCACGAGAGAATCATCGTAGTCGAAAAAATTTATCTCCCAATTTCCCTCCGAGGACTTGGGTGGAGAAGAACATGTATAACGAGCTTTATGAAACTTTATTCAACAAACTGCTTAGGAACCTATATGATTGGTTAGTAGCATATTTCTTGGGAAAAAGTTTGAATTTGGGAAGGAGGTATCCTTGGACTCCAGTGCGCGCAAGATACTTGTAAAGTACAATTAAATTTGGATGTGTGTTGTGGACGATTGGTGTAAGGGTACAATTCACACTATGTCCTCGAATACTCAATGTCAAATTTCTCTTGCACCGATGAAGAATAATTAAAATTATTTTTTGAGCCACATAGATCATACTTGAGGCAATTCCTACTAGAAATTAATAATCTCATGGTAGATTTGGGTATTTAAAGCTTCCCCATAAACGACTAATTTTCCTACTCACATGAGAAACACATATATGAAGGGAAAGGAGGGTAAATAATTGAATGAAATATGGACTCCTTAGATGAGCATATGTTAAGAAAGTAGTGGTATGAAGAAGCACATAAAAATACCCTAGTTGAATGAGAACTATTTCGAAGGAAGATTCATCCCCAGAACTACCAAGGAGGACCGAGGACATTAGCTTAGATAGGGGTGTGAATAAAGAAATGAAGCATACTAGAACATGATGAGATGTGTGTTGGGCCAATGACTCAAGAGGATGAGGAGGAGAAAATTGAGCAGATGGAATCCTTATTCGAGAATTCATTCTTGACCTTCCGCATCTGCTCATGCAACTAGATCTCGTGAGTATAGATGAATAAATACTCAATGAAATCAATACCGATGAGGAAATGAATAAAATGAAGGGAAAAAGACATTGGAAAATAGGTTCTTGTTTGTATTATAAAAATTACACCACCATCAAAGAGGATTCAATTTACCTAAATACTCCAAAAGTGTAAAATCTTTGGAATGATGAACAACACCCACACAATTTAGTCATAAGGTGGTGTGCAGATAGGTGCACAATAAAATTTCACACCAGGAAATACCATACCAACAAGTAATTCTCCAATGTAAAAATAGTGACATTTTCTATGAAAACTACTAGCATCATAGAAAGTGGTTCTTTTGAGACACTCCAAACAAACAACAAGCCACCATAATAAGTTATAGAAGATACACAACATGTGCCAACACCAATTTTTTTATGATATGTCAATACACTTAATAAAATATCACATGGTTGAAAATATTGTAGAGCATGTGCACAAATTTTAGTTAATATGGCATGCTAAGGGCATTACTTCCCTCGAGTGTAAGGTAAGCCAATTCACTACTACTCTATTGGATCGACACAAACTTGGTATAGAAATAAAAATCACATTAGGTGGTTGTAGACTATGACAAAATAATTTTTTTTTCTCAAAAGAGTTTTATATCCTTGAATTTGAAAAACAAAGCATATTGGAGCTAAAGGAGATCAAACAGGAACTTACTGAAAGTGTGTGTCTATGTATGATGCACATTTTAAGACCTTGAACTTGAATTTTTCTTAAGAGATCCATCCAAATTAGCATGCACAATTTTTTGTTAGGGTATGATTTAACATAATTAAATATTTATCAGAGGACTGAGATCAAACATATATCATAGTAATAAGAAAGATCTAACATGCAATAATAAGCAAGTGTGAGTAATAGAGGGATACAAATGACTTAGCTTGTATGTGAGTTTCCATACTAATTTTGGGTTGAATAATGGGTGGAACAAGTGTTGGGGTTAGCACACCGGTTGTATGAGCATAATATATCGATCTAAGCATACATGCAAATAAAAGTGGATATTCTACCGTAAGAAATATACAAACTAAGAGAAATAAATCAACACCGATTTAACATGGTTCACCCAATGTGGAATATGTCCACCAAGAAACAAGCCAATCTATTATCTAAAGCTTTGACAAGATATACAATGAATATTTACAATCTTCCACACCTCTCAGATGTTTAGTACTTTCTTTCCTCAAGCTTTTGCTTCATCACCAAGAATTCTCTCTCTCACCAACTTTTTCAAGTTCTTTCTAATTCTTATTAATATCTTACTTCTAAACCCTAGCTTTATGCTTATATAGTCATTTATAGACTTATGACACTTAGCCATGAAATTACAATCAATATATATACTTTAATGCTAAAAATAGATCTAATTCCCGAGAGTTAATTAAAACATCCTCGCACAGGTAACCGATGCCAATTAACCCTAACTGATGCCGGTTCCTTCCTTGCCTGACCGATGTCGGTCCTGGGTGACCAATGCCGGTTCCCCCTTAACCAATGGCGGTTACTATATTTTCCAGCAAGTTTCCATTATATGCTTTCAAGTAATTAAGCTCCACAACTCAAAAATCTCCCACTTGGAGATTAATTACTGCACCATACTTGTACAACATCATTCTTGGATCCTTCCTTAGCTTTGTTTCTTCCTCTTCAAGTCTCAAACTCGAAGACCAATAGAAGTGGAGTGTAGCTCCAACTTCTCCTTTGCTAATGGCTTCGTTAGCATATCCACAGGGTTCTTGCTCGTATGAATATTTTCCAGATTCAATTGTCCATCCTCTAATACCTACTATATATGAAGTGATACCTCAACTAAATGTGTTTCATTCTCGAATGAAACATTGAGTTCTTTTCCAAATGAATTACACTATGACTATCACTAAACAATTTACAATCACCTTTCTTCTTTCCCAACTCTTCTATGAACCTACTCATCCATATCATCTCCTTGCTAGCCTCTGTAGCTGCAACATACTCTGCCTCTGTAGTAGACAAAGCCACAACCTTCTACAATTTTGAAATCCAGCTAACTGTCGTTCCACCTACTGTGAAAATATATTCAGTAGTGCTCCTTCTACCATCCAGATCTCCAACCATATCCGAATCAACATAGCCACATAATGAAATATCTGAACTTCCATAGCATAAATGCATGCTAGATGTCCCTTTCAAATACCTGAGTATCCATTGGACTTCTTTCCAATTCTCTTTACCTGTATTGGCCATATATCTACTCACAAATCCCACTTCCTGTGTAATGTCCGGTGGTACAAACCATAACATACACGAGACTCCCAACTCTCAAGCATATGGCACTCGTGTCATATATTGACCTCCTCATGTGATGATGGAAACTAATCTTTACTCAATTTTAAGTGTCCATCCATAGGTGTACTAACAGGTTTAGCATTTTGCATGTTGAACCTTTCTAACACCTTGTAGATATAATCCTCCTGAGACAAATACAATTTCTTGTTTTTCCTGTCTTTGTGTATTTACATGCCAAGGATTCTTTTTGCAGCTCCTAAATCCTTCATAGCAAATGTGTGAGCTAGCTTTCTCTTAAGCTCACCAATGTCCTACATACTAGATCCTACAATAAGCATATCATCCACATACAATAACAAAATAATATAGCTCCCATTTTTAAGCTTCTTGAAATAAACACAATGGTCAGATTCACATCTCAAGTAACCATGCTTTTGCATAAAACTATCAAACCTCATGTACCATTTCCTTGGAGCTTGTTTGAGCCATTATAGACTCTTTTTCAACCTACACACTAATTTCTCCTTACCCTTGACTTCATACCCAAGTGACTGCTGCATATAAATCTCTTTATCCAAAAAACCAAAAGGAAAAACATCTTCACATCTAGTTGCTCTAAATGCAAATCCTCTACTACAACTAAGCTCAATACAATATGAATAGAAGTCATCTTAACAACAGGAGAAAATATTTCACCAAATTCAATACCTACTTTCTGTAAATCCCTTTACTACAAGCCTTTCCTTGTATCTTTTTGTCCACCCTCTTCTTCCTTGATCCTGTAAACCCACTTGTTCTGCAATGTTCTCTTACCTACTAGTAACTTAACCAAATTCCATGTCTGAGTTCTGTTCCAAGGAGTTCATCTCCTCATTCATGCCATGCTCCCACTAGACATGGGTCTTATCCTACATTACTTCCTCAAATCTCTCTCGGTTCACCATTATCACCAATAATAAATAAAAATGAGAAGGTGTAAATTTTTTTGGAGGTTTACTTACCCTTTGTGACCTTCTCACAGGAGTTTGGGGTAACAGAGACTCAATCCGGACCTCCTGGACATTCCTATCCAAATCTGACAGTGACCACCGCTGGTCACCTCCAACCGATGTTGGTTCTGCTAACCGATGCGGTTTGGATATTTTGTAACCGATACCGGTTCATCTGACTAGTGCCGATCATGGGTCAACCAGCACTGGTTACTGTGTAACCATGTTGGTAATTATTTTAAATCTGAGAGTTCATTTTCATTCACAAAATTTTCAACCGGTTCATCCTTGGGTACCAAAATTTGATCCCTATACATTCTCTTTTCATTCCATTCAACATCATGACTCCTAATAATTTTAGAATTCTCTAAATCCCAAAAACGGAAACCAAATCACTAGATCCATAACCAATGAAAGTGCATCTCTTGGATTTTGCATCCAACTTCTTCCTATTTTCCTTATCAACATGCACAAAAGCTTATGAACCAAAAACTTTAAGAAAAGAAAGATCTACCTCTTTTCCGGTCCAAGCTTCCTCTGATATTCCTTCATCTAGTGAAATTGAAGGCCCACGGTTAATCAAATAAACCGTTGTATCAACTGCTTTTGCCCAAAAATGTAAGGGAAATCCAGAATGTATCCTCATACTTCTAGCACGTTCCATGATTGTCTTGTTCATTCTTTCTGCAACACCATTCTCCTATGGTGTTCTTAGAACCATTCTTTCTCTACGTATTCCATTCACTAAACAATAATCATTGAAATCCTTACTATAGTATTCACCACCATTGTCAGATCTAAGACACTTTAATTTATAATTTGATTCATTCTCAACAAGGGCTTTCCATCTTTTAAAAGTCTCAAAAACATCATATTTACGTTTAATACAATAAACCCATACCTTTCTTGTAGCATCATCAATGAAAGTAACATAATACTGGGATCCTCCATGAGAAGATACCTAAGTTGGTCCCCACACATCTGAGTGTACAAGTTCCAATTTTTGCTCCTTCTTAGTTGCCCCAACTTTGAGAAATCTCACTCTCTTTTGCTTTCCAAAGATATAATGCTCACAGAAATCAAGATCTAAATCTTTCAAATCTGATAACTTACCCTTAGCCTTTAAGATCTGTATTCCTTTTTGACTCATATGGCCCAACCAGGTTATGCCACATGCATACATCTGAATTTGAAGTAGATAATACGAAAAGGAATCAATAATACAGAGTAGATAAATATAATGTTCCTACCTTCTTACCTCTTGCCACAACAAAAGAACCTTTGGTGACTTTCCAAGAGTCTCCTGTAAAAGTAACCATGCAACTAGATTCACCTAGTTGCCCTGCAGAAATAAGATTCCTCCTGAGGCTTAACACATGCCTCACATCTTTCAATACCCATGTATTTCCATTCTACAATTTTAGATGAAATTCACCTTTACCAGTAATATTGCAAGGTTCATCATCACCCAAATAAATATGCCCAAAATTTCCTTGAAATACTTTCTAAATAACCCTTATTAGGGGTTGCATGGAAAAAAGCTCCTGAATCTAAAACCCATGATTCAATTATATTATCTAAAGAAAGAATAAGAGCATCTTGCATTACCTCTGATGTAGCAATATTTGCTTCTTTACCTTTGTCTGGTTGTTGGTTCTCTTTGTCCTTTTAACCAATAATCTTTCTTTGCATGTCCTTTCTTTCCACATTTCCAACAAGTAATTCCCTTACTTTTGGATTTAGATATGCTATCCCTTGACTTTGATTTCCCATTACTCTTACTCTTGGATCTCTCCTTCTACTTGCCCCTACTTTCTACATTCAAAGCATTTCTAGATGATGATTCCTCTGTACTCTTCCTACGAATTTCTTCATTCAAGATTATACTAACCACATCATCAAACTTCAAAATATTATTAGCAGATGTTGTATTACTAACAACCATTACCAAGTTATCTCAACTATCAGACAAAGAACATAAGAATAAAAGTGCTTTTACTTCATCATCAAATGGTATTGCAAACTAATTTTAACTGATTTACAATAGATCGGAAATCATTCAAATGACTAGATGTAAATCCACCTTCATGCATCTTAGAACTAAATATTTTCTTCATCAAATAAAATTTATTTGAAGCATTAGGTTTTTCATATAAATTAGCAAGAGATTTCATTAACTCTATTGTAGAAGCCGCTTCTATAATATTAGAAGCCACAGATGTTGTTAGGCTTAATCTTATAGATCCCAAATCCTTTCTATCAAGAATCTTCCATTCTTCATCAGTCATCTTCGTAGGTCTAGAATTCTCATCCAACGGTAAATACAAATCTCTTTGATACAGATAATCCTCAATCTACATCTTCCATAATTGATAATTTTGGCCATCAAATTTCTCTACCTTGTATTTGTTTTATTTTTCCATTGTTGTAGCTCCCACTCAATCAAAAAACCCTCTATGAGTAAATATTTCAACACACAAAACCCTCAAACAAAGCTTTGATCCCAGTTGTTGGGGTTAGCACACTAATTTGTATACAAACAATATATCAGATCTAAGCATACATGTAAATAAAAGAGGATATTCTACCAGAAGAAATATACAAACTAAGAGACATAAATCAACACTAGATTTAATGTGGTTCACCTAGTGTGGGCTACATCCACCAAGAAATAAACTAATCTATTATCCAAATCTTTGACAAGATATACAATGAAGATTTGCAATCTTCCACACCTCTCAGATGTTCAATACTTTCTTTCCTCAAGCTTTTTCTTCATCACCAAGAATTCTCTCTCTCACCAAATTTTGCAAGTTCTTTCTAATTCTTGTTAATCTCTTACTTCTAAACCCTAAATTTATGCTTATATAGTCTTTTATAGACTTAGGGCACTTAGCCATGTAATTATAATCAATAGATATACTTTAATGCTAAAAATAGGCCTAATTCCCGAGAATTAATTAAAACATCATAGCACAGGTAACTGATGCCAGTTAGCCCTAGCCAATGCTGATTCCTTCCTTGCCTAACTGATGCCAGTCCTCGGTGACCAATGCCGGTTCCCCCTTAACCGATGACAATTCTTGTATTTTCCAGCATGTTTTCATCGCATGCTAAATCAAGTAATTGAGCTCCACAACTCAACAACAAGATGGATCTGAGATAAGTACGATTTTCTGGAAAAAATGAGACCTACAAGGATTCCAAACAAAACCACCTATAGAAGGATAGGATTACCCTAGGTGCTAGTGTCCAAACCCAGGCACCGATATCTGAAACATCTTTGGAGATGATCTTTTCAAGGTCTAAACTTATCTTATTTACTTCACTTTTTTTGCATCCACTTCGCTATAAAGTTTTATTGTTGCACCCAACCTATAAAAAACCCTAACTTCCCGCCTAAGGCTAAAATGCACATTAGATGGAATAAATAATGTATATTCTTGAGTCGATTGATCTTTCTAGTCATCCCAATGTGATTGTCACCGAGTGTTGCACTACATTTTAGACTTAATGTAGTTCTATTGTTTGTGATAGAATAGTGTCCCTTAAAGTTAGGTTTCCCTTGTCCCATTCACATGAAGATAGTGGGATACAACTAATTTTCCCCAAGATGAATGTGTGAGATGGAATTCAGAAATAATACCTCATATGCGTGAATAATGTATCCCAAAGTGTAGTCCTTGAGTGTTATTTTTGTTTATGTGGTAGATAGAAACCAATAGCTTTGATTTCTATAGTTGTGTGACTATGTCCTTTGAATAGTAAGTAAGTAATGTATATATATGATTCTTTTACTTTAATTTCAACATTAATAACAATAAAATCCAACCCAAATAAATCATAAAGGTTTTAAAAAGATAAATTTTTATGTGGCATTCAAACACGGAAAAGAAGGAAAGATGAAAAAGTGCCCAAAGGGGACAATAACACCTAAGCGCTCATGTACTTGATGGGCGGTATATCCAGGATGCTCTTAGGATAGAAAAAGAAATAATGAGTTGGGTCATATGTTGTCCAATTTCCAAAAGTAAAGTAGTAATTCTATAAAATCAAATGAAAAAAGTATAGAAAGGATAAAAAAATGTACAAGAAAAATAAGTGTTGTTATTATTTAGTTTTCTTTCTTAGAGTCATACATATAATGACATACCTAAAGGCATGATGTAATAGTACTAAGAACATAATTTTATGTCTATAAGGTGCTACTCTTTCCCTTTCAACATGCAAATTATCATAAAATATTCACAAACCCCCTTGAAAGCTTAGACACAACATTACATGTAGAAGTTTTTGGTAGTGTTGATGCTAGAATAAGCCCGCTCATGGAGGCATATATCATGTCAATGGAAAAGAAGATAGATAAACTAACTGAAAATAATGTTGGGGAGACTTGCAACAAAGATATGGTACACTAATTGTGAAGAGGAGGGGCATAACCCAAGACAACTACCCTTGATGCAACATTAAAGTAATGCTTATGGCTTGTGAAATCTGCAACAAATTACATGATGTCAAAAGGTGTCAACTACTACAACATACAATTAGAACAAATGTGTCCTACTACTGTAAGATATGTGAAGTGCATACACATAATACAGAGGACTACCACATAATCAACAAAATTCACAAATCACGATCCTTGGGGTTGAGACATGCAACTATGGAAACAACAAAAATAACACATACAAAAACCACAATAAGAATAACAATGAGGAGCACGATGGAGACATGTGAGGGTGATGTTTTGGAAGAGGAGGTTGATGTGGGGGAAAATTTATGATAAGATCTCAATACAAATACAAATCACCATATCATTACCAATGTGATTACCTCGTGTTCCCTTTATGCGAATATCATGGGAAAGAATAAACGGTAGAAGATTGTCCCAAAGGAAACTACCTAGACATGAAGCAACAAAAGGACATCCTAAAGGAAACCAAATAATTGGTGTGAGAACTACAAGGTGAAATTGAGTTCCTAAGGGAAAAAGTGCATACCAGGGAATGAAGTACAAAGGATGTCCGACCTTGAAAATGAAGAGAGGAAAGAATTATGAGAATTTTATAGGATGTTATGCACTTTGAAGGAGTAATCCCTTTTCTTAGCCAATGGTTATCTCATCAAATACATAGTATGACACTTAGAAATTAACTAGGGTAGGCAAAAATAAATTAGTCAAGTTATCAAGAAAGGAGGATTTTGAGAAGGAAATCTTGGTTAATGCATGCATAGATGGATGAGACATTAATGCCATCTTGGTAGAAATGGGAGCTGAAGTAAATATTCTTATAGTGGATACGTGGAACAAAATATTATGACCAGTGTTATACCCATTACCTCACATTCTATTCATGATAAAAAGACACACATTATACCTATCGGGTTATTTAAGCACACCATCATTAACATACTTTGGGAGTAAGGTTCTTTAAATATTTTGAAGTAATAAATTTGGTTGAGGAAGAAAAATTTCTAGCACTATTAGGAATACCATAGTGTTATGAAAATAATGTCAATATCTACTTTAAGAATCATTATATATTTTTTGAAATTGGCACACAACGTATGATTCTTCCCATGGATCCTAATTAGGGCATGTCAGTATGTCAAATATGTTGCAGAGCACGAATACTTGGAAAATATATACAACATAAAGGATGAAGGATTATAAGAATTTGAACTACATCATGATGGAGTTCTATGATGGTATTATGCTTACTTAATCTTATATACTACCAAAGGTGCGGTGTGTGAAAATTGGGCACATGGGTCTTATGAGTTGGTTTGGAGTCATTGAGGCACCGTAAAATCAAGTAAGAAATCAGAGAGTAAAACAAGAAAAAATTATATGAGAAGGTATATCATAAATTTTATAAATGAAAACAAGTTTCCAAAGCCGAGCTATCAAGGTGGTGTAAGTGTCCAAGAATATCTAAACCAAATAGAGACATATATGCCTCTATAACAAACATAAATAAATTTTATTGTGTATACAATATGAGGTATAATAGATAGATGGTGGGAAACCCATTGAACACACTTGAAAACATGAACTCGATAAGTAAATCTATGTGCACAAGGTTTGAAGAGGGAAATCAAATGCAAATACTTCCTAGTGGAGTAACAAAACCAAAATAATATATAAGGAAATGTGAAAAGGCTTGGAGCTCGGGTGCCAAAATCTCAAACTAGAACCATGGGTACATACCTTCTATCATACAGTACAAATTTGGGCACGTGTATGGTATTTTGACTATAAAGTGCTTTAAGGAACATCTAGTAGGGAAGGCCTAAAAACTAACTTTATGTACACATTATCTTGTACAATATAAGGTAATTATCGATTACTACAAAGCATCAAGAACACAATATTTAGAAACTAGCGATTGCACATGATTTGTAAGTTACACTCGGAGAGGATATTAATGTTAAGTTTGTTGGAGTTTTAATTTTCAGTGAAGTGTATGTAAACTTAAAACTAAACAAAAAATTGTCTAGAAACTGGGAATAATAAAGCACATGGCACATTATTATAGTGCAAGCTTATTGTTTTAGATTGCTTCATTTAGCATCACCAATAATCACCACAAGAACATTCTCCCTTTTTAAAATGAAGGAAATGGTTCTCATTTCTCACAACAATTTCTCTTACAACAATCTTGGAGTTAATTTTCGTTACACGCAATGAACACATGAACCAAGCAAACACTTCCACATAACCCCCACAGGTTTATGTGGAATTTGGTTCTACACTTGCCAATTGCATTGTGCATATATCTGCAATCAACGATATCCATGAAACCACGTTTTTTGAGCACGTAATTTGGCACAAGTACACGAATTTCTCCCTAAAATGGCCTAAAAAATGAAGCAACTGTAAGCTAATCAACAATCCTCTATGTATGTAAAGTGAGAATAATTTTTTTGGTAAATAAATTAGGTGTTTGGGCAAGCAGATCAGGTTAAAAACAAAGAAAATATTTTTATTCACATCCAAAATAGAATCGATCTATTTGGAAAATCTGAGGCCCAAAGAAACATAAGAGTTTTCATTTTTAGATACAACAAAATGAAAATCTACAAGGCACGCATTGTTTCCACTGCAGCCTCGTACTACAATGATCTCTTATGAAAAAAATAAACCCAAATAACAAAACAGGTTGCAGGCATAGGTTGAAGTGGCTAGCATTCAAAACTATAGTTTTTATCAGGATTTGACCTTACCACCGGCCATAGACGATCTCAGTATACTTATCCTTGAGCCAACAAAATCCCTTTCTGAATGATCCCTTGACCTTGCCCTCCACAGTGTACACCTTGTAGCTTGCCACCCTCTTCTTCCTCTTCACTTCAGGATCGTTGATTCCCCAAAACTTGGAAGAAGAGGAAGATGAGGAATTGCTCATGAGTTGCAAATTACACCGAGAAAGAATGAAAATATAAATTTTGGTGGATTTTTATTTTGTCATGAAATGTATGTTATCTGATAAAAACAACACTTCCTATTATGCCTTCATGTTGCCCATATTTGTTTGTGATGAATGTACATACCCTATTGCAAAACTCTTATTTTGCCATGCCCCGACAAAGGTGAGTTGGCGGGTTTAATATTTGTTTTTTTCATTTGGTGAAATAGTCCCATTGGTTCTTGAGGATAATCATGTCTAAATCTTCCTGACACCATTTTTCATTGACTAATAAGAAGCTTACAAATAAATTTACAAAATATTAATTATTTATAGTTAAAAACACAAACACATATTAACAGTCGACATCGTTAAACATGTGTTGAAGTCATGACCACAAAATTTCCCCCTTAGAGAATGTAATGTCCTCTTTTTTGGGACATTATTAATATTTATTTTTCATTTGCATTGTAACCCCCTGGTATGCCTAGCGCAACAAGTGGGAGTCTTTTTAGTTAGTTTAATGCGCACATAGGTTAGTTACTTTTATTTATTTAATTAAAAAATAAATAAAGTGCACATAGTCTTAGTATTAAATATTTTAATGAGAGTTTATGTTTTCCCTCCAAAAGGGAAAGGGAGGTCTTTATTGGATATTGCACCCCTTAGTTCTATAAAAGGGAGGTTGCATTTCCTTAGAGGGCATGTTGAATGATCATTTGATTTCACTCCATGCTTGGAGTATTGGGATGTATGCCCTAGTTCTTGCATTTTGCTCTCTCTCATTTGGAAACCATTGTTGAAGATATTGAAGATTTTATTGTTCTCTCCATTGGGATCTCTTGTGTTGGTGTTGGCGCATTTATTTGGATAAAAATCTGCATGTTCTTGAATATTGTGAAGGGTTTTATGGTGCTTTTATTGCTGTTGTTATTATTGGAATTATTTTAGCCATAGTGAATTGGTTTGGTGATGATTTGTTCATGTTTGGATGCCATAATTGCTAGATCTACAAATCTACTGTATGTCATTAATTATTTCAGAGCAAAGGGCTAATTTTTGGTGTCTTTGGAGGCTAGGAGAGAGCTGGAAATTATTTAATTAATTTCCTCTAACCCTAGCGACTTGAAATCAATTTTCTGGGGCTGTTTTGGCTAGGTTTTATTGCTCAGAAAATTCAGATCCTTAATGCAATAGAAAGCCCTAAATTTCTAGTTTATTTTGCATCTTGTTTCATAGAAAAACTCTAAGTATTGAAGGAGTTATGAATTTTCCAAGTTTCAGCTGTCCTGGGAGCATTGTTATTGATTAACTGTTGTTATAAAATTCAGATCTGCAGTTTGGGGTCAATTTAATATTACATGTGATTGTAGAAATTAGGAGAAATAAGGAGAAGGTGATTTCATAATTTTTGGAGTAGATTTGGTGCCCTAAATGTGTTGGGTGACCTACTTTTTAGGTCAAAATTAGGGTTTCGTGTTGGCTGTACAAAATCTGGTTTTTGCATATTATTCTTCATATTTTTGTGGTCCAATATCCAAAATTTCAGCTCATTTGGACTTCTCTAGACAAAGATATGAATTTTAGAAAATTGCAGCAGTTGGGGTTTGAAAATTATTTATTTTCCAGCAGCATGTGATCAGATTTGTGTTAATTCCTAAACTTGTCCTAGAAGGGGACATTACAGTGGTATCAGAGCTTCCTTCCTCTATTCGTGTGGGTCATTTTTGGATGCAGGATTTGTATTTTCAGATTTGTATGCAGAGATAAGAGGCTCAGTGGAATCATGGAGTTAATGAGTGAAGGTGGGTTAAAAGAAAGGATCATCAGGGTTGGAAAGAAGCTTAAGCGTCCACACCATTCAGAAGATGCCTTGCTTAAGGACTTGTTAGAAGCAGCAGGCCTTTTATCCATGGTGAGACAATCAGATTATGAGTCTATGATTTTTGCAATGCATTCTTTGATAAGTCATTTGTCTAGACCCAAGTTTTTGAGACATGCAGATCCGGATGTGAGACTTGTAGTCACCACCTGTATGAGTGAAATTATGAGAATAACGGTTCCTAAACAACCATACAGTGATAGCATCATGAGAGAGGTATTCCACTTGGTTGTGGGGAGTTTTCAAGGTTTGAATCAAATTGAGAGTTCTTCTTTTGCTAAAAGAGTTACAATTTTAGAAAATGTTGCTAAAGTTAGATCTTGTGCTCTAATGTTGGATCTTGAGTGTGATGGTCTTATTCTTAGAATGTTTGAGCAATTCCTTGATACTATGCATGAGGGTTATGGGGAAAATGTCATTTCATCAATACAAGAAATTATGTCTCTTGTAATAAATGAAAGTGATGTTATTTCCAAGCCATTATTATCTATCTTGTTGACAGGATTAAGAACAGATAAGGAGAAATTTCCAGTTACACATGGGTTATTTAAAAGGGTTGTAGAAAATTGTGAGGGAAAATTAAGGCCACATTTGGTGGAGGCACATATGGAGGTAAATAGTGATGATTCAGATTTTGATTCCTATGATACTAATATTGAGCATGTTGTTGATGAACATGAGCATGAGGAAAAATCAAATGTAAGAGAAGTGGTCCAACAACTTCATGAGACATTAAAAGGACAAGAAGAAAGGAGAGATGATGACATCATTATGGAAAGGTATAACAACTCTTATGCCAATTGTTTTTATGCATTTCCTTTGCCTAGTTTCTTACCACAAGGAGAAGAAATTATGGAGTCATTTTATAATTCCTTGGCTACTAATTATATGGAGAGGGACATGAAGATGGTACATGATAGGACAGCTATCTCCTATTTTGATATGAGTGGTGATTCATCACACAAGCAAGCATATGGAAATGTGAAAGCAAGCTCTAAGGGTAAAGAGGTAATGGAAGACAAATTTGGTACACATGTAAGTTTGCACTCTTTTGTTGATGGGGTTAAACTTGACATGAAGGATACTAATATGTACTTCATTTTTACCACTTCATATTGTATGTTTTGCACAAATCCATATTGGGGAATATTGGGTGAATTTGTGAAAGTTAGTTTGGGTCCCTTGAGGGAAACTACATTGGTTTGGCACCTTCTTGTTGGTTGGGTACATAAAGTTGATATTATCTTGAGCAAAAGTTCTGAATTATATATGACAAGCTTAAGCATTGGAAAGTGTGAGGGGACTTTAGAAGAAGAAAATGATGAACGAAAGAGCGTTGTCCTAAACTCAGAAATTCTGAGTTTTGTATATGATGGGAACAACCCAAGGTATGGTCTTTCTTATTTTATTTCTCCTAATATGTTGAGCTTTGATGGGTATGTTCATAAGCATGTTAGAGGGATGGATATGAGGCATATTGGTCATATTTTGATTGGTATTTTTGTTCCTAACACTTGGGTGCATGCGGAACATAATGGCAAAGGAGAAAGAGTGATTGGTACTCTTTCCCACGGAGGTATGATAAACAGCCCACATAAATTCATTCCAAGGTATGAAGAGAGTGGATTATGGTTGCATACTTTTCTATCTCAGATTTGTACTTCTAATGAGAGGCATGCAAGTGACAAAGATAGAATGAGGAGTAGGAAATGCAAAATGGAGCAAAAAGACTCCTTGGGACAAGATCATGCACATGGGCACTCAAAGGTATGGGAACCAATGATCTTTTCAAAAGAAATCAGATCTGATTTTCTGATTTTTACAGCTGGTTTCATGTGTCCACGTGAAGTTTCAGATTTGAATATGGTGAATAAAGGTGTTGGCAAGCATGTCCTAACATTGGTGGACCCGGAAATCAATGGGAAGGGTACTTTTTTGAGTGGTAATAATAATTTTCAGTTTGAAGAACTTGTTAGGACAGCCCCTATAGATTTTGTTGTTCATTATTGTGATGGTACACTTGACATGAGCAAGAACAAGTTGTGTTACATATTGGTTTTCTCTCATTGCATGGTTTGCATTCACTTAGATGGAAAGTTGGCTAGAGTTGGGAGTGAATTTTCAGTCACTATGAAGACATTCTTCTCAACTAGTTTGTTGTTCCTTCACATTGGGATAAAATTTTTGAAACATGATTACTGTTGTAACATCATTTTTATGATTGACATCACTATGACCAGCCTCCCTATCACTTCTATAATTCAGATTTTTGTCATGCATTTGATGATATGGTTGTTGGTGCTTGATTTTGGCGCATGGGTGAATACTTGGGGATGGAAACCAGCCATCCTAATTCTGATTTTTGAAGGAAGAATGCATGATTACAGCAGTGGTGGGAGCCACATAACAGATTTTGGGGACAGCCCATACATGAGAAAGATTTGGGAGCTCTCCATGCCTTGGAGACATGAAGAAGAAACAGGAAAAGTGTTTCTCAACACTTGTTTTTCTAATGAGTTTGCTTCATGTGCAGGATTGAAGACATGTGATGGAAGATTGTTGTCCTATTCATTTCATGAGGGCATTTTTGAGTGGGCAGCCTTGGAGCTTAGCAAAGCTCATCCTATTGATGACTCTCTATGCCATATTGAGGACACCATCTCTTGGAGCACATGTTATGGAGCTGATGACCCGTATTTTTGGGTTGACATAAGTGAAAGAAATTTGTTCTTTCCAACTCTTTGCCACTTGATAGGCACCGGATCGAGGCTTTGGATGCACCACCCCACATCTTCTCTTTGGGGCATGATGCATGGATCTATGAGCTTGCTATTGCTTGAGGGAAAACAATTTCCGAGAGGGGAGGACTGTAATGTCCCCTTTTTCGAGACATTATTAATATTTATTTTTCATTTGCATTGTAACCCTTGGCATGCCTAGCACTACAAGTGGGAGTCTTTTTAGTTAGTTTAATGTGCACATAAGTTAGTTACTTTTATTTATTTAATTAAAAATAAATAAAGTGCACATAGTCTTAGTATTAAATATTTTAATGAGAGTTTATGTTTTCCCTCCAAAAGGGAAAGGGAGGTCTTTATTGGATATTGCACCCCTTAGTTCTATAAAAGGAAGTTGCATTTCCTTAGAGGGCATGTTGAATGATCATTTGATTTCACTCCATGCTTGGAGTATTGGGATGTATGCCCTAGTTCTTGCATTTTGCTCTCTCTCATTTGGAAACCATTGTTGAAGATATTGAAGATTTTATTGTTCTCTCCATTGGGATCTCTTGTGTTGGTGTTGGTGCATTTATTTGGATAAAAAATCTGCATGTTCTTGAATATTGTGAAGGGTTTTATGGTGCTTTTATTGCTGTTGTTATTATTGGAATTATTTTAGCCATAGCGACTTGGTTTGGTGATGATTTGTTCATGTTTGGATGCCATAATTGCTAGATCTGCAAATCTGCTATATGTCATTAATTATTTCAGAGCAAAGGGCTAATTTTTGGTGTCTTTGGAGGCTAGGAGAGAGCTGGAAATTATTTAATTAATTTCCTCTAACCCTAGCGACTTGAAATCAGTTTTCGGGGCTGTTTTGGCTAGGTTTTATTGCTCAGAAAATTCAGATCCTTAATGCAATAGAAAGCCCTAAATTTCTAGTTTATTTTGCATCTTGTTTCATAGAAAAACTCTAAGTATTGAAGGAGTTATGAATTTTCCAAGTTTCAAATTATCCCGGAGCATTGTTATTGATTAATTGTTGTTATACAATTTAGATTTGTAGTTTGGGGTCAATTTAATAGTACATGTGATTGTAGAAATTAGGAGAAATAAGGAGAAGGTGATTTCATAATTTTTGGAGTAGATTTGGTGCCCTACATGTGTTGGGCGACCTACTTTTTAGGTAAAAATTAGGGTTTCATGTTGGCTGTACACAATCTGGTTTTTGCATATTATTCTTCATATTTGTGTGGTCCAATATCCAAAATTTCAGCTCATTTGGACTTCTCTAGACAAAGATATGAATTTTAGAAATTGCAGCGGTTGGGGTTTGAAAATTATTTATTTTCCAGCAAAGATGTGATCAAATTTGTGTTAATTCCTAAACTTTTCCTAGAAGGGAACATTACAGAGAATAAGCAATCAAAAATGTCACCCTTTTTTGTGCATAATCTGCAATCTCTGCATTCCATGCGGCCACATATCTTTTTGGCATTTTTTCTAATAGTTCACGTGGACACGATGGTAGCATGTATGGTAAACAGCTTTAAAAAAATAGAATCGTTCGAAGAAAAAATAAAACCACTACAAAAGTTTCCAATACCCCAATATGAAAAATCTAATGATTGAGACTTTATGTTATAGATAAAAGTGATCACTAATTTAAATATACATTTACCGAACTTGCATAAGTTATATATATATATATATATATATATATATATATATCTACATATACATACATATACATATACATAGACATAGACATATACATGTATATGTATGTATATGTATATATATGTAGATATATATAAATATATATATATATATATATATATATATATATATATATATATATATATACATACATATACATATATATATCTACATATACATACATATACATATACATATATATGTATATGTATATGTATATGTATGTATATATATATATATATACACACACACACATATATGTGTGTGTGTGTGTGTGTGTATATGTATATGTATGTGTATAGATATATATCTATATATGTATATACATATATATATATATATATATATATATGTATATATGTATGTATATAGATATACACACACACACACACACACACACACACACACACATATGTATGTATATGTATATACATATACATATATATATATATATATATATATATATATATATATATATATATATATAAACATGTACATGTACATGTACATGTACATATGTGTGTGTGTGCATATGTACACACACACACACACACACACACACACACACACACACACACACACACACACACACACACACACACACACACACACACACACACACACACACACACACACACACACACACACACACACACACATACATATACATATACATATATAAATATAGATATAGATATGTGTGTGTGTGTGTGTGTGTGTACATATATATATATCGGTACCAAGATACCCAACTAACTACAATGTTTATCTATTTTTAGGATTGTATATTATCTTCAATTTGATTTCCCATTCTTTACTTTGTAATAAGAGAAATCATTTCCTTCTATAGTTGCAATCTTGCAGATATGCACGATTAAATTCCAACAACACTTTTCTAGCATAAATATTTTTGGTGAACAGTCGTTTTGGTGAGTAATTATTTTTGGGATTACAAATCTCGGTCTTATGAGGTGGACTAGGGGCATCTAAGGGCTACGACTATAATGGAGGGGGGCAAATTCAACCTTATTTTACTCAGTAGCAGCCAAGGCATACCTCCTATGTCTACAATCAACCTCCTGGTTACGTAGATGGCTCGGCGAATAACTACAAAAACATTGTCATAAAAGCTTGAGGAAAGCATTTTTCTATACTCCTTCCTTTTCTTGACCTTGATCCACCGTTTAACAAAGGACACCGAAACACACTTCTCAAAAGGACGAGACTGTAAGGGGGTCACGAAATTAGAGGGATGGGATTCCTTTACTGCAGCCAACATGTTAAGCTAAGCCTCACCGCTTTCTCGGATGCTCATAATGCTGAGAGGAAGGGCTCAAAATCCCCCCCACTTGAAGCAGCCCTAACCACAAGTGCTTCAGAACAAACATGAACCCCTTCAATGCTGCCATTACACATAGTTATGCAATCCAAATTTTGAAAATGAAAAGAGAGAGTGATGATTCAAATACTTCATTCATCATCTGGTTTATAAAGGCATATAGGTTAAGAGTGATGTAGGATAAAAAACAAGTGACATGTGGAACTACACCTTGCTAGGTGTATGCTTCAGTGAAACGACTAAATTAATTTTGTTTACCGTTAATTTTTTTGTTGATATTTTGGTGTTGGCTTGTATGATTATAATTGAGGGCTCTTATTTTGGATTTTATTTTTCTTTGAATTAACCTCATGATTTTTAGTTGGGTATCTTGGTACATGATGAACCCAAACCTGTGCGCCAAATTTAAGGATGAAATCGATGTGATGTTAGCTGCTGGAGTCATTGTGCCAATCAAATAATCTGATTAGGTAAGCCAAATGGTGATAGGTGTTAAGAAATATGGGTGCATAATATTTTTTTACACCACTTACTGAAGAAATTATGGAAGGAGTGGCTAAAAGATAAATCTCCACTTTCACATATGGGTTTTGGATATCATCAAGTACAAATAACTTTAAAAGATCATGTAAAAACAACCTTTTCTATAGAATGAGTATCATTTGCTTACACAATTATGTCGTTTAGGTTGAAGAAAATGCCTACAATCTTCTCGTGAATTGTTGTAGCCATGTTTAAATACTTTATACTTAAACTATTACATGTATACCTCGATAATTAGATGGTATATGAAATGGTAAAATATCATTGTGAATGTTTGCACTTAGCATTGTAGGTAGTTACAAATATCTTTGGATTTAAATAAGTGTGTGTTTTCGAATCTTTTAGGGACATTGTTGGGACATATCATTTGCAATGATGGCTTACTTGTTGATTTGGAAAATATTGCAATTATTTTTCACTTAGATACTCCATAAACACAAGGGGATAAACACATATTCCTTGAAATTTGTGAGTATTATCAAAATTTCATTCTAGGATATGTGAAAATAGCCATACCCTTAGTGAATCTATTGAAGAAACAATGACCATTTGAATAAGGCACGCATGGGGAACATAACAAAAAAATGCATTTGAATAATTAAAGGAATGCCTCTTTAGTATGCCAATATTAAGGTTTCCATGACTAGGACAAGCCATTTCATGTACATGTGGATGTATCGACACAATGTAAGGGGAAACACTTGTACCACTAGGAGAAGATAATGTGGATCATCCAATATTTTTTTGCAAAGTAGAAAATTGACGTCCACAAAACAAAAATATCCTCCAATAGAAAGAAAAGGGATTTCAATGGTTTATGCACTACAAAAATTTAGATAATATCTTCTAGCGACACCATTTTTCTTCTATATTGTTCATATGAAACCTGAAACATTTAGTTAGCAAGGCGGTGTTACATGGGCACATCTACAGATGGATCATCTTGTTTCAAGAATTTTAGTTCTCAATAATAGTTGAGCTTGGTAAAAATAATGCGAGACCTCGATCATCTCTCGTGCATCACTACTAGACACAAGGAAGAAACAATAGAGGATGGAATGCATGATGAAAAACTACTAAAAATTAAAAGTGTACCGGATGAACTAAGTGATATCACATTGTTCCTTAAAACTAGAATCATGTCGTATAACCGTAGTACCCAATAGAAGAAACAACTAGCTATTAAGGTTTTCCTATAAAATACTAAGTGACGCACTATACAAGATGGGGAGAGATGAAGTATTAAGAAGTTGTGTAATGGAGCATGAACAAAAATATATTTTACATGAAGCACATGAAGGGGTAACAAGAGAACATTATGTTGGGGATTTCACTATACACAAATTTTAGCAAAGTAGGACTATGGTGACAAAACTTATTCATGATGCGAAGCAATATACACATAACTACAATATTTTCAAGCACTCTAGAAATCCAAACATGAGGGATGTGATGCCTTTTCATCCAAAATTAACTCAATAACAATGGGAAATATATTTCGTAGGGCCAATTTATATAGTCATGTGATAGAGTTGAGCACATTATATCATCACAATAATATACTATTTAACCGTATGGACAAGAAGCTACACCAACAAAGTATTTTACAACAATAAAAAATAGGTTTATATAGGAAAATATTATTAGTACATATGGATATCCATTAAGCTTAATAAGTGATAAAGGAACTCGTTCCCTAAATGAAACAATGTGCATACTTCTATTAGAATTCATGGCTGCACACCGTAAAACTACAATCTACCACCCATAAGAAAATAGAATAGTTAAATCATTCAAAAAATATTGAGTAGTGCTTTGGATAAGATACGTGAAACTAGGAACACAAATTGGGATGATAAAGATTCAACAAAGTGTTATGAGCATATAGACAACCTACAAACAATTAAAAACACTAACACCTTTCCAACTAGTGTTCAAAAAAAGAAGCAATGCTACTAAACGATTTTAGATTCCATCACTAAGGATAATATGAGTTACGAATTTGGATGATGATGCCTCAATCATAGAGTTCCTAAATAAACTTATGCGGATGGATGAGAGAATGACATATGAGCGATGGATCTAAGATGTAGAAAAGGAATGACAAAAATCATGGCATGATAAACAAATAAAGAACAAAATTTTGACTATCGGTGCCATAATACTACTATATGACTCAAAAATTGTGCAACATGCAAGAAAACTCAAGATACATTGGTTGGGACCATATGAAATACATGGGGCATGCAAATTGAAGGATCTAGATGGAGAGTTTTTACCAGGTCAATTCAATGGGAGTAGGCTAAAAACTACTTCCAATGAAGGCCCTACTTTGTAATTGAATAAGCATATCCCAATAGGATAAGTGTTATTTCGTTTCTAGGATAATTTCTTTCATGTACTTGGGATAGTCTTACTTTAATGCATATTTGTAATAAGTGCACATGTTGTGGCACAATACTAATCTCCATATGATATCTTCAATAGTCTTACTTTATTGGCTAGTTTTTATTTCATTTTTAACTTTAATTCAAAGAACTATTGGTTTTTTTTTCACATAACTACTCACGGTCATTGGTGTGCGAAAAGAAAAGGGAGTACATAGGGAAATCGATGCAACCTAGGAACATAAGTTATCTGTCATAGCTAGAGGCGTAGGGATAAAGCAACACAAATCCATAAAGTTCATGGCACAAACATGCAAGTGGATAAATTCATTTATGAAAAGTTTGAAATAGGGGAAAAACATGAAAATAATAAGTGGGAAACAACTCACAACCACTTGGTATTGAATGGAGTTAGAAAGGGAAGTGAAAGCTCATGCATTGAATGCATCAAATGAATGTGAGATTAGAATGAAAACAATGAAAATAAGTGAAAAAATGATTAGATCACCCAAAAACCTAAACCCATGTCGTAATTAGAGAACATGGCAAGATTTTATAAGTACCAAAGTTGAGAACATTGATGAAAAGCAAGTAGAAGTAACTAGTGGAGAAAGTTTTAATTTTTCATCGAGAAAGTTGGTTATTCAAGCTATGCAAATTTCTCTTGGGTTCCATTAACATGAAGGAAGATATTATTCAATAAGAGGATGAAATTTGAGGCACTTAACTACCCCAGAGTAAATTAGAGCTGATTTCGACTAGACAAAGCAAGAAGGTGCACCAAGAAGGGGTCGTGTGAGAATCTAATTCTTTGAGTGAGCTTGGTTCAAGAAGCTCCATAGAGTCAACGTCGATGAATATTTAGGTAGCACCTTGATAAGATAAATCTTAGAGGAAGAGAAAGAATGAAACATTGTAGAGGAGTTGGATAGATAGGAAGTCGAAGAAAAGACAAAAGCTAGTTCATTTGTGCAAAAAAAAAGGGCAAGAAAACTATGACGTTTAGTAGGAAGCTTGAAAAGGATCAAAATTCTGCATCACCACCACGACTCAAATTGGAGATGCAATATCCATAAGATGTTTTGGAGGTACAAAAATGGTGACACAAACACAATTCAAATGGTGACTTGTAAGAGGTGATTATTTTAATTTTTTTATATAATTTTAAATTTGGGTATATTTTATTTTGATTTTTATGTTTAGTATACATAAATATAACAAGTTGGAATATGTATCAATTTTGTAGGTTCAAATACACCAAATACTCAAAAAGATCTAGAAAGAACGTAACGAGTTGGACTTGATAGAAGAGGAAATCCCCATTGCAACATTCATGAATAGTTTATGAAGTTTGATTAATCCTTATATCAAACAATCTCGGATGAAAATGACATGCTACACAATTTAAGACCAACAAATACACATTCCCTCTCATTTCTAGATTGTATGTGGCTGATTTTGCTGAGAATTACTCATTTTCTCATCAAAAGGAGATTCAGACATAATATTATCATATTGATCAGGTTACTATCATGGTTCATGTATGTTATATGCATGCACAATTAGTTTTGGATGGTGTTGAAATTACAGAGAAGTTATTGATTAAGGAGTACCAATTCTATATAATTGATGATAAGGAATGTGACACCCACTTCATACAACAATGTTTTCAATTATTTTGGTTACACATCACAATTCAAATCCTCTTATCCCTTCTTTTTACTTAATCGATATCAATATTATCTCAAAATAACTCATTTGTGGAGTTTTTTAGAGTGGTCGTGGGAAGAGGGAACATGATGGTGCTGATGCATGCATAAAAGTTTCTTGCTTTAGTAGATTTTAGGATTCGATATAACTAAATGAAGAAAATCAATAAAACTCATAAATGAAAAGGTTTAATGATACCTATGTAGATGATCATGGGAGAAGGCGGATCTAAATGTGTGCATGAAGATTCTTTTCCAAAATCCGTGAACTCGCACACACACAAATTTTTTTGACAAGAAATATATTAGATAATAATGAGGAAAGTTGCTTGAAAAGACCAATCCCATCAACCAAATGGATTCCTTTGAAGGGTGTCAACTCACTTTTTTGATAGTTAAGCATGATAGAATGATTAAAATATAGATAATATCAATGATGTAGAGGAAAAATAATATATATGTAATGTATGTGTGCTTTGGGAATTAATCAACATACTTAATGATAGGTTGGGGAGGGTTGAAAATGTTTCCCATTTTTGGTTGGCCTTGTCACTCTATTTGAGGAGAAATTCTAACTACTAAGTGATTTCATCTGATTTAAGTGTGAGGGAAATGATGCATAGGCTTAACTTGTATTCGACATTGGATTGTTTCCATATAAATGGTTGATTCACAATCGTAGGTCAAAAATAGTGTCGTGTTCATAGGTTTCTCCTGGAAGGGTTGTCTAATAGAAACACAAACTTACAAGAAACAAATGATTAACAATGATTATAAAATATTAGGAAAATGTGTCAAGATGTAAAAGAATACAAAATAGGAATATTTTTAGCAAGGATTGATGTCGATCTAATGGATCAAGTCTTGCTGATGTGGGATATTGATGTTGATCACCAAAAAAATTGTGTTGATCAAAGTATGATTGAAAAAGCCTATTATTTTGAATGGAGGATTGAATACTTTTTGAATGTAAATACTTAGATTAATGTAGTTAAATATGAGAGTGATAAAAGCTTATAAATTCAAATAAAATGACATACCTTTGAAACCAGATGGAATTGGGATGACTAGATGTGAAGGAATATTTCTCCAAAGGGAGTTTGAGATAACAAGAGGTTCGACTACTTCACATCCGTTGTGGATAAAATCGAAGATCTTGGGATTTTCACCTATGAGCTTGGAGGTTGGATGTTAGAATTGATTTTGAAATCCTTGGGAAAAGGTATGAGTTGATTTTTATAGGATCAATGTCATTTCAATATATCCGCACCAATCGGTGCCAATTATGGCAAACTACACCGATTTTTGTTTAATTCGAGGAAAATGTTGAATTTGGTTTCAACCTTTTCCTTTTAAGTGGGTTTTCATCTTTATGGAGGTCTAAGATTTTTTTGAGTTGATGGGTGGGTTTTTAGGAGGTTAAGTTGTTTAGATTTATTTTATTTTTATTTGTTTTATTTATTTTGTGGTTGCGGTGGGTATGAATGGTAAAATGGTAAGTGTAATTCGATGCACGATAACAAAGGGGTGTCCTAGAGTGTGTACACACATATGGGAATTAGGGTTTTATAATCATGGTGTCTACATTTTCCCTTTTTTGTCAAGTTGTTTTTGATGGACAAGTCATTGAGCACAAATGAGTGAGATGGTTGGATTTATGTTGGATATGTGACCCCCTTAAAATGGGATTCATTGCAAGCCAATGTGATAGTCACCGTTTGAATGAACATATGGATAAATAAATTAAAGATGGTGTAGGATTGTATGTATTTTTGAGTAGATATGTTTCAATTTAAGATTCCCAATACCAAGCATGAGATGTATTTCCATAAAGGTGGGCTTACGCAACCAAAAATTCAAATGATAGTGGAACCAATGGGTTCTCAACCTCTAGACGTATGACTTGTAGGAAGTGGAGGGAAAAGGTTCTTGGGAGGCTAAAAAATCCATGGTATGTTGGGAAATGTAGGATCTTTTGTATGAGATAAAATTTTGGATTGTAGAGGGTTTTGGGTACTAAAAAGAAGCACATGCTTGAAAAGTGTGCATTTCAAAAGAGATTGATGTCATTTCGATGAATCGATACTAATTACAAATAAGTGTCGATTAGGTCGGGAGGCATATATATAAGATTTAGATGATCATGAGAGGTTATTATGTTTATTGTGATAATTGTTATAAATTTGTATGATTTTTACTATTTTGAGAGATGGAGGGTGATGGGAGTGGATAGAGGAGATGACAACCATCTCATATAGAGGTAGGTTCATTTTTGTATTTTTAAGTATATATATATTCTATATGTGGATATATCAATGGCATTGATCACTAGGATCAACGCTGATTTTGATAGGATCGGTGCTGATTTGGTATGTTTTGAATTTTTTTGAATGGATTTTGTTTTTTTTGACTAGTAATTTTCTTTGATGTGTTTGTGGATGCAGGAAAAGAGACACCTATTGATGAGGGATAAAGTGTTTTATTTATTAGGGGCTTTCGCGAGTACATGGGGGATGATGCTTGAGATATTTTGGAGGTGTTAGGGTTAGGTGGATTTTGCCACTATTGACATGTACATCATGATTTAGAGATGATAGTGGCCTTACTAGAGTAGTGGGATCCATCCACATGGAAATTTTGGTTTCTAACAGGGGAGATGATGATCACCCTAGAGGATGTATATAAGATCTTATGATTACCTATTCAGGGGTGAGTCGATTGTGCTAATTGATGAGGCTGGATGGGATCCATCCACGAGGATAGTTTGGTTGCCAACAAGGGAGATGGTGATCAACCTAGATGATGTATATGTGATATTATGAATAGCTATTCGGGGTGAGCCGATTGTGCTAATTGATGAGACCGGATGGGGGTGCAATGATGATGAGGTTGTATGGAGATGGTTATTTAGACATGACATACGTTACATGGGGATTTACATTTGAGGCTTTGTCGGATGATGTGATAGTTTGTGGGTACCTTAATTATGATGATGATAGTGGCATTACTAGAGTAGTGGGATCCATCCACGGGGACATTTTGGTTTCCAACATGGGAGATTACGATCATCCTAGAAGATATATATAAGATCTTATGACTACCTATTTAGGGTGAGCTGATTGTCTTTGATTGATGAGACTAGATGGGCGACAAAAATGATGAGGTTGTATGGAGATGGTGTATTAGACATGACATATGTTGCAGGGGGATTTGCATTCAAGGATTTTTGGGATTATGGGATAGCTAGGAGTACCCGATTATGATGATTACAATGGGCATTAGTTGTTACACTTTACTAGATTCTCGACAGAGGCCATTTTCCATGGGAATTGGCGAGGGTTGAGCAGACATGGTTGAGTATCAAATATTTTTTTCTTGGGGGAAAAATCTACTAGCATAGGTGTATAGGGAGTTGTGGGAGTTGTTAGAAAGGAGGAGCTATAGTGTAGATTTGACATTAATTTTGTAGTGTTGGGTGTAGGAGCACATCATGAGTGATCTAGCCACATGGGCTTCCTTGGGTCGAGATAACATGACATGGATTTTTATGTTGGGTTTTTGAGATGGAGGAGTGAGTTATCTCGGGATGTAGTATCTCAAAGTTTAAATTATTGCGTGGGGTTGTTGGATGGGTTGGGGGATGATGATGTAGTATGGAGGTCATATGTACACTTCCCTGTATGCCTTGGAGAGGGGGATGAGCTATGGATGATGTAATAAGAGAGATGGATGTGGGGATGGTGGGTAGAGATGGTGGAGGTAGTACATTTTGTGTGGGTGTAGTGAAATTTAGGCTTGGTACAAGATATACTAGACAATCCTATCTTCTATAGGAGAGTGTATGGAGATAAAAAGCTACCCGCTACATAGATGCGAGATATTCAAGAGATGAGAGAGGAGGTAGCACTGATTGAGATAGATGATGTTGAGGTGAAACCTAAGTATGCAACAACGTAGTGGGGAATATGCTAGCTTGAGGGAATACAAAACCTAAGTATGTAACACCCGATAATGTCTCTTCCCTCCCCGACCTTTCCCATTCTCTAGTACATGGGAGGACATGGGAGAAGGCTATAAATACAAGGAGGAGCAAGAGAATTGAGGCATTCATAAATTCAAAGAGATCAAAGAGAAAATGTTTAAATTTAATGAGAGCAAGTGAGAAAGATCTTCATCTTTGGAGTGGAGTTGTAGGAGCAAGGTTTAGAAACAGAGTAAGCAAGTATAGGAAGGGAGAGGCTTACATTGTTGTCTCCATTTTCTACTTCTTGCAATCTGTAATTGTCTATAATTAACCAATAAAAGTGGGAAGAAATAACATTTTCCCCTTCCCAACCGTATTTCCTCCATTGGGGGGTTTTCAGGATAAAATTGTTGGTGTTTAGAGTTTGAAATCTTTCCTATTCTTTGCAATTTCATTTCTATAACACTAGATAACAAGTCACTAAATCTCCAATCTTCAAGCAATCTGTCATTTTCCAAAGTTGAAAGTAGAACAACATAATTTTGTGATTTCATAGAGTTCCAAAGTAGAAGTAGAAAACACTTAGTTGAACTTGCACACAGAGTCCATGCGGAAGAATGGCATAGGAGAAAAAGCACAAAGGTATAGGAAGGCGTCACGCGTGGAGGTGTAGAGTAAGACTCTCAAGGACTTAGCTGATTTTGGAGATCAGGTCTATTCTTAGAGATTGGCATGTGGAGTACACAAAGCAATGCCGAGATTTGCATGCCACACTCTTCGTGGAGATTTTGGAAGGACATGTCAACTCACTCTTGCATGGGCATAAGTTAAGAATAGATCCATCACTTCAGTTAACTATCAACAATCTATAGATAGCATACTTGCATGTATGGCTATAATTGTAAAAAGGCATGTGGCTATTATTAGCATGTGACCTATTTCTGGTAGAGTTAAGTGGTGAAGGGTTAGTTCCCCACCCTATATATATGTGTGTGTAATGAATTACTTAGAGAATATAGAGACATACATAGAGATACAGATGGAACCATATGTTTGGAGGAATGGAAAAACATGAGTACATGCGACTGGATAATTGTAACAGATCCATGCGTGCATGCCTGGTATTGTATGAAGCTATTGTATTGTTGGTTCAATGAATAGATAAAGGAAATTGGCTGAACAAAGTGTGTGATGTGTTTTATCAATGCATGTTATTACTTTCATGATGATTTACCTTTAGCGCTTATAGATCTAGTTGGATATAAATGGTGAATGGATGGATTAGTTCCTAAAATATATGTTTACTATTTTATCATACCACCATTCTACTACTACAACTATTAAGAGGGACCCGGTACCTTTACATGCTTCGAGTGAGCGCTCAGCCTAGGTTGAGTGATGTGCCAATGCATGACTAGGTGTTAACTAACAATTCTAGGTTGCATCATTGGTTCCTTAAGTCACGGACCTCTTTTCATTGTTTCGAATGGTTCGTGATGAAGACATACCAGCTAACCTTGCAAGCGTTGAAGAATGGATTCATGATCTAGAGGAAGAATACGCATGGAGGTTTGACACTGGATCCGGATTTAGCGCACGTACTTGGGTAGAGTAGAATCTGTATGATAGTTTATATGAAAGCTTCTTTGCTATCTTTCCAGTAGAATTGTATGAATGGTTGACTGTGTATGCATCTAAGCGGAATTGGAGGTATCACACACTTGTTTGGACACAGGAGGAATTTCAAACACTATATGATGTTGACCTAAGTTGGAATCACGCGGTAGATACCTAGTTTTGCGGTGTCCTAAACAACTATATCTTGGAGTATTCAATTTCGACTTATTCGTGCCCAGGAGGTAGCAGAGTTATAGTTTCTATGGTATCCTAGAGGGACATATTTGCAAGGTATTCCACTAGCAATCAAAATACTAATGGTAACATTAAACTTGGAAGCTAAACCCATGGAAAGCTAAAGAATCTCCATGCGCGGGGGTAGGAATAGGATTGGTGAAAGATGGCAGACCTAGTGGCAACATGACAGAGGGAAGAAAGGCAGCTAAAGTATGATGAGGTGTGCAGAGAGGGAATTATGCAAGAGGCAAGAAATTGTAGAACGGATGGTGTTGTGGAGAGAGATGGCTCATGAAGGATTTGAGGCTCATGGGGAGGAAGAAGAGCAAGAGCATCAGGAACTCCCCCATCTAGGGAAGCATGACAGAGAGAACCCTCTTCGCCTCACATGGAAGTGCGCTAGTAGATATGACCTGGGCCGCGGGTGTGCATCTAAGCCAACCTGTTGACCTAGCCCTTGCGCTTGGTTTTCCAGTATCTAGTACAATAGGTAAAAGTAGTTTTAATTCAGGAAGTGAAAGCACAGAAATAGGTCAGATAACAAGTACACCAATGGCAGCACATACATAACTTTGTTATTCTTTGGGGGTATGTTATCAGGCTCATCATCTACACAGAATATGAGCACGCGAGTGTGGGAATCACCTCTGGAGCTGGGACCACTTCCCAGACTGTAGGGGTCCAATATAGTACCACTATTGGGGCACAAGGGAGTGCATCCACGGGCCCTATTCCAAATTCTGGAGGAGGATCGGGTGGTATGGGTAGTTCTAGTTCCAGGTGGTTCGGGTGGTATTGGAGGAAGAGGAAACCAAGGAGGTTCTAGGTCGGGTGGTCAAGGCCCGCAGCAACCCCAAAACATTTATATGGAGATGTCCCTTCATCTCCCAAAATACAGAGGTATCGAGGATGTTGTTAACATGTTCATATGTGTGAAATATTGTGGCATGCAAAAAGGTATTACGGACCCTGAACGCAAGGCAAGTCAATTTGCTACTACATTGCAGCACGCGTGTGCATAGTTGGTATAGGAAGTTTGACCCCAATCAAACTTGTATTGACTATGTAGCATTGAAAGATGCTTTCTTAAAAGAGTTCCACATCCCAGAGTTTGAGCAGAAGAGTATAAGCACACTCAAGGATATAAAGCAAGGCACTACTAAAAGTGTATGTGAGTATGATGCATGATTTAAAACACTTCTATCCAAACTCTCTTATGACATTCATGCAAGTCAACATGCACAATGGTTTGTCGGGGACTGATTACCCCATTTCAAAGAGCACTATCGCATAAGACTTATACCGATCCGCGTGAAGCATTGGAAGCCACTTTACGTGCTGAAGCAGTTGGGAGTATTGACACTAGAGTTAGTCCATTTTTGGAAGCTTAGATAGCGGCTATGGAAAAATAGTTAGAGAAATTATCGGAAAACTCAGCTCATGAAATGTGCTTAGGATCTGGTGTACAGATTGTGAAGTGGAAGGGCACACTAAGGATAGTTTCCCTCGCATAACTATACGTTTGTTGTTATTAGACTGTGAGATTTTCCATTTGAACCATGATGTTAGTCATTTCCCCCTCCTACAATGTGTGATAACGAAGAATGTATCCTCCTTTGTAAAATTTGTAGGTCCACGACCCATGATATTGAGGACTCAGTAGATTGATTGGCTAGATCCATGATGCCATTGATATTGGGGTCAGACAGGTGAGTGTGGTTGATAATTCTAAAGGGAAGAATGAGCATTAGGATAGGGATTATAATAAAACCCACTATGATAGGAATGACAGAAGGTTTAAAGGGGCTTGTGAAAGGGGACGAGGATATAGAGGTGGATATGGAGGATGAGGCCGAGGTGGAGGAAGGAGTGAATTCCCTCGAGGAACTTGCTATACATGTGGCTCACCTGACCATTATAGGTGTGAATTCCCGCAAAATATTTCCTGTTCATTTTGTGGAAAGGGGCATAGTTATGAAGAGTTCCTGACTTGTATGAGCATCTCAATAAGCAACACAAGCAAGAAAACAAGGGCACGGGATGGTTAGAATCTAGTGCGTGATAGAGAATCAATGGATGCCAAAGTTAACACTAGAACCTGAGGTGGTAATAGTCAAGATAACCACACGAGATGAGGCGGCATGCGTAAGAGAGGTGTTACAACAGAAGCCGACAATCACTAGGGAGGAAGTTTTACATGCTAGATATCCATATCCAACTCATCAGAAAGAAGTCTATCAGGACACAATGGAGGTCCTTAGGAGCCTTCAAGGTGAGATACAAGGTTTAAAAGAGTAGTCTCGGAAATTGGAGCACAAGGATACAAAACAAGCCCCATCGATATTGATGACATCAGAGAGGTATGTAGAATGTTGCACCAGAGAATATTATTCCTTTATTAGGAAATTGGTTGAAAGGGAATACTCCACACGCAAGAACTGAGACTAGAGACAAATACTTCATGTGAATCTTCCTCCTGATAGCATTGACTATGACAAGGAGATCACTTTGAATGTTGTTGTGGATGGGTGGCTACTGAGCAATATTCTGATTGACACAGGTGTGGAAGTAAATGTACTTACATTGATATGTGGGAACAAATGGGGAGACCCCCATTGCAGCCATCATCTAATGTATTGTTCATGGCAAATAGAACAAAAGCTACTCCCATAGGAGTTTTGAAGGATGCATCTATCACTATACAAGGGGCCAAGTTCACAGGAGACTTTGAAGTGCTAGCACTTGCGGAAGCAGATAGTTTCCTAGCTTTGCTTGGGCGCCCTTGGTGTTATGTGAACAATGCTGATTTGAGGTTTAACAAAGGGTATATCAGCTTTGAGAACAAGGAGGAAAGGGTCATAATACCATTGATAGATGGGAAATCCGTGCCATATGTGGAACCTTTAAGCGAAGAGGACTTGAACATAAATCTATGTACACGCTATTCGGGACCCAGAGGTCAATGATCCATCTAAGGAAGGAATCCTTCATTGGGAATATTCTCAGTCAATCAGCGATACTACTAGTATTTCTTGCGATAATTGGGCTCATGGCACTTATGAACTGGTGGGCGCAAAGTTAAGCGCGTGGTTACTGGTAAGATGGGTTTTCACTTTGTTCGATGTATAGGTCGTGCAATACCCCGCTATACCGGATCTGAAGATTTGGTTGGGTTCTTACAGGCCATAGAAACAAATTGGGATGATGAACTTAAACGATGCACTATGTTGTCATATACTTTGGGCGGGACGGCCACACACTGGTGGGTAGTCCACAGGATAATCTCTTAGAATGGGAAACGATTGGGACCACCTTATCAACTAGGTTTTCAAGAAGTAATGCACCTACAAACATAAGCCCTTATCATGGTGATCAACCTGCTCAACATCATATCTAGCAGTGTGAGAGACTTTGGATAGTAGGCCAAGAAGCATTACCACCTTCACTTTGGGTGCATCGGTTTTATTCTACTCTAAAAGGTTACGCACGTGCTTGGTATGTCTATGTTGAATTACATCGCGACACTGGCAACTGGAAAACTTTGACTACAGGGATGATCCAAACATTTGACTTCTTTTCATCTACACCACCAGTGAACACAACTTTAAGCTTTATCCAAGTGCTTAACTATGGGAGATAGAGGGAAAGTGGAAGAACTTGTTCAGGAATTATTTGGTGAGACAGAGATAGGGGCACACTTTGTGGATGAAGAAGATGATATCATATTACTTGAGTGCACTTCTTTGGAAAAAGATGAGGGGAAGATGGTATACATAATTGATGAGGAGGAAGTTGAGCACTTGGACGTGGATCATTCACATGGAACATGTGAAGTGTTATCCAGTGCGGATGTAGATGCACGCGCATATCATGAACCTATGAAGACAACAAAGGTCAATATAGGCACAGAAGTTGAACCTAAGGAGGTGATAATTGGGGATTACTGGTCAGAATTAGAGGTAGCAAAGATCATAGAGTTACTTCATGATTATGAGGACTTATTCCCAAGAGGATACCATGAACTTAAAGGCATGCATATATCACTCGGAGACATGAAGATAAAGCTCAAGGAAGGTGCGTGCCTTGTTAGGAAGTGACCATATCGATGAATCCCAATTTGTGTGAGAAAGTAAAGGAGGAGATTGACAAGATGCTGAAATCCAGGATCATTCGACCACTGGATGAATCAAAATGGGTCAGTCCTATGGTGATAAGCATCAAAAAGGATGGTAGGATTTGAATTTGTGTTGATTATAGGGAGTTGAATGCAACATGTGTTATAGATCCCTTTCCTACACCATTCACGGAGGAAATATTAGAAGGGGTGGCTGGGCACGAAATATATTCATTTACAGATGGGTTTTCAGGGTATCATCAAGTTAGGATTGCCCTAAGATCAAGAGAAGACCACCTTCACTACTGAATGGGGAATCTTTGCTTATACTATGATGCCCTTTGGATTGAAGAATGCACCTGCTATATTTTCAAGGATAGTGGTACAAGCCTTCAAGGATTTTATTCATAACTTTTTACAGGTCTATCTTGATGATTGGACTATTTATGGGCTGATTAAGGATCATTGTGACAATCTGCGCTTAATGTTTGAAAGATGTCGACAATTGAGTATCTCATTAAATATCAAGAAGTGCATCTTTGCTACTCCCTTTGGCACACTTTTAGGACATATCATCTGTAAGGAAGGGTTGTTGGTTGATCCAACTAAAGTTGCAGTCATCATTGGCTTGAAAGCGCCGCCAGTCAGCGCGAGGTGCACGGATTTTTGGGTCATATAGGGTATTACCGGAAGTTTATAAAAGGGTATGCAAAAGTTGCCACGCCCTTGGAAGAGTTTCTCTAGGAAAAGGTACATTCTATTGGGGAGCACAAAGAAGCGCATTTGAGATATTGAAGAAGAAACTTACTACCGTGCCTATCTTGCATTTTCCTTCATGGGATAAACCTTTTCATGTTCATGTGGACGCTTCTGGCACAACCATTGGTGTTGTCTTAGCTCAACCAAGCGAAGGTATCATTGATCATCCCATTTTCTTCGCTAGTAGGAAGTTGACCCTTGCAGAACATAATTATACCACTACAAAGCGCGAGGCCTTGTCCATGATCTATGCCTTGCACAAATTTTGTCAGTATTTGTTGGCTACACCATTTGTGTTTTATACAGATCACATGGCATTAAAATATTTGGTGAACAATCCCATTTTACAGGGGTGCATATGTCGGTGGGTACTCTTATTTCAAGAGTTTGACTTTACGGTTGTGGTAAAACCAAGAAAAACAATTCTGGACCGGATCACTTGTCTAGAATTCAATCAGGGGAAGAGGCACAAACAATAGAAGAGACCATGCCTGATGCACAATCTGTATAGGTTACAACATGTGCCATCAGAATTAGAGGACATTGTTGTCTTTCTGAGAATTGGTATGGCACCCAAAGGCATGAAAGCTTTAGAGAAGAAGCAACTTTCTATTCACGCGGACACCATTCATGTTAATTAGTGGTGATTTGTACAAGCTAGGCAGAGATGAGGTGTTACGCCATTGTGTCTTGGAGCATGAACAAAAGGACATAATGGAAGAAGCACATGGTGGTATTGTAGGTGGCCATTATGCAGGTGATGCAACAACGCGCAAGATCCTACTTGTTGGGTTATGGTGGGAAACATTGTACAAGGATTGTAAAGAGTATTGTAAGACATGTGACCATTGTCAATGTCTCGGTCAACCAGGACAAAGGGATGAGATGCCCCTACGACCAATAACGAGTGCAAAACCCTTTGAGAAATGGGAAATTGACTTTGTCGGGCCTATCTCACCACCGCGCAGGACTGGATCATGCTATATCATCACTTGTATAGATTATCTTACCCGATGGGAAAAGTAACACCTACAAAGGACTGTATAATGACTACAATAACATGGTTCTTATGGGAGAATGTCCTTACAAGGTATGGTTGTCCTTTAAGTTTAACAAGTGATAGGGGCACACATTTTTTAAATGAGACAATACGAATTATTTTAGACGAGTTTATGGTTGCCCACCATAAAACTACACCCTATCACCCTTAGGAAAATGGGACTGCTGAGGCTTTTAACAAGATCTTGAGCCACACATTGACCAAGATTTGTGATGTTGGGAGGAAATATTGGGATGATAAAGTATCTCTGTTCTTTGGGCTTATAGAACAACATACAAAAGATTGAACAAAGCCACACCTTTTCAATTGGTGTTTGGCATGGAAGTTGTTCTTCCTCTAGAATTTATGTTACCTTCCTTGCGCATTGCATGCTGGAGGTCTAGCTGATGAGTAGGCCTTGGAAGAATGGATTATGAAGATGGTTCAACTAGATGAGTGCCACGCCATCGCACGCTGGAGTCAGAAACAGAGAAAGCGCGACAAAAGGCATGGCATGATCGACACATCAGGGATAAGAAACTTGCGGTGGGACAAATGGTACTTCTATATGACTCCAAGTTTTTGTGCCATCCAGGAAAGCTCAAGGTGCATTGGTTGGGGCCATATGTTATCACTCATATACTTGAGTTAGGTGCTTGCCAGTTGGAAACAATTGATGGCACACGGTTTCCTGGTTACTTTAACGGGAGTAGGTTGAAGCCCTACTATAAATAAGTCTTCTTGGTATTTGTAATAAGGAAATATTGCCAGATACATTAGGTTTCCCTTTATGCATTTCCTTAATGTATTTCTTTCATCGTCGCTATGCTTTGTCAATTTTATCTCTTGTTTGTGTAATAAGTGCGCTTATGCGCATGAAACTAACTACAATATGAAGCATGTTGATGCAGAGGACTACACATCCTTTTCATGTGGGGTGGATTGTTGGTAACTCTCAGGGATATGTTGTGAAGATGTCATGTTGTGGGTGTTGAAAGAAGGTTGCTAAGGGTAACTGATAAAAGATTGCTTCTCAAGATAAGAAAGGATGAATATGGATAAGGGAAAGTATAATGCGAGGTAAGCGGTGGCCATGGTAATTACTAGGAGATCATGCAGTGATGAGGTACTCAGGTGCGAAGGTGCATGCTGAAGAGAAGTCTATGACAAAGGGTAAAGAGGCGTGCTAGAAGGTTATAGCTTTGGCATGAAAATATACCGCATGGAAATGATAAAAATGGGTCATAAATGAGGAGAATTTGGTAGGTGGAGGAGTAATTAATGTAGTAAAAAGTAGAAATCTATATAAGGATGGGATGCAATTTCATTTTTACCCTTATGACTATGAGAATTCGATAGAGAGCCTATACGCGAAGAGCATAAAGCTAACTAATTCAAGGTACGAAGCAAGCGAACCAGGTGCGGAGAAGAGATTTGTTTATTAGAAGGGCTTGGATCCCCTAGAAAAAGGGTTTGACGAAGCAGAGTAATACAACAGAGTTAGGGTGCGCAAGTTCATGATTACAAATTAGGGCATAGAAGAATCGGGTTAGGGTTTGAAGCAAATTACTCAAAACACACAACAACTGACCTCTACAAAACAAAACCCTGAAAGAGAATGGCACCAAAGAAGAAAGCAACACCGATAAAAGAAAAGAAGAAGGTGGTGGTGGAAGAAGAGGAGGAGATGGCCTCAAGAGAAATTTCTCTGAAATGCAAAGACTCAAGAAGTTATTATGGGGCAGGAATGAAATACCCACATAAGACAGAGCAAGATAAGTGAATACAATCACCGAACCAGTGAAAACCAGAAGAAGTTAGATGACCTGCTCACCTCTCGAATGAATAGGCGCACTGAGGATGGCATGCCAACTTATGATGATGCCGAGGAAAATCTACTCAAGGGTAATGGTGTCTACCAGCTTTATGAGCTTCCATACTTTGGAAATTATGCACCCTTATACAGATGGCTGATGAGCCGAGTCCATGAGGACTTCTTCTACTTCACAGGATGGAGGGTAAGACTGATACCCATCCTCATTGCCATAGTTACTGGATTACGGGCAATGGTCGAAGACATTAAGACCAAATTAGTTGACAAAAGTGCCATTTTGGAGACACAGAAGGCACTGGGCTACCAGAAAGGACCGCACGGGATGGACATTGACAAGTTGAAAAATTGTCCAATAGAGACAGTAAAGCAACACATCTAACCACAAAGTTAAATGACCAAGAACGTTGGTCACAAGTTAATTCTATGTGGTTGCATGTGGCCAAGCACATGTAAGAGGGAATCATCTATAACATCGCCAGATTCATTGCAGAGCGGATAGTTGAGGAAGCGCATGAAGGGAGTAAGATAAGTTCGGCCGTATCTTACTGAGTTTAGTCTTCATGGAGATCGGGGTACCAGATGGCCCAAAAGAGAACATATGGGAATACCCCACGAATCATAAGTCTCTAGCTGAGTGATTCAACAAATATCTTTGCAAAGGGTCGATGACGAGGAGGTTAAGGAGCGTCTTTGAGATGTGGTATGATAGGATTCATGTGGCGTTTGGAGAAGAATGGCGCATACCCAAGGATTTTCCCTCGGTCCTAGGAAAACAGGTATAATTTGCAGTCTACCAACATTTCTGTATTGCACGCTTCCCAATGGTAGATGGGTCATGGAGCCCCTAGTGTAAACTACCATATGCATTTCCCGCACAATACTTCCAAGCTGCAGTTCATCGGTTCACCAACACATGGAGGTTGGTATTTAATGTAGACAAGGTGGACTGTGAGTATCACACCCTGAGAAAGACTTATGGATATCCAGGGAGGAATGCATACAACGAGAATAACATCTCGAAAATCTTAAGCATTAAGCCAGAGACAGTGGCCATTGTGGATATCGGGGCTTCGTGCTAATATACCTCCAACTGAAGCCTAAAATGGAGAATAACAAGTATGTGGAGAATGAATTCATGCTTCCAGGGCCACCGAAGGGAAAGCATACTATGGAGAACATTTTGACACCTAGGCCCTCTCGCGCCAAGAAAGATGATGAGGAAGAGGATGAAGAACCCGAAGATAGTGGCGGCCTGGTGCAAAGGAGGAAGCAACCATCTGGCTAGGAGGGGGAGCGTGTGACAATTCCCTAGGGAGAAGGAGTTACGGGGAGGAGTAGGGCACACAAAGATTTAATAAGGTGTTTAAGCGCACAAGGGCACAAGGAGGAACCCCGCAGGTGAAGGAGCCAAAGGAGAAGAAATGGAGAAAACTCAGGATAAGCGAGGAAACAGAGGAATCTGAGGAGAAGGCACCTTCATCTCCAACTGGAGAAGAGCCTCAACATGAGGAGGAGAAGATGGAAGGAGAAGAAGGGGGTCAATCAGAGGCTACACAGGACAAGGGTGGGGATACATCTAGTATTCCCAACCTTGATGCAGCCATTCCAAGAGGACCCCGATCCCATCGAACAGGGGAGGACGCCAAGGCACATGCCATGGGGTATGCAGAAGACCCAAAGTTGATCATTCGCACTTGGTTCTAGAGTACCATCGAGCAGAAGGATTTATTTGGATGGGCACTCATGGATGAGGACAAGGTGACTCTGCGCACAAAGAAGCAACTCTCATGGTCTATGCACACACACATGGATGAGCTCAACTTTGATGTCGGTGAAGAATCGTGTGTGTCAAGTCGGTTGAAGAAGGCACCTGAAACGTGCCACATGACAATCAAACCATCAATGATGTCAAATGAGCAGGTGAGAAATGCTCTAGTGAAAGTATCCTCAAGTAGCAAGAAGAAACATAGATAAATCTACTACCATTAAGGCACTGACAGAGAGATTAAAAGCCAAGGATGTGGAGATAGCGCACCTAGTCCAGGAAAAGGACTTAATCAAAAGAAAATATGACACTTTTTTTAGTATGGTAGAGGAAATTGAGATGATGTTATAAAGGTATGCCCAAATTTGGAATCCCGGGTACCAAAAGAATTTCCTTCTGCGATGCACTATGTGAAAACAATGATAACATTAGTGTTGGAGGATGAAAAGGTGCACATATCCTCACAGCCCAAGGACTATGGGGAAAAGATAGAAAAGGTGCAAGCTGCAGTAGCTAGGAAGATTACTACTTATGAAGGTCTACCGCTAAAGCCACCATGCGATGAATTGAAAAAGTCCAATCATGCGCTAACCATATGCACAACCCTAGATGTGTTGATCGTGGTGAAAACCTTGGAGGAAGAAAATGAGGTCCACAAGGCAATGAAGGATGCTTCCCTAGGCCACGCTGAACGCTTAGTCCTGGTAAAGAAAAAGTGCGAGGCACTAGATGCGGTGTAGGCACCGCATAAGGAGAGGTTGGAGGAGCTAGGAAAGCTCATTGCTCAGAAGATGGATGTACTAGGAAGGGGTGCAAACCTCTATGTCAAGTGTAATGCTTGTAATACAAAATGAGCAAGGGAAACTCTCCATGGAAGAGCTGCAGTCCATCATTGCAGATGTGCCTGAAATAACAGGAGCAACGCTAATAGCGTGGGAGAACCTTGAAGCAGATATCAAAGAAGAATATCCAGAGTTGCTTGCTTTAGGATGAGATGGAGGGGCCTGAGGCCTAAACAGTTTTGTTAGCTGTGTATATCTTCTTCAAAATTCTTGTTCAAGATTCTTATTCAAAATTCTTTATTCAACTATTCTTTATCCATTCTATGTATAATTTTTAGCATCGCCATCATTGTCGGGGTGACAATGAGATTAGTGTGGGGTAATGTTGATAAGAGAAAACACTTAGTTGAACTTGCACATAGAGTCCACGTGGAAGAATGGCATAGGAGCAAAAGTGCAAAGGTATAGGAAGGTGTCACGCACGGAGGTGTAGAGTAAGACTCTCAAGGACTTAGCCGATTTTGGAGATCAGGTCTATTCTTAGAGATTGGCATGCGGAGTACACAAAGCGATGCCGAGATTTGCGCACCACTCTTCATGGAGATTTTGGAAGGACATGTCAACTCACTCTTGCATGGGCATAAGTTAAGAATAGATCCATCACTTCAGTTAACTATCAACAATCTATAGATAGCATACTTGCATGTATGGCTATAATTGTAAAAAGGCACATGGTTGTTATTAGCATGCGACCTATTTCTGGTAGAGTTAAGTGGTGAAGGGTTAGTTCCCCACCCTATATATATATGTAATGAATTAATTAGAGAATATAGAGACATACATAGAGATATGGATGGAACCATATGTTTGGAGGAATGGAAAAACACGAGTACATGCAATTGGATAATTGTAACAAATCCATGCGCATGCCTAGTATTGTATGAAGCTACTGTATTTTTGGTTCAATGAATAGATAAAGGAAATTGGCCGAACAAAGTGTGTGATGTGTTTTATCAATATATGTTATTACTTTCATGATGATTTACCTTTAGCACGTATAGATCTGATTGGATATAAATGGTGAATGGATGGATTAGTTCCTAAAATATATGTTTACTATTTTATCATACCACCATTTTGCTACTGCAACTATTAAGAGGGACCCGGTACCTTTGCGCACTTCGCACTGGCGGCGCTCACTTAGGGCCGAGTGATGTGCCAACGTGACTAGGTTTTAACGAACAATTCTAGGCTACATCAACAACTATCTCCTTTTTTTCTATAGCTTGTGATTTATATTTGGAGCTCCAAGAGTGTTATAAATTGAGAATAAAAAGTCCAGTGGTATTTTTAGGTCTAACGGATTAGGATACCAAGAAAATTTGATCATTTTTATGCTCTGTTGAATAATTCCTTCATTCTGAAGCTTTCAAGAATGAAGGTTTCATTCGAATAATAGAGCTTGATGTCTAGTGCTTGTGTAAGCTGGAAATTTGAGAGGATTTCTGAGGTTCAATTTTATTTTCCAAGATGCATAACTCCAATGTTTGAAAATGTTTCTCTAGATGCAACGACATTTTGATTCAAACACTAGATGGTTCTTGAATGTCCAATATTGCCATAGAGCCCAATAGTCCTCAATCCTTAGATACAGGGAGACACCGTTACTTGGCTTCCATTTATAATGATAGAGATATTTGTAAATTTGTGTTATGACCTCTAAATTTGTATGCATTTCAAGTTGTTTAGAAATCACATCACACCCTTAACTAGGCTTGATGACTACCCCTATCTTTTTGAAGGAAATTTTGAAAGCATCCATAGGTTTATCATAGAAGGAATTATCAATGAATGGAATGTCACTAAGCCGTAGGCCACTGACTCCCATTCGAAGTAAATAAGTAAGATTTATTAGGTGATTGATGACCCCTCTATGTTCTTAGCCATTCCCTTGTTGCTATACTTATTTTGAACACTTCAGGAAGTTCTTTCAAATTTTCTATCCATTCCAAATAGTGAAGATATTTATCTTTCTCTATATGAGAGGATACTGCAAGCAATTCATTCCGATCCTACAGGTCTCCACGTTGGTATATTATTTATGTTTTTTCCATTACCTTTCAGATTTTTTTTTTTGTTGCAATGGTGGCCATAAAATATGTATATAGGGAGCTCTTGAATGACCTATTTAACTAGGATGAATTGAACCTGCCAATGATAACTAAAGAGGTTAGTCCACTGGTTGGTTCTTGATTTCATAACAATCTTGTGCCTTAATAGTTTATAAGACAAGATGATATTTGAATTTAATTAAATAGCTTCTTTCCTTGGCCTATTGCGATGATCCCAAATAATTACCTCAAACGTTCTTGATATCCTTTTAATATTTATATTCAATAAAAAAAGGATCATTTATATAGTTTGGATTCCAATGTTGAATGTATCTTTGGCAACAAACATATCATCGTCATGAGAAATGTTAAGTTTCTAGAGTATGGATAATCCTTATCGAGTTAGTGAGATAAACCAAGAACTTTCAAGGAAGAAGAGGTTGTTGTGAATATGAACATGTATCAAAACAAAATGTTTTTCCCGAGAGATTGTTGGGTCAAACTGAATCACGAAGGTCCACATTTGCACACCAAGAAGCCAAAGGATATACACTAATGACACAAGGTGTCAAACATGTGGTTTTTTTCCATCTTCCAATGGGTCATCCTAGCTTGCATAATACCATACATGGAAATATGAGAAATGTGATTTTTTTTTCGAGAGGAAAAGAGAGTGAGATTGAGATTGAGATTGTGTGTGTGTGAGAGAAAGAAAACATGAGAGGGAGAGAGAGTGAGAGGTTTTCCAATCCATTATTTTGTAAATGGTAGCTCATGGCACCAAACCAACTGCGCACTGAACACATTCGGGTCACTAGGTAAACACTTTTGGAGGCTTTGTTTTGGTGTCAGATGGCGTCGTTTCTTCCGGCTAATACGTCGAGAGTAGTCCCTTAAGAACCCAGAGACAAAATAGGCTATAACTTCGACGGGTGATTTATCAGTCTCCATGGCACCTGGATATGTATCGTCTTATCCTACACCTCTGATTCGGACCCTCTACAAAATCCTATCTCATTTTTCTCCATATCCATTCGGTTCTTTTTTGCTATCCTATTGTTTGCAAAAACAAAAATACTACCGTAGTTTGAGTCGGTGAAAGGTCACAAATGCAATATTTTACAAATGGAAGCTCTTGGCACCAAACTCGACTATGTCGACACATCTAGGTGTCCTAGTAAACTCTTATGGAGGATTGGTTTTGGTTCCAGATGGTGTTGCTGCTTCTGACTAATTCGTTTGGGCGTAGTCACTTGAGAGCCCGAGAGACCAAAAAGGCTATAACTTCGATGGGTGATTTCTCGGTCTCCATGGCACCTAGAGACATCTTGTCTGATCCTATAACTCCATGTCAGGAGCCTATACAAAATTCTATCTCGGTTTTCTCCATCTCCATTTGTTTATCTCATTGTTTTATTGTTTACTAAAGCACAAAATATTGTAGTTTAAGTCAGTGTAAGGTTGCCAAAGACAATATTTTGCAAACAAAAGATCTTGGAACCAAACCAACTATACCAAAACATCCAAGTGACCTAGTAAAATCTTGTGGAGGAATTTTTAGTGCCGAACGATGTCGTTGCTTCCGGGCTACTTCGTCTAGGCATAGTCCCTTAAGAGCCCGGAGACCAAAAAAGGCTATAACTTTGACATGTTATTTCTTGGTCTCCGTGGCACCTGGAGATGTCTTGTTTGATCCTACACCTCCACACCAAGACCCTAACAAAATCTTGTCTTGGTTTTATCCATCTCCATTTGATTCTCTCGCTTTCCTATTGTTTGCAAAAACACAAAATACTTTAGTTTGAGTTAGTGTAAGGTTGTCAAATGCACTATTTTGGAAACATAAGCTCTTGGCCTTGAACCGAACCACTGTGCCAACATGTCCGGCTCACCTATTAAACTCTATTGAAAGCTAATATTAATTGCTAAAAGGTGTTTTTTCTTCTAGGCTACTTCCCAGGCGTATTCTTTGAGCCCGAAGACTAAAAAGGCTATAACTTTGACGGATGATTTATCAAACTCCATGGCACTTGGAGACATATCGTATGATCCTACAACTCCACATTGGGACCCTATAAAAATAATTTCTCATTTTTTTCCATCTCTATTTAGTTCTCTCGCTATCCTAGTGTTTGTAAAAGCTCAAAATAGTGTAGTTTGAGTAAGTGTACGGCTGTCAAACACAATATTTTGCAAATGAAGCTCTTGGCATTGAACCAAATGTGAGAACACATCCATGTGGCATAGTAAATGCTTGTGGAGGATTTGCTTATGTGCTAAACGGTTTCATTTTTTTCGGGCTACTTTGTCCGGGAGTAGTCCCTTAAGAGCCCTGAGACCAAAAAAAGGCTATAACTTCAACGGGTGATTTCTCGGTCTCCATTGCATCTGGAGATGTCTCATATGATATTAATCCTCCACACTGAGACCCTCTACAAAATCCTATTTTTATTTTCTCCATCTCAATTCGGTTTTGTCACTTTCCTATTGTTTGTAAAAGAGAAAAATATTGTAGTTTGAGTCAGTGTAAGGTTGCTAAACGTAATATTTTACAAATAGAAGCTCTTGGCACCGAATTGACTGTGCCAACATGTTCAAGTGACCTGGAAAATTATTTTGGAGGCTTTTTTTTGGTGCCAAATGGTGTTGTTTCTTCCAAGCTACTTCGTTTAAGTGTAGTCCCTTAACAGCACAGAGACCAAAAAATGCTATCACTTTGATTGTTGATTTCTCAATCTCCATGACACCTTGAGACATATTTTTGATCCTACACCTTTATTTTTGGAGCCTATATAAAATCCTATCTTGGTTTTCTCCATCTCCATTCGGTTCTCTCATTGTCTTATTGTTTGTAAAAGTGTAAAATATTGTAGTTTGAGTCAATGTAAGGCTGTCAAATGTAATATTTTACAAACGGAAGCTCTTGGCACTCAAATGACTTCTCCAAAATGTACGTTTATCCTAGTAAATTCTTATGGAGGATTCATTTTGGTGCTGGAAAATGTCGTTGCTTCCAGGCTACTTCATCCGGGCATAATCCCTTAAGAGTCCGGAGACCGAAAAAGGCTATAACTTCAATGGGTGATTTATCGATCTCTGTGACACCTAGAGACATCTCTTATGATCCTAAAACTCTATTTTAAGACCCTCTACAAAATAATATCTTGGTTTTCTCCATCTCTAATCAGTTCTCTCGCTCCCTATTGTTTGTAAGAACACAAAATATTGTAGTTTGAGTCGGTCCAAGGTCACAAACGCAATATTTTGCAAACGAAGATATTGGCCCGAACCGACTATGCCAACATGTCTCGGGTGTTCTGTTAAACATTTATGGAGGATTCATTTTGGTTTTTTACGGTGCCATTGCTTGCGGGCTACTTCATTCGTGCATAGTCCTTTAATAGCTCGGAGACCAAAAAGGCTATAACTTTGATGGGTGATTTCTTGACTCCGTGGAACCCGGAGATGTCTCATCTAATCCTACACCTCCACAATAGGACCCTCTACAAAAATAATCTCTTGGTTTTTTCCATCTCCATTTGGTTCTCTCAATGTCCTATTGTTTGCAAAAGTGCAAAATAATGTAGTTTGAGTTAGTGTAAGGTTGTCAAACACAATATTTTACAAACTCTTTTAAGGCTTCTTTTTAGTGTCGATGGTGTCTTTTCTTCTAGGAAACTTCGTCTCTGTAGTCCCTTAAGAGCCCGGAGACCAAAAAGGCTATAACTTCGATGGGTGATTTATCGGTCTTCATGGCACATGAAGATGTCTCATCCGATCCTATGCCTATGCATCGGGACCCTATAAAAATCCTATCTTAGTTTTCTCCATCTCAATTCGGTTCTCTTGATGTTATGTTGTTTGAGAAAAGCACAAAATATTGTAGTTTAAGTTAGTGTAAGGTTGTTAAACACAATATTTTACAAACGAAAGCTCTTGGCACGAATCGATGTACTAAACATGTCCGGGTGGAATTTTAAACACTTTTGGAGGATTCATTTTGGTGCCAATGGTGCCGTTGCTTCAGGCTACTTTGTCTGGGCATAGTCCCTTAAGAGCCTAGAGACCAAAAAGGATATAACTTCGATGGGTGATCTCTTGGTCCTTGTGGCACCCGGAGATGTCTCATCTTATCATAAACCTTCATGCTAGGACCCTATATAAAATATTTTCGCTTTTCTCATGTCAATTCAGTTCTCTCACAATCCTATTGTTTGTAAAAGCGCAAAATATTGCAGTTTGAGTCAATGTAAGGCTTTCAAACACAATATTTTGCAAATGAATCTCTTTTACTAAATCAATGCGCCAACACACAAGATTGGGTGCCCCAGTGCAAAAAGCTTGTGGAGGATTAATTTTGGTGCTAGAAGGTGTCCTTGCTTCCTGGATACTTCATCCGACCGTAGTCTCTTAAGAGCCTAGAGATAGAAAAATGTTATAACTTCGATGGGCGATTTCTCGACCTCCATAGCGCATGGAGATCTCTCGTCGATCCAAAACCTTCACATCGAGACCCTATAAAAAAATTTTCTCGGTTTTCTCCATCTCAATTTGGTTCTCTTGTTCTATTTTTTGCAAAAGCACAAAATATTGTAGTTTGAGTTAGTGTAAACTCGTCAAACACAATATTTTGCAAACGGAAGCTCTTGGCACCAAAAATCCGACTACGCCAACACACCCGGTGGCCCGGTAAACACTTTTGGAGGCTTCATTTTAGTGCTAATGATGCCATTGCTTCCAAGATACTTCGTTCGCATAGTCCCTCACAATCCCGAGAGACCAAAAATGCTATAACTCGAACGGGTGATTTCTCGCTCTCTTTCTTTCTATTATTCTCACACACACACACTCTCTCTCTCTCATGCACTATATTTTTCTCTCTCTCTCTCACCTTTTATCTTACTCTCAATATCTCTTTCTCTCGCTCTCTCTCTCTCTCTATTTTTCTCTCGCTCTCACATTCTCTCACACCCAGGGCCCGTGGGTACCTTCTCAAAGAGTCAATATTTCCAACATGCTGTGAAGGGTCAAGAGAGATGAAAAGGACTTAATTTGGTTGCCTTACTATTTGGGGGATTTCTTGTTGCTCTTCATGGGTCCTTTATTCTTTAGTCAATTTGGAAGGTATGGGAACAAGTGAAGCACTTGGTGGTTGGGCAACCTATCTTCTCTTCATTTGACATTAGGTGCCAAGCCTACAAATCGATTTCATCAAATCATAAATATAATGACAAGATCCTTTCCTTGACAAGAGGTTGTTCTTCGCCCTCCTTTGGTTTGAGAAAGGAATTAAAATATTTCATGAATTTTACAGATTTGGGAAGTGATGGAATGGATAGACCGTAAAGCTTTCTATAAGCTACCTCAATCTCAGTTCAAAATGTATAAAATGCTTGAAATTCTTTCACAACTCCCTCTACTGGACTAATTATGGAGGATGAGAATGAATTTTGGGATACTACGAGGTGGCTCAAAGGCCCCCTCTCTAAGAGGCCACTTCCAAACAACTCTATGAAAATATTTCTTTCTCCCCAAACATTTTCCTGGCCTTAACAATAAGTGGAATGTTTGTGAGACCATTAGTAAATGGACTCATAGATTTAATGTTTTGTGGTCTTCTTGTATTCAATCAAAGAAATATTGCTTTAGATGGCTTCTAATTCATAATAAGCTTGTTGTTGGCTTCTAATATTTTATAGGTTGCAGAGACTATAAGCTTGTTGTTTTCTTTAAATTTTTATATATATTTATATTTCTTTAAAGTGGATGGCATTGACATTGACATTATATTATTATAATTGATGGCATTGAATGATTATAGTACAATGGAAAATTTGTAAATTCCTTACACATATATTTTAATTCCCATGTTAAAACATAAAAAAATTAACACTAATAATACATATTAACATAACATACATATGATATCATATTAATCTGGACTTAGATACATGTATAAAGCATGTTTCATCGACTATACAAGTTTTAAAACATTTTTTTCTCATATATTATATTGATTCAAAATAATCAATAACATACAAAATTTGATCAAAATCAATGTCTTAACAAAGCCATGTAGGCATATACAATGATATACATCGACAAAATATAAATTTACGCCAATATGCCACGAAGGTAGACAACAAAATCTGTATACATCTAAGCTATGGGGCATCATCAAATAATCTAGTTCTCTTTGCCCGTTGGGAAGAGGACTCAGGCACATCAGTGGAACATCCCATATTGCGTGCAGACCTCGTACGCTTAAAGGATGCTTGTAGATCCATCTGTCAATACAAATAAACAACATACCCATTAGTATATAATTAGTAACATATAAAATGACACTACTTAAAAATAAATACTTACTGCAATCTGATGATCACTATCAATCATCCTCTGCCTCTCAAGATCATCAACAACATCAGTACAAGGTGCACGCACTGGTGTAGTCAACTCCTCCTGTTGGCAATCATGATGACGAAAATTAGAATACACATGAATGTTATTTAGTTATACTAAATGATGTTATTTAATACAATCTCTTCATTATGAAAATTAATTTACTAGCGCATACCTGTGTAAGAGGCGCGATGACAGAAGCTATGCCCATCGTAACTCCAATATCTAAAGAGTGTCAAATCTCATTAGGAGACTGCAATGACGTCATCAACTAAAAAAATAATAAAATTCACATTAGTAAATTCATAGGTTAACTATAGTACATTCTCTTCATGTATATATGATGAATAAAAATAATTATAAAATGCACATTAGTGAATTCGCCAACATGCGAGCTCGTACCAACATTCACCTGTTCAACATCAAAATGTAATTTTAGGATCTAACATATCTATACATGGAAAAAAAATAACACAATAAATTTAGTAATTTATTACCAATTTATACGTGCGGGAGGAAGTTATCGCAAACAACCGTGAAGTTGTGGAATGCGATCTTGATGCATAGTTTGACCACAGTAAATTTTATAAAAACACACATGATTAATTTTTAATCACAATTGATCAACATTCTAAATTATAAGATTGTGTGTGTGTGTGTGTGTGTGTGTATAATTGCAACTCATCTTTCATGTAAAATTACCTGCTAGTCAATACCAAATGCCGCATCCAATATATCATCTGTGATGATGATATTTTCCAACAACTCAATCACATGAGCCTCTTCTAGTCGGAGACTCCACTCACCTGTAGAACTGCCTCAAGGCCGTGAAGATGCCATGTCAACCACGTAGGTCCCTCTACACCCAAAAACATGAAACTCTATGGTATATGATGCCTGCTGCCTAGAAGGACCAGGTTTGTCAGTCTGGGAGAGACGAGTGTTATCTTTGAAGCATTGACTATGTCAATGATCTAATAGAACTAAGGGTTTAAACCTCCACTGTCTCCTTCATAATAGTAGGGACTGAAACATGATGAATAGGTGGGTGGGAAATGGGTCTAACTAGTGCAACCATTGTGTCCACTCTCTATTTGGAGTAAGGCCCTTATGTTTGCCCTAAAAATCTTGAATGTCATAATAATTAGGTATTTCATTGAGGACAAACTCGCAGTAGAGTTTCCTCAAGAAATATTGTGGCACCTCAAAATTATTGCAAGGTGGTTGGTCAAAAACCATCCACCACCTATCCCAAAAATTATTTTTATCCCCTCGTGATTACACCAATGGATGGGGAATCTTTTGCAATCTAATCGTAATGGCATTTGTTTTAGGATCAGTAAATAATGCACACAATTTATCTTTTGTTATTTTTTTCTTCTTCACTGCATCATACAACAACTTGTTGGCATAAAAATTACAGAGTTGGTTTTAAAACTCTCCCATGTGTTAATTTGTTCAACCACACTATCAATATTAGATACCAATGATCCTAAAGATGCAACTAGGTTTTGATGATGTGCATTTGTGGCATTAGGGTTTCTTAATATTTCTATCAAACCCTCAATTTGAGCTTTATTGTTTTCAATCTCCCCAAAACTTGTTGTTGGGTGTTAGGAGGATGTCATGCCATAGAAGGGGGTGTTTGAGGGATTTTTTCTTCTTCATCTTGGTGTGGAGGTGAATGTGGGGGTTGAATAGAAGCTACAGATACATCTGAAAATGAAAATAAATAAAAATAAAAAATAATTCAAAAAATTAGATTAATAAGGAAAATAAACCTAAAAAAACTATATCTAACCTTATGAGCTTGTTGGAATCACCGATTCGAGGTGCCACGGAGATTCAATGCCAAAAATGCGCTCGTGTTTTGCTTGCTTTAGCTTAGCTTTTTTTTGTTTTTACAAAGTGATAGAGCTCGGGTTTTCGATCGGGTTTTTATCACCATAATGCACTCACATTATAATGCAAGCACGTTATCACTTAGATTTACTTGAGCCATAACGCACTTTCGTGTTATAACGCGACCATGCATTTTCCCTGTCGCGTTATAACGTGATTGAGCTCCTCGAGCGCGTATGGCCAAAATGGTCAAAAAAACAAATTTGTGTCTGCTTTTTTGCCCCCCATTTCCATGCACTTACACGTTTATGATTTTTATCGCAATATAAATCCAATGTATCATTGCATCTTTATTTCATTTGTTATATCTCTTTTCTTCATTTTGTTTTGATATGTAGCTTTGCACACAAGACATATGTTAAGAATTTTGTTATTTTTTCTTCAATATGTGAATGGTAGTAAATGGAATAGTTTGTATTTATCCTAGACTACAACTTTGTGGTATGTTTTGTTGAGTGATTCCATGGACCCCGCTTTAGATTTTTACATTAATTTTTTGAGATTGAGATTTCAAATTTCGACTCAAGGATGACCATTACACAATCTAAATATACTATTGATTTTCTTAGAGGATTTTGCATGGCTAACTAGAAATCAACTCTGTCTCCCTTTCTTTTTGGAGTCAAGTTTGAGGTTGAGTGATCTTCTTCATTAGTTGATGTTGCCTTATATCGACAACTTGTTGGCATTCTCATCCATTTGAATTACATTACATCCGACATTCATATGCACTGGGCATGATCTCTAGGTTCATGGATGAGCCTCCCGAATCGCACCGGAAGGAAGTTGACTCGGATTCTCCACTACAATCAAGGTACTCACGCTTTGGGATTCACTATGGAGTAAATATTAATGTTGACTTGGTTTGGTACACATAGTTAGATAGGGATAACAATATTTAGTATTGGAAGTCCACTTCAATATGCACTTTCTCTCTTGGTTCAAGAATTATTAGTTGGTATAGGAAGAAGCAAATTGTTATTGCTATATCATCCACTAGGGCTAAGTATAGAAGAATTATTAATGTTTATACTGAAGCTAGTTGGCTTCACGAGAGTCATATTGAATTTGGTATCCAGCTTTAGGTGACCCACAAATCATCTTCGTGACAACCACAACACCATCTAGATCTCAGTAGGAATCCAGGTCCAACATCAACATATCAAGCACACCGAGATTCACTCATCATATGCACTTCATTAGGGAGATCATTCGTGGACATGTCATTGATATCAAATTTTGCCAAACTACGAGTAGAAGCTAATATTTTCACCAAACCCTTCATTGAGAGCAACTAAATCTTCATTAGTCAAATAGTAGAAATAGTTTTAATAAGTAACTTCGTAAAATTTTTAAAGGTTTTAGATAAAAGAGCTACATGGAAAACTATAATATGGTCTTAAATTTGATAAATAAAAAACTTTATGCAACATTTCAATGTAAACTTGTATTTAAAAGTTAAAACTTTATTTTTTAAGGAACACATTTATAAATCCTATTATAAAAAAAAAGTTCACAATGATTACAACAAGAAATGATGAGATAATAAGAAACCTTTTTGGTAAAGCAACGGAATGAATACAATCTTTCATTTCTAGACCTTAAAAGTTCAATGATATCTTGTTTGATAATAATAAGTAATGATATGATTACATCAAGGTCTTCTTTTTTAAAAATTTAATAATAAAAATTAACATTTTAAAATATTTTTAATTATCTCGTTAGAAATAGTAAAAGCAAAAAAAAAAACAATATTTATTATACTAAAAATAATTTGAAAAAGAATATTTACTACATTGAAAATTTAAATGTAAATAACAACATCAATTACATTAAATTTTTTAACTAAAATCAAAATTAATATAATTTTCCAATAAAAATATAATTATAAGAAATATGTACGAAATAAAAACAACAATTTAAAAAATAAAATAAATAAAATAACCATTGACATTTCTTCATATTACTTTCAAAATAATTATACTTGGACATATAAATTAGGAGAAATATAGTATATAGTGTATGGGTATAACATATCATCGCCATTGCTTTTTGTATAGAGAATAGACATCACCATTGCTTTTTTGCACGGAGAATGGACAGCAGCTCCATCATCAAAAGAAGAAGAGGAGAGGACTCCCCACATCGAACGTTTAGTAAATACACGCACGCAAGCACGCCAAAAGCTCGTTATAAAATTAGTAATCGCAAATCGCAACATGATTCGAGCATGTAAGTATATTATACAGATTTATAGATCAACTTGCTTTGAGCCCCACCATTGAGTAATCACATCGGTGAAAAAGCACGGATAACCATCACCGTCTCAAAAAGGTTGTGGAGGAGAAATTATGACGTAAAAAGAAAACATGAATGAAGTAGAGCAACAAGTGGATGAGCAAATGGGGCTTCAACTTGCAAGAGTGTCCTAACACCAACAAGGAAATGATTTTTTCGTGGTGGACAAATTTAAGACTGTCATGTGGACATGGCAGATTGGCTGAAAGAAAGCTCATTACATCAAAAATTTAATTCCTCCTTAGGGCATGATGAAAAAACATATCTAGGTAAGACCATCAAGGGCAAAACAAGGATGTTAGTTGCGTAGCTGCGGACTAGATCACATCATTTTCGGTATGAGACCAAGAGATGGACTATTCCTAAGAAGGTTTGGGCGAGGAAAATTTGTCTTTTTGGTAGTAACAGGGGTGGTGGAGAAAGAATGTCACTTCATTGTGGATTATGCACTTATGATGATATTTGTATCTAATACTAAAGTAACTTGAAAGTGGACAGCCTAAACAAGTTATTTGAAGAAGAAAGACTTAGCAAGACTGCTGGTTTTCGATCAAGATCCATTAATACAGGAGGTCCCATATAAAAAGAAGTATGAAAATATCTTAAAGTGTGTGGATTTGGTCCCATAAAGTGTTTAGTCTAGTAGACATCATTAAAATATTTCATTTCATTTTATATGAGATCTCATCTAAAATGGCATTCGCACTTCCATTCTTTGGACCTTTCGACAAAGGCCTCCTCATATGCTTTTCTCGGATGATAATTGTTTCGATATTTCTTTTGTGCTATTCCCAAATCGTAAACCGACAGCGTAGTCACTACCCAAAACTGTCTTTATTATCTCTGCAGTTAGTCTAGAAGTGAGACTAGCTGTACTATAACTAGAATTTAAAACTAATGCCACAAACAACCACACAATAACAGCTTACTCGAGCCAAACTCATTGTGGATGTTCTCTCCTGCAAAATAGGAAACGTTAAATATTTCTATATCCTTAGATTGAAACAAAATAGGTACCACTAGTTGCGAAAAACATAGCTAATTCGAGGAAAGATCGAGTTTGCGCGTGACGGAGGTGAAGAAGCAAGCGAGTCCCGTTGGGAAGTGTTATCCTCTATAACACCGATATGAACCGTGTCATTCGAGTTCCTTCACAGGGTGTGGAACACACGACAATATCAATAAGAGGGACACAATCGGGAGAGATGCCATTGTTATCTTTGGCATTTGAGTGGTTTGTTCTTTGTAGAAATGTATTGAGGGGACCGAAATGTGGCTTGATCTAATCTTCATTGATGGTTTCAACTTAATGAAAAACAGCTAATCCTATCTAATATTCTAAGATTATCATCTCTTTATATCAAAAAAATCTATGAAATATTTAGGAAATATTTAAGAACTTCCTACAATTATCTAACAAATATTAAGAAAGATCTCGAATATCTAATATAAGATTTTATGAGATATTTTTAGCTAGAAAGGATTGAATTCGTGTATAAATAAGAGAAAAACATAAAAATACTCTAGAGTATTTTCAATAGAAAGTTTGTTTTATATCTTCTCTTGTGAACTTGTGTGTGTTTATAATATACAACATTATATTGTTCTTATTTTTCATCAAGTCTTAACACACACCTTGTATGTTAGAAGTTATATACAGTTCCTACAAATCGGTATAAGATCTTAGTTGAGCTTAATTCTTAAGTTTATATTTAGTCTATTAATATAGTTCAAAATGGAGGGTATGAGCAACAGTCTCACCCAACTCCAAATGCTCATTTTCAATGGGAAGAACTATGATTATTGGAACATAAAAATGACTTTATTTTGTTCACAAGATGTGTGGGAGCTAGTTGAAAATGGATATCCACAACATGTGAACCCCGACACACATGAAGTAATAACGCAAGTAGAGAAGGATATGTTGAATGAGAACAAAAAAAAGGATATGAAATCTTTATCTCTCATTCAACAAGCAATGGATGAGTCCATCTTTTTGCATGTGAAAGCCTTCAAATGGATTATCAAGGTACAAGTAAAGTTAAAACTACTAAATTATAAATGCTTAAGAGAGATTTTGAAAACCTTTGTATAAAGGACTCATATTCAATAGATTTATTTTTTACCCATACATTGGGTGTAGTAAATCGAACCATGTCTCATGGTGAGACATTAAAGGATCAAATAATTGTAAAAACCATTTGAAAGTCCTCCTAACAAGTTTGATTTGATTGATGTTGCAATAGAAGAATCAAATAATTTGACCCAATTGTTTATAGATTTGAGTTAATAGGATCTTTGATATCCCATAAGCAAAGATTGGATAGATCATTGGTTCATCTTTTGAACATGCCTTCAAATCACAAGTTGCGCTTAGAAATAATAGAGAAAGAGGAAGATCAAGGTTCAATAGAGATAGAGGAAGATATTTCCAAAGAGGAGTTAGAAGAGAAAACACATCTTATGATGGAAGAAGAAAAAATTCAAATTTTTACACTGCGCAAATGCAGAAAGCCAAGGAAACAAACAAAAACACATTTACGGTTAGAGGTATGACAAGTCATATGTCCAACACAATTATTGTAAAAGGTATGGACATTATGCAACTATGTGTTGGAAGAAACCATTTGAAATGAGTAGAGAATGCAATTTTTTTTTGAAGAAAATTGTTTTGAAAGTTAAAATTATGGTTCAATGTTTATTACATGTAATGTTTCTCAAGAAAACTTACAAAGAATTTTTTTTCTAGATAGTGGATTTAATAATCACCTGAATGGATGTAAAGACATGTTTGCAAACATATATGAGTCGGTTACATTTGAAGTGAAGTTAGGAAATGATGATAAAGTTCCAGTCTCGAGACAAGGAACAATCAATATTGAAACCAAGAAAGATGAGAACAAAAACTTTCCAGATGTGTATTACGTTTCTAGTTTGAAATATAAATTTAAATAGTAATGGGCAGCTTATTATAGAATGGATTTAAAGTCTATTTTGAAGATGATGCATGTGTAATATAAAAATTTTCCATTAAAATTTCAACATGATGTGACATATGAAGAGATCTCTTCATTTGCATTTTAAGTTTTTCTAAAATGCCACACTTGGTTATGGAATTTGGGGTTTGGAAACTTAAGTTTTAGTGGTCTATATTTCTTGAAAAATAAACAATTATTGGTGACATGATTATACTTCTCGTGCTATAATAAATTATTATTTATTTACAAATAATGTAAACTTTATTTGACTTATATGATATTGCTTAAAATTTAACTTTAGCTAATAAATGTAGAAATGTATTTAATTTTTAGTGGTGCAAGGTTTTCCTTTGATAGAGCAATTGAACAAGCCTTGTGAAAGTTATATTTTAGGGAAGAAACATAGAGAAAAATTCTCCATTAGAAAGTCATATAGAGTTATATCTCCTCTTGAGATTGTCCATTCATATCTTATGGACATATGCAATCGCTTTTAATTAGAGGAAGCATGTATTTTATGAGATTTATAGATAGTTTTAGTATTAAATTTGGGTTTATTTCTTGAAACACAAGTCTAAAATATTTGGTATATTCAAAAATTTTAAGTCCATGGTCAGTAAAGTACAATGGTCACTTTATAAAGGTATTGAGATTAGATAGAGAAGAATATTATAGTTCAAATGAGTTCTTCAAAGTTTTTACAAATTTCATGGGATTGAGAAGAAATTTACAACCAAGTATATACCTCGACAAAATGGTGTGGCGAAAAGAAATATTAGAACAATAATGGAAATCACTACAAGTATGTCAAGGCCAAACATTTGCTTGATGAATATTGGGATGAAGTAATAGCTTATGCGGTCTACATTTTGAACCCATCTCCACAAAATATGTGAGGACATAGTTACTCAAGAAGAATAGAGTGGAAATAAACACAATGTTTCTCATTTAAGAGTTTTGATAGTGTGTCTTATTCTCGTGTTCTAAATGAGAGGAGAAAGAAATTGATGATAAAGGAGAAAGACATATTTTTGCAGGTTATAATGAGCAATTATAATCATTTTTTTGTATAACCACGTCACAAAGAATGCTATTTTCAACAAAAATGTTGAATTCATTGAAAAAGAAGCATAAGATGACAATATTGATAAGTTAGAAACTATAATTATAGGAATACACCATCATGAGAATGAGTTTCAGGAAAATAGTACCCAAAATGGTTGTCTAGCACCTCAAGGGATTAGTCTAGTGACACTTCTTTAAACAACACTCTAGTTTCATGTATATCTTCGAAAGAGATATCTCAAGTGAATTTTCATCCCCTCTGAAAATTTTGACCCTCATGAAGCATCAAGGCATGTAGAAATTTTTTTTCCTTCAAATTATTGTAGTAGCAGCACCTCAAATCCAACATTGGTAACACCAAAGTTTCACTTTAGAGACACACCAAAGAATACAAGAAACTTAAGGGATATCTATGATCAAACTCAAGGTGATGAAAATATTGATTTATATTCTTATTTTGCATTATTTTCTAATAATGATCTCATATATTTCGAATATGAAATTGAAATGAAAATCTGGCAAAAGCCACGGATAAGGAAATTGATTCTATTGAAAAGAATCATACATGGGATATGTTAATCCTTCTAGAAGGAAAGTATGTAAATAGCATAAAGTGGGTCTACAAGATAAAAATTAAATGCGAATAGAAATGTTGAACAACATTAAGCCATGTTAGTTGCAAAATGGTGTCCCACAAAACCCAAAATTGATTATAATGAGAATATTACTCCATTTTTTAGAAATTTAATGTTTTAGCTATTGGAAAGTATATCAAATGGATGTCAAATTTGAATTATTTAATGGAAATACTAGAAGAAGTATTTGTTTGTAAAAAAATGCAGAGAATATTGCATTAGATGGTTTATTCTCATAGCGTAACATATTCTATTCCATTGTACTACATTGACGCATCTCCGCTTGTCTTTGAATGCATCATCAATAAAATGATTCTTCTTTGTTTTTAAATAACACTGGTATCATAGCAGCGGTTTGAGGAAGCGTGCAACATTGTATTTTTCTGTTGTTTTTAGCGTGTTAGAGCTTCGGACTTATGTGGAAGGAGCACTCTAAATCTGTTCTAACACCAACCCATGGAGGAGCATCTTATCAAATCCTGTCTGTGCAAAGCCTCCCGTGACCTACTTTGAACCTATATGAAAAAGGAGTTGTTTCGTGGACCAACGTGTATGCGCGACCTATTTTTCCTCTTTGTTGTACATTTTTTTTGCAGAGACCGTGCAACAATAAAGACTAGCAGCTCGTGGAGATCTATTGCAAAGCAAATCTCTTTAGCTCAAGATGGAGACTGAGCGTGGAGGAAGGAAGAATCATTGGTATTTTCCTTTCCTATTTTTACATGGTAAAAAAGATAAGAACAATCAACAACCGCCCATTATTGGATCCTGCAGATTATTTTTGGTATTTCAGAAGTATTATTTTAGAATGTAGTAGCATAGAAGAAAGAAAAGGTGTATAATGAAGTTTGGATCCCATGTGGAGGAAGTATCAATAAACATTTTATAACAACAAAAAACTTGTAGAACGCGAGCAACCCGTTTGTACTTGGCAAAGCCTATGATCCCGCACATCAATATGAACGCATATCAATCGTGCCCAGAGATGTTAGCAATACTACAAGCAACTATGGAGACGTGAAGCCCTTGAGAGACCGAAGTCAAGCCTCAGAGAGTGTGGGTTTCTACTTTGCATTTTTAAAAGTCTCCAAAACTTACAATTCGAGGACATAGTGCATCAAGGACTGCTTGATTAATTCTTATTCAACGTACAGTGCTAGACAGAGAAGATTAGTTCCAAGCTCGAAGAAGGCTACGATGCAGATGACGAATGCAAGATAGAATGCCCCCAGAAGCATCTGCATCTCATTACACGAGCATACCGAGATCACCTCTTCATCTGCAACTCTTGAAATGAGAGCACATCTGGTCATAGTTCCTCACCGTCGGAAGAAGAAAGGACACATCGTTAATCAACAAGATGGTGATTCAGAAGAGAAAGTACCAAAATTAGAAGATGATGATGATGTTTCGAGCTAATTTTATAAAAACAATGTAAGAATGGGGAATTTTAGCGTAACATATTTTATTCCATTTTATTACATTGATGCTTTATCTTACTTCAACCTATGACCTTCTATCTTCTCTCACGTGTCACTTGGTCATTCTCCTCCTTGTATTTATTCAATAAAATTCTTCTTCTTTGTTTTTCAAGAACATATTAAATGATCAAGGATGATAATATATACATGCGTAGGGATTACAAAGAAAACCAACAAACATGCATGGACATGGATGGTCGCAAGTCATAAGTAGACAAAAATGACTCCAACAGTGTAATACGTTACACCAACATTCCCCCCTTATTACATTGTATTTACAAATGTACCCCCGAAACAACTCAAATTTCACTTTTCCAAGAGACTTGGTGAGTATATCAACTACTTGAGAATCTATTGTGCAATAATGAAGTTAGATGTGGTGGTTCAAACCTTGTTCTCAAATGTAATGAAATTGAACCCCAATGTGTTTTGTTCATTCATGGAAAACTAGATTCTTCACAAGCTTTAATACACACTGATTATCGCAATGAATGATAGGTGGATTTTCTTCAGAATGTGCATATCAAAGCAATAATATGACGTAACCATATCACTTCGCATAAAGCTCCTCATGTGGTGTGATACTCTACCTCAGTGGATGAGAGATAAAGAATAATTTGCTTCTTACTAATTTGCAAGATAAGTCCAAATCCGAGATGAAAAAAATATCCTATTGTTGATTTCTTGTCATCAACAAATCTAGCATAGTCCGATTCATTATATCCTTGTAATAAGAACTCTCAATTCTAGACCATAATCAATTGTACCTTAGACATATCTCAAAACATTATTCATTTCTACCTAGTGACATTTTTTTGGCTCCCGCATGAATCTTGAAAAATATCCACAAAAAAGTATAGGTTTGGTCAGTATAAGTCAAGTAAATGAGACTCCCAACAAGCTTCCTGTAGTGAGTACCATCTACTTGAGGTGAATCCTAGAATCTAGAAAGTTACAAACCTTTCTCCATTGGAGTGGACACAGTTTACAACATACATTCCATAATTTTTTAGGAGTGTCTTGGAATATTTCATCTATGAGATAAAAATGTGATTCTTCTTCTACCATATTTCCAAGCCAAGATAGTAATGAAGTAGCCCCAAATATGTCATGTCAAAGTATTTATTCAGATCATTCTTTACATCTTTGATGAGATTGTCTGAGCTCCTTGTGATCACAAGATCATCCACATATAAAAAAAGAATGACAATCTTTGTGCCTACCTTCTTAATATAAAAATTTGAATATGAGGGGCTACAGTAAATCCATGCTTGTAATAGGTGATCATCTATTTTAATATACCATGCCTGTGGTGGTTGTTTGAGTCCATAACGAGACTTAATCAAATGACATACCTTATTAGGATTTTTTCATCGAAAAATAATTTTGGATGGGTCATGTATACTTCTTCTTTCGATCATTCAAGAAAGTACTTTTTTCATCCATCTACTAAATTTTCCATCCATTTTGTGATCTCAAGGCACAAAAACTCTAATAGTCTTAATCTTCCTAGTGGGTGCAAAGGTATGTTCATAGTCAATTCCTTCTTGTTGAGCATATCCCTTTGTAGAACAGCTTTTCTTTGTACTTGTTGATAGATCCATCTGCCTTGTATTTTGTTTTGAAAATCCATTTGTATCCAATGGATTTATTTCTTACATGTAGATCAAAAAGTTCCCATGTTTGATTCTGAATCAGAGAGCCATTTTATGCATCCATGAATTTCTTCCACTCTGGTTAACTAAGTGCCTCTCGAGAGTGTATTAGGTTTGGTGTTGCCAACAACTAAACTCGTGAGTGTGAAATTTACCTCATTTCTTCTCTGTCTTCTTGTTCTGACTCCAGATGGAGTATTTGGGAGAGAGTTCAAGTGGGAATCCTTAACATTGTTTTGGCCCCATTTCAAACGTTGTTGCTACTGATGATGTGAAGAATCATTTCTCAAAGGACCAAGATCAATGAAAAATTCTCCATGCAACTCATTTTCCATGTGTGAATATTTTTCTCGCTCATCATCTAACCGTGAGAGCATTCTATGAGAGGAGGTTAGTACTAAATCATATTTGTGTGTAAATGAGTTAGTGACTCATCATAAACCAAATATTTACTCTCATATATATTTTGTGTCTCAGGATCCATGAGATGATACGCCTTTGAGGTATTATTGTACCCCAAAAATATACACTGTAGTGTCTTCAGATCGATTTTTTTCCACTTTTTATCTGTGACATGCATGTGCATTGTATAACCAAACACTCTAAGATGGGAGATAGAAGGATTGTGATTACTCCATACCTCTTTTGGTGTCTTCTTCTGTAAGATATTTATAGTTTCCCGATTAAGAAGATATACAGTTTTCTATAATTCTTCTGCACAAAATTTATTCTCCAACTCGGAAGTGGAAAGCATGCAACGAGCCATCTCCATGACAATTTGATTTTGATTCTCTGCAATGCCATTATGTTTGGGAATATAAGGATAGTCAAGTTCTATGGGATTTTGTGCTCCCTTAATAATGCCAAGAATTTATTTGACATGAATTCCCCTCCTTGATATGAGCGGAGGACAAGGGGTTGCTAGTCTTTTGAACAACTTGTTGATAAAATCCCTAAAAATTAGTAAATGTGTCATTCTTCTTCCTCATAAATAACATATGTGTCTTGCAAGAATAGTCATCTATCAAAAACTAGAAGTACTAAAATACTTAAAAGGAAGCAAGAAGGGGTCACCACAGATTGATATGCATGAACTCAAGATGGTTTTTACATGGAAGGTACTTTACTCAAACGGATAGTGGTATTTTTTCCCACTAGACATCCAAAACATATAGATAAGGAGTGTGAGAGTGGAGGAAGCCCTTGAATCATCTCCTTGGAATTGAGCCGATAAAGGAGCTAACAAAAGTTTCCCCTATTGACAATTCTAGAGTGCAGTAGACTCCACCGTAGAATAAGATAGGGCAACTACAGAGGATGAAACTGCGTCTAGTGCAAACAAATGATCCTTCAAAAAATATCTAACAAGTATCGTACCTTTGTGTGAAATTAAATAAAATTTGATGCCTTTCTGGACCATGAACTCCACCTTAAGCTTGTGATTCAAGAGTTGAGAGATAGACAAGATATTTGTGGTCAATCCCACAACATAGTGCAATTTTTTGAAGGTAAAACTTCTCATCCCGAGAGGAATGGTTATAGTTCTTATCCCTTTTGTAACATACTCCTTTTTTTCTGCAATACGAGCTTGATCTTTAGTGGGTTGATCAATCAATGAATCAAAAATATTTCTATCACCCATCATTTGCTTACTACACTTGAGTCAATCAACCAAAATATCTATGAAGGTTGCGATGTTTGGGAGACTAGAACAATGTTCTGATGTGTGCCACAATTTTCTACCTTTGATACTTCCTCTTCTTGGTCATCATCTTGTTGAATCTCGACATGTCCTTTCTGCTTCCTATGGTTAGGGATGGCATTTGGATTGCATGAATCACTCGCGACCGGATGTGTTCTCTTTGCATACTTACCTTGATTCCATCCATTATACCAATAAATAGTAGTTTCATGTATATTTGTACTTTGTAGATTTGACACCATTGATCTACTTTATGAGACTTTTGCTATTGTGGTTACTTTTGGGGTTGCTTCTATTGTTTTCCCTATCGAGACTTGTGTCTCTTATGTTGTCTCAAGATCGGTGCATTGGCTTCAAACTCCTCATGCATTGTTTGGATGGCTTCTTCCTATTGAATGATATTTACCATTTCTTCAAATGATACCACTTGTTTTTTGATGTTCAATGTTGTGAAAAAGTCCTTAACTAGGAAGGAAGATCTCTCGGTGTGATCAAAATCAACAATTTGTGTTCCACATTTTTTTTTCGAGTGCCACAAGCTCTGTTCATAGTGTTATCTTTCATACTTGAGTGTATGAAGCTTTGACTGGAGAGGGATAATATTCTTCAAGTTATTCATTTCGTAGATGGTGGAGAGAGTATCCTAGGACACCTTTGATGTTTTAGCATCATGTATATGTGGTTGAGCCTTTTCAAAGATTTCGAGTGTGATTAACATCAAGGATTTTGCATCGACCTTCTTGTAATTTTCTGTTTGTCTATGTCGGTGGGACATGCTAATTTTCTAATGACGATTCCCAAAGTTCCTTGAATCTGGTTAATTATGTGCATCTTTGTCTTCCAGTGGCACAGCTTTGGCCCATTCAAGAGAAAAACATCATAAAGAAGAAATTTTGGAGCCGACATCCTCACCGATCAAAAGTTCCAATGGATGTTTTCTCATGTTTTAGTCGAGGGCTTCCACCAATGATCTTAATGTAAAGACTCAAGGATTAAAAAGAAATGGCCACTATTTTCATGGGGATAACAAGAGCTCAACTATACAAATGAGGAACTCGATGGGCCAAGTTGTAATGCCTTCTATGGAGATCTAAGAAAAGGAAAAAATAAAACAAGTTTGGATGCTTCTTGTGTCACACTCATTCTTCACTAAGAAGTTAAAGACCTTCTTAACTCTCCAAGTACCCTATTTATATTGGCTAGTAGCCATGTCGTGGGGTTTTTGTGGTATAAATTTTGATTTATTCGTCATCATCAAAACATAAAACTTGTTTAGAGTACCCTTTTGGCCCATTAAGAATCCTACCAAGTTTTGGTAACTAGATATCTTTCGTTCATTCCCAGATTTGAAAAAATCTTCATGAGTTATGCCTTTAGGATTCCATTTTCATTTTCCCTCAAGACTATCATAAAGAACTTGCACGTGTGAAATTGAAATTATGAAATTCCTTTTGTAACTCCTTGAGGGTATATCAAAGGTCATATGTTCCAAGTCTTGGCCATCAAAACTTCTTTATGCTCGAGATATGGTCTCATTTCCATCAAACCTTGATCTAGGGTATCTACATAGTTGAGAATGGTAGTATTGAAATTATTTTGTTGTTTAAGTATTCTAATGTCTAGAATCCATTGTATGAGATCTATACATTCACTATCACTTCTACTAATTCATCATCCCACACAATAAAGTTCTTATTCCTCTTTAACATGCATTAACCCTTAGAAACTCATGTACTTATATTATTGTATAGTCGGTTATAGAGTGGATTACAATAAACTCAACATTACTACAACATTACTATTAAGATATAAACTCATACCATTGAAATTACTCTCCTATACACCCGAGGAGCTATTGAAAGCACAAAATTCATGTATCCATAACTTTTATCCTCTATTCCTTTATCTTTGTCACATAGTACAGTCAAGGTTGCTCCATTTCTTCCTTGTCTTATCTTTTCTACACACACACACACTATCCTCTCTAACCTATTTACATACAAAAACTATATCTCTCTTAGATGATTCGACCTCTCTTGACCATGGGTCCCTCTTTTCAAGCACATGCATCACTATATTGATCTTATTTCTAACTTAATACTTTGACTCTATCTTGTTGAGATATCCTCTCAGCCTAGAGACAAGAATAACTAAAGTTTTTTTAAACGGATTGTATGTGGTTATGACAACCAAATATGACCTTATAACATCCTAACACACCTAGTATTCCTCCTCATACATATCCTAGGTATCAATAAACACACAAACAACTATTCTCCTACTTTTATTCGCATAGATACTTATTACATGGAAATATTCAAATATTCAAACTTCAACCAAATGGGGAAAACTATGATGACTCCTAATACATGATATGCATGCCTATAGGAGGCTTATTAAAACTCGTATCTTTATCGGTAATATAAGTCCAATGTATTATCAAGCATCTTTATTTTGTTTGTTTTATATATTTTCTTCATTTTGTTTTGATATGTAGTTTTGCACAATACATATGTTAAGAATTTTTGTTAATTTTTCTTCAATATGTGAATGGTAGTAAATGGAATAGTTTGTATTTATCCTAGACTACAACTGTGGTATGTCCTATTGAGTGATTCCATGGACCCCAGCTTTAGTTTTGTTACATTAATTTTTTGAGATTGAGATTTCAAATTTCGACTCGTGGATGACCATTACACAATCTAAATATACTATTGATTTTCTTAGAGGATTTTGCATGGCTAATCGGAAATCAACTCGTCTCCCTTTCTTTTTTTGGAGTCAAGTTTGAGGTTGAGTGATCTTCTTCATTAGTTGATGTTGCCTTATTTTGACAACTTGTTGGCATTCTCATCCATTTGAATTACATTACATCCGACATTCATATGCACCGGCACGATCTCTAGGTTCATGGATGAGCCTTGTGAACCGCATATTGGAAGGAAGTTGACTGGATTCTCCACTACATTCAAGGTACTCACAGTTTGGGATTCACTATGGAGTAAATATTGATGTTGACTTGGTTTGGTACACATATTTAGACAGGGATAACAATATTTAGTATTGGAAGTCCACTTCAATATGCACTCTCTCTTGGTTCAAGAATTATTAGTTGGTATAGGAAGAAGCAAAATGTTATTGCTATATCATCCACTAGGGCTAAGTATAGAAAAATTATTAATGTTTATACTGAAGCTAGTTGGCTTCACGAGAGTCATACTCGAATTTGGTATCCAATTTAGGTGACCCACACAGTCATCTTCTGCGACAACCACAACACCATCAAGAGTTGTAGGAATCCAGTCCAACATCAACATACCAAGCACACTTGAGATTCACTCATCATATGCACTTCATTAGGAGATCATTCATGGACATGTCACTAATATCAATTTTTGCCAAACTACGAGTAGAAGCTAGTATTTTCATCAAACCCTTCACCGAGAGCAAATAAATCTTCATTAGCAAAATAGTAAAAATAGTTTTAATAAATAACTTCGTAAAATTTTAAAGGTTTTAGATGACTAGTAAAAAAAAGCTTCATGGAAAACTATAATATAGTCTTAAATTTGAGAAATAAAAAACTTTATACAACATTTCGATGTAAACTTGTATAAATAAAAGTTAAAACTTTATTCTTTAACGAACACATTTATAAATCCTATTATAAAAAAAAAGTTTCCAATAATTACAACAAGAAATGATGAGATAATAAGAAACCTTTTTTGGTAAAGCAACTAATGAATACAATCTTTCATTTCTAGACCTTAAAAGTTCAAATGGATACTCTTTGATAATAATAAGTAATGATATGATTACATCAAGGTCTTCTATTTTAAAATTTAATAATAAAAATTAGCATTTTAAAATATTTTTAATTATGTGTTAGAAATAGTAAAATTAAAAAAAAAAAAAAAAATATTATGCTAAAAATAATTTGTAAAAGAATATTTACTACATTGAAAATTTAAATGTAAATAACAACATCAATTACATTAATTTTTTTAACTAAAATCAAAATTAATATAATTTTTCAATAAAAATATAATTATAAGAAATATGTACGAAATGAAAACAACAATTTAAAAAAATAAAATAACCATTGACATTTCTTCATATTACTTTCACAATGATTATAATGGACATATAAATTAGGAGAAATATAGTATATAGTGTATGGGTATAACATATCATCGCCATTGGTTTTTGTATAGAGAATAGACATCACCATTGCTTTTTTGCACGGAGAATGGACAGCAGCTCCATCATCAAAAGAAGAAGAGGAGAGGACTCCCCACATCGAACGTTTAGTAAATACTGCACGCACGGCCAAAAGCTCGTTATAAAATTAGTAATCGCAAATCTGCAACATGATTCGAGCATGTAAGTATATTATACATGACGATTTGACGATCAACTTGCTTTGAGCCCCACCATTGAGTAATCACATCGGTGAAAAAGCACGGATAACCATGGCTATCTCAAAAGGTTGTGGAGGAGAAATTATGACGTAAGAAGAAAACATGAATGAAGTAGAAACAACAAGTGGATGAGCAAATGGGGCTTCAACTTGCAAGAGTGTCCTAACACCAACGAGGAAATGATTTTTTTCGGTGGTGGACAAATTTAAGACTGTCGTGTGGACATGGCAGATTGGGCTGAAAGAAAGCTCATTACATCAAAAATTTAATTCCTCCTTAGGGCATGATGAAAAAACATATCTAGGTAAGACCATCAAGGGCAAAACAAGGATGTTAGTTGCGTAGGCTGCGGATCGGATCACATCATTTTCGGTATGAGACCAAAGAGATGGACTATTCCTAAGAAGGTTTGGGAGAGGAAAATTTGTCTTTTTGGTAGTAAGGGGGTGGTGGAGACAGAATGTCACTTCATCATGGATTGTACAACTTATGATGATATTTGTATCTAATACTAAAGTAAACTCGAAAATGGACAGCCTAAGCGAGTTATTTGAAGAAGAAAGACTTAACTAGACTCGCTGGTTTTCTCGATCAAGATCCATTAATGCAAGAGGTCCAAATAGAAAGAAGTCTCAAAATATCTTAAAACTGTGGATTTGGTCCCATAGAGTGTTTGGTCTAGTAGAGGTCATTCAAATATTTTATTTCATTTTATATGAGATCTCATCTAAAATGGCATCCACACTTCCATTCTTTGGACCTTTCGAGAGTGCCTCCTCATTCGCTTTTCTCGGATGATAATCGTTTGATTCTTTTGTGCTATTCCCAAATCGTAAACCGACAGCGTAGTCACTACCCAAAACTGTCTTTATTATCTCGTACGCTTAGTCTAGAAGTGAGACTAGCCGTCTTATAACTAGAATTTAAAACTAATGCCACAAACAACCACACAATAACAGATTACTCGAGCCAAATGTGTGGATGTTCTCTCCTGCAAAATAGGAAACGTTAAATATTTCTATATCCTTAGATTGAAACAATAAATAGGTACCACTAGTTGCAGTAAAACATAGCTAATTTGAGGAAAGATCAGAGTTTGCGCGTGACGGAGGTGAAGAAGCAAGCGAGTCCCGTTGGGAAGTGTTATCCACTATAACACCGATATGAACCGTGTCATTCAGAGTTCCTTCACAGGGGTGTGGAACACACGACAATATCAATAAGAGGGACACAACTGGAAGAGATGCCATTGTTATCTTTGGCATTCGAGTGGTTTGTTCTTTGTAGAAATGTATTGAGGGGACCGAAATGTGGCTTGATCTAATCTTCATTGATGGTTTGAACTTTATGAAAAACAATAATCCTATCTAATATTCTAAGATTATCATCTCTTTATATCAAAAAAATCTATGAAATATTTAGGAAATATTTAAGAACTTCCTACAATTATCTAACAAATATTAAGAAAGATCTTGAATATCTAATATAAGATTTTATGAGATATTTTTAGCTAGAAAGGATTAAATTCGTGTATAAATAAGAGAAAAACATAAAAATACTCTAGAGTATTTTCAATAGAAAGTTTGTTTTATATCTTCTCTTGTGAGCTTGTGTGTGTTTATAATATACAACATTATATTGTTCTTATTTTTCATCAAGTCTTAACACACACTTGTATGTTAGAAGTTATATACAGCTCCTACAAATCGGTATAAGATCTTAGTTGAGCTTAATTCTTAAGTTTATATTTAGTCTATTAATATAGTTCAAAATGGAGGGTATGAGCAACAGTCTCACCTAACTCCAAATGCTCATTTTCAATGGGAAGAACTATGATTATTGGAACATAAAAATGACTTTATTTTGTTCACAAGATGTGTGGGAGCTAGTTGAAAATGGATATCCACAACATGTGAACCCCGAAACACATGAAGTAATAACGCAAGTAGAGAAGGATATGTTGAATGAGAACAAAAAAAGGATATGAAATCTTTATCTCTCATTCAACAAGCAATGGATGAGTCCATCTTTTTGCATGTTGCAGCAACAACTACATCAAAGAAGGCATGTGAAAGCCTTCAAATGGATTATCAAGGTACAAGTAAAGTTAAAACTACTAAATTATAAATGATTAAGAGAGATTTTGAAAACCTTTGTATAAAGGACTCATATTCAATAGATTTATTTTTACCCATACATTGGGTGTAGTAAATCGAACCATGTCTCATGGTGAGACATTAAAGGATCAAATAATTGTACAAAAACATTTGGAAGTCCTCCTAACAAGTTTGATTTGATTGATGTTGCAATAGAAGAATCAAATAATTTGACCCAATTGTTTATAGATTTAGTTAATAGGATCTTTGATATCCCATAAGCAAAGATTGGATAGATCACTTGGTTCATCTTTTGAACATGCCTTCAAATCACAAGTCAGGTAGAAATAATAGAGCAAGAGGAAGATCAAGGTTCAATAGAGATAGAGGAAGAGATTTCCAAAGAGGAGTTAGAAGAGAAAACACATCTTATGATGGGAGAAGAAAAATTCAAATTTTTACACACGCAAATGCAGAAAGCCAAGGAAAAAAACAAAAACACATTTACGGTTAGAGGTATGGCAAGTCATATGTCCAACACAATTATTGTAAAAGGTATGGACATTATGCAAATACGTGTTGGAAGAAACCATTTGAAATGAGTAGAGAATGCAATTTTTTTGAAAGTTAAAATTATGGTTCAATGTTTATTACATGTAATGTTTCTCAAGAAAACTTACAAAGAATTTTTTTCTAGATAGTGGATTTAATAATCACCAATGAATGTAAAGACATGTTTGCAAACATATATGAGTCGGTTACATTTGAAGTGAAGTTAGGAAATGATGATAAAGTTCCGTCTCGAGACAAGGAACAATCAATATTGAAACCAATAAAGATGAGAACAAAAACTTTCCGGATGTGTATTACGTTTCTAGTTTGAAACATAAATTTAAATAGTAATGGGCAGTTATTATAGAATGGATTTAAAGTCTATTTTGAAGATGATGCATGTGTAATATAAAATGTTTCCATTAAAATTTCAACATGATGTGACATATGAAGAGATCTCTTCATTTGCATTTTAAGTTTTTTTGAAATGCCACACTTGGTTATGGAATTTGGGGTTTGGAAACTTAAGTTTTAGTGGTCTATATTTCTTGAAAAATAAACAATTATTGGTGACATGATTATACTTCTCGTCTATAATAATTTATTATTTATTTACAAATGTAAACTTTATTTGACTTATATGATATTACTTAAAATTTAACGTTAGCTAATAAATGTAGAAATGTATTTAATTTTTAGTGGTGCAAGGTTTTCCTTTGATAGAGCAATTGAACAAGCCTTGTGAAAATTATATTTTAGGGAAGAAACATAGAGAAAATTCTCCATTAGAAAGTCATATAGAGTTATATCTCCTCTTGAGATTATCTATTCATATCTATATGGACATATGCAATCAGCTTTAATTAGAGGAAGCATGTATTTTATGAGATTTATAGATAGTTTTAGTATTAAATTTGGGTTTATTTCTTGAAACACAAGTCTAAAATATTTGGTATATTCAAAAATTTTAAGTCCATGGCTGAAAAGTACACTAGTCACTTTATAAAGGTATTGTGATTAGATAGAGAAGAATATTATAGTTCAAATGAGTTCTTCAAAGTTTTTACAAATTTCATGGGATTGAGAAGAAATTTACAACTAAGTATATACCTCAACAAAATGGTGTGGCGTAAAGAAATATTAGAACAATAATGGAAATCACTACAAGTATGTTGAAGGCCAAACATTTGCTTGATGAATATTGGGATGAAGTAATAGCTTGTGCGGTCTTCATTTTGAACCCATCTCCACAAAATATGTGAGGACATAGTTACTCAAGAAGAATCGAGTGGAAATAAACACAATGTTTCTCATTTAAGAGTTTTGATAGTGTGTCTTATTCTCGTGTTCTAAATGAGAGGAGAAAGAAATTGGATGATAAAGGAGAAAGACATATTTTTTCCCGTTATAATGAGTGATTATAATCCTTTTTTGTATAACCCCGTCCACAAAGAATGCTATTATCAACAAAAATGTTGAATTCATTGAAAAAGAAGCATAAGATGACAATATTTGATAAGTTAGAAACTATAATTATAGGAATACACCATCATGAGAATGAGTTTCAGGAAAATAGTACCCAAAATGGTTGTCTAGCACCTCAAGGGATTAGTCTAGTGACATCTTCTTTAAACAACACTCTAGTTTCATGTATATCTTTGAAAGAGATATCTCAAGTGAATTTTCATCCCCTCTTGAAAATTTTCACCCTCATGAAGCATCAAGGCATGTAGAAAATTTTTTTCCTTCAAATTCTTGTAGTAGCGGCACCTCAAATCTAACATTGGTAACACCAAAGTTTCACTTTAGAGACACACCAAAGAATACAAGAAACTTAAGGGATATCTATGATCAAACTCAAGGTGACGAAAATATTGATTTATATTCTTATTTTGCATTATTTTCTAATAATGATCTCATATATTTCGAATATGAAATTGGAAATGAAAACTGGGTAAAAGCCACGGATAAGGAAATTGATTCTATTGAAAAGAATCATACATGGGATATGTTAATCCTTCTAGAAGGAAAGTATGTAAATAGCATAAAGTGGGTCTACAAGATAAAAATTAAATGCGAATAGAAATGTTGAACAACATTAAGCCATGTTAGTTCAGAAATGGTGTCCCACAAAACCCAAAATTGATTATAATGAGAATATTACTCCATTCGCTAGACTAGACAAAGTGTTAGAACTATTTTAGAAATCTAATGTTTTAGCTATTGGAAAGTATATCAAATGGATGTCAAATTTGAATTATTTAATGGAAATACTAGAAGAAGTTTTTGTTTGTAAAACAATGCAGAGAATATTGCATTAGATGGTTTATTCTGTTAGCATAACATATTCTATTCCATTGTATTACATTGACGCATCTCCATTGTGCCGAATGCATCATCAATAAAATGATTCTTCTTTGTTTTTAAATAACACCGTATCGAGCAGCGGTTTGAGGAAGCGTGGAACATTGTATTTTTCTCGTTGTTTTTAGCGTGTTAGAGCTTCCGGACTTACGTGGATGGAGCACTCTAAATTTGTTCTAACACCGACCCGTGGAGGAGCATTTTTTCAAATCATGTCTGGCAAAGCCTCCCGTGACCTACTTTGAGCCTACATGAAAAGGGAGTTGTTTCGTGGACCAACGTGTATGTGCGACCTATTTTTCCTCTTTGTTGTACATTTTTTTTTGCGAGACCGTGCAACAATAAAGACTAGCAGCTCGTGGGGATCTATTGCAAAGCAAATCTCTTTAGCTCAAGATGGAGACACGAGCGTGGAGGAAGGAAGAATCATTGGTATTTTCCTTTCCTATTTTTACATGGTAAAAAAATATAAGAACAATCAACGACCGCCCATTATTGGATCCTCGCAGATTATTTTTGGTATTTCAGAAGTATTATTTTAGCATGCACCATAGAAGAAGGAAAAGGTGTATAATGAAGTTTGGATCCCATGTGGAGGAAGTATCCATAAACATTTTATAACAACAAAAAACTTGTAGAACGCGAGCAACCCGTTTGTACTTGGTAAAGCCTATGATCCCGCACATCAATATGAACGCATGTCAATCGTGCCCCGAGATATGTTACCAATACTACAAGCAACTATGGAGACGTGAAGCCCTTGAGAGACCGAAGTCAAGCCTCGAGAGTGTGGGTTTCTACTTTGCATTTTTAAAAGTCTCCAAAACATACAATTCGAGGACATAGTGCATCAAGGACTCGCTTGATTAATTCTTATTCAACGTACGGTGCTAGACGGAGAAGATTCGTGCCAAGCTCGAAGAAGGCTATGATGCAGATGATGAATGCAAGATAGAATGCCCCCGAAGCATCTACATCTCATTGATCACCTCTTCATCCGCAACTCTTGAAATGAGAACACATCTGGTCATAGTTCCTCACCATAGGAAGAAGAAAGGACACATCGTGAATCAACAAGATGGTGATTCAAAAGAGAAAGTACCAAAATCGAAGATGATGATGATGTTTCGAGCTAATTTTATAAAAACAATGTAAGAATGGGGAATTTTAGCGTAACATATTTTATTCCATTTTATTACATTGATGCTTTATCTTACTTCAACCGGTGACCTTTTATCTTCTCTCACGTGTCACTTGGTCATTCTCCTCCCTTGTATTTATTCAATAAATTTTTTAATTTTTTTTTTTCAAGAACATATTAAATGATCAAGGATGATAATATATACATGCATAGGGAATACAAAGAAAACCAACAAACATGCATGGACATGGATGGTCGCAAGTCATAAGTAGACAAAAATGACTCCAACAAAGGTAATACGTTACACCAACATTCCCCCTTATTACATTGTTTTTACAAATGTACCCCGAAACAACTCAAATTTCACCTTTCCAAGAGACTTGGTGAGTATATCAACTACTTGAGAATCTATTGTGCAATAATGAAGTTGGATGTGGTGTTTCAAACATTGTTCTCAAATGTAACGAAATTGAACCCCAATGTGTTTTGTTCATTCATGGAAAACTAGATTCTTCACAAGCTTCAACACACCCTGATTATCGCAATGAATGATAGGTGGATTTTCTTCAGAATGTCCATATCAATAATAATGTGACGTAACCATATCACTTCGCATAAAGCTCCTCATGTGGTGTGATACTCTACCTCAGTGGATGAGAGATAAAGAATAATTTGCTTCTTACTAATTTGCGAGATAAGTCCAAATCCGAGATGAAAAACATATCCTATAGTTGATTTCTTGTCATCAACAGATCTAGCATAGTCCGATTCATTATATCCTTGTAAGAAGAACTCTCAATTCTAGACCATAATCAATTGTACCTCGGACATATCTCAAAACATTATTCATTTCTACCTAGTGACATTTTTTGGCTCCCGCATGAATCTCGAAAAATATCCGACAACAAACTATAGGTCTAGTTCGGTATAAGTCAAGTAAATGAAACTCCCAACAAGCTGCATGTAGTGAGTATCATCTACTTGAAGTGAATCCTAGAATCTAGAAATTTACAAACCTATCTCCATTGGAATGGCCACAAGTTTACAACACACATTCCACAAATTTTGTGGATTTTCTTGGAATATTTCATCTATGAGATAAAAATGTGATTCTTCTTCTACCATATTTCCAAGCCAAGATAGTAATGAAGTAGGCCCAAATATGTCATTTCAAAGTATTTATTCAGATCATTCTTTACATCTTTGATGAGATTGTATGAGGCCCCTATGATCACAAGATAATCCACATATAAAAAAGAATGACAATCTTTGTGCCTACCTTCTTAATATAAAAAATTTGACTATGAGGGGCTACACAGGCAAATCCATGCTTTGTAATAGGTGATAATCTATTTTAATATACCATGCCCGTGGTGGTTGTTTGAGTCCATAAAGAGACTTAATCAGATGACATACCTTATTAGGATTTTTATCGTCGAAAAATAATTTTGGATGGGTCATGTATACTTCTTCTTTGAGATAGTCATTCAAGAAAGCACTTTTTTCATCCATCTACTAAATTTTCCATCCATTTTGTGATCTCAAAGTGCACAAAAACTCTAATAGTATTAATCTTCCTAGTGGGTGAAAAGGTATGTTCGTAGTCAATTCCTTCTTGTTGAGCATATCCCTTTGTAAATAGTTTTGCTTTGTACTTGTTGATAGATCCATCCGACTTGTATTTTGTTTTGAAAATCCATTTGTATCCAATTGATTTATTTCTTACATGTAGATCAAAAAGTTCCCATGTTTGATTCTCAATCGAGAGCCATTTTATGCATCCACGAATTTCTTCCACTCACGGTTAACTAAGTGCCTCTCGAGAGTGTATTAGGTTTGGTGTTGTCAACAACTAAACTCATGAGTGTGAGATTTACCTCATTTCTTGTTTGTCTTCTTGTTCGACTCCGGATGGAGTATTTGGGAGAGAGTTCGGTGGGAATCCTTAACATTGTTTTGGCCCCATTTCAAACGTTGTTGCTACTGATGTGAAGAATCATTTCTCAAAGGACGAAGATCAATGAAAAATTCTCCATGCAACTCATTTTCCATGTGTGAATTTTTTTCTTGCTCATCATCTAACTGTGAGAGCATTCTATGAGAGGAGGTTAGTACTAAATCATATTTGTGTGTAAATGAGTTAGTGACTCATCATAAACCAAATATTTACTCTCATATATATATTGTGTCTCAAGATACATGAGATGATACGCCTTTGAGGTATTATTGTACCCCAAAATATACACCGTAGTGTCTTCGGATCTATCTTCTTCCTCTTTTTATCTCAGGACATGCATGTGCATTGTATAACCAAACACTCTAAGATGGGAGATAGAAGGATTGTGATTACTCCATACCTCTTTTGGTGTCTTCTTCGTAAGATATTTATAGTTGCCTGATTAAGAAGATATACAGTTTTCTATAATTCTTCTACACAAAATTTATTCTCCAACTCGGAAGTGGAAAGCATGCAACGAGCCATCTCCATGACAATTTGATTTTGATTCTCTACAATGCCATTATGTTTGGGAATATAAGGATAGTCAAGTTCTATGGGATTTTGTGCTCCCTTAATAATGCCAAAAATTTATTTGACATGAATTCCCCTCCTTGATATGAGCGGAGGACAAGAAGGGGTTGCCTAGTCTTTTGAACAACTTGTTGATAAAATCCCTAAAAATTAGTAAATGTGTCATTCTTCTTCCTCATAAATAACATATGTGTCTTGCAAGAATAGTCATCTATCAATAACTAGAAGTACTAAAATACTTAAAAGGAAGCAAGAAGGGGTCACCACAGATTGATATGCATGAACTCAAGATGGTTTTTACATGGAAGGTACTTTACTCAAACGGATAGTGGTATTTTTTCCCAGCTAGACATCCAAAACATATAGATAAGGAGTGTGAGAGTGGAGGAAGCCCTTGAATCATCTCCTTGGAATTGAGCTGATAAAGGGAGCTAACAAAAAGTTTCCCCTATTGACAATTCCAGTGTAGTAGACTCCACCGTAGAAGCAGATAGAGCAACTATAGAGGATGAAACTGCATCTAGTGCAAATAAATGATCCTTCAAAAATATCTAACAAGTATCGTACCTTCTTGTGAAATCAAATAAAATTTGATGCCTTTCTGGACCATGAACTCCACCTTGAGCTTGTGATTCAAGAGTTGAGAGATAGACAAGATATTTGTGGTCAATCCCAGAACATAGTGCAATTTTTGAAGGTAAAACTTCTCATCCCGAGAGGAATGGTTATAGTTCTTATCCCTTTTGTAACATACCCCTTTTTTCTGCAATACGAGCTTGATCTCTAGTGGGTTGATCAATCAATGAATCAAAAATATTTCTATCACCCATCATTTGCTTACTACAAACTTGAGTCAATCAACCAAAATATCTATGAAGGTTGCAATGTTTGGGAGACTAGAACAATGTTCTAATGTGTGCCACAATTTTCTACCTTTGATACTTCCTCTTCTTGGTCATCATCTTGTTGAATCTCGACATGTCCTTTCTCGCTTCCTATGGTGAGGGATGGCATCTAGATTGCTATGAATCACTGCGACTGGATGTGTTCTCTTTTGCATAATTACCTTGATTCCATCCATTATACCAATAAATAGTACTTTCATGTATATTTGTACTTTGTAGATTTGACACCATCGATCTACTTTATGAGACTTTTGCTATTATGGTTACTTTTGGGGTTGCTTCTATTGTTTTCCTATCGAGACTTGTGTCTCTTCCGTTGTCTCAATATCGGTGCATTGGCTTCAAACTCCTAATGAATTGTTTGGATGACTCGCTTCCTATTGAATGATATTTACCATTTCTTCAAATGATACCACTTGTTTTTGGATGTTCAATGTTGTGAAAAAGTCCTTAACTAGGAAGGAAGAGCTCTCGGTGTGATCAAAATCAACAATTTGTGTTCCACCTTTTTTTCGAGTGCCACAAGCTCTGTTCATAGTGTTATATTTCATACTTGAGTGTATGAAGCTTTGATCGGAGAGGGATAATATTCTTCAAGTTATTCATTTCGTAGATGGTGGAGAGAGTATTCTAGGACACCTTTGATGTTTTAGCATCATGTATATGTGGTTGAACCTTTTCAAAGATTTCGAGTGTGATTAACATCAAGGATTTTGCATCGACCTTCTTGTAATTTTCCTGTTTTTCTCGTGTGTGGGTGGGACATGCTAATTTTCTAATGACGATTCCCAAAGTTCCTTGAATCGGTTAATTATGTGCATCTTTGTCTTCCGGGTGGCATAGTTTGGCCCATTCAAGAGAAAAACATCATAAAGAAGAAATTTTGGAGCTGACATCCTCACCGATCAAAAGTTCCAATGGATGTTTTCTCATGTTTTATTCGAGGGCTTCCACCAATGATCTTAATGTAAAGACTCAAGGATTAAAAAGAAATGGCCACTATTTTCATGGGGATAACAAGAGCTCAACTATACAAATGAGGAACTCGATGGGCCAAGTTGTAATGCCTTCTATGGAGATCTAAGAAAAGGAAAAAATGAAACAAGTTTGGATGCTTCTTGTGTCACACTCATTCTTCACTAAGAATTTCAAGACCTTCTTAACTCTCCAAGTACCCTATCTATATTGGCTAGTAGCCATGTCTCTGGGGTTTTTGTGGTATAAATTTTGATTTATTCGTCATCATTGAAACATAAAACTTGTTTAGAGTACCCTTTTGGCCCATTAAGAATCCCACCAAGTTTTGGTACCTAGATATTTTTCGTTCATTCCTAGATTTGAAAAAATCTTCATGAGTTATGCCTTTAGGATTCCATTTTCATTTTCCCTCAAGACTATCATAAAGAACTTGCACGTGTGAAATTGAAATTATGAAATTCCTTTTGTAACTCCTTGAGGGTATATCAAAGGTCATATGTTCCAAGTCTTGGCCATAAAAACTTCTTTATGCTCGAGATATGGTCTCATTTCCATCAAACCTTGATCTAGGGTATCTACATAGCCGAGAATGGTAGTATTGAAATTATTTTGTTGTTTAAGTATTCTAATGTCTATAATCCATTGTATGAGATCTATACATTCACTATCACTTCTACTAATTCATCATCCCACACAATAAAGTTCTTATTCCTCTTTAACATGCATTAACCCTTAGAAACTCATGTACTTATATTATTGTATAGTCGGTTATAGAGTGGATTACAATAAACTCAACATTACTACAACATTACTATTAAGATATAAACTCATACCATTGAAAGTACTCTCCTATACACCGAGGAGCTAGTGAAAGCACAAAATTCATGTATCCATAACTTTTATCCTCTATTCCTTTATCTTTGTCACATAGTACACTCAAGGTTGCTCAATTTCTTCCTTGTCTTATCTTTTCTACACACACACACACTATCCTCTCTAACCTATTTACATACAAAAACTATATCTCTCTTAGATGATTCGACCTCTCTTGACCATGGGTCCTTCTTTTCAAGCACATGCATCACTATATTGATCTTATTTCTAACTTAAGACTTTGACTCTATCTTGTTGAGATATCCTCTCAAATAGAGACAAGAATAACTAAAGTTTTTTAGACGGATTGTATGTGGTTATGACAACCAAATATGACCTTATAACGTCCCTAACACACCTAGTATTCCTCCTCATACATATCCTAGGTATCAATAAACACACAAACAACTATTCTCCTACTTTTATTCTCATAGATACTTATTACATGGAAATATTCAAATATTCAAACTTCAATCAAATGGGGAAAACTATGATGACTCCTAATACATGATATGCATGCCTATAGAAGGATTATTCAAACTTGTTTATTCAACTTCAAGCATCATAGGATGCTCCTGCATTAGACTCCATAGGCAAGAAAAATATTTGAACTCCAGCTAAAATGTCTTCATTCTTCAATCTTTATTGTATGTCCGGACCCCATGGTCTCTTCTGAAGTATCTATGTTTAAGTCCTCTTGAATTAGTCTTTATATCTCATCTTGTATATCTTCCTTCTCATTTATTTCTCAACTGCAATAGTCCATGTCCATGTTTCACTAGCATTCATGTCTTCAAATTGTACTTAATTCTCCTTGGTTTTAAGGGTTTGACCATAGAATTATGCACTTCATTCACCCTCACAACTTTTAGACCTGCATTCAAAACATCAAAGGAAAGGTTAGATGTAAAAACTTGAGGCCATACAGCCCCTTGAGTGTCTTCATGTTTTTGTCTCTCTTCATTTTCATTTGCTTCTTCAATGACCTTGTTCAAATATTCTTTTATCAACTTGGTTTTCTCTTTTCTTGTCTCATCCTCAATCTGATCCATGATGTTCTCAATCTGATCGAACTAGTATACAACCCCTTTGAAGGATTTATAAGATCTTATATCCTCTTTATCTCTTCACTCAATGTGATATCATCTACATCATCATTGTCTTCATCAAATTTTGGCTCTAATTCTCCGCTTTCTTCCTCTAAACTCTATTTTACATCGGCATACTCTTTCACCAACTTATTGTATCATGAAGTTTTTATTTTCTTCATTCAAGATGTATGAATCCTATTCCTAAAATGGTTTCTCATCCTTATCTATTACCCGATAATGGCATTGCTCTTTACAAGCCAAATGAGATCCTCCACCATGTTGTATATAAGTTAGTGAAAACATGCTCTTCCATTCTTCATCTTCACTCAAACTGATTTGAGACAATAAATCATAAGTATGTTCACAAGCATCACCATTTAAATCATCATAAAAACTTGTTTACCTTTCATCTCCCTTGTGTATTTCTTATGTTCATTGAGTGCTTCTTGCATGCTCATCATTTCACTTTCATTCTCTTGCTTTCTTGGAATTACTTCAACTCTCTTCCATTGGCTTCTTGGTGCTATCATTACCTTCTCAAGTTCATCATCATAATATACACCTTCTTGATATGTATCTCTATTACTTCTTGTGCTCTTAGCCACCCATACTTGAGTATTTTCCTTCAAATTTGATTTCTTGAGCCATTTAGGAAACTTATAACCATGTTCTTGTGCCAACTTTGAGAGATCAACCTTCTCTTTCCTTCTACCATGTTGTACACCTGCATATGCATTAGAAATAGGAAAAAAATCAGCTTTAGAAACAAAATTTTCGTTCTTGAGAACATGCTTTGGTTTGATGTGTATTCTTTCATGGTTTGATTCCTTGTAATTTCCTTCTTGCATGCATGACTAAAATCAACATTTAGAATCTTCTCCATTCTTTCCATGGGCTGTTGTTTGATGAAATTTATTCTCAATATCTTGTTGCTCACCTACATATTATCTTGATTCACTTGATTTAACTCTTCGGATCATCATCTAAGGCATCATAGAAATATGAATCTGATTCATCTTCCATCTCTTTGATTGCTTGTTGTTGTGTGTTTTATCATCCTTCTCTTCTCCTTTAGGTGCTTCGAGTACATGTATTCTTCATGAACTATCAAAATTTCTTTAACTAATCCATCTCTCTTTATAGGCACTTTGTTTGAACCACTTTTTGTAAGAGTCAAGATCATGTTCTTGATCTTCTTAAGACCATATTTCATACCTGTATGTACAAATTGAAACACAAAGTTAGATATCATAGTAAGATACTAAAACATATTCATAGGTTCCTTCTTCCTGGACACTCTCCTATTATTCTTGCTCTCTTTTTCAAGTGTTTCTTTTGACACTTTTTTCATGTTCTCCATAATGAGAACTCTCTTCACCTCTTCACAAGGTAATTCATTCTTCCTTATCCTCCCATGAGTACCTTTCTCTCTTTCTAAGGCAATCAAATTTTTCCTTTTCTTCTTCTCCATCAGTAGCTTGACTAGCCACTTTACCTTCTTTATCATCTTCCATCCAACTTCTTGGATCTCTTCTTCCACTAAAGTCTCTATCATGGACCCCAATTTCTCAATCCTTTCTCTTATCTCATTTATCTCTTCTTCATATACTAACTATTTCCTTATTCTTAGCCCTTTACTCTACTCATTCTCTCCATTGCTAAGATATTCACCCAAGTCTTTTCCACCTTGGTCTATGGATCCTCTTTAGTCCTCACCTAGTTCCTTTGCACCCTAGTATCTTGGTATTTGTCTAATAGCTTCAATGTTATAGGGATTCTTCTTTCTTTCTTCCCCTTTTAAGTGTTTCTAGGCCTTGAATACCTTTAGTCTCTTCAAAATCACCTATAACTGGATTACATCATACAACATTAGCAAAAATATTAATTTAAAATAGGTTCTTCATGATCTGATACCAAAAATTGATACACACTCTTAGCTCCTCTCATTCCCACATCTGAAACATGCAAATTTTTCTTAAGAAGATATCACTATATGAAGTATACCCACATTTCATTCCTTAGAAGATGAGTTCATATGATATACTTAGCTTGCATGTAGTCAAGAATGTTACCTTTCAAGAATACTCATAGTCTTAGTTCCATTCTACCACCCTTAGAGAATTTCAAATCTGACCTCTTAGCTTTACTCCTTTGTATGGTGACAACAACATACCTATACTTTATTTGAGACAATAGGTTCTCAAGTGCTAAGAGTGTAAATCAAAACATTACAAGTATGGATTTAATTTTCATGATTCTATCTTGACCTCCTTAGTCTCTATAAGCTTTATAGTTGTGTTGATCATTGTTTTGTTTGGTACCTATATATATGCATTCAAGAACTATGTTTTCTAGGATAATGTAAGTCTGCTAGGAACATGGGTAGCTAATTTTCTTTATGCTTGATATGTTCTATATTTACCATATTGTAGATGTGTCCATAACCTCCTCTACTCCATTATGTAAAAATCTGATCCATTTAACTTACTCTATTCCTTCTTGTATATATAGACACTCAACAATGTCATTGTCTAGACCTTCAACTTTGTTATGTAGTAATGAAGTGCACTCCTAATAGAAGAGGACTATATTCTAGATTTGATAACTTGTACATTAATTTGGAATCATCGTTCATTAGATGTCACACTCATTCTTCACTAAGAAGTGCAAGACCTTCTTAAATCTCCAAGTACCCTATCTGGGGTTTTTGGGTATAAATTTTGATTTAATCATCATCCATGAAACAAAAAACATGTTTAGAGTACCATATTGTCCCATTAGGAATCCTACCAAGTTTTGGGACCTAGAACTTTTGGTTCATTCCCATTTTGAAAACATCTTCATGAGTTAGGCCTTTAGGAATTTATTTTCATTTTCCCTCAAGATTGTCATCAAGAACTTGCACATGTGAAGTTGAAATTATGAAATTACCTTTTTAACTCCTTAAGGGTATACCTAAGGTCATATGTTCCAAGTATTGGCCATCTAAACTTCTTTATGCTCGAGATATGGTCTCATTTCTATCAAACCCTGATCTAGAGTATCTACATATACGAGAAGGGTAGTCTGGAAGTATTTTGTTATTTAAGTCTTACAATGCCTAGAATCCATTGTATGAGCTCTATACATTCACTATCCCTAGTACTAATTCATCATCCCACACAATAAAGGTCTCATTCCTATTTAACATGCATTAACCCTTAGAAACTCATGTACTTATATTATTGTATAGTTAGTCATGGAGTGGATTACAATAAACTCAACATTACTATTAAGATATAAACTCATACCATTGAAAGTACTCTCCTATACACCTAAGGATCTGGTGAAGACACATAATTCATGTATCCATAAATTTGATCCTCTATTCCTTTATCTTTATCACATAGTACAATCAAGGTTGCTCTATGCTTGCCCTGTCTTGTCTTTTCTATAGACACCATCCTCTCTAACCTATTTACATACAAAAAAACTATATATCTATTAGATGATTCGACCTCTATAGACCATGAGTCCCTCTTTTCAAGCACATGCATTACTATATGGATCTGATTTCTAACTTAAGACTTTGACTCTATCTTGTTAAGATATTCTCTCAACTAGAGAAAAGAATAACTAAAGTTTTTGACAGCTTATATGTGGTTATGATAACCGAACATGACCTTATAACATCCTAACACACCTAGTATTCCTCATCCTACATAGCCTAGGTATCAATAACCACACATAAAAACTATTCTCCTACTTTTATTTTCATAGAGAGTTACTACATGAAAATATTCAAATATTCAAACCTCAACCAAATGGAGGGAAACAATGATGACTCCTAATACATGATATGCATTCCTATAGAAGGCTTATTAAAAAAATTATTCAACTTCAAGCATCATAGGATGCTCTTGCATCACAAATTTCTTGTACAAGGTATAAGGGAGGAATTTATAGTGATGAGGGGTGGAGGGAAATTAGAAAAGGAAGACGATTGTTATGAGTGGGAAATAACTGAGTTCAAACACAATAACCAAAGTAGTTCATCATTCAATTAGAGGAAAACAACAATGCAATTAATGAGACTAATAAACTAGAGACACATAGTTCTTTAGGTTCATCTATCAAGGACACCAAGTTCCTTCTTGATCACCATACTTACAAAGTTACAAAAAGAGATGGAGTAGAGGAAAACATGAACAAAGGAAAGGGAAGAATGTAGATTTTATTTCTTGTGTAGTGACAAATACAAATCTCAATCAATCTACAACAATCCAAAATTTCTACCAAGAACAAAAACTTTCAAGATTTCTGGATTTCTGGATCCTTTGGAATGGAGAAGTCATCCCAATTTATAGCCTTGTGAATTACCTTTTCATCTACCCCCCACATGAATCTTCAAGTTCCTATTCCCTTATGACCTTTCAATTTCCATTAGAATAGAAAAATTAAGTACCTATATTAGAATTTTGAGAGAGTACTTTTACAATTTACAAATATTGTCACTTAAGAAAATAGGACAAAATACCATGATTGTGTACAATGAATAATTAGAAGAAAGGGAGAGAATAGGAGAAGGGAAAGGGATTGACTGATCTATTGAAGAATCTCCTTATGTTGTAGAAATTTTTGATCCAAGACTGTAATGCCTCCTTTAATTATAAAACAATAAAATAAATAAATAAATAATAAATAAAATAAGTAAATAAAATAAAAGAATTAAAGATAACTAAAAAAAATGAGGCCCGTGATTCTTTTGGGCGAGTTAGGGTTTTGTTTTTGTTATTGGAATGGGTGGCGGCAGAACAACCCACGCCAAATGCTTTCTCATGGAGTGCGGCCTCCTCCCAGCCTCCTAGCCTGTGCCAACATCCTCCTAGCCCGTGCCATCCTCCCACGTGGACACCTTGCAAAGCATAAAAGATAGGAATTTTTGTCAGATGTTGTAGATTGCAATCCTTTGGGGGCATTCAAATTTGTTTTGGGGCCGCTGCTTCAATGTTTGACCAGATGAAAGAACGAGACAAATCCTCATGGAATCTATATGTTGTTGTGTGTGGGAGGACGTGGATCCCTCACTAGACAGTCACTCCATTCCACCACGCAACAAATAGGTCTCCAACCTGATGAGTTTACATTTGCTAGTGCATGCCTGACGACTGCAAAAAATCCGAGCCTCGGGACAAAGTGTATGGACATCCAACAAAACATATTGGAAATCTACTTTTTTTGTTTTATTTTGTTTTTTTCTTTATGCCAGCTCCTCCCAAGCTACGCCAAAAAGGGAGGGGGATTTTACCAGTATTAATATAGTTGTAAGTGCCCTGTCAGACCAGTGTGCAAACGTGGAAGCTTTGGAACAGGGATTTGTGAAAAAATGAGTTTGTTAAAAAGGCTTTAGAAACATTCAAGCAAATGCATTTGGTACGTGTTAAGCTAGACTCCACAACGTTTTTTCAGCAACCTCCCAGCTGCTGTCAAAATGGAAGCTTTGAAACAGAGTATGCACATCCATCAAAGCATTATGGAGAAGGTATTTTTGAATGTTTTAGTTCCAAGTGCCCTGGCAAATACATTTGCAATATGTGGAATCCTGTGAACTATTCGACAGAATACCTGAGAGATATGTGGTCTCCTAGACTGCAATGATAGCAGGATATGCAAAAAATAAAAATAAAAATAAAAATGGGTCTGTTAAAAAAGGCGTTGGACTATTCGACAAAATGCCTCAGATATTTCAGTCTCATGGAATGCAATGGTTTCAGGGTATTCGTAGATGAGCTTGTTGTAAAGGCCTTTGAAACTTTGAAGGAAATGGATTTGGCAGTGGTAAAGCAACTACTTATTCTATTAGAAAAATTCAAGTGATCGGGAAGTTGGTGTGATGTGGCGGAGGTTAGGTCTAGGCTCGTGAACCGGTTGGCGAAGTGCCCGAGCAAGATGCTGAACCAAAGCCTGTGGCTTGGTCGACTTCGTTCTCTAGGCATGCTCCTTCTTCCCTTGCCTCTCATAATTCTCGTGTTTTATTTCTCTTTTACAACTAAATAGAATTTTAAATTATTAGAAATTTTAATACAGTTAAATGTCCCTTTAACTCATTGCAAAACAATAAAGCATCGTGTCGCAACTCTCGAAGTCTTTTTAACTCGTCTACTTTAAACCATGATCTATCACCCTCGCTTCGAAATGATCTAGAAAACTCTTACCCTTCTTGATCGCTCCAATATCATTTTATTGACCTGACAAATTTGACTCCCCATTGATTAAGTTGACCTTCTTCCTGCTTAAAATGGTTAAATTTTGCATTTTTCGGAGACTCACTAAGTACCCTTCACAACTCGGAAATGAGATGTGAAGTTTCATTCATGTACCTTGGTATACGAGGAGTCACCTTGATTTTTGGTTTGACCCGAAATGATCATATGACATCCTTTTGATGCTCTTATAGAGCCTGTTACATCGGTTTACAACAATAGAGAGTTGTTAAAACTAGAAAGTTGGCTTTCGTTTTGGACCACCATTTGAAACCCGGAAAGAGAAATCACGTTCCGTCTTCGCAAACCTCTAGCGTTTATACTAGACAAATGCATGGAACATTCAATATAGGAAAGAGAACTTTTTGGGATAGTTTGGTGAAGCCATTTTGTAGGCCTCCGGTCGCAGTTTGACGAGGTCAAACTGGTCCAATTTCATCTTGTCACTCCAGAAAACTTGTCGCCGTTTGAACATGGTTTTCTAGTTCTCAGTCCCGTTGACTCTGATGAATTCTCTTTATATAGGGGAACTAGTAGGAGATGTCTCATTGTGTGCTTCTCCATCAAACGTCAGTTATGGACGTGGTTTTCTGGCGCTCGAGCTAACTTTTGTCATTTTACAACTGGGTGAACTACGACCAGTGGCCCCGAAAACTAGCCGCCAAACGTAAACCGTGTGCTCTTTTTCAATTCCGTCAGTTGCAATGAACTCTTGGTATATCTGGGGACATGTAGAAAGTTAATTGTGATGTGCGTGCTCATCGGAAGATAACCTTTGGAAGTAGTTTCTTAGCCTCCGAGCCTATTTTGTACATTTTGTAGCTAGTGAGAAAATGTAAAAGTAGAAAGTTGTGGACCCTCGTAGGGTTACCAAATCACCCTGGAAACTTTTAACACACGTAAATAACTGTTTAAAAACACTATAATGAAACTGTTGTGTGTATTAGAACTTTTGAAAAAATGATGTTTTCTCTCTCTTCCTTTCTCTTTCTCTCTCATGGGTTTATAAAATGAAGAAAAATGAAATGCAATGAATACATGTTTCTAGACCTTTTTTATTTCGATTGCAAATTGTAATTATTGTCAGATGTAAATGGGAAACTGAAAAATGATAATTATGATTGATTAGGGTGGATGCCATGCCAGCGATTTATCGTTGATATCTTGCTCACGTGGGTTTTGTAGGATGGAAGAATGACGACAAAAAAAAGCGATGTGTAATTTAATTATTATTATTGTAATTTTTATAGGTCATTGTAAAATGAATAATTGTCTAATGTAGTCTCTTGTTACAGAAAAGTTATAATTGAAATTTGTTAATATGCATGAGATGCTAGTTTTAGGGATAACTTAGGAAATGTGCCTCTAATCACCAGTTCAATTTGATTTTTAGTTGTGTATGGCAAAAAGGTTTGATTATATATAGTAAATTGAAATTTAAGTTAATATATTGTAGTATTTTCTCAATATTCAATAAACGATTAAATTAATTTACTGGGTTATCTTCTTACCTTGCAAACATAATAAAGAGTTATAATGGGAACACTCAACCTTAATAAAATATTCGTGCATAGATTTCCTACATGTGTGATTCCTTTTTACCATATAAGAAATTTTAAACCGTAGGACGACCTTAAACTTTTCACTCGATGAGACCTCCTAAATTAGGTAAATAAAACCCCTAGTTGGAGTTTACCGTCATAGTCTTTATGTCTAGCGACATTGTCATGAACCCATATTTAGGAATGTCATGGTCCAACCTACCCAGAGTATGTGGTTTCCTTCTAGATTTGGTAATCATGAGAAGAATGTCCTCTCTTCAGGTCCGACACCAGGCTGAGTGTTGAAGACCACCTTAGAAGTCACCTTATGAGTCATTGTTCGAAGGAACGATTCAACGGTGCTACCTTGGTTTCTATCAAAATAACATCTTGGTATTTCTTGAATGTGGTTCATGTATAGTTACAATTCTTCCAGTCATGTACCCCTTCAAGATGTTAGTCAAATGCTTATGTAACTCTTGATTTCAAAACAACGCTAAGAACGAGATCTTAGTGCGATGTAAAAGCATATTATATAAATGCTGCACACGAGATTGGAGATTAGGATCAAGGTCAATCTTGGAGTCATTATAACTTAATTAAACTTTATCATGCGTTGCAAATAATATAAGTTACCTTGGTGCGACCAAACTTTGAGAAAACAAAAGATATGTATATCTTATAGGAATTCAATAAGTTTTCAAATTATAATAACAATGGTAGGGAAATAAATATAGTGTGAATCAAGAAATATTTTTGGTGAAAAGCTGCCCTGTATCTAAATCTCCGTCAAATCCTTTTATTGCGTTTTGGACATCAAGTCACTTTCGCTTGAGTTGTAAGGGTAAAACTATAGACATCAAATAAACGTTGGAGAAGAATATTTTTACATAATAATAGATAATTAAGTACTTTGTATGAAATTTGATTTATGCCAAATATGTATGTCAGTTAAGGAAATTTATATAAAGTATAAGAAGCCAACTTGAGAAGGTCGAATTGTATTTTCAACCGCAGAACAAACTTAAGAAAATTTAGGTGGACAAACGAGAAAATTTATCCTTGCTCATAATGTCCTTGGAATGTTAACTTTAACCAAAAATACATTTAAGGAAATGATGTGTTGTGGGTTCATTGTTCCTGAAGCCATGTTCTTGTGGTTGGGTCTTTACTAGTAACCTTCCATTGGGAAAAGTGTAGCATCAACATGCCTATGTTGTTTTCGTGTGTCTATGTGAGTCGATGATTTTTGTGATTGTCGTATGCGAGTCAAGTTCTGTACTTGAAGCCCATGTTGTGTTGTGTGTAGTGAGCAATGTAAGTCAAAAAAATTTATCCTGGTATTTTACTATTGTATCTGTGTGTGTAAAGTGTGGGCACTACAATGACATGGTGGTCACAATCTCCTCCTTCTGCTAGATGCAAAGACACCTCATACTTTCAAATGAGTGTTTAGAAATGTTGTTGTGAGACCTTTTGATGGGACCTTGAAAAAATGGGCATCACTCACGATGATGCCTCCTTGATATCAAAATGAGCATGAGGATAACTCTCTTACTCCTTATAATTTCCTAATTTTCATTCATGAGGCACAAACCTCTTGATGTTTACATTCTTATCCCGCATAGTGCACTATAACATTGCAAACTCTACCTTTACTGGCCTGCAAGATGTGAGCTTCTGAAGGAGGAAGAATGAGATATTTCCTAACTCACTTGGCTTGGAGAGATCAATTAGATCATTTGAATCACCCAACTCAAATCAACCAACTCTCCCATTTCAACTAGCTCAACTCAACCATTTCGATAAGCTCAACTCAACTAGCTCACTTAACTCACTGAGCTCAATTCAACCAGATCACCGAGATAATCTTGATGAGATGATGATTTCTTCAAGATCATATGAGGAGCATGATGAATTCCTATGATGAATCTAATAGAGTGCTTGACACCTTTCAAATCCCCTCTAGCTACACAAAGATCTTTGACTTTCCTTTGTTATGCCTTGTTATGCTCCACCTTGCTCCCAGACACAATTTCGATCAAAATGATGCCTCAAGACCTTAGTGAAGGATGAATTTTGTACACCCATGAGGATGTCAAAAAGCATCAATATGAGTGAAATAACAGAAAATTGTAACTTTCTATATCCAAAAATGAGACTTCCTATTTGTAGCGGGTAAGACCAGGATCTGCTATTTTTAGCAATTTTTCTTTGTTTACATTCCCGATGATTTTTTTCGCTTGATGGACCATGAATTGTATACACCTAATTTTTCACAATTTCACTTTTCATATTTGTTACTAACAATTTCTCTTCCAGGTTAGAGGTTGCTAATGCATCTATTTCTAGGAACGAGTGCCTTATGGGGCTCGATTCGGGATAAGGGTATCGTTATTCACAGAACCAATAGGTTAGGGACGATATATGGAAAGAGGATAGATTTTGTTCCTATTTATGTACCTTTTTTCTCTTTCCTTCTTACTTTGCTTTGTAACCTTTGGACAACCCACTTTCACATGACCATATTTTTCTCACTAACACATTGCACACACCACTTGTCCTTTCCCTCCCTTCACGACACCATCTCCCACGGGTAATTACATTGATGCATTTTCAAATTCCTAGCTGACATAATCACTTGCAGGCGATCACGTCGGTAAAATTCCAAAAACTATCATAACAAAATGGGAGATAGATATAACCCACACAAGATAGAGATATACATGAACTCACCATTTTCTATGCTCTTTTGCATCAACTTGCATCTTCTCACTCAACTCTTGGATTTCTTACACCTTGACTCTTGGATTGGATATTCTTCTTGTTGGATTGGTTTTCTTGCACTCTTGGGTCACCTATAGTGAGTTAGGACAAGATTTTTTCCCCTTCTCTGCCCAAAATCTATTCTCTCTTAGTGTATGGTCCTTTGGGAAATATATGCATCAACGACCGCCCCAATAGGTAAGTGTTCTAACTCAACTTGTCATTTTGCATAGAGTAGTCTCATATCTCTTTTCTTATCACTTTATGTTAGCCTAGCTTACTATGCACATGTTATAATTACATATTGTTATTCATCTCCTTATTTTATGTTGCATACTTTAATTCAGTTAGCATAGATCTTGCATGTTTATTTTGTTCTTAATTACCCCCATAGTACCGATACCCCAATAGGGTTCCTTCCTCTTTCTCAATCTCGGGCCTTGGAAACCCTAGGTTGACCTAGTGTAAGGGTTACTTCCCTTTGGGTATGCAATCCTAGCGGTCCATGTACCCATTTAAATTTTATCCATTGTGTGTCGGTCTTTGTGTCTCTTACTCATTTCCTCGATACCCTAGTTGAACGGATGATAGGAGTGCATGTTGTCTAGACACATTTTTTCCCGTCATACATCCTTGGTGAACACAAAATTGTAACACCCATGTTATGCTTCAACAAACTAAGGAATTTTTTTATAAACCATTAATTAACTTGATGCCTTCAATGATTATCAGCACACAACAGAAATAACCCAACATACTATCTAGTTTACAAAATCCCTTAAGTTCTTATAATGTTGTAATGAATATTATCATTCTCAGCCATTGATAAATTATTCTAGCATTACTTAATATTTAGAATCCATCTAGAAAACCTACCATAATCATGTGCAACTACAAAGGGTTCCAGGTCATATCAATCACCCTTCAACACTCTTTACTAGCTAGTATACATTGTATAGCATTTGGTTACCAAGAACAAAAACTTTCAAGATTTCTCGGATTTATGGATCCTTTGGAATTGAGAAGTCATCCCAATTTATAGCCTTGTGAATTACCTTTTCATCTACCCTCCCACATGAATCTTCAAGTTCCTATTCCCCTTATGACCTTTCAATTTCCATTAGAAGAGAAAATTAAGTACCTATATTATAATTTTGAGAGCATAATTTTACAATTTACAAATATTGTCACTAAAGAAAATAGGACAAAATACCATGATTGCGTACAATGAATAATTAGAAGAAAGTGAGAGAATAGTAGAAGGGAAAGGGATCTACTGATCTATTGAAGAATTTCCTTATGTTGTAGAAATTTTTGATCCTAGACATGGTGGTCACAATCTCCTCCTTCTACTAGATGCAAAGACACCTCATACTTTCAAATGAGTGTTTATAAATGTTGATGTGATTCCTTGATGTGTACCTTCATTTACAATTTGTTAGGATTCCATTCTAATAATAAGTTAACAAAGTTTCATTATGTTATCCAATTCACGATAGAGGTATACAATGATCTCATTGAGTCACTGAATAATGTATGTACCTCATTTCACCTATAAGACAAACTATATTGATCTACGATCATTGATTAGGTTTAGTCAAGTATGAGATTTAAACCAATTCATAACACTAATTTAATTATCAATTGTGATCATTAAAAGACACTTGGTCAATTTAGTTTACTTAAGTCAGTTGAGTGTGGCGGCACTATCTCCTATGATTATGAAGTATCTCCATTCTTTGTTCCATATCATTGTATTTTGTTTCCCACTAGGATAAGTAGAATTAATATGATATTTTACAACAAATGTAATTAATCATAAACATGTAAGTTGCTACTTTTTAAAAGATAACAATATGTTTTCTACTTTTTTATAATTATAAAGTGATATGCATTATCATGTTTATCTATGATTAACAAATGTAACTTATTTACATACATATCTTCTTTAAGTACTATGTTTTTTTTTTTTTATTAAGGGCAAATAGTTTTGAAGGGACTATACCCTGTATACAAAAGGGCTCAAAAGCCAGATAGAAAAGATGAGAGAAGCAGCCCAGAGAAGGGCAAAACAGCCAACCAAGGAAGGCTCAACAGCCAAATATTACAATATAGGTGAAAAAAGGATCTAAACGTACATAGATCCAGAAAAAAGAAGGCAAGATCAAAAAGGAACCAAAAGAGAAACAACATAAGGAGCCCCACCACAAAACAGCTCCAGAACCACCCGATGACAGCCGCATCGCAGCCAAAAAATAGCATCACAACAGCCCTTTACTTGATGGCTCTGTCAATTTTGGTCTTGATAGCCTGCAGTGACATGAAGAAGGCAATGGCAGTGGCCTGAGAGGAGTCTTGTAAATCAGCTTGGGCAATTGCAATGTCCCTTTTCTCTTTAGGGCCCCATATGTCCTCATTGATCCCACTTAAACTGCAAACACTGTGGACATGTTGCTCAATGAAATTATAGATGCTTTTGAGGGTAGACAATATGCAGTCATTTCGGCTTTTAGCATTCCCCAATCTACCATCTAGGGACTGTAGTTTCTTGAAGACTTCACCAATAACCCCCTCTTCCTCCTCACTTTGAAGGATCCTTTTACCCTTCGCTCTTTCCATGTTTTTTATAGCCCCTTTGAGCTCTTGCAGCTCCTTTTCTAATCTGACCACCCTATCCAGTAATTCCTCCTCTTTGGGCTCCTCCATCGGCCTGCTGATATGCAGGAGGTTTTCAGCTAGTTCTAAGTCCTTGTGGCTCCTTAGGACTCATTGGGAAGCAGGGATTTTGGCTTTGAGGCTCTTGCTTTTCTTGCTGGAGACCGCCTCTTCATTCTTTCTTTTTAGCAGGGGGGAGTGGGAGCAGTGTGGGCAGGTGGAGGTATGGAAGAGGGAGGTGGGATAGGATTCATGGGAGGGCAGCTGGAGAAATGTCGGTGAATCAAGAGGATAAGGCCCTGGTGCAAAGGGACAACCCTAGAGTGGCTTTGAACTTCCCTTATAGATTTCTCCAGAGAGTTAATCAGATAATGAGGAAAGCTGATAATGTTATTTCTACGAAAATGATTCAGAAAAATCAGATGTTTTTGAGGTATAGTCACATATCTTCCTTCAAGGGTAATATACCTTACCACCATTTTGGCTAGTTCAGCAAACGGTTCAGGGATCGACTCCACCTTGAGGCCAGCAGTCACGAACTCAAGATTCTCTCCCTCTTCCAGAAATTTCTTGGTTTCCACCTCCCTGTCTACCTTCTTATTGAAGAATTTTGTGCCTTCCAGGCTGAGGCCCGTGATCTGAGCTATGAGCTCTTCCGTGATTTCCATTTTCATGTTACTTGTATTTAACTATTTTGTTCTTCCAACCCTAGGTGAATTTGATAGAGATGTCTTGGTCGAAGCCTTGGATCCTTTCAATGAAGTTAGACAGCCCCCGATTTACAGGTAATCCTAGAGCTCCGTGTTCTCTTTCCACTCAGGATTGTGGGTCGGCTCGGTTTTGCATGGCGGCCCCCCCATGTTTCCTCTGCACCTTTTCCTGTTCTCAACGGTAAAATAGCTACCAATGTGCGGAATAGGCCGAACTTTGAACTTGGAATTTGAATCTTTCCTTCCCGTGAAAGCCGATTTAATTATTATGCTACACTTGTTATTATTGCCCGCACCTCGGCTTTCCTCCTATGCCAAGAAATGATGACAGCCCAGCCCGCACAGATCGCAACAATCATCCAAATCTTTTGTGATGTCATCAACATGTACTTGGGGATCCGCACATTAGCATCTAAAAACAGCCGTTAGTTATGATTTTCACTGCCATGAAGATCAATGATTATGGCTTTATTGACATGAGCGGGTAGAACGTCCCCTCCAATCCAAGTTTGAAAGGGATTATTAACACCGAAGTTAGCCAAACTGTCAGCTACCCTATTTCCTTCCCGGTAGGTGTGGGTGATTTGGACATTCACAAAGCTTTTACATATATCAATAGCTTCTTCTATATAATCCCTAATAGACCAGCTGGGGTGTTGCTTTTTATTCAGAAGATTGATAATATTTAGAGAATCACCTTCAATTATGATATTTGGAATATTACAATCTCTGGCAAGTCTAATACCCCAAAGAGCCGCCATGGCTTCGGAATAATGATTAGTCTTCTGCCCATTCTCCCAGAAAAAGCAACAACATAATAGCCTCTTTGATCCCTGATGATTCCCCCTCCTCCAGAGTCACCTTCTTTAAGTACTATGTTGTAGTCTTTGTTTCTTCTTACTATTTTTGTTATATAATTATTAGTTCATAATTTCATCTCATAAAGAGTTGTATTATCATATTTAAATATCAATTCAAAGTGATTATTTTGTTGGTAAACAACGATACAAAAATGTCTTAAAAACAATCATAATGAACTCGAACCATAGACGTTAATTCATGATCAATAATATTAATACATTTTCACAAAGATATTATCGAAGATAATCATTTAATCCATTAGGCAAATTTGCCTTTAACAATTTCCAAGTAATACTAGTGCATAACAACAAGTACGGTAGATTCATTACATTCATATGAATCAATACAATAATAATCAATGCATGATGCATTATCCAGTTCTTTAATACCATTTGTAATATGATTTAGTCCTGTAAGTTTGTAGGAAAATAATAATCTATGTGCAGTCGGTTGAATGAACTGGAATGATTATTAACCAAACATCATGTTGTATCATTATGAAATAAATAACATTTTAAGGTTAATCTATCCTTTTAGTTCCACACAATAATTTTAATCTATAGTCTTATTAATGATCAACAAGTAATTAAGAGTTCTTTTCTTCCAAACAACAATGTTCAAACTGATTTATGATCAAAAAGTGTAATATGAAGTCAGCTAAGGTTAATTAAATATCATCACATAATCCATTCACTCTAAATCATAAATAAATTCAATTCCCATCAAACATCTCATTATAATTCACAAATATCAATCATAAGCACCAAGTTACTATTAATATAAAACTTAATCACATTTTCAAGAAAATGTGGTCACATACCAACTTAACTTCCAGCTTGACACACCTAAGGGAGTTCATATAACAAAGTAACTACAACTCGGTTTACAAAGGTAAATTATTAGGATATAAAATATAGTTGGGTAAATTAAACTAACCCACAAGATCCCTTAAGGAAATAAATTACTATTTTAAACAATAAGAACATTACCACACATTTGTTTACCTTAAAGGGATATACATTATGTTATTGTTTTTAGAAGTATATTATAATTCCGTAAGTAGTTTTATAACAATTCATTTTAAGGGTAACATAACACCCAAGTAAATCGAGTTACCCATAGCAACATGACATTATGTAAATTAGAAATAAAGGAAGAGTTGTGTCTAAAGACTCAATATCATAAAATCAAAGTTAATACTTTCAAGATGGTTTTACTCCTTGGAAAGCTCGAGGAACTCTTTGTAACCCTAAAAAGTCAATCCTTACATACAATATGCATTCTCCCGATCCCAATCGACCTAATCTAAGTTCACTCTGGTTCACAACTAATTTCAATGACTCTTTTATTAAGAAAGAACAGTTAATATAAGTCAACATCACGGAAGAGAGAGAAATATCTCTCTCCATCCCCAATGATCGAGACATGAAAAGATCACTATCTAGGTCACTGCAATTGTTTTGATGAGAAACAATAGATTTATACATCTCTGCGATGCATCCAAAACCCTAGTACTATTTATGCAAATCTTAATCCAAGTTCCAGACCACACTATATCCCTAGAACCCCTTTATTTTATACATAAATAACAATTCATCAACCTTTAAAATATTTTGATCCAATAATTAGTAACCATCCCTTTCAAGACACATAAATGTAATACAAATCCTGTAAAATAACTAATAATGTGCACCCAAAAAGAATGATCAAATTACTTCATATTCTCTAATACCCAGCTTTCTCCTTCTAGAATTTTTATTGATCCTCTTTTTTAAATTTATTATATCAACATGTAAATTTACTATTTCCATACTAGAGAAGAAAACCCAAACAATATTTCCTTAATTCATAATGGTACAACATATTAAAATTTAAATAACCATGCATGAAGTTCCTAGTGTTGTTTCGAGTTTGGTTCAAAGTTTCTATACACTCCTAAACAAAATCGAACAAATAAAATACCCAAATCAATTCAGATCCATTTTATTTGTACTTCATTTTTCCAAAATAACAAGTTGTTCGATAATAGCTTCACCAAAAACCCTTAACAAATCTTCACCTCAAACCACCATGCAAAGTCTCAAGCGAGATCAAAACACACAAATCCCAAAACATCACAATGGAGATACGTTGCATGTAGTTAGCTTGCAGACATCCCATGTGTAGCTTGTCCAAACGATCTTAAAAAAACAATAAAAATACATATCTCGATGCATGCAATAGCTTCTCGGAGAAGTTTCACATTTTTTGAATAAATTTAATGCACTTAACTCATGCACATGTGCCATGTAGTGGCTATATTAAATTTTAATTTCTTTCCTCCAACAATGGTTGTGGAGTTAAATCGACCAATCTAAGACTTGATTAACAACTCTAATAAACCATTTCTAACTTTGCATGGTGTGATTTATGTATGATTTAATAATAACTAAGAAATCATCATATATAACGATATGGTCAAATATTACCATAACTTTCCAAACATTTCAAAGCTTCCTTACCTTGGTCTAAGAACATCAACTTAATCCTTATAAATTTTCCATCATGAGGTCAAAGACCTTATTTTTAAAATAATAATAATAAAATAATCAATGGTGGGTTTAAAGAACATTAAAATAACCAATTACTCTTGCCTTCTCATTTTATGGTTATTGACCATGATAGACAAAATAAGATATTTTCTTTATGTCAATTAACACAAACCTTATTAAATGTGCTTGTGATCCATGACCATCAATAAAGTCAAAACAACATTATCATATTCATGATAAGCATCAAGGAGGCTATTAATGAATGTCGTCATGGTCTATGACTAAATGATAAATCATGATAATCATACCTTAACTTTCCTTGTTGTTTTCTTGCAACAATTAACTTTGCACTACGGTTTAATACCAACACAGTCACCATTAACAACAATTAAGAAAGATAATTAAAATAAGTAACTCTTATCTTGACAACACTTCAAAACTCCTTTTCGAGCAGTGAAGGAAATTATTACAATGCCTTACAACTGAAAACCAATATTATATTAACAAGATGATTAGTCCAACATTAGGATAATAACAATTATTTCCAAGCACCATCATATGCAAAGTACAACCATGTAGTTGATTTATCAATATTGTGAAATCATCTTATGATGCAAGTAAATTGGAGCACTATCTCATAATAAAATTCATCAATGAAACATGTCTACCACTGTTACAAAACCATCACATACAATAACGAGATGTAGTTCAATTTTACCAATCAAGTACACCAAGAATGACTTGTGACTTAATAAATAGTCAACGATCATAAGGTGACAAGTGTGGGTGTGGTGTTGGGTATGCACCTACACACACACATATATTTCCTTGTAGAAAATATATGTGTGTGTATAATTGCATATGCGGCCTCACATCGGCATGAGTAAAATTGCTCCCACGGGTTATTTATTACTTCACAACATATTTTTGTAACCTAAAACAAAATGAAAAAGTGGGATGCTTTGACATATGTAAATCCCCTTTTGTACCTTCTGATCAAGCACAACTCGTTAAAAGCATCCATTTTCAGTTTTATCTCATTTCAGCCCTTAAAAATCCATAAAACCCTTAAAACCAATTTTACCAAATACTATCGACCGTCGTGTTAATTTTGTGCAAAGGTCAATCATGTTTGTTTTGTCCAAATTTCATCCCAGACACCTTCGGCCCCTATGTAACCCTTTTTACAAGGCTGATTGTGTTAATATCCTATATTTTTGAGTTTTTATGGCTAGATCATCACTCCATCATAGAGTATCTGGGCCAGGGGCTCTCCATTCGATGTGCAAGCATTTCCGAATCCAATTTTCCTTTCTACATAGATTGTTGTATGGTATGAGATAATATAAAAAAATTATAATGCTCGTAATAATAACATATTAGGGGATGAAGAGGAAGAGGATAAAATTGACGGTACCTTTGATCTTCCACTTGAGATCTAAAAGTCCCTTGAAAAAAATCCTCAATACAAGGCGGAACCCGAATCAGTGATCCACAAACATCTTCCCGACTTTGTATCCAAGCAACTTGAAAATAGGGTAGAAAGTGGGACGAATCCTATAGCAGACTCATCCAAGAATGCCCGTAGTTCGACCCTACTAATACCATCCTTCAATTCATAGATAAAATGAGCCAATATCAAACCATTATTGCATCCGAACTTCTCTAAATGCAAACTAACATGGTTCAAATGACTAATTGTCCTAAATCAAGCTCAGGGCACATTTACCCCTCCCTTACCCAATAGACCTAATGGGAAACCTATTTCCCAACATCCTATTCATAAAAAAGTTTTGTGGGCAGTCCAACAAGAGCCTCTAACACCCTATATTGCTAGCATGGATATTGGAGGTATTGCCCCTTCCATTTCCTATGATGGATCAACCGATCCCACTCTCCACATCAAATATTTTGGTAATCTTTATAAGTAATGGATTAAAGTTAACTCCTACACTGCTACTAAGCTTTTAGCTAAGACCCTTACTAGGGATGCCTTAGATTGGTATCATACTTTACCCCTAACTCCATAGTGGAGCTATAATATTTGGTAACAACCATATTCAATGAGTTCCAATATCATGATCTACTTGAGAATAATATCAATGCTTTCATTAATTATCAACAACATGAGCACGAGTCAACATGGGTATTTATCAAACATTGGAAGACTTTGTCTACTAAGTAGAACATAACATGCCAAATGATATCCTATTCCAAATTTTCCTTCAAGCTCTAGAACCTCACCTTCAATATAAGGTTAGGTCTTTCTCTCCTAATTCCTTAGATGAAGCTTTTGAACAAGATAAAAGGTAAGACGACCTCATGAGGGTGTTCGAGAAGGCTCATCTTAAAGCACAAGAAACCAAACAAGTGTAAATCCTACAAAGGTAAACAAATAAGAATGCCATAGATGACGGGGTCTCAGATACTCTTCCTCTTATGGCTTCTTCAAGTAGGAATGTCTTCAATATTGATAAGAAAGCTAATAATAATAAAAATCAGCTTGTTTATTATCAACCATTGACCAAGGATGAGTTGAGACGATGCATGCCTAAGCCATTTAGTCAAATCCTTGATCCTTCTTGACCTATCCCTCAATGGCATGATGAGAACAAGTTTTTGTGGCACACTAACTGGGGCCATTCTCATGAAAATTGTCGTGCCCTTTACATGAATGCCATTACATTCTTCCTAGGTCCTCAATTTGATCATGATTCCATCACTAGAGAATGTTTGACCAAAGTAGTCAAGGATCATGATGCCCAAAAAAATATCATCATAATGTTATTAACCAAGATAAAAAATATCTCAAAGTCTTCTTTGATCCTATTCCTAACCATAGTACAAGCGAAAGTTCTAAGAAATCAGAAAATGCTATAACAAATGTAGTTGATCCTAATTATCCTCCCCGAAAACACAATTGTCATTAATGATGTGAGGAATGTTATAACGTACATAGAACCTGAATATCCTCCATCATTTCAGCCTCGGACTCACAGGTTCATCTACCCTTGTGTCTTTCATAATCAGATTCCCAAAAACAAAAGCCCATTTTCTATAGACACCATTGGCTCTGTGGAAAATCACATGCTACAAGGTCGAGGGTATTTGATACCCTTTCTCCAATCACGAGATGCCTTCGACCGGGCGATGGCATCAAACATAAACAAAAATTAGTTTCCAAAGTATCCTTGATTACTCCTCCTCCTTATAGCCTAATTTTGAAGATCCTCAACACTCCCAACCTGTTTCCCAATCCAACCATGATGAGTGGGATCCTCTAGAAGAACTTTCTCATTTCTTGAGCAAGATTCCAATTTTAGATATCCTACGCACATCGCCTCACCTCCATGAGTGCTTCATGACTTGTCTCTTTGACACAAACATCCCTTTTCCTCCTACTTTGGGGTAGTCTCCTACATTACATAGTGTGGAGGAAAGCATCCTCCATCAATACAATGAGCTTTCCATATGTACATACCTTACCACGAAACTCAAAATTGTATTTGTTTCCCCATTTTTGTTATGATTCCAAATGAGCTCTTGCTTCAGGAAGAAAATACTCTAATTTTCATCTCCGTACAAATTGGTCAAACCACGATTAAGTGTGCCCTCATTGACAAAGGTGTCGGCACATGTGTGGCCTCCTTAGATTTCATCAAGGCTCTTAGTTACTCAATAGACAACCTAAAAACCACATGTACTACTTTCTAGGATATGATCATCTACAGATGCCTCCCATGGGTTGTATTTGGCTGCCCATCACTATTCCTCCTAGGACCATACGTGTAAATTTATGGTCTTTAACTTCCCCTTATCTTATAATATCCTCTTAGGTCGACCTTGGACCCATCGTATGTATGTGGTCACTTCTTTTGCATATCAATGTGTCAAATTTTCTCATCAAGGGGATATCTATAAGATTCAAGGTGACCCAAATCCTTGGAACTATAACACTCTTAAAAAAGGGACATATAAATTCCCAACCCTTGAATAATTATCTCATATCCCATTTCGTGAATATCAGTGCTTCAACTATCCTGTTGAGTCTCTTTGTGGCAATGTAAGTCATCTAGAATTTGTTAGGTGCATGCCTCCCAATCTCTTTGATTCTAATGAAGATGATCCTAATGAGATCATTGTTAAGATCAACACATCTGATTTAGTAGATCTCATCATATCCTAACTTGTGGCCTCATAAGAAGGAGCCATCCATTCTTGTTACTATCCCACATACTTCTCACCCTCCACTATAGAAAATGGTTTAATTAGAAACCAAAATCAAATCTTGTGTGTAATACATCTCTGCTCTTCACTATAATGATGGTTATGCTTTGGATGATCCCCATTTAGCCAGTTATGCTCAAATTTGGGATAGAGAAGTTCGATGTTACCAAAACACCCTTCAAATGAATCCCGCTCACAATGTGACTGTCATTATTAAAAAATAAGACTCCTCACACTTTGTCGATCCTTCTCCAAGTAAACCGATGCCCAAGTCTGAAATCACTCTGCCACCTCACCTTTTCCTCACGATTCGACTACTAGATTAGGTGACGCAACTCCTCATATAAAAAAGGAATCATTGAGTTGATTTTGAATATGAAGTTGATGACCTTATGGATGACGAAGTACAATATGTGTTGAAATCATCCATGTCGAATAATATCATCCATTCGCATCCTCCTCTACCTCTCGCCCTTATGCCTCCTCATCCCTATGATGCAGATCTATAATGTACATGGCATGAGGATCCATGGCAAAATGTATCTGATTGTAGAGCCTACAAAATACACATGAAGAAGATTGAAGATGAGGTTAAAATAGATCAAGTTTGGAAGGATACATTGCCTTCGCCTCACCCCACTTTATTATTCACACCATGACTACTACTCACATACCAAGTAGATTGTTGGGTCATGTGTAGTAGGCACCCAAGTCCTCTTTGCACGGAAGAAATCCTAGAGATGACTCTCCTTGAGAGCCTTCTTCATTCCCCTTACCAACTTGACCTTAACCAACTTATGGACCTCCACCTCATCCTTATCCACGTCCCACTATGGAAAATGTTTTATGTGACATTCTCATATGACTAGAGGATTGGATAGATGAAACCTTATTCTCCACGAGATCCGAGATGTACCGATAGGTTGCTATCGTAAAAACATGCCATAGAGGACCTCATGACTCATGCTTGAAGCCATATCTTGAATCAAGATAATGATCTTATTACTTATACTTTATGATCATTCACCCCTCATGGCTAGATATCTCCTTTATAAATACCTCGATATCATTTATCTTTATCCTAGGCTCTCACCGCTACTTGGGCTCTCGAACTCCATTGGGATTTACACACATCTCCAAATATCTTATCCTTGCTTGAGCTCTCTACCCCACTTGGGTTTATAATCACCTCTCTTTTTCCCTGACATCTCATACCATTGGAATGTCATGGTCTTTATTCCACCTATTTTGGCTTTGATTCACTCTGGCCTTTCCTAGTTGATCGTCACGGTCTTTTGCATCCTCAATCAGGTTCTTGAACTCAATTGGGTTTATTTTTCTCTAACAATGCTCTAACACCATATCATCGATTTGTTTTGGCCTCTTTTCCACTGTTGTCTTTTTCATCACATTTTTTGGGCTATCCTATCAATTTTCCCTCTCACCGGCCGTGAGAGATAAAATGAGAACGAGGATCAAATGGGATAATGCACACCTCACCCAAGATGCACTCAAAAGAAAAAATGAATAAGTTCCATGAGGAAGAAAACATTCAACAATGAAATGTGCATGCAAAGAAAAGGGTACAAATAAGAGTGTTGTGTAAATCCCAATGCATGACCATCATACTGCACATGGGAGAAGAGGATTTTTATTTCAGAATTGTAAAGTAACTCATGTATGACACACCGATGTGTATGATGGAATATTGCATACCACCTAAGACACCTAAGACCTATGACCTCACCTAAGTGAGATGTCTTGCCACATGCTGTGGAAAATGCCGCAAGATGAAAATGAAAGTACATACACCAACACTCCTTCATGGTAACTTAGGATGGGGCGGAAATTCAGAAATGAGAAAGTGGTCCCAGTAGCTACACCTAATGAGGTACTCATGCTCAACAAGGATCTCAAGTAGTGGAGGAAAACCCAGTGGGAAAACCCATCCTATTACAAGATATGGAAGAATCTCCTAACAACCTAAGAAATATGTGTCAAATGGGTCCCAAAAACTAAAGGCTTGATAAGGTACCCATGTAAAAATTACAATCTCTTTGGAAGAATAAGAAGAGAAGAGAGGAAGGAGACAAGAGGGATGACGAAGATGTGAAGGCTGCAATCAATCTGAACTCTATAACTTTGTGAAGTCTCTAAGAAGAGTGTTTATGATGTGGTCCTTGGCCTATAGATTGAAGAATATCCATCTCGCATCGGATAATGTCCTTATTCTTGGGAAGGATAGAGATGGAGTAATGGATATCCACTCACTTTGTAAAGGAAATCAAGGCATCGGTACAAATAAATCTAAATTTGGTCCACTAAAGTGTGACATAGGTATAGAAAATAAGTGAAAAAAAACCAAAGGTAATGTCACGAATGTAGGATCACAAAGTGAGAGAGAGAGAGAGGAATATCCACCAAAAGAATTTACAAGTGAAGTGAAGGTAAAGCAACAACCCCCACAACATTCGAAAGATGATCCACGAGAATAGGTGGATCAATGATGGTCTCTAAAAAAGTTTAAGTGATAAGAGTCCTAGAAGGGGAACTCGTGACAAAGGATATGAAAAATCCTCGAAACACTTTTATAATGATGAGAAACGTCTTGTACTACATAATAAGTAGGCACTACGAAGAGACGATGAAGGTCTAGCAAATACTCATCCAAAAAGGGTGGATCAAAAAAAAAAAGAGCGATGTCTAACATGTATGAATCATCAACATGAGAAGGAGGAGGAGTGGAAAGATCCTCACATAATAGAAGTGGAAAGGAGGTAGATGCAATGATGGTACAAGGTTGGGAATAATAATGCCCAATTTCGATGGGAAGGGAGAAGTGACAAAACACTCTAAAAGGTGGCCAAGAGAAAGAGAGAAGATTCCTCATCATCGAACTAGAAGGAAAATCTTGTTTGTCAAGGAAAGGAATATGCAATTCATGTCGGGATAATTTTCATCATATGAAAAAGGAGAGGAGACAATTGTATTAGTAGGAGAGGCGATGTGGTACCCTATGAAGGATATCCAAAAAGGATTGAAGAATGATCCAAATATACAAGGGAACTTTGTGTGCGCCACATGATGGTGGAGAAGCATGAAAATGTATGTCAACAAATGAAAAAAACCATGCCATAATTGTTAATCTAATCTTCAAGATGAGCAGGATCACTAGGGGTAGGTACTTGTCTATACAAGTAGAGATAAAGGTCATTCTTAGTGAGAAAACATTCCATGCTCAAATGCCACAGTGTATAGTTATCCCTGCCAAGAAGAAGAGGTGGAGGTTGTAATGTAGAAATGGTCCTATAAAACATAGGTTTTGGAAAAGAAATCTCCATGGTGCATCCACGAAGAGAAAAGAAGTGAAGAATGTAAGAAAAGAAGGGTGTGAGAACACACACAAGGTTGCAAGATGTCGGCCTCGGATGATATCGCGTCTTTATGTATTAGAACACCCATAACCAATGATAACACCATGTTTGTAGAAATTTACAAGTAGTGTGTTGATTACAATAAGGTGTATTCATGCAATGTGGGACAATTGACCATTCATCTTGCAGTAGGGGATGAATCGTATAAGAGTGGAGGCCTTAATAAGTCTCGGTCGAAAAAGAAGAGGTAAAACACGTAAACATGCACAATAGGGTGTAAGTAAGGAATAAGGGGAAAATAGAGTTATTTGTGAGGAAAAGTGTCCCACTTCACGTAAGGGGCTCTCTTACCACAAGGTTGTGGCGACACAATCACTAGTCCACAAGTGAAGAAGATCACTATAATGATAATGAGCCAAAAAAATGGCTCATAAAATCTCATTATCCCACTTGATCCTCGTTCTCTATTTCTCTCACATAGAGTTAGATTATGAAAACACACACATCACCCAAGTTCCACTCGAACGTGAGTGTGAAAAATTTCCATTCGGAAGAAAACATCCAATCATGAAATACACATGCAAAGAAAAGGGTATAACTTTCTCATATATTAAAAAAGGTACAAATACGAGTGTTGTGTAACTCCAAATGGATGACCATCATACCTCCACATGGGAGAAGAGTAATATTATAGAAATTAAAAGTAACTCTTGTGTAATACACTAATGCATATGATGGAATATGACATACAACGTAAGACACCTAATACATATGACCTCACCTAAGTGAGATTACTCGCCATGTGATGTGGATAATTCAGTAAGATGACAAGGAAAGTACATACACCAACACCGCTCTTTATTACTTAAATATCATTATCATTCTTCCTAAGTACCATGAATATTACCACATACATGTATGAGAAAAGAAAGGAAAATGATACGTAAGGCATCATTGACATCATTTAGATTTATAAGCATCAATATCAACAAATCCCATTATCATAAAAATCATCGGTCTCTCAATGTCTCCACGGCTTCCCAATACCACCCCACCTCGTCATATCAATGAGATCTCCCTCCAACATATTGTGTCCATCTATCTCGGGGCACCAAAATCATATCTCCTCTGTAATTGGTCCCGGGTCTATGTCACAACCGTAAGGCCATATTTATCCCCGGTGGCATCGAGTAACCACCTCCTAGTCATCACATCCTATGCTCTCTCGGCCATGGTGTTATTTTCTCTCCCCTCTCCCTCTAGTGCCGGGACCGGTTGTGCATGTATCTCCCACTTTTGGGTCTAGACTAGTGGTTCCTCCATCCAATATATCATCTGAAATTTCAACTATAATGATCTCTGGTAGGTCCCGAGTTGCTCCACCTTGCTTTGTATGTGCCTCCAACCCTATCTTCTTATGGCCCTTACTCTCCTAGGCCAAAATGTTGGTACTCTATCCATTGTGCCTACATCCTCCCTTGCATGTCTTTGTCTGTAGGATAGTAGTGGTAGTACCATGACAAAATTTTGCCACTCAAACCGTCCGGGTACCCTGTCCATCGAGTGGGTCTCTACCCAAAAGAGATAATGTCATGTAACCTCATCAACTACATCTAAGTCCTCTACTCTTGGAAAATTGGGTCATTGATCAACATTCCATATGTAGGGTTCCCATATGTCATCATTTTTATGTACCGATCAGTAATGGACGATATGCTAGAAGTGATGTCACTATCGACCCCTATGCCCATTGAGGTATTCTTGGGGCATCTATTGTTATGGCTAATGACATCCCTATGGGATTGTACATCATAAATCACTCATAAATCCATGTCATCAACAATATAACAGAATCCACGGTCCTCTGTTCTCTCCATCAAACCATGTATAAGTCGTTCACTAGTTACACCCATATAGTGGTCCCACACCAACAATGTACCCCGCTCAACCACATCTCTGTAGGTGGCCACCGGATACAAGAAAATTATCCTATATGCCTTGTGGATAAATATGCATGTCATAGTAATGCCCATAACCACCTTCCAGATAACCAAAATCTCAGCCTCAAATATTGACCGTGTCAAATTCCCGAGCATCCCCTCCTCATTTTCCCGCTTCTTATGGCCCATGCAGCCAAGGCCCTCCTCTCTGCAATATTTGGGGTAAGATTGCAATACATGCAAGCCCCTCTAATTAGTAATCCTAATATCCCATGCACATCCTGAAGTGTCATGGTCATCTCAACTATCTTGCATGCCCACCATTGAAAGGTGTTGACCCAAGGCTCCCATATTGTTAAGAACATCTATAGTAAATCCAAACTCAATGGTATCCTAGGCATCTACATGATGCCCCAAATCCCCATCCATGTAGCTATGCCACCTCTACTTCTATCAATCTAGTAAAAATCCATTAAGCCATGCCACATCAACCCCACCATAGGCGGATCCTTCGATCTCCCTGCATTCACAAATCAATAAAATTCAGGCATTAGAAATCAATTTAATACCCAAAATTATATTAAATTAGGTGTTTTTCTAAATATTCCCAACACCATCATCCCTATGGCTTACACCATTGTGCTTTGTCAAATTTTTGAAAGTTACCGACACCATTGGCCCTATTGTTTCGTGGGATGATAACATTCATTCCTTATGACCGCGACTTTTCAAAAATTTAAAGGAAAAAATTAGCTAAATGAAAAAGCTAAAAGTAAATCCCTCCCAAACCCACTTGTATTTTATCCCACCCTCCCTAATGACGTAAGTTAGATTAAAAATGACACTCTAATACCTTCATAATCTGAAAAACACCAAATTGTCACTAATCTACTTAATAGGATTAAATGCAATGACTTACCCGTGCTTGTGATCCATTGTGTGCACCTCCTTGTCGAGCCATGCCTCCTCCTCGTACTTGTGTCATATAAAATTCATGATTATATATGTCATTTCTCTTAATTCCACACTTAGCAATGCCCAAATAAAAATCAAGAATCCTATATAACCACAATATTTCTATTCAAATTCAGCCACAGTGGCATAATATTTATATTCAAATTCGGTCACATAAATGTTCTTAGGATCAACATAAATTATTTTTTCAAGGGAAGTTGAATGAGAGTTACCCAAGGAGGTCGAAGTGTTATTGGTTGAAGTATTCTCATGTTTATTTTCAGCTACCCTATGGAAGTGGACTTCGATGATCCTCCTTTTGTTTTTGTTTTTCGTGGATTCGCCATTTGAGGATTCAAGTTCTTATCTTGGAAAACATAAGAAGAGACTTATTTCTCCTTTTATGATTGAGTGAACACCACATAGGATTATCTTTATGTGGATTCTTCAAAATCATCATCAAGTGTGCATTCAAAAATCTGATTTGAGCACATTCTTCTTCTCCTTCATTTTTAACTTCTAATTCAAAATTTTCTTCTTCATCTTCTTCATTGATCTTGCATATTGCATTGATTGGTGGAGCTTCCAAGGCAATCCTTCGGGGTGCTCGTGCAATTTGGTTCTTGTTCCAGTTTAGATGAGGTACTCATTGAGAAACTTATTTCTTCAACATTAGTCAACTCATTTGCCAACTTTTGCAACAATTTATCATCTCTCTCATCTTTGAAACCCTAGGCCTTATCCTTTATTGAATAATTCCCGACATTACCTAACAAGATGGGATCATCTTCCACCTCAACAATAATTTCTTGAGTGTTTTCCAAATCTAATGGTTGAATTCTCCGTAGAAATAAACTCGGTTTGAGAAAATGAGTATTCACGAAGAACATCTTCAAATTATCTACAATAGGAACGGAAATGACAAGAATCTTATTGACCAACTTGTTAAATTTTTCCACGAAGTCTCTCATGGAATCTTACGGCTCTTTCTTCATCCGATTATGTTGAACAATAATGGCATGATCATCTTTGGACATCTTGAATATTTATTCAAAATTCTTTTTCATACCACCCCAATATGAAATTGAGAGTGAAGGAAAATAGTAGAACTAGTCTCATTGTGACATCTTGCAATGTTTCCACTAACAACCACACTGCAACATCTTCATATTACACTCTAAGGATGCCATAGGATATGACGAAGGATATGATATGATCATCAAGATGTTGACTTCCATCTCCATAGTACCTTATAAATATTTTCTTGATCCTTGTGGAAGCTCATGGGGTAGTAGATCCAAATCCAAAGGACCAATTTTCTATCGCTATGGAAAAGGTTCTTTGCACTACCATTTCCTCTTTTCATTCTTCTTCTCTTTCTCCTTCAGGAGGAATGAGGACTCATGGTTCAACAATTGGTTCTTTAATATGACCTTCAAGAGGGTTTCCAGTAACTTGTCTTCTTACTGGTACAATAGGAAGTCTGAAAAGATCTTTGTTGTTCCTCGAATGTGGGGTCAACAACACCACCTACACGATTGGCTTAGGTGTACCTTATTTTTTCCAGCTTTTCTCAAGTTCTTAGGAAGGAAGGAAACTTTAAAAGTGCATAATTCTCAAAAGTATTGCAACTATTTTTGGTATTTTCCAAATTTATTATTTTGTTTTTTAATTTGTAGAGATCTTTACGGGTACACAAGGGTAGATCTCTCCCAAATGGATTCACCAAAAACTATTGGTGAAATAATTTTTTGTATGGAAAATTATGTGTTTCCACCAATGCTCACGGGCTACACTCATCCTTTTTGTGTATGGGAGGCTCCCATTATTGAATGTAACTATCCTAATCCTATCTAAATGTTGTGGAGTGGAAAAATAGGTTGGGGATCACACAAGAACACTTTATTGAACCTATGACAAAGTGATTATACGGGTACAAGGGAAGAATTTTTAGTGATGAGGGGTAAAGGAGAGAAATTAGGAAGAGGAAGGATATTTTTGCTAGTGGGAAATAACAGAGTTTACATAAAATAAAGGGAGTAGTTCATCATTAAATTAGAGGGAAAAATAATGCAATTGGTGAGACTAACAAACCAAAGACACACAATTATTTAGGTTCATTTATCAAGGACACCAAGTTCCTTCTTGATCACCATACTTGCAAAGTTCCAAAAGAGAGGGAGTAGAGGAGAACATCAAAAAAGGAAAGGGAAAAATGTAGATTTTATTTCTTCTGTAGTGATGAATAAAAATATCAATCAATCTACATTAATGTAATTTCTAACAAGAACTAAAACTTTCAAGATTTTAGGATTTTTGAATCCTTTGCAATGGAGAAGCCATCCTATTTATAGCCTTGTGAATTGAATTTTCATCTACCCTCCCACATGACTCTTCATGTTCATATTGCCCTTGTGACCTTTCAATTTCCCTTAGAAGAGAAAATTAATTACCTCTCTTATAATTTTGAGAGGGCACTTTTATAATTTATAAATATTGTCACTTAAGCAAATAGGGCAAAATACCTTGATTACATACAACGAAGAATTAGAAGAAAGGGAGAGAAGAGGTGAAGGGAAAAGGATTGACTGATTTATCATAGAATATCCTTCTATTTTAGAACTTTCTGATCCAATACATGGTGGTCACAATCTCCTCCTTCTACCGATGCAAATACACCTCGGATAGCCGAATAAGTGTTTGGAAACATCATTGTGATACCTTCTTATTTGAGCTTCAAATGAACATGCACATCACTCATGATGATGCATCCTTGATCTCAAAACGAGAGTGGGGATAACTCTCTTTCTCCTTATAATTTCAAAAGTGTCATTCATGATGCACAAACCTCTTGATGTTTTCATTCATGTCCCACACACTTTGCACCGCAACATTATAAACTCTTCCTTTACTAACTGCGAGATGTGAGATTCGAACAAGGAAGAATAAGATATTTATTAACTCACTTGGCATGTCTAGCTCAATCATATCATTCAAATTTTCCAACTCAAATAAAAAAATATCTCATTTTAACTAGATCAACTCAACAAGCTCAATGAGCTCAATTCAACGATCTCACTCAACTCACTCGATCTCAATTCAACCATCTCACTGAGCTCACCTTGATGAGATGATGGTTTCTTAAAGATAAGATGAGGAACATGATGATATCATTTTATGAATCTAATGGAGTGTTTGACACCTTTTGAATCCTCTTCAGCTAAGTAATGTCTCTAACTTTCCTATGTTGCACCTCATTATGCTCCACCTTGCTCCCAGACATAATTGCGATCAAAATGAGCTCAATTCAACCATCTCACTGAGCTCACCTTGATGAGATGATGGTTTCTTAAAGATAAGATTCAAGGAACATGATGATATCATCTTATGAATCTAATGGAGTGTTTGACACCTTTTGAATCCTCTTCAGCTAAGTAATGTCTCTAACTTTCCTATGTTGCACCTCGTTATGCTCCACCTTGCTCCCGGACATAATTGCAATCAAGACCTTTGTGAAGGATGAATATCCTTTTTTGAGCTATGTAACCACCTTATAACCCCATGGGGATGTCAAAATCATCAATATGATTGAAATCAGAGCCAATCAAACTTTCTGTATCCAAAACTGAGACTTCTTATTTTTAGCGGTATGACCACATCCTGCTATTTTTGGCAATGTTTCCTGTTTACATTCCCCGGTGCTTATTGTCTATTTGGAGGACCACGAATGTCGAGAATTAACTTAAAATAACACTTGTTATTTTTTATTCATTCCTCTCCATGGACATATGTTATTTTTAGTAAGGCGGGGTGTTAGATTGCTACGAAATAGGTCTTGAAGTTAAGGTTTTATTCGAGATTCCTTTATCCAAATTTTGGATGATTCATTTGTCTAAATGAGTGGGAATATATTTTTTTATCAGATGTGGAAGAATAATGAGAAAAACTCAGTCCTCAATATCTCAAAAAATCAACAATTCCATCATGCAAAAAGTAGTTTACATGAAACTATATTTTTTGAAGACCCTCGCTTTGAGATTCAGATGATTTCACTTTCCGGATCTTCGGGAAATTGAAAATTTATTTGAGGAAGGTATAATTTTTATAAAAATATTCTTCAATATCCATAAATTATAGGTACTTCATGGCACGAAAACTAGCTTACGTGAAACTAGATTTTTCAGGATTGTTTCCTCTAGTTTTCAAGTGATTGTACATATAATGATCCTTGGGAAGTGAAGATGAACCTTGCTTCCCTTTCACTTATGCATGATGACAACCATTAATAGTGGCTTGAATTTTTGACAATGAGAAAAATTATCCAAGTGCAAACAATGATTTCTAGTTGTGTTTCGCCTCATACAGGGATCTCATGCTTCGATTTCTGGATGAAGAACTATGTGCACATTGAACTTTGGTAGTCATGATCATTATCAAAGGTCTTAGACAATGTGGATGTAGTTTTCTGAATAATTTTTAGGTTATTGGATGCCTCATAGCTTCAACAATGGATGCTACATTGAACTTATCGAGAAAACCCTTATTAGTTAGTCATTTTCATGCTTTGACGGTCATTCGATCAAATTTAATTATGGAATGGTAGAAAATCAAGGGAAAAGTTAGATTTTAAAAAGGTCTTGAAATGGGATGAATTTTTTTGTCCCCATTTTCACCTTGGGACAGGAACAATAGGTTCAATAAAATGTGCCTCATTTTGGGCTTTCCAATTGTCACTATAGGGTTGATTGAGAGGAAGGATGAGAAAGGCTACTCTAAGCACCCGTGAGCTGATTTTTGGTCACATAAAGAACCAGGGAAGGGGATAGAGATGGGAGAATTTTTTTTTCCCCTCTATCTCTTTGGGACAAGGATAATAGGGATACAAAATTTTTCCCTCATATCATGCCAAGTGCCCAAATCAATTGCGATTTCGGGGTTGGGTTTCAAGTTTTTTAAGCTCTCTAAGGCTGAGATTTTGTCATATGAAGGTCCAGGAAGCAGAGATGAGGAGGGGATAATTTTTGTGTCCCTCTTTTCCCCTTGGGATAGGGACAAAAAATTCCACCATGTGCTAGGATTTGACACTTTTCCCTCAAAAAATTGACTAAGCGCAAAACACTTACACGTAAAAGTGGCGCAACTTGAACGGACAATTGCGAGCTTCGGAGGTCTTTTTGATGAAGTATTATATGATTTTGACTACAAATATAATTATAAGAAAAATGGAATGGGTATGGTCCTTAAGTTATTATTGAAACTCCTTGAAATTTCTCCTTTTTCTTTGGGACATCAGGGTATGTCTACACAGTTTGAGTTTCCTTGAGAGATACTTGAGTCTTGTGAAATATTTGAAAATTTCATCATGTAGAGAATTATTCTACTTGTTTGAATCATAAATTCTTACTAAGCTCCTAGAATCATCTGTAGAAGATCATGAACTTTTTTTTGCCTGCCCACTCGCACATGAAAAACTTGATGTTGCACTATTTGTCCCTAAACCTCCAAAACTTTCATAAAATTTCTTAAATCAGTTACAAAATGTCTTTATATCTTAAATACCACCTCTGAATGAGTTTTATCCTTTTGTTCTGTCCTAAAGGATGTACACAAGTTTTGGAAAGGTCGAATTAGCCTTTCTAGGTGTATTGAAAAATTAGCCATTGGAAGTACTTCACTGAATGAAATTGTTGACCTTGTCATATCATTAAAAACACATGTAATTGCTTGTTCATAATCTTAGAGGTACCTACAAGGTCATTATGGACATGAAACAATATACAAACTAACCAAGAGAGGGATTAAGGAAGACTCATGAGTAATTTTTTCGAATTTGGGTGAGTTGTCATGCTTGAAAGTTTGAAATTTTCATGTTGCACATTTGCATGACAACAAGACCTTATTATGGTTCTTTGTTAATGGAAATAATTGTATTATTTTTATTCCTTTTTTAATCTTGAATGGATCAATTTTTACGTACTTGGTATGCTTCAAAAATCAAGGAGTATGCAAAGAAACCCATAGAATCATCTATTTCTCTTCTTATCTTATGGATAAATTTAGTCATCTTTTTCCTCACATACATAATCTTGGATTATGTGAGCTCATGTTTAGTCTATTTAAAATTTAAATACAATTTTTTTAATAAAAATTCATACATATATTAACTAGGATTAGGAGACTACTCTAAAGGATAGTTGAAGTGGATTTCTTGACATTGTTATATGCTTCTTTTATTATAAGAAAACTAGATAAATTGAAGTTTATACTACATTTTTCCTTGCTCCAACATGAGCACTAAGTATGTCCTCCATACTCTTATTTACTTTCTATTGTATTAAAATATTTGGGGATGGTTCCTATTATTCACGACTTCATTCATTTAAGTAGGTCTTAAACAAATTATATTTCAATAACTTATGTTTATGGACTTCATTAGAACTGCTCCAGTCTTACAATATGTTTTTTAAAATTCAAAATATTCTACATGCTTGAAGGTCTTTCCTATCATTTAAAGGTTTAAATTTTTAGTTTCAAAAATGGAACAACTAAATTTATGTAGGTATTAATTTTTTTAGTTTTTTCCTCTTAAGTGTCTACACCTTTCATTTCCGTTATTAGTTTTTATGCTTATCCTAAGAGGCCATGTAAAGGTGTGGGTTTTCATCAAACAAGCAATATGATACCAATTTATTTGAAAACTTGGTTATAAAAATCTATATAGAATAAAAATCTTAAAATAAATCCACAATCCTTTAATATAATTTGACAACTCCAATTTTATTATCTAAAACCTTTCTAAGAATCTTTTTCCTTCAACTTCACATCGCTATCTATCAATAACATGCATCAAAACCATTAAAATATCAACACGGTGAGTGATTGATTTATGGAAAATGATTTATTTTGGAAAAATCCACACATTTTCTACATTAAATTAAAAAATTTGACCCAAGTTTTTTTGTGGAGGTCGCTAAACTATCTTGAAGAGATGCAAACTTGTGGGAAATTATGATTTTATCAAATTAGGGTTTCTTCAAAAGATTTAAGGGTATCTTTTTATCGATATATTCGAGTTAGGTACACTTTATTTTAAAGAATATGCTTATGAAATATATAGTGTCTTTCAACTCAAATTCTTTCAAAAATGGAGAATTTATTCAAGAAAAATGTAGACCATGGTCAATGGTAGACATTTCCCTGATCAATTCGTCTCACAATCAGTTTTCTTCCCTCTCCAGTCTTGATGACGAGGGATCTATGTACCTTGATTCTTTCCAATGATTATGTACTCTTGGAACATGCATGGCCTTACTAATCCCACCCAAAGATATTTGGTTAGGGATAGTTGTCTTCACTTTCAGCATATGTGTATTCTCTGTCTACAAGAAGTTAAACTTGCAAGATTTCTTCTCCAGTATGTCACTCACAATATTTTGCCACATGTGACATACCACGTGTCCAATCATGAGCCTAGACATGGAGGGGTCATGACACTGATTTCTCCTAAATTTTCATAGCATGTGATATCTAAGGGCTCGACCCCACCCATCGTGTGGTATGAAATCTCTTTGATTTTGATGAGCGCATCCTCGGGATTGCTAATATTTATACATCCAATGATGTAGTTGAGCGAGCTCTTTTCTGGAGATTTCTTGTAGAATCCCTCCCTAATGCCCTTTGGATTTTTTTGTTGATACTTAAACATGATGAAAAACCTAGAAGACAAGGTCGGTCATCTGCCTATGTGGTGGTGTGTCAGAGAATGAGAGGCCTAGTTGTATCTAAGACATAAGCTCAAATTATTTGATCCTAGTGTTCCTTTGAAAGATAGTTACCCTTCTTCATTGTTCACCTGGTCCAATTTTAGACAGGGGATTGACCTTATTTTTCAACATCTTGATCGTGTGTCTTGATGCCAAGCCAAGATTTATTCTATCATTCCCCTAATTTTTTCTACCATGTCATTTTTTTACACTACTATTATCTCGGATCACTCCCCATCTTCTTTAATATCACTTGGATTGCTTCTGCCAAAACCATGGGGTTAATTCTCAATTTTACCTCAATACTACACACCTGAAACATGCTCATACTATTGCACATATTCAACATGTTTGGAACATGGATCCTTTCCCTAGTGGTTGAGAAGGCTGGATATCTTAGTGGAATGATGTCATCACTAGGAATAAAACTTTTCTTTTTATATATGGAAAACAAAATGCTCTTTTCAATGAGGCTACCCGTAATGCTTCATATTATGAATTCCAAAAATTTTGCAAGGCCTTAATGCATCTCCTTTCGATCAAAACTTGCAACTTCAAGCTTCCCATTGGATACACAAACTCAAAATTAAGGAAGAGGACAAATCTAGAGGTGCTCTACTTCGTGCTTGGCTTCATTAGCTTAAAATTGGAGACAAGGCTTCTAAAGAATTATTTTCTATGCTCCAAGCCAAGCATTCTACCACGTAAATTAAATTCATATTTCAATAAAATATTCATATCACCTCCTTAGCTGAAAATTTTCAAGTGTTTATCCACCACTATCATGGCATCTTTGCTTCTCAACCTGCCTCATATGCTAGAAAAGAGGTGTTTCTTAAATTTTTGCAAGTTTTTCCTTGTAAATTCTCTCACTCCGAATGTGTTCGGTGTGATCATCCCCTATCTCTTGCAAAGCTTAAGGATTCTTCTTTTCAAATGGCTTCCCCTCCGAATTTTACCAAACCATGTGGGATACTATGGGACTCGACCTCTACAATTTCTACCTCGAGGCTCTCACTTCTAACTCTATGGGTGAGTTGATCAATCAAGGAAACATTAATCTTATCCCTAAGTCAGGTATACCTAGAGTAAATTTCTAATTGGTGACCTATTAATCTGATTAATACGTCCTACAAAATAATTTCCAAGGATTTGTCAAATAGAATTTCAAACCTCCTTGTTGTCTGCGGTGATAAAACGAGATTTATCAAGCAAAGATACATTCTTGACAACATCATTTTTGTTTGGGAAGGGATGGAATGGGCTTGCCAATCCAACCAGAAATCCTTATTTATCAAAATTGACTATGCCAAATCCTATGACCGCATTGAGTGGTCCTTCATTTTGGCAATGTTTGAGGATCTTGGGTTTAGTCTAAGGCTTTTCTAGACGTGTAGATTCTCTTCATAATTATGGATCTTGCATCACCATTAATGGAAGTCAATCTTCCATGTTTGGTATATTTAGTTCCATCCATCAAGGGTGGCCTTTGGCCCATTTTTTCTACATGTTAGCACCCAAAGGATTTAACTATCTACTAGTCCACAATGCTTTCCAATGCCTTATTAAGGGGATTACTTTACCAAATATAGACCAACATATAAATCAATGGACAATTTTTTGATGATTCTTTTCTCACTCTCCTTGAAGAAGAGAAAATTGTTCACCCGCTGCTTTAAATTGTCTAGATACTTTTTTTGGCCTCTAGTTCACCCATCCAATGGGACAAAATGCAGTGTTATTGGCAATCACAATCCCCTACCCCTCCATGGCTTGCTGATTTGTAATAGAGCTAGATCCAACCGGGCATTCAATTTATATTCCTTGGCATTCCATTTTCCTTCCAGGACATCTCAACACAAATTTGGAGCTATGTGGTTCAACACGTTTAGTGCAAAATATCTTATTAGATTACCAAACCACTCTCTAGCGGGTAAATTACAATTTTTCTCCAATGTTCTCACTTTGTCACCCATGAGTACTACTATTCTTTACGGTATCCTTCTAATGTTTCCTATTTTAAGCTCAAAAAACTTCTAAGAGACTTCCTTTGGGCTAATTCAGAAAGCCACAAGGGATTTCATTGAGTGATATGGGATACTTGTTGTAGACCCAAAGAAGTAGGTGGCCTTGGTCTATTTGACATCAAGATTCAAGGGAAAACTCTCTGTGTCAAATGACTGATTCATAGCCTGGAAGGGAACGAAACTGGAAGAGTTTTATCAAGAATCACATCTTCCAAGGCTCTCCTTTCGGAAGACAAGCTTGGAAAGGCCTTAACTTCCAATCCCTTCTCCTCTACCTGGTCTCTGTCAAAATCAGAGGTACTTTTATAGCTCATAGTATTTGGAAATTAAGAGAATTCATTAAATCACACATTGTTTGGAAAGGGGATGGATTCAGATCTGTCCTTTCTATCAATTCATATTCTCTTTGGTGGTCATCCATTTTCACTTACCATGAATCCCCTCTTTCTCTCGATCCTTAGGATAAAGCTATTCAACTCTTTAAAAAGGCATAAAATTCGTGGTGATTTATTATGTAAGCATTCCGAGATCTATTGAATTTCTTGGGAAGACTTAGGTATTAATTTCAACTTTCAAAACCAAGTTATTGAATCAATCAAGAAAATAATTACTTGCATACCTTAGGAGTTCTTACACAAAATTGGTATCACTTTAGGTGTCCCATGGTGGAGCGCCTAGAACCGGCCTTCCTCTACTTGTGATATATCAATACAAAATATACTTGGGTTACTCCTTATTGCCCTACGAGATGGTGAATTTTGATTCCCTTAATCAACAACTGTGTAACATTGCCTCCTACACGTAGGTATGGAAATGATAGTTCAAAAGGGTTTGTCTATTTCTTTTTAACCCAAAATCCCACTTTCTATAGTGCATTTTACACCAAGGACATCCTACAAGGAATCAACTTAGATACATGATATTTAATCCCACCTTCCCAATTTGCCACTAACACGAGTTTATCAAGCACATTTTCTAGTTCTTTCCTCATGCTCAATTGGTCTAGAAATGGATTCGCTCCATTTTTCAACCCTTGTCCCCAAATTTCTTCACCTGGAAGATGGTTCTCTTGGGGATTCGACTCTTCTTCCTATAATTTACGACAAATTTTGGCACATATATAGAGATGATATTTTATTTCACTTGTGGAAAGATAGAAATAATGATATTTAACAATTCTCCCATGGATATATTTTTGTTACTAATAAAGTGGTTATTCTCTCCATTGTGATGCTTCATATTCAAAACCAAGATGAGAAGGTATGGCTAGATGTTGAACACCTCCAACACTTACTTGACTATTGGATCACCTCCCCTTGGGTGGTCATCCATGTTCCTCATAATACTCTATAATACATAACTTTAACTAACAAATTATATGTAATATTAAAAATGATATGCGTTAATGTAACAAAGATTAAAAAATATCATAACTCCTACTAATATTTTGGCCATTGACTCTCTCGGTAAGTGTATAGATACCCTAATAACATAAAATAACATCCAAGTTATATTTTTACACATTCATGGTACATTGTACTCCTCTCTATATATAAGGATTTAGGGGGAGTACTACCATAGTCCACATTCATGAATTATATGAGATGACATAATTTAACAAGTTCTATAATGTTGTGAACACAATCCCATGCCCTCCAAATAAAATTACAGACATCAAATAAGACCTCAATCTAAGTGTCATAAACCTACTAAACACCATATAATAGAATTCCACTCATTCCAAAATATTGCATATTATATAATAAATTAGATAAAGGTCATAACAAGTGAACACAATACTTGAGGTGTTACCACATGGAATAAGGTGTAGGTTGGCCTTCAAGCTCAATTCAATATTTTATGACTAGGATAAAGTGAAGTAAAACCTATTTCCTTTAACCAAATTCAATGCTACGAGAAACTAAGGAGATCACTCATTGATTTTCATTCCACTAAATATAGTGTGTGTGTGTGTGTAGAGGGAGAGAGAGAGAGTATACAATCATCTCATGTAGATAAATAAAATGTGCTTAGTGAAGTAATAAAGAAGGTTGTTCACATTATCAACTCTTCCTCACACCACTCTGTTAATTCCGTATAGTAGTTCTTCCTAATGAAGGACAAAGAAGGAAATCCAAATCAATAATCAAAATAATCACTTCAAATGATATTCACATTTTTTCACAAATCAATGCACAAAATTAATCATTTATCCACACATTCACTTCATCTTACAAACATATTTTGATCATGCACTTGAGAATTAAAAAACCATAAAACTTTATTAATTAAAGTATGTAACATACTACTAAAAGTACTAGGATACACATCATGAAATGAACCATATTTCCCTTCATATAGATAAGATAACATTATAGCTCTTACAACATTCTAATCCTACATTATCCTGAATAAAACACCACTCTAAATATATATTCATTACTAATGATCAATAGAAACCTTGTCATTAATAGGACTTAAAAATCAGCTTATCAATTGAGAACACAACAAGTGAAAAATTCATCGATACGACATTCAATCGCTAAGTAATGTCATGTAACAAACACTAGACAATATGGTCAAAACATAGTTCTCTAGGCTCAAGGATTGGGTGTCTACCATGATCCCCATAAATTTTATTAACTTATCCATTAACCATTGACAAGTTAACAATATTTTAATAGTGATAAATCATAACACATATATGTATCCTATATGAAATGAGACAAATAATAACATTTAAGCATTATAAGTATCTTAAGCCACATCCTAACTACACAGATTTGTCTCATAATTCAAGGATGGAAAAATTAATTCATCAAGTTATCACTTCGTAGAATGAAATCAAACCATACCCATATAAAAATAAAAATCCAATGATGTCTTAGTTATAACCTTCAACCTAGAAATATCTCCAACACATTTATGCCATATCAGTCACTGGATTATCCCATACATTGGAAAAATAACTTGTCATCTAATCACAAGGTGTGAGACCAATTTATCCCAAAGATAAGTAACATGCAATAATATTATCAACTTTATACATACTTAGATATTAAGTCTTATGCACATAACAATATCCATTACTCATCCATCTAGATACACACTCCCACAAGGCTTACAAAATATATTCCATCTTGAATACTAGAGATAAAATTCAACACAATAGAGAACATACATATATACCAAGTTCACATTGAACTCATGGTCGAGAGAATACCAACTCCTCACCGTAGCAATACAGACCTAAAAACATTTTTCAACCACTTTTATGATGATTCCATAAACCCTACTCACTATATAAGACCCATTAATTTATCATAACATTCATACATTGTTACCATACTAGTATATAGTGTCAACAAGATGAAAGGAGTCCCACTTTACAGGTATCATGCTCCCATACCATAAGACATAATCATACAATGAGGATCAATCATACTATCCATATAGTATATAAGAAGGGAGAATGGGGTCATTAAGCCAACAAAAATCTAAGATTCCTTTTTAATACCATAATCCCAACTCAACTCGAGAATAAGAGCTTTAATAGAAAAACAAAAGTCACCATTTCCTTTAAACACATCCATTAAAGATGTATATTACACATACCCATCCAACACCTAATTATCCATCTTACTTCTTTGCTTTATATGGTGAATTAGAAGTGAAATAAGAAATAATATAACCTATCCATTACCATTTCTCAAGAGAAATCAAATAAAGAACTATATCTTAAATTATACAAGAGTACACAATAATTCGGTACATGTTTCTCATTTCCTAAATTTTATTCCATATGACTCTCTAAGAGACCAAAATTATAAGTGTGATCACATAGTAAAAAAAGAATACAATAGAGGGCTCTCATAAGGGTCATCACCCATTAAGAAATCATGTTACAAGAATCAATGCACTTATATAAATATATCAACATACACAATACTAATATATGATGGAAATGGGCTTAATGCCATCATTTTACAATAAAAATATTAACTTCATAACATAAAAAATTGCACAAGAAGAATGACCACTAAAATTGCCACGCTTCATTATCAATAACGCATCAAATACATTCTTTTACAACCGAGACTAATTTCTTTCAACCGTAAAGATAATTTTGAGATAACATTCACCAATAATTTCCTACATTACTAAAATAAAATCCACATCTAGAATGTGGTTAAAATTGATCCCTTTGTTGAAGCATATGTTACATTATCCCTACCATGCCCATCCATCATCAAGATGAAAGGAGGGAACTCAAATGATTATTTCAATCACCCCAATATATATATATGGAGTATAGAATGAGAACATGCATTCAAATAAAACACACAAACAAAGATCTCACACCCATAAGCACATAATATATCAATAGGGAAAAATTAAAAAATACAAGAGATAAGGTATTTAAGGCCAACCAAATCACACATCACAATGGTTATTCAAAAATAATGATAAAAACACCTTCCTAAAGCTTGATACTAGCATGAACCACTAATTTTGAATGGACGGGAGTACTCAATATTCCATATAGATGGGAGTGATACCCAACACTTCAAAACCTCCATTATTTCCATATTCCAAATCACAATTGTGTATTACATACACATTGAAAATAAACTAATCGGTGTCGGCAAGAATGTACATAAGGGAAACTAATCCATGAAAATAGGAAATGTAGAAAGGGAAATGTTGTCACTTGAAGTAATACACTTTTCTATTGCTAGGCTCAACACCTCAGTGAAACATGGAAAAACCTTCGAAGTGTGGGAAAATGGCTCCTCCAAGGTCAATATCTAGGTGAAAAGGTTGGTTCCTTTCACTCCAGTTCACTGTAACTAATCTAACCAGCTCTATACTCTATTACTAATTAGTTATAATATGGTATTTCCGATGAACCAAAGTTCAAAAAATTAAATATTGAATAAAATATAAGGTGATGCACCAAACTGAAATTTGATACTCTCTTGACGTAAATAATGAGATGGAAAAAAATAAGGTAAGAGGGAAGAAACAAGCCACATTCAACTATGTAATTTTTCCAAGCTCTGATTCTCTACATAAAGACACAAAGGATGGAACTTATACAAATATAACTCATGCATAACATGCCATTAAATAATATAAAGGAAAGAATACAATAACAAAAATTAAAGATGAGAAGGAGAGCCACAATAATTAAATATCATTGATTATAATACGTATAATATATTACAATAATGGTGAAGGCATTTAGTACATTGCATAAAATAAACACAAAAGTTTGTAACTCAAAATAATTGGCCATGCGAAAGGGAACCATAACCTTGCATTCAGGAGAGGACCCCTTTTACAATGAAAAATGAGTTACTGAGATATAGAAGAATGAGAAAGGGAGAAAGGAAATATGAAATTAAGAACATCACCTAATTCTACAACCACCAAGGACCACTTAACATTAAAGTGTGCGAGATCCATCGTGGGCACCAAATAATTTCACATAATCCATGTCTAAAAACTTCCATGAGTTCATTTTTACATTTGTGGCATAATAAAATACTTTTTGCGACCAAAACTAAGTTTATCATGTATTACTCTTGAATACCTTTCCAACGATATAACTTTTATCTTAATTGGTGTCATAGATCAAAATTTATGGGCATTTAAAGATCCCCATGTTGTTTACATATTTAACCTCTGAGTCAACCCTAATGACATGTCAATTGTTATTGGATCTTGAATTATCCCTTTTTGTTTTTTTAATCGGGATTATCCTGCTATTTCTTAGGATCTACAAAAGAGAGGAAGCCACATGAAACTAGGACCCCCAAAAAAGAAGGAATCCACAGATAACTATGACCCATGGAAAAGAAGGAATCCATGAGAAAATAGGACCCATAAAAAGAAGGAAGAAACATATAAATATGACCTATTAGTGCAAAATCACAACACCCCCAAATGAGTTATGGATCTACTTTTCTAAGGCAGGGTCATTTGGTGTGATTTGCATAACATTGGATCATTCCCCAAGCTATGGGACTTGCAAATGGGAATGATCCTCCAAAGAAGGTTGGTTCCTCTTCCTAATCCTAGTGCTAAACTACTTCTAAGGAAGGAAATGTGACTATCTACTCCTAATCTAACAATTCTAAGGGACCAAGGAGAGAGAGAGCATGAAAATAAATAAATCCTACACTACAAAGGTGATAGCACCGAGAAAAGGGAACTGCTGATCACAAACCCAACTACCTGAAATGGAGAGATGCATCACAAACCAAGGATAAAGTTCACATAGAACACCATTTCAAACCCCTTAAACACAACTCCCAAAACCTACAATGGACATTAGAGATATGCACAGTATACCCTACAATGGTGAGAGGTGAGAAGAGACAACAAAATGAGCAAAGGATGGACAAAACACATCACAAAATAGATTTTATTGCTCCAGGGATGGGCAAGAGGAAAGAAAATGCCATTACAAAGCCAAGGGAGGAGGCTTAAACTCCACATTCGACCCTGGAGAAGAAAGAGAGAGGGGGGGAAGAAGAATGAACAACTTTACAATGAATCCTACCCCTGTATTTATAGATTTGATCAAAGAGAAGAAAGAGAGAGAGAAGCAGGAAAAGCAGGTTGAAGTTCAACCATTGCTATTAATGCTTCAGATAAAATCTTCCCCCAAATCTGTCTTTACTGCATCAATCCTTGGTTCGACGCCTTGAAGGAAGAGGAAACAACGAAAACAGATCAAATCCAATGGTTGTTGAGACAGATGGATCCTGCATTGAAGGCCCGAAGGCACTTCCTCCATTTTCCTTTACCTAACCTCCTCAAAATTAAAGTCTCATACCTCCATGGCGTAGGTGAGGCCGAGATCTTTCCAATGGTGTTAGATTTGTGATATTTCGAGCCCTGAGTTGAAAGATATGCCCCTCTTGATATAACACATGGAGGCACCACACTTGCTTGAAAACCCGACCCAAAGTTTGCCTTTGGAGGAGCGTCGAGTTGACACTTGTCGTCCTCCACTTATCTGTGGACTTTTCAACGGTCCCTCTTACTTTTAGACTCTAGGACACGCGTCAATCTGGCACTCGTTTGGAAACCTTTTCTCTATTTGACCCTTGAATCAGTGTCGTTAGGACACATGGCTTCCTCCACTTGCTTCTTCATACTTAGTCAGTTTTAGACTCTTTCTGAACTATTTTCGAGCCCGAAAACTTTGGATCCTTGCCGTTTTTCCTTTCTTTCTCCTGGCTTCTCTTGCGGCACTGCCCCTTCATTTTCAAGCCCACATGTAACCTATTTTTCATCCTGGAATGTGAGCTCGCAGGTCCGAAATGTTTCCCTTCATGTTTTCTTTATGTGTAAGGCTTGTTCTGACCAAACTTTCCGGGGGAAAATTTGGGATAACAAGACCCACATAAAAAAGGAAGTTGTGGGAAACTAGGACTCGTGAAATAGAAGGAATCCAAAGATAACTAGGATACAGAAGAGAAGGAAGCTGCGGGAAACTAGGACCTATAGAAAACAAGGAAGTTGTGGATAACTAGGCCCATGGAAATGAAATAGTCAAGGAAACTAGGACTCATAGAAAAGGAGGCCACAGATAACTAGGACCCATGGAAAAAAAAATCCACAAAAAAATAGGACCTACGAAAATAAGGAGGTTGTGGATAACTAAGACCCATGGAAAAGAAGGAAGTCATGGGAAACTAGGACCCACTTTGAAAAGAAAGAAGCCATGGGGAACTAGGACCCAAGGAAAATAAGGAAACTATAGGAAAATGGGACTGCGTAAAATAAGGAATCCATGAAAAAATGAGGATCGAAGGGAAAAGGAAGCCGTAGATACTTAGGACCCGAGAAAAAGAAGGAAGCCACGAGATAACTAGGACCCACAAAAAGTAAGGGTTCACAAAAAGGGATCTGCAAAAATTTAGGCATGTGTGGATTCCCTTTATTTTTATCTAAGTTTTCCAAATAAGCACAAGTTCTTATTTGACAACGAAACTAATCTAGGAAAGAAGAAAATTGTATTAAAGGAAACTACTCTAGGAAAGTAGGAAATTGCATATAAGTAAAATATTGTACTTACCTATTATAGTTATTATGTTAAGACTTGAGATGGGGTGGAAGAAAAATAATGCTTCAATAACTATCCATTGGTGGTAGCATCATCTCTTTCCCTTTGTGATTCCTTCAATTTGAAGGTTTTACGCATAATATCTCATAAATCTGAAAAGTTTCAATCCATAATGGCACAAATTTTCTATGTTTACCCTTTTTTCATGGGCTTTATCCTATACCAACATAATATCAAAACTTCTAAATGTTTTCACTTTGAGTCTCTTGTCAAACCATCTTTTGTGATGTCTTATTGCTTTCTAAAGTCATATAAATCCAAGTCTTGTGTTTCCTCCATTTGGAGAATTTATTAGATTCTAGCCTCAACTTTGTTATCCCATTCCATGTATTCCCACATAATCTCACAAGTAGTAAATTTGAGGGTGATTGGCGATACTATCTACTATCCATATACCAATAGGAATAGAGAGGTTTTCAAATCTTCTTTATATTTATTTTTATCAACCCATAAAGTGTACATTAAAAGAGAATTCCATTCTCTTATCCTTTTGTTTGTAGATTTCTTGATGGCATTGATAAGGTTCATGTTTTTAGATTCAACTACACCATTTCCTTTTGGGTAATAGTTTGATGGAAACTTGATAATAACCTTGTTTTCATATGCCCATTCTATGAATTCAATAAAAGCAAAAGTAGGTCCATTATCACATATGAGGGAAAATGGATAGCCAAACATGGTTATGATGTTTTCTTCAAGGAATTTAATGACATCAATTTTCCTTTAATTATTGGTTGATACTATCTTATTCCAACTTATGCAATAATCAATGGCGATCAATAAATTTTTTTCCCTACTTATGAGTTGGATGACTCCAATGAAATCAAGACCCCATTGTGTAAAATGCCTTATCTGAATTACTTATTGGAGTGGCATATCGGGGTGTGTTTCCCTCTTAGAAATTTTTTGACATTAGTGGAAATTTGTCACATGAGAAAGAGAATCCTTGAATAATTTTGTCCAATAGTAACTAACTTTTAGAATATTATGAGCATTGGCTCTTCGTGATGGATGACCATTTCTGATTTCTCATGAAATTTTTGGATTATGTTAGCGATTCTTCCTTAGAGACACATCTTAAGTAAATACCTTCATATTTATTCGTATACATTATTCCTCTTTTAATCATGAAGTGGGAAGACTTCAATCTTAGTGATCTCCTTTGTTCTCTATTCAATTTTGGCGGGCAAAAACAATCAAACAAATATTGAATAATATGATCATATCATTCATATGTTTGAATATTATTTTTATCAACTTGCAATATTTTAATCATTAGGTCTTCATATGCTATGAGTTTCAATAATCCTTGACCTCTTACCATCTTAGAAGGCTTAGTTTATATATCAATCTCTTGTAACTTGGTCATCCAATTTCCTCTTTTTTTCTCCTGGCTCATTTTTTCTCAACATTACTTTTATGGATCGATTTGTAACAATGGCATAAAATTAATTCCCGAGAATATAATGTTTAAACTTCTTTACTAATTTTATCAATGCAAAAAAAAAATTTCTATCATGGAATATTTGAGTTGTGTTTCCTTAAGGTTGGTTCTCATGAAGGCAATAGGATTATCATGATCTTCTATCTTTTGTGTGAGGACAAGTGCAATCGTATTCTTAGAAGCATGTGATTATATGTAAAATTCCTTAGTGATATCATGAATGGCAAGAACTAGTTCTTAGGATGTTTCTTCCTTAATTTATTGGAAATATTTCTTCTTGCTATCAATAGTCCATTCCACCTTGGCATCCTTCTTGACATGGAATTCAAAGGTCTAACAATCTATGTAAAACTACAAATAAACTTTCTTATAATTTGATTTTAGCAAAGAAAGATTTTATTTTTATTTTTATTGTTTCAAGGATGAATATTTGAAATTCTATTTACTCTCTCGGGGTCAAATATATACCTTATTTTTTTATCACATGACCAAGTAATTTTCCGGTTATTCGTGGAATATGATCTTCTTTGGGTTCAAATTGATATCATACCTTTTACATCAATCGATGATATTTTTCAAATGTCATACATGATATGATCTATCCTCTACAAACGTAGTTAGGTTATCCATATAAATGATTATACATTTTCTATTCAAACCTTGAAAATCATGATCCGTGACCCTTTGAAAAATTATCCCAACATTAATGAGTCCAAATGGAATCCTCTTGTAAGTAAATGTTTCCCACTTTTTAGTGAAGGCATTCTTCATCTTGTCATATTTGTCTACCAATACCTGATTGCATCCAAAAAATCCATCAAGAAAAGACATCATATCTAAACCATTCACTATCTAAATTACCTCATCTAAAGAAGGAGAGGATAATTAACATTTTTGGAGGTTTTGTTTAAGTTCCTAAAGTATACACATAACTTGGTTTATCCACTCTTATTTCAAATGGAAACTAAATTAGCCACCCAAGTTGAGTGTTTGATAGGGAATATTCTACTTTGAAAAAAACTAATTTTTGCACTTCTATATGAATTAGAGGTTCTAAAATTGGGTTTAATGGTATTTGTATTTTCCTGAAGGGTTTATGGCCTTCTATCAATGATATGGTGTGAGTAATGACTTGAGGATCACATATATTTAAGTCATCATAATACCAGGCTATAAAATCCTTATAGATCCTTAAGAGGGTTGCTACCTTATATTTCTTAGCTTTCAAACAAGTCAAACCAATGTTAACTAGTTTAGGTTGCTCTTTGGTCCCAAGATTTACATGATTGTAATTATTATCATTGGCTTAGAGACTTTTAGGGATTTGGGTTGTTGGTATAGATCAAATAATATTTCTAATGATACCACCCCTTAGGGATTTTATTTTATTTAAGGTTCATCACACCATATTTAGACAATTCATTTACATTTTTCTTGTCAATAATTTGGGATTCAAAAACATTTAAACTATTCATAAATTTAATGATATGGTGGTCATTATTAAATACCTAAAGGTTATAAAAATTATCTAGTATGGAGGGTGTGGGAACCATTTCACCAACATCCTTTATTCTTTCATCTCTTAAGTGGGCATGAGAGCAAAAACAAAAGAACATTTGTATTTTTCTTCCTATGTACAAACACATTGTTAAATGCATAAAATATTCAATAAGATTCGATACCTTATGTTTTTACCTTTTAATATATTATTGTTTGCATTGGTAATTTCTTCTCACTTGGTTGACTATAAATTTTGAATCTCCAAAATCTATTAGTTATTTGACCTCGTTCTTTATAACAAATTGTAATCCCAAAACTAAGGTGCTATACTCTCTTCTAGATTATTGGTGCAAGGAACTATAACTTGTAATAGGGATTTTTTTTTGGTATCTAGGATATTTTTAAACAACTATTGCTCCATAACCGTGTTTGTAGGAAGATCCATAAAAGTGAAAGTAACATAAACTTTTGGTATTCTTAGTTTTCCTAGGAAATTTATTTTCTCCCACATCAAGAGTGTATACACTAATATCAATAGAGTAAAATATGAATTATTCATTCTTGGTGTTATACTCAGTGATCATATGTTTCATTTTGGGCTCTCTTTCTATCTTCATTTGGTTTGGGATGCCTCTCCATGGAAACCACGTATAAGAATAGTCGGTGGACATGTATCCATTTAAAACTACTGATGTATCATAACTTAGAAACATACCATAATCCTCAAATATTTCCACAACTTGTATGTCCATAAACTATTGAATCCTAGGTTCAGAGGCTAATTGCATGTGCACATTGAGGAGTTATCCTATTATCTCTATATTGTAATTTTCACCTGAACTATCTATCTATTTGATTTGGTTTTGTTAAGTCGAGCTTCTTACAAATACTTGAAGGCATGATGTTAGTAGAGGCATAAAAATATACTATACAACTATGCAAGTTCCTTCTAAATATTCTAATAGTAAGTAAGAAGCGTGGAACCTCAACCTTACTCTTATACAAAGTTGCATTAGTATGGGAAGATTTTTGGGAGTCCTTAGTGGATTTTCTAGTTATTTATTTCAATAATAAATCTCTATGTTCGGTGATTTGGGCCAATTCACGTAGGGTAATATTTTCTTAAATATTCTTCATATCTACTATAATATTATATCCATTTTTACAAGTATTAATGTAGGAGCATCATTGTAATTAGTTCAAATTTTCCATTTCATAGTTGATTAGGTGTTTTGGGTTCTATGTGGGTGCTCATGGGTTATATCAATTCCATTTGGACTCTTATGGATGTAATAAGTGGTGTTTGGAGGTTTCCCTCCAAAACCACATTTCAAATATTTAAATAGTGGCTATAATGTGGCATAGGTATCTTAATTAGTATAGGTGTAATAAATTATGTAAATGCGGTTAGGAGACATTATCATAACCAAAACATAACTCCCCTTAACCCTACCTGGTGTAAATTCACTATAGTTTGCTTAAATCATGGTTTCATTTAGGAAGTTGAAATCTAACCACTTATCCTTCTTCATGATCATTATAAGGAATTCGAATAAAAGTGGTAAAATGGAGTATAAAATTTATAGGAGAAACATATCTGTAACTCATCCTAGGGGCTCAAGAAGCTTTGTAGAAATACATTGTTTTATCAAATGAAATATTTCTTTTGGTGTAAAACTATATCTGAAAGTACATTGTAATATTATGCATTGAATGACTGAATAATTTAGGTTTATTTCTCATGGATATTGGTGAATTATTTTTAATTTAGGAACTTGAAGGAGATATAGTCCCAAGAAGGACACTAAGATGAATGTAGTTGATAAAAAATAAAGGAAATGAAAATAGTTAGGAATAAGGTAAGACGAGTTTGCATCCTTGAATGTTTGTAATATATATTAAGGTAAAATATTGTATGAGCCCTATTTTGGGTTTGTACTTTGGAGGTTTTCAAGTTTCTAATATGATAAAATTGAAAATATAATCAATATTGGAGGTTTGTAATTACCCAAAAAGCTATGCTCTGTGTTTGGCATCTTGTGCTAGTTGGAATGAAGTTTATTGATGCATTAGAACCTTGCCATGAGGTAAGAACCTTGTTTTAATTATTCTAAGGCATGATAGAGGGTTATGATCCACTTAAGAAACCAATAGGGTTTAAATCAAGTGAAAACAAGCAAGAAATATATACAATCTGGAATACCTTGTTCTTGAGGGTTTTGAGGTCTTAATTTTTTTAAATGCTTTAAGGAGTTCATTGAAATGTGCCACACTTGGGGTTTAAGAAATTAATAAAGTGTGTAGGGTGACAAAGAAGTGTAGGGTCAAAGGAACCCAACTTTGGATTTCAAACAAGAAAACTCAAAGCTAACTGTGACATGCCTAGTTTGAGGGTTTAAGGAGAGAAATTTAGTGTGAAAGTTATTTATCCTTTCTAGAGAATGGTGAATTCTTGGGGTGGTTAGATAGAGTTTATTATATGTAAATACCTCAATAAGTAAGTGATTAAGTTCACATACATTGAGTACTTAGAAGGAAGTATCCTAAATACATTCCTCCTCTTCAAGAACATGTGATAGTCATGGTATCATTAGTCTAACAATGATTTTTGAGTGGGAATTCATATAACAATGGAAAAAAACATAATAAATAATTATTATAATGGTGGTAAGTCATTTACGGTGAAGGAAAACTCTTGAGGAGCCCATAACTACATTGAAACCACGATTGTCATGTCACAATCTAGTTAGAAGCTTTAAAGAACTAGTTAACTAAAGTTAGGAGGTGTGATAAATATGGATGGATAAGAGACTTGAGAGGATGGAGTAATAATTTAATAAATTTAGTAAATTATTTAGTGGCTAATAAGTCTAGAGAAAGCCAAGAAAAATAGATAAAACAAAGTATAAGAGGATTGTTGGAGTCAAGAACTATTAAGAAGAATTGGAGACTAAAACATGAAATTGTGAAAAAAGCAAGATGAGAAGGTATAGGGGTATTGAAAAATCAATGAACAAGATAAATTTTTGTGGTGTAAGGTGCATAAGAAGTTGAAACAAATTGATTAAGTGTAAACCCTAGTTTTTGCTACCAAACCCTAACATAGACCTAGTAGAAAAAGCCAAAAAGGTGAAAGTTGAGTTGGGTAAGTTGCATGAGGAACTAAGACATAAATTTTACAAAACGAATGACCTCATAAATGGGTATATGTGTATGTAATCACTTCTCCTTGAAATTTTGTAGGTTGTTCTAAACATGAAGACTGTGAGGGCTAGAAGTCTTTAGTTGAAAAACGCTAAAAGGAGAATAAAAATGAATTGGTAAGGATTTAAGCCTTGAAACTTGGTAGACTTATTAATGATCTTAATGGGTATCTAGAAATATTAGCAATCAAGGAAAATTCTTGGTTTTTTTTTTTTCAAATAAATCTTGGGTCTACAAGGAGTTTGATAGAAAATGATGATTTGAAATTTTACGAAGTACATGATCATGGTTATCTAGTATATATAAGCATATTTAAAGTGATTTTTGGATTGGTTCAGTGATTTTAAGCATTTTAGTGCTTTTGAGTAAAAATTGGCCTCTTAAGAAAGGTTATAGTCCATTGATTTTGAGTGATTGAAAGAGTGAATTTGAATCTTTTAATGCATGAATTGAATTTGAGTGAGTGGACTCATGGTGCTCTGCATTGTAATGGTATCATAGGAAGAATATCAAGGCATTTAAGGTTTTTTCTTGTTGATGAAAGACGTTAATGGTTAGTAAGAAGTCATTTATGATACAAGCATTTGTAAATATGTGATTTGAATTATTTGGTGAAATGATGTGAGTTGTTGAAGTTAACTATAGCTTTCTTATGAGAGTGTTGAATGAAGTGACATGTTTATGCTTGGAGAGAGAAAGAAATAAGAAAGGAAAAGTGAAGAGAAGAGATAGAAGAAAAAAAGAAAGTCAAAATATTAGGTGTGCAAAAGAACCTAAGTGAGAATTGAAACAAGGTGAAACATACTTGTTTGGTGAGGATGAATGAATATAAAGTGTTTGGTGAGGATGGATGAATATAAAGTGCATTTGATGAAGAAATTTCTGTAGTTCATAAGAAATTAAAAGAAATAGAAAGAGATGAGATAGAAAATGAGAAAAGAAGATAAAATGAGAGAGTTAGAGAGGGAAAAAAAAGATGTGAAGGGAGCAATAAATTAGAGAGCTAAAAAGAAGTATGGAGCAAATAAACGAGTTGATAAAAAATATATGAGAAAATGCAAAAAAAGTGTTGAAAGCATGGTTAAGAGAGGAAGAAAGAAGGTTAACGAGGATGATATGTAAGCAAGAAGAGGAGAAAATCAGATAAATGAGGAAAGATGAGTTCATTTGTGAGGAAGAACTTGAGGGAGAACATGGGAAAATAGATTTTCAGTTTGTGTATGTGAGAAAAGAGTAATTGAAAGTTGAGTTACAAGCACTTGAATGTGTTAAGCATGGTGAATGTGTTCATGAATAAATTATATATGCTATGGAAATGAAGCTAAAACATATAACCTCAAAGCATGAACCTAATCTACACTAAACCATCATGATAAGAGCTAAACAAGACTAACATTTATCATTGTATGAACTAGATTAAATCTAAACTAACATGATAAATCTACTCTCTACTCTTTAGATTACTAATTAAGAAATTGAACCTAAAAGATCAATTTAGCAATCAAAGGGGTGATTAGTTGTTTATGGTTCTCAAGCTTTCAAGAATGGAGTCTCACCATTAATGGCTTCAAGGCCAATGGTTCTCTCCATATTACTTAAACTTGGATTATGGATGTAAATGGAGGTTATTAGCTCAAGATCAATGGAGGGTAAGCTTAAGATCAAATTTATAATTAGCTTAAAGCTAATACAAATGGAATCCCAAAGCTAGGTGTTCTTAGTGTTAATAAGATATCCTAAGTGTGAAGGTGTAAGGTTGAATGGGAAGGCTTAGCCTTCTATTTATAGTTTTTGGTTTGGGAAGATTTGGAATTCTTTTACATGTGGGACTAAAGGAGATTCAAAATCACTTTATGATTAGGAGTTGATAAACATGCTTTAGGCTAGTTAAGCTAGGATTAGGCTAGTTAAACTCGATTAGTGAGTGATTAGAGACTCATAGAGAGTTGGGAGGGGTCTGGTTAATCATTTTTGATTGATAGATAGCCTAGGAAGCCAATAGAAGTGATCTAGAGAGAATTAGGGAGGTTTTGAATGGTCAAAAGGAGGAATGTCTAGCTAATAAGAGAGATATTAGCCCAATTAGATGATTATAGGAGGAATATGACCAAAAGAGTGTCATGAATGGGAATCTAAGAATGGAGTGAAGAATGGGGATTAACGAAGTGGAATTAATTGACCGAATTGGAGGAAATGCTAAGTGTAAACATATTTTAGGTGTTTACATTTTCCCCTCTTTGGGGTGGCGTAAGTAACGTCACTTCAAAGAAAGTAGACAAGCATAAACAAGTAAAATTTTGAAGAGGTAGAAGAAAAATGAGTATAATGAAGGATGCCCCCTCGATTGTCGATGGGGTGATGAAAAAGGTCAATCGACGATTCAAAAAGATGACAGAAAGAGAACATAAGAAAGAATAGTGTGAAGAAGAAGAAAATAAAGGGGATATAGAATTAAAAAAGAAGTATGAAGAAGGGGAAATGAAACAACATCCATCTAGTGCCTTTTATAAAACATTATTTTCATCATATTGCTAATGATTTTATCATCGGTCCTTATTAAAAAGAATGAAAAAATGTGTAGTATGACATGAAAATCCATATACGAACAAATGTTCATTGCTAAAAATACTAACTCCATGCAATATACAAAATGCAATGCAATACAAGAAAGTAAAAGATGCCTAACTCCATGCAACATACAAAATGCAATGCAATACGAGAAAGTAAACAAGCTAACCTAACAGAGAAACATAATGCAATGTTTTTGTTATCAAGCTTTAGTTCCAACCTATTCAAATTAATGACAAGGGTTAATGATGGTGCCCCAAGAAAGGATACATGCAAAGGGAATAACGGAGGACACTTGGGTCCGATGAAAAAGTAATGTGCACTACAAAATAGTACCAAGAAACTCGTTGTGCCCAGTACAGACAAAGTAAGCAACCTAGCTTTTTATTGATGGAGGTAGATCAAGATGATCCGTGAGTCACACACATGAATAGGTGAGAACCAAAGAGCGACATTTTGTAGGATGATTTATATTGTTTTTTATGTTTTCTAAAACATATTTGAATGTTTTGATTTTTCTAACATATTTGAATGTTTTTGTGATTTTGATGTTTTTGAAACTATGTACAAGAAGACAAAGAAACATGGATGCCCCTAGTGATAGATGGGATGTACAAGGAAGAATGCCACGCGCATGCGCAAAGAAGTGAAGATGTGAAATTTCCCCAATGATTAAGTGGGAGTATTCAAAGGAAAATCTTCATGCATTAATGATGAGTAGGGGATCAAGGCCAATATGAATAAGTTCAACATGATGATGAACGTAAACAAATTTAGTATTGGGAAGGAGCAAGGATGCCCCAACGTAAGCTAGCTAAGAAACACATGATAGAAAGGAAGTGGAAGATTATTTTGTGAAAGGGACAAAGGTGTCCATAAACATGGAAAAAAGGTAATCTTATACACATGGATGTTTTAAATGAAGTAGAAGAACAATGAATGTTATGAATGTAGCTTAGAAGCCTTGTGATGAAAAAGCGATTAGCCAAAGGCAAAAATCATGAGACGAGATAAGGACTAAGGCAAGGGTTTGAAAAAGGTCCAAAAAAATACACTTGGTAACATATTAATCATGTTTTCTCATAGAGATCCAGTGTGTGTACATGGAAATGAATTACCTCTTGAAGGAAAGAGTTAATAGACAATAAGTGAAGATACTTAGCCAATGTGTAGGAATGATTGATTTTGAAAGGTGAATTTTGAATGGATAGTGGAAGGATAGCCATACATTGCTCCACTTCTAGCCATACATCCATAGCCACGATAGAGATGCATTTTATTCTAATTGCAACATTTTTCTATTTCGATTACACATCCATATCCCCAATAGAGATTATTGAAATACCCCAAAGAGAGAGTTATATATCAATTTTTGTTTTTGCTTTTAGATTTTAGCTTTTGACTTTGATTGATTTGTTTTATTTTTACTTTCGAAAAATTATTTTATCTCTCTCGGATTGTTTTTGACAAGGGGTTAAGAACCACTAATGGCTTGATGGAAGGATATCAAAGTTATTATGATAACGACATTGGCTAGTGTAAACAAATACGTCCATGAAGTTATTCACACCAAGTGTATTAGATGTTGATTGTGATAGGATCTCTAAGAGGTCATTCGTTCTTTAATTTACCAAGGTAATAAAATACCGAGGTCAAATAAATACCATAGAGAGAATTGTCACAAAATTTGTGTGAATAGGCTAACCAAAATATCACCGAAGGGATGAAAATGGTAGGAAGACATCGGAAGAATAACAAGGAAGGAAGAAAGAAACATTAATGTGTACACAATACTTGAGTGTAATGTTTAACCTTTGTTCCTTTGATTATATTTTTCTCATGTTCGAATTGTTTTGATTTTTATATTTTTGATAGTTTTTGGAAAGTTGGGACCAAAAAGTCACTCGGCGTGATAGGATCCAACAATAATGTTTGTGACTTCCTTGATAAGGGAGATTAGGCATGTTTACTTATCAAGAGTCATATTATCTCCGATCTTGATGATCGTGGTGAGCTTGTACTCAACAAATGACTACGACTTATCTTGAAACATTGATTTTGTTTATGGGAGCTTGAGTTCCCTATCTATATGTTTATGCACTTTGTGCCATACATGATGGTTACATTGGTGTTAATTCTCGAATCATGGTGGATTTTTAATCTTAAGATCATTGGAAGTGTTAGGAACTTTGGAGATCTTTGGCGTTTTGATTTTATCTTGATAAAGAACCTGTCTGGGTTTCTTATAAGCTAATGTGTGACTTGTCTAATCCCGAGAAGTGGGAGAATAACGTGGATGTTTAGAATGATATGACCGATGAAGAGAATATGATCCAATAATTAAAGAGGATGGGCTACTGTGAGGTGATCCATTGATAGAAGATGATGAAGGGATGATAGAAAATGGCCCTAAGATGGAAGAAATTGGGCTCTGAAGTACATGGCCCAAGAATAGAAGATGATGGGTTACCCCAAGGTGACTCATAAATATAAAATAATGGAGGACTACTAGGACGTGGTCCTAGAATTGAAGAAGATAGCGAGGCACTACTAAGGTGTGGCCCAGTATAGACAAGGAGGGACTAATCGAGTTGTCCCATAGATAGAAGAGGATGAAGGGCTACTAGGATGTGGCCCAAGAATAGAAGGTAATGGGCTACCAAGAGGTGACTCATAAATAGAAAATAATGGAGGGCTACTAGGACTTGGTCCAGGAATAAAAGAAGATAGCAAGGGACTACTAGGGCTAAGATCTATCATGATAAGAGCTAACTAAGACTAACATTTATCATTGTATGAACTAGATTAAATCTAAACTAACATGATAAAGCTACTCTCTACTCTTTAGATTACTAATTAATAAATTGAACCTAAAAGATCAATTTAGCAATCAAAGGGGTGATTAGTTGTTTATGGTTCTCAAGATTTCAAGAATGGAGTCTCACCATTAATGGCTTCAAGGCCAATGGTTCTCTCCATATTACTTAAACTTGGATTATGGATGCAAATGGAGGCTATTAGCTCAAGATCAATGAAGGGGTAAGCTTAAGATCAAATGTCTAATTAGCTTAAAGCTAATACAAATGGAATCCCAAAGCTAGGTGTTCTTAGTGTTAATAAGATATCCTAAGTGTGAAGGTGTAAGGTTGAATGGGAAGGCTTAGCCTTCTATTTATAGTTTTTGTTTGGGAAGATTTGGAATTCTTGTGCATGTGGGACTAAAGGAGAGTCAAAAATCACTTTATGATTAGGAGTTGATAAACATGATTTAGGCTAGCTAAGCTAGGATTAGGCTAGTTAAACTCGATTAGCGAGTGATTAGAGACTCGTAGAGAGTTGGGAGAAGTCTCAGTTAATCATTTGTGATGGATAGATAGATTAGGAAGCCAATAGAAGTGATCTAGAGAGAATTAGGGAGGTTCTTAATGGTCGAAAGGAGGAATGTATAGAGAATAAGAGATATATTAGCCCAATTATATGATTATAGAAGCAATACGACCACAAGAGTTTCGTGAATGGGCATATGAGAATGGAGCGAAGAATGGGAAATTAACGAAGTGTTGTTAATTGACTAAATTATAAGAAATGCTAAGTGTAAACATATTTTAGGTGTCTACAGGTGAAGAAATGAAGAGTAATGAAGAGAAATTTGTGATGGTGGATGGAAAAACTAAAAGTGAAGAGGAAACATGTGAAGGGATGTATTATTTTTGTTTTCACATACACGCTCGCAACTCATTCGAGATAGATCTAAATTGTCACCCAAAGTGTGTAAGCTACTGGGTCCCTCTTTTGTTATGCTTGATAGGAAGTAAGCATGCATAATCATCATGTTAATAACAAGAAACCACTTATGCACCTATAACCATTACACTTATGTCATTTGGGAAACATATATAATAAGGAAGATGATTAATCTAAACAATAACCAAGATCAATTGAATTATTAAAACACCATATTCGACATATATAGAAAACAATTATCCAACCAAAGTTATCCATTAGAGATCATAAGAAAATACATAATATGGACGCTGAATACAAAGCAGTCGTTCAAAGGTTACAGGACCAAAACCCTTAGATCTGTATCAAGACAACATACTTGCTCTACACTCTAAATCTCCAACCTATGATGACCCCTAGAACAATGACATACATCAAGTATATATAGGGGTGGGGACTTTCCCTTCACCACCCATGCACTCTCCTAATAATAGGCGTGCTCACAAAAAATGCCTGTGTGCTTTACATTCTTAAAAATAACCTTGCGTGCAAAAATTGCATGTTTTTACATCCTCTACTAATAATAGATTAACATAATTACAAGCCTTTATTTAGTCGTATTATTATCTTGGCTCATGCATGATCTTCTTTCGGTTCATGCATGTGCTTTTTCCAACTTTAATTCCCTTTGTGTGCATCCCAAGTCATCCTGCTTTTTTCTAAATATAGATCTTTCTTAGATGCCACTCTTCTTCTGCTCTTCTATTTTTAGCCCGTCCTCTAGAAAATGGCTAAGTCCTCATCCTTTTTGTTAGGTGTGGTTAATAATTACTATGTTGTAATTGTGTTATATTAGTTAGGTTGTTATGTCGTGTATATGTATATGTATATATATATATGTATATATATCTGTGTGTGTGTGTGTGTGTGTGTGTGTGTGTGTGTGTGTGTGTGTGTGTGTGTGTGTGTGTGTGTGTGTGTGACATAGTTTATTGTCGTATATTGTTAGGAGTGTAGGAGTGGTTATAGAGAGTTCCTATATTTTAGGAGTTGTAATCTCCTATAAAAGTGTAATCCGTGAATATGATTGTAATGAGTAATATTCCTATACTGAGAATAATTATTCAAATATATTATGCAAATATCTTGTTCTCTATATCTAGTATCAAAGTGATTCAATTTAAGATGAGATTCTCTAAAATCATAATTCGATCATCCAACATCAAATGTTGTGGTTCCGATACAAGATTGAGGGAAACTCCATTTCAAACTCATGGTTTCATATTAATAAAATTTGAGATTACAAGTCTATATAATGGTCTATCGTGATGCACCTATCAACTACCTAGATTTAATGTTCCCCTGTGTGCGCCATACGCAGTGATGATATGCCTTCTCACATATTGAGCTTTTTTTGCAATCTCGGGTTTGTTTATTTGCATCTACGCATTATACGACATCTAAATTTGGAGTGCATTGCACTTTTTTAGCCTAGCTCATAGACTCATTGGAATCCAATCTTGCCCCTGATATTATTGCTAAAAGCACACAATATATAGAAAATAAGAGATCTATTTTATCTTCTAAAACTGAACCATTTTTTCCATTTTTAATCACGTAACGCTTCCTGCATACAAAAATTGACGAGTTAAGTAATCCTGCAAGAAACGAGGAGCATTAGACAAAAGATTGGATTTGTGGTGTTTGTGGAGGTGTCAACGATTGTATTTGTTCCATCCAGCGTACAAACTACAACCGTTATTTCCCCAATAAAATAACATGAAAATGTCGATAAAATGCGATGTATGTTATCAATCTCTCCAAGTGGCCACATTATCAAAGTACTAGTGTGGTTTGTTTATATCTTAACGTGAGTCCATTTTTTATTTTTTTAATATATAACAAAACAAAGTTAGTCATAAATGATTATTATAAGTCAATATTAGTATCATTAGTGGGTTTTCTTAGGTTCATCATGTAGCATTGTCTCATGTTAATGGGTTGCAGTTTGTGAATAAGTGGGGTATTTTATATTGGGGTCATTAGATAGTCAATTATTTTGATGTTGTGTTTTCATTAATAATATGTCGTCATGTTGTTAGTATCATGAGCCTCGTTATAAGTCATTTTTTCCATTCTTGTTAATTTTGTATAGTTCATCGTCATTGATTGTCAAGATTTAAAAATTCATATAAGTGAATAATAGGTTATTGAGCATATTATCATCAAAGTCAAAAAGAGTCATTGTAAAAATTGAGTCATGTTAAAAGTCCTAAAAAATAATTTCCTTATAGATGAATTTTCGGTGTTAGCTAACATTAAAAAAATAAATGATTTGACATTGTTGGGGGGGATAATATACAATGTGGGAATAATTGAGATTCATATCCAAATCCAACTGAGTTAGCAACACATGTCTTGGATTTTGGAAAAAACGGAGGATGGAGGGCGATCAACGCCTCTCGTCAGTCACCAACGACGAGGTCGTATTTTGGTATAATGGCATTTTTTTTTAGTTATGTTGTGTGGAGAATAAAATGGTGTGTGGTTTCCTTCTCATGTTATGATTGAAACGATTAGAAAGTGCATTTTGGAATTTGAGAACAATTATATAGGAGGGAAGCTAAGTTGTAGTGATCCTCCGACTACAAAGATTCTCTCGACTGTCGTACTTCTAACATTGCTTGATCGGTGAAAGAGTGTTCACTTTGGAAGTGAAAGCAGGAACTATTGAGTTCACGTATGTAGGTGTATTGGTGGAAGTGTGATCATCTGGTAAGGGATTCACTATGTTGAAGCGGATGGTCATGTACAACAAGATCTAAGCCAATAGTATGCAAACCTAAAAGTATGTAAAAGAATATAATTCTATTTCCGCTTTTTTCAAATCTATTATGTAAATATGTTTTTCTATATACTTTCTTCCCGTGTGTAGAGTCCCAAACTCTACATTGTCTTATATTTGCACACAACCCCTTGTGCACTACTCCATCTTCATGCTACATCTTTTTGCATTGAATTTTTGTTGTTCGAATACTCAAGAAATTCCTCGGCCAACATTACCCCACACTAGGTATGTTGTATGTCCTTAGTAACAACAATCAAAAAATATCCCCAAAGAATCAATGAATGTTCACCATGAATGAAAGAATAAGAATCGCTTGCACTACAAGAATTAAAGAATTAAGAACTTTTCTTATCAACTAGTAGGAGGCCTAGAAACTCCTTATCCAAAATATTTTATAACTCTCTCCAACCATCCAATTCCTTGATTTCCTTAATGGGTGTGGAATTGAGTATATCGGATAACTCACCAGGAGTTAGCTCATCAATCTTCCTTTTTGGCTACACGATCAAATTATCCACCGCTTAGCCGCATCGTCCAACACATCCATCTTGCATGTAACATGAGGGAAGATATCCTTCGATCTATCCTCGAGGATGGTTTTTAGAGCGATTATTAAGTCTCTTTTCTCGGTCTACCTCTATTAGCATCTTCTCTCGCTTTACCATATTATTTTTATTCTTGGCCTGAAAATCCTTCAATTATGCCTCATCCTTAATAATGAGCATACTCATGACTGATCAAGGTCTTGGCGATTATCAAATAAAAATTCTTCACTTTATGCGGCCTCATTAGCCTCCGCACCTAGCGCCTCGTACTACAAAAATATATTCCTCTATTTTCTCCTGTTTATTTTCTTACTATATCTAACTCCTCGGTCGTTGGTCCCTTTATCTTCCTTTATTGATGAGATAGTATTCGTGCCAAATCCTCCCGATAGTGCAACATTGTCTCATATTCTTCTATGGAATTCACGGAGAGGCTAGGATACATGGAAATTATAATATCTATAATGAACTCCGCTTTCTTATAGGTTGTGCACGTTCTCCCCTTCTCTTATCTCAACTCATGTTTCAATTGCGCAATTGTTTCAAATTTTTCATTTATTTCCTCAAGCGCCTATTTATCATGTAGTCATTATCAAAAATTTGTATCCCCACTTTTGATGATAGTTTATTAAGTGCATTATACGCATGTTCGTTTGTAAATAGTTGCACATCATCAACCATTGCGAAATCATCTCCTGGGGCCAATTTGATCTAAGTTTCAGATAATTATCATACGCTGACGTCGAACTCTAACTCCTCCATGTATGACTGATATTCCCAAGAGAGTTTATTTCTAGTACGTGGAAGGGCCTCGTTCTTGTCAAATAATGACCAACAAAAGAGATCTTATGTGGCCAATGAACTTTGGTATTGCACTCATAGGACCTTCGAAGGATCATCATTATACTTTCGCATAAGGGTTCCTTGGGAATTTTCCCGCGCTTTCTCCCCTTTCATTAACGTCTCGTAGGTACCTCCTTTACAATGGAGTGAAGTGGACCACTCACCTCCCCATACATGTATCTTCCCATATAATGGTACCCTTAACCATTTCTTCTTCCTACTAATGCTTAACCTTGCACTTAGCATCGCACTCTTCTTCTTCACACTCTCCACCTATGTATTTTGTCAATGGATCTCCATGGCCTTATTCATCCTTCCTCTCCTCGATCCTTCCTCATGGATCGTGTCGCACTTTTCCTCATCTGAATCCTCTAGAGTGTGAATTATCAGAGATATTTGTGATATCTCTTCACCAGATTTCTCCACCTCCTTGGTCTTCTCATTTATAACTTCTTTAGGTTTCTTCTTCACGTGTGTCTTCTTCTTGGGACTTAGCTTTTTCGATGACTTCTTGGTTGTTCCGGATGTATTAGTGCCTCTCCCTATTTCCTTACGTAACTCCTCTTTATTATCCTCTTCTTCTTTATTCCGGTGGGGAGGGTCTCCTCATGCATCCTTTTTCTTCCCATCGTTTACTTTACCTTAGGAGGTGCTTTAGAAGTGTAATATCTTCTACATCCACATACTTACCATTGGATAGCTTTGGCTTCAAGTAGATATAAAAATTTTCGCCTCCTTATTTCCTATTTCCAAGGTGTTGGAGTTGATGTTGATATCATCTAATATCATAGTTTCTACATATGATGTCTTTCCAGGGTAGACATACTTCTTGCACAACGTATGGTGTTCAAAATCCACTTTCAAATTTTAACTTGCACACTTCATAAAACCTATTTACAGTGCCAGGAAGTACCTTGCTATAAAGGAAAATGGGATTTTTCACCAAGGGCTCTTTCATCTAGTATTCAAATAAAATATCCCAAGGCGTAAGTGTTGATATACTAAATTTTTTTCCCTTCCCTTCCAATACCGAGGGCAGCCACGCTTGGGATGCACCATTCCTATCTAAACGCTTCGTGTATTTTCCTATACCATTTTTCAAACCTTAACTTGTAAGAATTATTGATCCCATCACATGTTTATTTGGTGAACCTCTTCACGGGGACTTATTCTCTAAGAGAAAATTCCACATGTTATCAATCGGTCCATCAAGTACCCCTATTTCTGACAAGACAATTAGAAGGAGAATTACTCCCCAAGTTATTTTTTCTCCATTTTTCTCTTCCTCTATAATTCCTCAAGCAATAAAACCAACAATTTTGTATTTGGTTCTATCGGCCATCTTCTGCGTAATATGGATCCATCTCTTATTTACTTACGTCCATCATTCTCGCACTCCCAACTTAGTGACCACTTGTGTAAGAACTCTCTTATCGGGTCATCACCAGGTTTGACGATGTCCATCGTGTGAAACCCTATTTGATACTTTAAGGTAGGGAAATGAACTCTACTCTAACATCATCATCCATACCAAGCTCTATTTCGTGCCCAAAATTTAAAGCCCAACGACTCTTCCAATCAATTGTGCGGTAAGACCCATCCTTCTTCCTCTAAAATACAAATAGTCCTCGTTGACTCATGCATTAGCCACTAATAAAACCACTTGGGATTTCCAAAGTAAGGGATCTCATATAGTTGGATACTTCCTACACTCTCCAAATCATTGTACCCATTTCATCAGAAATCAACTTCCCATCGTGATTCCTCTCATTTTCTTTTGGATTAGCTCATTTTCTATCTCACGCTCATTTTCATCGAGTGATGATTATAGTCGCTAACCTTACTCTTCCTTATGTGGGACACCCATTCCTGTCCCATAATCATTCCTTATGGGTACTAGCATTTCTAAGTACCATTCCTCTGGAGTGTCCTCAACTATGGTCTTCTCCTTTCCTTTTACTTTTCCTTTTCTCTTGGGTGAGATGGTTGATGCCTTCCTTGGTGCCATGTCATTAACTACATAAAATTATAACTATTCAACTTACTCTTTGGTACCCTAGATGTCTCAAATCATTTTTTTCTCATCCGTCCACTTCCAATAGTTTGCTCCATCCTCCTTACCTACTTTCACACCTTCATCTCCTTTAACCAAATATGTGGCTTATTCTAATTATGTGTACCTATATTCTTTGAAAACCCCGTCTCAAATAACACAAACCCTACTCTATTGAAAGAAAACCTTCACACCTTACCCGAGCTCTGAATTTCCACCTAAGGGATCTTCTTAACTTGGTTGTGTACTTTCTCGATCTGGGTTTCTCAATTCTTTAGTTTTCTTCGCCAATTGCAAATGCAAGTTCACAAAAATTTGTACCCTTCAAAATTCGCAAGGTTAGGTGAAAATAAAATCTCTCTGGTGCCCTTTTTATAGATTTCCAATTTTTATCAAATTTATTACTCCTCACCTACCACCATACTACATCTTTAATTACGCTTTTTCTATTTTTTGCACTTTTATCTACTTTCTTCCACGCATGGTAGTCATAACCTTTTGGCACACTTACTATTTTTCGGCCACGAAATCCTCATGCACAGCCCTTATAGGACAACATATCTTCCTTTGCACCATATACCAAGTATTCCATCTTACTCTTGCTACTACCTTGCATTACACATGTGGCCTCTTCCTCGCGTGGTCTTCAATCCGAGTAATATTTTCAAACACCCAATCAATCATAACCATCTCGCACCTTTTTCTTTGCATCCCACCTTTTTACTTTCACACATAAATCTGCTTCAAATTTCTCACATGCACCCACCTAGTTCACCCCACGCTAAAATCATGTGTAGCCCTTTCAGTGCATCATCTCAATAAATAGTAATCAGCTTCTTGCACGTAAGCTTGCTTATTACAACAAAACAAGCAAAGAAAAAACAAAACATGAAAGGGAAATCTAATCTAAGTGACAATAATTCTTTATTACAAACACCAAGAATCTTATTCATAGTAGGGATTTATCCTACTCCCATTGAAGTAACTAGGCAACATGGTGCCATCCAAAGTGCCTACGATTGACATGTTCCTTATTCGAGTATTTTGTTACTATAAAAGGTCCCAACCAATGCACCTTCACCTTTCTTTGGTGGTGCAAAACTTTGAGTCATAGAGACATACCATCTTTCCAAATATAAAATATTTGTTCTAAATGTGCTTATCATGCCAATCCTTTTGTCGCAACTTCTCGCCTTATGGCTCCAATGCACAATGGTGTGCCACTCATCTAGTTGCATCACTTTCTCAATGCACTCTTCCAAATCTTTTTCATATGAAAACCCTCATGTGCACATAATATGAATGGATGGTAACAAAATTTCACAAGTAATACGCCTCTGTGTCAAACAAAGAACTAAAAAGGTGTGGCCTTGTTCAGCGTTTTATGTGTTTTCCTGTAACACCAAAGTGTAACAATTGATATGTTATCATCCCAATCCTTTCTTCCAACATCAACAATCTTTGTCGATTTTTGTTCCAAGATCTTGTTGAAAGCTTCTACAAAGTGCCATTATATTAAGGGTGATAAGGGGTGGTTTTATGATGCACCACCATGAATTTTTCCAAAGAAATTCTTATTGTCTCATTCAAGAAATGAGTTCCTCTATCACTAGTCAATCTTAATGGACAACCATACCTGTTAATGATATTTTCCCAAATGAGCCTTGTTAATGTGGTTGCAATATACAATCCTTCATAGGAGTAGCCTCCGATCACCGTGTCGAGATAGTATGTGCATGTAATTATGTAGCACAATATAGTCCTGTGCACCAGTGGTGCAATAAGTCCTAAAAAGTCAATAACCCACTTCTCAAAAGGTTCCACACTTTCTATAGGTTGCAAAGGCATCTCATCTCTATGTCCAAGCTTCCCAATTCGCTGAAAATGGTCACATATTTTTAAAAAAGCCTTGGTGTCTTTATATAACATCTCCCACCAAAATCTAGTCATAAGGATATTGTGCACAGTCACATCTGATGCATAATATCATCTTACAATACCCTCAGGAGCTTCCTCTATAATGGCTTCACACTCATGTTCCAATACATACCTTCACAAGAGCTCATCACGAGCCATTTTATACATGTCTCCTCCAATGAGATGATATGGTGCATCTCAAATAACAAGTTTCTTCTTTTCTAAGTTCTAATGTTTTCATCCCTGACACAAGTCTAGTGCACAAAAATACTTTTATATCTTCCAACTTTGTGAGTGTTCCGTTTAACCTAAACAATTGTGCATTAGGCATACTGTCCTCAATACTTTGCAGATCCTCTCCAGAGTTGATTCTCGATAAATGATCGGCCCTAAATTTATCTTGCCTAGTTTTACAACAATTGTGAAATCAAACTCCTAAAAGAGAATTATCCACCAATAGATGTACCATTATGAAATAGGCTTGTTGAAAAAGTACTTCAATGCCATATAATCTGTATAAAAGATGAATGGGGTGTCCAACAAGTATTGTCAAAATTTATGAAGCACGTAGATCATAGACAATTTTTGCACTCATGTTGTAGTCTAATTCTACTCTATTTATGTTAACTTCCTTCTTACAAATCATATGGGATGATCCATTACCCTCTCCTAGTGTTTCCAAGACTATGCCAATAGCCATACCAGAGGCATCAACATGTACATGGAAGGTTTGTTCTATGAAGGAAAGTGAAATATTGGTGCATTAGTAAGCTTCTCCTTTAGTTTCTCAACACCCCAATAGAATTTTTCTTTAGCCTTGAGGAATTCTTCCAGGGCACAACAATCTTTACATATCCTTTGATAAATTTTCTATAATAACCCGCATGTCCGAGAAATCCACACATCTCACTCTCTTTGGTAGGTTATTAAAGCCCACAATTGTTGTTATCTTCATTGGATCTACCAAATACCCATCCTTACAAATGATGTGCCCAAAAAAGTGCCAAAATGTGTAGCAAATATACACTTCTTAATATTAATATAAATTCTCAACTTCATGCATCTCTTAAACATCAACCTTAGATAATCACAACGATACTTGAATAACCCATAAATAGTCCAATCATCAAGATAAACCTATAAATATTTATGGATGAAATCATGAAAATCTTGCACAACAATGTGTGAGAATAAAGCGGACATATTCTTTAATCTAAACGATATAAAAATATATGCAAAGATTCCCCATTCAAAGGTGAAGGTAGTATTCTTTTTATCTTCTCATGTAATGTGCACTTGATGATAACCTGAGAACCCATCAGTGAAGGAGTAAATCTCACACCCTACGACACCCTCAAGAATTTATTCTCTGAATGGTGTAGGAAAAGGATTTGTAACACATGATGCATTAAATTCCTATAATCTACATAGATCTTGAACTTCCCATCCTTCTTAATGACAATACCCATAGGGCTAACCCACTCAGATTCCTCAATTGGTTCAATGATTCCAAACTCTAGAATCTTATCTATCTCTTCTTTCACTTTCACACGTAGGTTCAAATTCATCCTGTAAGGCCTCTTTCGGACAGGATGCACACCTTCTTTCAGCTTAATCTTCATCTCTCCCAATGAGGGGTATACGGTATACTCCCTTCAACTCATGATATCCTCGTGGGAATAATTCCTAGAATTTGTGCAAGATTTCAATGATATTTTTTACCTCTTTCTCTAACTAGTAATCTCTAATGATAGCTTCCTTAGGTACATCTTCAGTGTCGATACTAACATTCTTTGTTTTCATAGGGCATGATACATGCTTGCCTTTTCATCTGCAGAGTGTCCATTACTTCAAGAAAACCTTCTATATGACTAATTTCAAAATTATTCACCTCTTCATCATCAATTAGGTATACTAACTTCCCTTTCTTTTTTTCTTTCCAGACACAACTCATTTGCATCTCTCTATTGTCCTCTAGTGTATCTATGCATGTTTCGAATCAGGTTCTCCAAGAAACTAAAGCATGATATATTCTACTTTTTCACTATCCCCCAATGTGATGTGCCTCATTATAAACAAATCCTCATGGACCAGATTTTATAAAAATAATCAAAAGTGTGAACTATACCTTCATTCATATCTCATCAGCTTGAAATATCTTACTTGAGCTCAACATGCACATACCATGCGTGTGTGCAATCACAGTAAAGTGGAATGGAACCTATGTACCCACAAAGGTGGTGGTAAATCTTCCTGACTTTGTGACCATTGTCTCTCATAGTTATGAATGTGTACCAAAGTAGGAGTCTTCCCATCATACTCATGTATAAGTGTAGGCACATTACTCCGAGTGAACCTTGTTGAAAATTTGATTATTTCTTATCACTATCCAAATAATTTATCTCTATGTGTCACCCACCAAATCATTTTTGTTCCACATGACGTATTAACCAACATGTTCCTTCGATCACCTTCATTCTTCCATTGTTCTTCCATGGCATGCAAAAAAGATTCAGGATTTTCTTCACCAGTATACCTAGGTAACTACTTGTTTTCCAAAGTGTCTAACTATGTGCAGCCCGATCATTCTAGTTACTCTCCCCTTCATCTCATGCCCAACCATTTCATATGTGCATTGGCCCATAGTTATCACAAGAAACACTTTTGTGTTCTTTGGCTGATTATGTGCATCTTCCCACTAAAGAACACCCTCCTTAGAGGGTTCAACATTCTCGTGGATCATGCACCGTGCACGCATAAATCCTATTGAACTCTACTTCAATTATGGGATTAATATAAGGTGTAACATTTTAAATCATCCAGGGGTATGATCATGTGCTCATCCTTGCTCTCAAAACTAATATATCTCTTGTTGAAGCACGCAGTCAACATTATTCACATAACACCAAGGAAATCCAAGTAGTGCTAGAAAATTATCTGCTTCAGCCAATTCCAATACTCCAAAATATCTAATAAACTTGGCTTCTTAAATGGTAATATAAGCATTCTTAAAAACCCCAATAGGCATGGCTCTATTCTTGTTTGCCATATACAATACATTGGAAGATGGCTGCAATGGTGGTCTTCCCATCTAATTCCATGCATCCAAAGTCGAACATTCACTTTAGCGCATGTGTCGATAAAAGTTTTACTCACCATCCAACCATCAATCATGCCATGTAAAGTGATTTCTTTTTCATACTCATGGTTTTGTGGTGGAAAATTCACATGTAGTATCTCGACACTCATGCTCAACTCCTGCATGTGGTACATTATTCCATAGCCACTCCCCTAATAATGGGATGATATTCTCCTACCAAAACATTTTACATACCTCTTTCAGATCATCTACATCCTTCTCATGGAAGTTCAATATTTTTACATGTTTTCTCTTGCGCCTTCTCCTTCAAGAACTCGATCTCACCTTGCAGCTCTTTGATTGCTCTCATAGTATCTTGATTGACTTACTTATGATGAGAAGCATCCAAATACTTGGCATGCCTAATTTATTCTCTCCTAATGAGTGGTTTGGACTTAAGAGGCTCGCAAGCACATGTGCTTCTTCGCACATGTTATGACCAACAAGGGTTGTAACTCAGATCGGGAACCTTGTTTGGCATCATTGATCGAGTCTTTGTGCATTACACAATGATCATCCATGTACCATTTTCCTTATTTTTCATACACATGTGATCGTAAAGGTCATGATAGTCCTCAACCTTATGTTGTTTTCCACAATATGCACATGCCGAGATTCTAGAGACATTTTCGTTGGTAATGATCAGGGGATCTAAACGTGTAACAAGTTCTATATGTAAATATACCTCTACCACCGCGACCTCTACTCCTATATCCTCCATGAAATTCACCTCCTCTATTGTTACATTATTTAGTATGATGGGTTTCTTATACCGAGAGCTACTTACCACCATGGTTTTTCGTAATCCAATCTCACATGCCTCATGAATTTGGTCTATCAAAGTGGACAATATTTCATATCGTGAGTGTGCACATCACAAATATTATAGTACATAGATACATTATTCATCGCCAAGCACTACAAGAGAGGGAAGTTCCAGACATCATGATTCTCGTGGAAAATATCACAAGAATGTAATATATCATGTGTACCATCCTACACAAATAGCTATCCTTCATATGTCCCTCAACTTCACATTCACTACACCATATACCACTTTGCACATTTCATGTGTTGAATTAGCAAAAAAATCTAACTTCTTAGCCATAGTCATTATATGTGCTTCTAAAATGGACTTACTCCAATATCAGCACTCCCACCATTTCTATGCACGTAGGTACTTCTAATTTCTCACATGGGTCCGTATATGTCTTATGAGATAAATACATTTGGAATGGAGTCGAAATCCTCCAACAAACCACTTCATGCATTCTGACTTGGGTGGATATCATAAGACAATTTGGACAATAGAGTCTTAAAACGCATGTCATATTCTCTCACACTTTCTCGACAAACCCCTTTACTTGATATCCTTGAGTGCATTGATGCTCTGTTACTCAAACTCCAATATCTCAAACTCGGTAAATAATGTTGCACGCAAAGCATCATAATCCACTATGGTCTCGATGTGGATCATACTTTTGGTACCAATTTTGAGCACGTACTTGAATTGTGGTGGAAAATTAACTTGCATTTCTATCGAGTTGTGATTCCTTTAGTGTGTCATAATAGCCACACTTTTGCATGTGCTCAGTAGTATCCTCTACAACCTTATACTCTAGTAAGTAGACAAACATATCAAAATAAACTTGAGGTGTCTATTGTGGTGGTTAAGGTGGCACTTGCAAATACTAATTCAGTGGTGGTTGCTCTAGATGTAGACCCTACCTTGGATTAGGACCAAACCTAGATCTTAAACCTCCACCTAGATTTCCTCCTTGTGGTGGTTGTCCCGATCCTCTTGAGACCCTCACCCCTTTTGTTGTGGGTCATGGCCTAGTTTATGAACTTCACTATGTCTCACTTGTAGTACTAAACTGGACACCCACTATCTATTTTGTCACAACATCTATATAACTTCTTCCAACGGTCTGCACACCAATACTTTTCCTTGATGACACGAATGTGAATAATCCTCCCATAGTACTTCCAAACACCGGTGCTTGTTACGCTACCATGGGTGTGTACCTAGTCTAATGTACTTCCCGAGTTACCACAAAATTATATATAATTATATCTATATGCTTACCTTCACTATTATTCCCTTCAACAATTGCCTTTGATATGGAACACTTTGCGTAAGGGCTAGATGGCCTAGATGGTTTATATGTGTGCCTGCAGTCCTCATTCTTTCTTCCGACGTGCTCTCATCACGAATCCAATGGGGTATCCCTATTACGCTTCCCCAAAGTCATGAGGACATGATGCTACATCTCATCATCTTACATGAGTATCTCAAAACCTTTGCAAGCCATCATTATTCTTGATTGCAAAGATCACTTCAATTTCCCTCTCTCACGCTTCATTATACTTGAGTTGTCTCTTTCCCCTTTTCCTTTCTTTCACCAAGGTTGTCATCCTTTACCACACCTTCTCTCTCCCATATGTGCGATGGGGATTTAGCTAGCCATAGGTAATATTTCTAACCCTAGTTATATCATCAATATCTTGATAGCTAAGGGTATCGCGCAAATAGGATGCCTGGGTTTGTGCAAAAATTGAACTCCGCTTCTTTGGGAAAGAATGCATCAAAATTGTGTACTCCAATGTATAATTGTGCAACACTCCTGCAAACCATATATCTACATCTCTAGTCCAATCCTCATCTGAATCAAAGAGAGTCTGATAATCTTCTTGTGTCCAAACTCTCGCTCTAGGGTAGTAAATTTTGTTTGATGCGTAAGCTTCCAACCACTTGTATAATTGAACTAGGAAGAAATTGAAGAATATCTTGTATAAACAAATCATATACATTCTCCTTCACCCACTTATGTGTATTAAATCCTAGTCTAGTGTTATACCTCTATGTAAACTTATCTTGGCCTTCTTCTTCCAACTTTCAATACTCTCTAAATACTGTCGATATGGAATCTCCATGCAACATCCTAGTAGAAAATTGAAAAGAGGTACCGGAAATGGAACCAAAATTTAGTTTTTATTTTCACATGCAGCTATGAACATTGGTACCTCATTCAAACACATTTGAATTCTCATCTAAAGCACATGTAGCTACCATGTCCCTCCATTTTATGTTTGACAGAAGTAAGCATGCATAATCATCATGTTAATAACCAAAAACCACCGATGCACAAATAACCATTGAAATTGTGTCATTTTGGAAACACATATAATAAGGAAGATGAATAATCTAAACAATAACCAAGATCAACTAAATCATTAAAACACCATATTCAAACATATCAACAACCATTATCCAACCATAGTTATATGTTAGAGATCATAAGAAAATACATAATATGGAAGTTGAATACAAAACACTCAATTACAAAAGTGCACAAGACCAAAACCCTTAGATCTCGTATCAAGACAAAATACTTGTTCTACACTCTAAATCTCCAACCCGTGATGATGTTAGGAAATTTGTGTTAGTGCTCCATATATTCATGTATTGGTAAATAATAATTATGTGAGTAATTATTATCATGTAATTGTGAGTTAGTAATTATTTGTTATATTAAAACAACTTATAACAAATATGGTTGAGTGAGTTTCAACAACTCACGTAGTATTAGTTTGTGGGAAAACTGGTTTCCTATTTTATAGGGAATCATCTCCCTATATAAATGTATTATTTGAATGATAAAAATCAATAGAGATTTTTGTGTTAAAATCAATTAAATTCGTGTTAAGATTTGCACATGTTTTTTCATCTATTATCAAAGCGATTCATGGATGAGTGAATTGATAGGGGAAATTGTAGTGTTTGATATTTTACCGAGATATGTAGAAAATTATTATTTCAATTTAGCATAATGATTTTTAGAATAAGTTTAGTTTATTTTTTTATTATGTGTGTTGAAGACTCGATATAGTGCATCAACAGAGGATCTGCATTTTAATTTTTCCAATGAAATTGAAGTTTAAGCATTTGATCCGAGATAGTGTTTTAACTTGTGATAGCCTTTATCTCAAATATTTGAATTCCCAACTATATGTTTGATTTGTTTTATAGTGTACAAGCAAGCTCGCCCTAAGATTTGTTTAGGATTCCCAAGATCGCCCCAAGGGACGTGAGGGAAGAGCATACGTGATCTTATTCCTATAAGTAAACATGAAAAGTTTATCTAATCAAGTAAAAGCATGTAAAAACATCCTGCAAAAATGAGTATGTGATTAGATAAAACCTACAAGAATGTTAGCACCTCAACACATTAATTTCAAGAAAACAAAAGACACTGCACTTTGTTTTGGCGTTTGCCATACAAGTTAGAAGCGTATACACCACTCTATGTTTTTTTTTATTTACAAAGGCACCTACGCCACCCGAGAGGCGTGTACACCACCAAAATGATGTGTGTGCCACTCAGTATGTTTCGGATTACCGTGTACTTGCGCCACCCGAGAAGCGTGTGCGCCACCAAAAGAGTGTATGCACCACCTTCGATAAAAGAGGTTAATTTTCACACGCAGCACTTGCGCCACCGTAATAGTGTGTGAGCTACCGGAAAAATGTGTGCGCTACCACTTTGTAAAACAACCTCAGATTCCGACAGACGCTTGCATACCACCAAAAATGTGTCTACGCCACTAAAACAATGTGTGCGCTCGGGTTAGGGTGTATGCACCGATCTGACAGGTTTTGAATTGCATGTTGAAGGTACAGATGAAAATGTATTTGCGCCTGTGTTAGTGCATCCACGCGCCGGTTAGGGTATGTGCGTCGGGGTTAGGACGTATGCGCCAAGGTTGATAAACAGAGAATCAAGTTCTGACAGTGCGCCTGTACCACTCGAGAGGTACCTGCGCCACCAAAAATGTACCTACGCTCCCGATAGTGTGCCTGCGCCACCCCTGTAACCAAAATACGGAAAAAAACACAAGAAAGATCACAATACTTCAAATTTTGACAAGTTAGTTTAAAAATGGCAACAACCCATTAAAATGATGGCTATGAACAAGAACCTACACATATAAAATTAGTAAAAATTCCAAGAAAATGGACATTAATTACTACATGTGCATATCAAAAGTTAGCCAAAAATAATGAAATTTAAACTAAAATGCCAAGGGACTAGGTCCCACTAGAGTGTCAAATGTGTGCATGAGTTGTTTTTAAACTAATGCTAATATAAGTAAAGACTAACACCTAAATAGCCTTAATTAGAAAAAATTAAACAACATACTAAGCACCATCAAGATAAGAATTAAACAAGGTTAGATGTAAACATTCATCATATACAAAAACTTTGAAACTAACAATGTTTAAGCATCTAAATCCTCTATTCTCTAACAACAAATAAATGAATGGACCTAAGTAGGCTCCATGGCAATCAAAAATGGTTGTCTTTGGTATTCCAAGAACCTAGGAATGAGGGCTTGTCAAAGTTGGGCTACAAGACCCTTTTGACACCTCCCATATGACCTAAGCACTTAGGAAAGAGGCTTAACTCTCGTAAGATGATGAACTCTCAAGAAAACAAAAGGTAAGCTCTTAGTCTATTTTGTTATATGCTTTGCATTTGTCTTCTCGAGAAGTTTTGGTGTAGGTATAAAGGTAGAAGGAGGGCTCCTTATATAGCCCAATGGATAAAGGAAACACTTCATCCCTTTGCATGTGGGATAAAGGTAAAACAAGATTAGGAATGGATAAGGTTGCTTTATAAAAGGTAACCTTACTTTAGAAGGGTTAATTTATGTTTATCAAGTCATGGGAGTTGGGGGATGCTTTAATTAATCAAAGGTGATTAACTAATAGGTAGGTGTAAGCTTATGAAGCTATTTAGAGGAATATTAGTACGATTTAGGCTATTAGAAGGGGTTAAATCAATTAAATATTGATGTATTGGTTAAATGAAAGGAAAACTAATTAATTAATAATAATTAATTAGTCTAGATAGAAGGGGTGAATAATTAATGAAAGGTCGTTAATCATGATGTTAGTTGGATAGGTGACTTAATTAATTAGCATAGTGTAATTAATTAACGACGATATGAGGGAAAATGAGTGTTATTGATGATATGTCGCCAATTTGTAAGAAGGGGGATAATTAGCACAATTTAAGTATTTAAATTGCTCGGGCATAATTATGGGTGTCTACACTTTTCATTTGTTGTGTCCATCACCATGCGTATCTTTAGTGTGGTTAGTATCTAGATTATTGTCCTCATCATCATCACCATTAATCATTCATATCAGTTTACCCTTTTCCTTTGTTTTCTAGGCACAAAACATTTCTTCTTCTTCAGTCTCCTAAAGGTCAAGGCACGCCTCTAAATCCAGCTCTACAAACATGTCTAATATAAGTTCCTCAACCTTCGCGCTATTTCCCAAATTAAGTCACTTCATAATCTATAGTGCTTCATTGACTGAGGTTTAGTAGAAAAGTAATCAAAAGTATGGATCATACCTAAGGTCATCTCCTATCAATTAACTATTTCCTTGTTAATTCTACATGGACATACCATGCGCGTGTATCCACCTAGGGTAGCGTAGAGCTTATGTACCCAGAGTGATGGTGGTAAGGCCTCTTATCCCTCCATCCAAAGTATCTCACATTCCCAAATGTGGTGCGAAGAAGGGGACTTCCCATGGAATTCACATATCTGAGAAGGTACATTACTCCTTAGAAACCTAGTAGAAAAGGTGATTCTCACCTCTCACCATTTCAATAGGTTATCCTCGTGTGTGGCACACTAGCGTGTTGTCCCCCACGGCAGCATAAACCAAAGATATTTCTTATGTCACCCTCATCCTTCCACTGGGCTTCCATGGTGCATAGAAATACACCAGTGGTTTCCCTCACCAAAGGTACCATGGTACTTGGTTATAACTTAAGCACCTAACCATGCACGACCTAATCATGCGAGTAACTATGTTCCTAACCTCTCACCCAACCGCTTCATACCTTCCATGCACCCAGTTTCCATAAGCAATACTTTTGGTATCACTAACTAACTAAGAATAATCCCATTGTATCACTCCTTCCTTAGATGGCTCAATTACCTCATGGTCTCTGATTTTACGCGCGTATATCTTGTTTAAGTCTTCTTCACTCAAAGTATCAACATATGGAGCAGCCTTTGCATATGTCAAAGGTATAATTTTGTGTTCTTCCTTATTCCCAAAGCTGATGTACCCCTTATTGAAGTACAAATCTACATTATTCGCATAACACCGTGGGCGCCCAAGTAATGCTTCAAACTATCCGCTCTGTAACTCCAACACTTCAAAATCCCCAAAGAAACTTAGCTCCCTAAATTTTAATAGTCACATCCTTTAACACTCTAAGCGGAATTGCTCTAGTTATATTCACCATATATAATATATTCAAAGAAGTCTGCAATGGTGGCCTTCCCATCCGATCCCATGCATTCAACATGAGTACATTAACTTCTCGCACTCGTATCTATCGAATATTTCTCGTAATCCATCCATCTATGATTGCATTCAGTGTAATCTCCTTATCATACTCATGATTATGGGGAGGTAGATTTACATGAAGTATCTACCTCTCATGCTCATTACCTATGCGTGGTACTTTTCTATCAACCACTCTCCTAACAAGGGGATTATGTTCTCTAGTTAGGTAAAAATAAAAAATAAAAAATCCACAATATTATGAAAGAGGATTAAAGGTTATTTTTGATTCTCAAGATCATCCAAATACGCAAGAGAAGAGAATACACAACAATTAATCCAACTAGATAGAAATGGAAAAAATTAATTCAAATGACCATTAAAATGCTTTATGAAAGATTCATTCCCTTAAGAAAAAAATGATGAAATTTCCAAATTAATCCAAATGTTAGAAAAAGAATACTAAAGTTGTTTTTGATTCTCAAGATCACCAAAAGGTGCAAGAGAAGAGCATACACAAACTTTATCCTAACTCAAGTAAAGCATGGAAATACAACATTCATTCAAAGCATTAGACATGTTAGAAAATTGATTCAAATCAAAAAAATAGAAGTCAAAAACTTACAAAATAACAACAAACACCAAAAATTAGATTATGGAATTTCTTGAAATCTGAGCCAAAATTTGACACAGAATGCTAGCGCAGGCTATCAATGGTAGCTCAAGGATATCAACACGCATATTACACGTGGCTATCAATGTAGACACAAGGTTAGTTCAATGGTAGCGCAAAGCAATTAACAGAGTGCAGAGCTATCCACAAAGAGCACAAGGAGGTTCTATGTTCGACAGAGAAGAAAAGCATAAAGAACTCTAGCACGGGAAGAGAAATGCTAACACAAGGGTTGTGCAACTATAAACGGTAGTGCAACCTGGTTTAACGGTAACACAAGGATATCAATGCATACACAGGGCTATCAACGTTAATGCAAGGCACCTGTGCAACTTCAAAAACATGGGATTTTGAAAAAAAAAAAAAAAAAAAAACATCAAAAGCTCAAATCTTTGTTGATTAACTTCAAATTTGGCAACACCTCACCTCCCTTATACCTGCAAGGAACACTCAACACATGAAAACTTAACAAAACAAGTTAATAAATACAAGATTTATTAATAAGTGCTTAAAAGAGGGTTAGTAAGCAAAAATGAAACTAAACTACAAAAACTTGAAAATAAGTGCATGAGACAATGGAGTATGTCCCACCGCGTGCCAAATGTATGCATATTAAAGAAACTAAGATAATTAAATGAAACTAACACCAAGTAGTTTTAAATGACAAATCTAATATAATAGAAACATCATGATAAGGCTATGCAAGAACAAAAGCTAAATTAATGCATCCAAATGGAACTTTGAAAACATCAAGCCATTCCTTGCTAAGTTGGATATGCCTTCTAGATTGTAAGTTTCTCCTAAGATTACAAAGAAATCAAAGGATGGCTATCTCCCACAAGAGGAAAGGATCTCTCCAATATGGCTAAATTTCCATGTATGGATCTTCCTTTACTACTCTATGCAAAGAGTGGATGAATGGAATGCAAGATCAATAAGCTTCTTCAATGGTGGAGAATGCTCTTATCATATGCTCATTATAACACTAGCAAAAGTGTGGTGTAAGGTGTGAAGGAAGGTAGTAGGTTCTTTATATAGCTTTCCAATTTGGGAGAAGCTAGAAACCTAGTGAATGTGGGATAAAAGATAAAGTAGAATTAGAAGGGATAAGCATGATTAGAAAGAATTAAGTAGAATTAGCAACTCATGGGAGTTGGAGATGATTTAATTAATCAACTAGGATTAATTAATAGGCTAGGATAATCTTAGAAATCTATTTAGAGGTGATTTAGAGGAAAATAGGTAGGATTGAGATGATTTAAAGGGGGATTTAATTAATAAGAAGGTTTATTAATTAAATACAAGGTTATAAAGACTTAATTAACTAATAATAGTTAATTAATTGATTATGGAAGGATTATAACTAATGAAGTGTCGTTAATTGGCATCTAAAATGGGGAAAGGCTAGTTAATTAACGAAGAGTTGTTAATTGACCGAAATGGGGAAAACGTTAGTTAATTAGCTCAAAATCACTAATTATAACACAAATGATGGGAAAGAGGGTAACTACTACAATTTTAGTTTTAAAACTCTGGGTAGGCAAATTTTAGGTGTCTACATTATTTTTATGAATATAGACCATGGATTACTTGAGATACCCTATAAATTCATTCATGCCTACCACCTCTTAGTTTTTGTAAAGAACTTGGGAAATTGCCCTATTTATTTTTTTCCTTCTTACATCTCATGAGCTACTCTCTACACCGGTCTCGCACAACCCTGTTTCACAAGCCTCATGAAGCAAATCAATCGGGACGGCAATTGGTCATGTCATGAGTATGTGCATCACATATTTTACAATATAAAGAAACATTCTTCCATGTAGCACATTGCAAAAGCAAACAATTATGGACATCATGGTTTTGGTAACAAATTTCCCAAGTTATTAATAACGCGTAGACATTTATCCCGTGAATTCCCCTCTACTTTGTAATCGATGCACCATAGTCCACTATGTGTTTCATGAGCCGAGTTGATGAGATAATTTTTCTAACCGGGTGGCCATTACGCAACTGGGCCTCAAGAAATGGACTTACTCCAAAGTCTATGCTTCTAACCACTTCGCACGCAAAGACTAGTTCCAAAGCCTCACACGGGTTCGTGAACGCCTTATGTGATAAAGCTCTTTGGAAGGGTGCCAACAAGCATCCTACATACCCTTGCTCATGTTAACAATGATGAATGTCATAGGAAAGATTTGACAATGAGGTTTTAAAACATGTATCATACTCTCGAACACTCTCGTGAAAGACTTGCATTATGTATTTCAACGCGCTAATGCTTTGTTACTCAAATTCAAGTATGTGGAATTTGTTTGGAACATAATGATTAAGTGGTTTGGCCAACCCTTAATGTATATGGGTCCATCACTAATATATAGGTTAATATTTAATAATATGAAATATTTATATTTCTATTATTAAATATGCTAACCTAGGTATATACTTTAGGTTAAATATTTAATATCATGAAATGATTATATTTTTAATATTAAATATTATAAACCTAGGTGTATGTGTCAACCATTTTAGGTTTAAAAGGTGGGTCGAGACATACCCGATCACCTTATATAAAAAAGACTTTAGGTCCTCATTTGATATATTTGGGAAATATATCAAAGGTGTGCAAATCAAGTGATTTGGTTTTACCCTTGGTAAATAGGGTTTCAAAGGAAGAGGTGATCTTACTGGATGTAAAATAAGTTCTTTGAAGTAAAAGGTTATTTTCAAAGTGGTTTTTACCCTATCGATACTCCACTATAAATACAAAGGTAACTTTGTGTTATTTATTTCTGTAAGTATTTCTTTATTTACTTATGTTATGAAGTAATCTTTATTTAAATATTTATCAGAACATTATGTAATATGTAAATTGATTAAATCCATATTTATTAGAATCCTCAAATTCTAATGAATTCTGATTAAGTGTTAGGAAATTAGTTTTCATAAGTGTGAACATATGTTTTGAATATTAGTATTATTTAATATTTAAATAATATGTGAGTGTGCACAATTAGTTGTCATACACAACTCATAGAGATAGGAATGTGTGAGAATATCTTGGGATCGGCAAGAAGACTAGGGAATAAAAGAGAGATATGAGGATAAAATGATAAGACTTAACTCCATCAATTTAGAGCAAGCAATCAGTATAAAATGCCCTATTATATTCAATAGAAATGGCTCCATTCTATTTACATTTGGTTTCTATCTTCTCGTAGTTTTCATTTCATGTGTTGATTTCAATTAATTATTACTTAATTTATTTATGCAAATCTAGAGATTTAGCATCATCTCGGTATCGAGCAATTTTCCTTCTGCAAGTGTAGAAGAAGAAGAAGAAGATGGTTGAAGAAATCCCGTAAGGAAATTTCCCATGAGACACATCACAGTAAAAAGAACACATTTTACTCATATGACATCCGATTGATGTCTCATTTTTATGGAAAGATAAGAACAAGACGCATAATATTGCAAGTTTACATCAACTTCGATTCATCTTACATCAGCCTTCGTTGATTCGTCTTGTATTTATCTAATTTTTTAATTGGACGCATTTTCACTTGCACGTGATGTCCATAGTCAGGGGGTGCATTATCGGTTGAATCCGACACCTAGAAAATTGTGTAATGAGCCTAAAAGCTACATTTGCTAACTAAGTAGCATCACCATGGAGGTTGGAGGCAACGGAGGAAGGAGGCATTTTAGCAACCTCTCATCAGGCACCATCGATGAGGCCGCAATATTGCTTTGGTGGCCATGTTTTTCAATTGTGTTTGGTGTGTTTAATTTCAGCATGTGTGGTAGTAAATAAAGAACAGATGGATAATTCTGTTCATAGTAAGGAACATATTTTCCTATATTTTGTTCTCTTTTGTAAATTGTGGATGAGGAAATGTGTATGCTCTATGAAAGTGGTTGGTGGTCCACTAGAAAACCAATTTGAGAGTTTGTGAATCTATTAGAAAATCACATACAGAGTAGTTAATGGTTCCACTTGAAAACCTGTTAGAGTTGATGGTACTCTTTGAAACCATCGTATTGTAGAACATGAGCAGGTACTAGATAGAACTCACCCATGTTCACACCAAGGGGGTGAATGTTAGGAAATTAGCATTCATAGTGTGAACATATGGTTTGAATATTATTATTATTTAATATTTAAATAATATGTGAGTGTGCACAATTAGTTGTCATGCACAACTCATAGAGATAGGAATGTGTGAGAATATCTTGGGATTGGGAGTAAGACTAGGGAATAAAGGAGAGCTATGGGGATAAAATGATAAGACGTAACTCCATGATTTTAGAGCAAGCAATCAGTATAAAATGTCCTCTCATATTCAATAAAAATGACTCCATTCTATTTACATTTGGTTTCTATCTTCTATAGTTTTAATTTCATGTGTTGATTTCAATTAATTATTGCTTAATTTATTTATGTATATCTAGAGATTTAGCATCATTAAGAAGGCGGCACCCAATGCATCATAGTCCATTTGTTGTGCGGTGTGGATCATACTTCCTATACCAAATGATGACCTTTCTCAATTGTTGTCAGAGAAACTAACTAGCCTTTCGATATGGGGTTTTAATTCTTTTTCTCTCCATAACAATTCACACTTATGCACATGCTCCATGGCATCTTCAACCCCTATACTCCTAGTAGATAGAGTGACATCTCATTGTAGATTTATGGTCATTGTGGTGGTTGTTGAGGTTGTTTGTGCTAGTTGTTATGGTCCTTGTCTTGGAGTGGGGCCACATCTTGATCCCGAGCCTCCACTAGGATTTCCTCTATGCGGTGGAGGACATGAGCCTCTCGAGCCTCCTTCCGTGACCTCGGGACCCGTAGAAGTGCTACCTTACGTCCCCACGAGTGTGTTGAATTTCACACTAATTGTCTCGACTCATTATTCCACCTATAGGTGTACCCCTAATGGGTAGTGCACCATTGCTCCGTCCTGGTGACACCTACTAGATTGCTTCCAAACAGACTTTTTCTAAACATAGGAGCATGTCATGCTATCATATGCACTACCTTTAATCATTGTACCTCCCCGTGTTGATACTAAAACGTGCCTACTTGATCTCTAACCCAACGTGGTGATTCTTGGTTACCTTTTTTCTCTCTTACTATGATGATATTTTATAACAACTCCTAAATCTCAAGCAACAAGTGCAAGGGCTAGGTGTCCAGGCTAGGACAGATGCGCACCAACGGTTCTCATCCTTTCCTCAAACTCGCTTTCATCATATGTCGAAGGGGTATTTCTGATGCACTTTCCCAATATCTGAGGGACATTGTCTTGTGGTCCTTCGCCTTCTACAGGGTTCTCATCACTTCTTCCCGGCCCCATTCCTCTCATTCGTAGTGCTTCTTCAACTGCCCTCTCTCGAGCATTATTATATCTTTGTAGTATTTCTTCTCTATCTCTTTCTTATACTTGGACCAACGTCATCCTTCCAAGAATGCTTCCTTCCTCATGCGCGCGTTGAAGTTTTAGCCTGTCATAGGTAAGTTCTCCATCCCCAACTCAATCATCAAGATCTTCATTGCTAAAGGTAGTGTGCGCAAGCACGATCCCTTTGGATCATTCAAAAATTGGAAATCTACCTCCTATGGACACAAATACATTGAAATCATGTACTCAAAGGTATAACTGCGCAACATACCTTCCCACCAAAGATCTACATATTGAGTCTCATGGTTCATCCAAATCTAAGAGTGATCGGTACTTATCCTGGCTCCACACCTTCTTCTTTCCTAGCTAGACACCCATGTTCAAAGGCATAAGATACTAATCATTCATATAACTCCACTTTAGAAGAAACCGAGGATTGTCTAAGTACAATGAATTGTATAGATTATCTTCCACCCATTTGCACGCATTAAAATCTCGTCCCAGTGTTGTATCTCTCGACCAAATTCATCTTGATCAACATGTACCCAACCCTCAATATTCTCTAAGGACAACCGGAACACCATGCGTATGCCACGTCTTGTAGGTAAGAATAAAAGAAGGTCCCGACAACTAAACCAAAATGTTGGAGTCTAGTTGTCAACACTTTACAAGGTCGGGCACGCCGGTACTTCACTTAGACATATTTCTAAGCACTCACCCGAAGTGCATGTAACCTATTGAGGTCCTTCTCTGCCGCACTTGTTAAGATGTGGATTGTGTACTTAACCATTACATCATGGATGGAGGATTACATTACAATATAACATCAACAAGACTGATCGCTCATAAACATGACAATCAACAACAAAATTTGGATCTCCATTACACCTTACACTTCTCTATTAACTCTAGAAATCTATACACAGTTTTCTATCATAAACACAATTCAATCCATTACATAAATTCATTGATTACATTTGTGCATGCATTACTTAACACTAAACAATTACATAGATTGATATCTCCATGATTCTATCTCGCACACACTAGCACTCACATATATTTTTCTCTACTCACACGTACACACACACACACAAAGAAAGAGATGTGACACCTATTTATACACGGTGGGAACTTGTCCTTGACCACTTACATGTTTTAATTCTAACAATAGATGTCCTAAATATAGGTTGCATACCTTTAACCCTTGCTTTAATCTTCATCTTGTGTTATAAATAGTCCATGCTTTGACCCTATAAATAGCTATGTCCATGCATGTTCTTCCTCTATCTTCGTGCATGTGCTTTTTTTTGTCGATGCCTTGTCTAGTTTTGGAAGTTCCTTGATTGCTACGCCATCTCTCGCTTTTCCTTTTTTAGCCTTCACCGAAAAATTAGCTAACTTCTTAAACTTATATGTGTATGCGCGCTAATCTCCTTTTCCCTCGTGCGCATACATTTCCGCGTATTGTCATATCTCTATAATTATCCCTTGCTTGCGTGTGTGCTTCGTGCGTTACTTTGGCCTTAGTTGTTTTCTATTTGTTCACGTGCGCCTCCTACACACGCTTCTTTAACTTTCGCGCATGGCTAGTACTTGGCCATTTTCTCTGCTCAACAACAAGAAAGTAATGCATCCATGGAGAAAGCACAAGCAAGGAGCTTTGCATATACCATGTGGAGGACTTCGCAAAACTATTGAGTATGGGACGAGTAAAAATGGAAAATAAAAACCTCTTTAGTCATATTCTAGACTAAATCCAACTTTATGATATGTTGGGTCCAAGTGGATTGCATCTAAGTTTTGAGAATGCTTTCATAGAGGATTTTTCAGACAAAATACCCTATCAAGAGAAATTGTTCAAGTCAATGACATGCAACTTTAAACTCAAGAACATGTAAAACAATATCAGTGGAAGGGGATATTACTTCATAACATAGCATTGACAGAAATTTATAAGGTTTCTTCTCTAGAGGCACCATTCTAAACAACTTCACAAGCAAAGCCACTCCAATCAAAACAACTACACTTGGGTCGTAAGAAACCATCCAAACTACTTAGCTACAAAGTTTCTTAAAAAGAACCAAAAAAAAAGTTCATAGAACCCCCGAAGAGCGATTTCTTCAATTACCTCCTAACTTTTTCATTTTGACTTCTAATATTTCTTAACACACACTCATTTTTGAAAATGACATATCAAGAAAGGTATGAAAGGACACCATGTGCCCTCTCGTCATAATTCTTTTGTCAACTGTCATGTTGACATGGCAGCCTCCGACATATACACGCAAAAGACTGTAGTGTGTACCAGACTTCCACGGAACTATATAACATTGACATATCCATTGTGTATATATCGACTTCCAACCGACCAAGTTCACGAGTTGCAGTTTGTGTGGCGAATGATTTCATTTCTTTCACCTTCACATACCATGTTTTGCAGAACGGATTCTTCATCGAGTGGAGGGAATTCACTGTCCAAATCCCTTTATAGTTGATGTGGGCCTGCAAAAACTAGCGGACAAATGGTGTACATAACTTTCTGCAGTTCGTACTGTTAGTTTGTGAGCAAAAGCTTACAAGCCTAATTCCTTCTGTAAATACCAAACCCATGTGGGAGTAGTTATTAGTCTGCATTTTATTGGAGGGATGTAGGTCCAATGAAAGTAACAACTATATACATCCGAACAAATTTTGATTGGGAAATCATCATTATAAAAAAGTAGAGGTCATTGTTAACAATTTAAAAAATAGGATGTGCAATGCAAACAAGGCCATGATATGGCGAATCTTGTTGAAGTACATGTGTGTCAATGAGTGAGGAGTAAACAATATATGTGAGAGATGAAGCTGACTTAAAATATGTGTCTTGACGTGGAAAGAGAGTGGAGAGCTAAAAACTTAAAGTTGTTTAATAAATACTGATGTGTATTACTATGCAATGTCCAAGTCTATAAACAATCCTTCCGTGTGTTGTTTATGTCCTAAATTCCTAACCTTCATAAAAATAAAATCTACTAATTAAAAGTCATTACAAAAATTGATACATTAAATACTTATTATGATAACATTTTGACTATAAAAATAAAATTAGTACATTCCAGCGATGTACCATTTTCTACTCAATTCATTGGGTCAACTAATAATCCAACACTATTAGAGGGAGATGTTGCAACTTGCATGTTTATCTTTAGTATTATGACATTCTAATTACATGTTTAAATTGTAAATATCAAGCCCTTGTCAAATACCCTAACCCACCCAATTTCTCTATTTTGTAAATTTTAAGTGTGTAATTGATGATCTAGTGAAAATAAAATTATTGTCTACATTTTGTTTGGGCGAAGGAGTATGAAAAGTTGGACCACACATTATTGAATATAATGTGTCTAATAACATCTTAATAATGAACTTGTTATATCAGTATATTCTTGATGGTTGGTTTGAAATATTAGATATGCGTAAATAAATTCTTGTTGCTTGGTTTAAAAGATTATATATGTATAAATGTTTCTCAATAAAGTTGTAGATTATTCATTGCTTAAGCCACTTTGGTATAAATTTTACCTTTTAAAATTATTATGCCATAATTGAAAATGACAAGATTTTAAACAATGAACCAAAAAGGTGGTATCTTTGTCTCTACTTGCATTACACAATTGAAAGACTGCTAGAAAAAGGTGTAAAAATAAAAATTCGGTGAAGTAAATATGTATGACTTTTAGTGTTTCAGTACATAAATCAATGAAAACGTGTGGCTTTAACCACACCATGAATTTTTAGTTGAATAAAATGGCCTAAGTGTTTTTGTCATGAAGTGTAGTTGAAGGAATCAAAGAAAGACAGTATAAACCATAAAAATGTGTACTCAAAAGAAGTAATTCTATAGAAAATATATTTTGAAAACACAAAAATTTGACTAGAAAACTAATCGATGTTCCTTTCATGTTATGGAGTAGAACATTTCCAATAGGATCTTCAAAGCATTTATGAAAAATACCAAGGAAAAAAATTAAGTTATGTACATATGAAAGATTCACTAGGAATGGTGTGCTTGTTCCCGAGCTTTCCTCTCGTGAGCGTCACTCATTCATTGAAAATAATGCCATCATTTAGAAAAATGTCAAATAAATTGTCAAGCTCATTAGTAAAATCATTGAAATTGATTCTACATAATTAATTCAAAGGAATAGTCAAAAAGAAATAAAAATAAGAAAAAATATGAAAAGAAATTGGTTTTCAACTTTTCATATCATTATTTCCTAAGTTTTGCATAGTTATACGAATAGAATAGTTAAAAACCAAAAAGTCATTAGATTAGTAACACAAACAATTGGTATTCATGTCACCAAATCATCGATTCATTGTTTATAATGACACCACAAATTTGCCTAATTATTTCATGGAAATAACTAACAAATGAGAAAGTAAGTAAAATAATGATAGAAGTAGCCGATATTTAGGGGGTATTTTACATACTAAATAGGTACTTTGATTAGATATTTATCACATTATGTTTTTTTACAACCTTCAATCTTGGTGGATGCCTTCCACATCATGGGTATACCTACACAAGAGGGGGATCGTGTGGGAGATATACATAACCTAATTTTATCATGATCACATCTTCTTAAATTTTTTTCCATTACGAGTACTTCACCATTATTTCTTATCTCACATTGCTTTACTACTTATGACACTTTCTATATCATGATTTATACATCGATCATGTTGCTTATTTCTAGATATCGACTCAACTATGATCCTTGCTTACTTGCATTTACTAATCTTGTTAGTTCACTACTATTGGCCTCAACTCATATTTTATCTATGTCACAATGATTTATTACACCATTAAATGTTTCATGACATTGACTTTACTTCGACGTCTTCATGCACTTGTGTGACTACATGCTTTGATTACTAATTGAAATTAATTGCTTTGAATTCTCTATGCACTTATGTTATATACCTTATTTATTGTGTAACATTGATTCATTTGACTACATCATGCACTTGTATCATTGTATTCCCTAATTATTGTATGGCATTAGTTGAATCGACTTCTATGTGCGCTTGTGTGATTACTATGGGATACTTTGTTTATTGATTTCCTTATACACTTGTTTTAGTTGTGATTGATCGCTCTAGTTTTTGTGCACTTGTATGCTATATGTTTTGATTACGTTGTGTTTGTATGCTTATGATAAGTTTTCTCTATATACTTTTGTTTTCTATGTTATCTTTTCTTTGTGGAAGTTTTTATGTTCTATGCTTCATTTTCTCATTAGATATGGATTTCTATGTGTGATTTTCATTTCTTGTTTTTTTTACGCTCATTCAAATTAGGGGCATCCCGCCTCTCTTGCTTCTATGCAATACATTACTTTATATACCTTTAGAACAAAATGAACATCCTATAACACATTACTTGTATATTTTGATAAAATAAAAAAACCTATGACATATTTCTTAACTTTCCGATGTTATTTCCATTATATGTACATCATTATAACATACTTAGCATATAGCATACATTACTTTGATAACATTTTGTCTAGTACATATTGATTAGCACACGTGATTACGTACTATCTTAACACACATTTTTTTATTACATTTATGACTCTATTCCCCACATTCAATTTACACCATGCTTGTTTCTTGTTGATATCGTTGCTTATACGGTGGATTTAATGTTCTTAACTAATATATCATTGTTTCTTACACATTTCTGAGAAAATTGATTGTTACACTTTATGATTGTGATATTGCTTGATATATGATTATTATTTAATTTTTTATCAAACATTATATCATTTCTACTTACACTATTGGCTTCACACCACTACTTGTTTCATAATGATTTGTACACACAAACTAATGCCATTAAAACTAGTCAAGTTTGTCACATCTTTTCATTCGTGTATCTTTATGATGGGCCTATCATGTCATGTTGTGTCATGTCATTTATTAGGTCACTATATATCCATTACACATTAATTTGAGTGTTTTGATCATGCTAATTATCATATCATTGTTATGTTATATTATCAAATATCTATGAAACTCTCATAAAATGTTTCACTCTTTTAATGATACATGACACTCATGCTTGAAATAATTCTATCATGTTAATTTTACCCATTACTTTGCAAGCTAGAATGTTTATATCTCGCGAATGAGTTACAACATATGTGTGCTTCAAATGATTATATTTTATGACTTATATGTATATTTTCCCATGTTATTTGATACAATATATATGGTTTATATCCTTGATACTTATCTAATTATACACAAATAACACTCTTTATTTTTAGATAGATGATCATTTACAACATTCCTCATCTCAAAAAGGGGGCATATTATGGGTTTTTTCTTGCACATTCATGCAAATTACATATACAACACTTTAAATGACAATGTGTGATGATATGTACATAGTTACTCCAATATATTATGTGAAATTTGACACATGCCAAATTATCAATTTTACACAAAATTATGGCATTTACACAATCATATAAAATTTGGCACGTGGAAAGTTGAAATGTACACAGCTTGGCTACATGGCTAGCTCAAATGCACACAAGGTGGCTTCACATAGTAGGTTCAATTTCTACATATAGATTTAAATAGAAGACAAATTTGGTAAAAATGGCTTAATATGGTAGGCCTATTTAATAGAGTTAGATTTACCTATTAGACTCAAGTATTATAATTCCCTTGCATTTCAATGTTTACATCCCTTACATATTACACACATGGTATACTCGTATAAATGTTTCATGGTTTTTCTTTTAGTTTATGTTATTTACATATTTTGTATAAATATCTTGAACATACTTTAAAACACATTTTTGCATGTGGCACATAGGTTCACAGGTATGGAATAGTAAAAATGAGAAGGAAACATACATAATTCAATCGCATGCACGCCTTATCCTTATGGGAGGTTTGTGTTTCAAGTTATTTTATTTTAATCAAACAATTTTTAAGTATTAGATTAAAATGGTGGAAAATTTAGTACTCTAAATCTATAATAGTTTCATTTTATAATTATCATTTAAATTTATCTCATCCCATTAATCATTGTGCACTTAAATGACTAGTTCCTACATGCATATCACTCAATTTAGCACTCTTTGCCACTAGGTCACACTTTTTACTCGTCACTAATTGGTCAACAATACACTTTCTAAATATAGAACAAAACTTCAAACATCTAGCCACCTTCTACAACTAACAGAATTTAATTTACATCCTTGTAGGAAAAATTCAACCATGATAAACAAATATGTTCGACAAATTTTTCTTAAGGTTGATGGTTTTGTCCTCCACTATCTTAATAATAACTTTTTTAAATTCACAAGTTAGTTGAGTCAACCTAGTGTCAATCGAGTGATATGTTTTTAACAATTTTTTATACAAGTGAATCTACCTCACCCATTTAAAGGGCATCTTTGTCCCACGTCTTTGGGACTACCTAGTAAATCACAACTAAACACCAAATTGTTAAATAACTCTATCGAGAACATCATCCAACACTAAGCCTCGCATACATTCTAGATGTATCTTCCTATACTATTTTGTAAATGTACATCCTATACCAATGGTCATTTCCAAAATTTTGGAGGTCCTATTGGGGTCTTCATTTCTAAACACATTATATTGAACATTTGTACACATCCACTAGGTGACGGAACTATGAAGGTTTGACCCTCTTTAGATTATTGTGATGTAGGCATTGTGATGGTAACTCAAACCAAAACAAACTAACCCTATTTTCGTATTAAAATAATGAGATCCGAGGTTTGAAGAAGGAGAATCCCTAATATCTTGCACATGAGTAATCATGGAATAAACAACACGTGAAATTGAGATGAAGGTAAATAAGTTCACACTCCCATAATTAAAATCTAGTAAAACCCTACATATGATAAAACCATCCATAGAAGTAAAATCCATTTGGGATAATTTTCCCTAGACATGTGACTTCATCCTCCCTTTAATGTCAAATACCTAAAAAAATTAGGACAACTCAATGACACTCTACACATCTTACTTTGTACCTTTCTAGATAAATGTCACTTTATCTCGGAAATAAATTGATGCAATATATTATAACCCTAAGTCACTCTTCCTTTATCTAAGTTTCAAGAGCTTATATGAGATCATATAACCGTAATACATGAATCCATGATCTCGCATATTTACTATATTTTTATTCGAGATGATAATTTTGCACATAATAATTAATCTAAATTAAGTTTAACTCTAATTTTGATATTACATTATGTAGAAAAAAGATTGGTTGGGAAGAAGAAATTGAATAATTAAGCCAAGGATGAGATAAATAAATTGAATTCTAGGTATGCCCATGCTATTGGATTTTCATGTAGGAAAATGATCCTCGTGCACCCATTTTTCTTTTCCTGTCTAAAATATCACCTTTGAAACCCTAAAAGTAGAAGAAGAAGATTTCTTATATAAAAGGAAGAAAATAATGAAGATGACCACCGACTTCTAACAACCAAAGAGGAGTAATTGATGAATATCATGGAAATATTTGAGACCACTATACTTACGTACAACAAATTCATGGAAGTAAACCCATAATAAAAGGTTTCAAAAAGGGACCAGAAGAAAGTTAATGATGAGTGATGATATGATCAAAATATAGAAATGGAGGAAGAATTATTTAAAGAAGATGAAGATTTAAATGAATTCATTGATGAGGAATATCTAGATTAATTCATCTTAGAGCTTCAATAAACATGAAGAAAAAATTGTAGGCTAAGAAAGATGCACTCAAAACACTATAAGATGAAGAAGCATAAGTCTATGAAGATGAATTATTTGAAGAAGAAGAATCGAATAGACACTCTTTAGGGAAATATTTTTAAATGAAACCATAAAGAGGAGGTTTTTATTGAATGAGATGAAGAAAAATGTTTAGGAAGAGCGGGAGGAAGATGAAGACAATGAAATTTTTGGAGAAGAATAATACAATGATGAAATATTTGGAGAAGAAGATGGAGATGGGGAAGATGGAAATATGAATGAAGATGACATCAATTAGGAATGGTTAGATCAACCCTCCATGATAGATAAAGAAAATGAATTGAGATGAAAACATGAACTTGATGACGTAATTATACCCACTATGCTAGTGTAAATGAAAATGCCATAGAAGAAACCATAAAAGTAAGGATTTTGAATAGGGAAAAAGAAGACAGTAAACATGAGAGAAATTTTGGAAGAAGAAATGATATTGGTTTGTGTGTGCTTCACTCTCTCGGACATTATGTAAATGTGAAGGGCCAAAGAACTAAGAATTGAATATATAGGTAGTAAATGGTAATAAAACAAATATTAAATTCTATACATGACATTTTTTTATTTTAAATCTATAGTTTTAGGTTAAAAAAGCCTTGATTTTAGTGAATAATAAAGTGAAAATTAAAATTTCTAGTTATATGCCGATAAATAATTATTTTGAATTTTAAAAAAATTATTTCTACACAAACTATAATCAAAACTCAAATTTTACATAATGAAGAGTAGTAGGAAAAAATTAATATTGAAATTAAAGACTATCATTTCCTTCAACTAGAACATAAATGAAATACATTTAGTTAGTTATCACATATATGTGTAAAAATATAGTAAATACATATAGTAATATTTTATTAATATTTTTAAATGGATTAGGAAGTAAAAAAGAGAATTAAGAGTGAGAGGATTTGAAATTTCAAAGTGGATCTTTTCCTCCAAAGGTGTAATTCAGATATGAAGGCATATCAAGAAGTACCGGGTGTTTGTTAAGATGTTTTTAAGTGTCTTATTAGGGTATAGGGTGTGTAATGAGTTTTAATGTGAAGGTGAATCATTAAAAATGCTTAAATTAGTGAAAAGGTGGTAGTTATACATCTAGGAGGCATATGGAAGTCCAAGGGTCACAAAAGGGGAAGTTACATTCCATGAAGTAGGAAATGCACTAGAAAATTCAGGAGAGAGAGGAGAAGGGTGTTGAGATTAGGATTCATCGATGGAGGAAGGAGAAAGATGGAGTGAAGTAGAATGGAGCATTTTTGTATGAAAACTTACAATTGAATACATATATGCCTATGTTTTTGTGTGTATATCTTGTCATTGCAAATGTACTTCGATTAAGTTAGGAATCCATGGAAGAATACATATATATAGGATATTTTGATTGTATGATTGAGAATGAGAGTTTGCATTGTGTTGGCATTATGATTTAACACTTTGTTTGATGGGAACATGACTATTTCAAGATTAAGAATATGATTTTGTGTCTTTAAAAAGTTTGCATACTTAGTTCTTGGTTGATTTCACATGGTAAAGGATGAGTGTATAAGAGAATAATGTTTAAATGATATTGTATGGTCTAAATTCTTAATGAAACCCTTTACACGTGTTTTAGAGTAATGACATGGGTACTTTGTTTTGGGTTATGTGGTAATGAGGATTGTACAATGAGTTCATATGATAGGGAGATCTTATTAAGTCATCAAGAGTGAAGTTGTTAGGATCCATAATGCATGAAGTGTGTAAAGGAAAGTTCTACTCATGTTTGAATGTATTTCTTTGGTTCAAAGATATAAGATCTTTTCAAACTATGATTGTGAACTCTTAAAGTATGATGATCTATTTCAAATAAAGGGATCATAACTTTTTTATTTTAGAATAAAAATGTGCATGAGTTAAACAAATTAAGGACCATATTTAGGATGATAACATTTTGAAGAAAGTTAGATGGATTTTCAATATTTTCCATTAATGATTTCAAAAGGAAATATTTTTTGAGTTATGAATCATTTTTTATAAGAAATGAGAAAAAGAAAGTAAATTGTTGTATAATGAACTTTTAAATTTCATAGTGGAAATGAGATAACTCTTACATGTTTTGAAGAGATGATTGGGAGGTTTTGGAAAACCTAGTTTGGAAGGTAGCTTTAATGAGACCATTTTTCAAATGGGAATTCAAATGAAATTTCCATGAGTGATTTCCATAATGGGCCCTAAAATGTTTGTTTTGTTCCTGAAATTATATTCATGAGAAGTTATAAGATTGTCTCATAGGCTAGTAGGAACATTGAGCAAAAAGAAAAAGGAAAGTGAGGAGAGAGAAAATTTTTCAGCACCATTTGTGGTTTTGGTTGTTTAGATTAATTTTTTATCAATATAATTTTTCCATGTGTCTAAACAAGGCATATAAGTGCATAAGTTGCTAGTTAGAGAAAATTTAGAAGGAAAAAAGTCTTGAGTGATTTAGTTCATTTTGATGATTTATTAACATGTAGTTTGGTAGTTTTGAAATAGTTAATGTTTCTTGGCTAAGTCAGTTTTGAAGAGGCTAAGACAAAAATGCACCCTTAAGCAAGGAGCTAGTGAAATAAGAAGTTAAGTAATAAGTTCTGAAGTGAGTATGTCTTGGGGAAGGTTGTTCATGGTAATGGATTTGATGATGAATGCAAGATTTGATCCTAATGGTATTTTATAGTTCTTAAAAAAATTAATCCATTTTGGGCTTTTTATTGATCCTCTTGGGCGAGAGAGTAAGATGAAGATAGTTGTTTGAAACCTTATTTTGTTGGTTATATATTATATTACAGGCTATTTCTCTGAATCATTTGATATCAAATATTGGGATTTATTATGATCTGGTTTGATATTTTAATGTATTCTTTTTTGGCTAACAGTGCTATGTGAGTGTGTGTAGTGAAGAAAGTGAAAGTGAAGAGTAAAGAAGAAGAAGTGAAGGAAGAGAGAGTGAAGACACCAAAAGACCTGGTGAGGCCAAGGTGAGGTGTGGAGAAGAAGAGGAAGGTGAAACATAATTTTCAAAGAAATGATAGATCAAGAAGAGGTAATAATAGAGTTGTGGAAGTTGCCTAGCCATAAGAGAAGACAAGAAGAGTTAGAGAAGAAGAAGAAGATGAAGCCAAGAAGAAAGAACAAGCATAGGAATCATGAGAAATTTATGGAATCATAAATAAAGAAGATAAGAGTGACATAGAGAAGTTAACAAAGCTAATGATGGAGCAACCAAGGTATGGACTTGAGTTTTTAATGAAGAAGAAGGTAAAATGACCTCGTGCAGATTGCAAATTTAGAACTTAGAAATCAGAAGAATGATCAAGTGATGAAGAAGATGATTAAATAAGAGGACACGATTGATAAGAAGAAGAATAAGAAGAAAAGAGTCTAGAAGAAGACATTGAAACTAGTTCCAAACCATGGTTACATAATGCCTAGGTGGTGGAAGAAACCAACACTTGAGGGAAGATGAAAAACCAAAGCAAGTAAATGCAAGAATAAGTGAATCAAGAGCATAACAAGAAAGAAAAAATTCAAGTTCTTAAGGTACAAGAAAAGAAAAAATAGTGATTCTGGTTTGGAAGAAAGAAAAGAGATGAGCAACAAAATGAAGAGGAATAAACAGGATGAACTCATAGAAAATAATTAGATTTCAGAAATTGAACAATAAAGAAAACAAGTAGAGCATGAATAAGGTAAGCCAAATTGATGATTTTATTGAATGGATTCGAAGATGTTTTGAGTAAATTCCTTGAAATTTTTAAATAAGACACTAGTCATGCATTTGAAGATGATCAAGCATGGTGATGAGCAATTTTTGTGAATGATGTTGATGATATCTTTCAAAATTTGTTGGATGAGTTAGATGGAAAAGTTAAAAATACAGGTATGAATAAGAATATAATGGTTTCTATGGCACAATATGATCAAGATGGAGGCTAAAATTAAGGAATTACAATCATGGAGCAGATTGGTATGATAAATAAGATGGATGATCTAATGAATGAGAAGGAAAATGAATATTTTGACAATAATAATGATGAATATGAATTGGATATGATATATTCAAGGATGGAAAACATCATAAGACATAGAGAATAGTGTATTTTTGTTTTTATAATCTTTGTGTGTGTAGGTATAAAGTATGGAAACTTGAAGATGATGAAAGCAAAGATGAAGATCAAGAAACAAGAAAGAAATGTCAAAGAAAATGCAAGCCAAAAGACTACTATGTGGGACCCAGGTGGACCTAAAGGATGCGAAGACATGGGATCAAGGAAAGAAGGCAAAGGACACACAAACAAGATGAATACATGAGCAAAAAGTAAACTATATGCATGATTTTTCTCCACCTTGGGAGTATGATGCAAGAGCATCATCAAGAATGACATTCAAATACCAATTTTCCTAGCTATGAGGTCATGGGAGTGTTCTAGGGTATGTGGAGTTACATGGGAAAAAGAGAATTAAGAGTGAGAGGATTTGAAATTTCAAATTGGATATTTTCCCTCCAAAAGTGTAATTCAGTTATGAAGGCATATCAAGAAGTACTAGGTTTTGTTAAGGTATTTTAAGTGTCTTATTAGGGTATAGGGTGTGTAATGAGCTTTAATGTGAAGGTGAATCATTAAAAATGATTAAATTAGTGAAAAGGTGGCATTTATGCATCTAGGAGGCATGTGGAAGCCCAAAGGTCACAAAAAGGGCAATTACATTCCATGAAGTAGGTACATGCATTAGGAAATTAGAATATAGAGAGAGGAGAAGGGTGTTGAGAAAGATTCCTCATGAAGGAGGAAGGAGAAATATGGAGTGAAGTATAATGGAGCATTTTTGTATGAAAACTCACAATTGAATACATATATGCCTATTAGTTTTTGTGTGTATATCTTGTCATTGCAAGTGTACTTGTGATTTAAGTTAGGAATCCATGGAAGAATACATATACATAGGATATTTTTATTGTATGATTGAGAATGAGAGTTTGCATTGTGTTGGCATTATGATTTAACACTTTGTTTGAAGGGAACATGATTGTTTGAGATTAAGAATATGATTCCGTGTCTTTAAAAGTTTCATGTAGAGTTCTTGGTTGATTTCATGTGGTAAAAGGATGAGGTGTAGAATAGAATCATGTTTTAATGATATTGTATGGTCTAAATGCTTGATGAAACCCCTTGCATGTGTTTTAGAGTAATGGCATTGGTACTTGTTTTGGTCATGTTGTAATGAGGATTGTATAATGAGTTCATATGATAGGGATGTATTATTAAGTCATCAAGAGTGAAGTTATTAGGAGCCATATTACATGAAGTGTGGAAAGAAAGTTCTACTTAGGTGTGTAAATGTATTTCTTTGGTTCAAAGATATAAGATATTTTCGAACTATGATTGTGAACTCTTACAACCCTGACAATGGAAAAATCAAATAAAGGGAGTCTTAACTTATCATACAAGCATTACTGTTAGAATACAAATGTGCATGGAGCTAGAACAAATATGAGGACAATATTTAGGGATTTGAAACAACATTTGAAGAAAGTTAGAGCCAAGATAAGCATCTCGAGCTTATGCACTGTGCAATGATCTAGGTTTTACAAGGAAAAGTGTAGTAAATATACATAGACAAAGAATCTACATCTAAGATTTGTAATAAATGGTGGTGAAGGAATGTGTCAATTTTTGGAGAAATAAGTTTTAACTTTCATACATGGAAATGAGATATTTTCCTACCGGTCCCGAGATGACTATGGGCACAAATTTGGGAAAACCTAGTTGTCAAAGGAGCTTTACAAAGAAAGTAAGCTTTGAATTTAGCATAAAAATATGAAAAATTCCATGAATGATAAATTCCATAATGGGTCCTCAAAAATGTTTGGTTAGTGCCTTGAATCCATCTGCGCATGAGAAATTATAAGAGTTCTCGGACTTTCTAAGGCTAGTTAGGCCTTGTTGGGCCCTTGGAATGTTGGCTAAGTACAAAAGGCGCATAGGTGCGCAAGTCCCAAATTAATGATTGGTGCACAAGGAAAAAGTGTGCGGGGCGGGGTTTAAGAGAATGGTTTAAGGAATCCTATGGCACGTACGGTGCACACAGACAAAACCAAGGGTTTGGGACTTAGCCAAATTGGGAGTTCGGGGAACACATGAAAAGCATGACCCGAATGTGCATGATGAATGGATAAGGTGCCAATCAGTGACAAGTTGGCCTAGGAAGGAGCATGCCTATGGTAGAAGCTTCTAGAAGCACATCATGGTGAAAAGTGGAAAGCTCAAGCCTAGAAGAGCATGCTCGCATGGAGGACCACATTCAGACACTTGGCATCGATCTGAGGGCATTGGAGGATGAGTTGGCAGTCCGTAAAGGTTATAAACACAAGCGCCTCCGAAGCAAAATGAAGAGAGGATTAGAAGAGAGCGGAGCTCAGTAGAAATACCGCAAGAACTCATTAGTGAGTAATTGTATTTGGGAAAGGATGTATAATGGGTATGGGGATTATAATTTTTCTTTTTAATAACCTAGCTACATTAGTCCAATTGTAATGCATGACTACGGTTTACTTCTCTGTGACATTCTGTAATGGCTCCATGGATGTAATGAGGTTACTAGTTTACTTGAATATGAACACTGATGATTTTGATGCATACATCTTTCTCATAGGTCTTCTTTCATTTATGTTTATGTTAAGTATGGATGCTCGTATAACTTCTTTCTGTTTTGATACAAGTTATATACTTTGTTAAGTAATTTCTGTCTGGAACGACTACAAGGATCTAGAGGTCGTTCTAAGCTCTATGGTTCTTGTATGTCTTAAGTCCTTTTAAATCTCTTAAACACAAATAATAGATGATGCTTCCCACTAAACTCACATAAAAGAGAGACTCGCACCCGCATGTGCCTGGAGGAGTGCCCAACATCTGCATTGGGTGATATGCCGGCGCGCATGGGGTTCCTTTCTTTTATGATAGGTGTAAAAATGAATACATATTGGTTTCATTCTTTGAGACCTCTTTTCGAAGTTGTAGTGGGAAATGGCATACATCATGATCTGTGTAGTGAGTAATGATAGAGCAGTTAACTTTGGAAAGTGTTGAATCATGGTTCAAGAGCATGGAGGATGAATTTTCTCAAAGATTCAGCACTGGACCTGAGTTTGATGCACGTAGATGGGTAGAAGAGAACCTCTACCATGATCTATATGAAACTTTTTTCTGTTACTTCCCATTAGAACTGTATGAGTGGCTCTCAGCCTATGCGTCTAGATCAAGTTGGCATTATGGATCATGTGTGTGGACCTAAGAAGAATACCAGAGGCTGCAAGATGTAGATCTGACATGGACCCATGTTGTGGATCATTGGTGGAAAGGAGTACTGGCTAGCTACACTCTAGAGTATGCCATTTCCACATATTCTTGTCCAGAGGTTACTGAGTTTGAGTTCATGCAGATCCCGAGGATCATTTCTATGTGTTATCCCTCCGGCAATGAAGATCCTAATGGTTACCATGAGTTTAGAGGCATTTACAATGGCCGGCTAAACCATTCTGAGCACTAGGCAAGGAAGCTAGGGTGGAGGAAGATGGAAGATGTTGCGATGGAGAAAGAAAGGGAGGAGAGACGACTCAAGTATAGTAAAGCACATGAAAGGGAGATTGCTAGACAAAGCAAGGTTGCAGGTGTGATGGATGAATGGCAAATAGACATTATAGGAAGGATTTGATGTTCACGCAGAGGATGTGGAACTCCGAGAAGTCTCATGCGACCCCATCTTGGCAAGCGTGTAAGAGAGACCCTTTGCTTCGATGAAAGTTCATCGCATGGAGAGAGAAGAACCATTGGCTCACATCTGAGCCCACCTAGTGACCGAACCGTGGTGCTTGGTTTTCCAGATTAGGGGGAAAACATTTCTAGACCAATTGGTTACATTGAAGTGATCGGTCTACACCTGGGAGATATAATTTCTCATCTGGGCCTCCTATGGCTGCAAACGCCAACCCAATGTTAGGAGGAATTTTCAGGCAAGGTATAGAGACACAAGCTTTTGGTCTCGCATCTGGGAGTGGTGAGGGGTATACTATTAGTAGTGGGGCATTATCACATACCATTGTCACGTTGTTTAGTGGAACCGTGGGGGGACCCTTGGCATGACCACTATAGGACCTAAGATCCTGGGGTCATGAGGAATAGGACCTAGTGGATCTAGTGGATACAGGGGTTGGGAGGAATAGGACTTGGTGGATCTGGTGGTTCAAGAGGAACAAGAGCTGGTGGGTCTAGTGGATCTTGTGGTTTAGGAGGCACATGACCTGGTGGACCTAGTGGGTCAGGTGGTGGAGGAAACACAGGAGGAAACCAAGGCTCTGGATCAGGAGGACATGGGCCCTAGCCATCCCCCAAGTTTTCTTTGAAATGTCTTTACGCTTGCCCGATTATAGAGGTATTGAAGATGTTGCGGAACATGTGCACAAGTGTGAATTGCTATGGCACACAAATGGTATCACAACCCCGAAGTGAAAGGCTAGTCAATTTACAACCACGTTGCAAGGGCACGCGCATAGCTGGTATAGGAAATATGACCCTCATCAAACAATGGTGGATTATACTGCTCTAAATGAACGCATTCTCGTAGAATTCCACATCCTTGAGTTTGAACAAAGAACATCAACTCCTCAAGGAGATTCAACAAGGAATGGCAGAGAGTGTACGGGAGTATGATGCACACTTTAAAACTCTCTTATCTAAATTATCATATGATATTCACCCTTTATAGCATGCTCAGTGGTTTTTGGGGATTTATCACACCTTTTAGAAGGGCCTTATCTCATAAAATTTTCATAGACCCGCACGAGGCAATGGAGGTTGCTCTGCGTGCCGAGGTTGTTGGTAGTGTCGATACTTGATGTTAGCCCGTTCTGGAGGCTCAAATTGTTGTTATGGGTAAGCGGTGAAAAATTTGTTCTGCGTGAACTCACCCATGAGACTCATAGTGGTTTATGGTGCACAAATTGTGAAGTAGAGGGGCATGTCAAGGATAATTGCCCCCAAAGGACAGTACGCGTGTGACAGTAGATTGTGAAATTTTTCATGGGGACCATGATGCAAGTAGATGCCCCTTGCTACAGACGCAATGGAAGAATGTGTCTTGCTACTGCAAGATTTATACCTCTACAACCCATGATACTAAGGACTGCAGGCTCATTGATCAGATCCATGAGGCCATTGATCATGGGGTGCGCCAAACTAGCATTGCAAGTAGTTCCAAGGGTGAAGATCACCACTATGAGGAGCACGCAGATGGAGGAGCGTGCAGATGGAGGTGCGCAAGGAAAGGGTTTTCGTGGAGGTTTCTGTGTTCATGGTAACCGTAGAGGAGGAAGGAGTGAGTTCCCACATGGAACCTGTTTCAATTGTGGGTCTACAAAGAATTACAAACGAGAGTGCCTGGACCTGTTATAATGCTCATGGTGCAGAAAGAAGCATAAGTATGAGGAGTGCCCAGATTTGTTTGAGCACATGAATTAACAACATCAAAAAGACAAGAGTGCTACAATGGTCAACATTAAGAAGGTAGACACATAGTGGATGCCACGGGTAACATAGGATGCAAGTCTGGAGCCCATTTTGGTAACAACAAGGGCGTGCCGCATGCATACAAAGGAGATACCAAGGAAGAAGAACTTGGTTTCAAGGGAGGAAGTAGTTCATGGAGGTACCCAAACCTAAGCGTCAAAAGGAGGTATATTAAGACACCACGGATGTCATTCAGAGTTTACAAGGGGAAATCCAGTGTCTAAAGGAGAACTTCGGGAGGGAGGAACAAGGAAGGAGAGTCGAGGTGCCAAATGATTACCTAGATGAGGTCAAGGAAGTATGTAAAATGTTAAGGCAAGAGAATATTATTCCCCTGCTAGGATCAAGGTTGAGAGAGAAGGTACCACACGCTGGAGCAGAGAGTGTGAGAGATAGGTATTGCACGTAAATCTTCCCCTCACAACCTTGACTATGACAAGGAGATCACATTGAATGCAGTCAGATGGATGGCTCCTTAGTAATATCCTCATTGACACAAGCACGAAGGTCAATGTTCTAACTTTGGATACATGGCATCAAATGGGGAGACCTACATTACAACCATCTTCGAATGTGTTGTATATGGAAAACAAGACAAAGGTAATGCCCATCGGTGTCTTAAAGGATGTAGCTATCACTATCTAAGGAGCTAAGTTTACTGGGGACTTCAAAGTCTTGGCACTCACCGAGGCAGATAATTTTCTAGCACTACTTGGGCACCCATGGTGTTACAAGAACAATGTGGACCTTTGGTTCAACAAAGGGTACATCAGCTTTGAAAATAAGGAGGAGCAGGTCATTATACCCTTAGCTGATGGGAAGTCGATGCCCTATACTAAACCTTTAGGGGAAGAAGTTCTGGATAGGATATATGTGCACTCGATCGGGGGACCCGAGATAATCCATCCTACCGACGGAGTTATCCACTTAAGGATGCTCACCAATAAGTGATACCACTAGCCTAACATATGATAACTAGGTGCATGGAACTTATGAACCGATCGACGACAATTGAGGGATTGGTAACGAAGGTAAAAAAGGTTCACACAATCCTAGCACTTAGGAGGAAAAGATATACCTAAGTATTCAAGAGGAGCCTTCCCGAGATCTTTTTGAAGGAGATGGAAGCTCAAAGGAAGGAGGAGAAGGAATGGAGAGAGGATGTTAAGCTACGTCTTGCTCGGCACAAAGGCATGGTGGTGGGCTACACATCAAGAGAGTCTTTTGGAATGGTGTGAGGTAAGAATCACTCTCTCTATCATATTATCTAGAAGCAACGTCCCCACCTTCATCAAGGACTACCATGGTAAGGAGCCCACCTCTTTCCATATCCAACAGAGTGAGAAGATCTAGAGAAGGCGTGGAAGCTTTTCCACCATCCCTCTAGGTGTACAAGTTGTATTCTACACTATAGGGCTGCGCGCCCACATGGTACATACATTCGGAGACACACCGCCACTGGGCAGGAATTGGTAAGAGCTATTGGGCTGACCTCATTCAAAATTTTGAGTATCGAGTACCAAGCCATGTTGATAAGGCCTTGCAAGTTTTCAAACACCTTACCATGGAGGATAGTTCCATGGACAAGATAGATTGTTAGAGTTCTTGTGGACCAGGTTTGGAGGCGTGCTTTGAAGAAAAGGTGGAAGAAGCAGAAGAAATATAGCTTGAGCGCGCGTGTTCGGAAAAAAGAGAAAGGGAAGTTGGTATATGTTATTGATGGGGAGGGGGTAGAGAGCTTGGATGTTATCCATTATAGGGACACGTGAAGTATTGGACATTGTTGATACTCGCGTGTGCGTGCCTACCATGAGCCCTTAAAGACAAATAAAGTTAACATCAGCTCAGGAGAAGAACCTAATGAAGCTGCTATTAGAGATTACTGGTCAGAGAAGGAAGTCTCTAAGATCATTGATCTATTGCGCGAATTTGAGTATTTATTCTCGTGGGGGTACCATAAGCTCAAAAGCATCCACCATTCCTTAGGGGAGATGAAGATAAAGCTAAAGAACGGTGCACGCCCGGTCAGGAAGAGACCCTACCGGATGAATCCCAATTTGTGCATGAAGGTTAAGGAGGAGATAGACAAAATGATAGCTTCTAGGATCATTGAAGCAGTGGAAGAATCAGAATGGATAAGTCTGATGGTAATCAACATCAAGAAGGATGGGCGGATTAGGATCTGTGTGGATTATAGGGAGTGAACACAGTTTGTGTCATCGATCCTTTTCCAACCCCCTTCACTGAAGAAATTTTAGAAGGAGTCATTGGGCACGAAATCTATTCCTTTATGGATGGATTTTTGGGGTACCACCAAGTCCGGATTGCAAAGGAAGACCAAGAGAAGACAACTTTCACCACTGAATGGGGAAGTTTTGCATACACGGTCATGCCCTTTGGGTTAAAGAATGTGCTTGTTGTTTTTTCGCGCATAGTAGTGCAAGCGCCCAGACTTCATCCATAATTTTATTCAGTCTATTTGGATGATCGGACAAAGGTGTATGGGATAGTAAAAGACCATTGTGACAATTTAAGGTTAATGTTTGAGAGGTGTAGGTAGTTGAGGATATCCCTCAACATTAAGAAGTGTGTATTTACTACACCCTTTGGGACGTTATTGGGGCATATCATATGTAAGGAGGGCTTGCTAGTAGATCCTACAAGGGTCAGAGCATTGTGGGGTTAGCGGAGCCTACTAGCCGAGAGCAGCGCAAAGTGTGATTCCTTGGGCATACGGGTTATTACAGGAAATTCATCAAAGGGTATGCCAAAATTTCCATGCCTTTAGAGGAACTGCTCAGACATAAAAGTGCCTTCCATTGGGGAGAGGCGCAGCAGTGGGCGTTTGACACATTAAAGGATAGGCTTGTCACCATGCCTATATTATGTTTCCCCTCTTGGGACAAGCCTTTCCATGTCCACGTAGATTCCTCAGGAACCACTATTGGAGTCGTGCTTTGCATATCCGGGTGAAGGAATCATTGATCACCCTCTGTGTTTACAAGAAGGAAGTTAACACAAGCATAACAAAATTTCACCACGACCGAGCACGAAGCATTTTCAATGATCTACGCATGCTTTTCAAGTTTAGACAAAGATTCACTGAAACTCCCTTTGTCTTTTACACCGACCACATGGCATTAAAGTATTTGGTGAAAAGCCCATTCTACAAGGTTACATATGTCGGTGGGTGTTGTTATTTCAAGATTTTGAATTCATGGTATTAGTGAAGCTTGGGAAGAGCAATTGTGGGCCTCGATCATTTGCCACAAATCGATTTAGGGGAGGACATGCAGAGTATTAAAGAGATAATGCCGATGTGTAATTGTTTAGGTTGCATGTGCGCGCCTCGATTTGGAGGAGATTGCGAGTATTTTTAAAGGAAGGTTTGGCACGAAAGGAATGAAGGCATTAGAAAAGAAGCAAATAGCCATACGGGTATCACCCTACATGTTGATCGGTGGGGACTTGTACAAGTTAGGGCATGATGAAGTTTTGCGTAGGTGTGTACTAGAGAGCATGAGCACCTCACCATCATGGAGGAAGCACACAGAGGAAGTGCGGGTGGGCATTATGCTGGTGATGCCACCACGTGCATGTAAGATATTAATGACAGACTATGGTATGGTTGGGAAACCCCGCATAAGGACCAGTAAAGACTATTGTAAAGTGTGTGACCATTGTCAACACATTGGCAAGCCAGGAAAGAGAGATGAAATGCCTTTGCGCCCTATACCTAGCACAAAACCTTTTGAGAAGTGGGAAATAGACTTTGTAGGTCCTATTGCACCCACGGAACTTAAGATTGTGTCATGCTATGTCATCACTTGCACAGACTATTTGAAAAGGTGGGCAGAGGTAACCCTTACTAAGGACTGCACAATAGCCATAGTGGCAAGATTTTTGTGGGAGAACATTATCACGAGGTATGGATGTCCTTTAAGTTTAACAAGTGATAGGGGTATGTATTTCTTAAATGAGACCATGAGGATCCTTGTTAGCAGAGTTCATGGTGGCTCATCACAAGACTACACCCTATCACCCATAAGCAAATGGAACCGTGGAGGTATTCAACAAAATACTAAGTCATACCCTGACCAAAATTTGTGATGTCAGAAGACAAGATTGGGATGAAAAAGTATCAACAGTATTATGGGCTTACAGGATAAATTATAAAAGGCTGAACAAAGCCACACTGTTTAAATTGGTGTTTGGCATGGAAGTTGTTCTACCTGGTTGAATTCATGTTACCTTCTCTAAGAAATAACGCACGCATGAGGGTTGGTTGGTTGATGAGAAATTTCGAAGAGAGAATTGATGAGTTAATGACGTTGGATGAGAGACAATCACTCACCGTGGGAGCCAAACAATAGAGAAAGCAAAGTAGAAAGCTTTGCATGATCTCCACATCATAAAACAAGAAGTTTGAGGTTGGGCAGATGGTCTTACTTTATGATTCTAAGTTTCTATGCCATCCTAGGAAGTTGAAAGTCCATTGATTGGGTCCCTACAAAATCTCATACATCCTTGATTTGGTGTGTGCCAGTTACAAGCGCTAGATGGAACGAAATTTCTTGGACACTTCAATGGGAGTAGGCTAAAGCCCTACTATAAATAAGTCTTCTTGGTGTTTGTAAATAAGGTAGTTTTGCCAGTTAGTTTAGAATTTTCCTTTATGCATTTCTTTTCTTGTGTTTCCCTTTTGCCTTGTTGTGTTGTTCGTGCCTTGGGCATCGGTAACCTTATTACTACTTTTGAGAATTTTTGAGTGCACAGAGGACCGCGCATCATTTTAGTGTGGGGTGGAGTAATGTGAAGGAGAGCATGGTTAAAGTGCCAAGGTAGTTTGTGTTAAAAATACTTGGTTGAATGGCCCTGTTGAAAGAGGTGTATGAAAAGAAAAGATGGAAAAGGATGGATGGTGTTAAGATAAGGCTACTCTTAGATCCCACATACAAAGAAGGAAAAAGTGCATAATCAACACGAGGTAGGCAAGAGCAAAAATCAAGACAGAAGAAGTGCCTTCGGTGCTAGTTACGCATGTGCAAGAGTATCCTATCATGTTGGATTGGTTGCACGACGCCGAAGGTTGGAGGATTGTCCACACAAGTTTGGGTACGTGACAAAAAGCTCAAGTCGGGCTTTGTTTGAAAAATCCGCATTAAATGTTAAAATTATGGTGGTAGGTGAAGTAGCACTTAATGCTTAAAAAGGGAAAAACTATAAATAAAGGGGTCGAGGAACTTCATTATTCACTTTGTGTATAAGGATAAAGAATTTTTTTTTAGCACCTTTGCAAACTAGGGCTTCCAAAAAACTGATATGTCTGAAGAAACATTTGGAGAGATTGAAACGTGAGTAACTAGTTTAGATTTGTGAACCAGGAGGAAGGGATTTCACGGGTGTAGGAAAAGTCTGAGAAGGCGCCGTCTTGTGAAGGGAGTATCCCAGTTAGGGTTTGAAGAACTAGGGCACATGGTTAAGAAATTTTCTTCACAAGTTCAAGATCTAAGGTTAGAGAGAGTAGAAGAACAGAGTAACATGGAGTGATTGAAGTAGACCTAAATAATGGCACCCAAGAAACCAGTTAGCACACCCAAGAAGGGAAAGGGCAAGGGCAAGGGTAAACAACAAGAAACTGATGCAAGCACAAATGAAGAGTGGTATGTAGAAATGTAGTACCTAGATGGAGTGTTGTTGGGGAAGGAGTGGGAGTCCCATCTGAGAAACATGTTTGTGAATGACTACAATCATCATACGAGCACAATTGAGAAGGATTTGGCACTGGAGTTAGTGTGCCCAATAAAAAAAAGGACACCATGAACGTTTTCCCATTTATAATGATGATGTGAAGGTTAAGTCGAGAAGGCGTAAGGTTATTACAACTCTTTCGGTTCCTACTTCAAAAACCTTAGCGCTTATATCAATGGCTAATGTCACACATGCATGAGGACTACTTCCACTTCATAGGGCGCAAGATGCGCATAACCCCTTAGCTCATTTCACATTTCATATGCCTCATCTGTGAAGGAGATGGTTTGGAGGATGATTTGACCAACAAAGAAGTGATTAAGGAGACTATCACCGCCTATGCATACAAGAAGGGGTCAAGGTATTATGATATCGCAGACATTAAGGACCCGGTAATGAAGATGGTCATGCACCTGGTGTCAAAGCTAAATGGCCAAGAGAGATAGACCCAGGTTAATAAGCCATGGTTAAATGTTTGTAGGAAAATTCAAAGGGCACCATCTACAACTTGTCTGCATTCATCACGGATGAGATTGTCAGCTGCACGAAGGAAGGTGATAGGATCCTTTTTGGCAATGTCCTACTAACCATTGTGTTTTCAAAGATCGGGGTACCGGATGCATCAGAAAAGTTCGTATGGGAGTACCCTACCAAGATCCTCGCCCGTAAAGAGGTTTGAGAAATACGCTTGTGATACTATGACAACTGTGCACAAGGTGCGCTTGGAAAAATGGTATACGCACCTAAGGAACACGTTCATGGCAAAATGGAGAATTCACAAAACACGCCAAAGCCACTCACTAGGGAGAAGCGGAATTTCTTTGTGTACCAAAGATCTCTACTTGGACAGATTCAAACTCGAAGATGAGACATGGAGCCCATGGTGCAATCTCACCTTTTCCTTCATAGCTCAATACTTCCAAGCGGGAGTAAACATGTTCAAGGAGTCCAAGAAGTTTAAGCTAGACCTTGCAATCCGAACTAGGATCACATGGAAATGCACAAAGGGTTGGTCTACCCCAGAAAACATGCGTACATGGAGTGGTATGTGTCACATGAAGTTCAAATGACAAGGCCCATGGCTCGCCCATTACGTATGGATCTCGCGGCACGCGTGTATCTCCGCATAAGACCCAAGTCTAAGAAGGGCATGTATCTGGAGAATGAGGTGTCTATACCTTAATATCCACTCGTAGGAAGATACCCGTGCCCAAACGGGAGGAAAAAGAGCCGAAAAATAAAATTCCAAGTGTGGTGGACACATGGCAATATGTTCCCCTGGGACAAGCACTAGGACCAGTATGTACACACGCAAGAAGAGGCCCATAGTGAAAGAGAAGACTCTAGAGCCAAAAATATTTGATAAGGAGTCATCGGAAGAGGAAGAAATAGAATCACCTACACCGAAATCTCCAATTAGGAAGAAGCAGAGGGTTGAAGAGGAGACCGTCTTGGAAGAAACAGAGAATTTGGACAAGTACATAGGAGAGAAAGATGATAGTGGAGAAGAATTTAGTAGAGAAGAGGATCCCGGAAAAGATCAAGGGCCACCTATCTTCAGTTACATGATTCGGAAGAGGAATGTGGAGAAGAGGAACAAGGGTTCCTTTTCATGTGGCGCAAGGATAGCCAGGTAGGAGAAGGTGCCCAGGACATGGGAAAAGGTGAGGAGGCTAGCATGCATAAGCAAGAGGCTCCAAGCTATGCGCAAGAACAGACAACCAAGGTGGCAGAAGGAGAAGATACAAAGAACATTGGGACCCTAGTGGAGGACAAATTAGAACACAAGCTAAGCCATTGTTGAACATGGAGGAGGAGAGTGTAGAAGAGGAACACGGTAGCACTAGAGGCTCCATTTTAACTATAAGTGTACCTAAGGGTATGTGCACAGGAGGAAGGTGCGTAGAGGAGGAGAGGCCGGAGATGGGTTATATTGATGACCCCAAGAAAGTGTTTCGCACACGGTTCCAAAGTACAATTTTGGAAAAGGAGCTAGTAGTAATGTCATCTTTTGACAAGGAGGCTGCATACCCATGGACAAGGAAGATGCTCTCATGGGCAATAGAGTCTCATCTTGATGAGCCAAAGTTTGAGGTAAGCCATAGAGAAATAATAACATTGCTGAGGATTAGGAGAAGACAACCCAATGGTTGATGCTCAACAGATCTCGGATGAATAATTGTGTAATGTGCTCAACAAGGTCTCTGTTGAGATCGAAGCTAGACTCTTCAAAGCGAATGATAGAATCGGGGATCCGGAGGGGGCTCAAGAAGAAAGAGGATGAGCTAGCTGCAATAACAAAGTAGCTAAGCCAGGAGAAGTTGATCAGCGCCTAGTGGCAGCGTGAGTTGAAGGATGAAAAGGCCAAGGTATGTGTTGTGTACAAGAAGGTGGAATCCATTAACGAGGCTATCAGATTGAAGCATCTAGACCTAACATCACCCGCGAAGAAGTATGGATCTACCTTGGGATACTTGGAAGATTTAACAAGAGTCCTCACCATGGAAAGACAACTGCTAGCCTTGGATTCTACAAAGAAGTGGTCGCGCACCTAGAGAAGGAAGAATGTCGTAGCACTCATAGTTGAATACAACAAGGTTCTTACTGATGTGAAGGTTGCTTCCTGGATTGTTGAGGCCGCATATGACAATTGTGCGGACAGAGACAAAGTGGCAGGTGCCTTGATCACCACTCATGAAGCAGAACTCAAAGAGTTCTAGGAGAAAAACAAGGGGAATAGGATAGAAAGGGATAGAATCCTTACCAAGGTTGAAAAGAAATCAGAAGCCATTGAAACCTTAAGGGGTTCAATCAAAAATAGGTTGAAGGAACCGTATCTCAGAGATTACATGAAGGATGGATGTGCTAGATGATGTAGGTAAGGAGTTAGAGAAAATCACGATACCATGAGCACACAAGGAAAGGGGCTAAGTTTTGAGGAGGTGAGCGCCTTGGTCACGACCTCTGTCAAAGAGCGCAGAAAGAAGTCGATGCCGGAACAAGTTGGAGGCCGAATTGTAAAAGGATTTTCCTAGCTTGTTGCAGTAGTGATTCCTTCACTCTCCAATTCTTTCTTCTTTCCCCATTCTTTTATCCTCTTATTCTTTTCCACAACAGTAAGCCTATTGTATTCTTTCTTTCACTAGAGAATTGTTCCCATGGACAGAGAATACGTGTAGTGTGGGGTGATGTTGGGCCCCTAGAATGTTGGCTAAGTAAAAAGGAGCGTAGGTGCTCAAGGCCCAAATTAAAGATTGGTGCGTAAGGAAAAAGTGGGCGGTGGCAAGGTTTAAGAGAAGGGTTTAAGGAAGCTCATGATGTGCACGGTGCGCGTGGGACGGAACCAAGGGTTCGGGACTTAGCCAAATTGGGCATTTGGGGAAGAACATGTGAAAATCATGAGCCGACCGCGTATGCATCTTTGAGTGGATAAGGTGCCAACCTAGCACAGAGTTGGCCTAGAAGGAGCATGCCTATGGTAGAAGCTTCTGAAGCACGTCATGGTGATAAGTGGAAATCTCAAGCCTAGAAGAGCATGCTCGCATGGAGGACCACATTTAGACACTCGGCATCGATCCGAGGGCATTGGAGGATAAGTTGGCGAGTCCCGAAAGGTTATAAACACAAGCACTGCGAAGCAAAAGGAGAGGGGATTAGAAGAGGGCGGAGCTCTCTGAAATACTACAAGAACTCGTTAGTGAGTAATTGTATTTGGGAAAGGATTTATAATGAGTACGGGGATTGTAATTTTTATTTTTTATAGCCTAGCTACATTAGTCCAAAGTGTTAATGCATGACCGTGGTTTGCTTCTCTCGTGACAATTTGTAATGGTTCCATGGATGTAATGAGGTTACCCATTTACTTGAATATGAACACATCGATGATTACGATGCATACATCTTTCTCATAGGTCTTCTTTCATTTATGTTTATGCTAAGTATGGATGCTCGTATAACTTCTTTCTATATTGATACAATTTATATACTTTATTAAGTACTTTCTGCTAGAATGATTGCGAGAACTAGAGGTCATTCTGAGCTCTATGGTTCTTGTATGTCTTAAGTCCTTTTAAATCTCTTAAACACAAATCATAGATGATAATTCCCACTAAACTCACATAAAAGAGAGACTCGGCACCCGTGCGTGCCTCGTGAGTGCCCATCATTTCTTGGGTGATAGGTCAAAGTGCATGGGGTTCCTTTCTTTTATGATAAGGGTAAAAATGACTACGAGCCTTTGAGAGCAAAAAGTGAAAAAGGGAAATAAAATAAGTTTAAAAGGGATTTTATTCCTAATCTTTTACATGCACAATGGGGATGGTAAGAGGATTCCAAGGAAGTATGTAACTCTACCTAAGAAGATACAAAAGTCTACATCCATAAATGATCCAAACAAGCTTGTCTTAAGGGCATAAGTTGCAAGTTAGATAAAGTTTATAGGAAGAGGAAATCTTGAGTCATTTTAGTTCATGTTGATGATTTCTTAACATGAGTTTTGAGTGGTGAAATATGGTAAGAGACCTAAGAATCGGTGAAGAGGCTAAAATCTAAAATTTCACCCTTGAGCAATGAGTTAGTCAAACAAGAAGTTGAGTAAGAAGTTGCAAAGTGAGTGTCTTGAGAATTTGTATGAATGGTGATGGACTTGATGATTGAATTATAGACTATGGAAGGTGTTAGACATGGTTTAGTGATGTGAGATCCTTTCCTAATGGTATTTTCCATTTCTTACAATTTTAAGCCTTTTTGGGCTTGTGTATGATCCTTTTGGGTAGAGTAAGATAAAATTTAGTTGTTTGAAACCTATTTTGTTGATTGAATATATGATTGGGGCTATTTTCCCTGCATCAATAACATAAAAGGTTATTCTAAAAAGTGTCAAGAGTGATATAAGTACTTATGAAAAGTGAGTATTTTAAACCATAGGTGTTAGTTGTGTTCATCTACATTTTTCTTTCATTTCCTTCTCCAAATTATGTGTTGCCATTTTTGCACCTACTTGCAATATCTAATACAATATTTCTAAAAGTCTTAAGTAAAACAAAGAAATTTTAGGAACATGTGTTTAGTAGGTGGATTTTGAATTATTAGACCTCTTTATTAGGAAAAATATGTCAATAAATATTAATTTATATAAAGGAAAATGCATAAATAAAAATGACTTAGTTATAACCTAATAATGCTTCAAAATAGAATGATAATTAAAATAATAATAAATGTTGTAATGATTGCTAGATCAATTATATGTCTATTTATGATTTATATATGATTTATTAATTGTGTTTATTTCTAAATGATCTTATAACATGTTGATTAGATAACATATTGTTCTAAAAGTGAAGCCACATAAATGATGCGCGCCGGGAGCAAGGCACATTTGAGAGCATGGAAGAATAATAGAATAAGCACATGTCGAACACTTTGAATTTAGGACTTATCTGTTTTGTGGATAAGGACTATTTTGGGAGATAATGTGCTTAGAGAACACAAAGACATGAAGACTTGCAATCCATGCAATGGTATTTTGGAAATAAGCAATGTCAGCTAAGCGTCATGCATAGTTTAAGCTAATATAGGATTTCTACTCGAGTTAACTATAAGAAGTCTATTCTTAAGAGAACTTGCATGCTATGCATCCTTTTGTAAAGGTGCATGGTTATTATTAAAGCATGTGACCTATTGGTAGAAGTGCATGGGTGGTGAAGGGAAAGTCCCCTCTCTCTCTCTCTCTCTCTCTCTCTCTCTCTGTGTGTGTGTGTGTGTGTGTGTGTGTGTGTGTGTGTGTGTGTGTGTGTGTGTGTGTGTGTGTGTGTGTGTGTGTGTGTGTGTGTGTGTGTGTGTGTTTGAGTTATGTTGTTGGTTTTGTCACATGCATGACTCATGGAGATACTTATGTAATGTAAGAAGCTTTTGTGTTTTAGAGTATTCAATACAATGGTTCATATTGGCTAGATAATGGTGTTGAACATGATTGAATCTGGTTCTTGCATGGTAAATCTTGTTATAGTCATTGTTTAGTTCATCTTATATATATATTCTAAGAACTAGATCTGGTTTATGCATTGTGTGTTGTTTACTATTAATAAATACCTATATGCACCATCATGCTAACATTATGTACAAGAACTCTAAAGAGGGACCTAGTGCCTTTGCACGCTTTGGGTGAGTGCTCACTCAGGCTGAGTGATGTGTCAACAACCTGGGTTATTCATAGTAAATTCTAGGTTGCATCATTGGTTATGTTGTTGGGACCTCTTTTCATTGTTTTCGAGGATGTTGCAGCATGATGAAGATGTACCGATTGACCTTGGAAAGTGTTGAGTGGATAATATATATGGAAGAAGAGTATGCTCAGAGATTCAACATTGGATCTTAGTTTGATGCACAGTGGGTGGAGCAAGAATCTATATGACCCGATTATATGAGAGCTTCTTTGTTATCTTCCCAATAGAGCTATATGAGTGGCTAGTTGCTTACGTGTCTAAAAGGAATTGGAGGTTTTGCACACTTTTCTAGGACGCAAGAAGAATTTCAGGCCCTCTATGATGTTGATCTGATTTGGATGCACGTTGTGGATACTTGGTTCCATGGTGTTCTAAATAACTATATTTTGGATTACTCAATTTCCACTTACTCTTTTCCAAAGGTAGATGAGTTCCATTTTTATGTTCTCCCATGGGAACCTATCTACAAGGAATTCTACTGGTGATCAAAATATTGATGGTAACCTTGAATTTGGAAGAGAAGCCAATGGCTAGCTAAACCCCACCATGCACAGGGGCAGGAGCAGGTGTGGTGAAAGATGGTGGACCTAGCGGTAGAGAGACAAAGAGAAGAAAGGAAGCTTAAGTTCAATGAGGTTCAAAGAGGGATTTAGAGAAGTAGCACGAGATTATAGAATGGATGGCATTGAGGAGAGAGATGGCTCATGAAGGATTTAGAGCTCACGTAGAGGACGTGGAGCCAGAGCATCTGGAACTCCCCATTTGGGAAAGCATGACAGGGAACCCTCATTGGCCTCTTATGAGAGCATGCCAACAGAGAAAACTTGGGCCACGGGTGCACATCTCAATTTACTTGCAACCTATCCCTTACACTTGGATTTCCAGTTTCTAGTACAATAAGTAGTTTGCAAGCTAGTTTGGGCAGTAGACTAGCAAGAGGTAGAGTTGACCTATCAACAAGTTCAGGATTGAATCAAATAGTAAGTACATTTATGGTTGGGCAAACATCTTCCTTGTTATTTGGAGGACCAATGGAGGAAAAACTTCAATTGCATCATCGGCATAGAACACAAGGCGTGAAGAAATTTTGACTCACATCGGGAGTAGCACAACTTCACAGGCCCCTCGTAGGAGTTCGATTTAGCACCACTATTGGGAGACAGGTAGTGCATCCTCTAGTTCAATTCATCTTACATGTGGAGGATCATGAGGAATAGGTAGCTTGGGATCTGGTGGATCTGGGGTGGAGGTAACACAGGAGGTTATGGATCTAGTGGGCATGGTCCTCACTAGCCCTAGAATATTTACATGGAGATGTCACTTCATCTCCCAAAGTATAGGGGAATATAAGATGTTCTGAGCATGTGTATATGTGTGAGATACTATGGCATGTGAAAGGAATTACAACTTTAGAGCACAAACCTAGTCAATTTGTAGCTATGTTACAGGGATGCGCACATAGTTAGTACATGAAGTTTGACCCTGATCAAACTTGTGTAGATTATACCAAGTTACGAGATGATTTCATTAAATAATTTGATATCCCTAAGTTTGAGTAGAAAAGTATAAGTGCGCTCAAGGATATCAAGCAGGGCACTACTGAAAGTGTCTCAGGAATATGATGCTCGTTTCAAAACACTCTTGTCTAAACTATCATATGATATCCATGCAAGTCAGCATGCACAGTGGTTTGTCAGAGGCCTAATTACACCTTTTAGGAGGGCACTCTCACATAAGACATATATAGACCCGCACGAGGCACTTGAAGCATCTTTACACCCTGAGAAAGTCTAGAGCATAGACACTGGAGTGAGCCCATTCTTGGAAGCTCATATTACAGCAATGGCAAAGTAGTTGGAGAAACTATCAGCCAATACAACACATGAAACATGCAATGGAATTTGGTGCACAAATTGTGAAGTAAAGGGGTATATTAAGGATAGTAGTCATTGCAGATTGGTGCACTCCTTATTACTAAAATGTGAGATATGTCATTTAGATCGTGATGTAAGCCGATGTCCATTTTTGCAACGTGCGATAAGGAAGAATGTGTCTTGCTACTATAAACATTTTCAATCCATGACTCACAATACTGAAGATTGCATGTTAATTGATCAGATCCATGATGCCATTAATATTGGTGTACAATAGATGGGAGTTTTATATAACTCTAAGGATAAAAGTGAGCAACATGATCATGATCATACTCAAGGGCGTTATGATCAAAATGAAGGGCACTTTGAGGGAGGTCGTGGTAGAGGTCAAGGATACCATGGTGGATTCAGAGGCCGAGGCCACGGCGGTGGACAAGGTGAGTTCCCTCATGGAACATGTTATATGTGTGGATCACCTAACCATTACAGAGACATGAGTGCTCTCAAACATTACTTTTATTTTTGTGAAAAGAATCATAACTATGAAGAGTGCCCAGACTTATATGAACATCTAGAGCAAGAAGCAAAAATAAGAGAACAAGGGTGCAGGGATGGTTAGAATACAACACGCCATGGAAAACCAATGGATGCCAAAGTTAGCACTGGATCCTGAGGTAGTACTTGTGAAGATTACTACATGTGTTGAGGTTGCGCACGCCAGAGAAACGTTGCAACAGAAGCCTACCATCACTAAGGAGGAGGTTTTACATGCAAAATATCCAAACCCTACACATCAGAAGGAGGTTTATCAGGAAACCATGGAGGTGCTTAGAAATATGCAAGGTGAAATACAATTTTTAAAGGAACAGTCATGGAAGTTGGAACAGAAGAAGGAAGCTGAGACTTTCCATTTGGATGTTGATGATCTAAAGGAAGTATGCAAGATGTTGCATCAGGAGAACATTATTCCATTACTAGGGAGTTGGTTGAAAGGAAACACTCTGTGTGCTAGTATTGAGAACGAACGACATATTTTGCATGCTAATCTCCCTCCCCATAGCTTGGATTATGAAAAGGAGATCACTCTGAATGTTGTTGTGGATGGATGAATTTTGAGCAATATTTTGATAGACATAGATGCAAAAGTGAATGTGCTTACCTTAGATGCATGGGTTCGGATGGGCGGAGACTCCATTACAATAATCTTCTAATGTGTTGTATATGGAAAATCGAGACTAAGGCCATGCCAATTGGAGTATTGAAGGATGCATCTATTACTATACATGGGGTAAGTTGATAGGGGACTTTAAGGTCTTAGCGCTTGCAAAAGCGGACAACTTCCTAGCTCTACTTGGGCAGCCTTAGTGCTATGCAAATAATGTTGATCTAAGGTTCGATAAGGGATATATAAATTTTGAGAACAAGGATGAACGGGTTATTATCCATTTGAAAAATGGGAAATCTACACCTTATGTTGATCCCTTAAGTGAAGAAGACCTGAATAGAATTTATGTACACACCACTCGAGATCCGGAAGTGCTTGAGCCATCTAAGGAAGGAATTCTCCAATAAGATGATGCACAATCCATCAGTGATACTACAAGTATTGTCTATGAAAATTAGGCATATGGTACTTACGATATGGTTGGGCACGAGGTAAGAAGAGAATATACATGCATAATCAGGCCACGTTGTGTTAGGCGGTTAGGTAACAACATAGTACCCGATACCTTCGGCGAAGGAAACCCTGAGGTATTCCTGCAAGCCATGAAAGTACAATGGAAGGATTAAGTGGACAGAAGGAATATGTTAGTGTATACCCTACACTAGGATATATAAATTTTGAGAACAAGGATGAGCGGGTTATTATCCATTTGAAATATGGGAAATCTACACCTTATGTTGATCCCTTAAGTGAAGAAGACTCGAATAGAATTTATGTACACACCACTCGAGATCCGGAAGTGCTTGAGCCATCTAAGGAAGGAATTCTCCAATAAGATGATGCACAATCCATCCATCGGTGATACTACAAGTATTGTCATGAAAATTAGGCATATGGTACTTACGATATGGTTGGGCGCGAGTAAGAAGAGAATATACATGCATACTCGGGCCACGTTGTGTTAGGCGGTTAGGTAACAACATAGTACCCCAAGATACATCGCTGCGAAGGAAACCCTAAGGTATTCCTGCAAGCCATGGAATTACAATGGAAGGATTAGGTGGACAGAAGGAATATGTTAGTGTATACCCTGCACGGGATAACAACATGTTGGTGGATGGTTCATAGGGATAATCTCATAGAATGGAGAGAAGTGAGAATTGCTCTATCAGCTGGTTTCTCAGGAGTAATGCACCTACTCAAATATATGAATATCATGGTAATAATCATGTTCAACACCACGTTCAGTAGTGTGAGAGACTCGGAAAAGGGTCGGGAAGCTTTACCACCTTCATTGTGGGTGCAAAAACTTTATTTCACCTTACAAGGTTACGCGCGCATTTGGTATGTTTTTGCGGAGCTGCATAGAGAGACCGAAATTGTGCAAGGCTTAAGCGTAGGAATGATCCAAACTTTTGACTATTTCTCCACTAAACCTCCAGTGAAAGAGGTATTACAGGTTATCAAGCAAATGACTATGGAAGATAGTGCAAAGGTTGAATAACTCATTCAGGAGTTATTTGGTGAGTTGGATCTTGAAGCGTGTTTTGATGAAGTAGATGAGACAGAGGAAGAACTGCTTGAGCACACTTTCCTAGAGAAGGAGAAAGGAAATATTGTCTATATGATGAATGATGAGGAAGTGGAAAATTCATACATAGATCATTCGGAGGGTACGTACTTAGGTCTTAGATAGTGCGGATGAGAAGGTGTGCACCTACCATGAACCTATGAAGACAAAGAAAATGAACATTGGCATGGATGTTGAATCTAACGAGGCCATAATTAGAGATTCTTGGTATGACTCACGAATTGGCTAAGATAATTGAGTTGATACATGATTTATAGGTCTTGTTTCCTAGGGGCTACCATGAGTTGAAAGGAGTGCATGAATCTTTGGGCTAGATGAAAATTAATCTAAAGGAAGGTGCACACTCGGTTAGGAAGATAACTTACAGGATGAACCCCAACTGCGCATAAAAGTTAAAGAAGAAATTGACAAGATGTTGGACTCTGCATTATTGAACCTATAGAGGAATTAGACCGGGTTAGCCCTATGGTAATCAACATAAATAAGGATGGAAGAATTGAGATTTGTGTGGACTACGGGAGTTGAATGTTGCATGTGTGATTGATCCTTTCCTACACCATTCAATGAGGAAATATTGGAAAGCATTGCGGCGCAAAATTTACTATTTTTCGATGGATTCTCCGAGTATCATCAAGTAAGAATTTCTAAGGAGGATCAAGAGAAGATAAATTTCACCACCGAATGGGGATGTTATACATACACAAAGTGATGCCATTTGGATTAAAGAATGCGCCTGCAATATTTTTGCACATTATGGTTCAAGTATTCCAGGATTTTATTCACAAATTCTTGCAGGTTTACTTGAATGATTGGACCATGTATGGGCTTATCGAGGATCATTGTGGAAATTTGCAGTTAACATTTGAGAGGTGCATATAGTTAAGCATCTCTTTAAATATCAAGAAGTGCATATTTGCTACACCTTTTGGAACTCGCTGTTCTGACATATTATCTCGCAAGGAGGGTTTTTAGTAGATTCAACTAAGATTGTAGTCATTTTAGGCTTGGAGGAACCCACAAGTCAGAGTGAGGTGAAGCAGATTCTTGGGCCACACGAGGTATTACGAAAAATTTTTCAAAGGATATGCTAAGATTATCACACTTTTGGAGGAGTTATTAAAAGGTAAAGGGAAGTTCTATTAGGGAGAACCGATAATGCACATTCAAATCGTTGAAGGAGAGGCTTACTACGACGCTTATTTTATGTTTTCCTTTATGGAATCTACCCTTTTATGTACATGTGGATGCCTCTGGAATGGCCATTGGCGCAGTTCTAGCTCATCCTAGAGAAAGTATTTTAGATCATCATATATGCTTTGCTAGCGAGAAAGTTAACTCATACATAACAAAATTACATAACTACGAAGCGCAAGGCTTTGTCAATTATCTACGTGCTACATAAGTTCGGACAATACTTGCCAAAGAATGAAACGACTTTTTGTAGTCTATCTGAGATCACATGGCATTGAAATAGTTGGTAATTAAGCTTGTTTTATAGGGGCGCATATGTCGATGGGTTCTATTATTCCAAGAGTTTGACTTTACAATTGTGGTAAAGCTAGGTAAAAGAAAATATGGCTGAGACCAATTATCAAGGATTCAATCAGGAGAGGACGTGTACAGTATTAAAGATACAATGTTGGATGCATAGTTATATCATTTGAACCACATGCCCTCGAAGTTAGATGATATCACTTTCCTTTTACACACAGTATGACACCTAAAGGAATGAAGGCTATAGAAAATAAGCAACTTACAATTATGACCGCACCTTTCATGTTAATATATGGTGAATTATACAAACTAGGCCGAGACAAAGTATTGTGTTGGTGTGTACTGGAGCATGAGTGCATGGAAATCATGGAGGAGGCACATGGCGGTATTACAGGTGGACACTATGTAGGTGATGCCACCGTGTGCAAGATTCTAGTGGCTGGTTTATGGTGGGAAACCTTGTACAAGGATAGCAAGGAGTATTGTAAGGTGTATGATTATCAGTGCCTTGGAAAACCTGGGAAGAGAGATGAAATGCCTTTGAGGCCTATTGTTAGTGCAGAGCCTTTTGAGAAATGGGAAATTGACTTTGTGGATCCTATTTCCCCAGCCACGCGTAGAAATTGGATCATTTTATGTCATCACTTGTATGCATTATGTTACAAGGTGGGAAAAAGTAATACCTACAAAGTATTGTACAATGGCTACTGAGCAAGGTTTTTGTGGGAAAATATTCTTACCAGGTATGGATGTCCTTTGAGTTTGGCAAGTGATACAAGAACTCATTTCTGAATGCAACAATCAAGATATTATCGATGAATTTATGGTTACACACCATAAGACAACTCCTTATCACCCTCAAGAAAATGGGATCGTTGAGGCTTTCAACAAGATATTGAGCTAGACTTTGAAAAAAATTGTGATGTTGGAAGGAAAGATTGGGATGATAAATTTTTGTTGTGCTTTGGGCATATATAAAAACCTACAAAAGGTTGAATAAGGCAACACCCTTTCAGTTGGTGTATAACATAGAAGCAGTTCTTCCCATAGAATTTATGTTACCTTCTTTGTGTATTGTGTGCACGGGAGGTCTAGCTGATGAGCAAGCATTAGAAGAGAGAATTGACAAGTTGATACAACTAGATGAGAGGTGCGCCATAGCATGATGGAGTCAAAAGCAAGAAAAATCTAGGAAAAAGGCATGGCATGACATGCACATCAAGGAAAAGAAGCTTGAGGTTGGGAAGATGGTACTTCTTTATGATTCAAAGTTTCGTGCCACCCAAGCAAGCTTAAGGTGCATTGGTTGGGACCGTATGTTATCACTCATATACTTGACTCAGGTGCTTGCTAGCTAGAGGTGCTTGATGGAACATGGTTACCTGTTACTTCAATGGGAGTAGGCTGAAGCCCTACTATAAATAAGCCTTCTTGGTGTTTGTAATAAGGCAATATTGCCATTTAGATTAGATTTCCCTTATTGTATTTTTCCTTAATGTGTTTCCTTCTTCGTCGCTATGCTTTGTCAATTTAGTTCAGTGTTTTGTGTAATAAGTGCACTTGCGCGCCAGAATCTAATTACAATCTGAAGTGTTTTTATGCGTAGAGGAATGCACATACCCTTAGTGTGGGGTGGTTTTCATTCAAACATGGGTATGCATAAGGAAATACTTGTGTAGGTGTTAGAAAGTGTGGATAGTATGGAAAGGTGTTGCTAGAAAGAAAATTGCTCCTAAAGAAGACCATAATTGGAAAAAAAGGAATGCATAGTGTAACACGAGGTAAGTTGTGGCCGTAGAAACTACTTAGAGGAAGGAACAGTGGTGAGGTACTTCAACACATGGAAGCGCGTGAAAGGAGGTCTGTGGCCAAAAGGTAGAAAGGCGCGCTATAAGGTTATAGTTGTGGCACGTAGGTGTATCACATAGAAATTTGGTGGAAATTTGGTAATGGTCAATTAATGAGAGGATCGGTGGTAGGTGGAGGAGAAATAAATGTGATAAATTTTTCCAAATCTATATAAGGACGTGATGTGGGTTCACTTTTACCTTTGCGATCATGATTATTTGAGCAAGCTAATTGCGACGAAATGAGCAAGACACGTTGAGGTGCAGAGAGTTGTGAAACTAGGCGAGGAGAGTATATTTGTGCATGAAATTGGCTTGTGTCCCCATTAGAGAAGGGTTTGAGTGAAGTAGAGGCATGTAGAGAGGAGAAATATAGTGCCAGGGTTTGAGAAAAAGCTAGGTCATACAATTTCAAGCTATGGCAGGTGATTTTGCTTGAAAAAAGTAAAAAGGTGCAAACTTGTCTTACAATGCTACCAAGGAGAGCACCTGGAGCAGGAAAAAAGGGGAAGAAGAAGGTAGAACCGAGGTGGAGATCGAGAATGCCCTAAAAGCAAGTTTTCAAAAATTCAGCACCTAGAGGACAAAATCATGGGACGTGACTATGATTCTCACGTTCATAGGAGAAAGGTAAGCAAATCGCAATCATCGCATCGACCAAAAGAAGGAAGAGTTGGATGCACTATTAAGAAAAAATACAAATAAGCACACATTCGATGGCATGCCTGTCTATGATGATGCTAGAGAGAAATTATTGAAGAAGGTAGGGTCTTACAAACTATTTGAACTCCTTATTTTGGAAAAGTTGAGAAACTATATCAATGGCTTATGAATAGAGTCCATGAGGATTTATTTTATTTGTTGGGTGGTGGATGAGGATCATTGTGCCCTTAATTGCAAGCCTAATAGGTTTGAAGGGAACCGGGGACAAAGATTACCAGGTGACTTATCTGAAAAAGTAGCTAATTTGGCCACCTGCAAGGAGTTGGTTTACACAAAGGGTCCACGCAGAATGGATAATTACATGTTAAGGAAGTACCCTATTGTGCAGGTGGCCACGCACTTACTCACAAAGTTGAATGATCATAACAGGTGGTCACAAGTGAACACCATGTGGCTACACATTGCCAAGAAGATGTCACAAGGAGAAATTTACAACTTAGCAGGATACATAATAGATACCATCATTGAAGAAGCACGCAAAGGTGAGAAGATAAGCTTTGGCACCATTTTGCTATCTTTTTTTGTTGAAATTAGAGTGCCCGATGGGCCAAAGAATAATATTTGGGAGTATCTTGCAAAGAATAAGTCTCTAGCAGAGAGGTTTGAGAAGTATTTATGTGAGGGATCTATGAGTGGCCCGTTCAAGCAAAGGGAAAAGATGTGGTATGACAGACTTCGTGACCTTTGAAGAGGAATGGATAATTCCTAAGGAGCTACCATCAGTAGTTGGGAAGTTGGTACAATTTGTTGTGTACCAACACTTTTGCATTACACATTTTGCAATGAAGGATGGGACATGGAGTCCCTGGTGTAAACTCCCTTACGCCTTTACATGCAATTCTTCCAGGTGGTAGTTCACAGGTTTTCCGATGTGCGAAGGTTAATCTACAATGCAAAAAAGGTAGACTGTGACTACCATACCTTGAGAAAGACTTACACATACCCAGAAGGTCTGCCTTATATTGAGAGGTTCATATCAGATGATATAACCATGAGGCCTATCAATTTGGCCATTAGCAACAATGGGGCCGCACTAATTTATATCCAACTTAAGCCTAGGCTAGAAAATGGTAAGTATGTTGAAAATGAATTTATGCTACCAAGCCCGCCAAAGGGGAAACATATAGTTAGGAGCTTTACGATTGAAAATCCCACTTCACCATCAGAAGAAGAATATGAACTAGAGGGCAATGGTGGTTTAGTGCGCAGGGATGGAGGTAGCCCTCGACACTAAGGAAAGTGAACGTGAGATTAATCCTCCCGGCAGCAACAAGAGGAGGAAGACTTAGAAACAAACATGTCAGCCTTAGATGTAGACCCAATAAATGAGGAACACCAATTTAAAAGGGTGTTCAGAAGGACAATGACTCAGAGCGCGTGGCCATCACAACCTCCACACAGATCACCTCGGATCTCCCCTTAGAAATACGCGCTTGAGAAAAGGGAGGAGAAAGTTAAATCTCAAAGAGGATGAGTCTAGTGAAAGCGCATCAGGAACCCTGGTGCAGCTCGAAAATACAAAGGAGCCTCGTGATGAGGAAATGAAAGATGATGAAGAGGGGGTCAAGGAGATAGAAGAGGAGATGGGTGAGCCATCTGCATGCCTCACTCCACACAAGAAGGTGAAGGACCCACTGCAGATTCTAGTGCCCGGGTTCCCAAGGGAAAGAAGACAAAGAAAGGAAAGGCAGGTGAGGACTATGTGACTCCAACTATGGGGTACATAGAGGACTCTAGCAAGATCATTCACGCCAAGTTCTAGAACATGGTAGGGCCAAAGGATTTATATGGCTGGGAGTTAATGGACCCAGAAAAGGCTAATGTGCGGACTCGAAAGCAATTTTCCTAGTCCATGCAGACACACATGGACGAACCAGATTTTTATGTGTGCGAGGAGTCATGTGTCTCGTGCTAGGTAAAGAAGCAACCGTAGATTAGGCACATGACTGTCAAGCCCTTGTAATGTCTGATGAGAAAGTAAGTTATGCCTTGGTCAAGTTATCAGTTGAAGTGGCGTGGAGGAAATTGATAATGCAATCACCATTCAAGTGCTACTTGAAGATTACAAGGATAATACTGCAGAGATAAAGTGCTTAAAAGAAGAGAAGGAATGAAAAGAGGCAAAGAATGAGGCCTTTTTAGCATGGCTAAGGAAATTGGTGATCATATCCTTAAGGTAAGGCTTTATTTGGATTCTAAATTTCCTTAGAAGTTTCCCTCTGTAATGCATTATTTGCACACTCTGGTGGATCTAGTTTTGAATAAAGATCCCATTGTTATGGCCACACCAAAAGATCCTACAAAAGAAACAACAAGAGCAAGGGCTACCATTGTTAGGAAAATTTCAAGTTTTGAGGCCTTGCTCCAAACATTGAAAGATGAGCTAAAGAAAGTGGATCAAGATTTGAACATGTGTGCAACGTCGACGCCATAATAAGAATCAAAACTATAGCAGAGGATAATGAAGTGTTGAAGGAAATGAAGGACAAAACACTTGGGCACGTAGAGAGGTTAGCCCTGGTAAAACAAAATCATGAGGCCCTTACAACAACCCAAGATCCACACAAAGATAGGATCAATGAACTTGGGAAACTTATAGCACAGAAAATGGACTCCATGGAGGGAATGGTCTCAAGTATGGCACATGTTGTCCAAGTATTGCAGAATGAAAAGGAAAAGATCACTCAGGATGAAATAGACGCCATAGTGACAGACGTTCTAGAAAAGATAGGGAGTGCGCTAAGTGACTAGCAGACCTTAGAGGTTGAACTCAAAAATGAATATCCAGAGTTAGTCCTACCTGAGGAAGAGGGTACTGCAGAGTAAACTTCATTCTTTTGTATATTGCTTCATTCATTCTTTCATTCCTTATTCTTTATTGTTTGGAGACATAAGAAGGAATTACCATTTCTAGGGAGACAATGTACTTTAGTGTGGGGTAATGTTGAGAAGATAACATATTTCTCTAAGGTGAAGGCACATAAAGGATGCACGTCTTTGGAGCAAGGCGCATTTGAGGGCGCGGAAGAATAGCAGAATAAGTGCGCACCAGAACACTTTGAATTCAGGACTTAGTCATTTTGTGGATAAGGGCTATTCTGGGAGATAGCGTGTTGAGCACACAAAGACATGAAGACTTGCGGTCCACGCAATGGTATTTTGGGAATAAGCAACAACTGAGTGTCATGCATAGTTTAAGCTAATAATAGGATTTCTACTCAGAGTTAACTATAGGAAGTCTATTCTTAAGAGCACTTGCATGTTGTGCATCCTTTTGTAAAGGCACATGGCTATTATTAGCATGTGACCTATTTTGAGAAGTGCATGGGTAGTGAAGGGCAAGTCCCCACCCTATATATAGATATAGATATAGATATAGATATGTGTGTGTATATATATGTATATATGTATGTATGTATGTATATATATATACATACATACATACATACATACATACATACATACATATATACATACACACACACACACACACACACACACACACACACACACACACACATCTATAGCTATATCTATATCTATATCTATATGTATGTATGTATGTATGTGTATGTGTGTGTGTGTGTGTGTGTGTGTGTGTGTGTGTGTGTGTGTGTGTGTGTGTGTGTGTGTGTGTGTGTGTGTGTGTGTGTGTGTGTGTGTATGTATGTATGTATTGATTTACACGGTTTAGAGGTGTGTGTGTGTGTGTGTGTCAAATTGTAGAGTTATGTTGTTGGTTTTGTCACGCACATGACTCGTGGAGATACTTATTTAATAAGAAGCTTCGTGTTGTAGAGTATTTAATACAATGGTTCATATTGGCTAGATAATGGTGTTGAACATGACTGAATCTGGTTCTTGCATGGTAAATCTTGTTATAGTCATTGTTTAGTTCATCTTATATATATTCTAAGAACTAGATCTGGTTTATGCATTGTGTGTTGTTTACTATTAATCAAATACCTATATGCACCATCATGCTAACATTCTATACAAGCAACTCTAAAGAGGGACTGGTGCCTTTGCGCGCTTCGGGTGAGTGCTCAGCTCAGGCTGAGTGATGTGCCAACACGCCTGGGTTATTCACAGTAAATTCAAGGCTACATCATAACATTTTTGTATTAATAGAAAAGTAAATTCAAACTATGAACTTATTTGTTAGGAATTGACCTTTAACAACTAGAGACAAAATAAATAAAGGATATGAATACAACCTAACTTATCAAATCGAAATAAAATGGGGCACTTTAAAAAAGGGTTGGAAGTACTAAAAATATATCCGGTATAGGGACCCATAATCACTAGAATAAAAAGAAAGGTTTTGGAGAGTTTTTAAGAAGTTTATAAACTTCAAAATTTGATAAAATAATATGATATTTGACATATATATGAACACTAAAAGTACATTCATTAATTCCAATAAACATCGTGTTCCCATTTTTAGACACGTGTTTTTTTCCACACTTTCACGGTATATGTGTGAGCACTTAATTTGAAATAGAAAGAGCATATACAAAAATGATGTAGCTCCACATATGGATTTATGTGGATAATGAGCCTTCAAACCTATAAAATCACTTTTCTTTTATACACAAACACGAGTAATAGTGAAATATAATAATAGATGTTGTTAGCAATAAAAATGATGAATTGAGCTTAGATTTTGTATATATTCAATTTTCACATGATGTAGTATTTAAAAGGCCCAATTATGATGCTTGGACCTCAAAATACATACAAAATTCTCAAACCCAATTCTTGTCCTTAAACTTACTTTCCCATTGATTCCTATCATGATTTCTCTTCAAAAATTACTAAAGTAGCTAAGACTAAGTATTGTCTTCCTTTCCTTACCTCAAATTTCCATTTAATTCTTGGACAACAAAACCACCACGGTGATTGTGCAATTACCATAGCAGTTTGTACAACCATCTTGATAATTATGCCAACTTTCTTTCTGAACACCTTTTTAAAACCCTTGTGGTAGTAATAAAATCTCACTAGTGGTATCACTACTCGTCATAGTAGTTGTCAATCACCACATGTGTTTATTAGTATATCTACCAACATTGAATGGACATTTAATTTTAGACACAAAAACACATTTTCTTACTCATTTTGCATGAAAACACTTCCTCTTTGCATGTAAATTATCCTAAATCACTTGAGATGAATTACACTTCATTCCAATGCATTCAATCATGACCATAGATCAATTTCTTAGCTATTACTTGGATTTTTATCAATTCTACATGAAAATTTGCATATCTTTTGAAAAATATATTTTGCGATCATTTGATGGGTTGAAAGATTTGAGTTATGAGTTGAATATTTTTGAGAATTAGAATTATTTTCAAATTGGTATCCCGAGATCCATTTAGGAGCTATTTTTGGTGGAATTTTTGGTTGGTTGAGATGTCCATCTCAGAGAGCACGATTGAGAGTTTGGTATATACAACAATAATGGGAATTCCTCCAAGGTGTGGGAACTTGGATCCATAACGAAGACCTCCGAGAGAAATTTGGATCTTATGCTAAATACTCGTGGCTATCCCTAATCTAATCTAATCTACCAATCATAGGAGAAAAGGGGGATAAAACATGAAAAATAAACATGGTGATGCACCAAGAAGTAAGGGGATCACCCTCCCTATATGAGTTAACAAGAGAGAGAGAGAGAGAGAGAGAGAGAGAGAGAGAGAGAGAGAGAGAGAGAGAGAGAGAGAGGAAACTAAACATATCAAAAGGGTCAATATGAGCCATAATAAACCTTTATTTTAAACTAACTCTCCTTCTCAACTTGTATAAGACACAATGAATAAAACCTTACAAATGCTAATTACAATAAACCACAAGAATAATGGATAGGAACAGAACAATAACACAAATGCAAAGGGTAGATCATAGCCACAATCATATATGTAAAATACATAGTCCATTACATACATAATACAATATATTTATGAATTTATAGAGCTAAAAACATGAGGTCCAAGGCCTATAGAAGCTCGGAACAGAAAAGAGAATAGTAACTTTGCATTCAAGGAGGAGGAACCATTTGTACAAGAGTTCATGGAAATATTTATAGAAAAGGGAAGAGAGAAGAGGATTAGAGGATCATGAATATGTTAGATCATATCTCCTTCTCTCATGTCTATCCTATTCACAATGATCATGGATCTCTACAAGATTCTCAACTAAAAATATTCACCCAATCCATCTCCATGCACATTTTGGGATCTCTACTGGCACAATGATGATATACTACCACTAAATTATGGTTGGGAATAGCTTGAAACAAACCTTATCCACAAAACCTACATGGATATAAAGAAAATCCAATTTTCCAATTATTGTATTCCTTCATTTTCTAGAAGTGGGAAGATATTTTGTTTTCAAACTAATCCATATGAGAAATCACAAACGTATGCCCATGAGATCAGGAGAATAATCCAAGTTGAATATTCCATTTGTTCAATAGATCATGATTTCACCCATGGGACCACTATGAAAATAATTTCTTATTATTCATATCTTGTTTAACTCATTTATTTTCGTTTAGGTGGGTGCCCAAGAATAATATATGCTTAAAAGCATCTTCACAAAAGAAGAGAACAACTTAGGAGCATTTGTGGGTGATTCATGAACCATAAGAATTTATTATGTGAGAAAACTACAACGAAATACTCTATCATGTAGTATTAAAAATTCCCCATCCATTTTCTCAAAAATAGGATCATTACATAGGTATATGAATTACCTTTCCAATGGTACCAACCATTTTTCCGTTGGAGTTCTTTGTCAAAAGTTACAGACAAAAACCAGAGCTCTTTCTTCCACCTTTATCTCAGTTATGATAGCCACATGTTTCATTTTCGACTAATTGAAATTGTTAAATTTAACATGATGAACTGACATTGTAGTAGGTTTAAAACTTTTCAAGTACGCTCCATATGTTACCACTGGTGTTTCAACATTCGATAAGGAGAGGATGCAGAAAAACATCGATCTCTGTCACTTTTCAACCATCAACATTCTATGAATTATGGAGACTAGGGACCAAGGTTTGAAAGATCAAGACAATTTAGAGCACTAATCTCTACCAAGTGTCCAGTATTAGATCATGGGAGTAAGGGTCTAAGTCTTGACATAATTTTTTATAATGATGACTGAAAATTGTCTTCAATCAGAATTCTGCAAAGTTTGGAGACAAAAACCTTAAATTCCCATATGTACAGGACACCAATGATTGTCATGTGTCATATATCCATCATATAAATGGGTGCAGAGTCTCAAAAAACCGTTTAAAACATCAATGAGTTCCACTTGTTGATGATCGGTGGCATTCAAAACTTTGGAAAGTGAACAAAGTTTGAAAACTCTACCACATGAGGTGAATCCGATGGCCACCACATGTATCCAATCCGTCATATGCACTAAAATCAATGAAAAATGGCTAGGTTGAAAAACTTACAGGTCACGGTGAAGCTGGTTAATTCCAATTGTCATGGATCCATTAGTGGAGGGGGAAGCGAAGAAGTTTAAAAGTTACCAAGTGTCCTACACCATTTCCCACAGATTTAACATGAATTTTTTTATGCCAAGGATGTTTAATTCAAATAAAATATAGTAAAACTAATCAATTCTACAAGACCAAACTTAGCCAAATTTGCAAGCTACAAAATTAGAGGATAAGGGGTAGAATGAAGGCAAATTTAAGTTAATTTAACATAAGGAGCCTCAAGCTTCTCTATAGCAGTATAAGGCTTACAAAAGGGTTAAATTTGGAAACATTTTGGTGACTCCTAGGGATATTTTACTACTAAATATAAGGATCGGTGGCCTTTACATCTATTAGGCATGAGGTTTGTCCTGAAAACAATTTGAAATTATGCACTTAGAGATTTAAAACCCCTCTTAAATTTGGATCCTTCTTCTTTAAAAACCTTAAAATTATGCATTTTTCCTAAATATATGAAGGTGTTGACTATGAAAAAGCTTCAAGAGTGACCCATGAAACTAAAAAATGAAAACACACACACTTCTAAAGGTGAAAAGTGAAGGGTGTGCAACAACACTTATTTTACAACAAGCAATGTCTTCTAACAACTATAATTCATCAAAATTGGGAAAAACAATTAAATTTTTAAGTTTAGATGCATGAGGTAGCCCTAGTTTATAGACATAACAAGAAGAAAATGAACAAGGAAATCACAAAAAAATAATAGAAAAGAGAACCATGTAGTTATGTATAAGGGAAATAGTTAGCTCCAACATAGTGCTTGAGGAAAATCCCATTGACTAGGATAGGTAAAAACTCAACATCAAGTTTTACTAACTCGGAGACATTATTTTATTTACACTTTTTCAAACATGTGTGGGCAAATCTAAATGGTGTCAAAAAAATTGTACCTCTAGGCTTATCTTTATCTTCATCCCATTTGAGGGCTAGTTCTTTGTTCTTGAATTATTATGGATGATACTACTTGTCAAACCATTTCTTCAAATCTAGTTGGTGACCTCGAGTTTAATTTTGGCCTCTTATCTTGCTTCTTCCTACTTGACCAACTTTGCAATCCTAATGGTTTTTTCATCATGGTGTTCTACCTCTAGCCTATGAGATAACTCAAAGGTCGGGAGTTCTAATGAGATTGAATTTGGGCCTCTCTACCATATACAAACATGACATGGTAATTACTAATAGAATTCTTGTGTTTGATCCTACCTTCCCAAAGTGTTATCTTCACCTTTTTATGAAACTACCTTTGATTATCTTCCACATTCTTTTTATAATTTTGATCAGATTTTTGATTGATGATTTTATAAGGCCATTTCCTTGAGGATAGTAATTTGATGATGTTTTCAAGTAGATGTCATAGCTCAATGCAAAATCAATAACCTTGCACTAAAAAAGCTTCAAAATTATCTAAGATAATGGTATGAGGGACTCCAAACCTTGTTATAATGTCTTCCAATAAATCTACTATAACCTATTCAATTGCTTCTTTTAATGACATTGTCTCAACCCATCTAGTGAAATAATATGTGGTTGTTAAAATCCGCTTGTGACAAGACACTAGAAATAGGATTTACCATACCAATGAAATATAACCTCCATTGGGAGAATGGGTGGTCTTTTAATATTTATTGAAGAGGAAGGGTTGCATTCCTCTTTCTCTATACGAAAAATAGACATTCCTTATGTAGACACAAAATCATGTACTTAGGTACATTTCTAGGTCCTAAATACAAACTAACATTCATATGATTCATAAGAAAGAAAACTAGTAATTAATGACTATCCTTGGCCTCTTTTATGTGTTTATTGTTTTCTATTTTGTCTTACACACCCTATAATCCAATCGGTATTTTACTTATTTATCTTTTATGGCTCCAGACACTAGTGCCCAGGCCCGGGATAGGAGCGCTTAGGCACCCCTATCCCCCTCCGGGCGCCCCCCCTTTTCCACCTTATTCACTTCTTTTGGTTCTCTTTTATCATTTGGGCACCTTTTTCACTTATGGGTCGGCCTTCCAGCTTGTCAATTAGGAAATTCAAACAAAGGAATCATATAAATACATAGCTATGTGATCAAAATCAAGGAATAAACACTAAGCATATAATATCATTGCCTAAGCTTGTATTCAAAGGCACTTAAAGAACTCTAAAACATCCATCTACCATCCAATCAAGGGACAAGGGACTGCATTTTCTACATAGACAACATATGAAGGGGAGGTTCTTTATTCCATCTCGCACATTCTACTACATTTCTACATTTAGCTACAACCCGATATCAAGTGCACTTACACAAGGGCATCCTAGAACACGATTTTCTACACACACTCACTAGAACTACATGGAGTATGAGATATAGTGCAATGCTCGGTCATAAGTTCACTCTCGGGGTGACCATCGAGGTTAGCCTGACTCCCCATATTGCATCTTTCTTTTTGGATTTGATACGGTTTGTGGGTTTTACAGGTGAACTTCTATTTTGCAGGTTACATGTAGCCTTGGTGACCATTGTGCGATCATTAGAAATCAACACAAAATATTTGTGACACTTGTGTGACACAATAAAAATTAGGTTCTGACCATTTTCACATTAATAGGTGCCTAGAAGCGCTCTCAAGCACCCAAGCGCCCATGTCTTGCCATGGGCACCTATTTTCGGCCTTATTCCTACTATCCTAACTTATCCTGAGCATTTACAACACTGTTCACTTCATGTTCAGAAATTTTCCCAGTCCAAAGCACTTCTAGATCAAGTGTAAATCAACTAAGTCATTCTTTCTATATCTCTTGCTTAGGGTTTCATACTTACTTGCTTATTTTATTGTGTCATATTGTACTTAGCATTGTATATCATAGTTTACATCAATTACTTTGCAATTAGGGTTTAATAATAAATCTATTTTTGTTAAATCATTTGGTGAACCCTACTCGTGATCATACACTTGGATCCTCATTTTTCTTCTCTCATGGCTCCTAAAAATCCTCTAATCTCCTTACATGACTTACTTTAAATTCACCCATATTGTAAAGATGTTCTCAAAAACCCTAGACACTATGTATCTCCCTCACAATACGCCACCCGCTCAAGTAAGTGTTATTTTTTGATCGTCTATCTAACGACTCTATTACTCCTAATCCTCCATCCAGTCAACCCATCTTAGATTCAATTCAAGCTTTACATTGTTTATTTCAAGACAAAATTCAAGCTATGGAAACAATGATTACATCTCTTAAATATGAAATCCAACATCTCAAGGATATTTCTCAAGCCCATGTTAGTTCTTCTTCTACATATCATTCTCCTTTTATGACTTCTATATGTGCTCATATCAGTGACCCTCAAGTCTTACCATTACCAACACCTCTCTAGTTTTATCTCAATGCTACACAACATGATATTCTTCCTCAACTCCTCACTCATCAATTGATCAAATTGCCATCTACTCATTCCTATCCTCCTTATCAGCTTGCAAAATACCAAGGTCACCCATATTGTAATTATCATTGAATTAATGGGCATAATGGCAATGATTGTTATGCTCTAAAACAACAAATCGTCCACATTAAGCATTATGGTCTCATTTCATTTGTTACAAAAAAAATTATTGCATGTGTTATCTCCAATTGCTAAATCCCAATGGGTTCCTAAATATGATCCCTCTATGTCTAGTGAGCATCATTCTATAATTGTTAATGTTCCTACTCTGAGTAAGTCAAGTGTCGCCTATTTGACCCATTCCGTCTCAACAAATTCCTCTCAAACTCATTCCAAACCCTCCTCCTCTCAATTCTTCTACCACGTCACCAAATCCAACTAAGCAACTTCATCTCAAAATCAGTCCAACCCCTCCTCCTCTCAAGTCTTCTATAGTGTTATCAATCCCACATAAGCTACCACCATTCAAGATCCCTCCCCATCCTACTCCACTTCCGCATCCAATTCATTTTTTCAAACAAATTATTCCTTATATTGATGGCCAAGACACATTTCAAGCTCCACTACCATGACATGGTCCTTTTTATATCACACACACACTAGGGGTCATCATGTTTTCTCCCCTTTAATCATTACTAATTATTTCTAATCTCTACACATACACATTACGCTCCGTGCTCTACATCTAGTCTCTCTTACACACATTGATACACAACTTGTATCATCATTACCCTATGACACACTATAGTTCCATTACTCATAATCAATGTTGAGGGTATAAATCTGAAATGAACCTCACCATCATTCACTTTGCATGCTCTCTCATTCATGATCTATCTTTATAGCACACACTTTCAAACCATTTTCCGATGACGCACTCTTGTTCTATGGTTCATTCTTGATTATTGAGGGTCTTTTATAAATGAACCTCATCTCATACACATCCTCTAGTGGGTATGTTGTTCCTATCCATCTTCACACATTACATACCATCCCATTCACACTCATAAAATTTGCATATCTTGGTTGCATCTACTCTTGCTAGCTTATTCTACTTACATATACACTTTGTTTTCCATACTAGACAAATAATTAGTATGTCAATATCTTTTTATATACACATGCAAATTCACTTGGTATTTTGGGGTGAATACAGTTCTCTTACAGGTCCTTACACACTATAATGATTCTTGGCATTTTACCTCTTACCAAAGTGCCACCGAGGCTCCTAGGGGCATCTACTTTCTCACATATTACAGTGTTATTATTTCATTACTTACTTACTTCTTATCACACTACTTTCCATTGGTACATACATGTTTTGACATACTTTTTATCTCTCTAACATGTTAACGGGTGCTTCATGTGCAACATTGGCTTTGCAGGACTATTTGCCACCATGGTTGTCTCGATATATTTTTCATGACATAATTTGCCATTGTATGTCATTGTTTGTGGGCTATGTCCTATGTCTTGTTTGATCACTATTTGTATGCTTTGGCCACTTCGGCCCTAATTGTCTTGTGACATTATGAGCGATGTCCCATGTTTGAAACCCACTTTTTGTGGTCCATCTTGTATGCACATTTTCTTGTTACATTGTTTTTCTATGACATGTTTGCTACTTTTTTATACTAACACATGTATCTAGCCATTGTTTTACATGTTCCTTGGTTTCTACTATGCACATTCCCTACCCCTTATAGGGATACAATTTAGAATAACAGCATAAGGGCCTCTCTTTTAGGCCACATACTCCTACCGACTTCACATACACCCAAAACGAGGGGACATACATTGGGTGAGAAAATAAACCCTTAAATCATCTTAGAGCTACATCACAAGACAACACAACATGAGAACATAGTTACACAATGACCCAAAATCTAACTTGGATCCTTAGCACAACACAAACACCAAGGCCTCAGAATCAAACAATAGCACCAGGTGCTTGTGTCCTCCCTAAGTGTTAATTTCCTAGGGGCACATACATTCATCTTATTAGATCATCACAATTCACAAAATCCTTCGATTAATTCTACAATTACAGAACATTCCTCTAGTTACAACATGCATGCAATCTCATTTTCAATCAAAACAATCAAGGCATATTCGTAACTAATTAAGGACATTAGTAAGAAAACAGGGACACACCATCTGCAGTGGTGCTTATCGAGCAGATTCATCGAAGGAGAGTAACACTAGACCTCTCTCCCCAACACTTACTCTTGGCATGAGATTGCCCAAAAACTCGCTCTTGGCCTGAGATCACCCAAAAACTCACACTTGGCGTGAGATCACCCAAAAAACTCACACTTGGCATGAGATCACCCATAAAACTCACATTTGACATGAGATCACCCAAAAAACTTGCTCTTGGTGTGAGATCACCAAAAAAATCACTCTTCACAACATTTTCGAGACACTTTTCTATCATTTTACACTCTTTTTCATCAAGTGCACACTTTCCTTTACTCACTTTTACAATACTTTTACATACTTGTACACACTTTTTATTTATTTATCATATATATGATTTTGACTACATTATTTCTCTTCTTTTTACATGTCCGTCCTTACAAGAAGTAAAGCAACCACAAGCAAAAAAAAGGTACAACACAGTACAATGCATATGCTTCACCCCTAGGGTCACTTTATCTTCCTAGTTTTCATGTTTCATTTTTTCACTCATTTTATACTTCATTTGTCCACTTGGCATGCTTTTCGCTGCACTCTCTACATGATCTTAAGGTACACATCTCTTATCTACTTTATTTTATCTAGTATTCACTCAACAACATAAATTGGGGGCAAATGTAGACACAAAATCATGCACTTGGGTACATTTCTAGGTCATAAATACATACTAGCATTCATATGATTTCTCAATAAGAAAACTAGTAATTGACAACTTTCCTTAGCCTCTTTTTTCTGTTTTTATTTTCTATTTGGTCTTACACACCCTACAACCTAGTCGGTATTTTACTTATTTATATTTTATGGCTCCAGACACGGTTCCCGGCTAAGATAGGAGCGCCTGTGCGCCGCCGACCTTTTTCCACCTTACTCACTTCTTTTGGGTCTATTTTATCTTTTGGGCACCTTTTTCACTTATGGGTTAGCCTTCCAATTGTCAATTATGAAATTCAAACAAGGGAATCATATAAATACATAGCTATGTGATCAAAGTATGTGATAAAACACAAGGACCAAGCACTAAGCATATATTATCATCACCTAAGCTTGCATCCAAAGGCACCTAAAGCACTCTAAAACATCCATCTAGCATCCACTCAAGGGATAAGGGACTACATTTTCTACATACACAGCATAAGAAGGGTAAGTTCTTTATTCCATCCACACATTCTACTACATTGCTAAATTTAGCTACTGCACCAGTTGTCATGCAATTTCACAAGGGCATCCTAGAACACTATTTTATACACACACTCACTAGAACTACATGGAGTCTGAGATGTAGTACGATGCTGCTCGATCGTAAGTTCACTCTTAGGGTGACCATCGGGGTCAGTTTTACTCCCCATATTGCATCTTTATTTTTATATTTGATGTGGTTTGTGGGTTTTTGTAGGTGAAATTCTATTTTTTCTTACAGGCACCTCAATGACCATTGTGTGATCATCGGTGCGATCAACACGAAATATTTGCAACACTTGTACAACATAGTAAAAATTAGGTTCGACCCTTTTCATAGTCACAAGCACCTGAAGCTATCTCCAGCTCCCATGTGCCCCTGTTCTGCCATGGGCACCCGTGTCTAGCCTTATTCTTACAATCTAGAACTTATCCTAGTCATTTATGACATTGTTCACTTCATGTTCAGTAGTTTTCCAATTTCAGAGCACTTCTGAATCAAGTGTAAATCAACTAACTCATTATTTCTATATCTCTTGCTTAGGGTTTCATACTTACTTATTTACTTGTGTCATAGTGTAATTAGTAGTTATATATGATAGTTTACATCAATTAATCTGTAATTAGGGTTTAATAATAAATCTATTTTGTTAAATCACCTTGTAGCTTCTCACCCACTTGTGACAATCAACAAACATGGTGGCCCAAAAATAACCATCCCTAGTCATTTTTGTTAAAGGTGGTTTAGGGATGAAAATGACCACCATAAAATCCTTGAGATATTTTTCAATGTTGTTTGGTTCAACACACCTAAGCATGACAACATCATTTTTCTCTTAAAGATAAACCCATCAATGAACGTCTTGGAACCCGAAATGTATTTTTTTCTTTTTATTGAAAGTAAAAAGTAGTTCTCCTATGTGAAAATAACTCATCATGTCTTAGAACCAAGTGTTTTATACACTTTCCTCTATTGCAATTTTTTTTAGCTAGATCCATACGATTCTAGAGAAGGCCATAAATCTTTATCCAAGCATTGATAAAGTTCTTTGTCTCTTATCATCTTGGTGGATTTGATTTCCACATCACACGGCATGATTTTAAAGTTGGAAATAGGAATTTTATCTTAGGAAATTCTTGAAGAACTCCAATTGTTCTTAATGTCATGTTTTTATAACCCAAACATCCAAAAGAAGGTACTATTGTGTCAATATAGGCTTAAAATAATAAGGAAGGATTGTATATATTATTTTTAGCTCTAGTTACAATTTTTTATCACCAAGAAGTCTTATAAAAGCTCCAAAGGTGTTTTGTTCGGCTCCAGAGATGTTTTGCCAAGCTCAAAGATGAGTCACTAAGCTCCAGAGATGAGTCAATGTGCTCTAGAGATGAGTTCCCGAGCTGAGATGTATTTTCGAGCTTCGGAAATGTATTTCTAAGCTTCTGGAGATGTTTTTGAGATCCGAAGATGTTCCATTGAGCTCTGAGACCCTGCTCACCTTATTTTCAAATTGTTCTACAACTATGTATAATAACTACTATTTTTAGTAATGAATAAATTAGTATTACTGAAAAATAGCATACCTATCAATGCGTGAACTTTTCTAGATTGATTGAGTGAGCCTATCTCTAAGTTGAATATTTCTTTTATGAATTATTATTATTTTGTTTCAAAAATATTGTAATAATCCATACATTTTAGGGATGCATTTAAAATGTGATGATCTGAAGGAAATATTTAATAAAATCAATTAGAGATTGGATCATATAAATATGAATCCACCATGCTAAGAAAGGGGATCACTGTTATTCTATAAAAAGAAAATATTGCATTATCAGATTATGTACTATCCTTTTAATTTTGAATAAAGAACTGGAGTTGTTTAGTTTTATGTGATTTTGCACATATCATCCACCTTCAAGGGAGAGTTGGGCCTACTTGATGGGAATTTGAGACTGCGGAATAGTGCTATGATTTAATAACAAATAAAATCATGCACACATGATCTAAACAATTCCCCACAAAATCTACAGGAGTGGAAGTATAAACTAGAATAATCCAAATCACACAAAGGTACACACACATAACAAACATGTACCGTGGTTCACCCAATGTGGGTTATGTCCACTAAAGATAGAGATCTCATATATATAACATAACAAGAAATTACAAACCAACTCTTATGTACAAGAGTACATGTATCTCTAAAAGAGTATCTCCTCCTCCCAGCACCTCCACTCGGATCTCGCATGAGTACACCGAACCATGCCTCCATACCACCACATGTGTCTCCTCCGAACTCTAACCAAATCTATCTCGAGTGCACTATAACCGTGCCTCTGAAACACCACCAAATCTCACATACCTAAAGCTACCCTGCATCTGCCACTGTGCAACTAAGCTTGATCACATGGATCTGCAATACAAGATCTCACTACATGTGGATCTACAAGAATGAGCAATAACAAGATCTCACAACAACCTGTGGATCTAACAAGAAGAAACCCTAAGTGCTTTGCATACTATGCAAGCCATTACATGAGACTAAACAATACAAAGGAAATACAGTGTCATCTTCTCACCAACAGTGTACCTGCACTTTCCTTTTGTTCAGCTTCTCCCCATGGAGACTTGTCTTCATGTAACTTGTTCTTTCTTTCTCTTCTTCTTCTTCATCCTCACAATCTAGGAGAATCAAGGATCTAATTCAATCCTTCTCTTAACTCTACTTCTAAACCCTAACTTTCATGCTTATATAGCGTATATAAACTTAGGGCACTTTTCCATGCGATTACATCCAATAAATCTACTTTAATGCTAAAGATAGATTTAATTCCCGAGAGTTAATTAAAACATCATTGCACATAGGTAACCGATGCTGGTTAGCCTTAACCGCAGACCCGATTCCTACTTGCTCGACGATGATGTCGGTCCCGCTTGACCGATGTTGGTCTGGGTAACCGATGTCGGTTCCCCCTTGATGATGATGGTTGTTGTATATTCCAAAGAACTTTGTAACGCATGCTCCAGTGAAGATATTTATCTCCACAACCTAACAATCTCCCACTTGGAGATAAATTGTTGAACCTTTGTACCTGTACCTGTACATCACCGTCCTCTACACACCATGAAGACCATCTATTCTTTCCTTCAACAATTCTCTCAAAAAAAAAAACTAGGAAGATCAAACCATCTTCTCAAACCAAGAAGATAAAAAAATGACTTACCAAAGACCTGCATGAAGCTACTATTGATTTGTGATAACCGAGCTATCCATACATCAAGCTCCCACTAAATCATAACACCAAGCCTCTCATGCAACCAAGCCATCATGACTAACACACCTGCAAGAGCTCCCACTCAAACTGAAATACTGAGCTTCAACTGCAACCATAGCCATACCTATAAAACCAACCATGTTATTCATCCATCTATCCATGTCTCCATGTAACCACCAATGCAACTGACCATAGACAAGTCAAACTAGAATATGCATAAGCAAAAATGAGATCCTGGGTCAAGACAGCCCAAATGAGTTCTACATGCAACCTGTGGTTAATTACTCCACAACACCTACACAACTCAAAGAATCCAAATCTTTGCATTCTACAAATCCAACCCTGCATAAATAACTAGCATGTCCAAGACATTCATCTATAGATAACATACCTATTAAGGAGTAACATAGTAATAAGAGGAAATACAAACATCCCCTACTCATGCTCAAGGCATATAAACTGTGCTCATAGGAATCCATGTGCAAATCAAACATCTGCATCATCATAGACTCACAAAACTGAATCTATCCACATGTATAAACTCACCTATACATCCATCCATATCACCAGCTCTCCAGAAGTTCCAAGTCTGTCACCGACTAACTCCAAAAGCTGAATATAAATCTTGTGCTCATCAATGTCAATAACAAATAACCATGCTAAACCATGCTACTAATAAATAGTGCAAATACCAACAAACATGTCATCAACATACTCTACACAATCAACCAAGATGAAAGCAAAACAAGGGCACCATCTAAAAATGGTAAATAAACACTGTTGTCAAACTGACCAAACCGACCAGAGTTTCCCTAACTCGACTCTGGTCACTTCCTAACCGACATTGGTCTCTGTAACAGTAATATTTTCTCCTTTAACCCTTAAAACTCTAAAAATTGTTCTATCATCTTCACCCAGCTGAATCTAACCATCAACTATAATCCCATAGGGATATCCAGGCACCACAAAAATAAACTAGAAGTGACATCACAAAGCAATAAACTCAATATACCTGCAAATCCATGACTCCCTCCAAAACCAACTAGTGCCTCTGCCACTCTGAATAGTAGCAATCTCCCCTCACTCTACATGTGCATCATGTATCCAATCCTATAATGCCAACAACCATGGCTTGCTCCCACTGAACATGAAATTCCTGCAGCCTCTAACACCAAGCTCAAAAGATAATATGTCAATGAGAAATAAAACCAGATGAAATAAAATATAAAATGATTCCCTTCTTATCAAAGAATACTTCTACATCACAGAAGTTTGGACTTCTTGTGAAGTAGGTGAATCAACTTCTTTTCATCATGTGTACTCAACATCTTTCATTACTTGCAACTATGTCTAACCATGAATTTTCATTGAGGATCTCATCCTTAGACTAGATATCCTTGTCCTCAAGATTCCACACAACCGGGAAATAAAAGTCAAACAACACCAAGAAACCATGGTGTAAATATGTGCACACTATCCAAACATAATATCAGTTGCTCCAAATGAAAATAAAACATGAATCATATAGAGATACCTGACCCAAAGTCTCACTAGACTAACCAAGCCAAATCCGTCCTCTTTCTGATCCAAACATTGAAGTGATCAACATTGTTTCTTCTTGTACACACTGTGTAAGAAACATGATCCTCCAAAACAAGACACTGAACCATCCATGCCCTCTACCGCTGAAAAAACCCCATACATATAAGTTGCCACAAGGACCAACCACGGTCAGCTGACCAGTACCAGTTCCTTTGTGACCGACCTCGGTTCTTAAACCGATGTCAATGCTGCTGGAACGAACCCAATGCCACACAATTTGGCATAGAACACCACACCAGGTGCCTACTTCGACCAAAGTCAATAGTTCGGTCTGAGCCAGTCATTTCAAGAAGCATCCAAATCTCATACAAAAAACAATACAATAAATCCATGCAATAAATTGCATCAAGATGAAATACATCACCTTACCAACACCAAGATACTCAACCACATCTTCAACTAAACTAAAGTACATGCTTCTCTGATGGAAGCCCCATCTTTGTTCTATGCTACTACCTCTCTACCAAATCTCGTGCATCTAACTACACCAAGGATGCATACCTGCTCCTTTTCTCTATCTAGATCTGCAATCCAAAACCATGCATGTGTAATTAAACCATACACTGTAAAACCAAGATAAAACCATACCTCAATAATCCGGATCTGTAATCTAACCAACATGTTTGTGCCTCCAAGAACCAAGGACACCTCAGCAAACAAGATACATTCCATGCATCTTCTCAATTTTTTAGATCTATGATTTCCTATTTAAAACTAGGCTGCCCAGTAACCAACCACGGTCACCTATTACCGACCATGGTTAACTCAGAATCGACCAAGGTTAACTCAGAACCGACCACGGTCACACCACCGCCAATGTCAATTGCCACTTAATCGACGTCGGTCACTGTGTTCTCCAGAAACCTTACACTTCCATCTCCCACTTGAGATTCAATCTCTTCTTACAATTTTCACATCAAGTAAAATAAACCCTACTCTCATACATGTCAGTAATAACTACTAACAAAACCATGAAGCAAACCCTTGCTCAAAAACTAAATCCATCGCTCTGATACCAGTTGTTGGGAATTTGAGACTATGGAATAGTGTTATGATTTAATAACAAACAAAATCATGCACACGTGATCTAAACAATTCCCCACAAAATCTACAGTAGTGGAAGTATAAACTAGAATAATCCAAATCACATAAAAGTACACACACATAACAAGCATGTACCATGGTTCACCCAATGTGGGATATGTCCACCAAAGATAGAGATCTCATATATATAACATAACAAGAGATCTCATGTATCTCTACAAGAGTATCTCCTCCTCCCAAACCTCCATCGGATCTACCTGAGTACACTGAACCATGCCTCCATACCACCACTTGTGTCTCCTCCAAATCTCTAACCAGATCTACCTGAGTGCACTACAACCATGCCTCTGAAACACCACTAGATCTCACATACCTGAAGCTACCCTACATCTACCACTGTGCAACTAAGCTTGATCACATGGATCTGCAATACAAGATCTCACTACATGTGGATCTACAAGAATGAGCAATAACAAGATCTCACTACATGTGGATCTACAAGAATGAGCAATAACAAGATCTCACAACAACCTGTGGATCTAACAAGAAGAAACCCTAAGTGCTTTGCATACTATGCAAGCCATTACATGAGACTAAACAATACAAAGGAAATACATTGCCATCTTCTCACCAACAATGTACTGCGCACTTTCATTACGTTCGCTCAACTTCTCCCCATGGAGACTTGTCTTCATGTAACATGTTCTTTCTTTCTCTTCTTCTTCTTCATCCTCTCAATCTAGGAGAATCAAGGATCTAATTCAATCCTTCTCTTAACTCTACTTCTAAACCCTAACTTTCATGCTTATATAGGCATATATAAACTTAGGGCACTTTGTCATGCGATTACATCCAATAAATCTACTTTAATGCTAAAGATAGATTTAATTCCCGAGAGTTAATTAAAACATCATCACACAGGTAACCGACGTTGGTTAGCCTTAACCGTGGCCGGTTCCTACTTGCTCTGACTGATGTCGGTCCTTCCTGATCGATGTCGGTCTGAGTAACCGATGTCGGTTCCCCCTTAACCGATGATGGTTGTTGTATATTCCAACAACTTTGTAACGCATGCTCTAGTGAAGATATTTATCTCCACAACCTAACACTACTCTATCCGAGAAGAGGTTGGATTTTATATTTTTGATGATTTGTTATTAGTATTAGCTTAACTAATATTTAATTCAATTTGTGCAAGAATTAGGAATAAGAAAACTTGTAGGAAAAAATAAAATTTAACAAATCGTAATTATTTCTTTCATTTCCACGAAAGTTTTTTTGTTTCTAAGAAAGTGTGTTACATTTCCAAGAAAGTGTGTTTCATTTCCAAGCAAAGAGTATTTACTTTTTGCAATAGGATTAGTCCTCTATAATGGTTAAAGTAAAAACTTGATTTCAATCTTGAATCTGGAGTGGAAGTGTGTGCAATTTGTAGAAGATTGTGTGGATTACTTTTGTTGTAACATTCATACTTTAGACTTTTTGTGTTTTAGCTCAAAATTTAGGTAGCCTTTCATACTATTAATTAAGATCAAAACCCTAGGTAGTATTGTAGATTGTTGTTAAAATTTTCCCAGATCGATACTTAAAAATGGCAATTTTATAAATCTACAATAATCCTCATCGAGAGGATAAGGGGCAAAATGAATTTAGATTTTATTTTATTTTACACAAGGATCCTCAAGATTATCTACAATGGATTAAGGCTTGTAATAGGGTTAAATTTGGCAAAGGGAATATTAAAGGGGCACCATCCATCCTTGGTATTAAGTACCATTGAAATTGAAGTTGTTGCACATTTTTTCATCTCATATTAGCCAAATGAGGTATTAAATAATATTAGTCATCACTCTCATCCCCTTTAGAGGCCATCCAAAAAAAATTGTACCTTTCATCCATTCTACCTCTATTTACATTGTTACTAAGGATTACTTAAGTCAATTGAGAACACAAACTATAAGTAACAAACTAAGTGTCATTTCAAATCATCTCCAATCATCGTCTTCCATTGATAGGTTGGAGATTCATTAAAAAAAAAAATTGTATTTTCTTAAATTTAATAGATTAGGTGTTAATACATTCCAAAACTCCTAAAATGAAAACAAAGGTTTAGAGTTAGTGTAGATTGAGCTAATTATTAATTTTTTTCTCTAGATTCTCTTTTATACTTAAAATTAAATTTGAGATCTTAGATTTTATATTATGATTTCATTTAAATGATTGAAAATTCATTCAATATCATCAAAAATCCATTTAAGATTAGAGTTCTTGCAGCTATGAATTATTTCTTTAAAAAGGATATTTTTTATCTTGCATTCACATTCATAAAACTAAATACTCATTTTTAGTAGCATGCTCATTTATATATATGGAAATTTCTCTACATCTCATTTAGATTTAGATATTTTGAGTTCATTGCCAACATTAGAAAGAAAAAAATCACTCGTATTCTTTGAAATAAATTAAAAAGAAACCCAAAATTGTATAGAGTTAGTTTGCATCTCTTGTTTTGGAATAGATACTACATGTGTGAATATGAAAATTAATATGAATTTGAATTTCTAGCAATATATTAACTTTAAGATTCATATGTATAAATATAAAAACATAAATTAAAAAAATATTTGTTTTCATTATTAAATCGTCCTTGCATCTATTCAAACAAAACAAAACAAACAACGCATTTCCTCTTACAAACAAGTTATTTTCCCTCACAACAATAAGATGAACATCTTTGTAATTTATTACCTCCTTCGAATAAAAATGGAAAGCTACTTAATTTCAAAACATTAATAAATTGCATCTATAAAACCCTCATTCGATCTTCAATCAACTACATAACTCTTGATCTAGCTACATACAAATGTAGGACTACTCCTCACACTCTTGACATATTTCTTAGCAGAGTAGGAAAGTTCCCACATGTTTCCGATCCTTTTTAAGTAAAAGACATTCAATAAGATATTGATGAAGAACTCAAACAAGAGGTATTACTCACAACCTCTCTCCCACACATCATATAACAATTTCGTGTTTAGACACATAAGCCTTGCCCATAAGAGCACAAATCAATGATAAAATATGTGTTCTTCGCCGCCAACAAGCCAACCTTCAAATCTAATCTACTTCTTCATTTTTGGTTCTAGTCTCATCCCATTCTCATTCACTACCATGTATGATCATTTGGTGGCAAGATCAATAGAGAAAAGTGGGAAGTTTACAAAAGTAATCTAACCTAATTTTAACCCATTTAAAGAAAGTGAAATTGACCAAGAGTTATGTAATATAATCACTCCATATTAAAAAATCTAAACTACATTTAACATTTGGCATTTCATATTCTAGTTGAAGCATAGGATAGTTTCTTATTTTACAAGAAAGGATCATTTGTAAAAGAAAGGTTGATTATTCAAACCTTGAAAGTGACAAAATTCATTTATTGTAAGAAGACTGATTGAATTAATTTAGAAAAGTAGGAAAAGTGGTACCCATTATGCTAATTTCACCCTAAATAGGTTTCGGACCAAATTTTATAGTAAAACATGCTCTTTTGGAAACTATATTTTACATGAATTCCAATGAGTACAAATGAGGAGGACTAATATATTTCTAGATGTGAAATTTTAATCCCCTCAAACTAGTTAAATTTGTTAAGTTTGCATTGAAGGGGGTCTATCTAGCACAACAAGAAGAAAAATTTCAAATTAGCATAAATTTTGCATACAGTGGCGAAAATTATCATATGACAAATCATTTTTCATGAAATTTAGTTTTTGAAGACTATGATCATTTTTTAGTTTTTTCATCTCTGCATATAAGTTTATATTGAAAATGGAGAAACTAGGCTTTCTAATGTACTCTAGGTGTATTTTCAATGGAAACCGACACCCTTCTTTTGGGTGAAATTTGATGATCTTCAAAACCATAAATGTAAAATTATTTCCCACCGGTCATGGTTTTGGAGATGGTGTAGTTGCACTTTAGGGTTTACAAGTATTTAGGGACTCGATAAGTTTCGATATGTCCAAATCGGAGGTTAAAAGACACATCGAGGTCAAGGATAGTTCCCCTTCTTCGATATCTATTTTCTTGGATTTTGAATTAAATTTTTGACTAATAGTTTTAGTAGGTGTAGTATATGTGCTTTTTTCACTTTGATCTTGTGGTGTTGCAGCTTTTTATGTGTTAAGTTTTTGTCTTCTTTCTTTGATCCTTAATGAGTAGACAAGGTTGATGTGATTTGTTTTGTAGATGCAAGGAGTTCTCATCTCTCATCTAATAAAGAGAAGAGACTTACAGTGTTAGAAATTTGTTGTTATATTTTTCCATAAGTTACAATATTCAAGATTGTACATCCGACATGGCCTGTGGGGTCCGAGGTGTCACTTCAACTAGGGGGTTTGGGGCCGCCCTCAAGAAAATTTTAGGGTCCCTTTATAGAATTTTGGGCCCATATAGATGATAAAACCTATGTTATTATAGGTGGTTAGATAACTCATGTTTATGGGGAACCATTATGGGTTGTATTCTTGGCCCATGGTTTTGGTACCCATTGTCTTCGTAATACCACTATGACAGCTTACATACTAATGTGCTACATATAGTTGGACATGCAATAGGATAGAGCAAAATTGTGAAGTATGTTATTGTATGGTAAAATGGTTGAGTTAATACAATAAGGAAGATAAGTTATTACACTAGGTTTTCCCCGAAAGGATTTCAAAAGATAAATATTGTGTATGTCATTTCTCTATTTTCTATTTATCTCAAATATTCTATGAACTATTGCTTCTCTAGTATTTTTTATTAGATCGAATTCTATTCAACCGCTGGCCTTAAATAAATCATTGGTGATTATACGAGATGACATGGGTTTCTTAAGCATTGGAAGTATTGAGTAAAGGGTTGTCACAATGGTTGTTAGGAATAAGGGAGATGTTCCATATAAAGTATGGGAGAATCATTAGATGGGTTCCTATGTGATATTGTATGCGGACCAATGTAGTTGAGTAGAATTTGATTGCATTTATACTACACTACAATACAAAATGGTTAGATACGAAGGGTATTCTCATGTAATTTGGATGCTCGCATAGTATGTATCATTCATGTAGGGTGTTCATCATCATGCCACAACTTGCAGGGTAACGGGCTTCTAAGGGAGGGAAACGACATACGTTCATCAGTATCATAATGTGCATTATGTTAGATTGCAAGTGTGGTATAGACTGTAAAAATATCACAATTCTAATCTCTATATCATCCTCTTCTACGCCCCTTTGGATCAAGATGAGTTTATTGTATTTATGATCCAAAGTTCATTTAATGTATTTTTATAGGGGCGTGTATCTCTTCTTGAGACACCCACCTTGTTTTAATTGATATTAGATTTTAGTAGTAATTTAATGTGATGTATTAATTAGTTAGTAGGGTAATTATGTTTATTGGAAAGTAATGGGTAGTTGAGTCTTGTATGCAAACAAACATGATAACTTGTTCTTAGCAAGTACATAAAAGCATGATGTAACCCAATGTTTTTTTAATGAATAAAGTACATATTTATTTTGTCTCACTTATATTTTCATGTGAACTGGGTATTGTCAAGTGACCTAACATTTGAAGGCGATGGCTATTCTCCCGATAGAATGCACCATGCCCCCATAAAAGACATACATGACCATGCATGGGTGGGTCCCATGGTCGGGTGTCATATCATAGGCATATTTTTTTAATATATGAGTTTGATAATGTATGGTTGCATTTGTGAAGTTGCAGCTCAATTGGTGGGAATGTGCACACGGTCCTAGTTCGAATCTCACAACTAAATGCAATGTATTTTTCAACAATGTTGAAAAAAAAGTGTTTTTTACAACAAAAAAATCGAAAAAAACTAAGTGTGGGTGCGCGTGACACGTGGCATCGATGGGTGCATCAAAAATTTATGGGGGCATGGTGCATTTTATTGGGGGAATAGCCATCGCCACATTTGAATCCCTAAAGCATTTGAACATGGTCATTAAATTAAGTTTGACATGTGTGCAAGTTTCCATAAACATGTCCTACTATTCTGTCAACTATAAAGTTTTGGTCAAGTTTCTTTATTTACATTTATTTTAAGGTCTTCTTCGCATTATATGTTTCTAATGTATGTCTCCAAAATTGCTTTGAATAAAACATTCTTCTAACTTGTAAAATTATTTACATTCCCAAAATATTCTTTTATACAATTAAATCCATATTTATTGGTTTATATTTGTTAAAATATAAATTGCAATGAAATATATATGTGGTTAATTAAATTGCATTGTTAATGTAGTACCACTTTTCATGTCTACCCATATCTTATCCTCGTCATGGAAAACGATATATTACATGATAAAAATGAAACCTCAAAATAATGTATGTTATAGTAATTATTATACTAACAAGCATAATCTATAATAGTAGCTAGGAGGGGTGCAAAGTGGTGGAGTGTAATAGTGTGAGATGTCAATAAAAATAGTTAACTTTAAATATGACAGTCTATTTGATGACATATGATGATTTTTATTCTTATTTGGAGAATGTGATCGAAAAATGATGATATCTTAGACATATGGTAGAGTTTGGAACTCCAATAATACAAAAAAATTTAACTCAATACGATAATATAACCATAGCAAAACCATAAAGCACGGTGCATTTTTAAAAGAAAATAATAATTTAATTAATAAATTTAAAATATATATAAATTGTAATAGATCATTGTAAAAGATGACATAACTTTAGGGATGAAGCCCTCAATTTATATGTTAACATCTAATATCACTCAACAAAACACGGTGATTGAAACGAAGGTATACGTGATATATAGTAATGATCATTTTAGTTTATTCTATTGCCAAACTTGGAGGTAGGGTAGATCTTTATTCTTTTTTAATAAATTTAATAGTTTTATAATTTTAAAATTGTGTTAAAACAACTAGGTTAACGTACACTATTTTTATGGTGTTGTTGGTAATAAAATGTTCAAAAATGTGAATTAAGAATATAAATACAAATCTAAAAATATGTGTTGCATGTTTCTTGATATTTACTTTGCTTCCCTAGTATTTTGTCATAGTTATAGTCTCGTTTTGTTGTGAATTTTGTAGTTTTATTTTATTTTTCATAATTTAAATTAATTAATTGTTATTTATATCGTTCTTTACCTTTTATTTTTGGTAAATGATTTTGTGTGTTTTTTTATTTTAGTGTAATCTATTATATTTAACATTTAGAAAAGTGTAAGGTGTATATTTTGATAGATACTAAAAGGGGATGAATGATGTTGAAGTTGGTAGTTCTTTGTAGAATGAATGAAGTGTTAATAGAAAAGCCTATCTCTTTATCGTGCAAAAATAAACACACAATGATACTCAACAACCCCAACAACCAATATTTAGTCAATTATTTGTTTACCCATCCTCATAAAATTTGAAAAAAACTTATGACTTGAATATGAACCTATCTCAATGAAAAAACTTAATATAAATTTCAACATAAAAACATTATCTACACAACTTTATCCTTATTCCGATGCAATAAACTCCTCTCATCTCATGAACCTTATTAAAATATGTCATCCCATCTAAGGTATTTTTTGTTTTTTTAAAACTTAACACCCACTCTCAAAGATTCTTCGGAAATTGTGTAGAAATACTTAGGTAGAAGTTAGATTCCTAAATGGGGTCACGGGTTGCAAGCTCGTACCAGCCGACAAAGTCTGTGAAATCTTAAAAGCTCGGATCGTCTTGACCGACCATGATTGGATTGATTCTAAACACTTTCTAAGAAATACTTTTAGTACTTACAAGTTACCGCATAGTACTTCCCTAGGTGGTAAAATAGACCTCGCTGAGGTAGCAAACTTTTAGAGCGCATTTTAAAGTCTACTTGCACCACTACCTCCATTGGTTCATTGAAAAATAAGTCATGATTAAAAAATGGACCTTTACTTAATTAGGTTTTAATGAAATATCAACAATAATTTATATTTATTCAAAAAAATTATATAATTTGAGATTAATTACAAACGATATAATCTTATAATACTCTCACATATTTTATCAATTTAATAGTTTATTACACAACACACAATTGCCTACAAGCTTATCAACATATCGATATCATAATATTGCACAAACGATTAAATCATTCCCATAGTTTACACAAATCTCTATATATGTAGTGCTCTAGATTGTAAACGTATCTTGAAGGTATCATCATTGGCTCCCATTTGTGATCCTAAGACTATCACTTTTGTAACTCCCGCTATCTAAAAATTGGGCTTTTTATAGTTAGTTCATGCACACCCTATTTCAAGAACTTTCTACGTGACAATCTAATGACTTTATGGTTTCACATGTGTCTAATGACTTTATGGTTTCATATGTGGATGTGCAGATCATGGTACGCTTCCTTGTAATGTGAGCCTTTGAAATGTTTGATACATTACCACACATGTTTTGAAGGTTTCCCGATTTCACACCGTATTTTAGTCAATTGTGTAATGGATGTGCTTCTACACTAATACTTGCAAGCTTTGGGCCACCCCAAACAATGAGGACACATAATACAAAGGTTCCACGATGCATGTCATGCATTCGACTCTTGACAAGACCTTCCATGAATCACATCCGTGCTCTATGTCATAGGATATTGGTTATCCAATTTCGAAAGACTACTAAGTGATTAATGAAGTACAATGAACCTATATCGATCATTCTAACAATATTACACACAAATATTTACAACGAAACATATTCACCATCAACAAATATGTACAAAAACATAACATATGTGTGTAATGCAATAGTATGCAAAAACACTACGGATAACTAAATTTGTGCATTACTAGACTTAACTTATTCTCCAAATCTATCATATTTTTAGTTGATGCAAGATTACATGTGAGCTTGAATGCTCCTACATCATACACTTAATGTAAGAAAATGTGTGAGCATGGTGCTCGCAAATGGGGGCTAGAAGGTGGAACCACCCTTTCAACCGTAGGCTAGGTTGTAGAACCATCCCTTCGCCCTTTTAGTAAGGTCTCATAGTGCTTGCATGCCAATGTGTAATCCTAGTCTTCCAACTATAGGTGATAGTTGGGTATGTGACTCGCCTCCTCCATCAAATGCGCTTATGTTGACTCATACCATAACTATTCCCTTCCTTAGGTTGGCTTTGAGATGTAGCATTCCTTCTCCTAAAAGGCATGACATCTTTGTGCCATGTTTCCTCCTTTGTTGTGTTACTACATACACTTCTATTGTCTACATGATATCACTCTTCATCTTAACGACATCACCATCTTGTCAATGTTTTTCCTACCCTTCTATATGCTCATCTTTTTCATACACCCTTAAACCATTGTTTTCCATCTCCGCCAACCACGTCTCTTCCTCATCCATTAATATATCTCTTGAATCAATGAGTTCATGTCATTTGTCTGATTTCTAGTATTCATGATGCTTTTATGCACCAACTCTTCCTCTATGTGTTATCCTCTACCCATTGACACTTCATGGAGAATAAAGTCTTATCTTCCGTTTCTACATAAATTGCCTTAGGCTTGGATTTTGGTATGCACACTTCTCCTTCACATCCTTTTTCCCTATCACCTTTGTTTAACAAAAACTCTATCCTCTCTACTACTTACTCTATGACAACTTTTGTGTTATTCTCTTTTGTTGCTCATATCAGCAACATCAAATAACTCTATCAAATTTTTATAACACAAACTTCTTCACTCTCTTTATCTATGTCCGTTGTTTCAATCTTACCATCATCTTCATCCAAGAACTTGAACATTTTCTCAATTACCTTCACCTCTTTTGTAATAAAGAGATGGTCTTCCTCTTCTCCTTGGTCAAACATAATGCAACCACAATTAGGTGTAGTAATGAAATGATACCTTAGACCATGCATTTTTCAGAATATACAACAAAAATAATTTATATTTATTAAAAAAGGACTACATCAACATAAGACCAACCACCGATAATACAATTTTACACTCACGCACTCTACTAGCTTAATGGCCGATTTCAACACACAAACAAATAATTTTACATAGGCTTATCTAAACATCAACATCACAATGTTGCCCAGATTATTGAATGCCTCACACACTGTACTCAAAATTTTACACACATAGTACTCCCTACAACTACAACCTAGAATCTAAGTTTCTTCTAGAATTTGAATGCCTTTTCATAATCATAGTGGAGTGTTTATATAAAAGCACAATCACTATTTTTAATAGTCACTCAATGCATTAAGCTCATAACCATTTAACTATGTTGCAAATTTAACATGTTTGACAAGACCCTAAGGGCGTAATCATACTGAACTTAATGCAAACACAAGTCCGCCTAATGAACATAACTTAAATGCATCATCATTGGATCCAATTTATGATATTGAGGTTCTCATATCGACGATCCCCCATTTGCACCATCTACGAGCCACATGTGTATTTGTGTGGTAAGTCCACGCACACCTTGGTTTTATATAAAGTTATTTCCTTATTTTTAAAGGCATAAGATTGTCACAAGTAGTATATTATGAATTAATTAATAAACATTAATGTGTAAAATAGAATATAGCTTTTAATACAATGTGTGATATAGGAATAATGAAACAATTTCTTGAAACAAAAGGAGGAGAGAGTACTTAGTTGAATAAAAAGTTACAAAGATTATTTAGATGTGCGTAATGGTAAGGATCTCAAAGTGCTTTGTCTCTAAAACTACGACTCTAAATTGAACTGGTATGGAACAATATAGGTTTTGTTGGGGCATAATACGATTTGTTCCTAAGATGTACAAGTCTCGATGGAATTTATTAGAATTATGCAACATTTGGTGGTCATAAATGACCTAAAAATATGCTCCAATGTTTTGTGCTAGGGTTCGCCCAGGGTTCATTTTAAGACACCTCTAGAAAATTGTAGGTGGAAAGTACAGCCGCGAATATCCTGGAACCAGCTTTTAGGAAAGGTGAATTTGACAGTATTCCAAAACCAATTTTTTGCCAAGTTTTTCAAACTAGAGAAACCAAAGTTCCAGACACCGATGCACCTTTTGACGTGCGACAATACGACGTCAATAACCCTAGTTGACGTGCGTCAACACAATGTCAACAAACTCTATTAACACGCGTTAATGGACTCTATTAATGCACATTAATGGCCTCTCGCTGATGCACGCAATGGCTTCGCTGACGCGCATCAATGGCAGTATTCGCTAACGCGTCAATGGACTCTATTGATGCGCGTCGATGGCATCTGCCGATGCACGCCGATGGACTCTATTGATGTGTGTCAACAGATTCCATTGACGCGCGTCAACAGAGTCCATTGACGCGCGCCAACAGTCCATTGACGCGTTAGCGTTAGCGATGCCATCGACGCTTTATTTGCCTATAAATACCCTCCACCTTATGATTTTCTCGCTTTACACTTTCCGACTCTCGATTTTTTTATAGGAATAACTACAATGGTGACTTTAAGTGCTTCCCAACCGCAAGCTCAGGACAAAAATCAAGAAGAGAATCCAAAGGTCAATCCACAAGCAAGATCATCTACAGAATCCTTTGTGCCCCCACATCCATACTGTTTTAAAAATGTCTTCCGAATATAAAGATTTGATCGATGTGTGTGAGTTTACTGGGCTCATTGACATGCCCCATTTCGAAATAGATCCAGATATTTTGAATTACCTTCTCTCGTCCTACAATACAGAGGATGGCCTTTTTTATGTTACTCTGAATGATGGCTGAATGTTTCAATTTAGTATCGAAGCAAATGACATCCATCGGTTTATGGGCCTTCCATTCAAAAATTTACCAATTGTTACAACGAAGGAAAAACTCCTGGAAGATGACAAGAAATATCTTGAATCAACGTTCGGTTTCCATGTTGATTGTAAGTATAGTTCATTTTCATTCATCATTTTTATTTTGTTATGTCAGTACAATTTAGTGTTATAAATTTATATTAATTCCCACTATTTGGCATTTGCAGCTCATGTCAATAAATCCAGGCGTGGCATGGATACACAAGCAATTGCACACCACTTTCTTGTTTCAGTGATTTCATTTTTTCTATCCAGAATAGTTTTGCAGGGTCAACAAACAGATATACCAAACTGGGCCATTGCATACATAGTTGCCACTATCTCAAAACAAAAATTTGATTGGTGTAGCTATCTATAAAAAAATAAGAACTGACATATCAAATTCAAAGCTTTCAGAAAAACCCGTCATTTATTCCACAAACTATCTCCTTGGCCTTTATTACGAGGCACTTTTAAATTTAAAGGACAAACCAATTCCTACTTGCAGACCGATGAGGAGTTGATGAAGTTGTCAATTCCATTTGAAGAACAACCAGGTATAAACTATTTAGTTTTTATTTCAATTTTCGACATTACATTGAACATTTATTAACAATTTACGGTTTGCAGAGAAGATTTATTGAAGCCCTTCCTCGAAAAAAGGTGTTATTAAGAGGAAGAGGCCAACAACACGCTAAGGCTTCAGGAGACTCCCAATCTGAAATGGAAGCTCACTCCTCTCCGAACCCTCAAAATTTTGAACTCATTAAATGCCAGAGAAGTAATACCTTCTCATATATTATTTACAAATTCCAAATTCATATATAATTTGAGATTAATTACTTAACGATATAATCTTGTAATACTCTCACATATTTTATCAATTTAAGAGTTTATTACACAACACACAATCGCCTACAAGCTTATCAACATATCAATACCACAATATTGCAAACGATTCAATCATTCCCATAGTTTACACAAATCTCTATATATGTAGTGCTCTAGATTGTAAATGTATCTTGAAGGTATCATCATTGGCTCCCATTTGTGATCCCGAGACTATCACTTTGTAACCCCGCTATCTAAAAATTGGGCTTTTTTAGTTAGTCTATGCACACCATATTTCAAGAACTTTCTACGTGACAATCTAATGACTTTATGGTTTCACATGTGTCTAATGACTTTATGGTTTCATATGTGGATGTGCAAAGTATCATGGTACGTCTTCCTCAGTAATGTGAGCCTTTGAAATGTTTGATACATTACCACACATGTTTTGAAGGTTTCTGATTTCACACCGTATTTTAGTCAATTGTGTAATGGATGTGCTTCTACACTAATACTTGCAAGCTTTGGGCCGCCCCAAACAATGAGGACACATAATACAAAGGTTCCACGATGCATGTCATGCATTTGACTCTTACAATACCTTCCATGAATCACATTCGTGCTCTATGTCATAGGATATTGGTTATCCAATTTCGAAAGACTACTAAGTGATTAATGAAGTACAATGAACCTATCTCGATCATTCTAACAATATTACACACAAATATTTACAATGAAACATATTCACCATCAACAAATATGTACAAAAACATAACATATGTGTGTAATGCAATAGTATGCAAAAACACTACAGATAACTAAATTTGTGCATTACTAGACTTAACTTATTCTCCAAATCTATCATATTTTTAGTTGATGCAAGATTACATGTGAGCTTGAATGCTCCTACATCATACACTTAATGTAAGAAAATGTGTGAGCATGGTGCTTGCACATGGGGGCTAGAAGGTGGAACCACCCTTTCAACCATAGGCTAGGTTGTAGAACCATCCATCCCTTCGCCCTTTTAGTAAGGTCTCACAAAGGTTGCATGCCAATGCGTAATCCTAGTCTTCCAACTATAGGTGATAGTTGGGTATGTGACCGGCCTCCTCCATCAAATGCGGCTATGTTGACTCATACCATAACTATTCCCTTCCTCAGGTTGGCTTTGAGATGTAGCATTCCTTCTCCTAAAAGGCATGACATCTTTGTGCCATGTTTCCTCCTTCGTTGTGTTACTACATACACTTCTATCGTCTACATGATATCACTCTTCATCTTAACGACATCACCGTCTTGTCATAATGTTTTCCTACACTGCTATATGCTCATCTTTTCTCATACACCCTTAAACCATTGTTTTCCACCTCCGCCAACCACGTGTCTTCCTCATCCATTGATATATCTCTTGAATCAATGAGTTCATGTCATTTGTCCGATTTCTAGTATTCATGATGCTTTTATGCACCAACTCTTCCTCTATGTGTTATCCTCTTCCCATTGACACTTCATGGAGAATAAAGTCTTATCTTCCATTCTACATAAATTGCCTTAGGTTTGGATTTCGGTATGCACACTTCTCCTTCACATCCTTTTTACCTATCACATTTGTTTAACAAAAAAACTCTATCCTCTCTATTACTTACTCTATGACAACTTTTGTGTTATTCTCTTTTGTTGCTCATATTGCAACATCAAATAGCTCTATCAAATTTTTATAACACAAACTTCTTCACTCTCTTTATCTATGTCCATTGTTTCAATCTTACCATCATCTTCATCCAAGAACTTGAACATTTTCTTAATTACCTTCACCTCTTTTGTAATAAAGAGATGGTCTTCCTCTTCTCCTTGGTCAAACATAATGCAACCACAATTAGGTGTAGTAATGAAATGATACCTTAGACCATGCATTTGTCGAATATACAACAAAAATAATTTATATTTATTAAAAAAGGACTACATCAACATAAGACCAACCACCAACAATACAATTTTACACTCACACACTCTACTAGCTTAATGGCCTATTTCAACACACAAACAAATAATTTTACATAGGCTTATCTAAACATCAACATCACAATGTTGCCCAGATTATTGAATGCCTCACACACTGTACTCAAAATTTTACACATAGTACTCCCTACAACTACAACCTAGAATCTAAGTTTCTTCTAGAATTTGAATGCCTTTTCATTATTGCATAGCTGGCGTGTTTATATAAAACACAATCACTATTTTTAATAGTCGGCTCAATGCATTAAGCTCATAACCATTTAACTATGTTGCAAATTTAACATGTTTGACAAGACCCTAAGGGCGCAATCATAGCTTAACTTAATGCAAACACAAGTCCGCCTAATGAACATAACTTAAATGCATCATCATCGGATCCAATTTATGATATTGAGGTTCTCATATCGACGATCCCCATTTGCACCATCTAAGAGCCACGTGTGTATTTGTGTGGTAAGTCTATGCACACCTTGGTTTTATATAAAGTCATTTCTTAAGACACCTCTAGAAAATTGTAGGTGGAAAATACCTAGCGAATATCCCCAGAACCAGCCATTCAGCCAGGAAAGGTGAATTTGACAGTATTCCAAAACCAAATTTTCACCAGGTTTTTTGAGCCGGAGAAACCAGAGTTCCAGACACCGATGCACCTTTTGACGTGACAATAATACGACGTCAATAACCCTCATTGACGCATCAACACAACATCAATAAAGCTCATCGACGCGCATCGCCAGGACATTTGACGCAATAAGGCGATGCGACAATGGGACTCATCGACGCATCATCAATGGCTTTTTGCATTGACGCGCGTGTCAATGGAATCTATCTCTAATGCGTGTCAATGGACTTTGTTGACATGCATTAATGGACTCTAACTGACGCGCATGTCAATGGCATCTCGCTATGCGCATCAATGGCCTTTCTACGACGCGTGTCAACAGATGATGTCCAATGACGCGCGTGTCAATGGACCTCCATTGACGCGTATCAATCAATAGAGCCATTGACGCGCAACAAATGCCATTGACGCAAACAGAGGCCATTGACGCTTTATTTGGCCTATAAATACCCTCCCACCGGTCATTTTCTCATTTACACTTTCCGGCTCTCGATTTTTTTTTAGAATCCCTCATTATCAAAGACGCAAGCACAACTACAATGGCGACTTCAAGTGCTTCCCAACCGCAAGCTCAGACAAAAAAATCAAGAAGAGAATCCAGTCCAATCCATGGGCAAGATCATCTACAAGAATCCTTTGTGCCCCCACATCCATACTATTTTAAAGATGTCTTCCGAATATAAAGATTTGATCGATGCGTGTGAGTTTACTGGGCTCATTGACATGCCCCATTTCAAAACAGATCCAGATATTTTGAATTACCTTCTCTCATCCTACAATACAGAGGATGGCCTTTTTTATGTTACTCTGAATGATGGCCGAATGTTTCAATTCAGTATCAAAGCAAATGACATCCATCGGTTTACGGGCCTTCCGTTCAAAAATTTACCAATTGTTACAACGAAGGCAACACTCCTGAAGATGACAAGAAATATCTCGAATCAACGTTCGGTTTCCATGTTGATTGTAAGTATAATTCATTTTTCATTCATCATTTTTATTCTATTTTTTATTCTTGTCATGTGATACAATTTAGTGTTATAAATTTATATTAATTCCCACTGTTTGGCATTTGCAGCTCATGTCAATAAATCCAGGCATGGTGTGGATACGCAAGTAATTACACACCACTTTCTTGCTGCAGTGATTTCATTTTTTCAATCCAGAATAGTTTTGCAGGGTCGGCAAAATAGATATACCAAATTGGGCCATTGCATACATAGTTGCCACTATCTCAAAACAAAAATTTGATTGGTGCACCTATCTATAAAAAAATAAGAACTGACATAACAAATTCAAAGCTTTCAGAAAAACCCGTCATTTATTCCACAAACTATCTCCTTGGCCTTTATTACGAGGCACTTTTAAATTTAAAAGACAAACCAATTCCTACTTGCACTGACGAGGAGTTGATGAAGTTGTCAATTCCATTTGAAGAACAACATGTATAAACTATTTAGTTTGTATTTCAATTTTTGACATTACACTGCACAGTTATTAACAATTTACGGTTTGCAGAGAAGATTTATTGAAGCCCTTCCCCAAAAAAGGTGTTATCAAGAGGAAGAGGCCAACAACACGCTGAGGCTTCGGGAGACTCCCAATCTGAAATGGAAGCTCACTCCTCTCCGAACCCTCAACAGTTTGAACTCGTTAAATGCCAGAGAAGTAATACCTTCTCATATATTATTTACAAATTCCAAATTTGTATTTTTATTTTCCAATTTAAATTTTAACCAATTGAATTGACATAACATTTAATGTTGATGACATTACAGGGACTTTGGACCATACTCGTGTTTCGAAACTCAACCTTCTTCCCCAACTCACTCCATACAGTCACATGCATTCATATCTTCTCAACAACCACCAAATACTACTCCTACATGGCCACCCTTAGCACCATGAAAACTACCCCTCGACAACAAGGTACAACTTTTCAATACTACGTTTAATTTCATAGTTTTTGCCTTTTTGGATTGTTTTCTAGTTTTTCATGTTTTTTCTTGAACTTTTCAGCACATTGCAGTCCTTCTGTTCAAACAACGGCACCGACCCCCCTCAACCAATAATTTTTAAAATGCCAACCAGAGGAACAATGAAAAAGAACATTGGTAAACGCATGCCAATTGCTCCGGCCCCTAGCGGGACACTAAACATTGCCTCCTCCTTTCAATTCCAACGCTCTCACTTGGTGGCTTGCCCAGTGCAACGGGCATATCGGTTTTGAATAATATAAATTTAGATGAAGATTATTTGGGCATTGATAACAATGACCCAACTGGTTTTTTCAATACCCGTGAGATGATTCAAGGCCAACAGGTATACTTCAATTTCAACATGCTTTACAATATTGAATTACATTTCAATTTAAATTTATTTATCTGAATCTTGATTAATTTTATCACAAACAGATCAAAGCCACCCAAAGGCGTAGAAAAAAAGTAGCAGCTTGATCTAGCCAAAAGCCCCCATACTTCTCCAGCAAGATCATCTTCATCAAATACAGATAGTGAACAGTTGCTACCTTTTCCTTTGGAGAACTTAATTGGTTATGATTGTCAATCCCATGTCAGTGAGTTTATTCTACCTCATATCAATCAGCTCATAGAATGGGAGAGAAGGGCTAAAGTTCTTATCAATGAGATTATTAGTCATTTTGAAAATTATTGGCAAAGAGATAGTTTATACGCTGCAGTCCAGAATCAACCTGCGAAGATGGATTCCTTACTTACCCAAGTAAGAAGTGGGACTGTCACGTATAACAACAACTATAAAGATGACATTTTGGATAAGACATTAAACAAATTGGAAAATATTAGTGCTGAGGCCTAGGCATATTTTAACAAATGGTCTAAGGACAAGGATCTGGTAGCAATTGCAAATGCCGAGAGAGATAGAGTGGTTGTAAGTACTATCACTTTCAAACAATTTTCTTGTTAATTTGAAATTTTCATTTTTTAGTAATATGTTGAATTGACATTACTCTTTTTGTGCAATTGAAATATGAAAATTTGAAGAGTCAAGCAAAGGTATTCCAAGTTCACTTGGAAACAACGAAGAACAATTTATCCGCAAAAGAATTTTGAAGGAAAATATTGTTTTGGTTAACAAACAAAACAATACACTAAAGCGGATAATTAAAGAGCACGGCTTCAACCCTGAAATATTATTCAAAGCTAAGGCATAGCAGCTGATCCAAATTTGTTGTCCCATGGAGATGCGACAAAGCAAGAAGAAAGAATTTTAAAAAATTTGGACAGTGTTGTGGAAGATCTTATAAGTTCTAGGGGTTATTTCTATTGTTGGGGAAAGGGGTACAACCACAGGGGAAGAAACCATTGGGGAAAGGAGCACAGGAGTTGAAATGGATACAGAAAAAGAGGGTTGAAACTTTTATTATTGAGTGTGGAAACTTTAAATATTGAGTCTATATTTGAAAATTTGTAACATTGAATGTTGTGGTCATGGTATTTGAATTTAATTATATGGATTTGATAGCCTTTTAAAATTTGAAATACTATATAATCTTTAATTTTGATTGCATATGGATTTGATAGAATTTTTAGATTGTATATGGAGTTTATGCTTTTTGGTTTACTCTTAATGGTGATTGCATTAGATAGGGATGAATCATGATGACGTATGTTTCTTGTTTACTTGGATTATCATGAATTGTATGTGGACATAGATGATGAATGATATAGATGGATATAGATGATGATGAATGATGATAATGGATAATTGTTTTAAAAACATGGAATGATGATAGATGATGATGAATGATGATAATGATATGATATATATGGATGATGATCAATTTAATGTGGACGTAGATTTAGCTTCAAGCACGATAATTCTTCTTCTCTAGACATTTAAACTTGTTTTAAGATAATTCTTCTTCTCTATACTTGTAATGATATGATCATGATGTCATTAGAATGGATATAGATGATAAATAAATGGAATGTGTTAAAATGGATATAGATGACATTAGAATGGATATAGATGAAATTAGAATGGATATACTTGTAATGATATGATGAAATTGTTTTAAAAAATGGAATTGTTTTAATAAATTTAAATTAGATAAATAATTGTTTTAATAATAATTGTAAAGTGTCGACTCGTGATTATGATAATGATATGGTGATGATATGATATATATGGATGATGATGAATTTTATGTGGACGTATATTATAAATTGTATAATGTATCGTGGATTATGAATTGTATAGTATAGAAATATCTTCCTCTGTAAAATTCAATTGTGTCATTTTATCCCACAGTTAAAAAAATATATCAAAGCATTTTGCAAATATAAAAAATAAATTAAACATAATTGTAAGAAATCAAGAAAGATGATATGATAGGGTTTAACTTACCTCTAGTGTATTAGATTGTTGTGAAATCATCACTGGTAATGTGCTAGATCTTTGTTTTAAGAAAACTCAACACGAGAAATGGATTAGTAGATAGATGGGTGAGTTGCTTGACATTGTCAGTATCCCGAGAAGTACCAGCTTCCTCGATGGATGTCAACCCACGTTTTCAAAAAAAAAAAAAGATTGTATTTAAATAAATGTAAATATATAGACCTGTAACATCTTTAATGATAACAAGTGTCAAGAGCTGAAAAAAATGTAAAGTAACAAACAATAAGATTAAGGTGAAGAAGATACCTATTTAAAGTTGAAATCATCACTGGTAATGTGCTAGATCTTTGTTTTAAAAAACTCAACACGAGAAATGGATTAGTAGATAGATGGGTGAGTTGCCTGACATTGTCAATCCCAAGAAGTAACAAATTTCCTCAGATGGATGTCAACCCACATTTTCAAAAAATAAAAAGATTGTATTTAAATAAATGTAAATATATAGACCTGTAACATCTTTAATGATAACAAGAGCTGAAAAAATGTAAAGTAACAAACAATAAGATTAAGGTGAAGAAGATACCTATTTAAAGTTGAAATCATCACTACCACTGTAATGTGCTAGATCTGTGTTTTAAGAAAACTCAACACGAGAAATGGATTAGTAGATAGATGGGTGAGTTTCTCCGACATCATCGACCCCGAGAAGTACCACTTCCTCGGATGGATGTCAACCCACATTTTCAAAAAAAATAAAAAGATTGTAGTTAAATAAATTTAAATATATAGACCTGTAACATCTTTAATGATAACAAGAGCTGAAAAAATGTAAAGTGACAAACAATAAGATTAAGGTGAAGAAGATACCTATTTAAAGTTGAAACAATCCATTATCAATAGCTTCTTCAAACTCGATGTTCTCTTCTGTAGAGTGTGACGATGCGCCAATTCCACTCTCAACGTTGGGAACAATTGTACTTGTAGCTATATTATTCACACCTCTTCTTTCACAAAGGGAATTCCAATGCACAATTGCTCTAGTCGAAAGGAAAGGTTTCCATGGAGTATCGAGAAACATAACACCTCATGCAACTTTCCATATTTTTATCCAACCTGTTTCTCAGTTTTGATTTTATAAATGATAGTGCACTGAAAACCCTTTCATCCTCCACAGACCCCAAAATCATTGTTTGGCATAACTCATATAATCTGAAATATTCACTGATATCTTCTTGTAAGATAGAACTTTGATAGATTCCTCGCCACAACCTTGTAATAACACCACTTTTAGAAGGTTCATCTAAATTTTTATATTGGTTCCTCATTGTTGTTGCAAAATTTGTTGATTGAAATTTTAATAAATCAACATTCAATATACCTTTGATTTCCATTCCCTTGAACTCTGAAGTCTTTGCAAAATGTTCCATTATTGTACCCATGGATTTATGGAAATGCTTTCTTACAAAGTCAGCACGACCACCTTCAGTATTCCAAAAATTAGGATTCATCACACCCATGGCTTCAAGAATTTTATCTTTGGAGAAACGTTCTCTAATTTCTGATGATAAGGATTCTGAAATTTTCTTAAGCTTTATTCTTGTTTCAACTATAACAGACTCAAAGAGATTACGTGTCACGGAACATCTTCTCGTTCCGATCCTGTAATATCTTGACGTTTTTGCACAATGTGCAGTGGTATGTCCCTCCCATTAACAGTGATGCAGAGGTGATCGTGGATATTAAATCTCAAATAGTTACTGGGATTTTTAAGATCTAATAAAGCTTTCCAATTCTCAAAAATAGGTGTATCAAAACTATCTTGGGAACAATACAAGATATCAAGACTTTGACATACCATTTTTCTCATCCGTATAAAATCCACAATATAGATTAATCTTCCCTGTGCATGCTTCATCAGTGTATTGATCTCTGCAACATTGGAAGAATACCAACCAATGTAAGCAATGTCTCCAAATCAGTTAAATGGAACAACAAGTCCCTTGCCCTATCAACTTCATGATGGTATTTGTGCATGAAACCAACCAACGAAGGATACTCCTCACGAACTCTACATGCAGGTTCATACAAGGAGATCCATCTAGTCTCAACATCTTTCAGAAGTTTTTTGCCATCTATAATTCCAATTGCAAATTTCTGAACTCAAGAAATCACTTTGGGCTGCTTGACATATAGGCATGAAGTTCTCTTATAAGGTCTTCTAATTTAGCAACATTTTCGTGGTTGCTTACCATTTTATACGCTAAATTCATTCTGTGAGCCATACAGTGAATTGGTAGCATATATGGGGCCACTGTTGTTTGTAATCTAACACACAACCCTGTTTGGTGACCCTGCATGATAGATGCACCATCTGCTCCAACGCATACCAACTTCGTAGCAATTTCATAATCAGTCATTCCAACAATATCTTTCAAATGAGAAACAACTATTTTATGTAGGTTTTCGGCATTGCAGTTTTCAACCATTTTCATAACACCCAACAGATGAGGTGTCCTTATATGATTTTCTAAAGTATAGATGTGGATACATACCCATGCAATGTTGTCGAATGTTATTACACTTCATCAATTAAAGAGAGATAAACTTTGATTTTTTTACATTCTCTTTCAAATCTTCCTTCTCTATCATCGAAAGGCATTTTGCCATTTCCCATCCACTACTTTTAGACCAATGAGACTGAGGTACGTTCAACATTCCATTATATTGATACAAAACTTTGAAATCGAGGAAATCTGAAATCGGTCTTCCTTTTTTTAGTATGTGAAATAGAGTAGAGAATTGTATGAGTTTTGCATGTAGATTTGTTTGTTTCATCTTACCAATATGCGATGTGATCGTTCCTCCCTTTTCCAAGAGATGTCTGTGTTTTTCTGCTCTGCCTCATATTCCACTACGTATCTAACATGCATGCATTCTTTTTCAGTTTTCCACCTGTGTGTTTTGATTTTCTAGCCATCCGCCCCCGTTACAGTCAAATATTGTTTTCCACAATGTTTTTCTATAGTGTCCAACTTCATTTGCATTTTTTTGCTTTTTCCCAATTTCCACGTACATATTGTACATGTACATTCAGTTGGAACCCCTCCAGAATTAGATGATTGTACAGTTTTGATAAACAAAATTTAGCTTTTCCCAATCAAACTTGTATGTCCCGCCAATGGTCCACATATTCTTGTTCATTTTCAATGTTTTACTTTTTTAGTAGAATTTTGAGCAATATCACAATCACTTAGTTTCTCTTTCTTGACCGAATTTGAATTTGATTTATGTGTTCCATTTTGCTTAGAGTATTTGTATGTGTGATATCTTGATGCACTTCTGGTCACACCCCAACAGAACAATATCTTCAAGATCTGGCATATTATCGTAGGTGTCATTTGTTTGACTTTGATACTGTGTAATGCATGTCCACCTCAATAATACCTTCCACACACAGATTTCGATTCTTTGTGGTGGCATCTATATGGTTGGTATTTTCAATATCTGTATCCGCAGAGTTTCCAAAATACTTGAAGAGTGATTTCTGAGATTTCTTAGTTACTTTTAGGGTCTTCGCATTCTTAGAACTAGCACCTTCCATTATTCTGAAGAGAGTCCTGTGCAAAAGTAAAAGAACCAAGTAACGATTACCACCTGTGTGTCAACAAGGCAACAAGGCCAATCGAGTCACACATCAATGTCACGCGTCACAATAATCCACTGTCAGGTAATCACAATCAATCACAAGGCTCACTGTCAATCACCGCCTACCACAACTCTCTCCGTCGCATCAAACCTATTCCTTTTCGCGCAAGCCTCGCCAATACTCTTATCGCCGCCATAACTCTTTATCGTACGCAACAACTCCCCCTAACAGCCTGGTGCTAAAGAGTATGTGAGTTCAAACTCTCGATATCGCTACTTGAGGTCAAACCTATTCCCTTTTTCACGAGATGTTTTCAAATCTGCACATCTCTCTTTTAGGTCACGCATCTCGCAATAACCTTTTCAAATTTTCCTAAAATGAAATTTTCGCCATATTACTTTATCACCACTTAACTATATGGGTCCGCAATATGTGAAACAACTAACCCTAAATAGCTAACAACAATCTCTCTGCTGCTTAAGAGTATGTGAGTTCAAACTTCACGCGTGTATTGGTAATTTGGTAAGCTACTTGAGGTATACTACCCGCTAATCACCTAGGTTTTTATAGGAGATGTTTTCAAATGAAGGCAAGCCGACCCCAAAAAATGGACATACCTATAGATATATTTTAGGTGAATAGACACCGACACCGACCCGCTCCGTTGAAAATTCACTTTTTCAAATTTTCCTAAATGAAATTTGTGGTGATTGCTCTTAAAGATGTGTTGTTGCTTAAGTAAGGTTAAGTAAATCCTTGAGTGTTTTCGGAATGTAATTTGCAATAGATGCTCTTGAGAATGTCAGGTGAGTTCTTAAGTGTATAAGACTTTCTTATATAGACATTTTGTAGGTTAAATGCAACATTAAGGCCAACCTATAAGATATGAAATATCCCAAAGAAAGATATCAAATCAGGAAAAGAGTCATTGGAGAGAGCGAGACAGAAATTTATGGGTCGACCCAAAGTTATAAGTGCGGTTTAGTTCCATACCGTATGGCTTTGGACAGGAAATTTAATGATGCTTGAGCAATATTTTGGGCAAGATGTGTTGGACTTTACACATCCACGAATTAATAAGCACAACGGAAATAAAACACATAAAATGAGTAAACAAAATAACAAGAGCAAAATAGACAAATCACATAGACACAAAGATTTACGTGGTAAAACCCTCAAGAGGGAAACATCCACGGAGCAATAGTATTGGTTCTCTATTATTCAAGTTATGAAATTACAGACAACCTTTTTTCTCAACTCTCTCATGTCATAAGACATGCCACCTCAATGGGCACACACAGATTTATAGTAGTTCATACAAAAATGACTGCTTAATCTGATCCTATCCTTTTCCTAACTTAGGTTTTCTGGTTACAACCAAAAGCTGAATAATAGGATCTGAATCCATGTAGAGAGGAATTCGTTGTCATCTCATTTCAACAATCTCCACCTTAACAACAATTAACCTGATACTTTGCTCATTTAATCATCACCTTTTCTGCAAGCCAAGAGAAGCGATGCACCACCGTAGCTTCTCTAATATAACTGGTTTCGTGAACATGTCTGCACAATTCTTTTGAGTGTGGACCTTATCAAGAATAACCTGTCCTTCATCAATAACATGTCTTACATAATGGTATTTAATTGAATATGCTTCGACTTACTGTGGTAAGTTGGATTCTTAGCCAAATAAATTGCACTTTGACTATCATAGAAATTTTTTACATTTTTTTGAACCTGTCCTAACTCACCCAATAATCCTTTCAACCATACTGCCTCTTTGCAAGCGTGTGAAGCGATACATACATACTGCCTCGGAGTGGATAAAGAAACAATGCTTTGAAGCTTTGACATCCAACTAATAGGACCACCTGCAAGAGTAAAGACATAACCTGAAGTAGATCTCCTCTTGTCTAAATCACCTGCAAAATCTGAATCAACATAACCACAAACCTTATCACTGCAACCAACAAAAGTGATACAATAACTGCTCGTGCCTCTAAGATACCGGAGCACCCATTTCACTATTGCCCAATGTTCTTTACCTGGATTTTCCATGTATCTACTGACAACACCAACTGCATGTGAAATATCCAGTCTAGTACTAACCATCGCATACATCAAACTTCCTACTGTATTAGCATACGATACATGAGACATATACTCCTTTTCTTCATCATTACTAGGACATAAACCTGAAGAAAGTTTAAAATGCGAAGCTAAAGGGATATTAACTGGTTTCACCTTATCCATACCAAATTTCTGAAGTATTTTCTCCACATACTTCTCTTGTGATAACCATAGCTTGCCTTTCATCCCGTCTCTCGTATTTCCATGCCCAATTTCTATCTTCTTTGCTCCTAAATCCTTCATATCAAATGTCCCACCCAATCGAGCCTTTAACTCGCTGATATCAACCATGCTCTTGCTTACAACAAGCATATCATCAACATACAATACCAATATAATGAACATGCCATTATCTAAGTTTTTAAAGTAAACGCAATGATCATATTCACTCCTGGTAAAATACCATTGTCTTGAAGACTCGCTCTGAGCCATAAGCATATGATTTCTTGAGTTTTCAAACAAACCTCTTGTTGCGATTTTGAATGAACCCTTCCAGTTGTTCCATGTAAATTTCCTCATCCAAATCTCCATGTAGAAATGTAGTTTTAACATCTAGCTGCTCTAATTCAAGATTATGCAATACAACTAGTGCTAACACCATACGGATAGAAACAATTTTTACAACTGGCAAAAAAATCTCATGAAAGTCAATACCTGCTTCCTGAGAAAACCCTTTTGTGACCAGCCTCACCTTGTACTTTGAAATAACATCATCAACACCTTTCTTCAACTTGTATACCCACTTACAACCAACATATTTCCTGTTCTTAGAAGTTCCACCGATCCTATGTTTTGTTTTTAATCAAAGCATCAATTTCCTCTTTCATGGCATGTTTCCATTTGTCACTATTTGAAACCTCTATTGCTTCTTTGTAATAACTTGGTTCTCCTTCATTAGAAATTAAAGCAACAGAAGTGACAAAATCATCATACCCGCTTGAACCGATCTTATTCGTGTAGACCTTCGTAGCGCTTGCTCACGTGGTATTTCCTCAATTTCTTGAGGTGTTTCATTCTGCTCATCCTCCTAAGTGATTTCCTCATGAATATCCTGCTCACGGACATCTTCATGATTTTCACCCGTGGATGAATGTATATCGAATTGAATTTTCTCAGATCGTGGTACATCAACCTGTTTCATAACATTCTTTCCATATGATTTCATGAGTGAAATTTCATCAAATATAACATCTCTCGTTTATGATGATCTTATGGGCAATAGGATTCCATAATCTATACCCCTTCACACCATCACCATATCCAACAAAGACTAATTTTTGTGATTTAGGATCTAACTTGAACGTTGACTCTTCGGAATAAGCGCATAGGCATCACAACCAAAAATCTAAGACTAGAATAATTACATGGTTGACAATTGGCCCATACCGCTTGTGAATCTTGCGATCCAATTGTTGTCGATGGTGATCGATTAACTGTGGTAACAAGCTGCAAGCAAATATTCTCCCCACAATTCCTCAAGTTACTTTTCATTCATCGAGCATGCTCCTTGCTCTCTCGAGAAGAGTCTTGTTCATGCGTTCAAAGAATGCCATTCTCACGTGGAGTGTAAACAAGTGGTTTTATGCCTGTTGATCCCTTCATTCTTGTAATAATTCTCAAACTTCTTAGAAGTAAATTCCCCTCCATTATCTCTGTTTCTAAGACATTTAATGGATTTACTCGTGCTCTTTTCAACCAAAGCTCTAAACTGCTTTAAAAGTGTTAAATACATTAGCTTTCCTCTTTAACAAATAGATCCAAACTTTCCTCGAGTAATCATCTATAAAACTAACAAAATATGATGATCGTCCATATGAGAGTTTCGGAGCTAGACCCCATAGGTCTAATGAATATAGTCAAGGATACCTTTACTTGTATGTTTTCCAGGTTTAAACTTATGTCTAGCTTGTTTCCCATAAACACAATGCTCACAGAACTTTAAATCTACAATTTTTAAACTAGGAAGAAGTTTACGATCAGCAAATACCTTAATTCCTTTCTCGCGATATGACCACTCGCCGTTGATGCCATAAGCGAGTGGATTCACTGCATCCTCCGATGCGACTCCCGCTGATCAATTTCTATCCTTCCTTCAAGTTTATACAGTTCCCTACTCGTTAGCTTTCATGACTATCAAGATACCTTTTGATATCTTCAAAACTCCACCTCGAATCGAACCCTTATGTCCACTAGAATCCGTAACTCCCAAAGATATCGATTCTTTCTCAAGTCAGCACATGTCTCACATCTCTGCCGTTGTTCTAACAATCCCATCATACATTTTAATTATGATACTCCCTATCCCAACAGTTTTACATGTAACATCATTACCCATGTAAACTACCCCATCATCAATAGATTGATATGTAGAATACCAATTCCTATGCAGACACATGTGATGGGATGCCCCAGAATCAATTAACTAGTCATAATGGTACTGTGAGACAATAGACGTAGATAATACCTCATCAACCATACCTAAATCCTTCTCGGCTATGTTAGCCTCCTTTGTAGAGTCCTCCTCCTTAGATGCCTCTTTACGTTTCCAACAATCTTTCTTGAGGTGTCCTGATTTGTTACAGAACCAACACTTCAACTTGCTCTTTTTGCCCTTCGACTTGGATCTAGTTGGGCTTGAATGTTTATGCCTCGCCATCATAACTTCGATGTCGAAGTTTCCAAAGAAGATCTCTTTCGAGTTTCCTCAGATATCATAGCTCCAACAACATCAAAGCTAATGACCTCTTTAGAACTAAAACTAATAGAGGTTACGAAATGATCCCAAGATTCAGGCAGAGAACTTAATAATGTTATCGTCTTATCTTCATTCAAAATTTTGTCACCCGTGTTGTCCAATTTACAAATAAGAGTATTAAAAGTATTTAAATGTTCCGAAATTGTCATACCTTCCTTCATACGCAAGGTATATATAAACCGACGCTTCAGAGGATTCTATTCGTCAAGGATTTAGTCATATACAGTGCTTTCCATTTTTTTCCGAGTCCTACTGCCGTTTGTTTCGCACATGATGTTGAATAATACATCGTCGGCAAGCATAGGAGAATAAAGACTGAGAGCACGAGTTTTCCCGCGAGCGCCTTCACAACACCTCGCACGCACAATATGTCTTGTCGTGATCTTGACTTTCCATAACTCAAAATTGTTGCTCCCATCGAATTTTTTGATTTTGAATTTTGAACTTTGTGTCTTTGTCATATCTGCAAATCACGTGTTTTTCCTCTGCAAATCGCTTGCCGCGAGTCTCGCAATCACCGAACGCGGCTGCAAAATCTTTTTGCGTGCATTTCCACCGAGCAGCGGCTGCCGCGTCAAAGAGTTGTTGCATAGGGTGGCCTTGCCGTGGGTCACCATGAGCTTTGTATGCAGAATGCGTGTCCCTCCCGAACTCACTTGGCAAAAAACACAGCCTTTAAAATTCACCTTAGTTCAAATTCGCCCCAATCAAACTCGCCTTTCTGTACTTGTCCTTCGTGGCCTCAGTCAAACACGCTCTGATACCACTTGTTGGACTTTACACAGCCACAAATTAATAAGCACAATGGAAATAAAACACATAAAACGAGTAAACGGAAATAACAGTAGCAAAATAGACAAATCACATAGACACAGAGATTTACGTGGTAAAACCCTCAAGAGGGAAACATCCACGGAGCAATAGTATCGGTTCTCTTATTATTCAAGTTATGAAATTACAGACAACCTTTTTTCTCAACTCTCACGTCATAAGATACACTGCCTCATTGGGCACACACATATTTATAGCAGTTCATACAAAACTGACTGCATTTAATTTGATCCTATCCTTTTCCTAACTTAGGCTATCTGGTTACAACCAAAAGTCAATAATAGGATCTCGAATCTATGTAGAGAGGGATTCGTTGTCATCTCATTTCAACAAGATGCCTGGGAGGAATCCACCGCTTTGGATAAATGCAACCGAGTATAAAAATATTGAGAAGTGTGTGTTGTTAAGCAAGTTACACAAGAGAGAGAATTATATATGAATTAGACATAAGATGTGTGAGCAATTCATAGTATAGAAACAAGCCAAACTCCGCTAGAGAGATAAGTTGCCAAATTTATGTGTCTACAAAAATCACCATTTCTTCTTTGTGCTATTGGATTTTGGGTTACACCAATTCAAAAAATTGCTCTATGATAAGTGAAATACCACGGACCTATCTAGAGCATCTTAACAATGTTACACACAAATATTTACAATACAATCATAGACGTCATAAAAAAGGGTGTTAAAGAATACATAACATACGGCCTACACATTACTATACAAAAATACTTATAATTTAATTGCAAGACTTAAATTATTTTCATACTTTATCGTATTTAATTGATGTAATATTACACATAACCGAAATATTGTTACATCACAAATTATATGATATGAAGAATGTGATAGGTGATGGTGGGAAGAAATCAATAATTAAAGGTGGGTCAAAGATTTTTATCGATGGACCAAAAATAGGGAAATGAGGTCGTGGTGACGAAATATGATCATCGAGGAAGATTTGATGCTGATAGATAATATAGAGAAGGGAATATAGAGCAACTAATATGGACGTGAAACTACTAGTGATTACAAGTGTATGGAGCACACACTTACATGGGAATGGAGTCATGCTTTCATCATCAAAAAGTCTTGTATTGGGTTAGGATTATTTTTGTTGAAAGAAGATATGCAAATATTAATGCAACCTTTTTGTTTTCCACATCCACATCATAATTCTAAAATGGAAGTATCCATTGGTGATTGTTTTGGATTAATATCTCTAAATGGTTTATCCATTTGTAGTTGACTAGAACACGTGTGTGTGTGGGGAGATGTTTGTGGTAACAAAATAATATAAAAAGAGGTAGAATAGTTGATCAAATATTGTTTTCAAAATTTATGTATTCTTGATTAAGTATGTGGTTTAGATTTACTCTTTTGTATAATAATTTAGTTATTTGTATTTTGTATTTAAAGGTAGTCACCGTTTTTAAAAGGATAAAATGGTAATTGCAATGATTGAGAGTTTTAATGTTGTGATGACAACTCATATATCTTGTTAGGTATATGTTGGTTCGATGACTTATCGAGCACCCACAAATGCGTGGGGTTCACTCTCCTCCAATCAAAAAATAATTACTAAAAAATATTAAACATCATTAATTTTTTGATTGGTGGAAAGACGTGGGCCCCTTGAGTTTGTGAGTGCTAGATAATGCTTTCCTATTGATTCAAAATTGGTGAAAACTATAGAAGAGGTGGATTGTGATTGGTTTCATAAGATAATTTTTCCCATATTCTTATTAACAGAGTTTTTGGTTATTGACACAATAATACATCCTTCAATGATGGAATTGTTGAACCTTGACCTAATAATTTTAATAACTTTATTATTATGTTTCTTAGTTGTGGTTTTACCCCTAAATAAATTAGCTAAAAAAATAAAAACTATCATATACATATGCTACAATTATCCTAATCCATAAAATCATATTTTTCAAAAAATAATTGTCAAATAATTCACATTCAAGATTATTTTTAAGTTAAACACCCATCTATTACAAAACTAAAATAAACAATATTATCAATAATCAAAGTAGAATTCATCAAGAACCTACCATAAAATAATATTGTTGCATTAGAACATCGCATAGTACATTTGTTGAGATTATGCAAATACAATAAGGAGAGAACTCCAAAATCCCTACTAAATTCTATAAAAGGGGAGTATGTAATTTATTATCATAACATACACCATTACTCCATAGCAAATATTTATTTGAAAAATACAAACTTCAAACTTGTCCCAATTAATATTCGTATAAAAATCCCCCTTTTTTAGTTCATTCAAAAGAGACTAACAATATGCTCGCAATATTTTTTTGGGTAGACATTTTCATTAGATAATTTTAATCCCTTTTACCAAAGGTGAACTTTTGTTCTCATTCATATAAAATAGAAAACCCTTCATATAAAACCACAATCTTAGTCAAAAATACCACATTTGTATGATGCATTTTATCTACTAATATAAAAGCTTTCCATTTTAAAAAAATCAAACATTTTGGGGCCATCCTTGCCATATTTATACAAGGCATTTATGGAGTATATTTTGATCCTAGATATTCCTCATTAAAAGATTTTCCAAAACGTTTTTTCCCCCTCTAAATAATGTTTCTTGGTTGAAAAATTAATTAAATTCGCCTAGAAACCAAGTTTTCATTCAAGAAGTGTGTGTTTTCCACTTTGAGCTTTGAAATTTAAATTTTGTCCATGTTTTAATTTTTCAAGATAGTATTTGAAATTTGGTTATGTGATGTTTGATAATATAATTTTAACATTTTTTTTTTATGAAAAAGATCTTATATTATATTAAATGCAACATGATACAAAATTCTCTCAACAAAAAAGCGGTTGGTATGAGAGCAAACCCCAAAGCCACAAGTACACTAGGCCATACCTAGGAAAACAACAAAATATCACAAATTATTAAAAACAAAGCCATCCAATGCCAAAGAAGGAACAGGAGAACCTAAGCTCCCCTGAGAAATAGGAGCATCAAACCGCCCTTCTTCTCCTTATATTTCGTGACAACACCACGCGGCGCAAGGGAGCCCATCTAAGCGAGGGACTATGTGAGGGCTATCTTGACTTGGGTCAAAACCAAAAGACTTCGAAACATGAGAGCACTTAGTACCACCGCCAAATAGGGGAATCTCAACACTCATATTTTCTGAATTTTCGGGATGAGAACATTTGTTGACTTTTGGCACCGAAAATCGCTTGCCAACCTTTAGCAATGGAGAAACCCTTGTATTCTTCTTCTGTTTATTCTGATTGAGTGACATCGCAAGCCTTGTGAAGGTGCCTAGTTTGATGGCATAACCAAGCACCGAAATGTCGTGTTATGACTATATATATATATATATATATATATATATATATATATAACTAACTAACTAACTAACTTGAATCTACTTGTTCTATCCTAGTTTATGAGATCGGTAGGTCATGACTTTTTTTCCAATTTAACATTTAAGGAATTATTGTACCTCATATACAACACACATTTTTATAGTACTCTTTATAAACTATCTCTTGTCACATATTCGGTTCTAGCTTAAGCTTGTACAGTTTCGTGGCCCGAGATATGGTCACCTGGTAAACATGTCTCGTGGTTGATAAACATGTCCCTTTTACTCATAATAATCATCTTTTCAAAGGCACAAATTACAGATCATCTTGTTTATATATATAAGTGCGATTTTCAATAAAAAAGATAAAGAGAAGGCATATATAAGTACAAAAGTGTCACCGTAGAGATTGTGAATATAGAAAACAAGTCTAAAGGTATATGTGAAGTAGGTGCCAAATTCATCTTGTAGATTAAGAAACCAAAGAACATTGTCATCAACACTTGGAAAGATTCACTCAATGAATATATCACCTTCCCAATGACCTATATTGTGCTCGCCTCTAGATCCCTAGATTTTATAGATATATTTCTAACTCCTTGCTCAACATTTTCATCTATTTTCAATCCATTATCACACAATTTGAGTCGAAGTGGGGTGAATACTTTCTAAAACTCTATCCTAGTTGTACTTTCATTATCCTCTTTAGAAGTGTGTTGAGTGATATATTATCCCGATATAATTTAGAATTGTGATTTATGCTTTTTTTGTTATGAATTATCTTAATACAATAAAGAAATATCTAAAATAGAACAAACCGTAGATTTGATATTGCATTTTTGTGAAACTACTTTATCTTATGATCTACACCAATCTATAAAATTCCCAAATCTATAAAATAATCATCTAATTTTGGAGCAGGGAACCAAGCTATAAAGTATGAAAATTCCCCTCATGTGTGTCCAATATGTCGGAAGGTGGGGCACACCTCTAATGCATGCAAGGAAAAGAGTAGAATAGAAATTTTAAAGAAATAAAAAGACCAACAACCTAGAAGGTATCTCCAAACTCTCATAAAAAGATAAATCAGTGAAAAAGGTAGAAAGTGGCATTTAACTTCAATTAATTCACTAGGAGTGATGGAGAGTAAGATGTTTCACATTTTTAGAGAAAAATGATGCAGATGCATGACAAAGATGGTGATATACAAAAGCATGAGAAAAATATAGAGAGAATAAAGTCTTCTCATTTGTATGTGGTGAAAGATGAGAAAGAAGGTGGGAAAATTAAGGAGAATCAAGAGTCTCTTGAATTGGGTAAAATGTCCCTTAAACTAGATTTTCAATATGATCTACAAGTTCTTGGACATGAATAATCCCGGGAGATGGGAGTATACTAGGGGATGAGGTAGAGTTTTTAGTTCCAAGAGAAATAGAGAATTTGATTGGATTTTTTCTACTAGGTAATTAAAGAATAGTCAAATCAAATGAATGCGAGGATTAAAAGGAAGAATAGGAAGGCAACAGATCTTGGATTTGATTCAAAGGTAGGAAAAACAAACCACAATGATATTAAAGAGATAAATAAATGGAAAAAGAGGATACAAAAATTGAAGATTTATAAAATGAAATTCATATCATGGAATGTTATAGGGCTTACAAACCCCAAAAATAGAGGATCGTAATGAAAGAAGAATATGCTAATATTTCTAGTGATTCAAGAGACTAAGATGTATAAAATATTCCTAATTAATATCCATAATATATTGTGGAAGGGAGATTCCATGGAGGCAATAAATTATGAGGCAATAAGTTATGTAGGGTCTAGTTTACCAAACAAGGCCACATATAGGTTGACACCTATGGAGAATGAGGAGATGAGAAAGCAAGTGCAAGAATTGCTTGAGAAGGGGTTGATTAGAGAATCTTTAATCCCATGTACAATACCTTTAGTATTGAAACCAAAGAAAGGAGGAGAGTGGATAATGTACAATGATTCCGAGTCATCCATCATATTATTATCAAGTATATAAATCCATTTCTTTACATGGATGATTTGATGGATTGTTTGAGTGGATAAAGATACTTTAGGAAGATTGATTTAAAGAGTGGATACCACCATATTAGGATAAGAGAAAGAGATGAGTGGAATACTACTTTTAAAATATAGTGTAGATTGGATGTATGGGTGGTGATTCCATTTGGGTTAATCAACGCATTGAGAGAAGTCATGTGATTGATAAATGAATTTTTAAACCCTTTGTTAGATAAGTTCATCATTTTTTATCTAGATGACACTATGATTTTATAGAAAAATTGTAGGATGAAAACTTGGTCCATTTGTAAAAAGTGTTAGAGCGTTTACGAGAGGATAAGTTGTTAGTGAATATGAAGAAATTCATTTACATGTGGAAAGGGGTAGTGTAAATGGTTCTTATGATATATCAAGAAGGATTGATCATGGATCCTAAGAAGGTGTGATCTATAGTATATTTTCTATCACCCAAGAATGTCATGGAGGCCTAAAATTTTCATGGATTGGAAATATTATATAGGAAGTTCATCGGGGATTTAGTGATATTTTTGCAGCGATCAAGGAGTTGATGTGGGGAGATAAGAAATAGTTTTCATAGACTACAAAAGTAGAGTATGGATTTCGAACCCGGAGAATAAGGTTATGGAGTAGCTAGTGTTGGCATTTCTTAATTTGAATAAATTATTTTAGGTTACTTATGATGTGAGTAGAGCATCCATTTGAGTTGTAATGAGTTGGGAGGGAAGATCCATCAAGTATTTTAGTGAGAAAAGAAACCACACAAGGAAAATATATTCAATTTATGATCAAGATTTCTGTGTTGTAGTGCAAGTTCTGAAAAAGTAGAGGTCCTAATTATTGCACAAGGAATTTGTATCGTATAGATACCATAAAGAACTACAATTCATATATAGCTAGGGAAATTTGAATTAAAGACACATGAAATGGGTTGAATTCTTAAAGAGTTACTCATTTTTCTTGAAGCACAAAAGTGGAAAATAAAATAGAGTTGCAAAATGCATTGAGAAGGATATGTATCTTAATGAATGATATATAAGTGGGAGTAGTAAGATTTGAGGAGATGAAGGAAATCTACAAATAAGATACTTAATTCAAATAATTATACAAATCATGTAATGAACTAGTGAGCATCGATAACACGCTTTAGTTAGATTACTTCTTGTATAAAGGGTTGTATTTTAAAGGCACAAATTTGTGTGTATTGTGATGATTAATGAGGGATAATTTGATCCAAGAGAATATTTATGGAGGATATGCCAATCATTTTTGGATAGATAAGACCTTGGCACAAATAAGTGAGAGATACTTTTGTTCGCAAATGGCTAAAGACATGGGCATATATATGTACAAAAATCTAAAATATGCCATTTGGAAAAAGGAAGAGTTAGAATGCAAGGTTATATCAACCATTTCCAGTTCCTAAGAAACCTTGGAAGCATTTGAGTAAGTTATTTCCCCAAAACACTAAAGGTTCATGATTCTATCTTTGTTGTTGATAGATTCTCAAAAATGTTCTTTTTTATTTCTTGCAAAGCAAACCGATGATGCTACACATATAGCTAAATTATTTTTAGAAAATTTATGGGACTACATGGATCATCACACAACATTATATCTGATAGAGATATTACTTTTGTTGGCAAATTTTGGAAAACATTTTGGAATAAATTAAACATAAAGGTTGCATGATACTCACAAATGGATAGCCGAATGGAAGTTGTCAATAGGATATTTGGTAAAAATTACTATGTTTAGTAAGGATGAAGGAAGATTCATGGTATTTTATTATTACATGGTTGGATTTTTCTTATAATAAATCCATTAATAGAACTACTGGGAAGTCAAATTTGGAGATTTTATAAGGGATAATTACCCAAAGAGTTACAAAGATGTGAAAGTGTCCATGAAAATAAGGAAGAAGTGTAGAAGCATAAGAATTTGTGTAGTACATAAAGGAAGTGCATGAGCAAGTTCATAAATTTTTGGAGTAGAGTATTACATAGTAGACAAGGAGCACAAAGAATTGAGGAGAAAAATTTGGGATTTGAGGTTGGATTCATAGTTCTTGTGTACCTACGCAAATATATTTTCTCATGAGGAATGTGTGATAAACTCAATTAGAAGAAGATTGGATTACGAAATAAAAAAGTAATTTGAGTACGAGGTGTATCTGATCCTAAGAAGGTAAAATTTTCATGTACTAAAGTGGATAGTCATGCATACCGAGAGAGTATGTTGATGAAAGAATAATATTAAGATAAAGAGTTAGGATGGATGAGTGAAAGTTTTGAGGATAATTTCATGCTTATAAATTATTAATTATATTTGTTTAGACAATTCAAAACCCATGTTAGAAGGAACTAAGTGTAAATAAGTATCATAGGAGTTTTATCAATTCACTATTAGAGCAAGTCATATGGAGGAAAACACATAAAATATCTCAAGGTATATCAATGGATTGCACATTTCCATTCAAGATGAGTTTAGTATGATTAGATTGAGATTTGTGGAGGAAGCCTATATATTTTCACTAAAGGTGGAAGATAAGTTATTCCATAGACAACAAAGTAGTACACGAGGGAAATAAAATTTCCTCATATAAGCGAATTTTGTGTAGTGATCCACATAATCAGAACACTCAGTGAAGTAAAATCCTCACATGATCATAACTATACAAAGATTAGAAGTAAATCTTATTTCAAAGGAAGATGATGTGGAAGTAGAGGATTTTTTAGAGCCTATTTCCATTGTGGAGAGACTGGACATTGTGCATTTGAGTGTCCACGAGTCGTGTAGAATAGTGGTTGAAGGAGGCATGATCTTTAGAAATCATGTTTCATAGAATGCAAACATATAAATTAATATGTCTAATAGTGGTGTAGAAGAGATATAATTCATCGAAATATCATGATGAAGAGGGTGTTACTAAGGCCCACAAAGGAAGATAATGTTCTTTTGAAAAAGAAGAATTTGTTCAAATCCATATGTAAATCGGGAGATAAATGGTGTAAAGGTATTATTGTTAGTGGTAGCATAGATAATCTTGTTTCTAATGAGATAGTTGAGAAGCTTGGTCTAAAGAGGATTGTGCACCTAAATCCATACTTAAGGTAACATGGTTGTTAAAGGAATCTATTTCTTATGAAAGAATAATGTAGAGAGGGTATCAAGATTGGATCATATGAAGACAAATTCGTATGGCATATAATGCCCATGGATATATGTAGTAAGTTACTTGGTTGACCTTGGTAGTATGATAGGAAGGAAGTTCTTGATAGCCACGTGAATACTTACACATCAGTGAAGGATGGATGCAAGTGAACTTTAATTCATTTGAATGATGAAATTATAGAGGTGGAAGGAGTCTTCAAATGTTATTGATATCTAGAAAGGAGTTCCTAAAAATTGTGGAAAGGGATAGTGAATATTTTTCATTCATTTTGAGTTTCACGCAAAATTAGGGAAGGTGAAGCCTCAAAAATAGAAATCCAATGATAAGTTAATAAGATTCTAGGTGAGTTTGTAAATATAATTTTGTAAGATATTCTAGATAGTTTACCACATATGTGGAATAGCGGTCATCAAATGGACTTAATACGAGAGTCTAGTTAACCAAACAAGGTTGCATATATGCTTTGACACCTATGGAGAATGATGAGAAGAGAAAGTAAGTGAAATAATTACTCAATAAGGGGTTGATTAGAAAATATTTAAGTTCATGTGTAGTACCTATAGTACTGGAACTGAAGGAAGGAGGAGAGTGGAGAATGTGCATTGATTTTAGAGCCGTCAACAAGATTATTATCAAGTATAGATTTCCCTTTCTTTGCATAGATGATTTGATGGAATATTTGAGTGGAGCAAGATACTTTAGGAAGATTGATATAATGAGTGCATACCACTAGATCATGATAAAATAAATATAAGAGTGGAAGACTACTTTCAAAATATAGGATAAATTAGTTAAGTGGTTAGTCATGCCATTTGGATTAACCAATTCACTAAGCACATTCATGCGCTTGATGAACGAAGTGTTTAATTATTTATTAGATAATTTCATATTTTTTATTTGTACAACATTTCAATTTTTAGAAAATGTAAGAAGAAAACTTGGTCCATTTGTAAAAAGTGTTAGAGCCTTTCTAAGAGGATAATTTGCTAGTGAGTATGAAGAAATGCAACTTAATATGGAAAGAGTTGGTGTACTTCATATTTGTGATATCTCAAGAAGGACTGATGGTGAATATTGAGAGGGTTTGATCTATAGTAGATTGATTGTCAAAAATAATGTCATGGAGGATTAAAAATTCCATGGGTTGGAATCCTTATACAAGAATTTCATCAAAGGATTCCATGATATTTGCACACCGATCATGAAGGTGATGTGGGAGATAAGAAGGAGATTGCATAAACTATAGATGTAGATTATGACTTTCAAAGTTTAAATAATAAGGTCACAAAGTAGTTAGTGTTGGCCTTGCTTGATTTTAATAAGGTATTTTAGGTTAATTATGATGCGAGTTAAGTAGTCATTGGAGTTAGGATGAGTTAGGGGAAGACTCAACACATATTTTTATGAGAAATTGAATGACACAAGGAAAATATATTCCATTCATGATCAAGAGTTTTATGCCATATCGCAACCTCTACAGATGTAGAGGCACTACTTATTTCCCAATGAGTTTGTATTATACATACCACTAAAAATTGTAGTTCATAAATAGCTAGGGAATCTAAATCAAAGGCAAACGAAATGGGTTGAACTATTGCATATTTACTCATTTATATTGAGGAAAAGAAGTGGAAAATCAAACAAAGTTACATATATGTGTTGAAAGCAAGAGATGTGACTTATTGAGTGATATGTAAATAGGAGTAGTAACGTCTGAGGTGATGAAGGAAATCTATATAAAGGATATATATTTCAAAGAATCATGGAGGGCATCAATGTAACTAGTGAGTATTGATCGCACCTTGGTTACACTACTTCTTGCATGAAGGGTTGTATTTCCAAGGCACATGTGTATGTGTACGATGATTAATGAGGGATAATTTGATATAAGAGAAGCATTTTGGAGGATTATCTAGTCATTTTTAGATAGATAAGACCTTGGAATTTATAAGTGAGAGATGCTTATGGCCACGAATGGCTATAGATGTGTACATATATGTATAAAATTGCAGAGTATGCCAAATGGCGAAAGGAAATATTTAGAACATAATGTTATATCAACCATGACCATTACTTGAGAAACCTTTGGAACCTCTGTGTATGGATTTTGTTTTGTTTTTTCCCCAAGCACAAAAGGGTAATGATTACATATTTGTTTATTCTTGATAGATTCTAAAAAAAAAAAAATTTTTATTTCTTCCAAGAAAAGTGATGACGCTACATACATAGCTAAATTATTTTTAGGAAAGTTGGGAGACTACATGGATCACCACACAACATTGTATCTAATAGAAAGACTAAATTTTTGTCACTTTTGGCAAACATTTTGGAAGAAACAAAACACAAGGTTGCATTTTAGTTCTACATAATTATTGTAGATGGATGGTTAAATGAAAGTTTTCAACAAGATCCTTGGTAATTTGTTGTGATGTTTGGTAGGAAATAATGAATGTTCATAGGATTATATTCTTATGTAGGTGGAGTTTATTATAACAAATATGTCAATAGGATTACTTGGAAGTAACCTTTGGATATTTTTATGGGATAACTCTTTAAGGAGTTATGAAGTCTGCAAGTGTTTCAATGAGAAGAAGGATGATGTGTAGAAGCATAATACTTTGTGCAATACATGAAGGAAGTGTATGAGTAAGTGCACACATAGTTGGACTAGAGTAATGTGTAATAAAAGAGTTTAAATAATTGAGGAGAAAGTAGTTGGAATTTGAGTTTGGAGACTTAGTTCTCGCATACCTACTCAAAGAGATGTTCTTACGCAAGGAATGCATGATAAAATCAAGTGGAACAAGATTGGACCATGTAATGATTTTTTTGTAAAGAATGCAAATGAAATAAAATCTCCAAAAGGGATAGATATTTTACCTATCTTCAATGTAGTGGATATATACCCATAATTTTAAGGATAGACAAATGAAGAATTAAACCACATAGAAATAGATTGAGACACCAACTACCGATGTAGAGGTGTGAAGAAATTGAGTACATTCTAGATGGTCACATAGTAAAGACACCATGTAGAAAGCGAACAAAGAATATCTAGTGAAATGAAGAGGTAAAGAAATTGAGGATGTATCTTCACTTAGTGAATAATATATTGTTAGGTTTGTTGATTCCATTAAATACATTTAGAGACACACTTGAGGAGGGGTGAGATATTCTTATCCAATGTTTATGATACAAGATCATCTAGGTTCACTTGCAATCTTGTGTCACCCAAAAATATTTAGAGTTAGGTTAATAAATACTTGCACAAAACCATGGAACTCCTAAGCATGTCACTAGACAATAGTGCAGAGCCTTGACTATCTTATTTAGAATCCACATATGCCTATCTAATCCACATAATATTTACAATGCCGATCATGCCTTTTGACATCACACAAATCCTTACCACCTTGTCCCATGCTATAAAACATTGTTCATTGCGTGCGGAAGCTAAAAATTCTTATGCATGTTGCTAAGTCTTTGTTGATTCCATGATGAATTCCAGATGTCACAACATTGATAATGGTGTGAACCCTTGTAATCATATAAAACCACTACCTTATGTTGTCATGATTGGATTCGTTCATGAAAAACATCTCACAACAACGATATAGTTAGGGGGACACACGTGGACTTTGATCCATTTCTCATGCCCAAGGAAAAATCAAATGATCTAATAGAGCTTGATTTGATTGAGAAGATTTTATGAAAAGATCAATGGCAATTTGAGGCATTATGAGGAATCTTTTGATGGTATCTTTACTTGTAAAGTATCTTTATTCTCCCACCTATGTCACTACAAATTATATAAGTAGAAGAGAGATGTGAATAGAAAAGGCATCAAATTATAAACCGAGAAGAAACCATCCGATAGGGAAAGGGACCGAATTGAACTAAGTAAGATTCTATAGAATCTTTGTTGAGTGTGTAAGTTTAGGATAGGTCGTAGGATTGGAATTTGTAGAGGATTCTTGCAGAGTGTTGTCATAAGACTCTCATTGGAATGTAATGTCATCACACCTAAGTATGTAATATCTTGCTCACATTAAAAATAAGCTTTTTGTTTTTGTTAAACTTATCCTTGAGGTCTTTCTTTGGTGAGATATAACTCTAGATTAATGGGTTGTGTGGTTTAAAGCATCCTTTCATTTGAACCCCTCCTCCCACCAACACTAGCCTCCTTTCCTTCGGAATCGAAGTCACTTATAAGTTAAATATTACCATTACAAATATAACTAAATACAATTCTTAGCTTACATAACAAATATACAAATTTATAAACAAAAACAAAAAATAATAAAGTATTTCGAGGCCAAACATATGAATTTGTTGATAGGCATAACCCATAATGGTAGAAAGTGGAGTGAGTGCAAAGAATGTGAGACATCAATAAAAACGTATGACCTTAAATTTGCCATATATTTGACCATCATAAGGATTTTTTTTTTTATCTTGCATGGAGAAGATGATCTAAAAGTATGATATCTTGAGGGAATGAAAGAGTTTGTAGCTGATTTTTTACTAAATTTTTTTCGATCCCGACATAGTGACACAACTAGATTGAGGTCATTCATCATTAGTGAGTGGTTTTAAAAAATGTAATGGATTTGTTAATTAAAATGGAACCCTTCAATAAACAAAACATTATGATAAATCCAAAGTAAACACCTCAAACTTTAACATATCGATGTGATGTGTACGTGTGTGTGCACACGTGAGCTTGCACATATGTATATATGGATGTGTGTGTGCATGTGTGTATGTGTGTGCGCGCGCCACTCGCGTGTGTGCGTGTGTACGCGTGTGTGCATGTCTACAAGTGCCTTCGTGTGTGCACGTGTGCGCACACGTGTGTGCGCGTGCGTGGGTGCGCGCACATGTGCGTGGAGTGCGCGCACATGTGCATGTGTGCATACTACCATCTAATTATGATATTAATTAAGTTTTCACTTAATTTTATGGTTAAAAAAATGTTGGAATACCTTTCCCTCTTCATATATATCACCTTCAATATAATTTATATATTATAAATAATCAATTGTGTAGCTTATACTCAATATAATTAAATATATAATGTTCTCATAATAACTATGACAAGGCATTATTAAAATTGAAACAAGCCATCCTTTCCCCAATAAATTAAGTCAAATTCCACTTACATAATATAAATGATTTATTTTATATTTTATTTAAATAACTAATTACATTTAAGTTGACTTAAATGATTAAAAACATATACTCTTGAAAGTGAGATCACAATTTCAAATCTTAACAAAATAAGATAATCACGTACCTCCTAACAAACCTAAAAACATAATGACAATTCCGTCCTTATGTCAATCCGTACCTACTCTTCTTAAGAATTATATTATTCCATCATAATGCTCGTTTGGCATTTTCTTAATACAATTTTTACTTACTAAAAACAAACTACTTGTGTATTTTCTAAAACTTGGATATGTTTGGATGAATTTACATTAGTATAGAGAAAAGTTAGATAATTTGAAATATTATAAATATGAATTACACTTTACCAATAATATAATATTTTGGTCTCAATTTGCGTATTCCTTCCATGCACTTTTGTTAAAAAATTATATTCTTATAATAATAACTAATTTTTAAATGTTTGATAAAATGATGGGAATCTCGTTCAAATAATTGAGTAAAATTGCAAATACTTAATGTGGTCCCAAATCTCCTTTTTACTTTATTAAGTGGGTGTCATTAATCAATGACCTCATATTAGCTAATATTTGGACTCTTATGAGATTTGTTTTTAGCTCAATGTGTATAGTGCTAGGATTTTATTCATGTTACATACACGAATCTTGGTCCAAGTATTCACATGCCATTTTGTATCATAAATGCACCACATGCATTTAGGAGTATTAAACTAAGTATGATTCATGTTGTTTGTTTATATAGACATTAAAAATAGCCCTATGCATATGCATCTATAGTAAGTAAATTAATCAATTTTTGATGGTATGTGCACATTCTCTTTAACATTCTTGGATGCCCCCTTTTCCCTCCCCCTTTCCCTTTACTTTCAGAGCATTTTATTATTCTTGGGGTCCTCTCAACTATTAGAATGCCCATGCGTTCGTTTGTGTGGTTCTTTCTAGCTATTTTTGTATGACTCACTCTTCCTTTTATCTTTTTAATTTTTTAATTATAAGATGTTGGTTTGAGTGTTAATACAGATCTAAATTGATTTAATTGTCTATAAACGTATAAATGTACAACTATTGTAGTTCATTTATATACAAGGAAATCTTGAGAATTATCGACACCTAAAAACGCTTCATACGAAATAATTAGTAGTTAAATAAAATGTTTATAGAATTTTTTTACTTGATCACTAGTTTATTTACTTTTGATGGTCCATGTTCATTTATATGTACCCCTATTACCGCACCCATTTCCATTGATTATACTTTTATTTGACTTTCCATCTTCCGAAACCGAAATTTGGTAATTTATCACTTGATAATGTCAATAATGGCTTAACCCCTAAATCCTTACTTGTTTGCACATTTGAAGCTCAATGGCCTATTCATAGCCTTATTGCATAATTTGCTCTCCTCATTTGCATTGCTTAGTTACTCACAAATTACTTTCATTAGTCCATAATAGTTTATCATCTCCAAGTGTCGTATCATAACTTTCTAAAGCACCTCACTCCCTACCCATACAAGACCGTTAAATAAGTGTTTCACCGAATAGTATGCGTACATAAGAGCAAAACAAATAAGGTAAGGGTGAGGAGGGATACCTATAAATGAAGGTGGAAGGTAGAGTTTGTGCGTTCTAATTTCTTGATCTAATGTTGATTGTGAGAACTTCCTTTTTGCTAGGAGGAACTACTTGCGAATACAAACAAGACCACAAGAGGAATATTAAACAATATATATCAGTGGACTGACTTGGCGTATGCTAGATCCTGGAAAGTGTGATACTTCCTAGATGGTTGTCAATCCACTGTTTAAAACAACTTAATGCAAGAAATGATGTAAACCAATAATGTCCTACTGTAGTTGATATGATTTAGGTGTCTCATTCAAGTACAATAAGAAAATCTAATCTAACAAGCTAGGTTATGATCAAATTTGGAAGTCAGACAGGTAAATAAGGTGGTTGGGATAGGTCAGGGTCAAGCTTTAGGTGATTTGGTTTATTTAGGTAAATGTTATGGGGTTGTTGTTATATAAAGATTTATTAGACACAGAGACCGACATCGGTCTGGTATGACCGATGCCGGTTGAGGATAGATTGACGACGGTTTAGGTTAACCGGCGTCGGTAGGGTCAGGATGATAGAAACTTAATGAAGTTTGGTTTTGGTGATTCTCTGTGATTGCACAGAGAATGGATAGAGAATGGTGAGGTTGATGACAGTGTTGGGAATACTCAAAGATGTCTGGAGGCGGGTATGGAGGGTTGAGAGGTTATAGGTGATTAGGTGGAGGGATTGGTAGGAGGGTGAGAGATGATGGGATGCAAGGAGACTAGAACTCCCAAATAGAGATGAAGAAACTAATCTAAATAAATATATGGGAAGGTGCAGATCCAAATGTACTTACTTGGACTTACCTGGTGGTTGGATGGAGGTGATGGTTGATCTATGGGCCGATTATCGAGTGCCACGACCAGTGCTTCTCGGAGCGTTACCATGAATGCTTGCCCTTCGATCGATGGTTGGTCTTTGGTTCGTGATGTTTGAATGTGTAGGAGTGCTCTGGTGCGTGCTTGCATGTATATCTCTCTTCTCCAAAACTCGAATGATTCTTTCAACCCCTCAAACAAGGTTACCAACGTGAATATATGGTAACCGACGATAGTTTAGGGTGACCGACGTCGGTTTCAAGTTGACCAGTATTGGTTAAGGCGGGAAATCCTAGGTTTACTAAAAACGACAGATCTTCTCAATCTTTTTGGCCAACTTTGTCCATTGTCGCGGATCAAATCAGAATGTTGCGTTTAGATAAGCGAGCATGCAGTTAGAGGAAGAATAGGAATGTGATTTTAGGGTTGAACTAAGTCTTAGTTAAAAGGAAACATGCTAAGAATATGTCTGTGATGAGGTGTCTAGGTGATGTGGTGGGGTGAGGTGGAAATTAGTTTAAGGTAATTAAATAATGAATATTGTGAGAGTTGGCATTAATTTAATTTGTAGGTAATTAAATTAATGTACATGTGGGGTAAAGGGGGAGTGTGACCCAAATTTGGTGTCTACATTTCCCCCCCTTTCATCGCGTATCTTATAATGGTAAGCGATGCTTGACAAAAATAGGAAGTGGTTGCCCCATGTGTGGGTGAAGGTGAACCCCCTCAAACAAGGCAATCGATGAGATGTAATACGAGAAATGGTGAGTGGTTTGAAAATGCGTAGTTAGTGGGAGTGAAGGTAGGTGAGGATGGGTGCGAGCACCATGGGAAAGGGGGATGGTCCACTCAGGTAATAGGTAATAGGCGAGGCAAATCATGTAATGAGTAATGGTCAGATCGGGTAATAGGTAATGGGCCAAGGTCAAATTGGGTAATGGGTAATGGAAATCAAACGCACGCACACGTATAGATTGCAACACAGTAACATGTTGAAGAGCTTGCAAACTCTACATCGTCTAAGGTCAATATGTTTATCCAAACAAGGGTGAAGTGATTTAGGTATCCAGGGTATAAGATATGGTCCGAAAAACACAACTTAGGTCAAATGCAGGAGTGTTTAGGTATGTTCCAGTAAACCAAAAGTTTGGTCGAGATAAACGACACGACAATAGGTAAGGTATGGTTGTTAGGCTAAAAAACATAGGTAACAACATCACAAGGTATAGTGAGTACATAAGGTCAATGGTCACACCAAGTAGGTTAGGTCCAGAAAATAGGTCATGCTTGCACGGTAAGGCCAAGGTACATGGTAAAATAACAAATCCCAAGACGCAACTAGGGAAATGTAGGGGTAGTTTGGGTTTGTAGGTATGGTTCAATAGGTGTCCAGAATGATAAAAGGTGTTTGAGAAATAATGGTTGCATAGGCAAAAGAAGCATAACATTAACAAACAACTATAAGGGTTGATGATGATGCCGTTTATATGGTGATCGACGATTGATGTCTTCATTTTGATTATTAATTTTGATATATACCTGGCCTGTGAGTCGATGATAGTGAGGCTATACATGAGAGTTTTTGTGAGTTGATCATATACCGCTTTCGTGCCAAATATTTTGAGGTTGTACTTGAGATATATTCGTATTTTTATATCGAGTGTATATTTGATGGATACACAAACTTTCATAGTGATATAGATGATGATATTTATGAGATGAGTGATGTACTTGTGTTGTAATTTCATTTTTTGTTTGTATGTGATGGAAATTAGGTGGATTACCCATGATGAATGGTGGAGTCGAGTCGGTTAGACATGATGGAGTCAGTCGGTTTAGGCATGATGGAGTTAGGTCAGTTTAGGCATGATTGAGTTAGGTCGGTTTAGGCATGATGGAGTCTTGTTTTTAATTTTGATTTAATGTCCAAGTTATTGGTAACATGGAAATAAATGATGAGTTATATGTATGTTATGGTGTAGATTTCCAAAATATTTGATATTATGGAAATGTGAAATGATTGATTGGATGCTTTTATGATGTGATAACCTCCAAGGGCCTTGTCCCTAGGAGTGCTTTGCCTATATAGCCCCTGGCGAAAAGGGGCCTCAGGCCAATGTAGTTCTCCCATAAGCTAGGGAAGAATATGATGAATTAGAGGAATGGGTTGGTAGGTTTTAGGAATGATTGAGTCTAGGTCATAGGCATGGTGGAGTCTAGGTCATATGTATGGTCGAGTCTTAGGTGATAGTCATGGTCATGTATTGCATAGGAGAATCAATAAGTAATGCAAGAGGTGAATGGTAAGAGGTGGTAAAAGAGCCACTTAATTGATAAGAACCCTAATGAGTCCACCATACCAAAGATGGGCTTATGAATGTAAGACCCTAAAGGTATTGCATAATGGACTATTCTAAGGGTAAATAAAGTCACATGATCATGAGATTTTATAATTACAAATCCCTTGAGTGGGTAGGAAATTAGGGTGAAAAGGCAATGAGGTGAAAATGGGTGGTTTAGCGTAACTTAGTGTACAAAAACATGTTTACTTGGCAAGAAACCCATGATAAAAAATAGGCAAGTCCATGACAAAAAGTTATCATTTTCTTCATTTATTTTTGTTTTTGATAGAATGATCAATGTGGGAAGTCTATATGGGATGAGTATATTATCTCCTTGAGGTCTTCGTGAAGCTAATCAATGCGGGAAGCTTCTGAATATTTTATTGTATTTTTGTAATGACTTTATATAGCTTTCCTTCGAGGGAGCAGTCTATTTATAACAGCGAGATAGAGAGAAGAGATGTCCTTTTGAGGGAGTCATCTTTTTCTGGAAGTTTGACTCAAGAAGTTGAATCCCACTTTTATTTTGGAAGTTTAAGTCATGGACAAGACTATAAAGAAACATTAGGTTCTTGTTTTAGAAGACAAAGCCATAGCCCAAAGAGGTTAACTATGAAAGAGATGATTTCAAGTGATGAATGACCATGGGATTCCATCTTTGAAAAAGATGAAAAGTATCCATGAGAATCATGCCATGAGTAGAGCCGTGGTACTCATATTGAAGATAAGGCTAAAAGGTGACGGGTAATCACATGATTCTTGTTTAGTCATTGATCCTCAAAACGGGTAACATGGAAGGTGAATGACGCTCAAGGGATGAGCGGTCAATAGACAGAAGGTGATATAGGACTTGATTTCAATAATAAAATGGTCTAAGATGCAAGGCATTGAGGGGCTTAGGTTTGGGTTTACCTTCAAGTGAAGAAAAATGATAAACACATGATCTATAGACATGAGTAACGATATATGGTCCAAGCTAATTAGGAGCAAATTTACCCCGTTTAATTTTCTCTTCTTTGGTTACATGTTGATTTTCCTTCAGAACGAGGTCACCGAATTAGAAGGTTCGTTCGTGCACACGTTTATCATAGTGCACGCTTGATACATTTTTGGTAGATTTAGAGAAGATCAAGAGCATTGACATGAAGTTCATCTAAAAACTCAAGTTGTGTCAAATGGTCCTAGCAAAAGTCATCATCATTGAGCATGTCTTGTAGTGAGATGCAGAGAGATGGAATCTAAAATTTGAGAGGTAAGACATCCCTGCATACCATAGACCGAGATAAAGGTGTGGTTACAGTCGAAGTGCGAATACTAGTGCGGTAAGCCCACAGGGTGAAAGGAATGTGTATATGCCAATCCTTCCCAGGATCCTCAACTACTTTCATAAAAATATTTGTTCAAGGTTTTATTGGTTGATTCTGCTTGGCCATTTGTTTGTGGGTAATAAGGTGATGAGAAATTGAGTTGAATGCCAAAAGCATCACAAATTTTCATAGGGTTTTGTTTTTGAATTGCTTTCCGTTATCAGTGATGAGGTGGTGAGGGACACAAAAGTGACAAATGATGTGATGGTTGATGAATTCACAAAAAAATCATCTTTTGTAGAAATGAGGGGAATGGATTCTACCCATTTAGTGTAGTATTCAATAGCAGTTATAATCCATTGATGACATTGTGAAGAATGAGGATTGATCTCTCCAACAAGATCCAAACCCCATTAAGAGAAAGGACAAAGGTCTCGTGCGACCTATAAGGCATGACTAGGTGTGTGGCACATATTAGCATGTTATTGGCATTTCACACAACGTTTGACATAGTCACAACATCATGGTTTAGGGTTGGCCAATAATATCTCTAGGCAAAGAATGCGTTTAGCGATAACTAAGCCACTAAAGTGTCCTCCACAAATTCCGTCATGAACTTCCTTGATTGTGTAAGGAATTTCATAACTTGTAAGGCATCGTAAGAGGATACCGTCAAAGCCACATTTATAAAGGAGACCACCCATGATGACATACCGAGAGACACCTTTAAGAAAATCACATTATCCATTACGAGTGAGATCGGGGGAAGAATGGAAAAGGAAAGGTAGTCTAAACTACTTATACCAAAGGTCACGTGGGTCAGGTGCAACGGCTCCGACAGAGTTGACCTCACGAGATAAATAAGAGGGTGATTGCAACCTTTGTATTATGACAAATATTTTGGAGTGGTAGGCGAAGCGGGTATCCGATAAGCCAAGCGGACCATCGTATCCACGAATGTATTAGTAGAACGCGAGGTGGTTTGAAGTTAGTAACACTCAAATATAGTCAAAAGTATGTCGACGTGACATTTATACCTTTGCAGTATTTCGTTATGACACTGGTATATACCATTGACTTGGTTTATAACCAGTTGAGAGTCACCAAAGATATTAATTTATTTAACATCTAGGGAGATGGCGGTTTGAAGGCCTAATACAAGTGCTTCATATTTGGTGATGTTGTTAGTGCAATCAAAATCTAGTTTGAAAGATAAAGGCATAGGTTCACCATCAAGAGGAATGAGGATAACACCTGCACCACCTCCACGCTGACATTTGGAACCATCAAAGAATAAGGTCATTTGGTAAGTGGTATCATCCAAAGAGAGGGTAACAATGGATTCGTCTGGGAAATCGAAGTTAGAGGGTTGATCCCCAGAAAGAGGTGCGTCTGCTAGTTAGTCAGCGATGACTTGGCCTTTAACATACTTTTGGTGGATGAATTCGAGGTCAAGGTCTGCAAGAAGCATGAGCCAACATGCAACATGTTGATGTTGGTAGGGTTTGGTGTACATGTAATGTAAGGGATCAGTGTTAGTGATGAAAAAGGTTTTGTGGTTGAGTAGGTAATGATGTAGTTTAGTGGTGACAAAGACTAAGGCTAAGAAAAGTTTTTCAGCATGGGTGTACCTAGTTTCATAGTCTAGAAGTGTATGAATTATGTAATAAACCGCTTTCTCCCTTGCTTTGCTTGTCACGATGAGCAAGCATGACACCTAAAGAAAGGTCGATGCAGAAATATATAGGTAAAAGGGTTGGTCATCCTTAGGAGGAATGAGCACCGGTGGTTAAAGAAGCTATTGTTTTAAGGCGTCAAAGGCTCTATGGAATTCATTATCCCATTTGAATGAGACGTCCTTTTTTAGGAGATGATGAAATGGTTTCCAATGGTCGAAAGTTATGAAATGAACTGATGGATAGATTGCAACTTATCTTGCAAACTTCAAAGTTGATGGAGAGTAGTAGGCGGAGGCATTTCTAGAATAGCTTTTACTTTAGCGAGATTGACTTCTATGCCACACAAAAACATGATGAAACCAAGGAGTTTTCCTAAGAGCACCATGAAGACATATTTCTTAGGTTGAAAGCAAACCCCATACTTGATGATGTGGTCAAAGATGACCTTAAGGACTATCAGGGGTTCGACATGATGTTTGGATTTGGCAAGAAGGTCATCTACATAATCTTCCAATTTGATGCATGATGTCATGGAAGATATTAGTTATGGCTTGTTGATATGTGGAACCAGTATTTTTAAGGCCAAAAGGCATGACTTGATAGAAGAAGGTCCCCCAAGGAGTGATGAAGAAATTTTTGTGTTGATCTTGTGGAGCGAGTAATATTTGATTATAACCCGAGAAACCATCCATGAGTGATAACATCTCATGGCCAATGGTGAGATAAACTAGTTGGTCAATGCCTAGTAGAGGAAATTCATCTTTGGGGCAAGCTAAGTTGAGGTCACAAAAATTTGTGCAAATGCGAGTCCCCTGTCACTTTTGTGACAGAACGATGTTAGAAATCCATTGGGGATAGTCAATGGGTAGGATGAAGGAAACCGAGAGAAGGCACTGAAGTTATTCTTTGACAAGAAGAGCAATGTGAGGATGTATTTTCATGGCTTCTGTTTTATAGGTTTTGCATCAGGAATGGTCACGATATTGTGGACCACAATGTTTGGGTCAATACTGGGCATATCGGCATAGGACCAAGAAAAAGCGTTGCTATGGTCTCGAAGGAAAGAGGTAAAAGCTTCATGTTCAGCAGCATCTAAAGATTGGCCTATCTTTAGAATGTGCGGGTCATCCTGAGTGTTAATGTTGATTTTGATAGTCGATTGCTCAACATGGTTTGTGTCTCGAAGGTAATGACAGTGAATATGAGAATCTTCCGCACTCAAGGCGGTGAGTATAGACTCATCATTCGACATTGATCGACGTTAATAGTAGGTGTATCGTCATCGATCATGTCGGATACGGAAGGGAAGAGAAGAGGGAGCCTTTCCATCGCACGATAAGTCGAGGTCCCGGGGAAATTGTGTTTATGAAAAAGAAAGTTAGGATGAATAGATTTGGGAACTATGGACTCTGGGTGGGTGAGGTGATGACATTGGTGAATGGGGTAGAGAAGGTTTGTCTTCCTCAATGAGTTTGATGCGGGAATTTTTGGAATATGGTGTGGAAAAGCCAATGCCACTACGATCGTTGTGTTTACGGGTGGTACATGAAATGATGGTATGGTGGCCTTGTTCGTAAAAACCAAAGCCAAAGCCTTTCCATGCGTAGCGCGAAGGATAGTGTGGGAGAAGCGGAGGTTAGTAAGAGATTGGAAGTCAGATGAAAATGGTCATGTTTGGTATGGAGGTTTGGGTGAATAAGTGGCAGTATCAAGTCCACCATACATTAAGTTGGTGGGAAGGTGGGGAGGACCGAAAGGGAAAACCTCTCCTATGTGATAGTCATAACAAGGGTGCTACCACAGGTTTCCATAATCTTGCAGAGTGAGGAATGTGTTAATATTGTATAGGTGGTACTCCCCTAGAGTGAGGCGTTGAAAAACACCTTTTAAGGGATTAATAGTAGATATACAGGTAGCGGGGATAGACGAATCACTAGACGATTGGGTAGGAGGGGTATCGGTTGGTTGGGAAGTAGATGGGTCAGCGGCAGAGGCTATGTGACAATAGTAGGAATAAAAGAGTTAGGTGTGGGAGAGGTGGTGGTAGCATTGGTGGATGGGGTCGTGGGTGAAGGATAAGTGGGGGTAGTGGTAGATGCCTTGACTAGTACAAGTACATCATTAGGTCGGTACAACATGTTACAAGTTTGAATAGTAACAGGCCAGAAGGGATGGTATAGTTATGCCCTTCATGTTCAAATTTTACACAACAGTGTAAAGTTGAAGGGACACAACCCATGACATGAATCCAAGGTCTGCCGAGCAATAGGTTATACTAGAACTCTCCCTCTAAGACAGAATAATTTTGAGATAGTGTGAGGACCCACACGAACATGGAGAATAATGGTGCTAAGGGTGGAGGTGATGGCATCATTGAAGGAGTGCAACATAATTAGGTTATTATGCATACAATTGGAAGGGATGCACATTTGATTGTATGCGCGTGGGAGGAGATGATGTTAATGCTAGCACCACCATTGATCATGATGCGTCATACACGTATGTTATTGATATAGACATAAATGAAAAGGGCGGATCAGGATCATCTGACTGGAGAGGTACAATCTCCTCATTAGAGAAGCTGAGGGCGCGACTTGAGGAGTGGGCATGGGGGTGGAAGAAGGAGATGATTTGGTAAGTGAGGCCACGTGGTGAGGGGTGATAATGGAGGCCACTGGTGTGGGGTCATTGGGTAAAACTTCAATGGATTGCAAAACCTCCATAAGGGCTTGTCTATGAGATTCAAAGTTTGGACAAGATCGTATAAAGACATCTTTAGAGGAGATTGATGTAATTGTTTTATCATTTTGCGATGGGTGACCCCATCAGAGATAGGGTATGTAGGTCCTCGAATGGTGATTTTGGGTGTGGGTGCAGATGGTATATTGGGCATGGGGTTGGTTGATGGGCTAGTTGCTTTTTCTTTTCCTTTGTCTTTCTGGGTGCGGGTGGCAACTTGAACCATGTTAATATGAGGGGAGGTGGTAAATGGAGAAGGTGTAGGATGAGTAGTGTAATGACATGATGGGAAAAAACCCACTAGGGGAGAAGCCTTGTGAAGTGTGTATGGTACACCGGCATTTGGGTGGTGATTTGGCCAACTCTCTGATACAGACCATGTTGATCTTGAATTTGGAGGTGGAAAAAAGGGTTGTGGGGGTGGAGATGTGGGTCATTGAAGAAGCAAGGGATGATGATGTGTGGTGATAGGTGAAGGTAGAACATGGTCCTCATCAAGAAGGTCATCATCGTCAAAATTTTTCAGGAGGACAAAGTTGGAGAAGAACGGTTTTGAGTGCCTTACAAACTTCTACATTAGGTCTTGACATAGTTGGTAGGCACAATTTTAGTTTCATTGAACCCTTTTAGTTTGGGTTTGAGAGGATCATAAGGTTGAAGCGGTGGTAATGTGATGATGGAAGTCTCTAAGAGATTGGTTAAAATGTTGGTGTAGGACCTTGCTAATGGATCACAATGGGAAGTGAGTGTGGTTTTGGGTAAAGGTGTGGATGATTGTGAGGGAAGAGGCTTTATACAAGGAGGAATGGGTTGTCCCATCAGTTTGGTAAGTGGTATTGTCTTAGGGTAGAAGAGTTTGCATTTGAGTCGAAAAGGGGAGCCAAAGACGTCCCCAGAGCATGGAATTATCAACATAATCCAAGTGATTGGCCAGCCATGAAAATGGGACTGTTGTAGGAAGAGATGTAGTTGGTTTGGTGGAAATCCCTATAAAATAGGTCTATGAGATAGGGAATTGGTTAGCCTCAAACTCTATGGGTAAAAGAGATGAAATCATATCAATGGGGTCCTGGGATGTTGAGGAGAATTTTCTCCAACAGGGTAGTAGTGTGTCCGAAGAATCTCACATGAGCGGGAGTGATGGTAGGTGGGGTGAGGTAGACTTCTCCCTTGGTGGAGGAGAAGGTGATGATGATTCTCCGTGGATGGGAGAATTAAAAGTGTTGACTGTTCGGTAGGTTGTGAGGTAGACGGTGAAATGGAATTGATAGAAAGTGTGGGTTCCTCTGTGAGAGGGAGAGAGATGAAGGGGACTCCTTTGTGGGTGAAGGAGTATAAGAGGTATGCTCCTCTATGGGTAGAGGAGCTCATGCCAGAATTTCCTTAATGGAAGATAAAGGTGGAATTTGAGGATATCAAAAATACATGGAATTCACAGACATTACTATCACTGGTTGAAGGTTTACTATTTTGATTAGATGACGCTTTATGGTTAGAGAGTGAATTTTTAAAGATGTGCGAATTTCAATTTACTAGCACGTTCAGGTTGTCCACGATGAGGTCTCCATTATCTATCATCTCTTGAACAATGTTCTTAAAAGTGACACAGTTACCATCACTATGGCCTTTGACATGATGATAATTACAGTAGTTGTTCTCCTTATACCATGTAGGCATAGGATGAGCGAGATCGAAACATGTATGAGGTTTAATGGGAGGAAGTATAATGGTTCCAACTTTAAGAATATTTTCCAAGACTGAAGAATAGGTCTCTCCAATTGAAGTGTACTTATGTTGTTCCCACCGGAACTAAAAATTATGAATAGGGGAAAGATTCGAAGAAGGTTGGGCTTGATTAGAAGGATGGGATGGACCTGCTTTGAGAACTACTGTGTTGGTAGATCCTTTAGTTTTTGAATAATTATTTTGGGGTTTTGAAGATGAAGAAGAATTGTTTGGTTTGAACAGGCGTTCTTGTTTCACAATTAGATTTTCTTTTCTTCAATGGCATGAATTTCTAGCTTTCGTGCCATGGTGAATGCTTCATCAAAGGTTCTGGAAGGTTTGTACCTACAAAGTTGGTGAGATGTGTCTAGCACAAGCTCTAGTGAACAACTCAATAAGTTCAGTTGAGGTAACTAGAATGTTAATTGGTTGATAAGACTCCATCAACGGGAAAAAAATACAATAGATTCATCTTCATACTATCATGTCAAATACAAGTCGGTCATGGTGACCTTCTTGACTACATTGATCGAGAAGTGGTCCAAGAATGCTTGAGCCACTTGGTTGAAGGAGTAGATGGAATGTCTAGGTAAACTATTGTACCAATCTAAGGCAGGTCCTATTAGGGACATGGGAAATGTTCGTAAGAGCAAAGCATCATCATGGGAAATTAGGTAGCACCCATGCTTGAATGACTACAAGTGTTGTTACAGGTCCTCTTTACTATTGAAACGATTAAACTTGGGCATTTCCCAATGCAGGGGTGGGAAAATAGGAATATATGGATGGATAGGCTCATTGTAAATTTCTTCATAGGTCAAGGAGTTACGAGAGACTGGAAACTAATGCTTCTAATGTCTACATATTTTCCATCATCATCCTAATGAGGTCATTGGTGGGTTGTGAGGAATGGGTGCCTCCCAGTAAAGGGAGGTTGATGATGGGTGTATGATGTGGATGACATCCTAGTACATGAGGGTGCCAAATATGAAAACTGTGAAGGGGGGATAGATACAGGTGGAATGTACCCCAAATAAGTGATAGACAAGATTGGGGGTGTTGGTGATGTGTGTAAATAGGTGGGGTGGTTGAACAAATCTCATGGTAATGGGTGGTAGAGACTGAGGGATAGAAAGAACTAGATTTTGGAAAGGGGTGTGGGTTACCGACACTGGAGGTGGTTGTGACGTAATTGGTATATATGAGGAAAAGGGGGTAGATGGGGCTATGCTCAAGGCAGTCGGTGAAGGAACGGTTGACACCATGGGTGCAATAGATGTCATTGGGGCAGCGGTTATGACAGAGGAACCTAATCGAGAGACCATAAGGGTATGTGGATGAGAGGGAATCTCTGAGATAGTGGTAGCTGACGGAAGTGGGTGCGAGGGCAAGAGGGATAGATATAGGCATGCCATATATTAACTATCCTGAAGAGTCTCGGGTAGATGAGTGGGCAAGATAGTATAGTAGGGATGCAAGATTCTGATCAAGGAGTCTTACGAACTCCTCGTTGCCGGTAGCGATGGGGATAAGCTCAGTTGGATCCATAGGTGATAAGATGGATGGAGACAATGGACTAGGTGGGAGTGGCTGATGGCTGATGTGAAATACAAGGGTGTTAGTTTGGCTGCGAGTCAACACCATGTGAATTAGTGTTGACTTGGTAAGACTGTATTCTATAAATGACATAGAAAATAACAAAAGAAGAGAAGGATAAAGTTTAGGGGATGAATCAGTTAGTGTTTTGATTAAAAATAAAACACAGAAACTGACAACGGTCAGTATGACCGATGACGGTTACAAGAGAACTGATGATGGTTATGATAACCGATACCGATCACTGTGGAAAGTACCAGTTTCAGAAAATGAAACAAAATTGATGAATATGAACTGGGGAAACTGGACCTGACAGATATATCGAAATTTGGGGGATATGATGGTGTCATGAGGACCAAAAATAGAAAAGAATAGGTGATGAAGGTTATTTCAGGTAAATAACCAAAAGAGGCGTGATCGACGTCGGTTAGGTAAACCGACGATGGTCAGATGTAAACTAATGACGGTCACTGGACTAACACCGATTACTGTGAATTTAGAAGAAATGAAGAAAAAATGGATTTTGGTGAATTAAAATAGATGAAGGATCAACCTAAAAATTTGAGAATGATAAGATGAGGTCCTGACACACTCAGAAACAAGCAGAATACTCCAACTATGATGGGGAGTGTGAAAGGAAGAAGAAAAATGGAGAATCGTAACTCACACCTCAAAACACAAGTCAAGAACAAAGCTAAGAAAAACACGTAATCCTAAAAGTGAATTTATGTTTGTTTTATCTTATGCTATTAAGACTGACTTGTGAATTTAGAACAAAGTTTTTGGTTGGGAAGGCATCCTACGAAGAAGGAAATCTAAAGGTGAGGTTTCAAGTTATGTTATGGCGGGGGTGGTCCTTTCTCTAAGGTGATGACTGACAAAGATAACTAGCTGGGTGCCCACTATCAATCCTCTGATCATGTGATCATTGAAAACTTCTTTCGGGTGGGATGTTGTTTAAGAAAACGTGTAAATTCAAATATGTGTAGTTTGGAAAAGAGAGAAAAATTTCTTTCTACGGTTCAATTGTGTCAACCATCACATGGGCATGACTTCCAACTTACAAGTTGTCCTCATTTTTAAATGTGAGCTAATAATGCAAAGATAAAAGGATGAAACACAACAAATTTTATAACCTGAATCAACAATTATATTCGATGAAGAAAATGATGAATAGGTCAAGAACGTGCTCTTTCACTACTATGCAAATGCAAGATGGAAGAATTGGTTCGTTTTAAGCACCAAATGACAAATGTTGTTTAGACAATTAGAAGAAAAGAATATTACCAGGGAGAAGATTAAATGTGTATTTTTCAAAAGGAAAGAAACACACAAAAAGTTTCCCTATATGAATAAAATGCAATGAACCCAAGAGAGGGTCCCACCGGGTGTGCCAAAATGTTTCGCTGAATAGTATGCGTACGTAAGAGAAAAATAGATAAGGTAAGGGTGAGGAGGAATACCTGTGAATGAAGGTGGAAGGTAGAGTGTGCACATTCTGATTTCCCGATCCAATGTTGATTGCGAGAACTTCATTTTTTTCTAGGAGGAACTACTTGCAAATACAAACAAGACCACAAGAGGAATATTAAACAATATATGTCGTGGACTATTTAGCGTATGCTAGATCTAGGAAGTGTGATACTTCTTAGATGGCTATCAATCCACTGTTTAAAACAAATTAATGCAAGAAATGATGTAAACCAATAATGTCCTATTGTAGTTGATATAATTTAGGAGTCTCATTCAAGTACAATAAGAAAATATAATCTACTAGGCTAGGTTATGATCAGATCTGAATTCAGCAAGTAAATAAGGTGGTTAGGACGGGTCAGGGTTAAGCTTTAGGTAATTTTGTTTATTTAGGTAAATGTTATGGGGTGGGTGTTATATAAATATTTACTAGACACGTAGACCGACGCGTCGGTATGGTATGACCGATGTCGGTTGAGGATAGACCGATGATGGTTTAGGTTAACCGACGTCGGTAGGGTCGGGTGATAAAAACTTAATGAAGTTTGTTTTTGGTTATTCTCTGTGATTGCATAGAGAATGGTGAGGTTGATGATAGTGTTGAGAATACTCAAAGATGTTTGGAGGTAGGTATAGAGGGTTGAGAGGTTATAGGTGATTAGGTGGAGGTATTGGTAGGAGGGTGAGAGGTGATGGGATGCAAAGGAGGTTTGGACTCCCAAACAGAGATGAAGAAACTAATCTAAATAAATATATGGGAAGGTGTATATCCAAATGTACTTACTTGTACTTATAGACCTGGTGGTTGGATGGAGGTGATGGTTGATCCATGGAACTGATGGTCAGTGTCGTGGCTGCGCTTCCCATAATGTTACCATGAATGTTTTCCCTTTAGATCAGTGGTTGGCATTGGATCAAGATGTCTGGATGTGCAAGAGTGCTTTGGTGCGTACTTGCATGTAGATCTTTCTTCTCCAAAACTCGAATGATTCTTCTAACCCATCAAACAAGGTTACCAAAGTGAATATATGGTAACCAGTGACGGTTTAGGGTGATCGACATTGGTTAAGGTGGGAAATCCTAAGTTTACTAAAAATGACTGATCTTGGAAATCCTTTTGGCCAACTTTGTCCATTGTTGCGGATCAAAATAGAATGCTGTGTTTAGATAAGTGGGCATGCGGTTAGAGGAAGAAAAGGCATGTGATTTTAGGGTTGAAATAAGTCTTAGTTAAAAGGAAACATGGTAAGAATAGATATGTGATGAGATGTCTAGGTGATGTGGTGGGGTGAGGTGTCTAGGTGAGGTGGAAATTAGTTTAAGTAAGGTAATTAAATAATGAATATTGTGAGAGTGGGTATTAATTTAATTTGTAGGTAATTAAATTAATGTACATGTGGGGTAAAGGGGAGTCTCGCCCAAATTTGGTGTCTACAATAAGGACCAAACCGTCTAATGGTTTCATCCCATGCCACCCAACGACCATTTTATCAAATTGATATCTTTTTATGGGATGGTATTTTCCTCGTGGGTCGACATTAATAAAATATTATACTTACAAACCCCTATATAAGTAATTTAAATGTACTCATTACTCATCTGAAATCCACTTGAAAATTACCCAACCGTCTCAAGTTTAAATCATTCCAAAATCACTCCAAGATCTCCTAAATTACCTTAAAACTACGACACATATGAGCAATACCCATACATGTCTAAATCACTCCTAACTAGGTTCAATAGTCTAGCTTCCCAAGTTACAAGCCAAGTCAAGCATAAACATGAAAAACCATTACAAAACATTATCATGTATATTGCCACGTTATTCAATACTTTGACGCCACGTGGTTTGGTCGTTATTGATTTTGGATCAGACTTGCACAGGTAAACACACAGAATAATTTATTAATTTTTTTGTATTCTTGCTACATACAATGCATATGTATAGGAGAGATTGCTCCTAAATATGAGGAACTCCAATTCCTCAAATATCTCCTACAACATCTCCTGCAACTTCTCCTAAAACAATAATCTATTCGTGATATATTGTTATAACAATATATCACCAAATAATATATCCCTAAATATAAGTTGTTAATAACAACTTATATACTAACAAAATATACACGTGATTTGTTATTACAAATCACTCATTAATTCTTAATCATAGTAAACATTAGTAATAATTTCCTAACAATCGTCCCCTCCCATCCGACTCCGCCATCTCTTCATTACTATGTTGCGTGCCTTATTTTTTGGTAGGATATATAATCCCACATGGGTGGGAAAGCATATTGTTAAGGACTTTAAAAGGCTTATTTCAAAACCTTGTGGTTATGACTTAGATCACGCCACGATAGTTTTGTTGATATCCAATATGACTTGGCCCAACTCACCTTGCAGGATCATTGAGCTGCCTCGGCCATGAGATGTGGAATCATTGTGTGGCTCACCCGTAGGCTCAACTTCCACTTTGTCTCGCCATTTCATGACTCTATGAAATACAAGTTGGTTGAAATAATGTATTGGAAATTGTGATTACATTAATGTGACATATGAATGTTGGTAGCTTTATCAACTTGACTCACGAAGTTGGGTAACCCAACTTGCCGAGCTAATATAAACCCTTCTCTAAGGAGCTTCCTCCACAAATTTTTTATATGTAATTTTTAAATTCTTTTTCGTTTGAATTTAAATTAATTTAATTTTTTATTATATTATTTTAAATGAGATTTTTTTTTTAATTTGATGAATTGTTTTTTTAAATGACGTGTTTTATGACACGATGAATAAGTCATCATCTTATTTTTCATGAAAAAAATAAAAATTCACGCATATTTTGATAAATTACTTTTATTATCAAACTAATATACCATATGTTTATATTATTTTTTTGATAGGTCCATTTTTCGATGAAATCATAAAAAAATGATCATGCGTGGCTTTCGACAATGACAGTGGATTTTTTAACCTTGATTAATATAAACCCCGTTGTTCTTAATTAAAGTTTATTTGTGCAAAAATGGGATCTAACCACTTTACTATTGATAAATCTCATATGTTGAATGGAAATAATTACAACATCTGGAAAATATGATTAAAGGTAGAATTCATGACTCACATGCTCGGATGGTTGTGAACGAAATAGAGAAGTCTCGACCGAAAGAGAAAAAACTCGGACAATGTCATTGCATATCAACAAAAGGTGCATGAAGCTATGTCCATCATTTTGTGGAGCGTACAGATTATTTCCTCCTTCATATCGGGAATCAAGAAATTTTGAGTGAGGCTTGGATGTAATTGGAATCGATGCACGAAGGTACATGGTTATCGAAAATCATTAAATTGATTCTAGAACTAATGACAACTCCCATGAAGGGAGATGAAAAAGTAATAAATTATTTGGCTAAAATTAAAAATATTAAGTCTCAATTAGATGGATGTAATTGTAACTTAATTCAGACAAATTACTTTACTTTATTATTCAGTTGAATATTCATGAAAGGTTTAGAAATTTCATTTCAATTCTAAATTCTAAGTATCAAATTGAACAAGACATCCCTGATTTGCAAACCCTTAGTGCTCTTCTAATTCAGAAGAGCAAGTTATGAAAAAATTTGATTCAAAAGAGAATGCCACTCAAGCACTTCTCACTCAAAAATAAAAAAGTAAACCTTCTAGGTTCAACAAAAATAAAAAATCAACTTTTAAACCTCTTAGTAAAGATAAGAAACCAAGAAACTTAAGAGTTAGTTTTGATGGTAAATGTCATAATTGTGGAAAATTTGGCCATGATAAAGAAGATTTTAAATCGAAAAACAATTCAAATTTCAAAACCCAAAGGGAAACACATCAGACCAAAATCAAAACCAAAACAAGAATTAGAAAAATAAAAATAAATCTAATGTAATTGCTTTGTATGTTGCCTTTATCAATGCAAAGGAAAATGAGTGGATATTGGAAAGTGGTGCCTCTAGGTACATGACCTTATAATGATCAGATCTATTTGGGTGATAATTCCATTCTTGACATTCAGGGACAAGGTAAAGAAAAAGGTCTCTAATGGTTTTATTAACAATGTTTTATTAGTTCCTAAACTTAAAATGAATTTGCTTTCTTGTTCTTAATTAACTCAAAATAACTATAGTGTAACTTTGTTAAAAGATAAATGATTTATTAAAAATGAACATGATGTTACTATAGTTGAATGCATACAAAGAGATGGTCTTTATGTGTTTAATGGATTTCCCTCTGCTTCTTGTTTGACATCTCAAAGAAGTGACATGCAATTATGGCATGAGAGACTAGGTCATGTCAACTTTAGGAGCATGTATAACATGTCTTGACTAAACCTAGTGTCTGGTCTACCACCTATTTCCCAAAATCATGAAACATGTGAAGGGTGCTTACATGGTAAGCAATCTGCTAACCCCTTCCACAGTCATCATGATGCAAATTCTTCTGAACCTTTGGAACTTGTCCATAGTGATGTCCAAGGACCCCTAGAAGTTCCATCCCTTAATGGTTCTTTGTATGTTGTCACATTTATTGATGATTTCTCTCGTATGATTTGGTCTTATTTTATCAAAAATAAATTTGATGTCTTGTCAAAATTTAAGGAATTTAAAGCTTTAGTTGAAAACAATTCTAGTTATAAAATTAAGAGGCTTAGACTGATAATGGGGAGAATACATCAGTAAGGAATTTGACTCCTTTTGTATTGAATTTGATATTCAAAGAGAAATAACTATGCCCTATTCCCCTCAACATAATGGGATTTCATAAATGAAAACCACACCATTCTGGAAATGGCTAGAACCATGTTGCATTCAACACAAGTCCCTAAATTTATCTGGGATGAAGCAATGAATATTGTTGTTCACATTTTGAATAGAGTACCCACTAAAGCCTTAGTTAACTCCACTCCTCTATAAAAGTGGTCAAATCAAAAACCAAGTGTGTCTCATTTAAGAATATTTGGTAGCCTTGCTTCTCTCTTCATTCCGAAATCAAAACGGAAGAAGCTTGATCAAAACTCATATCTTTGTAGGTTATGGAGGTAAAACTAAAGGTCTTAGGATCCACGATACTTCAAAATAAGAACTTATAGAAAACATGAATGTTAAAATTCTAGAAAAACCTTTTTTTCATCTTCTCTTTATATTGTTCATGATGATTCTAATGAAATTGAAAATAATGATAATAACAGTGAAAATGATGTATGTGATGATGAAATTAGTAATGAAACTATATTTGAAAAAGTGTTAGTTCATGTTTCCTCTATAACCAAAAGACTTAGATGGGTTGAGTCTATTATTCAAGATTCTAATCTTGAAAACCTTGCGAAAATGACTAGAAGCCAACATACATATCATGCTTTGATGACATCGAATGAACTTGAACCCCAATATTTCAAAGAAGATTATTCTAACGAAAGAGGGATAGATGCAATGAAATCTGAGTATTCTAACTTGATTAAAAATCAGACTTGGGATTTAGTCCCTCCTCCTGAAAAATGAAGATTAAATATAAAGTTGATGGAAGTGTTGATAAATTCAAAGCTAGGTTAGTAGCTCAAGGGTTTACTCAAAAACCCGGTATCAACTATATTGAAACCTTTGCACCAATTGTAAAAATGAGCATAGTAAGGATTCTTATTGCCTTAGCTGCTCAATATGGTTGGGAAATCCATCAGATGGATGTCAAGAATGCATTTCTGAATGGTGACTTAAAAGAGGAAATCTATATGACCCAACCTAAAGGATTTGAAGAACTAGGTAAAGAAATGTATGTTTGTAAATTGAAAAAATATTTATATGATTTAAAACAAGCTCCTAGAGCTTGGTATGCAAAGATTAACAATTTTTTCAATGAAGTTGGATTTTCTAACTATTTTCTTCTGATAATGATTTATTTGTAAAATTGAAGAAAATCAGATTATTCTCATTGTATTGTATGTTGATGATTTACTTATTACTAGTAACTCTAATAGTTTAATTATGAAAATTAAAGCTAAATTAAAGCAATACTTTGAAATGAATGATTTAGGATTATTGCATCATTTCTTAGGCATGGCTATATATTAGGATAAAAATTCTATTGTTGTATCTCAATCACAATATGCCACTAATTTTCTTAAAAGGTTTAATATGATTGATTGTAAACCTGTTGCTATTCCTATAGAAGTTGGATGTAAACTAGATCCTAAACATGCATGTGAAAAATATAATCCTACTTTATACAGGAAACTTGTAGGTAGTTTGATTTATCTAACTATTACTAGACTTGACATTGTTTATGCAGTAGGATTGCTTCAAGGTTTATGCAGGAGCCATATCAGGATCATTGGAAGTTATCCAAAAGAATATTGTGTTATATTAAAGGCACAATTAATTTTGGTTTACATTATACTTATTCTAACAATGCATATTTATATGGATATTGTGATTTTGACCATGTTGGTGATGTGATAGATCAGCAAATCTACAACTAGATATGTGTTCAAGTTTGGTGTAGGTGTCATTACTTGGAGCAGAAAAAGTAACTAATAGTCTCCATTTTTTCTACTGAGGAAAAGTATAGAAGTGCAATGGAAGCAACAAAGAATCCATGTGGCTGAAGCAACTGTTGGAAGAGATACACATGGAAGCTAAAGGAAGTACTCCTCTTCTATGTGATAGCTAGAGTTGCATTGATCTTGCTAAGAATCCATTTCAACATCAAAGGACAAAGCATATAGATATTCATATGAAATTTATCCAAGAGAAGGTTTTTAGTAGTGATATAGATCTCTAGTACTTCCCGACTAAAGGTCAATTTACATACATGTTTACGAAGCCATTGTGTGTAATAAAATCATACAAGTTTTGTGTAATGCTTGGCCTTTGAGTTCCATTGAGGGGGAGTGTGCATGACAATGTCACCTCTTAATGGCCAGCCAGTTGATATCTCCTTCTCTTCTATACTTTTACTCCATTGTAAAACATTGTAAAAATATCTTTATAATCTTTGTAAACTTTTAACTCTAAGCTTACGATGCACAATCAATTGTGTTGCATATATTTGTAAATGAGGTCCTTGCGTTATAAAGGGGTCATAGAGGTGCGATTTGAGAATTTTTCATGAGAAAATGTGAGATGTAGTCTCACAAATCATGTTTAGCCTAAATCATAACTTCTGATTTATGGATTCCAAATCCTTTTGTACCAAAAGGTAAGTTGAGCATGATGAAGGTGTTATAAATCCTTCAAAAGTGATATGCTTTAGCCTAAACCTTCACTAATGGTTTATGGATTTGTAAATTCTATTGTAAACATATAATGTTGGCATATGGTTCCCCACTTAATATTAAGGGGAGTGTTAGAACATAATATTAAGTGCCTATAAGCTTTAGTTTATAATTAAATAATTTAGAATATATTTTATATTCTTAATTATTTAATATAAACTTTAGGTTATGTTTAATTGGTTATCTAATAACTAATTTATTAAACCAAGGTATGATTTAATCATACCCCATCACTTAATTTGTTCATGACCCATGGGGTCATTTAAATATGATCACAAATCATATTGTTTTTCACTGAGGTGAAATTGATCAAAGAGAAGTGAGGTTAAGGAGATGTTTTTACTGGACTGTAAAGTTTCTCTAATAATGGAAATTCTCTTTCTCGTGGTTTTTTCCCCTCGGGGATTTTCCACGTTAAATCCAATGTTCATGTGTTTTTAATTTGTTATGTATTTATTTATGCATTCCATTAATGTTTGGTAAATGATATAAATGTTAATTTAATATGGTTAATTAATTTATCCCTCGATTTGACACCTTCTACCTATCTCATAACACACAAGGCCCTTGTAACACCTTCTTCCATGGACAATGCTACAATAGATTCCACACTTCATGTTACTAATATTTGTGATATCTCCCTTCGAATGTCACCATGATCAGGATTTCAAATCATATATTTGAAACAACTCTCAATACAATTCTAATGATATTATGCTTATTGATTCCAATGTTACATCACTTGCCGAACATCTTCACCACAAGTAAGAACACAATGTGATGATTTGATAATGATTCCTGATGCTCTTCACTCTCTCTTTCCAAAATTCTATACATGAATCATATGCTATGGATACACCTCATCTTGTTGCATCCATGGGGTAAATCAATTTCCCTCTTTCCACATGTATGTCTATGGTTTCTTCTAGGGTCATAGGGGCTACTACATACAACTTTAATGCTTCTAATGTTTCTAAATTTCACCTATTGCTTATCAATGTTCTAACTATTCTAGTTTCTTTGAATGAACACAATATTATTGTTTATGTCATTATACTTAATACTCATGTGTTGTCATGCAAATGTGTAACAAGGAAATTCCCAATTTTCTTACATGACAACCATACCCTACTTGATTTTTTTGATCAAATTTCATCTTGAGTCCTCCTTTATATCACCATAACCCCCGAGTCATTCCTATCCCATCTATTTGAAGCAAGATCAAGTTTCGTGTCAATGTTTTCTTAGGTGATTTAGGGTTACCCAATATTTCCATGTTCTTCCAATGCAAGATCCGCCAAGACAAGCTTTTTGACAAGCTTAGGAAGGGTTGTTCTCAAGTCTTTTCAAGGCTAGTGCTCACCCCTCGAGAAGACCGAAAGGACCAAAATCATCAAGAAGGTGTAATTTGAGAGCCGAGAAAATTTTGAAATTAATTTTGAAAGATTCTAGAAGGTTTCACAAGTTTTGGAGAATTTTTAACAACAATGGGTCTTAGAGGCTTAGGTAGTGCACAGTGCAAAAATAGCCCCGAGCTTCGTGAAGCGATTCGGAAGCTTTAGAAGGAATTAGAGTCAAACAAAATATAGTTGAAAAGGTATTTCAGATACATAGAGGATGGTAATATCATATTATTCACAAAAATTAGGAACATCATTTCCACACCAATTGTTTGCATGCACAACCTTGGAGCCAAAACAAAAGCCTATTTTTTTGGGAGAAAATGACATAATTAGGATCCGAGAACCCCACCATTGGATTTATAAGGTCATTTCTAGGTCGAATCACTTGTTGGAATGATATCAAGTCTAATTTTGAAGAAAGATTCAAATCTACTGAAGACCTGTCAAGATATCTTGGTCTAAGCAAGGAAAGAATCAAATGAAACTATGAGAGGATTTGTGGCTTTTTTGACCGGTTTGCTCCACAGGATACCAAAATAAGATTCACCATCTGAAAGCAATGTCAAGAGATTCTTCATCAATGTGAAACCTCTAGAGGTGGGATTATTTCTCCGGAGGGTTCAACCAAGGGATCTTAACGTGACTAAAGACAAGGACTAGCCATTGAAGTTGAAGATGATCTCATCCTTTCTAGAAAGATCAAGAACCCTTCAAAGGGTAAGGCTCAACATCTTGGAGATGAGAGAAATGATCCATTTTTACATAAATTGGAAAATGAAATGGCATCATTGAAGAGGGAAAATTTCCAACAAGGATCTGTTAGAGTTCAAGCAAAAATCGATTACTAAAGCACCTCAAAGGCTTGCATTTGAGGCCCCACCACAATGTAAATTTTATAACTCAAGAAGATGAAGAATATCTTGAACAAGAAATTCAAGATGGTGATTTATTAGAGATTGAAGAAGTACATAATGGCACACAAATAAGATTTTGTGAGTACTCTAGAGGTGATGAAGATGATAGTGAAGATGAACCTAGTATCTCATGTGTAGTGTTCACCCATTCCCAGTCTAAGAAAGGATATTCTTCCTCCACTGCTGCTAAAAACAAGAAGACTGAAGATCCTCCTATGGTGACTCCACAAAAAAAAAAAAAAAAATTGAGGATCTCAACTTCCACATTGCATGGATTCCGTATTGGAGAATCTCGATCCTATAGGAAGCATGAGAACCCCCTCAATTTCAAGTAAGTCTTCCAATGCCCCTTCTAAATCTAAATCTATTCCTATAAAATCTAGTGCTTCAAAAGCTTCCACTATACCTTTTAAAACACCCTCTATTCCCCAAATATCTACCCCTATCTCCAAGCCTATCCTAATTCCCAAAGAAGTGTCTTCATCTCCACTGTCTGAATATTCTCCCTTTGACATCATTGAACATACAAATAAATACAAAGTACAGATTACCAAAACCAAATATCTACGGAATCATCTTGAGAAATTTGAGAGATTTTTCTGTCATATCAAGGGTAGTAGTTCAAATCCCAACAACGAAAAACCCTGATTTTGTAACTCTTAGTTATAAAGGATTGCTACAAAATCTACCTACACCTCCATCATAGAACATGATTTATTTGAGTGCATCCAAGACTGACAAGGTTGATCCTTTCTACATCTCCCTTCTTGTTGGAGAATATGTATTAAACAATTGCATCATAAATTTTGGTGCCTTTTAAAATTTAATGCTTGTAAAGGTCACTGGGCTCTCAAACTCACCATGACTCAACCCGATGGATCTTGCTACTCCATGGAGTAAAAAGAGGTCCCACTTGTAGGGAAGGTCAAAGATTCACAAGTGGCCCTCACCAAATTCCAGACAAGAAGGTTTCAATAATGATCTTAGTAGAAAAAATTTTGGATTCATTTGAAATTTTTATAAGCAAGAGTTTTTACCAACATAATTGGGGGCTAATATCCGATGAATTTTTCTTCTCGTAACCATTCCGGTTAAGGGAGACATGGAAAAATTGCTTCCAAAACAGAAGATGAGGTACACGTTGCAAAAAGTAGGAAATATAGGATCCAAAATTTTGTACCAAAACAACAGGAGGATGAATCTTTTCATAACAAATAAAGATGAGGATGAGATTCCCATCTTGATAGGACCAAGTATCTCTTCCCAAATGGGTATGGATCTTGAAGAATCATTGAGGAACTTTGAGTTGCAAGAGGATAAACTTGAGTTGCTAGATGATGCAAGCCAAGAAGAAGAGGAAATGGTTCTTGATGATTTACAAATGGAGAAATCATCTTGTATGCTTACCCATGAAGAGGAGATGTTCTCATTCCCATTTGGAGATGAAGATGCTCTTGATCATGTCATCCATGAAGATACAATACCAGCTTGTGATGAGCCCATGAAAGGTTTGAAAGAACGGTCTATGCAAGACCTAATAAGAGTCACGGAAGAAACAAAGGACCCTAAGCTCAATCTCGAACTCCTAATGTGAGCAATGGATCTACAAGACAAGTGTGAATTTGATCTAGGATGCTCAATTGATGTAAAGGATGATCACAATGAAATATATCAAGGTGAAGAACCCAATGTTCCTCCTGAGCCAATGGTTGATGAATACAATGATGAAATGGAATTATTTTCTTTCCCATTTGAAGAAGAAGACTCTTTCCATGATGAAAAATATGAAATAAAGCATGTTGAGGTCATTAAATATGAAGATCCCTTTGAAAAAAGAAGTATTGGGATGTAATAAGCTTTAGGGAAATGAAGTAATCCCTCCAGATAGTTTCCTTGAGCTTCAAAATGAAGATTATTCGAAGGCATACTAAGATGAGCTGTAGGAAGTAACAAAGGAGAACTCGTGCAAGAAATCTTATATGTGGTAGAAAGTGCAGAAGATCCCAAGCTAATTCTTGATCTTTTAAATCATGTTATGGACATACAGGACAAGTACAAGGTTATTTCCTATCCTCTAAGTATATATTCAAGAACCTCATAGTGGGGTAGAGAAAAAATATAAGTCCAAGGTTCCTCACGGAAAAGAGTTCAATGAGCATAGACCTGGGAAAGAAAAGAACTCATAATATTCAAGTAATTTGAAAAAAATAAGCCCTGGGAAGCGATGGGATGCAAAATGAATATTTAGCGATGTGGGTAAACATAGAAAGCAATTGACGCTATGAAATTAGTTTCAAAGGGAATGAAGACAATGGAATTTCTTAGCGAAGGCCTAAGAATCAAGAAACTCATGTAGGCTCACTCCTATTAAGTACATTGAAAATCGTGAAAGCACCTTGATTTCATAAAAATTAAGAAGAGGAGGCTAATTTCTCAAATCGATCAATTCCTTCGTGGAACAACATCACGTAGTGTTTCCCACTAAGAGGTAACCTTTGAGAAGAGAAGAGTGCTACAGTGAAAGTGGGTTGTCCCTTTCCTTGTACTATAGGTGATTTAAGTTTTTTCCCCTTTTTCCCTTGGTGTGGTGTGTTTCCCTTCTATTTTGTGGTGTGTTTCCTTTCAGTCATGTGTTTTGTGTGTGTGTGTGTGTGTGTGCATGTGTGTTGTCCCTTTCTGTCTATCTCTTGCAAGTTGTGCATGTTCTGCAAGGCCTAATGGATAAGGCACCAGTCAAATGTTATGAACAAAGATTATGGAGTTTTGTGATGTCCTCACTTTTCTTGATCCATTAAATGTCCTCAATATAGATCCATTTGTTGTCATGCAAATGTGTAACAAGGAAATTTCCAATTTTCTTACATGACAACCATACCCTACTCGAAATTTATGATCAAAAGTTATCTTGAGTCCTCCGTATCACCCTAACCCCAAAGTCAGTCTTATCCCATCTCTCTTGAATAATTATCAAGTTTTATGTCAATTTTTTCTTAGGTGATTTAGGGTTAACCAATATTTCCATGTTCTTCTAATGTAAGATCCGTCAAGACAAGCTTTTAACAAGCTAGGGAAGGGTTGTTCTCAAGTCTTCTCAAGGCGAGTACACACCCCTGAGCGAACGGAAGGCCAAAACTCATCAAGAAGGTGAATTGGAGAGAAAAGAACATTTTTCAATCAATTTTAAAATATTCGTGGAGGTTTCATAGGTTTTGGAGAAATTTCAACAACAATGGGTTTTATAGGCTTAGGCAGTGTAAAGTGCAAAAACAACCCCTGAGCTTTAGGAAGTGATTCTAGGAGCTTCAAAAGGCATTAGGAGTCAAAAAAATATCATCGGAAAGGTATTTCAGATACGTAGAGGATGGTAATATCATATTATTCACAACACCTATGCACATTATGTCTCGCATCTAGTTTTTTACATGTAAAGCCTTGGAGCCGAATAAAAATCCAATTTTTAGGGATAAAATGGAAGAATAAGGATCTGATACCCCCACCATTGGGTTAAAAATTTCATTTCCATGTAGATTAATATAAAATTTCATCAAAAACTCCTTCGGAAGCTCAAGATACAGTCCCAATAGGAAGCTCCCAAAGGTAAAGCTTCAGGAGTTAGTCAATTTAAGGCATTCCAACCAATGGGAGAGTGCCACAATTTTTTGCACCAAGTGCACCAAGGATTTGGTGCAAGAAAATGTGCCCCCTTCCCATTTAATCCTCCAGACCCCCAATGTGACCTCGCTTAATCTCCTTCTTGCAAGTTGAGACCCCACCGCTCATTTCCTAGCCCCCGCTCTGTCTAACCAAGCTCCACCAAGTGGCCCAATAGGGATGTGTCACACTTTTTTGAACCCTTAGTGAACTTGGTGCAAAAAATTGGAACTCATTCCCAAACATCAAAATATGAATTTTTTTCTAACTCATTTACCGCTTCTAGTGCTACTGCACGCACGCGGTGAGAGCTTAACTGCCGATTCCTCTTCACCCCTCCATTTCTGCCACCTCTAGAACCTTGATGCAACCTTAAAAATTATTTTTATATCATTTTACACTACTGAAAAGTGAAGAACCAAGTCTTCTAAGAAAAAAACCATGGTTATGAGCTGTCAGAAACCCTAGGGTCAGAAAATGAAGAATCACTCATAACTAATGAACCGGTGATCGAATCCTCATGAAATTTTGAGAAAACCTTCCTCATCCAAACTCCTTGAAGTCAAAAAAATTTAAATATGTTATATTTTTTTAATGGTATCCAATTGAAGTTTTGTGCCCTAAGTTGCTCTTTTTCCATTTGTTGTCAAACCGTAAATGGATTGAGTAAAAACTTGAATAAAGATCAAGAACAAAAACCTAGAAAGAATCCACTGAGTTTTCACCAATCCAAAACCCATAAGTGAAATTCTAAAATAGTAAGTGCCACTAGTTTGAACTTGCCATTTTTAGTAATTTTCCAAAAATGGAAAAATATTTTAGAAGAGAAGAACAATGAAAGTTGCATAAACGAAAAACTAGGGCACGTGGGTCGAAAAAACTAAAAGGAAAAAACAACTTTCAAAAACTAGAAAGTACTTTGAATTGACCCATAGATATGCATGGGAAGCTTGGAATGTGAAAGAAACACATCAGTACCAGTAATGAGGTGAAAAAAAATGACACCGCCCAAAATAACGACCATTGGGACCAACTTTATAAAAATAACAGTCTTCGGCCCAAGTGCGAAAGTTGTAGAAGTCCTCATTTTAACTCATATTTCCAATTTTTGGTCTCTCCATGGGGTTGTATGCTGGTTTCATGGTTCAAATAGAGAAATGAGAACTCCACGAGGATCCTGAAAGCATCATCTTGAGTCCAATTGTGTGTCGCAAAGCGCGAGGCATCGTAGTACGCAGCAGGTGGATCCATCTTTGTCACTCAGGGAACCAACGATTTATCAAAATTATTTGGCCATGAAGAGCTCAATGAGTTTAATTGATTCATCAATCAAGTATCAAAGAGGGTCATCGTGAGTAGTTCCCACATCCATCCCAAGCTCACATTAGGAAGTCTTGAAACAATGTTTCTCAACACTCATTCTCGTGACCCGAGATGTCCGAGCATCACGTAAAAGGGAGGAATTGTGATCACCATTGGCAAGGAAAAAGTGTTCAAAATTCACTTCATCAAAGATTTCTGATGAGTACAACAATGTGGCTATGTAGTGGAATGTCATCAAATATTGTTCTCCATCCTCCAACTTCTTCAAAGTAAACCTCAATGAGCAACGTTTGTGATCAACCAAGTGATAATTCAACAGTGTTTCTAAACACTCAGTTTGAGGTGTTTGTGCATCATCCAAAGGAGGTTTCTCATGGTGTAAAAGGTTCAAGGATCTAGAATTCCCCACATTGGGACATTCCATCAGATCACTCAGACAATGAGGTGAAGGCGAAAGACATCATCTTTGTCAGCATCCCTTCTTCCTTCTCTTCTCTCATTCTTCCTCTTCTTCTCTACCCCCTTTCTAATTCTTCATTGTGTGTAATCATGTTAGTTTGTATTATTCATTAAAGTGACTTTATAAAGTTGAATTGTAAAATTCCCTTTGATTTATAAAAAGGGAACTTAATTTCCTAGATCCTAGGAAGGTGAAAAGTCACGAGTTGAATGAGACAACGAAGGGTCATGTGGGGGTAGATGAAGAGTCATTTCTTGATCTATATAATGTAATGACATACTCTTGCTTAAGGGTTTTCAATTTTTACACTCAAGAGAGAGTATTTCTTTGAGCTAAGCAAGAGAGATAACAATTCTTCCAATTTCCTTCACTATTTTCCTCCATTTCCTACATTGTACAACTTGATGAAAATGTCAATAAAGAAAGGGATTATTTTCTTTCATGATTCATGAATGTGTGTAACTTTGTGTGCATGGTTTCCTTTGATCGTTGACACTATAATCTTGTTGTTTATTTCTTATAAATTGTGGATGTGAAATTTCTAATTAGCTTTGGTGAGAATCTAATTTGATTAATTTTCCTTATCTAATTTCTTAACCCCCCTTCCCCAATCTACCGTAAAATTCATCCCTTAAAACCATTATAAGAATTAGTCACAGGGTATAGTGGAGTATGCTCATTAGATCCCTAGCTTCCAGCACCTCTAGCCAACAACAAATTTTTATTTATGTTCATTCACAATAAAGTGGAGCTGCACCACCCAAGTAGGGGGACCTAGATTCCCAGTGTTGGCTAGAAACCCACCAGTTTGTCCCCCAAAAAAATTTCTCTCCAACATCATGAAGTTGGGATCTTGGACTCCATAGGATTCTCACTTCACTATGTTGACAATGTTCTTTTATAAGTCATGTTATCCCTCACTACCTGACGACACACTCTTATTCTAGCTTCAAACTTGACGTTTGAGGGCACACTTACTCATATGAACCTCACCTTGCACACATACACTATGGGAAACATTTCTATCCTCCCCTATTCATAATATTTCATATTCTAATAATACAAAAACATTCAAATATTTATAAAAATACAAAAAGATTATCTTAGATCTTGGTTTGATGTCTCTTTGCTTGCTTATACTATTCTATATTGCACTTTTCTTATCATGTTATTTTGATTTACAATATGTTCTATAATTTTACATATACACGTGTATTCACATGTTAATTTGAGGTGAATGCAGGTCATATACAATTTATCAAATAATGCATGATGTTTGCCATTTTTTACCTTTGCCATTGATGCTCTTGGGGGCATCTACCTTTCCTCTATTTCCACATTCGGGGGTTATCATTGTAATATCTACTACTTTCATTTCTATTTTCATTCGATACATACATTTTGATATACTATTAATTATTCTAACATGCTAATGAGTGCTTCATGTGTAGCATATTTCTTATAGGCTCACTTCCAACCATGGTTATTTACTTTGCTTGTGTCTTGTGCCTTATTATCTATTATTTGTGTACTATACCCTATGCTTGATTGCTTGTTTTCTTATATGGCCTTGAAGGCCTTGAATTTATTTTGAAATCCTAAGTGGTTTCCCATACTTTCCATTAGTTACTACGTTGTTATCTTTTTGTGTTATTGGATGTTTGAATAGTTTTTCTTACATCATGTCATGCATGTTTTTCGCTAACACTTTTTACTAGCTTTATTCCCATTGTTTTGCATGTGTCATGATTGTTACCATGCACATTCCCTATTCCCCTTGTAGGAGTTCTTCTTTAGATGTAAACATCAACTTCATGTTCCCTTGTTTGAGCCGTGTTCACCTAGATTCATCTAACGCACCGCAAATGGGTGGGGAAATCATCGGGTGATTATTGCACCCTCTCAAAGCGGTTTGAAAGCCAAGAACAAATTAGTACATAACAAAATTGGACATAATATGGACTAAAAATGGTTCAAAATTAGACTTGGGCCAAAAACATCATAGTGACATAAACACCCATATTAGATAGGAACGGTGGGCCATAATGTCCCACCCGAGATTTTGTCTTCGGGAAAAAATAAGCGCTTTACAAATTGAATAGGTTCTCAATGGCAAGTTTTCTCGAATCTAATAACATATACTCAAATATAATTTACTATCTAGTACACCCGAGCATAATCGGTAGCATGTTTCACACTTTGAGCAAGGGAACTTATTATTCTTATTTCTTGGTTAACATATTTTCTATTGGTATCAAATAAAGAGTGGCACCTAGGGATTATGTAGGGACAACAATGTCTGAAATAATGTGTCATTCGTGGCTAGTTACTATTGGTTCATGAACATCTGCAGTGACACTTATCCATGGGGAAGCATCAATGGGTGGAGAGAAAATATGGAAGCTCTCCAAAACTCTTCCTATGATGACACGACACCTAAATTCTCAAGTATATTCACACTAGTTTGAGAATTGATCACTCTCAACTCTTCCAACCATCTCCAAGGAAACAAACACACAAGAACAATTCTATACTTTCTCTCACAACATTCAAGTGTATTCTATCCTTGATTCACTTATTTTCAATACGTATTTCTATTTTCATATTATTTAAGTTAAATTTAAATTTCATTTCTCACAAGAATTGTCTACACTTATATTCTTTTGCAGGTATGTCCTTACCCCGACGAAAGGAAAAACAAATGGAACAAGGAGTAATCTCAAGCATAAAGCACTCAAGTAAGGACAATATTGAATTTAAAACAACAAACATCATTTCCACTACGTGTAAAATGTCACCCCTGGGGTTATCATCCCCTCTTAGATTTCATGATGCACATATTTCAATCTCCATTTGGCATGCTATCAGCTATAATATCCATTCAACAAGTTATCGTTTATAACCTCCTTCGACCCTCCAAAACCTACGATATTTAAATCTACTTTATGCTACCGAATATTCATTCACTAGTATAAAGTGGGGGAAAATGTAGACATGAAATTGTGTAATTAGTACTATTACATCACACCTATAATATGTCACTATATGCATGATTCCTAAGAAAGAAAACTAGACATTAAAAAACATTTACTTTTCTTTACTTTGGCATTGAATATGGGCCAAATATGTGTCTTAATATCTTACAATCTTAAATCATCCATTATATAAAGGTATCAAGGCAACAAGTGGGAAACACACATGTACCGAAATATACTGAGGGTAGACTTAAAGGGACTACAACGAGTGCTAGGGTCATATATCTAGAGGGCGATAATCCCACATTAGGTCAACTCAGGGTTTCCAGGCCCTTGGTTAAGATAGAGGAAGGAACCCTACTGAGATATCAATAGTTGGGTGTGGATAGGTATAGATAAAAATAAACATGTTGTATATAACTGAAATGAAAATGGTGATAACTAAGGAGATGATAATGGATAAGAGTACTATGCTAACTAGCATCCAAACATGTGTAATACTAAGATAACATAGTAAAATGAGGAAAGGAAATGAACTTATCTATGTAAAATGACAAGATATGGTTAGAGCACTCACCTTGTACCTATAGGGTGGTCATTGATGCATCTATCTCTCTAGAGAAATAGCACACTAAGAGAGAATCACTATTAGGTGGAGAAGGGGAACATTGTTCCTATCCTAGACTCACTATAGGTGACCTAATAGTGCAAGAAACCATCCAAGAAGAAGAGTATCCAATCCAATCCAAGTAAGATGTAAGATGAACCAATAGTTAGGTGATCAGATGCAAATATGGTGCAAAAGAGTAGAGAAAATGTAAGTTTGAATGATTTGGATTCTTTTTCTTATGAATGTAAAATGAGTGGTATTGTAGTCACAAAATCATGCACTTTAGACATTATTTAGTCTCGTCTCATAATATTATTCAAAATGTGTTTGAGTGAATAAATACTAATTAACCACTATCTTTTTCCATCTTAATTTATTTTCTTTTATCATTCGACCTCTTACACCCACATTCCCAAAGTAAGATTTCATTGTTTTTCATCATTTTAGCTTTGAATGGGGCACCTAGGCTAGTATTGGGGTGCTCATGGGTGCCCTGGTCCAACTAGGGGTGCCCTAAACCTTTTTTGAACTTTCCCGCAACCTTTTTGGAACTTTCTAGCCATTTTAGCTTCTTATCTTTTTGGTAGTCGACCATTTAAGGGTTACTTATGAAATTAGATCAAGAGAACCCTATAAATATAAAGTTATGAGACCATAATGAGGACCAAACACTAGTCACTACTATCATCCACCTAGAGTTGCATCCATTTGGAGATCATTTACATCCATTAGCTCTATCATAAGGACAAGGTTGGTTAATTTGCATCACACAAACATAGGGGGAAAATTATATTCTATTACATACACCATTTGAATACATTCTACATTTAGTTATTACTCGCTACTTCACAAAGTGCAACCTGACACAAGAGCACTTAGGTCATATGATGCACACACCCTCCAAAACTACATTTGGGTCTGAAATGTAGTGCAACACTCAGTTAGTAAGCCCACTATTGTGGTAGTTGAGGTCAATTCGACCCATTCATTTGCATTATTCTTTTTTAGGGTTTTGATACTTCTTGTGGTCTCTTGCATGTCTTTCTTTTATATTGGATTATTAATCGAAACCTAGCGTAGTGCGATGAACTTGGTGCGACACATATCAAGGATTTTAGACCACTTGCCGAACCTTTGAAATTCTATTCCAAAATTTTTGTGCAGATCAGGGCACCCATTTTGTAGACTAGAGCACCCACAGTGCCCAGGTCCCTTCCAGTGCTCCATTCCAACTAGATAGCTTGGATCCATCCTTTTCAGGTCCTATGCACAATCGCTTATGCTTCTTGTTCCTCTAATCACTTCGCAACACACTCTTGCGAGCTCATGAAACTAGCTAAGTCACTTCATTACTTCTCTTACACATTAGGGTTTATACTTTCATTAAATTATTAGCTTGGGACGTTTTCCATACTTATTTATTGCATTCATTTACTATATTTACATGCCGTTTGAGTTATATTAACTATCCCATATCCCCAATTTTATTTAATCATTTTGGTTAACCCTACGTGACCCAAGAAACAAGTATGGAAATTGACCCATATCCCATATCTCTACTTATCCACTTCCTCCTAGCTTCATCACCCCTAAGCTTCTCATTTTCAGTGGACGTTGTGACCCACATGAACATCTTAGATCATTTCATGTTGCTTTTCTCGATTTCGTTGGTGATCATATTCTTGTAGCTAAACTCTTTCCTCGTAGTCTCCATGATTATGCAATGTGTTGGTTTTATGACCTACCTATTCACTCGGTAACTTCATTCACACATCTAACCGATGCTTTTCTTACTCATTTCTCTATTAATATGGGCTCTAAGATCTCTTACAGTCACCTAGCACAAATTAAATAGGGATCAAATGAACACCTTGCTAACTACGTTTTGAGGTATAAGAACAATCTAACTAAAATGAAAAATGTGCTTGCGGACTCTGAGCTTCAGGACTTGTTCATTTAGATTCTTTTACCGCCTCTCCAAGAGAGTATTATCTTTGAAACCTCTCCTTTGTTTAATCAAATTTTTCATACTCTTAAGCTTCATGAAACCAAACTCCTATCCATAGGAAAGCTTAAGTATTAAGAGCAGGCTCCATCCTCCACTCATTTTCCAAACAAGATGCCATTCAAACCATCTCCGCATTAAGCCAACTAATGCTAAAATAACTATTAACACAGAAATCCTACTAAAGTGGTTAGTCACAACAACCTTGACGCATGTTTAGTAACTTTCCAATGGCTCCACATCTCATATTGAAACAAATTCTCGAGAGTAATATTATTACCCTTCCCACATGAATTAATTTAAACCCATCATGACGAAAATGTAGGAACTACAACAAAAATTCAGCCGTGATTATCATTGATGTGTGGCAAATTCTACAAACATATCTTTAAAACTATTCACAATCATTCGACCTAATTGGTGAAAAAAACTAGAGTTTTTAAAGTCTACTAACTCTTCCCCAACCAATGACAAGGGTAAACTCAAGCTCTTTAACAATGAATCTCAAAAAAGTGACAAGAAGACATCTGACTCTTATGCCAATCATACATATCATGTAGTACCTCCTCTTGGATCAGGACCTCTAGATTTCTTAGTTGCAAGTGCTGACACTTCACCTCTAGTTATGTTTTTCTCTAATCATGATTACCATGTGAATTTTACATCTAATCATTTACATGTCAATGCATCTATTGGCTCCACCTCCATTAATAACACTAAGGTTGACCCATCCTAGTCTGTTAGTGCATGCTCTATTTCACTTCTTAAGGATATCGGCTACTTACAATCCCAAATTGAGTACCCATTAAAAAAAACATTTGGCTTTGTCAAACTTCATGTTACCGTTGGTACTCTTACACTACTTGTGCCTTTCCTCATTGAAAACAAAGTTTCCGGATGCGATATGCTTCGTGGTCTCGGTTGGATCCGTTTCTCTCCATCAATCATTTCTATGAATCATTTGCTACTCAAATTTATTACAAATAATTAGGTCATTTATATTAAATATGTCCCTCCATCTGCTCCATGGTCACCATCTCCTCACACAGTAGCCATCGCATCATCTACTTCCTCTTGCACATCACATTATATGTTATTAAAAGCATAATATATGCCTAGATCCCCTTCTCAAGTAGTGTCTACATGACCACACCACTCTGCTAGTCCTACGCATAGGTATAGGCCCATTCCTAGGATAGTCACTACCTCTCAACGTCAATCACCACCTTGATTTATTCCATGCGGGTCTTCATCACCTTCGCATTCAAAATCAATTAGATCTCCTTCATCGATACATTTGTGACACCGCAACCTTATTCATACAGTCATCCCTCACATGTGCATAGACTTCATTCACCAGCACAATGTCTATCTACCATACCACCACTATTAGAGCATGGTCATACATTTTCATCATCACATGCATCGGATGGAGGACCTTCATCCTTCACGGTTATTGGTTAGCTCATTCACTCATGTATACTTGGGGGCATATCATCTAATACATATCCCACAACCCATCGCTACATCTACCCACATATCATACTTGCATTATTATACATCAGTCTTCTCACATAGGCATACTCATCCCACATTTTAGTGTCATCATTACTGATAACACACTCTTGTGCTTTGGTTCACACTTGACTGTTGAGGGCATACTACACATGAACCCCACACCTTTGCACTCTTCACACATCTCGAGTATACATATTATATCATAAATCCTACATTTAGACTACATCATTTCTACCATTGTGCATTTACATATCATACATACTTTACACATCATATTATTCTTCATCATATATATGTCATACTCCTATTATCTACACATCTAGCATCATATACTACTCATCCTACATACTACATTACTATCTACACATATTACCTAACACACTATGCATTGCATTTTACACATTTCTACTCATCATATGGTCATCTACTCATCACATATACTACATATTCCTCTACGCATTGCACTCACTACCCTATGATGCACTATAGTTCCTCACCCATACTCATTGCCGAGGGTTTAAAAATAAAATGGACATTGCATTCATCACATGTTTATCATTTGACCTTTCATCATGTGACATTTCTAGGATAGTGACGCTATAGGCTAAATGATCACCTCCTCTATCATCTTGTAGTGGTATACGCTTTAGGCTACACCACCACTCCGTTTTATTCATCTAGTAGTGATATACGCTTTATTCTACATCATCACTCATACATTCATTTTGATGTGATATACGCTTAGGCTATAAGGTTCACACACATCTCTCTATATCATTGTCACTATGCCTATATACTCATCACAACGTGTTAGACACAACACACACTATTCGACCATTTCTCAATTAGACACTCTCGTTTACTGTTCATTATTCACTATTGAGGGGGAAAACCAAATGAACCTCATTGCATACATTTCCATTCACTTGGGGGGAACGTAGATCCTATCACTCTATTTTACATTCCATTCCATCTATCCATAACATACCATACTATGGTTCATGGTCACTTTATTACACATGGTTCTTGTTCATGGTCACTTTATTAAACATGCTAGTTAGATTAATTGTATGTTATTTATCTATACCATTCGCACATGTATGTTCACACATTTTTCTATTTGTTATTGTAGATATAGGTCTCTTACACGCAACAAAAATGCTCGCCTTCTACCCTTCCCCGTGTTGGTCGCCGAGGGCATCCACATCCGTATCTTCCAGTGTTATTGTTTCATTTCATACTTAGCACTTTACATTACTTTGTTATACACGATTTTGACATGCTAGTTATCTTTCTAACATGCTAATGGCTACTTCATGTGAAACATTTGTTATGAAAGGATATTTTCTTCCATACTTGTTTGTTACATTACTTTTTTTTATTGTTTTCTCTTGTTTGTGGGCCTCGCCCTATGTTTGGTGTGCACACTTATTTGTTTGTATGTGGCCATAACAGTCTTGTGTGTCTTGTGACATCATGATTGATGTTTCATGTTTGCAGCCTGCTTTGTGCAGCTTACTTTGTCTTCTTGCGTGTTTACATTATTACTTTTCTTCATAATTTATACACTATTTGCGTAGCTTATACATTATTTTCTATATACATGCTTATTCGTACTAACACTTGTTTTGGCTAGCCTTTTATTTGTGTACACCTTGGTTTCTACCAAAATGATATCCCTTACCCTTGCAAGGTAAAGTTTCAAAGTACATGCATGATAATTTAGTCACAAAATCATGCACTTTAGACATCGATTTAGTCCGGTCTCATACTATTATTTAAAAGGTTTTGAGTGAAGAAAGTACTAATTAACCCCGTATTTTGGCCATCTTACTTTATTTAATTTCATCATTCCTAATCTCTTACACCCACATGCCCAGTCAACTTTCATCATTTTGGGTTATTTTAGCTTTGAATGGGGCGCTCAGTGCTAGTATCTTGGGGCACCCATGGGCACCATGGTATTACCAGGGGTGCCACAGATCCTTTTGAACTTTCCCGCCACCTTTTGGGCACTTTCTCGAGTCTTAGGAGTTGTTATTTTACCTATACCTTGGCCTTACCCATGTCAGGACATGTTTTCCTAAACTTGACCTACTTGGTATGACCATTGACCTTATGTACTCGCCATACCTTGCGATGTTGTTACTATGTTTTTTTAGCCTAACAACCATACCTTTCCTATTGTCATGTTGTTTATCCCGACAAAACCTTTGGTGTACTAGAGCATACCTAAACATTCCTGTACCTGACCTATGTTGTGTTTCTCAACCATATCCTATACCTTGGATACCTAAATCACTTCACCCTTCTTTGGATAAACCTATCAACCTTGATGATGTAGAGTTTGCAAGATCTTCAACCTGGTACCATGTTGCAATCTATACATGTGCGTGCATTTGATTTCCATTACCCATGACCCGATTTTGACCATGGCCTACTACCCATTACCCGAGTTGACCGTCACCCTTTCCCTCAATACTCAAACCCTTCCCCACCTATCTTCCCCACCTACACATTTATCAAACCACTCACCGATTCCGTATTTCACCTCATCAATTCCTGGTTTGAGGGGGATCACCTTCACCCACACATGGGGCAATCACTTCCTGTTTTTGTCAGTGTTGCTTACTAATACAAGCTACGCAAAAAGGGGGAAAATGTAGACACCAAAATTGGGTCACACTCCCCTTGGTCCCATTTCGAATAACTAACTTAAACATACTCACCTAACATTAGCCCCCTTCCACCCCATATTAACATTAATTTAACTATCCACAATTAAATCAATACTCACCCTCACTACATTTATTAATTTAATTACTTTAATTAAATGGATGCACATCTTGCCTAGCCACCTCACCTAGATGCCTCACCATAAGACCTATTCATAGCATGTTTCCATAACTAACTAAGACTTAGCCCTACTTACCTTAATGAACTAAGAATTAGTATAACCCTAAAATCACATGCCTATTCTTCCTCTAACCACATTCCCACATATCTAAGCATAATGTTCCATTTAGACCCGACACCAACTAGCAAAGCTAGAAAAAGATAGCCAAGATCTGCTATTTTAGGCAACCTAGGATATCCCGCCTTAACCAACCCAAGAACCCAAAACCGACGCAATCACCATAAACTATCATCGATTATCATATAACCATTTTGGTAACCTTGTTTCGAGAGGTTGGCCACATTCTCAAGTTTTGGGAGCAAAGGATATCTGCATGCAAGCAAGAACCGAGCTCTTTCACACATCCAGACAGCCATAGCCAGCACAACCATTGATTAGAAGGTATTTACATTCACGGTAGCATTCTGGGAGGCACTGCCATGATGTTGACCACCATTTCACCAATCAACCATCACCACCACCCAACCATTGAACCTGCATAGTAGTAAGTGTGTTTCTAACCTGTACCATTTCATTTCTATTCAATTTATAAGAGTTCTTCACCTTTTTTTTATCAATCACCATTTATATCTTTATCTCACCACTATTTCCTTCCTATGAACCCGACCATTCCCATCACTCATAATCATTTTAATCACCTCTACCCATTCCTGAGTATCTCTAAGTATTCCCAACACCTCCACAGACCTAAACCAACTCCTTATCATCTCTGATTCAGCCCCAAACAAATCCCCAAAACCATGAACTGTTGAGTTATTATCTGCCCGACCTAATTGCCGCCGTTCTTACTAAACCGTCATCAATCATACCAAACCGACATCGGTCTCTATATTTGGAAATCCTACTAATAGAGGATCATAATAACCTTTTCCCAAGTGATCCGAATCCAACCTTGACTTGTTTCTAGCAGAGCTTGATTATTTACCTTATTTCTAGATCTGATCATAGCCTAGCTTGTTATGTTAGATTTGCTTATTGTATTTGGATGAGATACCTAAATCATATCAACTACAGTAGAACCTTGTTTATTTATGTCATTTCTTGAATTAAATTGTATTAAATAGTGGGTTGACTACCATCGAGGAAGTATCACACTTCCTAGATCTAACATACTCTAGGCAGCCCACTGACATATATTGTTTAACTCTTTCTTGTGGTCTTGTTTTGTATTTTAGGTAGTTCCTCCTAGCCAAAAGGAATCTCTCATAGTCAACATTGGATCAAGAAGTCGAACGCGCGTAACAACCTCCAACCAACCATCACAACAAGTATTCCTCCTTGGCCCATACCCTTATCTATTTCGTCTAAAAACTTAAAGAAAACGGTGAAACAATTAGTTATGGATTTGTTTAGATGTTTTTGACCACATGGGAGACCAGGTCCAACACCTTTTGGAAGAAGAAAAGACATTGGATGATAGAGATGACCTTGACATTAGAGGATGTACATGGGATTTTGGGGTTATTGATTAGTGCACTGTATTTATTGTAATCGACACCCGATGATGTAGAGAGGAGAACATTGGCTCTATGGGCTACGGGAATAATATATATGACGAGTGCATGTTGTGTGTTTGACTCCATGCAGTGTAGAAAATCTGGATTTTAGATATCCGAAGCTGGTTATGGGGATCGTGGTGGCACACATAGTGTGTTATAAGGTAGATGGAGCCATCCCATTATTCAAGATTGCAGTATGCAAAGATTTGGTTGATCATAGAGTACTATTTAGTTAAGGCACCACCATATGGGTATAGTTGGTGCATGATTTGTATAGGGTAAGACATAGAGGCCGGAGGTTCATTAGACCTATGATATTATGAGAAGTTAACTATGTAGATGATGACAAGGATGCCACAAGAAGTGGTAGTGGATTCCCGAGAGTGATTTAGGGGGCTCAGGGGGACGGAGTGAGAGCACTTAGAGAATATCGACCACTAGCACGACAGGTGGGTCCAGTGATATTACATGGTATCCCTACATAGGGAATGTAGAATCAAAGTGGCACAAATGGCCTAAAGTAGAGTTATTAAATACCCGATGAGGTGGTGATGAGACATTATGTTTATTGGGTGGAGACCCACGTAGTGAGTTGGGTCCCGAGGTAAATTGGGTGACCGACGCCGTGGTGATACAACCATTTCCACCCTATCAACGTCACCATGCTAGAGAGGATTTTTGAGTAGAGGTGTGGGTACCAACACTTCAACCTCATAGGATATGGGTAGTGAGTGCACCAGGTCATAGGTAACGTTGACGCGGTGTGGATGCTTAGGGCCTACCATAGATCATATACATGATTTTTTCAAAGGAGGGATCGATAGAGGATCCATAGATGTAGGGCCACATGCCGAGTGGGAAAAATAGTGCTATGGATCAAAGAGATTAATATGCGATGACCCAAAGGATGATATTTGACGTTGATCGAGGTACAAATGGTCTTGCATCTATAATAGAAGCTCAAACCATATCTCGAGAGGAGATATGATATTAGTGCCCGAGGGATAGGTGGGCATAGTATGTTAGAGCTATACCTCGCAAGATGATTAGGAGATGACATCCGAGGAGATGGAGAGACCATTTTGGAGAGACACAGGGAATCTAGGTATGACTGATAATATGTTATGTAGATGATTTTTATAGAATGGGTTTGATATTGTTAGTAATATGTGTTGTTTTTGGTTTTTTAGAGTGGACATTGGATGAGTGGCACTCCCGATCAAGAGTTCCCACCATGAGATCATGTACCCATATTAGATGTCCAAGATACTGCAGTGATGGTAGATCCATCAACACTATCAACTAGGGATCCTTTGAGGTCATTTCATCTAATGGGAAAGGCATCCAAAATATGGAGCAGATATCAGGATGCAATGTGTTGACAGATACCAAAAACATAGATGTGATGTAGTAAAGTCTATTGCGCAGTGTGGGAAGCCACGATTTAGGAGCATACAACTCACCTAGCAGATGCATAGAGAGTTGTGATCCAAATCAATTCATTAGAGACCTAGATGGTGAGGGCACATGGAGAGGTATCTGGAGCCCGATCTAGGGTGACATTCCTAGCTCCCACGGTGAGAGCGTCCAACATGGCCCAATAAGTCCAAAGCATCTAGAGACCTCCCACGGGGCGAGGGTACTTGATCCATATTATATATGGGACAAATCCATTTTATATGATTTTTGTCAATGTATACAAATTGATTCGATATATATATATATATATATATATATATATATATATATATATATGTGTGTGTGTGTGTATAATGATTTTTGATGGTATTTAGATGTTTCTATGTTTTTTTACTCATCATGTTCCTATTTTCTACATGTATGTATGTGATATTACCATGGTACTTAAGAATAATGATAATATGATAGATAAGTAAATATGAGGATAAGTGGATTGATAAGACATCCCAACCCACGTAATGTGAAAAAGAAAAGATGAGGAACAAGGCCAAAAATCCAATGGTAGGATGTTAGGGTGATATTGGGCATATAAATCCAAGCAATGCTATGGGCCTAAATAAGGATGCAAATAATACCGTGACGATCTTATAGGAAAGACTGGGGGCACATTAGAGCTAAAATAGGTGAATTCGGGACTAAGGAGCTCCAATGATAGAAGAAACCAATGTGTACATGGTGATAAATCTAAGAGAAGTGAAGAACCCAAACAAGGCGAAAGGTGTTATGTAAAACCCAAGTTGGGGCTGATAGCCCAAGTGAAAGTGAGGGATCGGGCTAAATAAGTAAAATGGCATGTAATCAATGCACTATAGATAACTCATCCACGAGGAAAAAATATCACAATGTATCGATAATAATGTCATCAACTTGATTCAATATATTGCTTCTAATATGGGTCATGAGGTATTCGATGGCATACTATGTAATAATGACTTGTTGATGAACTTTAGATTATGTGGTGAATAAGGTGTCATCTATCCGATCCTCTAGTAGGGTGAGGATGTCACATAGATTATCATCCATAGTGGGATGAGGATCAAGGTGGGGTGGTAGTCCATAAGTAGTTTGTGGTCTAGTTGGTATAAGGGAAGGTTGTCGGTTACGAGATGAATCATCCCCATACTTCCGATTACGAGGATAAGTTTTGGGAATGGAACGCTTGCTACAAAAAAACTTACAGTTGATGTCGGTGTGCGCACAATACCCATTATGAGAGAAAAATAAAGGAGCTGAAGCGAGAAGGTCATGTAGCCTTTTTGTTTTTGTCATGTTCAACCTTAGATTCAAGCTTCTTCATGTGGAGTTGATAAGCTCTACAGTTAGAAACATCATGCCCTAGAGCCTTGTGCCATGTGTAATATGACTCGGTCATAGGCGTTGGAAGCACAATGAACTAAGGGGGTATGAATCAGTTCTTTAAACCCTTAAATAATTTCATATTAATTTACATGCACCATTAACATTCAACCATCCATTAATGTGAATTTAACATCATGAAACAATCAACCACATAAGCACAACCAAGAGAGAGTACACATGAAAAAAATATATAAGTGGGAAACCCTAAAGGGGAATAAAACCCATTGAAAATCTGCTTATATTACACAAAGAAAATAAATTTAGTGAAGCACCAACTTCATAAGGAGCACCAACCCCTAGTTTAGTAGAGCACCAACCCTACAAGGAGCACCAAACCCTAATTTAGTAAAGCACCCAATCCACAAGGAGGCTACAACCCCTAACATGATCAATCACCAACTCAACCACCTTTAGATGGATATATCTTATGTAATTTTTTTTCCACACCTGATGAAGATCACAAATTCAGCTCACACACCTTCAAACCCTCTTTCTCCTAACTCACTCAAACTTATATTTTCATGACCTGATTTGAATGAAAACTATTTCACACCAGTCTATAACATGCTTCATAATTTTCAAAAAATCTCAGCTATAATTTGATTCACTTGAACCACCTGCACTCTCTCAATCAGCTCACACTTTTCCCTTTTTTAACTAACTCAAATTCGAACTAAAAAAAACACTTTATATGCTTCTCAATTCAAAAACATAACATAGGTCAGTCCTGAAGCCAAGACATTGACCAAGAAAACTTAAAAACATAACATTACATTCATAAAAATTCATAAAATTGACCCATGTAGGTCGGCCATGCACCAAGATAGCCAAACAAGCCAAAATAGGCTCAAAACCCCATCATCTAGCTCATCAAAGACCTCTAAACTCATCACTATGATTATTAAAGCCTCCAAATGCATCAAACATGTCAAATATATCATTAAAACATCATCAATTCTCACACATTATCTTATTACAATCATTTTCTTCATAACTCTATCGATAAGGACCATTTCCTTCACAAAATAGTTATTTCTAGGAACCGGTCTTCACCTAACATGCTCAAGATCACCCAAGAACACATAAAATATGATATGTAACCAATCATTGGAAATAAAATGACATGTAGAACACATCCATTCTTTATATACCTCATGAAACATCCAAAAATGTAAACCACACCTCTTTTCCTCTTCACCAAACCGAGCCTGCCTGAAAGCGGTTTTGGAAACTCAACTTGTTTGCACCCTTTATGTCAATTTGTATAAATTCCTTCACTAGGGAGAAAATGCATTCCTCTTCACTCTCTAATGGATATAAAGCATCAATTCATACAAAACATGAGTCTTCTACCTCAATCTTCTCATCAAAGCAATCCTATCCTTAAAACGATCAAACTCGGTCTTCATAAACTGAGATGGTTCACCTATCAAAACCCCTCATCAAGAGAAAATAAATAAATTATTGGAAATTTTTATGAATATAATTTCCAAAACATATTATATTTCCTTCCAAATCCAAGTGGAAAGCCTTTAACCAAATCAATCTCTCAGTAACTTTTCAAAATTGCCCTTTTAGGCCCAAAACCAATTTTAGTAATTAGGGAACATTTTACCCTCTAGGAATTTAACCACGACTTGAAAATATCATGGAAATCTAGTAAAACTCCCAGGATCCAATCAATGTTGATTTATTCATTGGGTTCAATGGAAGACTTTTCCATAAACTAAAAATATTTAGAAACTTACATGTTTGAGTGGGGCCCACATACTATCACAAGCTCTATCATACCTTTACGGGAAATTTGGAGGATTCCTCTACAACCTTCAATAATCACATTTGTAAAAGGAATAACAAAATATGTCATTAAAATCAATTTCCTCCAAGTCTCTTTGAGCTAGGTTTTAACTAAGGTTTCAAAATAACTTATCTTATTAACGATCGTTCATAAAAACCTGAGGATAAAACCACCTCATTATTTTTGGAAAATATTCTTATATCAATGGAAAAAAATCCCCAAAACTTATGGACTTCATGAAAAACACATAATTCACAACGAGCATATGAAGTTCACAATTTAAGCTGGATTTGCCTTCTCAAACACCTTGTTTTTCCTAAATTGATGTAACTTGCAAAATTATCATCATGAAAACCTAATTTTTCCCATAACATCACAAAACACCCTAATAACATCTCCAATTCTCACCAAGTCATAAATATATTTTCATCTTCATGTCCCATCTCATTTTCATGACTATCCCTTAGGGTTTTGCATGGTTTAAGTAAGTAATAGTATAATAACCTCATACCTCATCATGAAACCTCTCAAAAATGTCCCAAAACAGCTACGAAAACATGTATAAATCACCTAAATTATCTCATGAGCTCACATGGTTCTACAAATCATACTCTTGCTTCATTTTTCCCCAAGCATCTAGACTAGTTCCGGATGAGCACCTATAACCGAGTCTTCCACCTATACCTACATTCTCAAACTCATTTGAATGTCTTAACACTCTCCAAAAATTCTTTACATGCTTCTAAAATCACTAACCAACTCAAACCATCATGAACCGTCACCTAGGCTAGCTAGGGCACTTGATTAGGCTTTTAGACCAATCCATTCTCACCTTGTCCACTCATGCCATCATACCATCACCTAATTGATCATGTAAAAATCATTCCAAAAATATTATGACACCTCTCCATCAGCCTCTTTATCATTAATGGGATTTTACATCAATGACAAGATCTAAACTCACACATGCCAACAATATCCCCCTTTGTCATTGATGGAAAACTACCTAGATATTTTCCCCCTTTTACATTAAAGAAAAAGCATATCCGAGAAACTTGTCTTCATCTTTCTCTACTTTCTAATATCACCTCTTGGTTAGAAACATCAACAAATGTCATCGACACAAGCACAAAAACCTATCATTTCTTCCTTATACTCTTGTTTTAGCCTCTCCATAGCTCTAAATCACCGTAATGGACCTTAGACAAATGTATATAAGAAATACACACATGCCAACAAGCATATTGAGCATGAATTATCATTTCTAACACCTATTCAAATCATTCTTTAGCTGAGAACATCATCAAAATGCATATCTCTTCCATGTACTTAGTTCTTAACAACTTTAGGATGAGGGCCTGAACTAGACCTTTAGTGCAAATTAGACCAACTTTTCAAAGCTCTAGAGGCCCATACACAACATGAATCTACTCCTTATATCTACCCTTGGATTTATACCATCCTATTATAAGTAAAAATGCAAATATTTGATCTCTTACCTTTCTTTCATGCCATGTAGATGGCTTAAATTCATTACCTCTACCCTAAATCAACACTTCTTTTTTACCTTCTTTGCATGTAATTGCACCCTTCTTGGACATATGAACTACTCCATAAGCCATTATACCTATAATCAACATTCAATTTTACATACAAGCTTCCTAAATACCTTCCATACTTGATTCAAGGTTGATACAAGATCCCCTAGCTCAATGGCTCTTCACAGACATGTAGATCATTGTTACAGAGATAAAACTTGCTACAATTCCCTTATAAGGTACATCATTTTTACATCGTGCAATAAATTAATAAACTTATCCCAATATACTTTATTTACTCCAAAAAACTCTTGCTAAAAGTCATCTTTACCTTTTCAAGACCTTAGTAGTTTTCATATACCTGTAGCATATAATTTTTATGCATAATAACCTCTTACAATAACCTTGTTTTTGCACAAAACTTGTCAATGTAATTACATCTATCACTGCCATTTTGTCTCACTAGGTATTCTAAACACCTAGAACTCTTTATTTTATGTCATCACCAGCTCCCCCTACCTTGAGATACTTCCATAGCCATGTAACACTACATTTCCTTATACAAAAATCACCGAGCTCTTGTTATGATGCACATATCCACTCAAGGACACAAGGGATCACTTACACGAGATCCTGCAACACATATTTATCTCTTGCCTCATATGGATAGAGAAAATTTAATCTCTCCCTCAAATTTTTGCACCATCATGGACTCATGGAATCTCAAGAAGCACACAAAACTAAACCTATACTAGGTGTTACGGGGTCATTGTATCATCGGACCTAATTGAGAGCATATGCTAACCATGCTTCACAACTAGGTCTTAATCCTTGCATACCAGGTTTTTACATGAAAAATACCATCCTTCTTGACCTTGTAAATACTAGGTACACCATCTTCCAATTGTGTAAATCATTTTCAGACATGTAAACATGATTTTTCTTCAAGGAATAGGCTTAGGACTCATAACTTACCTTTGTGCAAGCTCCAAGGTGCAACTCTCCCTCTTAGGCATGAAAATCCTAGCCAACCTTCTTGTCACCCTTTATGATGTATACACACTTTTAGATAATCTGTAGCATGTATTTGAGGATTCAAAAATCATGAGAGATAATGTCGTATTGACTTTCACACCTATAACATTCCATTTTAGTGCTCTGTGACTAACTGTGAAGACCTTGCACTTTCTCCTTGAACCCGTATCATGATATACAAATTTTGCTACATTTGCTAATTCCTTGTTTTTGTCAACTTTATCTCTGAGCATCCTCTCAAGATTCTTAATACTTCATACTCTTGTGTAAAGTGTGCCAACAAATCTCAAGTATTTATTATCGACACATACACTTTGTTTCTACATCAAGCATGAACTTGAAAAACTTAGAAGCATATCTTATTATTTGAGTCACACCTACCAATGCTTCAACTCTATGAAGTATCTTTAAGAGGTGAATAATATTCATTTTCCTTACTTGAAAAAACAAACAATACCGTAATACATACCTTAATCACATGACAAGACTTCTACAACAACATACTCCAACCAATCAGCTCTCATTCTTCTCAATGCTTCATATGGATCAACATGTCTCTAAGAATCCTAGTAGAGACATATTTCTTCATGATAGATATCTAGAATAAGGACTTAAAGATGTCCCAAGCCCTCTTGGACACCTAAACTTAGCATCCATCTACTTGATCCCGATTTGTATTTTGAGACACTCATTGCTTTGCATCATCACTTGCTCTTAGCGGAACCCTATTATTCATTCTTGGCTCCCATAACATTGTTTGCTTCCTTTATTGCAATCTAGAACCATGAAATTTCCTCTCTTGAATTTTAGGTCCATAAAAATAGCTGGAAAAATTTCCAATCTTATTGTAGTTGAAGCACACAACTCTAATTTTGTCCTGTAACCTTCATTACTCAAATTTTGACTTGATGAATCATACAAACAATTCCTAGCAACATGACCTCTCTCATGGAAGTTGTAGCAAACTAAATTATTTAATTTATTACTTCTACTATGCCTCAAGGATGATCATCTCTATAAAAATCCAACACTCCTTATCCCTATGTTCAAAAACCATTACATGTGAAACAATAACCAGTAAATGATCTCTCATACCTTAAAGCATTTGGTTTCCTAATTGAATTTATGTTCACATTGTCTTTAGAGGATTTTTATTTATTTTATTCCTTGGTACTTGGTCCTTCATTATCCTTTCTTGGAACACTATTTTATTGCATCACTTCTTTACCTTGAGGTTATCACTAAACCCCAAAACATCTTGTCTTACCCACGGATTTCTGATTGTTCAAGATGTCATCTAGATTGTTGGAGATTTTTTCAAACTTCTAAAATGAATTTTCCTTTACGGCTGCATCGATAACTCTCTCATAAGAAGGGTCAATTCTTCTTCCTTGAAAGCAAATTTAGAGTCATGGAGCTCATCTCCATCTCTAGTCTTCATACTATATCATAAGGATTTTTTGTCACAGCCCAATGTTTCTCCTATAGGACCTAAATATTTGCCTCATATTATTTGACTTGAGATCTTATCTTCTTATTATTATTTTCATCATGCTTCAATTCATTTTGGAAACAGACTAATCCGGTCGCATAGACATCTTCTTCTTCTTCTTCTTCAAAGTCCCTATAAGAACTCGATGTGAAGTCACCTAACAATTTAGATCCCCCACTTGCAGAGATATCGTGGCCTCCTTGGTCATGAACAATACTTCATATGAAAATATTCATGTTTTGATTTAGATTCAGAATCTAAAACATCACTCTCACTACTTGCTTCAGAAGAATGAGCCTCTTCCTTTGTGTAAAAACTCTTCTTGCCCTTATTTTTGTAATCAAACTTCTTGAAACCCTTCTTGCCTTTATTATACTTGTAATTATTTTTTCATGATCATCCTCATGATCTTCATCACCTTATTTCTCATGCTTATGAGGACACTTAGCAAAAAAGTGACCTACTTTACCACAATTGAAACATTTAAAGGGAAGTTTACCTTTGTACTTACTAGAGCCAACATTCAGTCTCCTAGCAACCATTAAAAAGAGTTATTCATCATCAATTTCAGGAGCATTACCATCATCCTTAAATTTCTTTCCCTTGGTCTTCATTTCAGATTTGAAAGCAATATCCTTCTTAGCTGGTTTAGAATCAACAACCCTCATCTCATAAATAGTCAAAGTTCCATGCAATTCAATAAAAGACACCTTGGAATCAAAATTAGGTATAAGAGACCTCAATACCTTATGTACTAAAACTTATTCCTTTAATTCTTCACCTAATCCTCTCATGGTGTTGAAAAACTTGTCAACCCTAAGAAATTATTCACCAATAGACTCATCATCACTCATTTTTAGCCCTTCAAACTGATTTATGAAGTTTTAAAGATTATAAATTTTCACTTTGGAGTATAGTTCATAAAGGAATTGATGTTTCTCTCACATTGTCTTTGTTGATTTGTAATGTATAACTTTCACAATTTAAGTTTCAACTAGTCCACACATGATTGCATTCATAGCCCTTAAATAGTCACTACTTTGGTCTTCTTGTCTACAACTTGTTGTTGGGGAGTATCAATAACTATATAACCATCCAACACAAATTTCCAAATTTCAAACCCTAGAGACATGATATGTGTCCTCATCGTCGACTCCAAAATCATATTTTCTCCCTTCAAACAATGGTTCCTTTTTGGAAGAAGAGCCACTATACTGACTCATCTTTTCTGTGCTTCAAATGATCTCCTTTCAAGTGATTAAACTTATCCAAAATGAATTTCTTTGATAAAATTTGTTGGAAGAATAATGAATTAATAAGGGGTTAATTAGATCTTTAAACCCTTAAACAATCTTAGATTAATTTTCATTCACCATTATCATTCAACCATCCATTAATGTGAATTTGAGACCTTGAAATAATCAACCACATAAGAAAAAACAAGAGAAAGTACATATGAATGTAATATATAAGTGAGAAACCCTTAGGGAAGAAAACCAACTGAAACTCTGCTTATATTACACAAAGTAAAGAAATTTAATGAAGCACCAACTTCACAAGGAGCACCAACCCCTAGTTTAGTAGAGCACCAACCCTACAAGGAGCACCAACCCCTAATTTAGTGAAGCACCCACTCCACAAGGAGGCTAAAACCCCCTAATATGATCAAACACCAACTTAACCACCTTTAGATGAAGATATTTGATGTATTTTTTCTTCCACAACTGATGGAGATCACAAATTCAGCTCACACACCTTCAAACCCTATTTTTCCTAACTCGCTCAAGCTTGGATTTTCATGACCTAATTTGAATGAAAACCATTTCACACAAGCTCTCTAAAAATTTCATAATTTTTCAAAAAAGCTCACTCGATTTTATTCCCTTGAATGACTGCACTCTCTCAATCAGTTCACACTTTTCTCTCTATTATTAACTAGTTCAAATTTGAACCAAAACAAGCACTTTATATGCTTCTTAACTCAAAAAAATAAAATATGTCAGTTTTGACCCAATATATCAACCAAGAAAACTTAAAAAACATAACATTAAATTAATTCGGGTTCTTAAAATGGACCCATGTAAGTCGGTCATACATCAATACAACTAAACAAGCCAAATAGGCTCAAAACCCCATCACTTGGCTCATCAAAGACCTACAAACTCATCACCATGGTTAGTAAATCCTAAAAATGCCTCAAAATTTCAACTATATCATAAAAACATCATCCATTCTCGCACATTATCTTTCACCAATCATTTTCTTCATATATCTATCAAGAAGGACCATTTCCTTCACAAAAAAATTATTTCTAAGAACCATTATTCACCTAACATGCTCAAGATCACCCAAGAACATCTCAACTATGGCATGTAACTAATCATTGGAAATAACACATCCATTTTTCTATACCTCATGAAACATCCAAAAACTCAAACCAAACCTCTTTTTCTCTTCATCAAACTAAGTTTCCCATAAAGCGGTTTTGGAAACTCAACTTATTTGCAACCTTTATGTCACTTTAAAGACTTCTAAATTCCTTCACTAGGGAAAAATTAATCCAACTTCACTCTCTAATGGATATAAATCATCAGATATTCCAAAACATGAGTCTTCTACATCAATCTTCTCACCAAATAAATCATGTCCTTAAAACAATCAAACTTGGTCTTGACAAATTGAGCTGGTTTGCCTATCGAAACACCTCATCAAGAGACAAACCATATATAATTATAAATGTTGCTGAATATAATTTCCAAAACATCTTACAGATTACTTCCAACTCTAAGCGGAAGTCCTTCACCTAGGTCAATCTCTACAACTTCTCAAAACTGTCCTTTTAGGCCCAAAGACCAGTCTTCATAAATAGGGAACAATTTTCCCTCTAGGACTTCAACCATGACCTGAAACTATCATGGACATATAGTAAAACTCCCAATATCTAATCATGGTTGATTTATTCATTGGGTTCAAGGGAATAGTTTTCCATAAACTGGATATCTTCATAAACTTGTCTATTTGAGTGGGACCTGTTGTCCATTTTTGCACCCTTCCAAAAATGGGACAACTTGAGAGATTGGACTTGGGAAAATTCATGGAATTTCAATGAAGAATATGAAAAATAGGTAATCTTCATGTTTTTGGGCACTAATCCATACTTGGTGAAAAATGTAAAAAACAAAAGAAAATTATTGTAAAAACAGAAAAGTCACACAAAAATGGAAAAGCCACGCAAAACTAAAAATGCTACAAAAAACTAAAAAATCCATGAAAAGTAGAAAAAGCCACCCAAAACGAGAAAAGCTACGTAAAACTCGGAAAAGTTGCACAATAAAGGAAAACGACAATTTTTCACATGAACTTAAAATGGCCATAACTTTTGACCCGTTTCTCCGTTTTTCACAAAATTTATATCATTGGAAATGTCTTGACATCCTATACACCATAAAAATTGGATTTATTAATTTAAGTGAAGTTATATGGGAGAAAAAAAGAGAAACATATCCAGCATTGAAATGAACAGTCATGCAGGCAACTCAACTACCAAAATTAATGAAGTTATATGGGAGAAAAAAAGAGAAACATATCCAAAGCATTGAAATGAGCAGTGCAGTAACTCAACTACCAAAATTAATGAAGTATGGTGCCCATTTCTTCTTCCTGAAGCAATGTACAATGGGGAAATGGGTTTGTGAGGTTTCCCATTCCATTTTTTAGACATTTAGTGCATCTTGTTAGTGGGTGGGGGCATAATTTTGAGATTCTCTTTTCCCTCTCTTTTTCTCATTCTTCTATATATTTTAAAACCTCTCATTTTGAGAGAGGGGGATGTTCATTGTAATAGAAAGGTTGGTGTGTATTATTTTCCACATCATTAGGTGAGTCATCTCACTTAGGTGAGATCATAGGTCCATGTGTCATTTAGGGGTCATTATGAGATTCTCTTACGCATCAGTGCGTCAAAGTGCATCATATGCATCATTGGGAGTTACACTTCTATTCTGGGAATGTAACTCCCCTCTCCACTTGAGTTGTCATGATTGCAGCATTGGGGGTTACTCAGCACCTCCTATATGTACACCCCATTTGATCTATGAGATAGAGGAGAGTTTTATGGCTTAACTAGGTTCTGCCCGTGTTTCAAATCTTTGCATGCACATTCGGTTGATGCTCGCTCCTCTCGAGATCTCTTCACGTTGTCGTTCGCACGTCCGTTGATGTGCATGTCATCCCTTGTGATCCTCACTTACGGGTTTTAAACCCTCTTTCATGGTATCAGAGTGAATCTTGTGGATCCATGCACTCCTCGGTGTTTTTCATGCATTTTCTGGCTTCCGGCGTGATACCTAGATTTTGTTGCATGTGTTGTAATGGCTATTCCGATTGTGCTCTATTTGCATTGATTTCGGGGTTTTATAGCTCTCTTGATTTTTTGGGTCTTTGGTTCATGCTCTCTAGGTTTCATTGGCCTTACATGCATGCTTTGGAGGCATTTTGCAGTGTTCGGGTTTTAGCATATTACAGACCCTGCTTGGCTGCACGTTGCTCTCCTTCAACTCAGGCCTGCAAACAACACTTCATCCTTCTTGCCGTATTGCTGCAATACTTTCGGGTCGTGCACGGTCTTCACCCTCTCGAGTTTTGCATTGGGTTTACGTTTGAATCCTTGGCCTGTGTGCTTGTGCTATTCATTGGCTCCTTCTGGCCCTCACCATTCTAACCCTGCATGTTTTTGCCTTGACCGCTAACCGAGCTTCCCCAACTTGTTTGGTAACTACACCCGATTTGCAGTTGTCTCGTCACCAGTGATGGCTCGTGGTGACCATTCTGACTGATCAACTAGTGCCCATGGATCCGGTTTGGGCTCACCTTTTTTTGTCCCTTGGCTTAACGGCTCATCTGTAGCTTCATGTTGAGATCTTGCATTGGTTTGATGTTCATCCTTTGCCTGGACTTAGTTGTGACACTCAAATGAGCCCCTTCTTGGCAACTAGGCGTCCTTCATCCTCAAGCCTCTGGTTTGAAGTTCTATTCTGATCTGCATCATTGATCTCTATCCTGTTACTTGCATTTAGAGGTTATTTCATTTTTGGCTTTACCTTTGGCTCACCTTCCGTCCTTGGCTCCTCAGCTCGGCTCTGTGCATGCGACTCTAGTTCACCGTACTCACACTCCCGCCAATCTACATTTTCCTCGAATTATTTGCTGTTGGATTCTCACCTGAATCCTCCTGCTAACTCGGGTGTTGCTCACCAATTGGACACCTACCTCCTCATGCTTCCCACTTGTCTAGCATCTCGGTCCTCTCGTGAACCCACCATGATGTGGCTACCGTGCTCGTTGTTTCAACCGATATACATCTCGGCCCACACTCTCTGACACTTCCACTAGCTCGTGCTTCTCGCCATTAACTGTAGTCCATTCGAGCTCCTGGATTCTCGCTGACCTTTTGTGATTCACAACATGTTACTGACACACATGAGCCTTCCTCCATCCTGTGTCAAGGACCGTTACTTTACGCATGGCAGCTCGAGTCTTCACCCCAAGCCCATCCTCCAACACATGGCTTGGACTTCAGCTCGGTCAACATTGTCAGCTCGCCCTTTTGTGTGGGCAGTCAACTTCCTTCTTTAAATTGATTAAATCAATCCTCTCTTTTAATGTTTTGAGGTCAAAACAAACATTCACTTGGCATTGTATTATTTTGGGCTGCATTTTTGCTTGTCATTATGCCCTTCCTACGCGTGTTGAAGACGAAGGGCGAGGTTCGGTGTTGGCGAGGCTAATCCCTCCTCGCAAGAAAAAAAAACCATGCCTAAAATTTGATGTCGTTTCCAACGGTACCCACACGACACCCTTTGCACCCATTTCGTGCACTTTTTTAATGCATTTGTAGCGTTTATTAGCATTTTCTCATCAGTTGTGGGAATTGTTTTTTGCTATAACTTTTGACTCATTGCTTGGATCTGAGCACTTCTTTAGTCAAAGTTACATATTTTTTCACATTCTACATGATGAGATTATCAGTTTTGTAAAATGCGCTACTTTATAAAGTGCCACATTCTGGTGGGTTGACTAGTACTCTTGGGCTTTCACACGCAGATGCATTATCGGCCGAGTCCGACGTCTTGCTTGTGTACATCTTGCATTTTTCATCATGGAGAGTTCTCTTTCTAGACTTGAGCATCATAGGATCACCTTACAACCTCCGCTACTTCTCACCGGGAGAGGGAACTATTTAGCTTGGCGTGCTTCCATGGAATGTTACTTCACCCACGAGGGTCTTTTACCCTTCTTGCTTGGGCCAGTTCCTGCATACCGATCATCGTCATCTGGAGGAATTCCTTGACACTTGTGACCATGTCTTTGGTCACATGATGATGCATGTCTCTCGATCTCTCTGGTTTTACGTGGCAGACTCAGATCCACCCCACTATGTTTGGAGCATTCTTCAGTCCTTCTATGGAGACCCTTCACATACTACCGTGCGTTATTCTGCTGATGATTCAGTTGTCTCCTCTTCTTCATGTGATGACAGTTCCACTGACATAGACTTGTTTGATTCTACTTACATTGGCGAGGATTGTGCACCTTGTTCGATGCGAGAGAGCATTACAGAGGACTTATCTCCTCTTTCTCTCACTATTCCGGACATTGTCTTCATCCCTCCCATCTCATCGAGATATTGAGCGAGTCTCATACTCGGTCTCATACCATCATTACACCAGCCTCCTTTCCACTTCCAGTGTGTGAGGCCCATTTCACTCCTCTACTTTCATTGGATGACTCATACCTATCTGACATTGCTCTTCTGTTTGTTGAGCCCCCTCATTGGGACGAGTATCTACCTGACCTTAGTTGGCTTTTCACAGAGTCTACTTGTGATGTACTACAGGTCCCTCATCCATCTATAGGTGTTTCAGAGGAGTTCATCATCTCTGTTGTTGGGAGTGCCCCTTCCGGGAATCATGTCACTTCCACATTTCCGAGAGACCTTCATTGATCCACCCTCAGCTGTGGATCCCTTTTCTGTTGTGGAGGATGTTTTGTTCCCTTCACATCACTTGAAAATCCTTTCTGTGGGTGTTACTCTTCTTCACTCTAATAGTTCTACACATGTGGCATTACCTTCGGTTCCTTGGCACTCACTCGCTAGACCTATGTCACACTTCAATGCACCAGACTCAGAGTTCTTCATGTTGCTGCCTTCAGTTTCCTTTGTGGAGTGGGCAGGACTTCCAACACGTCATTTCTGTCCTTCCTAAGGGCAGGCACATAGTTTGGTGCGGTGGCTCTTCTTCAGTCCAAAGGTAGAGGATCTCATCATCGACATTATTTTGGGAGACCTCCTAGAGCTGTAGAGTTTAGATTTGTCCATGGCATCTTCTGCATTCCTCTCGTCTCCCTCTTCTTCTCTCTTCTTCTTCTTTCCGAGAGATTACCTCTTTGTACATGGGTACCTTTTCAGGCTCGTCTAGAGCTAGGACCCATATTTGGCATCTTTCTTAGATTAGAGAGTGTTTTTTTCTCTTGTGGTGGATGTTTTTCCCATTAGGTTTTCCTTCACTACTTGGGATCTTTTTCTTGTACATGGGTACCTCATCAGGCTTTGTGTCGGGACCCATTTCTTATTTCTGACTTGTTGCCTCATCCTAAGTTACGATGAAGGGGGTATTGGTGTGTATTATTTCCCACATCATTAGGTGAGTCATCTCACTTAGGTGAGATCGTAGGTCCATGTGTCATTTAGGGGTCATTATGAGATTCTCTTACGCATCAGTGCGTCAGTGTGTCAGTGCGTCAGTGCATCAGATGTGTCATTGGGAGTTACACTTCTATTCTGGGAATGTAACTCCCCCTCTCCACTCGATTTGTCATGATTGCAGCACTGGGGGTTACTCAACACCTCCTATATGTACACCCCATTTGATCTATGAGATAGAGGAGAGTTTTATGGCTTAACCAGGTTCTTCCCGTGTTTCAAATATTTTCATACACATTCGGTTGATGCTCGCTCCTCCCGAGATCTCTTCACATTGTCATTCACACATCCGTTGATGTGCACCTTGTCCCTTGTGATCCTCACTTGTGGGTTTTAAACCCTCTTTCAAGAACTCTGTCAAAATGGTTCTAGAATAGAAGGCCTCATATTTGGACATGTTACATGGTGATCCTTGCCTCTTCTCCTTTCATGTAATGGATTGTTCATACTAGAAGCAATAAAATGTGTGTTTTGTGGCTCTTGTCTTTCCTTTCCCTATTTTATTACATTTTTCTTTCCTTCCATTGCATTTACAGGTGTTTTGTGCATATTTTTCTCTCTTACGGGGTCTCAAATTTGTTGTCTATATGGGGAATGGTGGTTTGAATGTTTTTGTGGACTATGGTTCTCTTTCCTACCCTCTCCTTCATAATTTTATCCTTATTTTCCACTCATTGGAATGTCTCCAACCCTCTTCTTGGTGTTATCACCTATGTAGTTTAGGATTTATGTTTTATGCATCTCCTTCTCACCCTACTTCCTTGGATTTTTAAAGTAGTGTTAGATAGCTAGATTTTACTTTCTATGATTATTTTAGTAGTAGGAATAGATAGAGGAATAGGGTTCCTTTTAAGACACCTCTAGAAAATTTCTGGTGAATATCCACTGGACTGGTTTCAAATGAAAGGTGAATTTACTAGTTTTTTCATAACCAAATTTTTGCCGCTTTTTTGAGCCGTAGAGAGACTATAGATTTACAAACACGATGAATCATTGACACCCATCAACAAGCCTCATTATGCCTTGTTAACGAGTATCAATGACACTTATTGATGCGCATTAACGACCCTTGTTGACGTGCATCAACAACCTTTATTGACGTGTGTCAACATGTCTTGTTGACATGTGTCAATGGCTTTCCTTGATGCACGCGTCAAAAAGGAATGTTGACATGCATCAAGAAAATCCATTGATGCATGTCAACAATACATGTTGACATGCATCAACAAGTTTCATTGATGTGTGTCAATACAGGTCATTGACGTGCGTCCAATACTGGGGTCATTGCCGCATCTACAAGGGTCATTGACACACGCGTCATCAATGTAGTTGACATGCATCAATGGGTCGTTGACGCACGTCAATAAGGGTAATTTTCCCTAGAATTTTCCTATAAATACCCTCCCGCCAGTCATTTTCACATTTACACTTTCCAACTCTCAATTTTTTTGTATACAGGAATCCATCATTCTCAAGCACAACTACAATGGCGACTACAAGTGCATCCCAACTCCAAGCTCAAGACAAAAATCAAGAGGAAAATCCAGTCCTATCCATGGGCAAGATACTCTACAGGAATCCTTTGTGCCCCCACATCCATACTATTTTACATATGACTTCCGAATACAAGGATTTGATCGATGCATGTGAGTTTAGTGGGCTTATTAAGATGCCCCATTTTGAAACAAACCCAGATATTTTGAACTACCTTCTCTCATCTTACAATACAGAGGACGACTGTTTTATGTTACTATGGATGATGACCGATTGTTTCAATTCGGTATCGACCCAACTGACATTCATCGGTTTACGGGCCTCCCATTCAAAAATTTACCCTTTGTTACAATGAAGGAAACACTCGTCGAAGACGATAAGAAATATCTCGAATCGACGTTTGGTTTCCATGTTGATTGTAAGTATAATTTGTTTTCATTCGTCATTTTTTATTCGATTTTGATTTTGATACAATTTAATGTTATATTAATTCCAACTATTTTTTTGCATTTGCAGCTCATGTCAATAAATCCAGGTGTGGTGTGGATACACAAGCAATTGCACACCACTTTCTTGCTGCAATGATTTCCTTTTTTCAATCTAGAATAGTTTTACAGGGTTGGCAAATAGATATACCAAACTGGGCCATTGCATACATTGTTGCAACTATCGCAAAACAAAAATTAATCGATACACCTTTTTATCAAAAAAATAAGAACTCGACATAACAAAAGCAAAGGTTTCGAAAAACTGTCATTTACTCCATAAATTATCTCCTTGGCATCAACTAAATCCCTCTCACACGTCAACTGCTTACCCCCTTGTCACACATCTACAATACCTCCTTGTCACGTGTCTCGCGATACCTCTTGTTGTGCATCAACTATATCCCCTGCGTGCGTCAACAAGGCATCAATCGCTCTCTGTCATGCATCAACAAGACGTTAACTATCTCTCGTCGTGCATCAACTACTTACCCCCTTGTCACACATCTACAATATCTCCTTCTCATTTGTCTGCAATATCTCTTTGTCACGCATCAACTATATCCCTATCGCACATCAACAACTAACCCTAATAGGCTAACTGCGCAATCTCTGGTGCTTAAGAGTATGCGAGTTCACGGTATTGGTAATTTGGTAAGCTACTTGTGGTAGTACCGTAGTATACTACTCGACGAATCACCTAGGTTTTTATAGGAGATGTTTTCAAATGAAGGTGAAGCCAACCTAAAATATAAATATATTGTAAATTTTAGGTGAACAGGACACTCCGAAAAAATCACCTTTTCAAATTTCCCTAAAATGAAATTTTTTCCATATTATGAATATTCGACACTAAAATTATCCCTGTAGAGGAATACGGCCTTCTCTGGAGATCTTTCTAAGTTTTAGGTCCTGAACTAAGAGACAATCCCATGTTGCCTCAGAATTCTTGGTCATTCATGATAATAAATAAGGTAAATTTTTTAGCTCCAACAGCTTTGGCACACCCAGTGGGACTATATTTAAGATCTTTACATCTTCATACACACACAATTGATGTGTGCTTGGTGGTATTCAACCTTTAGAGGTGTGTTTTTAACATATCTGGTGACTCCACTGATCTAACCAACCCATTTTCTCATTTGCAGACCTTTCCTTTCATTCATTTCTTCCTTTCCTTTCACCCTTCCATTCATTTGATGTTTCCACTTCATTCATGGCTCTTCATGGAGCTCTCCCATTCCCTCATTTTAGTTCTTCTCCCCTCTATTTGTACCGGTGGAATGATTTGCCCAAAATAATCTTGATAAACTTACCTCTCTTTCATGGAAATGGAGATCAATATCTATTAAGCATATCCAAAACATGGCCAACCACCGTGTCATCCATAATACCATTGAAGAAAATTTTTGCCTCAAACTCCTTGCTCTATCATTTAGAGGAAAAGAAAAATATTGGTTCAGCAGTTTGGCTCCACAATCCATTTCCACTTAGAATCAATTGGGAGAACAATTTTATAACCGGTTCAAGGAGAATGTAGATTTCATTGTCCTCATGGAACATCTCAACACAATACAATGGGATTCAATGGAGTATATCTCATACTTAAACATCAGATTTGAGAGGACTTGGCATAGAATTCCTCAAGAATTCAGACCCTCACAAGGTATGACATTCTTGTTTTATTTGAAGGCCCTTGATTCTGATTTGGATGTATTGATCCAAGCATTGGGAGGCAACACTCTTCCTCAGGAATTTGATATTTCCATATTAGCTAAGAAGAGTCTTATTTAGGATGGCCAAAGGAAACCCATTCCCATTTCTCCCCTTCTTCCATCTTCTTCTATATCTTTTGTGTCTAACAATGCAAAAATCAACAACCCCTCACATATGTTTCATCCCCAACTAGTCTCACAATGTTTGATGATTGTAGAACCATTGAAGAGTGGTATGATTCTAATTGGGAAGATTAAATTACATAAAGTGAATGAAGGAGGGAAGCCACTTCAAAAGGAGGTCAGTTAGACTAAGAGGGTTCTCTTTTGGAGGAAGTAGATTTGTTTGTAAACGTAGAGCAAGGCTTATATCAACTTATAAATAGTATGCTTCAAGAAAGTCTGTAGGATGACTCCATTCATGGAGTTGATTTTTATAGCAATGGAAAGGTTTATAGGATTAGACTGTGCCTAATTAAGTATTTGGATTCATTAGAGCCAAGGAAGGATTCACAACCACTCATGCTTGTTTCAGATCATAAGAAGGAGATACAATGTGCCAAAGTTCAGCTAAAATGCCTCCCAGATCGAAATACAAAACAAAAGGAGGTATTTGTTTTGTTTGTTGATACTTTGATGAATTGGGTGGAGATGTTTTTCCATGTTAGTTTTCACTCTTTCCAAAGACCATGCCCATTACCAAATCAGCCACAAGGTCTCAATTTGTGAGGAAGGAAGATACTTCTCCCTACCACTTACATGATTTGTTTAAATTCCCCATTTCTCTGGCTATAGTAGAATAGGTAGGTTTGTTGTCAACATAACAAGTTCTTATGTACACTCTACATGTTTCACTTAATATATGTATGATTTTCCTCTTTGTACATATTTTTTCATGTTATCTCGTTGGTCTTGCATAGTCCAATTCACTAGGTAATGTTTATGGGAAACAAGGTTTTAACAGTTCTAAGTGCACTCCAAATCAACATGTGATTTTGAAACTCTGCGACGCTTCATCCTTTTCCATGATTCAGTTCAATTTTCTTCAAATATTCGAGACAAGTTTCAGATGCATTCATTCAGTCTCAATAGATCACTTGCAGAGGAAAGAGATGAATTTTCATATTCAAAACAATTTTCCACTCACATAAAACCTTATTCAGAAGATTTTCATAATGTGAATGGTCAATTTGAGCAAGAAAAGATTAGTTTCAGGTCCAAGTAGTGCTTCAAGTGGACCCATGGGGTTGTTATTTAAGTTTAGATCAGATTCCATGGTTATCAAGCCGACTCCATGACCAATGGATACTTTAAGGTCGCTGATCAACTAATCTAAGCAGGAGATGTCCCCTTTGAGTCGCTAAAAAATGTTGTCCATTTTTGCACCCTTGCAAAAATGGGACAACTTGAGAGATTGGACTTGGGAAAATTCATGGAATTTTAATGAAGAATATGAAAAATAGGAAATCTTCATGTTTTTGGGAACTTTTTATGGTTCAAGGAATTGATCTCCTTTCCTTCAGGCTCAAAGAAATCCATACTTGGTGAAAAATGTAAAAACAAAGGAAAAGCCGTGCAAAACGGAAAAATTTACACAAATAGAAAAGGCCACGTAAAAATAGAAAAGCCACCCAAAAATAGAAAATATGTGAAAAATTGGAAAATCCACAGAAAACAAAAAAGGCACGCAAAATTGGAAAATCCAGAACAAAAAGAAAATGACAATTTTTTCACACGAACTTAAAATGGCCATAACTTTTGACTGTTTCTTCATTTTTCACGAACTTTATATCGTTGGAAATGTCTCGACATCCTCTACACCATAAAAATTGGATTTTTTTAATTTAAGTGAAGGTACATTGGAGAAAAAGAGAGAAACTTCTCTAGTATTGAAATGAAATAGTCCTAAACAACTCAACTACCAAAATTAATGAAGTATGGTGCCCATTTCTTCTTCTTAAAGAAATGTACAATGGGGGAATGGGTTTGTGAGGTTTCCCATGCCATTTTTAGGAATTTAATGCATATTTTTGGTGGGTGGGGGAATAATTTCAATTTTCTCTTTTCCCTCTCTTTTTCTCATTCTTCTATATATTGTAAAACCTCTCATTTTGAGAGAGGGGGATGTTCATTATAATGGAATTCTATCGAAATAGTTCCAAACCGGTGTGAGTTACAGGCCTCATGTTTGGACATCTTGCATGGTGATCCTTGTATCTTCTCCTCTCATATAATGGATTGTGTATACTAAAAGCAATAAAATGTGTGTTTTGTGGCTCTCTTCTGCCCTTTCCCGTTTTATGGAATTTGTTTTCCTTCCATTGCAATTGTAGGTGTTTTGTGCATATTTTTCTCTCTTGCAGGGTCTCAGATTTTTGTGCTCCAGGGAAATGGTGGTTTGAATGTTGTTGTGGATTTTGGCTCTCTTTTATACCCTCTCCTTCATCATTTTCTCCCCATTTTCCACTCATTGGAATGTCTCCAACCCTCTTCTTGGTGTTATCACCTATGTATTTTAGGATTTCTATTTTATGCATCTCCTTCTCACCCTGGTCCCTTAGAGTTTTAGAGTAGAGTTAGATAGTTGCATTTCAATTCCTAGGAGTATTTTTGTAGTAGGAATAGGTAGAGGAAGTTGGCCTTCTCTGGAGGTCTGTCTCAGTTCATAGGTCCCACAACTAAGAGACAGTCCCATGTTGCCTCAGAATTCTTGGTCATTCATGATCATATCCAGGGTGTAATTTTGAGATCCAAAAGGGTCCACATACTTTCACAAGCTCGATCACACCTTTTTGGAAATATGGATGAGTACTCCACAACTCAAATAATAAAATTTGCAAAATGAATCAAAACTAATCGAAGATCAATTTCCTCCAAGTCGCTTTGAGCTAGGGTTTAACTAGGGTTTCAAAACAACTTATCTTCTTAATGATTGTTCATAAAAATATGAAAATAAAACCACCTCATTATTTTTGGAAAAAATTCTTAGCTTAGTGGAAAAACATCCCCCAAAACCTTTGGGTCCCATGCAAAGTATATAATTCACAATGAGAATACGAAGTTCACAATTTGAGCTGGATTTCCCTTTTCAAGCACCATGTTTTGCCTCAACTGATGTAACTTACAAAATTCTCATCATAACAACCTGAAATTTTTACCACAGTATCAAAACACACCATACTAACATATATAATACTAACCAAGTCATAAATAGCTTAGTATCTTCATGTCCCATCTCATTTACATGACTATCCCTTATGGTTTTACATGGTTCAAGCTAAGTCATAGTATAAGAACCTCATACCTCATCATGAAACCTCTCTTAAAGTCCTGAAAAACCTAAGACTACATGTCTTACTCACCTAAATGATCTCATGATCTCACATGGCTCTACAACTCATCCTCATGCTTCATTTGGCCTCCAAGCACCTAGACTAGGTCTAGATGAGCACATATAACTGAGTCTTCCACATGTACCTACACTTTAAAACTCATGTGAGTGTCTTAATGTTAGGAATTATTAGCACTCACATGATTTATTATATTTTTATTCAGTTTGTTTGTAAAAAAATTAGTAATATTTTTATGGTTATAACAATATTACGTAGATAGATTACTGAGAGTAGTTTGTGGAAAATATAGTGAGCCTACCTCCTAGTTTATAGGAGCCTCATATGCTATATAATTTTATGGTGCCACATTTGAATTCAATAGAAAAAATAGATTATTACATTATTTTGTTTAGTGTATTATGTAAATATGATCTAGAACTTTCACTTAAAACTCGCGTAAACATGTTCTCCATGCCTCTACCATGCTTCTCAAATCACCAAACAACTCAAACAATCATGAACCATTACCTAGGCTAGTTAGGTCACCTGATTAGGCTTGCACCCAACCAACTTAGGATGACCAAAATTTCTACGAAGAGTATCTATGGGGTAGTTAAAGCACCGATATTCTTGAAATGGGATAGGTAATAGTTCATCAAGTGTGGCGAGCTTGTATGTCCCCTTTTTCTAAAGTGTATCATAGTTCCAAGGGTTAGTGTCCCCTTAAATCTTATAAATAGCTCCATGGTGAGTGAACTTCACACATTGATACGTAGAAGAAGCAATGATATGGATACGATGAGTCCAAGGCCATCCTAGGAAAATATTATAAGATAGAAGAAAATTAAAAAACCATGACTTTGGCGTGAATGTCCTACGAGGAACATTGATGGGTAACCAAATAAATCCCATACAAGGAATTTTTTTGGTGATCATATCCTTGAAAATTGGTTTTTGTAGATTTAAGTTATCGATATAATAACCAAGGTACTTGATGAAATCTAATCAGGCCACACATGCACCAACTCCATCAATGACATGACATGCTTAATCGTGGTGTGACCGATCTGAACCCAGAGACGAAGAGGGGTAGATTATATGCATGAATCAAGAGGTCATCCAAGATCATAGAAGCTATAGGAATTTAAATGAAATAATGAGCATTTTTAGTGAGCTCAATATGAATGTGTTGTCATGCATTTTTTCTAGCCTAAAAATTAAAAATTTGAAACATGACAACCAAGCCAAATGTGAAAATTTACTCCAAAGCCTTCCAATACCCGTCTTGTGGTTAGTTTGTCTCCTTTTATATGATCATATTTACCTTGAGTTTATTCTAATATATTGAATAAGCATGTGTAATTGTTTGAAATTATGCGATAAGAATCATTATTTCATTTAGAAAAGTACAACAAAATACTAGCTCTTCATGGGCTTGGAAAAACCAATTTTGGTTATTTCAAGACGAGTTTTCATCCTTCGAAAGGTTCCAAAATATCATCACCATATGAAGGTAGTATTATAAATCCAAGAAAATTTTGGAAGTGTTTTATGAATATTTAGGGAAGATTTTATGGTTTAGGGATAGTCTATGCGGAGGCGGGTTTTCAAAGTCAAGGAATGAAGGGTCAAAATATGAACTAGAACTTCTATAGATGATTACGGGAGATCCGTAAGGAGTTAGCATGTCAAAAAATAGGCAATGTAAATCTTATACAATTCTCTTCATTTTTGAAGAATTATATTTTACACAAGACCTAATATTTTCCCAAGGAATCTCAATGTTTGTAGGCACACCTCACTATCTTGATTAAAAATGGGACGTTATTTTTATTTTCAAGAAGAATTAGGTCCTAAAACCTATTCCATTGATCTTCAAAGGTTACTTAGAGTCAGAATCATATAAAATTTCACCTACCGACCTTTCCAAGCTCCCGAACATGGATTTCAAGTCTTCTCTAATGCAGAGTATGTTGATCCCATACTTAACCAATTTTATGAATGCCACATGTTATGATTTTGCTCCTAATGCTCATTTGTTTCCCTATTGTCCCTTTCCCAAGAGGATAGAGGGTAAAAATGAGTTCCCACATGCAAGCCCCTCTCTGGTCCCCATGTGACCCTCTCCACTCCATTTGGGGTTTAAGCGGCTAAACCCATCTCATGCTCACTCGCATGATAGATCTCGCCACTTGGCACCATCTTGATCCAAGTGCCCATTTGTTTACCTATTTTCCCTTTTGACAAGGGGATATAGGGGAAAAATTATCACCCCCATGCAATCCCCTTTATGTGGTTTCTCACGTGACTTGTTTTCATCCATTAGGTGCTTATCTCGCTTTCTCCATTGTCCCCACATTATATCCGATGATGACACTTGGAAATATCTTGCTCAAAGTGCACATTTTTCCCATATTGTCCTTTTCTCTAAGGGAATAGAGGGTAAATAAATTTTCACCCATGATCAACTCATGAAACGCTAGTTTTTAACCACACTCGGCTTTAGTTAACCAAGGTTAAATTACGGTTACCAAGAAGACATGAAAATGAACTAACTTGTTTCTAAGCTAATTTCCTTGCACATGTTGACATATCTACCATTTTTATGGAGAAAACCATTTTAAAAATTTAGAATACAATATGCATGTTGTTAAAACATTCCAAAACTTCCATGACCATGAAAATGAAGATTTCTTTGTAACTTTCAAACAAAAATCCGAATCGACCAAATTTTCTCGAGAATACTCTACTCCCAATCACTTTTGTGATGAATTTTTGCATACCATATGATGCTATAGTTTTATAAAACTAAAAATATGAAACCCTACATCCGAAATTTACCTTTTATAATTTACAAGAGTTCTAATCGAAGAATCACAAAGAAAATTGGAGCACGAGATCTCGAGTGTAGAGCCGAATCTAAAAATGGTGTTTTCATTATAAACCAAAAATAGTATGATAATTTTATAAAAATAGAATATGATATATAAATTTACTTACTAAAAATATTAAGTCTCTCAAAATATCAAGCTCTAATAACTCAAAACATCCAGAAACAATGTAAAACAACAAGCAGGGTAAAAATGCAAATTTCCCAAAATAGTAGTTTATGAAAAAGCAACCTACTAAAAATATAAACTTCATAAAAATGGTAAAGTATCATAAATGGAGGTAATATAAGTGTTCTAGGAGCTTGAGAAGACAAAATTTGAGCAAAAAACAAAAAAATCCCAAAATAGCAACTCCTAGTCCCACCTTGCCAAAAATAGAAAGTTTTAATTTTTAGTGCAGAAATTTGTTGTTGGCTCCATTTTCACTCATCCCACTACTTTTTCCATCATCACATGATCATAAAGTTAGTGTATCTCAAACAAGAAAAATAACTCTGTCAAGGATCCTAAAGCATCATTCTAAGAACGTTTGTGTCGAGGAACATGACGTGAGCGTATTGAGGTGTGTAGACACCTATAATTTAGCTCCAACAATTTAAATACTTAAATTTCACTAATTATCCCCTTCCGCAAATGGGAAACATATTGTCAATATATCACACCTCTTCTATTTTCATTAATTAATTACATTATGCTAATTAATTAACCCTTATATACAACAAAGACGACAATTAACGACCTTCAGTTAATTAAACCCCCTTCTACTTGAATTTAATTAATTATTCATTATTAACTAAGTTTCCTCTTCTATTAGATAAATAAATCGTCATTTATTTATCCTAAACCTTTTATATTCCCTAAATCATACTAATTGTTCTTCTAAAATATTCTATAAAGCTTGCTCACCTATTAATTAATCACTTGGGTTAATTAATAAATCCCCTCAAACCCCATGAGTCACTAAAGGACAAAATAAACTCTCCTAAGGTTGACTCAACCCCCTTTCAACCATCCTTATCCACAACTAACTCAACCTAGCTATTATCCCACATGTAAATGGATGTAGAGATTATTTTATCCATTGGGCTATATAAGGAGCCCTCATTCTACATTTCTATTTACACATTTACACCTAAATGAGCATAGACCATTTTATCATCTTAGAAAAAAATTCATTAGAGAAGCTAGCTATCTTCATTTCTTGCATGCATCCATCCAATTTTGAATTCATATGGAGATATTTCAAGTGGTCTTGTAGCCATGGATTGACAGGACTCCATTCTTGAAACCTTGGGATTCAAACATACAATCAACCCTTTTGATTGTTAAGGATCTAAATAGGTTAATTCTATTTATTAGCATTCAAAAGAGATAGAGATTAATTGCTTAGCATATTAGTTTGATCTTGATTCATTTTCTAATGTAAATATTTTGGTATATTAGTCTTGTTTAAGCTCTAAGCATGATGGTGCATAGATTTTAGTTTAGCATTGTATTGAGGCTATTAGGTGTTAGTCTTGATTTTACTTGCATAGCTAACTAATTCTTGCACACATTTGGCACGCGGTGGGACGGATCCTTAGTCCCTTAGCATGGTAGTTCAAATTTTGTTGTTATTTCAATTTTTGGCTAACCCTTGATATGCACATGTGTGAATTAATGTTGAATTTCTTATGATTTTTGCTAACTTTACATGTGTTGAGTCTTGCTTATAGATCTAATTTAGATGGGTTCTTGTCAATTTTGAGCTAACTATCCAAAATTTGATCTTTTTGAGATCAATTACATCATTTTCCATGTTTTGACATCACTTCCTGTACATGCATACACAAAAATGATAGAGGCACGTACACGTCCAAACTTGGGCATACACATCCAAATGCTAGCGTATGCATCTAGAGTCTAGTGTATACATCATTTTTCAATGTACATGATATCCTACCCTCTGTGTTTTTTTGTTTCTCTATCTGCTAGCGCATATGCCTGACCCTGAGCATACATGTTCATACTCTAGCATACCCATCTGGTAGTGCTCCTAGTTTTCCTTTTTGACTTTACTGACATACATGTCCAAAGTCCAACGTATACATCTCACTACCGGCATACATGACTTTTTGTCTTCTAAGTTTTCTGGTCTTTCTATCTGCTAGCGTATGCATTTAAACCCTAATGTACATGTATATACTCGATCATACCTATATTCTAGTGTTGTTTCTTTGACCTTTATGTATGTGGGAATATACATATAAATGTTAGCGTACACAACTCTCTAGCCGTGTACCCATTAGCTCACTGTTAGTTTCCACAGAGGGGCGTACACATCCTGAAGCAGGCGTACACACCCAAAGTTGAGCATACACATCATAGTTCAGATTTGTGATTCACTTTAAAATTTGCAAAAACATGTTTTTGGGATTTATTGACTCCTCACGGTTTTTATTGAAGATTAACTTCTATTTTACGGGTTTATTTGCATGTTTTTGCTAACTTGATTTGATTTGTTAAAGGGTTAAATGAACATTGCATGCTTAATCATGAGATTGGAGTCACGTATGCTCTTCCCTCACACCTTCTAGGTGATCTTGGGAATCAAAAACGATTTCTATATCTCTTTTTCCTTGAAAAACGTTGAAAATAATGTCAAGTTTGGTTAAAATGAACAAATTTTGCGTTTGAATCAAGTATTTTCCATTGTTGATTTCGTAGTTGGATTTTACATCATGTATGCTCTTCTCTTACATCCTAGGATGATCTTGAGAATCGAAATGACATTCATCCTCTTTATGTGTATGGAAAACTACTAAATCTATCGTGCAGGACCTAAATGCTTGTCAAAGAACAAAGGATCAAGACAAAACAAAACTACTAATACAGTTTCCGTGCAGTTGTCAAACAATGTTCAAGCAAACCACATTAAGTATACAAGATAAAAAATACACCACAATCAAAATATTGTATTTATAGGTTCAGATAAGGGTATGCCTTGTCCTCTTAACTAGGACATAACCCCTTTGGCATAAGCCTTAAGCTACAACAATGGGGGTGGTCCTAGGAACCCCAAAGTAGTCCACGTAAGAGGGAACCTTGTGGACAAAATGGGAAGTGCTCCGCACTACCTACTTGACTAGTAATACACGTGAGATTTAGCATCAAAGTTATTTGTATCACAACCCCAGTGAGAGTACATGATGGATGCATTTATTGCCCACTATGCTTGAAGGAGGTTAAGTAAAGCCAAGATAATCATTGGGAAACCTTGGTAAACCGAGCTTGCTTCTAGATAACTTATGACACCTAGTTGAGTGAACCACCTAGGAAGCTATCTTTTCTAGGAGCCAACTTTGACCATATAAAAACCAATTTGAGTTGAGAGCTATTGCAAAGGGAGAAATTTATTGGAATCAAATTCTTGTTTTTGAACAAGACGAGATTCCATTCAAGTTAAAATGATGTATCATTCATCACGGAGATTTTGAGGCATTACTTTTTTTATTTTTTCACTTTCCCTAAGGTGAGGCAAAACTCTTTCGAAGTGACGCCAAACTCTCTTCAACACCAATTGATCTACTTCCTTCACTTTCTTTTGACACTTTTTTGATCAGAAGAAGAGTGACTACCCTTGTGTTGCTAATTGATTGTATTCGCCACTTTTTTGTCCATTTACGCTCATCCATGTTTACGAGTTGAGTTGTTAAACGTCTAAAGTGTATGGAGACATTTTCATATCATTGGTATCCTTTTTTATCTTGATACCCAAGTCAAGATTGTCAATTGTAGTTAGGCTTAATTCATCACCTTGATTCTTCTTTAAATTGTTATCTTGTTTGTATCATATCACTACAATGTTGGTACTTACATCTTGTTTCTCGTAAACTTGGCCTAAGTATCTATATTGTGACGTTACACTATACACACTCTAACAATTCCTTGGTATACTCTAGCCCTAGTTTGCTTTTAATCACTACCTCACTTTTGAAAAGTGTTGAGTGTTACCTTTGTGTGCGTCATATCAATATCATTTTGATATCAATACCTTAATTTTTGAAAATTTTGGTTAACATATCTTAGTGGTATTGTTGTGTTGTTCATGGTCGTAACTTCCACTTTTTGGGATATAGGTCTTGATTGGATTCAAGCTCGCTTTTAGTATACTTTGATTGGGGATCATATCAACCTCTTGTTATTACTTATGCCTTGTTCATTTATTTTAACTTGACATAAGTGGTGACATTTCGTTGATCATATTAAACGTCAAAATGTCATTTTGAAAACAAACATATGAAGTACTTCATTGATTGATTGGTTCAGAAAAATCCTTGTGTTTTTTTCTTGCAATTATACGTAATTTTGACTTATCCATTAAGGACAATCACTTTGATCCATTGATTCTTTATCATTCATTATTATTTGTTCATTGATTTAGCTTTGTGTTTTGAACTTCCGTGATTGTTCCTTCCTTGTGCTTATCCATCTTATAAACTCGTTTTCTAGGACAATCCTTTGGGTCTTTGATCCTCTTAATCTTCTCATTTTTGTAAAATTTCATGGTAATTTTTGAACATATCTTTCAAACCTTGGCAAAACATATCCTATCAAGAAAATTTTGCATCAATCAAACATTGGAAATATTTATTTTATATCCTTTATGTTGCTAAAATTTTGATCAATCCTTTGACATTTACGCCTCCAAACTTGTTATCCTAACCTTGTTGGATTATCAATCTTGAGTCATCACACAGTGTATGTTTTCCTTAGCTTCCCTTTTGGAAAATCACACAAGCATCCCCATCTTTACAAAATTTCTAGTTGGTTGTCATTATGTTTCCCAAATCAACATGAAACCTTCATCACTTTGATGAAGTTTGATCATACAATCTAGGTCTAGACCTTTCAACCCAACACACGTAAATAATGACTCGATTCTATTCCAAACATTTCATCGTATTCGAGGATTTCAATCCAAATATTTCCTCTGATTATTATAATGATTGGGATCTAAACTACTATTCAGATTCATCTAATTTGACTCCTAAGTTACGGTCCTCTCCTTCTTCGTAGGACCTTCTTTATAAAACATCTTAGGTGATTCTTCAATTGTGGTTGTCCCCTTCTTCGCAGGACCTTATTTATAAAACATATAATGTGATTCTTCAATCGCGGTCCTCCCCTTCTTCACAGGACCTCTTTTATCAGTCACCTCAATGAACTCTTCCTCCTTTGAAGATTCATGTGACTCAAAGTCCTTCTATTCAATTATCTAAGTCAACTCCTACATCGTAATCTATGGAATTTTGGATACAAAATCCTCTTATTCTTCCTCCATGACATCATCTTATAGGGAAACCTATACAAACCAATTCCAAATCTTCTTCTTGATCATGTGACATCTAACCCTATATCTACTTCATCTCTTGAGTCATCTTCTTCTATCAATCATCATCAAACATCTTCTAAGTCTTCCACACCAATTGGACCTTTTTCTTCCAATCAAACCCCTATGGTTGATCAACAACCCACACCGATTGATTTCTTTCAAAATAAAGGAGTGATCATGGCATTTATAGGGGCACATGAAGATATCCCTCTAATAAATTATGAGAAAGGATTCTCTTTAGACCTTGATGCATTCACATATTATGGGGAAAAGGTTGATTCCTTTTATCAAGAAATAGAGGAAGAGCCTAAGAGCATGAAACTTGATCCTCCTCTTATTCTTTCATCCTTACTTTCTTCATTCTGTGATGAAACTTATGGGTCTTGCATTGATCCATGGCCTATCTTCTCATCACCCAATCACTCTTTTTCTATCATAATTCCTCAATCACAACCTCTTATGGGTTCAACACCAAATAGCTCTTCATTTTCATATACGTATAGGTCACCTTCTAGTAGACCTCCCTCTGCTATTGTGGGACATTTTTTAGTAGTCCACCATCTTCTATTCTTAGGGAACGTCCAACTAGCAATTTGTCTTCTATGTATGGATCACCCCTGGAAGTCCATTATCTTCTATTCATGTGGCACGTCCAACTAGTCCCTTGTCTTCTATGTATGGGTCACCCTCGGGTAGTCCACCATCTTCTATTCTTGGGCCACATCTTAGTAGCCCATCATCTTACATCTATGGGTCATGTCCTAGCAACCCTTGTTCTTCTTCTATTCTTGGGTTGTATCCCAATAGCCCTTCATCTTCTATTCATGGCTCACCTTTTGGTAGCCCCTCTTCTTCAATTCTCAAACCATTTCCTTTTCGTCCATCACATTATTCTTCTACCAAATATTGTTGCAAACCCACCATCATTTCTCACATCAATTCTAAGCATCTACATTCTTCTCCCACCTCATGGGATAAGCCAAGTCAAGCATTAGCTTATAAGAAAAGCTAGAGAAGTTTTTTTACCAAGCTAAGACCAAAATGCCGAAGATCTCCAAAGCTTCCAACAACTCAAATGATCATAAAATCCAAAATCAAACACGATTCTAGAATGCATACCAACTTACCCATCAAGTATGTCACAAAGTGCAAAAACCTATGGATAGGGAACTCAAGCTCCCAAATACAAAACCCATGTTTCAAAACAAATCACAATCATTTTTAAGTGTGAACTCGCAATGATCATCAAGATCGGTGATAATACTACACTTGATAAGCAAATGCTCTTAGTCTCTCTTATCAAGGAAATAAAAACATCATTGTTCGACCCTATCACGAAGAGTGACATTTTTTTGTTCGATAACCATCAAAAATTTTAAAAATCATAAAACAATTCCAAAATACAAAAAAAGAGAGAAAACATCTAAACATTACAAAAAGAAAATCAAAAGTACAAAGATCAAACATTATAATCATGTATTACATACACATGGATGTTCTTTCTTCCCTTTATTTCATATTCCTCTGCATGTCATCCACCATTTTCATCCATTCTATGATATTGTGGTTAGCCTATTTGCACATATTTTGTGACATTTATCTCTATGCTATTTGTTTGACCTTCATATTTCATCATCTTGGTAAATTAAAGAACGACTGACCTCTTAGAGATCCTATCACAATTCACATTTAATAAAATTGTTGTGAAGAAATTTTGGACATATTTGTTAACACTAGCCAATGTCATATCACAATCACTTCCACATCCTTCCATCAAGCCATCAATGGTTCTTAACCCCTTGTAAAACAAGAGAGCTGAAATAATTTTTCAGAAGCAAAAGAATAAAAATCAATCAATCAAAATCAAAAGCTACAAAGCAAAAGCAAATTGATATATAACTCTCTCTTGGGGTATTTCCAATAATCTCTCTTTGGGGCTATGGATTCCTGATTGGAAGTAGAGAAATGTTGCTATTAGAATCAAGTGCATCTTCGTCAAGGCTATGTACACCTAGTTGACAGGGGAGCAATGTACGACTCTCCTTCCACAATCCATTCACAAATCACCTTTAAAACTAAATCATTCCTACACATTGGCTAGTGTCTTCACTTTTTGTCTATCAACTCTTTCCTTTAAGAGGTAATTCATTTCCACATGCACACATAGGATCTCGATGAGTAAACAAGATTAGTATGTTACCAAGTGTTGATTTTTGGACCTTGTTCAAACTCTTACTTTAGTGCATGTCTTGTCTCATGATTTGTGCCTTGGGCTAATCAATTTTCATCAACCACCTTCTAAATATTTTCATAGCATCCTCTGTTCTTTGTAAATCATTTAGAACATCCATGTGTATAGGATGGCCTCTTTTCCATGTTTGCAGACACTTTTGTCCCCTTTTAATAAATCAATTTTCTACTTCCTTTCTCTCATGTGTTTCTTGGCTAGATTACGTTGGGGGCATCCTTTCTCCCTCATGATTGAACTTATTTTATATTGGCCTTGATCCCCCTTTAATGCGTGAATATTTTACCTTTGAATACTCCCACCTAATCACTGGGGCATTTTTGCATCTTCACTTTCTTACGCATACGCGTGGCATTCTCGCCTTACATCCCATTTATCATTAGGGGCATCGATGCTTCTTTGTATTCTACCCTTGTATGTCCCATATATCATTAGGGACATCCAAAATTCTTTGTCTTCCTATACATAGTTTCAGAAAACTTTCAAAAACACAAAAACATTCATATAAACTTTCAAAATTCCAAAAACATTCAAATATGTCCAAAAATCACAAAAACATTCATATATGTTTCTAAACAATCAAAACAAATAAATATCATCCTACAAAATGTCACTCTTTGGTTCTCACCTGTTCTTATGCACGACTCACATATCATCTTGATCTACCTCTATTAACAAAGCTAGTTTTATTACTATGTTTGTACTCTGGGGCACAATGAGTTGTTTAGTATTATTTCATAGTGCACGATTGCTTTTCATAGGAACCAAGTGTCCTCCGTTATTCCCCTTACATGTATCCTTACTTGGAGCACCATCTTTTAACCCTTGTCATTAATTTGGATGGGACAAAATCAAATCTTGATAAAAAAATTGTATTATGTTTATCTCATTAGGTTAGCTTGTTTTTTTATTATTATTGGTAAATAGTTTTTTGAAAGGGACTATACCCTTGAATACAAAAAGGGGCCTAGAAGCCAGAATAGGAGTGAAAAACATTATAAGAAGGATCAAGATCTAGATAAGACATAAAAATCCAGTGTAACCAAAGAGCAAGCGATTACCCCAAAACATCTAACCAGATTCGAACACTACGGAAGAGTAGCCAAAAACAAGCAACAAAACAACAAAAACACGATGTGAAGTTAGCAAGAACAACACAAATCCACAATTACTTTTTAGAAGCTTTGGCAATTCTAGATTTGATAGTTTGCTAGGAGGTGAACATAGCCAATGCTATCATGTGAGTAGGGTCAGTAGTATCCAATTGTTGAATGGTTTGTTTGCTTTCTTTTTCCGTGCCCCAAAGAGTAGTTGGTATGCCGCTGAGATTAGAGACGCAATGGACATGCTGCTCAATAAACTCCTCAATTACACTAAATATAGTCATATTATGATCATGGCAAGTCTTGGTTTTTCCAAGTCGGTTGTCCAAGGAGTAAAGTTTTTGTAGATATCTTCAACCTGATTGTTGTCAATATCAGCCTCCTCCTCCTTCATTCTCTTACCTTTTTGCTTAGACAAGTTTTTTACTTCTTCTTTCAGTAGCAACATGTCAGTTTCTAAAGCTTCCAGCCTTTTAGTGGAGCTCTTAGCATGTGTCTCCTGAGAACCCGTGCTGCTAATGTGTAGGAGATTATGAGCAACCTCCAAGTCCTGAGGCATGTTCCCCGAAACAGGGGTATCCAGGTTCATCCTTTTAGAAGATCTAGTTATAGGCCTGTTTGAGGTGGAGGCGAAAGGGGTGGGAGCAGAGGTGGGGGGATGACAGGGGGAGCCGAGAAGGAATTCAAAGGGGTAGTAGCCATGGTGATGGGGATAGAAGGAGTGGTATCGGCAGCGGTGGTGGGAAAAGAAGGAACAAAGATGGGGGAGGTTGGAATGCCAGGAAGCTTAAGAAGACACAGTTTATGCAACAAGAAAATGAGACCTTGATGCAAAGGGACCACACGAGCATGTTTTTGGAACTCCAAGATGGAGCACTCAAGAGAATTAAGTAAATAATGAGGGAAGCATACCGTGTAATTTCTATGGAAGTGATTGAGGAACACAAGATGCTTTAAGGGCACTGTGACAAATCTCCCCTCTAAAGAAATGTATCTCACCATCATACGGGTGACCTCGTCAAAAGGTGGAGGGATAGAGCTGACTTGCAGACCCTGCCATGACAAAAACTAGCTTCTCATTGCCCTCCAAAAATTTCCTCTCCTCAGCCGGCCTGTCAATCCTTTTATTGAAAAATCGGTACCCATCCATTCCAAGGCCAATAGCTTCGGTGATTAACTCTTCATTGATCAAAATTTTCTATCCTCCATATTCAACTTTGCGGTCTTTCCAGTCCTTCTTCGAATTGAAACAGAGATGCTTTGGTCGTGACCCTGTATCTTCTCAATGAAATTAGTGATGCCTCCTTGGTTGAGAAGATTCCAAAGTTCTTCATTATTTTTCCACTCCGGGTCTGCGTTGGGCTCGATCTGACAAGGGGCTCCTCCCATTTTCACCGGGCTTAAGTGATTGATAGTGTAAGCTTCAAAATCCCTATGAGTAATTTGACAGTAACCATAGTTTCCAACCCACCTTTCCTATTTTTTCTCACGCTATGGTAATGATGAATAGTGTATCCATTCTTGTCATAGCACTTCCCATGAATGCCTGCGTTATTGCTGCTCTGTACTGTGAGATCCCACATGCACGAGCATTAGTCCCCTTTGAAATCCACTCCAGATCATCATCAGCCTTACCATGGACTTGAAAATCCATAAAAACTATTTAATAGCTGTTATAGGCATAATATTTCCCGCATGTGTGGCTTTAATCTTTAGATAAATCCACTTTAAATCATCATTATACTTTATATAACCTTGATTGCCCATCAATATCTGTTTAAGCGTTGTTTTAAACTTATCCGCACGTGTGAAAGTCTTATTCATAAAGACCCACTCCAAATGCTCATTAATCTTATCCCAAATTTGTATGCCCATAAGTATCCGCTTGTATGTTGTTTTGAATCTGCTCAGGAATGTGATCACTATTATCCCAAATAATGTGATTAACATTTATGCCATAGTTAGCCAATGCATCTGCCACCTTGTTACCCTCCTAGTAAGTATGTTTGATCTGAATATTATTGAAGGTTTGGCAAATACTTATGGACTCCAAGATGAAGTCTTTGATGTTCCAACTTGGGGGCGAACACTGATTAAGATGATTGATTATATTGAGTGAGTCTCCTTCCAGAATGAGATTTTGGATATTATGAGTCTAAGAAATTCTAAGGCCCCATAAAGCAAATAATGCTTCAACAAAATGATTAGTTTGTATTCCCATTTTACTGGCATAAGCAGCCACCAAACTGCCTTTATGATCCCTGATCACTCCTCCCCCCGCTGCAATTCCAGGGTTACCCTTAGAGGCCCCATCAAAGTTCAACTTATACCAGTTAAGATTAGGAGGATGCCAGTGTATCAAATATCTATCAATATTATTACCTAAATTATTTCGGATATTGTCAGCTCCAATCTCCCATTGGGACAAGATATGCCCTTCATTTTCTGGATAACTCTTGTTCTTGGGGGTTTAAATCTAGCAATATTCTCTTTAATAGCATTATAAATTTTCCCAATCTTGAGCTTATAATTTTGTTTTCTTGTTTCTAAAGATGATATCATTTCTATCTCATATTTCTATCTCATAATTCATTTAGGTTAGCTTGTTTACTACCTCATATTGCATTGCATTTTGTATGTTGCGGGAGTTAGGCATCTTTTACTTTCTTGTATTGCATTGAATTTTGTCTCATTTGTAAGGAGTTAGGAATCTTTTACTTTCTCGTATTGCATTACATTTTGTATGTTACATTGAGTTGGTGTTTTCAACAATGGAAAATTGTTCATAGTATGGATTTTCATGTCATTCTAATTTTTTCATATGCTTATATTTTTAATAAGGACCGATGACGTAGATCCTTGGCAAAATGATGATAAGAAAGTTGTTCTACACTGGATGCAAGACTAGTTCTTCCTTGGCCTTCTTCCTCTCTTTCTTCTCGATCATTCTCCTATCAATATTATTCTTCTAATTCACTTGGGGCATCCTTCCCCTACCCATTCTTCTATCCATTTCTCTCATCTTTTCGATTGTTGATCACCTTCTTTCATCACCCCATCAACACTCGAGGGGTATCTCTCACTTATACTAATTTTTCTTCTACCCCTTTAAAATTTTACCTATATACTATCTTTGAAGTGGCATCACTTACGCCACCCCAAAGAGGGGAAAATGTAGACACCTATAATTTAGCTCCAATAATTTAAATACTTAAATTGTGCTAATTATACTACTTCCCGCAAATTGATGACATATCATCAATATAGCACACTTTCTCTTTTATCGTCGTTAATTAATTACATTACGCTAATTAATTAACCCTTCTATCCAACAAAGATGACAATTAATGACCTTCTATTAATTAAACCCTTTCTACTTGAATTTAATTAATTATTCGTAATTAATTAAGTTTCCTCTTCTATTAGATAAATAAATCATCATTTATTTAGCCTAAACCTTTTCTATTCCCTAAATCATACTAATTGTTCTTCTAAAAGCTTCTATAAAGCTTGCTCACCTATTAAATAATCACTTGGATTTATTAATAAATCCCTCAAACCCATGAGTCACTAAAGGACAAAATAAACTCTCCTATGGTTGACTCACCCCCTTTCAACCATCCTTATCCGCAACTAACTCAACCCAAATGATTATCCCACATGAAAAGGAATGTAGAGATTCTTTTATCCATTGGGCTATATAAGGAACCCTCTTCCTACCTTTCTATTTACACCTTTACACCTAAATGAGCATAGAGCTTAAGCTATATCCATTTTATCGTCTTAGAACATTCTTCCATTAGAGGAGCTAGCTATCTTCATTTATAGCATTATCCATCCAAATTGGAAGTCACTTGTAGCCATGAATTAACAAGACTCCATTTTTGAAACCTTGGGATTCAAAACACAATCAACCCTTTTGATTGTTAAGGATCTAAATAGGTTCATTCCATTTATTAACATTCAATAGATATAGAGATTAATTACTTAACATATTAGTTTGATGTTTATTCATGTTCTAATGCAAATATGTTGGTAGATTAGTCTTGTTTAAGCTCTAAGCATGATGGTGCATAGATTTTAGTTTAGCATTGTATTGAGGCTATTAGGTGTTAGTCTTGATTTTACTTGCATAACTAACTAATTCTTGCACACAAGGTGTATCAAGTGAAAATCAAGGACATTGTGCGGTCGGAAAGAACTTAAAAAAGTGTTGAGATGATCGTAAACTATAAAGCAAACACCCTACTATCAAATATTTTAAAATTAGATCTTTATTGAAATATCCTGTTAAGGTGCAAGCCTACAACTTGATCAATACCTTAATGAAAATAGAATCATGAGTGGTTTCCAAAATTTGATCACAAACACCCAAATCTGAAGGAAATCGATCATAACATCCACTTCCAAAAGTGCATCCAAATAAGTGATCAAATAACCATTTTAAATATTTCATAAAATCATTGTTAAATGATAAAATTTATCCAAAATGATCGATTAAGAAATCTTTAATGTGGAATGACATAATGCAATAAAGAAATGATGACACTGAAATTAATAACGAGGTTTGACAATGTGCCTACGTCATTCGAGCCCACTAATGTAACCATTCCATTAAATATATAATTACAAGTACAATTTGATAATGGAATGAATAGACCTACAAAAATTAAATGAATGACCTTCGAAGACTCGACCACATCCGAAATGTCCTCTACATTCATGTAGCACTTACACATCAATTTCCCTAGTTCTCTCGTCAAGAACAACTAAAACTTGCTCCCAATAACATTAAAAAAACTCCAAACCATGAAAATAAATATATCAAATAGAGCATATCTAAATTCTGAACTAGTCTCCAGCTTCACTCAAAGATCTAAAAACTTTGTCCGACTATCCAAAAATGATAAAAGGTGGAAACAACTCTTTTAGGGAACCTAGATCTATCCTCAAACAATCCTCTAAAAATACACCACGAGCTCGTCAAATGTCTTCTCCATGAATTGAAATGACTTAGTGAGCTCCTTCAAATCCTTAGAATAACGCTTGGCTCACCTACCTAAATCTCCAAGGTTGTTTGTTTGAAATGGGGGTGGGTTTATATAGAAACCCCTTCCCCGAACTAAGGGTTAATAACTCATATCGGCAATGTTAAACATAGCCTAGCTCGGTGGCCTAAAAGTTGGGTCACCGGAGTCATGAGGAGGATGTTACAAGGTTGAATCCCTTTATTTTATCGGCTAATGAGAGCTACCCACCGAGCTAACTCCCAACACTTATCCACCCCGAATTTCTTGTCAACTCACCCGTTAGCTCACCCGCTTCTTCATTGAGCTCCTATCGAGCTATCCACATTGCATCCCTACACAATTGTCCCGATCGACTCAATCAGTTGACCCAATCATACCCTGAATCACTTGTGCTTATCCAAATCGAATCCTTACCAAGTTGTCCATGGTAAGCTCGCCGAGCTATGCAAAGAGTTGGTTCTTTACCTCACCAAGTTTTCCACTATGAGCACGAGCTGGTTAGTGAGTTTAGTAGGTGGCAGGCCACATGTCATCCCGAGAGGACATAATCACTTTTTTCTCACACTTGACGAATACCGCCATCTAAAATCAACACGTCCAAGTCATCTTGTGCCTCAACCAACTCAAATATGCAAATAGTCTCTCTGTCATAAGCAAATGAAATGTAGACCTACATCTTCCTTGTTGACCAATTTTGACCCAAAATTTGACCAACGACAACTTGAGCATATGGTGTACATCTCACATGTTCCAATAGTTGTCAAAAATCTAATGGAGTTCTCTTTCATACTATACTAGTTTAATGATAACTTGTGAACAACTAAAATCTGAAAAAATGTCCTCTAGATCACACCTCCCCAATGAGAATTATTTTGTTCCACCAAAATCTTCAACTAGATTTGGTAAACTTTGCATTGTCCATGGAGATCTTTGTAGTGGACTCTATGGTATTCAAAACTTCTACTCTAAAATTAGACAAGCTACTTCTGATCCAAACTAGCTATGGAAAAGTCCAATCACCCACTAAATTTGCTAAATGACTCTCTATATTACACCAAAGTATAGAAACTAGAATATAACATAGTGGTTAAGGTTGCCAAATGTATTGAAATGCCAAAAATATCACAGAAAATGGATTAGTGTAAATAAACACAAAGCGCCTTCCAAAGAGGCAATGTCTAATTGAACCCGTGAATTGGCCAATACCGTAAGTTCCCAAAATCATATCAAGATAAAATATATCATCTAAATTCCAACAATATATGGGTGTCTATTGACCCTACAAAAGTGTCAACTCTGTAAATATCACTGAAATTGATCAATATGAAATAGATGACTAAATGCCAAACATAGGTGAGTGTCCATTGATCCAAAGGTGAAACTGCAAAGTATTGTAAATGATCAGTATGAAATAGATCACCAAAATTCCAGCAATAGGTGGTGTCCATTAACCTTATGAAGTTTCCAATTATGAAAAAATATCACAATAATATCAATACAAACATATCATGGAAATGATTCATAAATCAAACTCGCAAAAGTTCCTATAAAGAGGCCGATAGTTAGACCGAATCCCTGAAACTGTAGGTGAAAGTAATTTGTCTACACAAATGTCACATCCAAAATGGTGAAACTACCAACACTACAAAATATCACCTGGTGCAACTTGCAAACATGATGTGCCCAAATGTGGGTCTTAAATATAACAACATACAAATCCAAAATTAGACATCCTGTCAATGTCCACTAAACTTGATAGATTGCTATCTAAATCATAATGGAAATTGTCAACCATAAATTTGAGAAGAAAAATTTGAGCATGTTAAACATTTCACTCAGTTCTTCCCTATAGGTGACACCATTAAAAATTTCAAATCCAAAATCATATGGGAAAAATATCCTTTCAACATACAATAGGAATCCCACAAAATATGCTTAGAAAAATGTGCATGTTAATCAACAATATCATGTATGTAACGAAAAACTATCTGAGAAATCAAGTTTTACAAATATGAGGGTTGATACTTTTTCCCAGTTCAACAAATTGAATAGAAAGCTACACCACTGAAAATCCTCCTATTTGATGAGGTAGTGATGAAACCCCATGTTTTCAAATAGTTCTAAAATAGTTCCAAAACAAGGCATATCTTTCTAACAGGCCACACAAAGGTTATCCAAACATGGATATGAAAACCACAATTGTGTAAAATAGCCATTTCTCATAGAAAATAAATGTTGGAGTAATTTTACCTTCATTTTGAAAATGAAATATATGCACCATGCGAGAAAAGGTTAATGAATCATTTAATTTTAAACAACTTTAAGAATGCATCTTGTAATTCTTAAGAATAGTTGTGAATCTAAAATCAATTGATAACCAATTAATACCCAAATGAAAAGGAGTGAAAAAAATTCCAACCCCTAAATAATTTCCTAATGCCATTTCCATATCTTAAAATGGAATTGTTCTTTTCACTTTCTCCTAATTAAAGGACATAGGTGTAAAATAGATACAAATATCATATCGAAAGGAAAGCTTCACAATATGGTTTACTCACCAAAGCACTATGACCAACACTAACTGACTGGATTCCATTTCCATATCCATCACCCTACAAGTGAGATCAAGAGAGATCCATCTATCCATCTTTCTCACGTGGTTCCTGTTTTCTACAAAACCTATACTCCCAAAAATTGCACACTAGAAATGGAAGATCAACAAGCAAGACATTTCTGCACAAAATAAATTAAAACTACTAAAAATATGCTATCAAAATGTAAAACAAAAGCTATCCAAGATTCTACCACTCTCGATACCCAAATCTTGATCCGTACACTATAGTGGACCCCTTCATCACAAATAGTTTAAATTCAGTCTTGATTGAAATATCCTGCTAAGGTGAAAGCCTACAAATTGATCAATACCTTATTGAAATTTGAATCATGAGTGGATTCCAAAATTTTATCACTAAGCACCCAAATCAAAGAAATTGGATCATAACATCCACTTCCAAAAGTGCATCCAAATCGGTGATCAAATAACCATTTTAAATATTTTAGTAAATCATGCTTAAATGATTAAATTGCATCTAAAATGATCAATTAAAAAATTATTAATGTGGAATGATAGAATTCAATACGTAAAAACACAACACCAAAATTGATAACGGAAGTCAACAATGTGCTTACATCTCTGGGTCCACTAATGTCACCATTCCATTAAATATATATTGCAAGTATAATTGAAAAACTTATAATTCAATAATGGAATTAATAGACCTACAAAAATTACACCAACAAACATTCAAAAGACATAGAACACGTCTAGAAATGTCTTCTACCTTCCTATAACACTTACCCTGGTCAATTTCCCTTTGTTCTCTACCAAGAGAAACTAAAAACTACTCCCAATAACGGAAAATGAACTCCAAAATGGGAAAATAAATATATCAAACAGAGTGCCTATGAAATCTAGACTAGCCTCCAGCTTCACTCGAGATCTCAAAACTTCTTCCACCGCCTAAAAATGAAAAAAAAAAGGTAGAAATAAATCCTTAAAGGAACCTAGCTGCTTCTCAAATAATACTCTAAAATATACCATGATCTCGTACATATCTTCTCCACGAGTTGACATGACTCAATGAGCTCATTTAAATCCTTGGAATAAGGCTTGGCTCACCTTGCTAAATCTTCAAGGTTGTGTGTTTGAAATGAGGGGGAGGGGCTTATATAGCAGCCCCTTCCTCGAAATAAGGGTTAACAACCCCTATGGGTAATGCTAAACATATCCTAGCTTGGTGGTTTGGCAATTGGGTCACCCAAGTCATGAGAAGGAAGTTATGGGGTTGACTCCCACCATTTTATCCACCGCCTCAAGCTACCTACCAAGCTAACTCCCTACACTTATCCACCCCGACTTGCATGTTGACTCTCCTATTGAATTTCCCACTTCTACATTGATCTCTTACCAAGCTATCCACCTCACCTCGCCCTCAAGATGTCCCACTCTAACTCAACCACTCGACCCATTCACACCCCGACTATCCCATTCTTATCCACCCCAACTCCTGCCCAAGTTGTCCACATTGATCTTATTGAGCTATATGGAGATTTGTTTTTGCCTCACCGAGTTGAGTTGGTGAGCCATGTGTCATCATGAGAGGTCACAATCCTTTTTCTCTCACGCTCAACGAATACCGGTGATATAAACTCAACATGTCCAAGTCATATTTTACCTCGAGACAACTCGAAATATGAAAATAAGCTCTTTGTCATGTGTCCAGGTACTACTGGACCCGCCTTCCCTTTTGACCAATATTGACCCAAACTTTTACCAATCACAACTTGAGCATACGGTGTCGGTTTCACGCATTCCAATAGTTTTAAAAATATATAATGAGTGATATTCCATCTTGTACTAGTTTAGGGAAAACTTGGGAACATATGAAACCCAAAATTTCCTTAAGATCATGAGATCCCCATTACAAATAATTTCATCATGATCACAAGTGAAATGAGGAACTCATCGAGAAAGTTGAGGAACATCATGTCTTGAATCCATCATAATCTCTCCGAGAATAAAATCAAAGTGAGCTAGTCAAGTCATCCGAGTATTCAAGCCATCCTATGTGAAGAATCAAGAGCTCATCCTTTTCCATGGGAAACATATGAGCATGAAGGTACACAAGCTTTCCCAAATATGATTTCATCCAAGAAGTGATTTGGATTCAAGAAAGCTAGACAGTGATCTTCATGTGGGCCACATTGTATGTAAGAATGAAAAACCATCCAAGATTGCATAATAGTGTTCTTAAACACTCAATCAAACTCCTAGTAGTGTGGCCAATCCTTAAAGGATGCATTATTGCACGTGCAACTAAGAGCCATTAATCATGAACCTTCAAAGAGGAAGATAATGAAAAGAGGACGCACAGTGGTTCCATATTCCAAAAAGATTCATAAGAAGGTAAGGCTCATCATAGATCCCATAAAGCCTCTCAAGTCAAGCAAGAATGATCCATCATGTCCTCCATCTCTTCAAGGGAATCCAAGTATGTCTTCCCCAGTGGAATAACTTTCCCATGATGAACAATATGTGATCCTACATCAAAATCCTAAAAGTGCTCTCGTTACCAACATCATGTCCAATCCTGAAAAATCCATTCCCATGGATCCAATATTTTCTCAAAAATGAACCAAGAACAATACAAAAATATGTAATGCCCTACCTTGGAGCTATCACTAAAATATTGAGATCCAAGTGGATGAAGAAGGCCCAGACAACTTCCCGCTTCTTTCGTGGTGCCTCAGGAAACTAATATGTATAATTTTCTCGGTTGAAGAATGTAAATATTTTTGACGAGATGAATCCATCGGAATATGAGTTGACCCGCATCTCATTGGGTCAAGCTTCACATGAAGGTGACTCTCATTTATTCAAGGAATCCTCTACCTAATTCCATGTTCGAAATGAAGAGTACAAACAAACAATTGAGAAATTGGAGGAACGTGTAAAAGAACTCAGTGCCTACATTCAACATTTCTTAGATCTTGATTCAATACCTTCACTCCCTATGGAAGACATTCCTCCAATCAATAGATTTGACCCTAAGGTGATCAAGAAGGCACAAAGGTATATGATGCAAGGGAAGGCTAATGAGAGATGGATTGAGAAGATCATCAAGAAAGGAAAGGCATTTCTCCCATAGGTTCTCTCTCTCTGCTTAAGTATATTCTTTCCACTTTTTCATAAGTGAAGAAAACAAGGGAAATATTGAAAAATAGAAGATCCACTTAGATGAGGTGTTCCCAGTTGTGTCCAAGATGAGCTCCCTCGACTCTCATACCCTCATGAGTAAAAATTTGTTTGCATCAACCACTAACAATTTGTCCCCGGTTTGGATCCACATCATGGATGTTAGATATGATATGATCAAATATTCCATCTCCGAACTTGACTCTAGTGTAAAAAGTACTTTTGAGATTTTGAATGAGGTATGCAACTATGTTCAAAAACTTAGATTCCCTTCACTCACCAATAATTCATCATCGAAGAACTCATTAATTCCTTCCAAGAGTTGGTCAAGAAAGAGGCAGGTCATCCCTTTTCTTTTAATGAATATACCTTAGAGTCCCTTGTAAGCATCATTAACAAAGTGTTGAGATGCATTTGCATTCCAAAAGTAGATAAGGTGGAATCCGTAGAAACTCGCTTTAGTACAAAATTCAAAGGACAAGATATCATCTCGAGAACTCTCGCTCGGGATCGTGATCAAACATTTATCTATCAATTAACATTCTCTTCACTGGATAAGTCAACCCTTCCCTCTCTCTCTCTTCCTTCTTCTCTCTCCATGTTCTAATTTCTCATTAAGAATGTACTTTTTACTATTTCATTATTCACTTAAGTGACCCTTAGCTAAACATTGTAAGAGTCCTTTTTTCAATAATAAGAAAAATACTCACTTCCTAGGAATATGAAAGGTCACAAGTGATGAGGATAGGTGAAAGGTCATGTGGGGGTAGATGAAAGGACAATTTGTAATGTTATAAATTGGAATGGCTTCTCCATTCTAAAAGTTTGGTAATTTTGATTGAATGTATTTTTTTGAGATTACCACTTCTACATCAAGCAATAAAAGATACAATTATTCTAGTTCTTGTCTTATGTTCCTCTACTTTCTCTTTCCAACTTTGCATACATGATAATCTTGTAAAACCAAGAAATGTGTTTGTGCCTTTGATAAATGAATCAATGGAATTATGTGTCTATGATTTGTTATGTCTTATCATTGTTTACATTGTTGTGTTCTTCTAATTGGATGTGGACTTACTTTGGTTGATGTATGTGAATTCTATAAGCCTACTCACAACATTAACCCTCTCTCTCCTTATTTCCAAACTCCCCTTTACCTCTCTCAACTGTAAATTCCTCCCTTGTACCTTGTACAAGCACTTTGTCATAGGTTCAATGGAGTGTTCCTATGTGATCCCTAGCCTATTGGCCATCCCATAACTTTAGGTTAGTTAACATTAAATAATGGGAGCCTCCCATACACAAGGAGGGGCTTAGCCCCACATTGTTGGTGAAAACTCAATAATTTTCCACATGAAAAATTATTTCTACAACTAAATGGAGAGTTTCTCACATTTTCGAAGGATGATTTCCTCCGAGTCATGCATATAGGAATTTTCCCCAAAGATGGAGGAAAATGTATGTTCATGTCAAACAACACATCATGGAGATGCTCACGATGGTGAGGCGACATATGCATGAGTTCTAGGAATGGAACTAGACCAAAAATTTGGGAAAATTCTTGATAGAATCCCAATCACCATGACCGGTGTGTAGTATCCGAGAGTGTTGGGATTACTCGAAATAGATCTAGGAGTAGGGGTGATTAAAGAGACTTTTGAAAGTATTTTTTCTCATTTCCTATGCCTTCATCCCCGCAAGTTTGATTTACAAAGGGGTCGATGATGTATGTAGATAGAGACACATATCCATGCATAATTGGCCCTTTAGGATAATTTCCATAGGGACGATGACGTCTAGAGGAGGTAGGTTTTTTTTGAGGAGCTTGGTTCTGAGGTACATACGGATATATGAATATGTGATTCGAGGTTATAATGCTAAAAGATATTCTTGTTCTACATAATCTATGACATGTTTTATGTATTGTTAATTGCAACCTTATTTTCGGGAAGGTAATCCTTGGCAACTACATTGTTCATAACATTTTCTTTCTTCGTAGAACTTTTAGCGACATCATCATAAGGCATAAGATTAGAGAAGATTTTTATCTTTTCATTATCCTAGTTAATAGATTCATGATGATCTTTTTTATTGAGCTACGTCACGAGATTTGAAAACTTTGGTTAAATTATCATGTGTGTTGGAATCATATTAAAAGTTGGGTCCTAAGAAGAAACTAATGATAGAAATTTGGAGTGCATGACAATTCTCATGTGAGTGACCCCAATTATCATGCCACCAAAAAAATTACTCTCATCATGTCAATGAGGAATTAGTCGAGAGTTATCCAAGATTACTATAAACGTCTTAGGAAACAGACGCTTTAACACTTCCTTACTTAGTGGTTGATGAAATTTGGGTTGGTTCTTATTGTCATTAGGTTATTGGTCAACATTGAAAACTATCCTATTTGAATAAGCAAAAAGAGGAAGAGTATTTGACACTTTGTCATCCATCCCGTTATTGTTATTAGAGCATTAAAGGATTTGAACTTTTTTTTTATCTTGTGCCTTGGGAGGATAGTTTTTGAATTCCCTCATGATATAGTCTTGGATTTTGGCTTGTTTAAAGGCCTCTTCTAAGGAAGTGGGAAAAAGGATTTTTTTGTAGACTCACCTTGTTGTCCCTAATGAAAAACTGTAATTTTTTGGATAAGGAGGAAGAATCAGGTATTGAAAAGCATCCCATTGATCTTGGGAGTTAAAATGATATAACATTTTGCATGAAAAGAGTTCATGGAGCTCCGGGAAAAGTGATTTTAAGATTCAAGGACTTATTCATTTTCTCAGTTGGGTGGGTGGCACATTTTAGTGTCCCAACTATCCCCTCCCCAAGATATTTCTCTTGGTCTCTAGTGAAAGTTATGATAGTGGGGATGTTTGGGAAAAAAATGCACCCCACCCCTCATCTCTTTCTCTTGATCTCTCATGTGACCGTCCTAATTACCCGACAGGTACTAAGTTGTTGTGCTTACAAATTAGCTAAGTTTTATCATCTACCTATATGAAAATTTTACTATCTCAAGAACAAAGGGGGGATAGTGGGGACATAAAAATTCACCTCACCCTTAGCCCCTTCCCAGGTTCACCATATGACATTTTTTTTCCTTACAGGTACTCAAGTGTGTTTCTATCAACACCCTATCTCCCCAAATCATGTTGTGCCATTTTCACGCTCGAGTGGGGAAAATTTTATTTTCCATACTATCCCAAGGATAGTGGGGACAAAAAAATGCTCCCCATTCCAAGGTGTTTGAAAATCAAAAATAAACTAATTGTTTTTTCTTGCTTCTTCTCACTTCTACCTCTCCCGTGATGCAAAAACATTGTCGTAAAGTTTTAAAACATAAAATAAGTTTTTCCCACCTCATTTTTTCATATGAAATCCATGATTGCTAAGTAATAACACCAAAAATCATATAAATTGTCCAAAACCCTGCCCAAAATTTCTCCACAGTTGTCTTATGCATCAAAACTTAAAGAAATCATATCTTGCAAACCTATGAATGAAATTGGGTGAGATTTTCTTAGTTTCTCTTCATCCCAGAACCTTCAAGAAAAATATAACAATAGATAAGATGATGCCTTAATTTTTTAATGGCGTAAAACCATATATTGATGCCCTAGTGTTTGATTTTCTAGTTTTCGAACATTCCAAATGGGTGAATAGAGCTAAAATTTGGAGCATGAGGTCCGAGAAGTGAAAACTTCCTAGGATCAATGTCAACCCAATTTTTGATAAAAGATAGATAAAATATTATAATTGATAAGAAATAAAATAATCGAATTGAAACAAAAATATGAGATGTATTAAAAAAGGTAAGGTACAAATCTGAAAACACTATGTGATAAAAACTAATCCAATCCTACTTAGGTCGTTGGTGACCCGAGACCATAGAGCACATTCAAAGATGATTGGGAAAGTGTGGAGAGAAGATGTAGAGAAAGAAGATCTAAAATACTTTCTCAAGCTGATTTTAAACTTGACATGACGCCGAGATGATGCAAGGAATCTAGATCTGATGAGAACATAAAGGATGTAAGAAAATTGATGAAAATGAGAACTACCGATAGGTTCGATAAAAATTGGTCCTAATTGGCAGCGATGGATGTGATGAAGATGATATCTAAAGCTGCAAAGTGTGAAAAATGGCAATATGGGTAGATCTCGGGAGATTATGGGGTTAGAGAACAGATAACTAATAGAATGAATGAAAGAAATTAAAATAAATGCGATACAAGTCGATGATGAATGGGCAGGGTTGATGATGACCAAGAGAGATCTAGGGTTTGATGGATAAAGATGGATGGAAATTTTGATCTGCAGAAAGAGATGGAAGATGATTGATGCAAGGGTAGAACTCTGAGATGGCTAATGATCATGCAACACTGATGAATACTAACGAAGGGATGGCTATGAGGGATCCAAGCATGCAAAAGAGAAAGAGGACTTCAAATTTCCAAAGGTGAGGAACAAGATCTCAAAAGTAGCTCCAAGGTGGTGATAGAAGCTGCAAAGAACAGTAAGAAACAAAGGCAAGATCACAAGAAATCCTGAATCCTTAAAAATTACATCCTGAAGAGAGGATGGGTATGGTCATATTTATAGGGTTGATAGTGACTTGGATGGGTCATCAGTGGTTGTGGTAGTACGTTGATTTGGGTAGTGGAAGTGTGACGAGCTTAAGGAAATGAGCCCTAGTGAGGCGAGATTAGGTTTTTAGTTGGTAAATACGGGTTAGGGATTCTTAGGGAAGATAAAAGAGTAGTTGGGGATAATAATGCATTAAATAAAAGTGGATGGGAACCTAGAGATGATAAATAGGGTACCTAGGGAGGATAAAAAGGGTTAATAAATAGGTTTAGGGATGATTAAGGGTGATTAGGGATGTTTAGGGAAGACAAATTAATGATGTGATTAAGATGGAATTAAGGTGGAAAATAAAAATTAAAGGGATAAATAGAATTTAGGAGGGAAAGGGGATTTAAATGAGAAGAGAGGTATGTATGTTGAAAATGAAAATGAAAATGAAGGGGAATGACGTGGGATTAGGGACAAGCTATACCAAAATTGGTGTCTACATTTGACCCTTTTTTCAAGTGGTTTATGTTGGGAAAGCCATGAGACATAAACTAGAAGGGATAGAAGATGATAACGGTTGAGGTGTTCCCCCTCAAACTAGGGATCAATGATATGAAGAAGAGTTGATCACGAGTTTGAAAGAGATAAATAAAACTAGGAAAGGATGAGAAAAGAAAAAGAGGAAAGAAGATGCCTCAGGTGAAGAGGCATAAGGACAAAAATAAAAACAAAAATATGGCGTTGATTGGGAATCACTTGATAGGGAAAAAAGTACGGCCTCAATGGCGATGACGGAAATGTCCTGCAGACTTATGAGTTGGCGAAAATCACTACATTATGGATGTGTAAGATGTGGGACCAATGGGTCGAAGGCGGACATCGAAGCATGTGCAAACAAATGTGAGGATGGTCAAGAAAATGGTCTAACAAAATACGGGGAAAAAACAAATGTGATATCCTTCATACGTGAGGAATAAAAAATATGCATCCATGTAGGAAAAGGATAAAAGATGGCCACAAAAGTCAGCTTAGGATGAAAGATGGTGACCCAAGAAAGACATGAAGATGAATGCATAACAAGTTGATGGAGGCGAGTAAATATGTGCGATAAGATAAGAGATAAGCCAATGAGGCCTAGTGGCACAAATAAAGGTGTGGGATGAACAACACACAAATCAAAAATGAGAGAAACAATGATTTAATGAAGAAAGGGGGTGAAATGAGAAAAATATAAAAAAATAGGGTAGGGTCGATTAACCACTTAGGCGGGTAGGCGGTGACTAGGGTTGGGTCGACAACGACCTAGATCGATGGGCTATATAAGTGCCTAGGATGGCTGAATAAGTTCATTTACATTGTGTGAATTTGTTGATTGAGATCTTTCATTGAGAAAGGGATTTGATATTTGGAATGAAATGGAGGCCATGGAGCAGCGAGGAAGCACCAAAGGACTCGGAGCGATATGATGGTCGAGAGATACATGTAGACACCTACCCCAAGGGGCAAGGTTTGATTCTTATATTATCGATGTTTAGTTCATTGATTAGTTGATGAACATTATATATACAGATTTTGATGATGTATATATTTTTGAGATAGAGCCCTTAGTGGCCTATCACGGATGTATGGATACATTTTGATGATAATGATACACACACACACACACACACATGATTTTGTAGGTGTACATGTGCCGTGTGATGAGTTATTTGATGATTTTTTTATTTGGTTGTATTATGGATGTTATTGTGTGATGATGTGATGTTTTAATTGATATTATTTGGGTGTGGTAGTTTGATTAGATCTTAGATGTATGATGATACGATATTGATGCTTAAATGAAATGTGATGATATGATGGTAGATGTGGATTAGGAAATGATGTGATTGATGATAGATAAAACATGTGAATGTTTATATTAGATTTATGTGATGGATGAATGAATTATAAGAATACATGATGATTTGGGATTGCATCTAGATAGAATATGATAGGAGTCGAATGGATGTGACATGATAAATGATATACGAATAGGAAAGGTAGGATGTTGCGCTTAGAAAAGGAGCGACCTTAATAGGGTGACTCAAGCCCGAGACAAAGACACTTCATCATAGAGGGAAGAACATGTGAAAAATATGTTTTTGAACTAGATTAGAGATGAATGAGAAAGGGAACGAGATAAAGTAATGTACTTGCGACCATTGACAAGTGTTAACACATAACCAACAATAGTTATTCATACTTAAGATCCTGAGGGAAATATGGATAATTATCTTATAGACCTATTGTGGACATGACAAAGGGGTTAAGATAGATCTTGTATGGGGAAAACAGGTTCTCCTTAGATGGAATTCCTAGGTCTATACATGATCTCGACCAATATGATGTAAATTGATCAATGTGGGAAGTTTGCTAAAGATGGGAAAGTTGGTCGATGCGGGGATATTTCTCGGGATTCTTTCTTCTAATACTTTGATTTTGTTTTAGAGATTAAAAAGGCTAATCGGTGTGGGAATCCTTTGCTGCCATAATATAGGAAAGTAGCCATCCTTCGAGGGAGTGGTCTCCATTCAAATTTTTACTTTTGAATTTGACTTTTAGATATTAGAATAGAATATGCATGATAGTTATCCTTCGAGGGATCAATCTATACTTTTGAAAAAAGTTACTTTTCATGAACAATTTTCCTTGGAGTGAGCAACCCATTTTTATATGAGAGATTTTAGATATGAGCATCCATAGTTTTGACTTTGGATAGAGTTGGGGATATCCAAGTAGACCACTTGGGGAGGGGATGAGAAGATGTACAAGTGATACCTATATACCCTTAGCATGATTCCATAAGTAAATAAGATGGGGGTGGATGTAATGATCGTGGGGTTCCCACATAGAAGGAGGAATGTTTCCATAAGGAATATGCTATGGGAAGAGCCGTGGTGCCCATATTCAAGGTCATAGATAGGAAAGTGATGGTAGACCACATAATTCCAAATCATTACAATGATATATGGAAAGGTTGATGAGGGAGATAGGATCACTGATAGGACTAGGATCACACTGCTTGGTAGATATGTTAACAATAGAAAAGTTGTAAATGCAAGGTGTTGAGAGGTTCCATTTCTATTTTACCATCAAGAGATGCTAAATGATAGGATCCATATCCATAATTATGTGTAGTAATGTATGGTCTAATCTAGTTGGGAGAAAAAAATCACGTTGGCTCCTTTCCATAGTAGTGACGTTATGCTTTTCTTTAAGGAAAAGGTCACCGATGTTAAAGGCATGCTCCTTGAGATTTTTGTTATAAGCACATTTGATACACTCTTGATAAATGTGATGGTGTTGAAGAGCGGTTATGTGACATTTGTATAACAATTCAAGTTGTGTTAGATATTCTTGAAGATAATCCTTGTCGATACGAAGTAACGAAGAGAAATGCACAAAGATGGGATTTGGACTTTGAGGGGAAGAACGACTTCTAAGTCATAGACAAGATAGAAGGGAGTAACACCTGTATAGGTGCGGATGTTATACTAATAATCCCAAAGGGTGAAGGGAATGTGAAGATGTCAATTATGTCCCAATTTTTTGATGGTTTTAGTAAGAATTTTATGAAGAGTCTTGTTATTGGGTTCAACTTGGCATGTTATCTTGAGGACAATAAGGAGAAGAGAAGTTAATCTTGATGTTAAAAGTGTCTCAAAGATTCTTAAGATATTTATTTTAAAGGACTTTTCATTGTCTGTGATGATTTTATGGGGAATGCCGAAGTGACAGATGGTGTGTTGATAAACAAAATCAATAATTTTGTTAGCTTTAGTCGATGTGAGTTGAATGGATTACACCCATTTGGTGAAATATTCATTCTGCAATGATGATATAATGATGGTGCTAAGAACAATACAAATTAATGAGGCCAATGAGGTCAAGCCTCCATTATGAGAAAGGCCATAGATCCTGAGTTGGCTGCAAGTCCTAGCTAGGAATTCATATGAGATTAGAATGTTGCCAAAATTTATCACACTTTTTGACATAGTCATAGCAATTTTGATTGAGATAGGGCCAATGATAACCCATGCAAAGGACGTGCTTGGCGAAAGCTAAACCACTAAAATTACCACCACATATGTCATTGTGGACTTCTTGGATAATGCAAATAGATTTTGAGTATTTTAGGCATCAAAAATAATACCATAAAACCCACATTTGTAAAGGATGCCATTGAGGATATCATAGTGATTAGCGTGTTGTAGGAATGACCTCCTACCATTTTTTGGATAGGTTGGAGGGAAGTTTGGACTAAGAAAGGTAGTCAAAAATTTGAGAATACTAGATATCAAATTGATTAGTGTCAATATGATTAACATGAGGAAGCTCATGGACATCAAATGGTTAATCAAGATGATAAACAACATAAATATTGGATTCTTCAGTTTCCCACGGGATGAGAGATGTGAGAGATGTCATGGTGTCTGCAAAATGATTGGATGAATGAGGAACATATTGGATGGTGTAGAAATTGAAAGCCTCAAGAAAAAATTTAACGATGTCCTTATATTTTTGAAGGACTTCATTTTTGCATTGATATATGCCCTTGACTTGGTTGATGATAAGATGAGAATCATCATAGATGTCAAGGATTTGGATGTCGAACATGAAATTAGTTTCAAGACCCAAGATGAGGGCTTCATACTCATCCATGTTGTTAGTGCATTTGAAATTGAGTTTATAAGTGATAGGGATAGGAGTATCCCAAGGAGGAATGATGATGATGAGAGTGCCTCCCCTTGCTGACCCTTAGATCTGTCAAAGAAAAGTGTCATCCGGAGGGGTGAAAATTCATGATCAAGGGTAAAGATAGATTCATAGGGGAATTTTTCATGAGGATGATGATTTTCAAAAGAGAGACCTCAAATAGCTGATTGGTAATGGCCTAGACCTTAATATATTTTTGAGAAATGAACTCTAGGTAAAACTCGATCATGATCATGATCATGATCCATCGAGTGATGTGGTCACTATGATAAGGATTATAATGCATGGTTTTAAGAAGATGGAAGTTGGTGACAAAGAAGGTTTTATGATTTAGAAGATAAGGACGAATTTAATAGGTGACAAAGAAGAGAGCACAACACAAATTTTAAGCTTCATGTAACAATTCTCATAATTGTGAAGGGTATGACTGATGTAATAAATGGCATGCTCCCTACCTTGCTCATCACGATGTGCCAAAATAGCACCCAAAGCATAATTGGTAGAATATATATAAATTAGAATGGATCCCCCTCAAGTGGAGGTGTGAGCATAAGAGGGGATAAAATATATTGCTTGAGATCATCAAAATCCTTTTGTCAATTTTCATCCCAAATAAAGTTGATGTCTTTGCGACAAAGATGGTAAAAAGGTTGGCAATGTTCAAACAATTGTGAGATGAAGTGATAGATGGACTGAAGTTGGCCTTGAATACTGTGAATTTTATTTATATTAGAAGGGGGAGGAATCTCAAGGACGGCCTTAATTTGGGAGGGGTTAACTTCAATACCCCTAATAGAAATGATGAAGCCAAGGAAGTTACTAGTTAGAACTCCAAAAAAACACTTGGTTGGATTTAGATGAAGAAAGAACTAAATAAGACATGCAAAAAGGGTCTCAAGGTGATTTTAAAAAGTTAGAATTATGCTAAACCCCAAGATATTGTAGAGTTACATGAGATAAATAAATGGTATATCACATATTTGACGCAAGCAAGAAGTAAATGCAACTTAAAACCCTAAGTGTAAGTGAGGGAAAAATAAGACTTAGCTAATTTTGTAATATATCTCAAGTGTTCTAAATTGGAAAAGCGATGAACGAGAGGAGGAGACTATCAAAACCACACTTTGAAATTGTTTTAATTTATGGATGATAGACTAGGGCACTGGAATGAGGTGAGGGTAGCTAGGCACTAGAGACCTCTTAGCGCATGTGACTACACAAGATCTCAAAACTGATTCTTCTTGTGTTACAAGGTGGTCGCTAACCTTTGTTGTTGGTTTCTGTGTGTCACAATATGCCTACGGAATTCACCTCTAACATGTAAAGAGAAAGATAACTTGTAAAACCCCAAAATAAATCAAATCCTATAAGAAAAAGATATAAATGGGGAGTCATAATTACCCCGACGATCACCCGACAAAGTGAACTTACAACCAAGAGTTGCACTACATCTATACCTCTATGTATTTCTTGTGTGTGTGTGTGTGTATAAATGGTTCCCTAGGAAGCTCTTGTGCAAGATGCACTTGATAGCGAGCAATAGCTGGATGTGCAAATTTAAGTAGATGTGTGGATGGAAAAATGAACTTCCCCTTCTATGTGTGTATGCAAAAATTCAATCGCTTATCCCTTGAGTGAGTGCTAGATGGATGCCTTGATGCTTTTAGAATGCCTTTAGATGCAACCTTAGGTAATGATAGTAGATGCTTAGAGCTTTGTCCTTCATTATGGTCACATAGATTTGTATTTATATGATTCCCTTGTTTGAATTTCATAATTGACAACTAAAAGGCCAACCCATAAGAAAAAAAGATTCCCAAAAGATAAAAGAGGCCCAAATGAGGCGAGTAAAATACAAAATTTCGGGCACCCAGGAGGGGTCGAGGGCACTGGCGCCGCGTCCCGGTTGGGCGCTGGTTTCTAGAGTCAAATAAGAGAAAACAATGAAGATTAGACTGGGTTGTGGGGTGTGCAAGACCAAAGAGGAAACGAAAGACAAAAACAAGCCAAAGATAGATGTCAATTACTAGTTTTCTTGTTTATGAATCATAGGAATAATATTATGTGATTAGGACCTAGAAATGTACCCAAGTGTGTGATTTAGTGTCTACATTTTCCCCACTTTATGTTGTTGAGTGAATACTTGATAGCATAAAGTAGATAAGAGATGTGTACCTAATAACCATATAGATCGATGGCAAAATCATGCCGAAGAGACAAAAAAGTGTGGAGTGATGAAAAATAAAGAGTGGAAGCTAAATAAGAGGAAGTTACCTTAAGGGTGAAGCGTATGAGGTGTAGCATGTTGTACTTGTTGTTGTTGCTTCTTTTTCTTGTTGATGTGGGGCTAATTTTTTTGTATTAATGAGGTACCTACAAAATAAGAGTGAAAGAGTAGTCAAATTCATGTATTATGAAAACTTTGTAAAAAGCATGTAAAAGTATGTAAAAATATGAAAAAGTAGTAAAAGGAACATGTGCACTGATTCGTGATGAGTGAAAAGGATAGAAAGTGTCCTGAACTTCCATAGAAGATTGATTTTTTTGGGTGATCTCCTGCCAAGAGTGAGGTTTTGGGAAAACTCACACCAAGTACTAGTTTTTTGGGTGATCTCACGCTACGACAAAAGAGTGTTAGGGAGAAAGGTTTAGTATTATTATTCATCCATGAATACTTCCTGAATTTATACACCACTACAAATGGTGTGATCTTGCTTTGTTCCATGTTTGATCCAAGTAGAAAAAGGAGATAAAATGCATGATGATTTTTGGAGGACTGAGCCTATAATGTGAAGATTTCTCTTTGAAATACTAAAGACTGTGTTGGTATGAGAAAGTGACTATATCCGCCCCTAGTCACGAGCTCCTAGGAAATTTTAGGAGTGCCCAGGTGCTAGTGTTTGTATATGGGCATTAGTGTCTCGAGTTGAACGAGGACCCAAATCAGATTCTGGGTCGTTCTATAATCAGTAGATCTGTGTTGATTTTGTACTATGCAGGCATGTACTGAATCTCTGAGCTCCTGTATGGGGTGATTGTTTCACCCAATGTATGCCCCCCTCATTTTGGGTGCATGTGACCTTACTAAGAGGATGCAGCCCAAAGGAGAGGGCTGAATTTTGATCTGAAATAGATACTCTGCAAGGGGGATGTGCATGGTAGAAACTAGGGCACATGAAAAAAAAGTGGCTAGATGCATGGTGTTAGTAGAAAATTTACAAGCATGTAATATAAAAAAATAGTGTAACAAGAAAATGTGCATACAAAAGAGAAACCGCAAAAGTGGGTTTCATACATGGTACATTGATCACAATGTCAAAATACAATTAGGGTTGAAGTGGCCAAAAGCATATAATGTGCACACAAGACAAAGGGAATAGCCTGCAAAACAATAACATACAATGTAAAATAATGGCAAAATCCATGGTGGAAAATAGGTCTTGCAAGGCAAATGTTGCACATGAAGCACCCATTAGCATGTTAGAAAGATGAGAAGTATGTCAAAGAATGTGTGATCCGATATAGAGTAGTGTGTTGGTAATAATAGGAAGTAGTCTATAATGACACAATAACACATGTGATTTGTAAGAAATTAGATGCCCCGGGAGCCTCGGTGAGTGCTAAGAGGTACAAAGTGCCAAACATCAATGTTGTGTGTAAATATTTATATAAAGACTGCATTCACAATAGCAAAGTGAATGCACATGTGTACATATGGAAAGATAATGGCATACAAAGTATTTATCTAAAATGTGAAACAAATTGTACATGTAACTAGTATAAATAAGCAAGATTATGTGCAACCAAGATATGTAGTATGATGTGAATGAGTGAGATGGAATGGTATGCAATGTGCATGTGATAGGAGAAAAATTCCCCCTAAATGGATGTGTATGAGATGAGGTTCACTTATAAAATAACCCTCAACAATCAAGAATGAACCATAAAACAAGAGTGCATCATCGAGAAATGGTTTGAACATGTTCGCTAGAAAGATTGATCACGAAGCATAGATCATAAAGAGTGTGAATGCTGTGAGCTTTATTTCATAGTTAGACCATTATCATTTGAGTATGAACCATGGAACTAGAGCATGTCATAGGGTAGTATTATGTGTGAGAATAGAATGCTAGAAAGATGCATCATGAAGCGCAGAGCGTAAATTGTGTAATGTGCAAGGTTCATGGATGTAGTATGCCCTCAACAGTCAAGTGTGAACCATAGAACAAGAGTGCATCATAGGGTAATGATGATAAGAGTTGTGTGTATCAATGTGTGTAGGATGAAATGAGAAATACTAGATGCAAAGCATAGAGCGTAATAGTAAAAATGTGAGACACCTGATAATGTTAGGGGAATAAGCATGATGCACCTAAGTTTATGTTGTAAATAAGAATCAAGTAACATCATCTAATATGTCATCATTGTCATGGTTGAATACAAATGGAAATGCGTCGATACTTAGTAAGTGACAATATGCAGTTGATCCCGTAAGGAGCCATTATGACACAAATTTTACATGCCCATTGCATATTCCTCATCGGTGAAAGGTGGTAGTGGACAACCATGTGCATACCAATGAGTAAGGTTTTGAATAGCCAAGAAATGAATCATTGCAAATAGATACATGGTTAAAAGGCATGTGAAATGTGATATCAATATGACCGGATCCAAATTTCCACCAATGTACTTAAGCCAAGACTACCCAAATGTAAGTGGTGAGGTATGGGAACTGTGTGCAACAAATACTAATAGATGGAAGACACGGAGACCAAAAGAAACAATAATACAAACATATCCATGATAGAGATGAGGTGAATGAGATGGAGGGAGGAGATCAGTAAGTGTGAATCCAAGCCGAGCCAAGCCATCATATGTGCAAATAGTGTTAGAGAAAGTGGGATCGAATGGAATGTGTTGCCAATAATAGTTATTCATGAAAAGAGTACATGTGAAAGGAGGAAGTGCAGATGTAGGTTTCTCATGAGAAGATGAGGAAGGTGGAATGATGTCCAATGTATGGACAGACCCCCAAAAAATTACCATAGCATTAGTAGAAGGAGGGGTAAGGATGAAGCAGATGGGATAGTGTCCAATGCACAAATAGTTCTTCGAGTGGAGGTAAGTTGGAAAGATAGTATGTGGGTTAATTGATCAACAATGGGATACATATTAGTAGTAGAAGTTGGAGTAGGTAACGCAATGGTTGGATCTAGGAAGAAATATTTGAATGGTTCATGATCAATGACGATTGTATATTCAAAGCCCTCATGTAATAATTTAACACACTGGTGAACTATAGAAGGCATTTCCTACATGGCATGAAGCCATGGCCTACCAAGTAAGCAATTGTATTGAACTGGGATATTGATAACAAAAATACAGTAGGAATAGTTTTTAGCCCAACTATGAGTGGTAAAGTGATAGTTCCTATGCACGAACATGTAGAATAATCATACACACACAAAGAAATTGATGATGAGTTGAAAAAAGGCGAGGAAAGATTGATGTTCAAGGAGTGATAAAGTACAAATATTGAGATTAGATTCATTATCGATTATTGTCTTCTTAATACCCATGCTATAAATGTGAGCCAAGATTTATTGGGAGGATCATTGTCACAAACAAAAATATTGTTAGTTATATCATAAGGGAAAGTAATTTGTTGATAAAATACATCTACAAATGACTAATATATGACATTTGGATGAGTAGTTGAATGTGAGTATTATCTAAGAGAGAAATTATTTTATCTCTTCAATCAGATTAGCTATCAAGAAATCACGAATGGAGATATTCGTGATGAGAGGATCCTAGGAAAATGAAAGAAGTGATAATGTGAGGACCCAAGAGTTTTCTAATAAATCGGAGTTCACAAAATGATTTAACGAAGATAGAATTATACTAAACCCCAAGATATTACAAAGTCACATATGATAAATAAATGTTATAGGACATATTTGACAAAAGAAATAAGAAAATGCAAATTGAAAACCAAAGTGCAAGAGAGGGAATAGAAGACTAAGCTAATTTTTCAATAAATCCTGAAGTGTTCTAGGCTGAAACCTAATGAACATGAGGAGGATGTTGTCGCAATCACACTCAAAAAATTCAGTAATTTATAGATAAGCCTAGAATAGGGCACTGGAATGGGACAAGGGCACCTATGACTACACAAGATCTTAGAAACTGATTATTTTTGTGTCGCAATGTGGTCACTAACCTTCATTATTGGCTGCATGTGTATTGCACTATGTCTGCGAAATTCATTTGTAACTTACAAAGAGAAATATAACACCCAAAACCAAAAAACACATCAAATACTAAAAGAAAAATATCCGAATGGGGATTCAGACTAATCCCAATGGTCACCCAATAGAGTAAACTTACGACCAAGTGTTGCACTATATCTTAGAATCCATGTAGTTCTTGTGCATGTGTGTAAAAGTCATGCCCTATGAAGCTCTTATGTAAGATGCACATAATAACGAGAAATATCTACATGTACCAATGTAAGTAGATGTGTGTATGGAAAAATTAACTTCCCCTCCTATGCAATGTAGAAAATGCAATCACTTGAGTGAGTGCTAGATGGATTCCTTGATGCTCTTAGAATTCCTTTAGATACAACATTAGGTGATGATAGTAGATGCTTAGAGCTTGATCCTTTCTATTGGTCACATGGCTTTGTATTTATATGATTCCCTTGTTTGAATTTTGTAATTGACATCTAAAAGGATAACCCATAAGAAAACAATATTCCTAAAAGAGGAGAGTAAGATACAAAGAGGTCGGGGTTCTTAAAGGGGATGACGACACTGGGCACTAGCATCCCGGCTAGGTGCTCATGTCCAGAGTCAATAAAGATAAAGAAACGAATATCGACTGGTTGTGGAGTGCAAGATCAAAGAGGAAACAAGAAATACAAAAAAATATACAAAGATAGATGTCAACTACTAGTTTTCTTGCTTATGAATCATATGAATAGTAGTATGTGATTAGGACCTAGAAATGTACCCAAGTACATGATTTAATTTCTAAACAAGGACAAAAATATGATCTCATCGATGTTTGGATTTAAGCAAGAGGTCGTTGATGTAGTACTCTACAATTTTATGGATAAGATCATGAAATATGTAGATCATGGCACGTTGATAGGTGGTCCCCGCATTTTTTAAAATGAAGGGCATGACACGATAGTAAAAAACTTCCTCGAAGGAGTGACGAAATAAGTCTTATGTTGGTCTTCCTGTAATAAGGATCTGATTATAACCAAAAAAACCATCCATAAGAGAAAACATCTCATGGCCTGTGGTGAGGTCAATGAGTTGATCGATGTTGGGAAGGGGAAAGTCATCTTTAGGGAAAGCAAGGTTTAAATCGTGAAAGTCAAGTATAAATATGAAGCTTCCAAGAGGCTTTGGCAATGGATATGATTTTTGACACCCATTATGGATAGATGATAGGTATGATGAAGTTAGTTGAGAGAATGCATTGCAACTCCTCTTTGATAAGGAGGGAAATAGAAGGATGCATGCAAAAAAAAATTTGCTTGACCAGATTAGTGTTGGGGATGGTAACGATATTTTGGATGACAATAGAATTATCAAGGTGTAGCATGTGAACATAAGGCCATGCAAAGGCTTAACTGTACTTATAAAGGAAGGCGGTGAAAGACTCAAGCTCATGACGATCAATGGATTTATGTCAATGGTGGATTCATTTAGAAGATTAGATGTTTCAGGAGGTAATGTATTATGAAGATAGGAATCTTCCACCCCACGTAGGAAATATTGGAATCATCATCGGTGCATTGAAGAATGTCAATGGTAGGGGAATCTTCCTCTACCATGTCAAGAAATTGAAGAGGAAGGGACCTAGTTTCACCTTCACACTGATAAGTGAGTGGTCCTAAAGTGATTATGGAGATTAAAAAAATCTAGAAGAGATGGACATGGTATCATTTGTATCCATGGGCTTGTTGTATGGATAAGAAGTGGATGAAGGATTGATGTTCATGGGAGATGTGGAGGAAGAATATGTAAGAGGGTCGAGTGGATTGTACTTTGAAACCCAGGCCAAACTTCTCATGAGGTTTATGAGATTGGTCGATGATGAGATCTTGTGTACCTGTTCATAATGCCCCATACCAAATCCTTTCCATACAAAACAATGGAGGTAGGTGTATGCAAAGGATTTGTTATAGAGGAAGTCCCATCTGTCAAGATATGGTTTCTTTATGAGGTTGAGCATCGATGTGAAAAGAAGGACATTTTATGCCACCATAGATGAGACTGGTTCAATGATGAGGTGGTCCAAAATTAAAAATGTCCCCAAAATTTGATTGATACATAGGTTATTTATCAGGTCTACCAAATCTATTAGGTGTTGGTAGGGCATTGAGAGCAAGGAGGCGATACTCCCCTAGTAAAATACATTGCATCACATTATCAATAGAATCATCATTAGGGAGATTTGCGAGATGGATGAGCTATTAGATGCTTGATAAGTCCTTTTTAGGGACAAGCACATCATTATGTTGATAATTCATCTGACATGCTTTGAAGGGAGGAATATCTACAAGGATTTCTAGGATTTTCACCTCGTGCTCATATTTGATGCAGTGATGAAGAGTAAAAGGGACACAACGCATGGTGTGGATAAATGGTCGTCCAAGCAAGACATTATATTGAAACTCCCCCTCTATGATGTAAAAGATCTCGTGAAGGAGTCTTTCACAAACACAGATGGGAAGGATAATTGTGCCCAAAGTGGGGAAGCAACGTTGTTAAAGGCACGAAGGAGCGCGGGTGATTGAGCAACAACAGATTCATGGAGCTTAATTTGATCAAAGGTATGAGATTATATGATGTTGATGCTAGATCCATTGTCTATCATTGAATGTCATATGAATGTATCATTGATGCAGACAATAATGAAGAGGGGAAGATCGTGATCTTTGGGAAAGATATCAATAATTTTATATTCATCAAAACAAATAGTGGCATGATCTATGAGCACTCCAAAAAGGGTTGCAAATGGTTAAGTATCATTACAAGTGATAGGGATGTGTTGTAAAGCATCGATGAGATCTTTTCTATGATTGGGGAAGCTTTGGATGAGCTCATAGAGTGAAATTTTAACGGGTTCTTGATGGAGATGCTTCATGATACTTTGTTCGATGGTAGTCAATTTTGAAGTGGGTGGATTGGCTAAAATAGATACCTTGGATTTATATGAAGAAGATGGATTAGGTTGATCAAGTGAAATGGTGATTATAACCTTAGATTTAGATTAGGTAGATGATTGGGGGTCATAAGGTCAAGAGTTTTTGGTGATGTGAATGGAGTCAATAAATAAAGGGGGACCTTCTTTGGAAGAAGTAGTGTTTGGTGGGGAATTGTGATTTAAGGTTTTGGAAAAATAAGTAAATTTTTAGCTTATAGATTTGATGGCGGATTACAATTAGATGTGGATGGGAGAGGATGATATTCTTCAATAAGAAGGTCATATTCTTCGATGAGGTTATGGATGAGGGTCTGAGGGCCCTACAATGTTCAATATCATGTCCAGGGAATGATGGTAGGCACATATGGTGTTAGGGTAAAACCTTTTGGGTTTTTATCTACATGAGTCTAAATATTTGACAGAAAAAAAAAGATTAATGGTAGATTCTTGGACAAGACGTTGAAATATTTCAATATATGACCCGAAGGGAGTGCTTGAAGGAGATGTTGTGTGGGTTGTAGATGGATCAGGTTTGAGAGTAGTTGATGAAAGGAAGAGAGGAATATTAATTTTATGAGGTTGTATGGGCACCTTGGACTCTAATTTGGGTTTGGAAGAATGGGTAGATGGTTGTGATTCTAATTTAGATTCAGGAGGGAGAATATGCGACGTTGATTTTGAATTTTATTTATTGATGATAAGGGATTTAGATCAAGGGGTAGTCCCAAAATAAATGGATGCACTCCCAAAATTTATGATAAGGCATGAGATTTATTAGGATGGTGAGGTTTAATATGATGGATCTTTAACTTTTTATGTAGATGGGTGAGATATTTCTAAATAAGAACACCAAGGTTTTTGATTTTTGTTGTGACATTTTTCCCTTGGTGGGAATGACAATGATCTCTATAGGGGATGGTCCTTAGAGGTGGAATTAGATGATTTAGATGAATATTTCATTGAATATGTAGGGGTTGAAGATGAAGGTGGTGTTGGAATAAGAGGCTATGAATGAGCCATAAATTATGAGGATTTTAGACGTATTGATGTAGAAGTGGTTGAAGGTGTAGATGAGATAGGGAATTTTTGTGATTATATGAGGAGGAGATGTTTTCTTAGTAGGTTCAGATGTTGATGTGGGAATAGTGATAGTTGCATATGTGGTTGTAGGTAAGGATATAGAAGTGGATATAGATGAAGGGCTATGTGAGGAAGATGTTGTAATAGATGTAGGGATAGATATGGATAGGAAGCTAGATGTGATTGGTGTAATAGGGGTAGATACATATGAGGAAATAGATGTGATGGGTGGGTGGAATAATAGATGTATCTATGATGGACGTTGAAGTAGGTGTGGATATAGATAAGAAAGTGGGTGAAGGAGGAGATATATCAATGGGTGTAGGTGATGTTGTTAATTCTTGGTTTATAGTGTTGATCATGTGAGCATTAGGTGCTTGAGATGTTTGAGGAGTGGTTTGATTATTTGGTGGATGGTTGGGGAAGGGTTGTTTGAAGACATCAAGGGGTTGATTAGGGGGTGTGTTAGGGTTATCTAATTGAAGGTCACCATGATCTATGAGCTGTTGTACAAGATCCTTAAAGGTGTGGCACTTCTTAATGTCATGACCACAGACCTGGTGATATTTACAATAGTGCTCCTCATGATACCATGTTGGTTTTGGTCATGAATCATCAAGAGGTCAGATGGGGGGAAGTTGAATGAGATGCATGACCATTAGCTTGTCAAAAATAGAACTATAGGACTCCCAAGAGGGGTATAGTTAGGGGTTGTCTTAGGAGCTCTTTGTGGAGACTTTGTGTGAGAAGTGGACCCGAATGAAGATTTGAATACAATAGCATTAGCAATGTTTCTATTATTTTCACCATGATTGGATGGATTGGTGAATTCAGGTTTTGGTTTGTTAGATTAGAGTTTAACATGGCCTTGCTCAAGGGCACGAAGTTCAATTTTATGAGCCATGGTGAATGCCTCTTCAAAGGTTTGGAAGGATTGAATCTAAAGAGTTGATGAAATATTCTTCACACAATACCATGAAAAGAGTTCGATTAGCTCAGTCTATGGAAGAGAAGGAAAATTGGTTGATTATACCACGCCATCTAGCGACAAAGTCTATGATGGATTCTTCATTAAACTATATAATGACGTAGAGGTCAAAAATGGTGATTTTAAGTGCAATGTTGATAGAAAAGTTATCTAAGAATATTTATACGAGTTGAGTGAAGGAAAATAGTGAGTGTGTTAGGAATTTATAAATGTTATTGTGAACATTAGAGTTGTGTGAAAAATAATTTAATATATTGTAAGTGAGTTGTTTATAAAACTCACGTAGGTAATCTCTAGAGAGATATTAGGATTACGTTGAGTGAGTTGTGTTATCTTCGGATTTGTGAGAGATATGTGGATCATGGAGAGATAAGGCTGATTCATGATTGGAGTTGACTCCTCATTTGTAGGAGTTTCCACCTCTTTATATGTAACCTCTTTCTATGAATCAAAGATCCCGAGATGACTACGAAGAAATATATTAGTGTGCGTAAAATTAATAATTCTCATAATTGTTTCATGTGCAAGTCTAGTTCAAAGTTTATGTTTTCCCCATGTTCACACTAAGGGGGTGAATGTTAGGAATTTATAAATGTTATTGTGAACATTAGAGTTGTGTGAGAAATAATTTAATATATTGTAAGTGAGTTGTTTATAAAACTCACGTAGGTAATCTCTAGAGAGATATTAGGAGTAAGTTGAGTGAGTTGTGTTATCTTGGGATTTGTGAGAGATATGTGGATCATGGAGAGATAAGGTTGATTCATGATTGGAGTTGACTCCTCATTTGTAGGAGTTTCCACCTCTTTATATGTAACCTCTTTCTATGAATCAAAGATCCCGAGATGAATACAAAAGAAATATATTAGTGTGCGTAAAATTAATAATTCTCATAATTATTTCCTGTGCAAGTCTGGTTCAAAGTTTATAGAGTGTTGGGGGATGTCATTGTACCAGTCTAAAGTAGGGCCAGCCAATGACATAGGGAATGTATGAAGCATAATATCTTGGTCATGGGAAATAGGATAACATGCGTGCACGAAGCCACAAAGATTTTGTTGTGGATCCTCATTACTATTGAACTTGGAGAATTTAGGGAGTTCCCAATGTAGCGGATAGGGTTTTACAGGAACTGATGAGTTGATGGGTTCATTACAAATCTACTCATAGGAAAAGGTAGTTTTAGACCCCAACATGGTGGCTTCAGGACTAGCCATCCTAATCATCAAAACATGAATATGATCATTGGATGTGTTGGGGTGAGAGATTGATGGATGAAATTATTGGATTTAAGAAGTATATGGGTGAGGTTACGGATGAGATTGATATGATTGGGGATGAGTAGGCATTGGTGGAAGGGGTTGATAAGGGGGAATATTGTTGAAGGGTTGTGATTGAATGGGTTGAGATATAGGATGTTGTTGAGAGGTAGAGACATAATTAAATAGATAAGTTTGAGTTTGTTATTTTTGCAAAATGGGGATGCAGGATTGACCTTGTATTAGATGAGTGGAGATATAATTATGGGATAGTTGAGATGCTTGAATAGATTAATTAGGAAGGATGTAGCAAAAGGCACTTATAAGGGGAGGTTGGAGATTTTGGGTGGACCCCAGTGGTGAGGTTGTGAGGTGATGACGTTTTCATGGATTTGGGGTGTACAAATAGGGAACTAAGTTTGATCATGTTGTTTGGGTGGTGGAGGAAGTAGATAGGATTCTTGTAAGGTTTGGATAGGGATGCTAGTGACAATAGTGGATGAGGAAGTGATGGGGATGGAAGAATTGGGTGTGGTGTTGATATGAGGAATATTAGGAGGAATGGGATCCACTAGTTGAGTGGATTGGTGAGTTTGAGGGATTGTAGAGGAATATTGAAGGGAGCCAATTTTGCGTTGCGCCACAACAAGATCATTCATGGATCTTGGGAAGAATACAATGAGTTGTGACATGAGGACTTGGGTAGACTCAGGATGAGAATGATAGGTGTAAATTTGTTGAAGAGGGGGCCCCTTGATGGGGAGGTTGGTAGATTTACGAAGGAGATATTCATGCAAAGAAATGGGATTGGCATCAAGGAGCTCTTGGAATTCCACACATCCATGAGGAATGGTAGGAGGTCCAAAAGTCTCTAAAGAAGTGGCGGATGGAGGTGTAGCTGGTCTAGAAGGAATAGAATGGTGATAGACAAAGGGATTAGTTTCAATATGAGTGTTGGTTGGGATGAATTAAGACTCGTGAAGAGGAAGAATAGAAATCATGGGTTGGGTAATCAAGAAGAAGTGACCAAGGGAGTGGAAGAGATAATAGAAAGAGCTAAAGTTTGTTGGGAGGAAATGTTGGAAATAGGAATGTTGTTGGATGACATGGATTGTTCCATTTTTCTTTCTTGAGAACATGTAATAATGGGCATGAAAAAATAGACAAGAAACTATGCTGATTTTTAATATTTCAAACAAGTCACACAATAGAGTTTTAATTATCTTGATTATTAAAATATGTGAAAAAGAAAGGAAAATGGGCTCAAAGGGAACCTAGGAAATGGCCAAAATATGGATGGTTTCAAGTAGTTTTGGATGGCGTCCTTGATATACTCAAAGGTACGTGAGGCTCAAATCTATGATGACTACTAGTACGGGGCCTGATATTGGGGCCTACCCCTGCGCACTTCACACACCGCAATAATAAGGGTGTCGATGTTTATCCAATATAATGATAGTCAAAAAAATTATAATGCGGCTAGAACATCTTGACGGATTTCCTATTGGGTGATGAAATCCCAATAGTTCCACCTGAGAGGAGATGTTTAAGATGTGTAAATTTATGTGTGCATTTTGGATGTGTGTGGAAGAAGTGAATGCAAAGAATTAACCTCCTAATTAGAATATGTTGTCAAGCAAGCATGAAGAGGTTCTTTTTAAGTCCCAAAATTGAAATGTGAAATTTGATGAAGTCAAGTAGACAAGAAGGAAAAACGATGCAAAAAGAGAAAATAGGGAAAAATGAAGAATACCTGGATAACGTTATTTTTCCTTTTTTATTTTAATTTTTATCAAGTAAATTGTTGATCCAAGCAAGAAATCCACCACACACATAAGAAAGTGAAGCTCCTACCTATGAGGTTAGTAGAAAGAGAAGAATGGAAAATAAAATGAAATAACTCACCAAAGAAGTGTGAGTCCCACTGGGCATGCCAGAATGTTGAACAAATTTTCTCATTCCTATTTTAGGTTAATGAAATGGTAACAAATAAAATAAGTAACTCCAAAATGAGAGGGTTTAAAGCTACCTCTAGACAAGATTATGATAGAGACGGATGTAAAATATCCTCCTCGTAGCGATCTTGATCACCTGCACCACAAAGAGAGATAAAACATGAAAAATGGATTGTAGATAAGATGGTGGGTTGTCTAAAAAGCTGGTCCCGAGAAGTGAAAACTTCCTGGGATGGATGTCAACCCAATTTTTGATAAAATATGATAAAGGATAAGCGATAACATAATCTGAATTGAAATAGAAAATCTGAGATGTGCTAGAAAAGGTAAGATGTAGATATAATAACACTAAATGATAAAAAATTTATATAATCATGCTCGGTCGACGAAGACCGAGACTCGTAGAACACATCAACATCGACTAGGACAATGTGGAGAGAAGATGTAGGAAAGTAGAATTGAAATACTTTACAAGCTAATTTGAAACTAGAGATGAGGTTGAGATGATGCAAGGAATCTTGATCTCATGAGGATAGAAATGATGTAAGAAAATTAAAGAAAATGAGAACTGTTGATAGGGTTAATAGTGAGTCGATCCTAATCGGTGGCGATGGATGTGATGAAGATTAGATCCGAAGCCGCAGTGTGCAAAATGGCAAGATTGGTAGATCTCGAGAAATTATGGGGAAAAAGAATAGATAACTAATAGAATGAATGACAAAAATCCAAAAAAATGTGATTTGGGTTGAAGGTGACTACACAGTGGTCGATAGCGACCGGGATAGATCTAGGGTTTGATGGATAAACATGGATGGAAATGTCGATCTGCAGAAAAGAGATATAAGATGACCGATGTGAAGGCACAACTCAAAGATGTCTAATGATCTGCAAAACCGATGAAGACTAATGAAGGGATAACTTTAAAGGATATGAACATGCAAAAGAGAAAGAGGACTTCAAATTTCGAGGGTTAGGCACAAGATATCCAAAGTAGCTACAAGGTCATAATAGTAGTTGCAAAGAAGAGCAAGAAATGAAGGCAAGATCACAAGAAATCCAAGTCTCAAAAATTACATCCTAGAAAGAGGAGGGGTATGGTCGTATTTATAGGGTTGATCGCGACTGGATGGGTCACTTGACGACTATGGCGGTTCGTTGATTTGGGTGGTGGAAATGTGACAAGATCAAGGCAATGAGCCCTTATGAGGTAGGATTAGGGTTTTAGGTGGTAAATACGGGTTAGGGCTACTTAGGGAAGATAAAAGGGTAGATGGGGATAAGAATGCATTAAATAAAGGTGGATGAAAACTTAGGGATAATAAATACAAAGACCTATGGGGGATAAAAAGGATTAATAAATAGGTTTAGGGATGATTATGGGTGATTAGGGATGTTTATGGAAGATAAATTAATGATGTGATTAGGATGGGATTAAGGTGGACAATAACAATTAAAGGGATAAATAGAATTTAGGAGGGAAAGGGGGATTTAAATAAGAAGATAGGTTTCTATGTTGAAAATGACGATGAAGGGGAATGGAGGCCGGATGAGGGATAATGGATACCAAAATTTGGTGTTGACGGGATGAGAATATAAAGGAAAATTCTAGCCTAATTGGTTGGGTTCATATATTTTGTTTGCTAAATTTGATTCCAAGGACTATAAGCTCACTCATCCCGATAGTACCAAACTTAAGGAGCCCATGAACATCATACACATCAATTGTTTCTATACTTGAGCTCATACGCAATCAAAAATAAAAAAATCAAAAGGTAAAAAGTAAAAATAAAAGAGAAATAAAATTTTCTAATTGTGAAAACCATGTAATTGTGGCACCTCGAGCATGTACTATAGTGAAAATCAATTTTTGGCACCATACGTAGGTCCATTTTTTCATATTATCCTTACACATGGGGGTGTGACCACTCCATCCTAGCCTCGTCATTCTTGGAGTCAATAGTCTATCCATTCCTCATACTTTTGGCCTTGATCTAGATTTTCTACTTCTTATATAGTTGCACGGGGATTCTCCTTGTGTATTCCATCCTCACACTAGGGACATTTTATGACATCGTTCTCTTGTACATATCACTTCCTAAAACCTATAAAATCAAGAAAAAATCCATATAACTTCAAAAATTTAAAAACATCAAAGACCCTAGACAATAAAAAAAAAAACCATATAACTTCAAAAATATCAAGAACATTGAAAAACCTAGAAAATTCAAAAAAATCCATATAGCTTCAAAATCTAAAAACAATGCAAAATATAGAAAATACAAAAACATCGTAAAATCAAACAAATCCAAAAACATCACAAAATCTAGAAAATCCAAAAACATCACAAAATCTAGAAAATCCAAAAACATCACAAAATATAGAAAAACCCCAAAACAAGATTCAACACAAAATCCCCAAAAATCAACATAATAAAAACATCCCCAAATAGTGCTAACTTGATATAGTTTGCAACATGCGAGATTATACTAGTTTGCATCACATCAATAATTTTTCATGCTTGCCATGTCCACCTTCCCAAAGATATATCGTTGTTTGGGCCATAATAATGGTGCACGTTAACCTATCCCAAGAATTATCTATCCCATAACCATTACCCTTGTGTGAATCCTCGCTCAGGGGCACCATCTTAACCCTTTTTGTATAACTACAACATTTGGGTACTACAACACGATAACAAAAATATTGATGCATTTATTAAACATTTCTTTCTTTAATGTGTTTTATTTTACTTGTTTGATTGATTTTTTATTTGCTTACTTGCATTACATTGTACTTTGCTTTGATTCATTCCTATAATATCTTGAAAACATTATCATTATGGTCTTCCATATCATAGTACTTATTGTTGTATGATTATATCAAATATAGGGTATCTAAAACCATAGCGGTGTAAGGTGCAAACTATAAAGCATTTTCCCATTCACACTCCTTACTCATCATATCTACCAAAGCTACATCATCATCTACCTATCTTACCATTCTAACTAACATTTCCTCTAACTAGCCTTCCCATTTTATTTTACCCTACTCGGAGACACGGTGGTTGTATGTCAACAAAAACACACATGGCTAAGTATACGAATGCACGTTTCCAACATGATCTGTAATAGATCAACTAGATCACAACAAGGATATATAAATACACACATAACATCATCATCCAATAAAACAACATAACCTCTTCAACTCTAAGCTAATCGTGCATCTACTCATCTAGTCATCATCATATACTAAAAATAAAAAGTTGTGCAAACCCACAAAACTTGGTACTAAACTCCATAAACATGAACTCAAATCATATCTATATATATAAACAAAGTTGAGTTTCCAAATGTGTCATAACCATGTGTTATACATCTCATGGTGGTATAATGAAAGTCCTAAATCTAGGTCAATTCAAATTTTTACATAAATCTCTTTGGGAAATGGATTGCTTGGATGTCCTAATGGTTTTCAAGCCTCAACATCCCATCACTAACAATGTCCCCACCAATTCCTATGATCTTGCTAAACTTAATGGTATTTACAATCGGCTCACTCTCAATCTATGAGAGTAGCTAGGGGCTTGATGATCTACTAGTACAAATATCTCGTATAATGTCATATAATAAACAAATTCACCCTATAACTTTGTAATCACATCTAACATATTCTTCATGTCTTGTGCACTGAACAATGTAAGCTATATCTCATTCTCGGCATAGTCTCTGCTCCACCACCTATGAGGTATCTCTCTCTACCTAGGTTGTGTCTCGCTTGATCATCGTGGATGTCACACTCCTAGAATGCATCTCTATCGGTAGTATGGTTATCCCACTCATTGCGTGCATTATCTTGTTTGGATATAATCGTGACTATCTTTTTGGTCTTCCTAGCCATCTCGATTATAAGTTGCACTACCTCGGATGTGAGTCCCGCAATCTCCAAATCTCTATCTACACTAGGACCCTAGGTTATCACCCCTTCTATTTCTATCTCTTGGGTGGAAATCTTAGTAGTTAGTACATGTGATACTCGTTATGTGGCTTATGCAAAGGCTTGATGGCCCTACTATTTCACCCCATGTGTTAATACCCATCTATGTGGAGTTTAATCATCATATCCCTATCATCATGGTACCCCATCCATCTCCTCCATCACCTCCATCTCTAGCGGTAGGAGTCCACCATCCATCCCATCATGTTCTCATGGTTGTGCTAATCATTGTCGCTCACCCACCTCCTCCTCCAACACCCCTACAAGAATCACCGCACGTTGGGTTGTACCTTTAGGGATTCTTGTAACATTTAAGGATGTCTTCATTGATGCACTAACATGGTTACATATACAAATCAATTGGCCTTTGTTGTGCATTAGTCAATCTAGATAGATAAAAATGCTAGTACAAACCCAATACTCCATTGTGGTCCCTACATATATAATCCCCATCTATATATCCCATATAGTAACTATCGTGTCACACAATCTATTGTAGTTTTCACTCCATCTATGGTAGGCCCCCAATCTTGTATCTCTCTTATCACGTGGGAAAATATGTGTGGCATTGTGGGAACTCCTAATTGTATTCAAATTTTCATAAAACCTTATTAGGTTTGTACCTCTCAAGGAAAAATTCTCTCTTATCACTAGATAACACTTAATGTGTTCTTAATCCCACTCTTTAAAACTCTCGAGCCAAGTTCTCATCACTAAATAGGGTCTTCATATAATATATTTCTTTGAGCTCATCCAAATTTCATTTGTATACCAATAGCTTATTATTTCCATGTGTATGCCTAGATTTGGATCACCTCCAAGATGGATTAGTTAATATCAAACCTCCAAATCAACGCTAATAAACCGAATGGGATTATGATGCCATTGTGAAGAGAGGGAAAATTGTAGTTTTTTTCATTGAATAAAGTGGGTTAAAACTCTTCAAATTTGAATCCTGCACACAAGAACACTTGAAAAATGTTATATATTTTTGGTGTTTAGGGGACCTACCTCGTATGATGCTACTAAAACAGAATGGGATTATGATGACGTTATAAAGAGAGGGATAATTGTGGTTTCTTTCATTGAATAAAGTGGGTAAAAACTCTTTAGATTTGAATCATGCACACAAGCACACTTGAAAAATGTTAGTTGTTTTTTTAGGTTAGGGGACTTGCCACTTTCAGATCCCTAATCTTTTTAAGGAGATAAAATACATTTTATTGATGTAAAATGAAAAAAAGTAAACGAAATGAAAATTATACCTAGCTCGTATTATAGGAAAATTGCAATTATGTTTCATCAAGAATCACACGGAGATCACAAGACAATCACAGCTTATAATTCCCGACTATGTTGAAATGTCACTAGAAAAGCCTTGCATAGTAATTTGGATATATACTTTAAACTTCACATTCACTTGTTTAAGACCTACAAAACCAATATATGCGAGAAAGAAAGAAAGAAAACTCAAGTGTAGCCTTAGTGTGTGAAGAGTCAAGGGTTAGAATGACGGGGGTGAGGGTGCTTTTATAGATTTAGAGTGTATACGGGAAGGGGAAACTCAAGGGTGTAATGTGCATTAGGTATTAACATTGGGAGGTGTGATGGGATAGTTAAATGTGAGTAGGTAAGGGTTAGTAAATGGGAGGTGAGTTGTCTTTTAACTCCATTTAGTGGTATTTTATTATTTTTTGGTCTTTTGTGTTTTATAATGTATTTTGTGTTTTTAATAAGGGACCTTATGTGCAAGGTGTGTTTTCTAGTGTCTACACCATGTCTTCATCTTCCTAATCAAACCTTTTCAAAGCATCATGGATCATCATCATCAATTGGATCGAATGGTCCCATTAGTCATCCAACAACGATGTGTTCCTAGGCCCATATCTAAATCAATATATTGTGACCTATACTCTATCTTCCTCTATAGACAAGCAGGTGCAAATATTTGTATAGTTGCATAATGACATGAGACCCCAAGTGAATCTCATCTACTACTTGACTATATCTACTATAACTCCAAAAAACCAACTAGAAGGTAACAACCACTCTTTAAGGAATAATATGCCACTAAAAAGAGCCATCAAAACTAGGGGAAAATCCTCAATCATATCTCTATCACTAGGATATTGGTCCTCCTCTGTTGACGTAATTATGACCGACATGTGGCTCAAATCATCTCACTTACTATACTTGTGGTATCATAATAAATCAAATTCCTTGTAATTGGTAATCTCAAGATCATGTGCACATCCTCTAGAGTGATGGTCATTTCCCTGTCGTGAAGCTAGAGGGTGTTCATCTCTAAATGCCATCTCTTGGTTAGAGCTATCAAAAGTGGTCTATTTTCTCACATCATGGACATCAATATAATATAGTATAATCCTATCTCCTCTAGGATAGCCGAATCATGCGGGTGCATCATTTGAATTTTATGCAATGCCATCGATCGACACTCTCAAAAATGAATTACATTCAATCTCATTAGAACCACACAAAAATTATACTTAGCCAACTTCATCAATTTTAGAAATCAATAAATTAAACTTATCTTTTCTTGAACTTTAGCAAGTTCACTACTGTTGGCAAAATAATTTGTCGATAAGGAAAATTTGGTGGATTTCCACCAACGCTCTAGGACTAGGTCCCTCTGCTTGAATGGGGTAGCTCCATTATTGTGTGTAAAAAAATTAAACTCGGTGGTTGGCTAAGAATTCGGAGGAATTTTATAGGAAGGTGGGGAAGTAGGAGTGGGAAATTAGGAAAGGGATTAATACTGCAAGTAGGAAAATTCATATTCTTGTAGGGATTAACCAGAAATATTAACACACAAAATTAGAAAGAATCACAACCTTGCTAGTTATATCAAGACAAGATGAAACCATGAACAAAAAATTTCACTTATTCACTCATCCAAAAACATGAAACTCCTTTCTTTATTGACATATTGGAAAAGTTGTATAATGAGAGAGATGGAAGAACATATAGAGAGGAAAATGGAAGAATTTTCTATCTTTTGCTTATTCTTAGTAGTTATCTACTCATGAACATACAAAATTGACAACCCTTTGGAATGGGGAAGTCATTACAATATATAATATTTTCAAAAAGACTCTTCACCTACCCCCACATGACCTTTCATTTGTCTTTTACAACATGTGACTCTTCATATTCCTAGGAATAAAATTAAGTCCCCTTTTATTAATTGAGGGTGACTTATTACAATGTCAACTATAGTCACATAAGACAAAAGAGAATAGGACAAAAAGAGAATAAAGACAAAATGAAAAGTGCAACCCCCTAATGAAGAAATAGAACATGAAGGAAGAGAGGGAGGGGAGAGAGAAGAGAGAGAACTACTCAGATGGAGACAATGCCCTTGTTGATTCTTTCTTCACTCTCAGGTGAAATTTTGTTGAGTACCTCTAGGGAAGATATCCACTCCTTTGAATTCTATGCTATATTGAGCTGTCACATGTGTAACTTTCTCGGCTTTGGGAATGTGAACAAAATTCAATGACTTGATCCAATTATCTAAGATGGCATTGATGTTTTTACACTTTGTGAACCAAGACTGATGTTTCTTCGTAGTGCTTGATATCACAACCATTATCTCGGCGAGAGACTCCAGTGTGTCCTCATTGAAGGAAAAGGGATTCTTGGCTTCTTGTTTGAAAAGTTCTTCAAAAGGTTATAACAAGTCATCTATTGAGGTGTTTTCATCAATTACAGGAACTCCAAGCTTTTTGTATCTTGATGTTGACATCATCTTGTATCTTAGAGGCACATCCTCATTTGAATCCAACTCTTCCAGAGCATGATTCAACATCTCATACTTAAGAGACAAGAGTTTCTAGCCCATACCTGTGACAAATCCTCAGATGGAGAATTGAATACCTTCATGTCCACCAATACATGAGAGAATGAGCTTTCCCCATCTCTATCACCAGTGGAAACACTTGATCCCAATGTTCCTTTTCTTTCTCAATTTCATCCCTTGTCATTTGAACCTTGGTGATTTTCACATACATGTACTTGAACAATGAGATCATCTCTAAAGAACACTTTCCCCTTTTCCACAATCTTGTTCACCCATTTATCATTTTACTCACCTCTGCATGGTGAAACCCTATGTTTTCCGAATGGACTCTGGGGTCAAGCTACTTGATGGGAGTAACTTCTTCAATTGGAAGAGATGAAGTGACATTCAAATCCATGAAATTTTGCATGTATGAGGAGTGTTTTCACATGATCTTCCAACTGATCAATTTTCTCCTTGTACTCTTGATTCCTCATGAGAAGGTGAGTGGAATATTCCTTGAAAAATGTGCATCTCCCTTATGAGTTTTGGTCTATGGGGGTGGTGTTCATCTCATAGTCATCCAAGGTCATTTCTTCGATGGGCTTGATTACCTTTGGCTAGACTACTTCTACATATTGATTACCTAAAGCACCACTGAAGAAGCAATGAAGCTACTTGAGCTAACTTTCCCTTCTTTCCTTTGACCATTGAGGCTATAGTTGAGAATTCAAGGACTACCACCTGTTGAACTGTGTGGGATTCTATTTGTGATCATTTCCTACACCCATGGAAACATCTCATTTATCTCAAGCTTGACATTTGGCAAGATTGTAGTCTCTTGCTTAGAATGAGAAGGAACATCTTGTGTAAGAGGGGGTGTAAACAACGATGATGAAAATCTTTGAGATTAATGAGGGATGGAAGATGAACCAGATCAATTTCCCCTTGCTCCAAATCTACCATAGGGTCCTTTATTATCCTTACCTTTTTATGCAACCTTTTGTAGTGAGGAGCTTCTGGTTCCACTACCTTTCATTTTGAACTTTCTCCCAAGTGAGATGAGCCAGAAGATTTCTCCTTGACCTTGGAAGAGGAATGATGGGATGCCTACCTTTGGAGAGTTGGGAAGTTACCTAATGCAATGAGGGAAGCCCTCTTCCTTTTGAACCACTCTTTTCTCTTCTGATGACTGCTTCAATTCATTCATTTATATCCCCTGACTCACGAATGCTCCAAGACACTTGTGGAAGGGGTGAGGATTTCACTACTTGATATTCTAGGTCATACATCTCCATGTCATCATCTTGAATGCCATCTCATACCAATCAAGCTTGAATCCTCTCATTTTCTCGATTTTCATCCTCTTGTGATCTCATTCTCTGACTTTTGAAATCATCGACACAATTCACCCAGTAGTCTTCAACTATGTGAACATGATGCAAGTCGGGAGGTGAAATATGTCTGATCACTTGATATCAAGTATTCCCTTGAGTGTATGAATATATGTTCATGGGAGAGAAGGTAAACTTCCATGTTGGCAGCCTCATGAGCACATTTTATAGATAAAATCCCTAGAGAGATAGGGAAAGCAATTTCTTCTTCTTTTTCAATTTCTCATCTTATTATTGACATGAACAAGTTGCCTACACAACTCAACAACATGATCATGTTGTTGAGGTAGTGTGGAAATTTATGGAACAAGTTCAAAACCGACACTAGATGTAGGAAAAGGTTGAAAACTGTATGAAAAAGGACCCATACCTTTTGATTAGAGAGAAGCATCCTTGTGAGGACATTTTTCTTCCAATAGTATAACGAAAAACATCATGAATGCATCGTTTCACTCTTGCAAAATGTTGGTTGCTTTCTTTCAATGCTAGTGTGGATATTTCTCATATGCAGGAGCCTTTTGAGAAACATTTTGGGAGTGTCAAACCCCTGAATGGTCTCGTGCTTGCAAGGGCATAGACCAAGTATGAAGTCATGAAGAACTTTTTGGAAGTTGGACACTTGAAGCAGTTGGTGATGCAAGTTATCACTGATGATTTTCCCCAATCTATCATCTATCTACCCTTGATGATGGTGAGAATGAACAATGTCATCCAGTCATGGAAATATCTTGTGGTTTCTTCTCCCATTAGATCGACTTAGAGGATGATCGCATCTGAGAAGCCCTCGTGAAATTCACTTCGGAGAGAGATTTTGGCATACGAGAGGGTTTTCTACCTTTTCAACCATGAACCAAGTGTGAGGCCTTGGAGATATATGACTCATTCTTAGACCACTCACCTGATGCAAACTCTTTTGTAATGACGACCATGTTGAGTCCGATGGAATTTTCATATATTGAGAAATTTCTTTGGGAGTGAGTACCACCAGGACCAAGTTGTCATCAACTCTTATGGTTCAGTGTCTGGCTCATAATGATGGGAGCATGCCAACACCAACACTAACTCTTTACTTTAAATGGACATGTGGATGACCACATCGCATATAAACCCGCTTGTGTAGACTTTATCCTCCATGGTTCCCTGGGTCCACCTAACATCATGTTCTTGAGATCCTCCATATCCATATGGGTAACATCATTGTCACCCACACTTGAGTATTTTGATGAAAGATCCAAATGGGCTCGAGGTCAAAAAAATTTAACTTCATACTGATGAAAAGCAACAAGATGAGCCAAAATGAGAGATGACAACAACTTTTTACACTCAAAACTAGAACTTTCTATTTTTAGCTGTTGGGATCTAGGAGTTGTTATTTTGGGAAATATTACTTTTTTGACTTGAAATCAGTTTTGTGGAACCCTAACATGCTAGGAACACTTTCACATATGTTTTTTTTTCCATTTTCAAACACTTTCTATTTTTAGAAAGTTGTTTTTTTTTTTTTTTCTTTTTTGGCTTTTTTAGCCCGAATTGCCTAGTTTGTCATCTCATGTTGTTTTCTAAGTTTACTATCTTGAAGGGTTTTGATATTTTAGGAAAGTTTATATTTATAGTAAGTACATGCACCATAGGTACTTACTATTTTTATAAATTGTCTTCCACACCTCGATTGAGATGAAATCAACTTCTCTGGAATAGGTTTGTCTTCTAGACTCTATGCTCAAAATTCTAGCTCGAACCATCCACCAAAAATGGTGGGAATTTGAAAAAGCATGAGCTAGGGAAGAAATCTAGGGTTTTATACCATTAAAATTTGGGGCACCTCTAATTTTTTTGTTTCTTTCTTCTTTTAGGCACTTGGGAAAGAGAGAGGCTGAAAATTTTGTTTGATTCCACTCACCAATTGGGAGATATGAGTTTTTCATGTTTTTGGCCATGGAGTTATTTTGGAAAAAATGGGCATGGTGTCTAGACAAAAAAGAAATTTTTGGGTATTTTTAAAGTAGCTATGAACATGGAGGAATGGAAGAAAAATGGAGTGGAGAAGGATAGCAATGGATTTTATAATTTCTTTTGACAACACCTTTCTCACACACACAATGGAAGGAAGAAGCACGATAGTTAGAATTTTTACAAATTTTGGTTTTTACATCTTCTTGGGAGGGAGAGAAATTTTGTGTCCCAATTTTCCCAAGGGGATGGGATAGATGGGGCAAAAAAAATTTCACTCACCTCATCTTTTCCAAGCGATGGACCATGATTTTCTGAGAGGAGAGAGAACACACACTTAAAAAGCTCATAGGGGCTGAAACTAGGTCACATGAGGAACCAGGAAAGGGCTGGACATGGGTGAATTTTTTTTTGTCCCAACTATCCCAAGGGGATGGGATAGATGGGGCATAAAAATGTGCCCTCACCTGGGAGTGACAAGTGGTGGAAGATGATTTGACGAGGCGGAGAGGAGAGGGGTGAAAATGGCCTACGAAGCCTTCCTAGGGTCACATGAAGAATCAAGGGCTAACTTGGGCATGGGGCGCATTTTTGTGTCCCAAATTCCTAAGGGGATGGGACAGATGGGACAAGAAAATTTTCCCTCACCTAGGAGTGACAAGTGTCACTTTGTGATTACGCGATGGGAAGGGTTAGATTAGGTGAGAAGGGGCTTATCTTGCAACTTTGGGCTTCATCAAGGTCACATGATGATCATGATGATTTCTTGGGGATTAACTGGTCATGGGTGTTTTTTTGTGTCCCAAGTTCCCAAGGGGGGATATATGGGACACAAAAGTGCGCCATCATCTAGTGATGACATGTGTCCACCCTTGAAATTGGCTAAGTCCCAAAAGCTTACCTTGAGAGAGACTTGACAATGAAGTTTCTGGAGCATCCAAGGAATTTTTTGAAACTTATTTATATGAATTTGAATCCAAAAAATTTTTTTGAGAAGAATGGGATGGGTCTCATGATCTAATTCTACCTTAAATCCCTCAAAAATATCCTTTTTTTCTCATGACCATAAGTTGTGCTTGTTGAAAATAGACTGTGGGAAGAAGCGCATGTGTCTTGTGAAAAATATGAAAATACCATCAATTTAGAGGATTGAATTAGATTTCCAATGGTATATTTTTGACCTCCAACTCATTACAGAGCTCCCAAAATCACTTCCCAAAGCTCAGGTGCTATTTTGAACTACAAGCTCCTTCACCTTCAAAACCCACTTTCACTGAACTTGTTCCCAAACCTTAAAATATTTCCTAAATATTCCTAAACCACTTGCAAAAAATTATTATCTCCTCAATACCACTTCCTAATGAATTTGGGCCTTCAACTCTCTCCTAGGGATGTACACCGGTCCTAGAAAGGCTAAAAATAGCCTTTTTCTATGGGTTCACTAAAGAATCTTCCTTGAGAAATATTACATCGGAAGAACTTCATGAACTTGTTTTTACATTTCAAACACATGGGCAAGGTTATCACAACACATATGAGCACTTGAAAGGATAGGATAGGCTTGACATAGAGGGAAAATTATCCAGACAAATGCTTAGAGGGCTTACAAGACAAAAATTTTGACACTAGGGTAAAGTTGTCATGTTTTCATCTTGAATTTTCCCTTGCAAAAACACATGACAACATCTAGATCTCACTTGGGACTTATTCTAGATCGAAAAAAGTGAGGACAGGTAAGCAAGAACTCCATAATCTCAATATATGACACATACCAATTCCTTATCCATTGGGCTATACAGAGTCTCATACAAGAAAAGATAGACTGAAAGGATGAATCACACACACACACACACAAAAAGGAAACACACCACACATGAAAAGGAAAAACACACACAAAGGGAAAGGGAAAGGAAAATCCTAAATTCACCTATGGTACATACGGGGGACAACCCGCTTTCACTTTTTGTATAACTTCAAATATTTCCCCTGCTGCGGGTTAATTCCAAATGTGTTCCATCCATATAAGAGAGGTAAAAATATTTTCACCGTAGGCTTCCCAAATCTAGAATGGTCCTAGCCACAAGGAATCAAAATTTCCATGGCTTCCTTTCGTCTCTCTTTTTTTCCCATAACAAGATGAGATCTCCAACTTTGAAATCCTTGCCTTTTTTTTTTTTCAAACAACTTCTTCACCTTCAACTAATATTATTTTATCCGATCTACCACCTTGAACCTATATTTATCAAGCTTTTTAAGAAACAAGATTCTTTTTTCAAGGGTGTCATGATATTGACCATCTTCAACCGCTTTGACTAATCGAAGTGTTGTCAATTTGACATGTGACTGGAATGTCTTCATTGATCTCATAGAGTAAACTAGAATGGTGACATATTGATTACCTTCTTAGGGATGATCCGGTCTACCCACAGTGCATCATAGAGTTTCTTGTGCCAATTTCTTTGGTTCTCATCCTCTAGTTTTTAGACAATGGTCACGATATTCTTATTTCTTGATTTGGCCTGACCATTCCCTTGTGGGTAGTAGTTTGATGCATGTTATGACAGTGATTTTCCATAATAATACCAAAAAAATTCATCAACTCCATGGAAGAAAAGTATGTGGCATTATCAACTACAATCTTTTGAGGGATCCTAAAATGGACAATAATGTTCTCCTTGATGAAATTGCATACTATTTTAGAATTGGCTTGCTTGTCTAGAATTACCTCTACCCATTTTGTGAAGTAGTTAGTTATCGTGAGCACGTAGGTATGCCTGCACTTGAATGAGGATTTAGAACTCGATGAAGTCCAGGCCCCATTGTTGAAAAGGTTCTTCATCACCATTAGATGGAGAGGAAGTGCAACAAGTTGTGGTCTCCCAAAAAAATTGTTGGCAAGGTTCACACTTAGAGACCCATTCTTGAGCATCTGCGAACAAGGTAGGCCAATAATACCTACCATGAGAATTTTTGAGAAGTCACCATTGTAGAGAAATGCCCACCACAAGCCTGATCATGATATGCTTTTAGCAACTTCTCTTGTATCTCTTTTTCCACACACCTTAGAAAGCATCCATCAAGTCCTCTTTTGTATAATACATGATCCCAAATGACATACTTGGCTGAATTGAGTTTGAGAGTTCTTATTTTCTTATAATCAAGATGAGCAGGGAACTCACCATAAGTTAGAAAGTAGGAAATGTTATGCATACCACTCATTGGTTGTATTTATGAAAAGGACTTGAGGTAGGTCTTTACTTACACATTCATAACACAAGCATTCTTTTGCATCATTTTGAGTTGAGAGAGCTTCAAACTTCTGCTATCAACCAATAAAACCATTTCCTCTTACTAGATTTGAAGGTTAAATGTCCAAGTCATATTCTTGAATCCTTTCCACCCAATTGCCTCTTTTAGTTCATGGATCCTGTTGAGTTAGGATTGACTTGATTGTAGATCTTGAGACCATCACAATGATATAGGAGTTGGGAATGTAGAATCGAATTTTTTTCACAACTTTGACCATGGTATATGTAAGCTTTCTCCATTTGATTGTACCTCAACTCATGGTTCTTCAAGGAGAAAATCATGAAAGCAATGGGTGCTTTGATGCCTTCTTCATTCTTTTGAACTAGGATGGCCAAAGCATGTGCTCTGAAAGCATAACAATACAAAATGAAGTCTTTATCAAAATTGGGACATACCAGAGTGGGAGATTTGGATATTTCTTCTTTGATTTCCTCAAATGCCACTTTTACTTCATTATTCCACTTAAAGTTTACTTGATTTTTCATCATATTAGTGATGTGCTTGGTTAGCTTAGAAAAATCTAGGACAAAGCGATGGAGGAAGTTTACCTTTCTGAAGAAATAATGAACTCCCTTCTTTCTTGTGGGAAAGGACAATTCTTGGATTCCCTTATCCTCTCTAGATCAATTCTAGCCCCTTCCTTGTTCACAATGTGTCCAAGGAGTTTCCCTTCAATAACACCAAAGATGCACTTCTTGGGATTTAGAGATATTCCATATTGTCGACACCTGATCAAAAACTTGTTATAGATGTTTTATGTGATCTCCTCACTTCTTTGAAAATACCGTGAGGTCATCAAGGTATATGACGATGCAATGCTTGAGATATTTGAAGGCCAAATCCATTTCTCATTAAAACGTCACTCCAGTGTTGATAAGACCAAAAGGCATTATATTATAGGAAAAAGTGCCCCATGGAGTTGTGAAGGTTGTTTTGGGTCTATCTTCTTCTACCTCAATCTGGTTGTACCCTAGAGAAGCCATCAAACAATGAGGAGAATATTTTATCCTGTGACCTCTTGTAGGATGTGATCCATGATAGGCAATGGGTAGTTATCCTTTAGTGAATCTTGGTTCAAGTTGTGAAAGTCCACACAAATTCTTATTTCTCCATTTTTCTTCCGCACTAGAATGATTTTTTCCACCCACATGGAGTGGTGAATTAGAAAAATAATCCTTGGATTCAACATCTTTAAGACCTCCTCCTTTATTGTATCCGTAATTTTTAGATTATATGGTCGCATTTTTTTCCTAAAAGGCTTGGCTTCAAGCTTTAGTGGTATTGAATGATGCATCTCCTTAGGCTGGAATGACTTGATTTCATCATAGGAGTATGCCAAAACATTAGAATATTTTCCCGATAATGAGACAAATATTATCTTCTCCTCATGTCAACAACACTTGCCAATGTCTACCATCATTGGTTGCTCTCTAGTACAAATTTTTCTTTCTCAAAATTAGTAGGACACCATGAAGACTGCTTAGATTTCTCCTTAATGAACCTGTCGTGTTTATCAAATAATATTCGAGAGAAACAAGAACTTTTGGGATCTTGTTTCCTTTCAAATTGATGACAACTTCTGATTCAAACTCATCTATCCCTTCTTTTCTTTTATCCATGAGAGACTCCTGATTCGTATTATCACTTCCCTCATAAAAAGGTTGTTGAAGTTGTCTCTTTGCTCCAAGAAAGATAGAAGTTGATTGTCGATCATTGAATACTTGCCAATGATTTACATTATCTATCACACTTGGTTTGAAAACATTTCAATAATCACATTTTCCTTATTGAAGGACAGTGCAAAGTCATTGAAGAAGATGAAACTGCAAGAAATTCAGATTTTTCATTTTGCTCGTAGGGAATAGCTTGGATGGAAAAAGCATCAAAAGATTCAATGTAGTCCCATACCCAATTCCTATAATGTTTTAGCCTAGGGTTCTTGAACCTGATACTGATTTTTTACCTATTTGAAAATCATCTCAAGCATCGCCAAGGCATTTCAACTTCTTCGTGCCCATGGATTCAACAACATCCATCCGAGGAGAAGGGCCTCATATCTGCATAAATGTTTTGGTGTTTTCAAACTGCAATTTATAAGCAAATGGAAATAACTCACCCGAAGGAGAAGTTAGAAAAATTTTGACTCTAGATCCTACACTAGAATGGATTCCATTAAATTCCATCATCAAAAATTGATCCTCTTCATCTTCCGTGAGGAGAGGAAGATTCTCATCTCTTTTAGAGGTGAAGAAGTAATTACCTAGTTCACTATCTTGAAACAAGATGTCAGCTTTTGGATATTTATAATTTTGGAAAATGTATTTCATCTTTCACATAGGAAAAACTTCTTCATTTTACCTTTCACTGGAATGGTTTCTAAGACCAATCCATTTGTATCTCACCACCCAAGTCTTTGAAAAATATCCTTCTAAAAAAAAATGCCAAAAGATGATGGGATATCCTCCACCAAAATAGTTAGCAAACCCTTCTTGTCTAGAAAATTTTCAAGGACTACTTGAGTATCTTTGTTTATTCCTACCAACATCACTTTGTTAGACTCCACAATAACTAGATTCGAGTTGCTTATGTCAAGGTAATCTCTATTACATTAGCAACCTTAATTGGCATTACATTATATGAGGCACATGAGTCTTTGTTGTAATTATTTAATTGGTGCCTTTGATCAAAAGGGAAAGGTCGAATGCTTCCACCTTGTTGGTTTTAGATGCGCTTAGCATGAGCATGTTTTGAGTTGGAGGAGTGGGTGGTGTTAGCAGTAACCATTTGGAATTGGATTTTTCATCATTAGGCTTTAGGTTACCACCCTTGATATAGATGACAAGTCTTTCAAACTACTTCAAGTGTGTCTATAAAAATCAGATTCAAAAATCTGAACTTTAGACTTATTCACATGTTTGATGATATCAAATAGAGTAGAGGTGGATGAACTTGATGTTCCTGGAATAGTGGATTTTTTACAAGGTGGAGGTGGTGCTACTTTGGAAGCTTGGGTATTCTTAGTGGATGGAGTAGCAAGTTGGGAAGGAGTGGCTGATTTTGATTGAGCATTTGAATATTTTGCAAGATTAGCCTTAGATACATAATTAGAGCTAGGGGAAATACTGGAGGACTTACTTGGCACGGCATCTTGCTTTTGTCTTGCTATTGGGTCTAGTTTCTCCTTCATAGATTCCATTGAAGGTGGGAGTGGATATACTCTGTTGATTATATTATTTTGTGGGGTTGCCACTGAGGATCATCTTTCTTTTTATTTTTCACAGCAATTGCAAAGGAAAAGCTCCTTATGAGATTGAGAGCAAGTAAATACCATGCATGATAAACTTAGTGTTTCCTCGTCGTCATCATCATCTCCTAAAGAATACTCAAGGAAACCAATCTATGCATTGTCTTCGACTTCTTCAATCTCAAGAATGTTTCCATCTGTATCCTCTTCTTCTGGATCTTCAACCTCTTTTTCTGGATCTTCAACTTCTTCTTCTTCTTCCGCATCACAAGATGCATTTATTGGTGGTTCCTCTAGAGAAAGTCTCATGAGGCAGGTAGAAACCAATCCTTTATGTTTGGAATTTTTTTCTTCTTTGGAGCATCTCTTAAGGTACTTTTTGCAAGTTGTTTCTTGAGTGCAATCACATCATTTGCCAATTTATAAACTAGGGGGTCCATAGAGGTATAACTAGAGCTTTGAAATTTTTGTTTACCATTTAGATTTTTAACTTTTTCAAACATAATGAGATCATCTTCTATCTCAATAGCATAGTCTTGATATTATTTAAGAGTACTAGTTAGAGATATTTGGAGAATGAATCATACCTTAGCTAGTTGATAATTGATGAATAATCTCTTTACGTTATCATCAGAGGGTATAGCTTTAAAGGGTATCCTCCTTATCAACCTATTGTATCGGCTAAAAATACCTCATAGTTTCATTAGATTCCTTCTTTGTTTTCACCAGTTGCACTAGGAGGTCTTGGTAGAGCTCATTGGATTTGAATTTATTCTCAAAACCAGTTTTGATTTCCTCCCAACAAGTGACGGATCTATCTGGTAGGAGATAAAACCATTTTATTACTTTATCTTACAAAAATTCCATCAACACCCTCATTAACACATCTTCGTGCTCCACTCCTAGTACACCACATGTCGTGATGAATGCCATTGCATGTTATTCTTGGAGTTGTGTACTATCTCATCTGAATTTAGGAAAACTCTTGTGATATCCCTTTGGAAATTCATGAATTGGAGTAAGGAGGGTGAGTGGACCCATGTTTCTTCCCATGGGAAAATTGGTGGAGGCATCTCTCTTTCATCCCCGTTATTGCTTCTGCTTCTACTTCTGCCTCTTCTTCTTGTTCTACTTCTACTTATGCAAATTATTCAAAGTCTTCTCTAAGGTCTAGAAATTTTATGTCCAACGTATTGACACCACTTGGGCTACCGATGAGAGAAGTTTCGGGATGAAGGGAGTGTCGTGAATTTTTGAATTTGTTTTTCTACCTTTGGAGCTCTTCAAATATGGGGTCAAGGTTTCCTCTTTGTCTCTCGGACCTGGTGTATCTATGATTAGCGAGCTTGTAGAATTTGGATTGACTTAAGCTCTCATTTGTTGAACTTGAGCTTGTCTTTCTCTATCCAAATATTTTGCATGTTGTTCTTTAAAATCTAACACTCTTGTAGCTATGAAGTAGTGGGAGAAGTTTTCTCTATTATGCCAAATATCCTCCCTCAAGTTAGATGTAATATTTTCTTGGATATGGAACAACATTTCGTATTACCGTGGATTAGTGGAGACATAAGGATGTGTGATTTTTTAAATTCCATTTTTTTTGTTTTTTTCATATTTTATGGTTCATATATTGGGTGCAAAGTATGCAAAATATACCCCACAGTGGGTGTCAAAAACTATTCATGAAATAATTTTTTGATAGGACAAATTGGTGGATTTCCGCCAATGCTCTGAGACTAGGTCCCTCTGCTTGAATGGGGCTGCTCCATTATTATGTGTAAAAAAAAAATAAAACTATTTGGTTGGCCAGAAGTTGAGGATCCAACAAGCACACTCAACCGTGCACCTGGAAAATGCTTGCAATTTATGCAAGGGATGAATTTTCTATGAAGGTGGGGAATTAGGAGTGGGAAATTAGGAAAGGGATTAATATTACAAGTAGGAAATTTAGATTCTTGTTGGGATTAACCAAAAATATTAACACCTAAAATTAGAAAGAATAAAAACATTTCCAGTTATATCAAGACAAGATGAAACCATGAACACAAAATCTCACTTATTCACTCATCCATAAAAGCATGAAACTCCTTTCTTTATTGACATGTTGGTAAAGTTGTACAATGAAAGATATGGAAGAAGCATATAGAGAGAGAAAATCGAATAATTTTCTATCTTTTTCTTATTCTTAGTAGTTATCTACTTATGAACATACAAAATTGACAACACCCCGGTTTGGGAGTTCATTACAATATATAGATTTCAGAAAGACTCTTCACGTACTCCCCACATGACCTTTCATTTGTCCTTTTACAACATGTGAATATTTGTATTCTTAGGAATAAAATCAAGTCCCCTTTTTATTAATTGATGGTGATTTATTACAATGTCAACTATAGTCACATAAGACAAAAGATAATAGGACAAAAGGTAAGTAAGACAAAATGAAAAATGTAACCCCTAATAAAGAAATAGAACATGAAGGAAGAGAGGGAGGGGGAGAGAAGAGAGAGAAAATAAGAGAAAGAGCTACTCAGATGGAGACAAAGCCCTTACTGATTCTTCTTCACTCTCAGGTGAACTTTTGTTGAGTACCCCTGGGAAGTTATCCACTCCTTTGAATTCTTTTCTATATCGAGCTACTACAGGTGCAACTTTCTTGGCTTGGGGAATGTGAACAAAATTCAATGACTTGATCCAATTATCCAAGATGGAATTGATGTTTTTACACTTTGTGAACCAAGACTGATGTTTTTTCATAGTGCTTGATATCACAACCCTTATCTTGGTGAGAGACTCTAGTGTGTCCTCATTGAAGGAAAAGGGATTCCCGTCTTCTTGTTTGACAAGTTATTCAAAAGGCTACAATAAGTCATCCGTTGAGGTGTTTTCATCAATTATAGACACTCAAAGCTTATGTACCTTGATGTTGGCATCATCCTATATCTTAAAATCACGTTCCTCATTTGAATCTAACTCTTCCATATCAGGATTTAGCATCTCGTACTAGGAAACAAGAGTTCTAGTCCATACCTGTGACAAATTGTCAGATGGAGAATTAAATACTTTCATGTCCACCAATACGTGGGAGTGAGATTTCCCCATCTCCGCCACCAGTAGAAACACTATATCCCAGTGTTATTTTTCTTTCTCAATTTCATCACTTGTCATTTAAACCTTGCTAACTATCGTGCATATGTACTAGAGCAATGAGATCATTTTTGGAAGCAACACTTTCCCTTTTTCCACAATCTTGTTCACCCATTTATCATTTGCTCACCCTTGCATGGTGAAACCTTGTGTCTTCCAAATGGAATCTGGGTCAAAGCTACTAATGGGAGTAACTTATTTTATTGGAAGAGATAAGGTCAAATTTGGATCCATGAAATTTTGCATGTACGAGGTGAGTGTTTTCACATGATCTTCCAACTGATCAATTTTCTCCTTGTACTCTTGATTCCTTGCAAGAAGGCAAGTGGAAGATTCCTTGAACAAATGTGCATCTCCCTCATGATTTTTTGGGCCTAGGGGGATGATGGTCATATCATATTTATCTCGAGGTCATTTATTCAATGGGCATGATTACATTAGGCTAGAATACTTCTACATATTAATTACCCGAAGCGCTCCCGAAGAAGCAAGAAGTTATTTGAGCTAAAAAAAAATCTTTCCTTTGACCATTGACACTATATATGAGAATTTATATAATTCTACCTAGTTAATTATGTGGGCTTCTATTGCAATCATTTCATGTACCCATAGAAACATCTCATTTGTCTCAAACTTGACATTTGACAAGATTGCAGTCTCTTGCTTAGAATGAGAAGGGACATCTTGTGTAGGATGGGTTGGTACATAAATGGATGACAAGAAGATTTGGGACTCTTGAGGGGATGAAATGAAAACCAAATCAATCTCCCATTACTCTAAATATACCACAGGGTCCTCTATTGTCCTTACCTATTTATGAAACCTTTTGTAGTGAGAAACTTTTGGTTCCACTGCCTTTCATTTTGAACTTTCTCCCGACCGAGCCGAGCTGTAAGATTTCTCCTTGACCTTGGAGGAGGAAAGATGGGATGTCTGCCTTTAGAGAGTTGGGAATTTACCTAATGTAATGAGTTCAGCCCTCTTCCTTTTTATCTACTCTTTTTATTTTCTAACAATTTCTTAAGTTTACTCATTTATATCCCCTGACTCGTGAATGCTCCAAGACACTTGCGAAAGGGGTGAGGCTTTCACTGCTTGATATTTTGGGTCACAAATTTCTATGTCATCATCTTGAATGTCATCTTCATACTAATCAATCGTAAATCCTCTCATTTTATTTATTTTCATCCTCTTGTGATCTAATTCTCTGACCTCGAAATCATCGACACAATTCACCCAATAGTCTTCAATCTGTGGAACATGATGCAATTCGGGAGGTGAAATGTGTTTGGATCACTTCAGATATTGAAGTCTTCTCTTGAAGTGTATGAATATAGGTTCATGGGAGAGAAGGCAGCTTCCATGTTGGCACTGTTGGGGCCCTAAAATATTGACTAAGTACACAAAGGTGCATGGGTGCGGTTGAAGGGTGGGCGCACAAAGAAGGGTTTTAGAAGAACTCGTTTTATGCGCCGACAGAACAAGGTCTCAATACTTAGCTGTATTTGGTGTTTTGAGTAGAACATGAGACAAGTGTGACCCGACTAAGCATGCGCAGTGGATAAGGTGCCAACCTGGCGACAGGATGGCTTAGGAAGGAATATGCCCCGCGATGGAGGCCTCTAGAAGGCAATCATAACAAAGAGTGGAGAGCTCAAGCTTGGAGGAGCATGCACCCATGGAGGACCACATTTAGACACTTGGCGCTAGATCTGAGGCCACAAAAGGATGAGTTGGCACTTCGGGGTGCCTATAAATACAAGCACCCACAGAAGGAAAAGGTGTGTGTGTGTGTGGGTGTTGATAGAGTTGGTTAAGAATATAGAGAGCGGAGCTCTGTAGAAATGGCTGCAAGGATTCTATTGGGTTGGGTAGATAAACTATAGGAGATGGATGTATCAGGGGCTTGGGGTTATAAAATTTCTTTTTGGGAGCTAAGGAATGTAGATCCAGTTATGATGTATGACTTCGGTCTACCATACTGTGATGTTTTGTAATGAATCTAATGGATGTAATGAGGTTACCAACTTATTTGAATATGATCATTAATGATTCTAGTCCATCCTTATATCTTCATAGTTCTATTTCATGTATGTTTATAAGATGAATATGAATCCCTATGCATTTTCCTTTTGTTTTGATTCAATTCTTTAAGTCTATTAAAGTATCTCTGTCTGTAATGATCTGTAATGGTCTAGAGCCATTCTGAGCTCTATGATGTTTACATGTCTCATTCCCACTCACTTTATTTAAAGTTTGGATCATAGATGATGTTTCCCCACTCAACTCACATAAAAGAGAGACTTGGCACCCGCGCATGCCATGGGTGAGCGCCCGCCTTTGTTGGGTGATAGGTCGGCGCGCATGGGATTCCCTTGTTCTTTGGTGGGTGTAAAAATGACTAAACCTTGGTTCCATTGCCGGGATCTCATTTCAAAGTTGTAGTGGGAAATAACATACATCATGATCTATGCAATTAGTGATGACAGAGCATTTAATTATGGAAAGTGTTCAATCATGGTTTAAGAGCACGAAGGAAAAATTTTCTCAGAGATTCAACACTGGACCTAAGTTTGATGCTCGTATATGGGTAGAAGAGAACCTCTACCATGAGTTGTATGAGACTTTTTTCTGTTGCTTCCCAGTAGAGCTGTATGAATGGCTCTCGGCATATGTATCCAGATCAAGCCAGTATTATAGATCACGTACGTGGACCCAAGATGAATTTTAGAGGTTATAAGATGCAAATCTAACGTGGACTTAGGTTGTGGATCATTGGTGGAAAGGAGTATTGGCTAGCTACACTCTGGAATATGATATTTCCACGTATTCTTGTCCGGAGGTTGCTAAGTTCAAGTTTTTGTGGGATCCCAGAGGATCATTTCTACGTGCTATCCCTTTGGCAATGAAAATCTTGATCATGACCATGGGTTTAGAGGCATTTCCGATGGTCGGCTAAAACCTTCTTGAGCACTAGGTGAGGAAGCTAAGGTGGAGGAATATGGTAGATATTGTGATGAAGAAAGAAAGGGAGGAGAGATGACTCAAGTATAGTGAAGCATGTGAAAGGGAGATTGCTAGACAATGCAAGGTTACAAGTGTGATGGACATATGAAGGCAGACATTGCAGGAAGGATTTTAGGTTCACACAGAGGACATGGAACCTGAGCAGTCTGTGGTACCCCATCTTGGAAAGTGCGTAAGAGATACCACTTCAGCTTCTGATGAGAGTTCATCATGAAGAGAGAGAATATTCATTGGCACACATCTAAATCCACCTAGTTACCAAACCCTGGCACTTGGTTTTCCAGATCAAGGAAGGAGTATCACTGACCCAGTTGGTATCAGTGGAAGTGACAGATCTACACCCAGGAGATACAATTTTTCATTTCCCACTTCTATGGCTACGTATACTATTCCAAAGATTCAAAGGAATTTTTAGACAAGGAGCAAATATACAAGGCTTGGGTAACACATCGAGGAGTAGTGACGGGCACACATCGGCGGACACAATCTCGTAGACGGTTGGCACGTAATTTAGTGGGACGTTGGGGACCCTAGGCGCGACCGCTTCAGGCCCATTACTGGCTACTAGTGGATCTGGAGGTGGAACTGGTAGATCTGGAGGCATAGGACCAGGTGGATCTAGTGGATCTGGAGGAGGAGGGAACACCGAAGTCAAGGAACTAGATCGGGAGGACAAGGGCCCCAACCACCTCCTCAAGTCTTCTTTGATATGTATTTACATTTTCTAGATTACATGGGTATTGAAGATGTTGTGGAGCACGTTCACAAGTGTGAGTTGTTATGGCCCGCAAAGGGATCATAACCCCGGAATAGAAGGCTAATCGGGCCAACGATGTTGCGGGACATGTGCATAACTCGGTATAGGAAGTATGACCCCCATCGATAGTGGTAGATTACACTACATTAAAAACACTTTCCTAGCATAATTCCACATCCCTGAGTTTGAACAAAAGAGCATCAGCACCCTTAAGGAAATTCAACAAGGAATGGCAGAGAGTGTGTTAGAGTATGACACACGGTTTAAGACTCTCCTGTCAAAATTGTCATATGACATTCACCCTTCACAGCATGCTCAATGGTTTGTTGCAGGGTTGATAACCCCATTAAGAAGAGCTTTATCTCATAAGATTTTCACAAACCCACGCAAGGCATTGGAAGTCGCTCTCTGCGCGTTGAAGTTATTGGAAGTGTTGATATTGGTGTTAGCCTATTCCCGGGAGCTCAAATCACTATTATTGCTAAGCAACTAGAAAATTTATCTGTGAACTTATCTCATAAGACTCATAATGGAATGAGGTGTATAGAGTGTGAGGTAGAGGAGCATGCCAAGGATAGTTGCCCCTGGAAGATAGTACACATCATAGCAAGAGACTGTGAGATTTATCATGGGGACCATGATGCGAGTAGATGTCCCTTGTTACAACACGTAATTCGGAAGAATGTATCTTGCTATTGTAAGATTTGCACCTCTATAACCCATGATACCAAGGATTTTCGGCTTATTGACAAGATCCATGAGGCCATTGATCATGGTGTGCACCAGACCAACATTGTCAGTAGTTCTAAGAATGATGACCGCCATTATGAGGAGCGCACATATGGAAGCGCGCGTCTTTGAAGGGGATTTCGTGGAGGATTATGTGGTCGTGGTAACCATAGAGGAGGAAGAAGTGAGTTCGCACATGGAACCTATTTTAATTATGGATCTACATACCACTACAAGCGCAAGTGCCCAGACTTATTGTAGTGCTCATGGTGCAATAAGAATTAGAAGTATGAGGAGTTCCCTAAGTTGTTTGAGCATATGAATTAGCAGCACCGAAAAGACAAGGGAACTGCAATGGTAAGCATTAAGAAGGCTGACATACGATGTGAATGCCATGGGTGACTCATGATGCGGGCTTAGAACCTGTTATGGTAACAACAAGAGTAGAGGTTGCGTGCGCAAAGGAAATGCCAAGGCAGGAGAACCTAGTTTCAAGGGAAGAAGTGATACATGGGAAGTATCTAGATCCTGCACATCAAAATGAGGTATATCAAGAAACCATGGACATCCTTCGGAGTTTACAAGGGGAAATCCAATGTCTAAAGGAGCAGCGATTAAGGAGGGAGGAGCAAAGGAAGGACGAGGCGCCAAAGGATGACCTAGATGAGGTCAAGGAAGTATGTAAAATGCTAAGGCAAGAGAATATTATTCTCTTGATAGGAGCATGGTTATGAGAGAAGGTACAATGCGTTGGAGAAGAGCACGGTAGGTAGGTCTTACATGTAAACCTTCCCCCTCACAACCTTGACTATGATAGGGAGATCACGTTAAATGTGGTCGTGGATGGATGGCTCCTTAGTAATATCCTTATTGACACAGGTGTGGAGGTCAATGTTCTCACTTTGGATGCATGGCATCAGATGGGAAGACTGCATTATATCCATCTTCAAACGTGTTGTATATGGAAAATAAAATGAAGGCAATTCCCATCGGTGTCTTAAAGGATGCAACTATCACCATTCAAGGGGCTAAGTTTACTGGGGACTTCAAAGTCTATTTAGAACATTATTGGGACACATCATATGTAAGGAAGGCCTACAAGTAGATCCCGCTAAAGTTGCATAATTGTGGGATTAAGGGAACTTACTATTCAAAGCACAAAGCACATATTTCTTGGGCATACAGGGTACTACAAGAAGTTCATCAAGGGATATGCCAAGATCGTCATGCCTTTAGAAGATTTGCTTAGACATAAAATTGCCTTTCATTAGGGAGAGGCGCAGTAGAAGGCATTTGACACTTTGAAGGATAGGCTTATCACCGCACCCATCCTACGTTTCCCTTCTTGGGATAAGCCTTTCCATGTTCATGTGGATGCCTCAGGAACCGCCATTGGAGTAGTACTTGCATATCCCGGAGAGGATTGTTGATCATCCTTTGTGCTTTCGCAAGAAGTTGACGCTTGCAGTAGTAGATTATATTACAACCGAGCGCGAGGCATTATTGATGATCTACGTGCTTCACAAGTTTAGACAAAGATTTCTAAAGCAACTATGTTTATATTTTACACTGACCATATGACATTGAAATACTTGGTGAACAAGTTCGTTCTACAAGGCGCATATGTCGGTGAGTACTATTGTTTCAAGAATTGAGTTCACAAAGTGGTTGTCAAACTAGGAAAAAGTAATTCTGGACCTAATCATTTGTCTAGAATCGATTTAGGGGAGGACACGCAAAGCATTAAGGATACCATGCCAGATGCACAACTATTTAGGTTGTAAGACTTAGAAGATATTGCATTGTTTATCAAAATGGGTGTGGCGCCAGTCGGAATGAAAGCCTTGGAGAAGAAGAAGTTGGCCATACACGTCACACCTTACATGCTAATTAGTGGAGATTTGTACAAAATGGGTCATGATGAGGTTCTGCACTGATGCATGCTAGAACATGAGCGCATTGTAATTATGGAAGAGGCACATGGTGGGATTGTAAGAGGACACTATGCGGGAAAAGCAACCGTGTGGAAGAATTTACTCGTAGGGCTCTGGTGGGAGACCATTTATCAAGATTGCATTGAATTTTGCATGGCTCGTGTCATTGCCAACGCCTTGAAAACACGGAAAAAGGGATGAAATTCCCTTACGACCAATAGCCAACACGGAACCATTTGAGAAATGGGCTATCGACTTTTTCGGACCAATCTCACCAGCGGCGCGAAGGACTGGTTTGCGGTATATCCTCACTTGCACTGATTATTTAACAAGGTGGGCGAGAGCGGCGCTACAAAGGATTGTACATCGGCTATAACTACTATATTTTTATGGGAAAACATAATCAATAGGTATGGATGCCCATTGAGTTTAACAAGTGATAGAGGTACGCACTTCCTCAATGAAACAGTCGGGATTCTGTTATCAGAATTCATGGCGGCCCATCAAAAAACTACTCCCTATCACCTTCAAGCAAATGGAACTGCTGAGGCATTTAAAAAAATACTTAGTCACACGTTGACTAAGATTTGTGATGTTGGTAGATAGGATTGGGATGACAAAGTATCACCATTCTTTTGTATCAAGTGTATCGATATGTCAAGCCCTAATTGCTCTACGTGAACCATGACTCTGCATTTCCGGTGGATCGAGCGGTGGCATGGCCCTCCCCCTCGCTCCCAAATTCTACTTTGGTTTCTTCCGGTGGTGTTCTGCATGGATATGTTGTGGTGACGGCGAGATTTGGAAGCCCTACTTTGGTGGCGCTATGTTTCCCGCATATTGTGGCTCGTGGGATAATGGTATAGGTGGCACTTCGGCATTGGTGGCTCGACCATAACTATTGGCAATGTGGGGGAGGAGATAGACGGACATGGTTCTGCTCGGAGCTCTAGAAAAGGCGGCTCTTTTCATGGCTCGTGAGATTTGCCTCTATCTTGGATAAATTTGGCCTTCAATGCTCCTACTAAACCTATGTCCATGTCTCATTGCGGAGGCAATAACACTACTTGATGAAACTCGGCTCCTAAGAAGGAAACAGTAATACAGGGACAAATGGAGGTGTTTTTAGGTATCTAGCATGAAAATAGACAGTCTTAGCAAAAATGGAGGCACTTTTCAGGCTCCCTCAGGCAATGATGGCACTCCTAAGGTTAACAGAGTTAGCAAGGAGGCCTCTACCATGAACGCATCCTTCAAAGATGCATTGAATGGTAAGAGATCCCCTATGAAACCTGCAGACACTACCCCATGTATTACATTTGGGGAAGAGGTTATTTCTTCTAAAAATACTACGAGGAACACGCATTAATTTACATATTTGGAGGTCTCGTGGCCCAACCTTCCTACACTTCATGATTAGATCTCCAAGCATTAGACTCCGATACTAGCTGGAAGGTTAGATTTTTACCCATGTGCTAAAGGTATTTTTAGTGTAGTCTTTTCTTCAATAGTTGATAAGAACAACATTGCATCCAATCTTTGGGTCTTCCAGTCTAGATATTTGGTCATGAAACCCTGGTTCCCCTCTTTCAACCCGCTCACTGAATCATTTTCCTGCAAACATGTATGGATCAGGTTACCCCATCTACCTCTCCAATTTTGGAGTCACGATTGTCTTGTCTCTATTGGCAACACCTTAGGAACTACCCTCTATATAGACTCTCAAACCTCTAATTATACCCATACTACTTATGCTTGGATCTTGGTGGAACTTGACACCTCTAAAAACCTTCCTGCAACCATTGATCTTAGAGTGCAAAGTAGAACTTGGTCACAACCTTTAGATTATGAAGGCTTACCATTTAGATGTAGAAGGTGTTTCTGTTTAGGCCACACCACTACTGATTGTGGGATAGCAAAGCGTCAACATGAGAGACACAACTGGTGGAAAGATGCCCTCCCGGAACACCTGGTTTTCGAAGCCAAAGAGGATCCAGACTCAAATGCAGATATTGAAGATGAATCCGATGTTGTCCCGAAAACCCCTCTTTCGGAAATTCCAGTTGTTGATAGCAAAGAAAATGCCAAAGAATCTCATTCTTTTGGTAACAACAAAGAAAATATAAAATATTTATCTCAGGATATCAATATTGATGTCCCAGTTAGAATCATGAAGGATAAGGAAAATACGCCTCCTTCATTTAATCCTCCAATTGTGGAGGCTTCAACAGGCTGGATAACAGTGCGTAAAAAGAAGAAATTTATTTCCAAGAATATTGCTTCTCCACCTAGTTAGTTTTCTATTATTGCTCAACTATCCTTTGTCGGGTAGCAGTTGTTTGATTGATGTACATCAAATGTTTTTGTTGATGTGTTGTTGGTGTTCGGTTCTATTCTGAGCATGATGTTTCCTGTTGTTGGGCATTCACGTTTTATCTTGATTTTGATCTTTTTGTGCCTTAATTATATAAATCTTGCTTTTTGAGCCTACTTGTACAAGGGTATAGTCCCTTTCAAAAAACTATTTGCCAATAATTAAAAAAAAACTAATATCTTCTTGTTGTATACAAATTAATGAAACTTTGTTAATTAAAATCCCCTTTTAATTAATTAATTACCCATTATTAATTAATTATCTAAATCCTTGCCTCTTATTTAATTAATAGCTCTTTATTAATTAAATCTCTCTCTCAAACCCCTCTAATTCCGCTAATTTTCCTTTACATTTCCTCTAAATAACTTCTACAAGATAATATCGGCTTATCAACTAATTCCGAGTGGTTAATTAAGCCTCCCTAATTCCCATGAGTCATTAGTCTTAATTAAGTACTCCTAATCATGTTTATCCACTCCTAATCCTACATCTCCATTATCCCACATTCACTAAGAGTTGCACTTTTCCCAAAGAGGAAAGCTATAAAAACAACCTAAGTAACCCCTTCCCAAACTACACCATGTCCTTATAAGACATATACATCTACTTTCTCATGCTAGGCTATTGCAAAAGAGCTTAAAGAAAAAGTGAAAAAACCCTTGCTTGTTGAGGTAGTAAGAGGAGAATCAAACATGGCTTTTGGGCCATTTTGAAGAGATCTCTTCCTTCACCAAGCTCCCTCCTTGGATCTAAACCACTTGTGGCTTGCACTTGGTTCACAAGGATACCCACATCTCCAAAGCAAATCCACAAATCAAAGGGAGGTTTGCATTTACTATGTTCATGTTTATGCAATTTGTGTTTCTTCCTTTCTTAGCTTTATCTTGATGTATTTGCATTAGAAGTAGATTAGGATTTACTTGGTGTTAGATCCTAGTTTAGTTTGTCTACTTTTATTTGCATGCATACACTTTCTATCGCCTATTCGAATTAAAAATGTTTTTATTTCCATTTTTTGGTGTCCCATTTATACCAACAAGTGGGATATACTAGTATGTTTTTGACCCAATCATGCAACACTCCAACATAAACATATCACATTAAATGCTCCGAGATATTGAGAGATTCTTCTTTACCACATTATCCAAGTAGGTTAAGTACCTTTCCTTTGGAAAGTGGTTCACAAAAGTGTAAGCTATCAATAACTATCCACAAGTTCACTGATGGGAACCATTGCTTCTCAAGAAGGGGTGAACGATCCAAAAGGATATGTGACTTTGATTTACTCATTGTATAATGGTGTTACTTTGTGCCATGTAACATCTTCACCATTAGCTTCAAGATGATCCTAAGCATATGTTATCATATCACATAGTCCTAGCTCTTCTTCATTGATGGTGTACAACTTTGACATTATCAATGTTTTTTTATATAATTGTCTAGCAAAGTTTATAGAAAACGATAAAACACATAATCTAAATAGCCACAAAGCAAGAGGATGTCATTCTTATAAGCGTGCAAGTCGTCTCTTTATCTTCCACACTTGTCTAATATTACATTCCATTTGTCCTTTAATAGGGGATACAAAATAGGAAGTAACATAAATGCGGGTAGACATCTTGTAGCATAACCCATCTCTCGATCATTGTACATCATTATTACATAATACAATTTGGCAACTTACAATTCTAGCATGGTGTTTATTATAATGTTGTTTCTCTTTCTCACTTAGTACATTGCATTATTTATTATCTCTAGTGTAACATATTTAACCTTGTTAGATGTGTTATTTGTGAGTACTTTCTTGGGCTCAACATCGCTATGACCTAAAAAGGGCCTAGATCAAGGGGAGGTTGGGTATGCCCCCTATTGAGTAGAGGGGTGAAGATTGAGAGGCATTTTATATTACATCGAGGGGCCTTGAAAGATCTCAACAATTATTTATTCTTGTATTGAGAGGTGTTGGCTTCTATACTCTAGTCAACATAGATTGAGCGAGGTTCATGATTAGACAATTTGATAAAATCAAATATAAACGGGAAGATTATCATTTAGATTAACTTGTCACACGAAAAACATGTGAACAAATGTGTGCTTGAAAACCTAACAAGACATGAGACTTTGGCTAATGAGAATGAATTAAGTGTTTTGCTTATTAATCACTCAAAGTCAACCAAGTACTCTTTATATGTTGGTCAAATGCTCCTATTGAACTTGTAATCAAATGTTATCATGTTAGAATTGGTTCATATTGATATCATAATATTTTTACCAAAGAGTATTTATCGAAACTAAATGAGCATGAATCATTCATGTACACATGTGTATATAACATAGTCCAATACCCTCTTTCTTTGATGTTTTTAGAGGGATATTATACTCATCTCTCAAAGTCTTCTCTTTGATTAGTCCAAGGCTTTTAGCCCACCAATTAAAATTACATTTTTTAAAAAATAAAATCAAAATGATCTACATAACTTTCTTCATTAATCCATTGTTTCCCTAGAGACTTTTGGTGGCTTCCTTGCCACCATGTTATTTGTGCCCTAGGGGTAGAGTATGGGATCCACCCCAAAATGCATGTTAGGGCAAACACTAAATATTGGTGCATTGCAGAGATGGCATGATACGTGGAGGGCTAAGATGGATATGAGAGAACTCGCCAAATGTTCTTCTTTTGAGAGTCACATGGTCAATAATGTTGAGGCAAACCAACGCACCAATAAAGAGGAGGAGGAGCACAAATAAATAATTGAAATCCTATTTAAAGTATGATTTTTCTGCTATTTAAAGTATTATTTTTCTAGGCTAACGAGAGACCAAGATATGTGGTGTGAAAACTTCACCACAATCAATGTGCACCCTTCATGTTGTGCAACGTTAGGTGTGTCAACACTCCATGAGAGACATGCCCATGTGGGTTATAAGCTAACACCAATTTTGGTCTTGATACCACTACTTATTTAACGATACTACAAACATGAATTATGGCATCTTTTGAATGGAAACTTCACTATATAAATTGAGTATTTAATTATCTAAACTTTTCTTACTAATAATAATCTTGAGTATTATTCATAGAAATTGGTGGTAATTTTTATGATTTATTTTAGGTAAAAGTTTTACAAGTTAATTTGGGTTAATTATGTATATAATTTTACTATAGTCATCACAAGATTTACGTAGATAAGGATTACATTTCCAAACTAACAGTACAAGAATTACATTTCCAAATTAATAAGACTTTAATTTATTTGGGGTGCTTTGAATAATTAGTACAAATTTATTTGTGATAGTATAAGGATGTCGATGCCACGCAAGTCTAAAAACCTCCGTTTGAGAAAAGACAAAATAAACTTATGAATGTATTTATATATTATATGGTTGTAGTGTGAGTTACTCACATATGTAAAGTTAGAATAATTCTTTTGTAATTAAATATAACTACTAGTCAACAGTTTCCTCTAAAAATCATTATGATAAATTTTAAATTTTGATGGAATTGAAATAGATTCAATGATAAGTATTATAATAACTTTTTTGTTTAAGGTTCTTAATATGTATATATTTTTAATATTGATAGAAATATTTTAATTTAATTTAATTCTTTAAATTGCATATACATATTAATGTTGGAGAGGTATTGTCTTTGAAAATAATAACTTACAAATCTTGAAAAGTGAGATAATATGATAGGGAGAATTTTAAAGTGAGAGGAAGAATTTCAAGAATTGAAGAAGCAAAGCATTTTTAGAAATTGAAATAAGATTTTTAATAGAAAATAGAGATTATGAAAAATGAATACCCAAATGATTTTTAATATTTTATTCAAAATTGAGTAACTATTAGGTACTTCTACTTTAAAAAATTAGATTTTTGTTTTTTTAATTTGATATACTTTTTTAATTTTAATTAATACTTATGATATTTTATTAACAATAATTTAATATTATACCATCCACCAAAATACAAAATCTCTCACACAAAAAAAAAAAAAAAAAAAAAAAAGGCTTTATACATAAAATTTCTTGATGAGATTTAAGTATCTAGTTACACAGAAATCCAGATATCTATAAAATTACTCAAATGTAACTAAACCGAAAAAAGAGGCAAAAACTAAGCGTGTCATCAAAAGGGAAATGGCTATATTTTTAGAAAAAAGTTGTTGGTATGTGCAATAATAGCAGAGGCAGAGGCGCAGAGGCAGAGGCATGCATCCAAATAAGTGAAGGAAACATACTCCAAATAACAAGAGGAGAAAGGAAGGAATTGAATCAGCAGTTGAAAGAGGAAACAACCACCCTCACCTCCTCTTCCAATGTGCATCTGCTACATGGTTTCGGACCCAAACAACACCGTCCAAAAAAAAAAAAAAATTTGTCTGTTCCACAGTTTCAAATTCAAACAAGAAATATTTGACAAATGCATTGAATGCATTGTAGCCTCTTGTCTGATTGCACTGTATTTTTGTGTGGACAAACAGACAATAATACTGTAGATGGAAGAAGGCAGCACATTCTAATTGTAGTAGTTTCGCCCATTCGTTTTAATTGCTGGTCCCTTGTGTCACATGATTTTCTGAGAACAATAGCCATACTTTCACCATTTGGGTTCCCGATGGAATGGATGTGTGTGTGGTTTCATAACATTATGTTCAGAGTCTTTACCAATCAAAACTAATCGAATTTCAATGCTTTAACTAATTCTGCAACACACCCAAATCAAGAGTAATTTAATCGTAGTAAGCAGCAATCATGCCAGATTACAGACTTCATGAGGAGGAGTATGAATCAGAATTTTTGGAGGTTGATCCCACTGCTCGTTATGGCCGGGTATGTAAACTATTCTAATGGATACACAGTTTTGCTGTGTGTGTGTGTGTGTGTGTATACATATATTACAGATCTGAGTTTGCATGTTTTCTGTGTGTGTGCAGTACAATGAGGTGCTTGGCAAGGGGGCTTCTAAGACTGTGTATGCTTACTTTAAAACCCAAAAAACTATTGTGTTATTAATCCAATCAAGATTTGGGTGTGGGCTTCTCTGTGTTGTTTATATTTTGTGGGGGTTGAATATGGAGACTTCATTGGCATTGGCATTGGCATTGACATTGGCATTGTTTGATGTATGATTGGCAGTTACAGAGCTTTTGATGAAATAGATGGAATTGAAGTGGCCTGGAACCAAGTGAAGGTAAAAGATGTGCTACAGGCTCCTGAGGATCTGGAGAGGCTCTATTCAGAGGTCCATCTTCTGAAGACTCTGAATCACAGGAACATCATCAAATTCTATTCTTCATGGGTGGATACAAAAAGCAGGAATATCAATTTTGTAACAGAGATGTTCACATCTGGGACTCTTAGACAGTAAGTTGTTTCACTTTGGATGAACTTGTTTTACCTTATTCAATGCCAATTTTATTATTTATTTTTTATTGTGTTTTGTTGGAATCCAGATTTAGGCAGAAGCACAAAAGGGTAGACATTAGGGCTGTCAAGAATTGATCTCGTCAGATCTTGAGAGGGCTTTTGTACTTGCACAACCATGACCCTCCCATTATACACAGAGATTTGAAGTGTGACAACATATTCATCAATGGAAACCAGGGAGAAGTAAAGATTGGAAACCTGGGTTTCGCTGCAATCCTCCGCAAATCTCATTCTGCTCACAGCATTATAGGTAATGTTATTATGGTCAGTTTCATCCATTCATTTTAGAGTACGACACCTGGGTTTAATCTTTTCATTAAGAACACAGATTTAAAGTATGAAGCTGTAAGTAGACATGTAGCAATCCTTTTGAACATTTCTTGCAGAATCCCTCGGTTTGGCGTTTTGGCTAAGAACCCATACCCATTAGTGCAAAGTTATTATAACCAATCTGATCTCTGAGACGTTTTTTTAACAGGGACCCCTGAATTCATGGCGCCAGAGCTGTATGACGAAGAATACAATGAATTGGTTGATATCTATGCATTTGGGATGTGTCTGTTGGAAATGCTCACCTTTGAGTATACTTATAGTGAATGCTCCAATCCAGCTCAAATCTACAAGAAAGTAACCTCTGTAAGTCTTCCATGGCCGAAATCTATATGAATACGTATGAATTTGTGGGATCTGCATTTGCTAAACAGTCTTTAGATAATTTCCATGTTTGCACAAGGATTTTGGGATTGAATTTTAGCTCTTCAATCAATTCCCAGGGAAGAAGTACAAAGTGAAGGATCCTGAAGTGAGACAGTTTGTGGAGAAATGTTTGGCCACTGTTTCCAAAAGGCTTCCCGAGGGAGCTCTTAATGGATCCATTTCTCCAGGAACACGGTGTACAATATTCCTTTGCAAGGTTAGATGCCCATAGAGATGATATGGGTGAACTGGGGTCTTTCTTGAGAGAGACACACAGTAATGCTTTTCTAAACGGTGATAACACAGAGCATGAGAAGTTGCAGATTGCACATCCAACCGGTGAGAATGGGATTGTCAGACACCATGAGACCAGAAAACTCAATAAAATTGTACCCTTGCCTGCATATTTTAAAGAGGATGATTTGTCTCCAGACATGGATTTTACTGTCAAGGGCAAGAAGAAGGATGATGAAACCATTTTCTTAAGGCTACGAATTGCGGACAAAGAAGGTAATTGTTTTTATATTGCAGCAGAATATAGTTTGCAGAATCTGAAGTGTAACCTTATCAATCCAGTAAATTGTAAGGCTATTCAAAGTCGTTCCTTCCATCAAACAATCACTAAGCCCTATTATTTTGATTCATGTTAATAATGCAAACCTCCTCTCATGTTTTGTAGGTCGTATTCGCAATATCTATTTTCCATTTGATGTGGAAGGAGATACAGCCATGAGTGTGGCCAGTGAAATGGTTGCTGAGCTTGATCTTGCTGATCAAGATGTTTCAAAAATTGCTGCCATGATTGATGAGGAAATTTTGGCTTTGGTACCCAATTGGAAAGCAGGGGTAGCCATAGATGATCATCAGCGATGCCCATACGATAACTATTGTAGCGCTAAAACAAGTGAAAATTGTTGCGGGAGTTGCAATGAAAATTGCTTTTCTACTATTTCTTCCGACAGTTCTTTGTTGGAATATCTGAGGTCTCACTATTTGGTTGACAATAAACCTGGAATGTTGCCTTGTTGCACTCAGGTTGAATTTGCAGCCATGCACGGCCGCTTTGAAGAAGTCACATTTCAAGTTGATGGAACAGGTTTTTCTTCATATGCAGCAGAAGAGATTCCCACAATATCCAGTGAATCATCAGATGTTCTTCATCGTGATGCACAAGACTGGGTTTCTGGCGAAGATCCAACTTCACCTGAATCTCGAGCATCACATGGTTCGGCACCTCCCAATTCTGATGAATCTCAATCTTGTCCAATGTCTTCCGATAATGTTCACAAAGAGGTTGTAGGTTCTAGAAGACCTGCAGGTCCCTTAGAAAAGACAGCATATGCAGAGGATCTAGATGAATCTTGGAGGCATGCATTGTGTCTTGTTATTGAATGTGGCTGTCTTAGTTCTGTCCACAGGCCTCAGTTTAGCCCACAATCCCCATCATCAGTTGATCCTTTATCAGATGAAGACGATGATTCTATCAGCAAAGAGCTGAGATTATTGGCAGTAGAACATCAGCAGGATTTAAAGGAACTACAGAGAAGACATGAACATGCCATCTTAGAAATTACAAATAGATGGAAAAATAGGAAAGCTCTGAGGTTATCCCCAAGTAGGAACAAAGTCAATGATGGAGTGAATATTCAGAACTATAAAATGAATATGTATGGCTGGCAAGAGCAATGTGAAAAAGACCATGCAATACAACATGGATCAGCCAGGGATAATGAATCTGGGGTTATAAAACAACATGACAATGGAAGAACAAGATGCAGCCCGATAGTAGCACATAAGGATTCAGAGGTCTGCTCTGACTGTTCAGTTCCCAGAAAAACTACATTGTGTTCTCCTACCCTGCTCATGCGTTTTCCTCCACCAATGCATTCTCCTCCTCCCAGGCCAAACAACAAAAAACCAGGACCCAATAAAAGGCTGATGAAAATGCATTCATTTAGTGATGTTGACAGTCAGCTATATATGAATTCTCTTTCTACAGAAATTGCTAAGTTGAAAAGTCACAAGACAAGTACAAAACGTAGAGTAGAGAAGCTCGAGAATGCAAAACATGGAGGTTCAAGACAGATACCATCAATACCTCGGTCATCTTCCAAGGATTACAGAGAAGGAAGAAGTAGACAGTAAACTTAATTTTCGAGAGTATTATATGTAACATAAATTCATTGCCCTTTGTTTAGATTCAACGTTGCAGTGAACACTAATTATTTGTATAGACTAGTATTGCCTTGTGGAAGAGGCAAACATTGATAGCAATGCCAGGAAAGGTTTTCCAGAAACTATTCCTTGACCTCAGCACCTGTGTGTTTCAGAATTTTGTCAGGAAAGATGGCAATTTGAAACAATATAGTAACCAAAGGAAAATATTTTTATCTGCTCCCAGTAGGATGCGATGCAATTGCCAATGGAAAATATTTGTCAATATGTACTCAAGAGTTCATCTCTACTCGGATGGTGCAACTCAGGGTGGATTTGTACATTCAATTTTGAGTAACACACTTCCTGGCTGGAGACAATTGAACTTCCTTCCAGATTTCCCAATCGACTGAGAATTTATAATTTTGTGGGCATTTAATTATATGGTTAGGAATTTAGATAAATGCCAACTGTGACTAAATATGGATTTACTTTAGTCGTGTTATAGTGATCTTTAGGATTTTTTTTTTTTGAAAAGACAATGATTAAATGGAGATTATCAATGCACTTCTAATCTTATTAAAACATGACAATCTATGACATCTCTGCTTCACACAAGCTACTCTTGATACAAGTATTTCAGTTTGGTGTACAAGCTACAATGGGTTTGGGTGGTTTTTGCAGATTTACATAGACACCTCTCTTGAAAAGGATTGATCTGCTCTCAATCTTTGTAACTAGATCAAGGGATTCTATAAAGTGAAAAGATCCTTTGTACAATGGGGTTATATATGTGTGTGTTTTTTGTATATTAAATTGAAATACTCGTATCAAGTGTCTCTGTATGTAATGTAAATCTTGGTTTGCTCTCAATCTTCGTAATTAGGTCAAAGGTTCTTTTATACAAGGTTCTCCATCCATCAAACATCCTATCCAGCTGGAACCTAAAAGAAATCTTTACCTTCACCTCTATAGATGACACTCATTTGTGAAACCTTTTTCTTTTATTTTAAAACACCTCTTTCTGTTCTTGGGATGGTCAGTGACAACATAGAAATCTCTTTGCCCCTATTTCACCCTTGTATGGGCATTGCTAAAGACAGAACTGCTTCTAGTTGAGAAAGATCCATGCGATTTTGTTAATGGGGGAGGTTAAGCTTATTCCTGAATTGAGTGCTTTCGAAAAACAGAAACATGAAGGTGGAAAAACTCTTGCAGTTGCAATCATTGTGCCTGGTCTGATTGATACGCAAATCCTATGTCGCATGTGTGTGTAAAGAACTTGAGACAGTCTAATGCAGCATTTTGTCATTAAATGTGACTATTGAATTACACTTTCAAAGGAAATACATATAGTTGAATAAGGAAATACATGTAGTTGGATATGGAAACAGGTGGCTGTTTCACACGAACAAAATTTGACACATATGAATCTTTTAATTCCTAGCAAGTGGTCTTGTTGGCAGCCAAATTGGTGTCTCTTTAGAAAATGGTAACTTAAAAGGTTCCTAAGATCTTCCCAAAATAGCCCTTTTGTGCTAATCTTTACGCACAAAAGAGGGCAAAATTCAAGCTGCCCACTACCATGGAACCCAAATTCTCTTAAGCAGCACTGACCTGACGATCCAAAAGCATTACCAACTGTATTACTCTATCAGAAAGACACGTAATGCCTTATATTTGATGAGCACTACCGGTTATGTGATGTAGTAATACCTAGCAAGGGACCTCACCCTTCATCGGTCTGTTACAGTCCATTTACATATTAGAGACCCTCTTTGAGGTTTGAGGGTTGTGGTAGCAATAAGCAGATGGCTTAGACAATGTCGGGTCACAGGGTCGAGTCGTATTAACTCCCCAATAAATATGGCATCATACATTGATCGTTCAAAACAAGGGACACTCCTTTAGCTCTAATGTGTGAGGAGGGCTAGGGAGGGCACCCTCCACTCTTCATGCAATTAATTTCCTTGTCATCAATGTTCCTTGAGCTTTAATGTCAAGGACCCTTTCATCCCAATACAATTCATTTCCTTGTTAACAATGTTCATTCAACTTTAATGTCGGGAACCCTTTGATCCCTTAAAAGGATGCAAACCCAAGCTACTAAAGGATGTCCTTTCAACTCTCCTTGCTTTCCCCAAAAAGAACATTTATTGGCATATTATAAGTTGTGTGGGAGGGGAAAAGGCAAGAAGAGTGGAACACATGCCCTGTTGCTAAGATATTGTCAACAATTGTAAGTTTCTAGTAACAAGCAGATCATAATTATTCAAAATTGTGATTTAAATAGAGATGAACATTGGCAGTGTTGAGAATGGTAGGCAAACCAGCATTTCAAGAGCTTCATAAGATGACTTCGAAATTGTTATTTATAAATTACAAATTCATGCACAAAGCCCTTATTGGAACAATTGGAACTAGGGCAATGGGAGATGTTTCTACAATTATGTGGCGAAGGACTTATTAAACCCATGGAGGCACACTTTAGCAATAGTACCATATGTTTGATCAAGCATGGGGTCAATGATCCTGAAGCAAGATGGAAAAGGTACTGCCAAACTATTTGTAAAGCAATGACCTCCATTAACACATAGGTTCTAGATTTGTTACTGGTTCATTGTGCATTAACAGTCAAATCAAAGTTGGTGCAAAGTTGACCATCCAGACTTTTCCTACATTCTTTGTGGGAGACATAATTTTCGGAATTGCAATTAGAACTTTTCAGTTGCAAGGTGAATTCTATTTCCTTTTATTGTGCCTCTCCAAGGCCATCTTCTAAGGGACTCTTGGATGATTAGCAATGTATGTTAAAAAATATATATGTAATTCAATTGTCTGTAACTATCATTTTGTATATACAATATTTTGAGATTTCATTCTTACAATTTATGAAGAAAACTAGAGGGAGATAAACTTGATATTGTTGTTTTGTTGAGTGAAATTCTTTTAAAAACCCTCACCTTCCTTTGCTTTGGAGTTCCAAAATGAGGGGTTTATATATGGGAGAGGAGGCACAAAAATTATATCACGATCTAGTTTATGACAAAGCCGTGCTGCTATTTTTCGTTACATGTGTTATTTTTAAGGAAATATATATTTTGAATTGATTTAATACAATGGTTTTTGATATAAAGAATTTCAAAAGGGTACCAATAATTGTGCTTCATATGTGTCACAATGTGTTTGGCTTTTAAAAATTATCATTGAATAGAAGTTGAACTATTGACACATTTATAAACAAGTTATAGAGAAATCAAATGTATATGTTTTGATATGTGCACCCTTATAAGATCATTTCCTTTGCATATATGATCAAATTATGGAAAAATCAAGTGTACATGTTTTGGTATTGCACCTTACACGGTCCTTTCCCCTACATTATTGTATTCCCTTAAATTTTGCTCAAAACTCATGTAAATGTTTTTCTCCTTAATTTTTTTGGAATGAAACTCAAATGCAAAATGAACAAATTCTTATTGAAGTAAAACATGCAAAAACATTAGCTTGAGATATTTTTTTGAGGTCATTAAATGACCCTTGAAAAGTTATCAACAAGATAGTAAATGTCTCTTGTCCACTATGCAACCACCACGTTGAGCCCCATTTAATAAATTACGTGGAGTAAGCTCGGGCTCTTCAAATTTAATTTATATGGATTTTTGGTTCAAAATCACAATTTTTTTTTTTGTTACACTTAAAAGAAAAAACATTTATTATCTCGCTTCAATTTATACATATAGGCTAAAGATTCGATTTTTTTATAGAAGTGCAAATAAACTTAATGGTAAAAACTGTGCAATATTTAACCTTAAATTTTATTTTAACTTTGAAGAAGGTAATCATGTTAAAGAAATATAGAGTAATATGATTCAGTTGGAATTAAACTAAGAAAATGTTACTAATTTAGAAGATATATAGATCAAATAAATGTCAATCATCAAGTGGGTTATAATTTAATCGTGACATTATGCTGTAAAAAATGTTGCTTAGCCATCCGCTAAAGTATAAATTCGAGAGATAAAATAAAAATGTTTTTGTGAAAGTTTGATAAACTCTGTAAAATATTTTATGGAACATGTTAGCATATGCAAAGAGAAGAAAGAATTAGAGAAGGCAAACTGCACTGCTCAAATGATACAGGCAGGGTGAATTTATTATAGGAAGATGTAGTTACATTTGGTTGTTTGGTTACAACCTCTTCAACTGCCTAGAACCACATTACATTCTATATAATGCTCTATAGCTCTATATTTTAACACCACCTCTTAATGACTAAACCGGAAACAATACCAAGTTCATCCCAAAATTTTACAAATTTCTTAAAGCCCATATGTTTAGTCATTACATCTACAAACTGTGTCATAGGTTGGACTTCAAAATCAGCAATCCATGACTGTGTTGCGGTTTTCGAATGAAGAAGAACCGCAAAACAAAAATATGGTCCCATGAACAAAGGATACGGCAAGTGGTCCATTGGTTCTTTGTTACGTGATTCATTGACCAGTGATGAATCACCAATGGTTAAGAGTGTCACCCCATCTCCAGTGTTGAAATCATAACCTTGGAGAAGTGGATTGAAAAATTTGTTCCAAGCTTATGTAGCCTATTGGAGTCTGTACAGAGACTCGGTTATCCTGCAATCAAATTCACCTCGATCATGTCCTTACAACACCATGTAGTGCTCATCCAACTTTCTCAATAAGAGAAATGTGACCATCTGTGCAATAGGAGTTAGAACCAACTCCGCAATAGTAGGAGAAATAACCATCTCCGTCTCAGTAGTGGTCTCCGTCTCAATAGTGGTAGGAGTGAGAATCAACTCCTCATCTATTTTCTCATCTATCCCCCTCTATTGGGAAAGATCATTCACAACACAATGAGCAAACTGTTCATGCTCTATTGTCCTTCAAGCAAGGACCTTTGAGTGAGTCGTTGGGCATGCCATCTCACCATGCACCATTAGTGCATTTGGAATAGTGGAGTCTCCGTCCACAACAAATTGTTCTTCGAAATGAGGAAATCCATCCTCCCATACATTTGGTATAGTGGATACTCCCTCCACAATAGGTGCATGTAGGTTGACTATATCCAAGTCAACAGATTTGTAAGAAATGGCTTCCTCCCAAGGTATTACAACCTCCTACTCATCCTGAATGGTGGAATTGTCCTCCACACGTGCATTCATGTTTATCGCAGCCAGATCAACAAGCCGATCATCGACCACCTTCCTCAATATCAAGGGCAATTATTCGTCTCTATTTCACATCAGAGACAACACACTTCTTTTCACATAAATCCACAGAAATATTGGGATTTTCAGTCAATTGACGAATAGATAGAAGATTCTTTTGTAAAGAAGGTACATATCTAACATTCCGTACCAACAATTTATGAGCATTATTCAATACAATGCATATATCTCCTATCCCTTCTACTGCAAGTGATTCTCCATCAGCTGAGCACTACTTATTCAAAACAAATATTTGCAATAAATGAAACATACCAGTCCCTACGACATGAAAAGTGTGCGACGCACTTTTGAGTCAATGATCCAAAGAATGGTACTACTGCACATGCAAGCATGATGTCGTAAGACAATAAAGAGCTTGCCCGTCATCCGAATCTCGCTTCTTCCGCCACATGTTCATCATCACATGGCTTTTTGTTCTGCTGCAAAAGATCATACTTCCGCTTCCGGCAATCCTTCTTGAGGTGCCCAACCTTGTGACAGTAATAACATGTGACCTGATACCGAGTGGAAGACTCACCAGATTAGTGTTTCCACTTTCCCTTTGACTGAGTGACAAGAGCACTCTCTAAATGATCACAATTAGATTATGCTTGAAGTTGTCTTCGCTCCTTTTGCAACATGTAAGAACTCACCTTGTCAAACGTGAGTGTTTGACTTTCAACCATTAAATGGAGTGCCTCCACAAATGACTCAAACGAAGAAGGTAAGCTATTCAAAACCAGAGCCACCATATCATCGTCGTCCACCTTTTTGTTGATGGAAGATAATTGGTCTCGAAGGTCTTTCATCCGAAGTATGTGCTCAAACAACAATCCACCTTGTAACTTTACGGAAAAGAGCATATTCTTCAGGTATAAAACCCGACTCTTTTCTGACGTCTAATATTTATCCTTCAGACTGGTCCACAACGTGCTTGCCACAATGGCATTCCGCACTTCCGATATCATATCATCTCGACACCGACAACTTGAGAAGCAATAACACTTCCTTATGACATTTGTCATAATCCACAAAGTTAGTCGTTGGTCGACTTTCACTACTCGTGATTATTTTATCACAATCACGAAACTCCGCAAGCATTAAAATCTTATGACTCCATACATTAAAATTAGTGCCCGTTAATTTTTGTGTCTCGACAAAGTGTGAAATATTTTCCATTTTATTATTCCAAAGTAATGGTAATAATAAAATAATAGTTTGCCCACACTTAATAAAATAATACTTATTCCAGCAAGTAATATTAAAATTAATTACTCCAACGCATATAGTATGAATACCTTTGTTGAAAAATAATATTATTTCAGGGTATTAATTCACCAACCTTTCAAAAAGCATAGAAAACAATTATGCCTTTGTCATGACTCTGCCTGCCACGACTTTGCCTGCAACCAAGATGATTTTCAAGGCACACGACTTCACGTTTTCCTCTCGTTTGCCCACACAACTCAGGCTACAAGATTTGCGACTACCCTCCAGGCTCACAACCACAAACTTGCACCATTTTTGGTTGTTTTGCTCAACGTATTTCCTTCAAACTGGATTTGCGATTGGGTTTATTCCACAAACCACGACTTTTGCCTTCGAACTGCTCACACGATGGTGCCCACAGAGTTCTCAAGATTTGCGATTGGTTATTCCTGGTTCTTCACACGACTTCTGCCCACGACTGTTATTTTCTGCCACCGTTTACTGTGGATTTTCTTTGCAACGTATTTGCTTTTGATGTCTTTCTCTTCCACTGGACGTGTGCCCTCGTTTTTCTTTGCTTTGCCCCTCGCGTCTGGTATTTTTCTCCAAATACCCCACGATTTGCCAAATTCGTGCCCTGTTAGGGCTTCCTCGAATTTTATGTTCGTGCCTCTTGAAGGCTTCCTCGAACTACAACCTTGGATGCTCTGATACCAATGTTAGCATATGCACAGAGAAGAAAGAATTCGACAAGGCAAACTGCGCTGCTCAAATGAAACAAGCAAGGTGAATTTATTAGAGGAAGAGGTAGTTAAATTTAGTTATATTTGGTTGTTTGGTTATCTTCAACTGCCTAGAACCGCATTACATTCTATATAACGCTCTGTAGCTCCATATTTTAACAGAACATAAAATGAAATAAGACTTTTTTTTTTCAAGAAACTAGCTGTATACTTTGTTCCATAAAAATAGAAACCTTAATAGTAAGAGTGTAATCAGATTTCTATTTAATAGGGCCTTGTGGTCGCCATTTCTTATGGGTTTATGGCATTGGGTACAAAGAATATTTTAGGTACTTTCGTATAATAAGTAATGAATGCAGATTTATTTATTTTTGGATGGTCCCCACAAAATTACCATCTTATCTAAACCATGTCCACGAAATGGCATAGTGAGTGGCACCCACTTCAATAGCAGTGACATAATTAAATGGTAAATATCCAATGGGGTAAGCCTTTTATAAATATGCAGCTCAAAAAGTTCTCTTAAATAAAATACAACGATAAGGAAAAGTGTAAAATTAGTTTATATTCATGCTCGATTTGATGACCTTATATATTAATATTAACATTGTTTCTGCTATTTTTGGCATGTTTTTCCAAATGAAATGGTGTGCTTGGTGAATTGTTTCACATGGGAATATCTCCGTCCAATAGTTTTATGAAATTGAATTGAAGAGGCCATAATAGAATATTGTCCTCCTTGAATGAATTGCTTTTGAAACTACTAGTAATACGAGGTTGTATATTTGAAAATACTTTTTCTTTTGCGACTCTTCTTCATGAATAGGTAGATTCTTCAATACAATTGGGTATTCAACAACTTCTACGATATTTATGTTTGTATCTTAACTACAACTTTCAATTTTGATATCATTCTCTTCATTATAGCTCAGTAATACGTTGTAGAAAATATGTTTATTAATCTTTGGTCTAAAGAAAAAAATTAAAGATAATTTTAACATTTAATTTTAAAGATAATTTTAGCACTTAAATGTTTATATCTGTCAACGCTATGAAAAGCAAGCATACAAGGCCAATCAAATGTTCTCTCTAATTTCAACCTTAAAATCAAGATGGCTACCCAAAAAAACAATATTCAAAATTAGATATTTAAAAAAAGCATGTGCAATGAACCAACTCAACTAATACAACATTTTCGTAACTCCGTTACATATACTGATACATTTGCAACAGTAACAAGCAATCTGGCGCACGAAATATTATCACGAAAAATGATAGCAACAATAAAGCGCATCATAAAGGCTTGTACATTCTGCATGAGCACTACTGAATAGACAATAAAGGCCATAGAAGATCGTGGCCAACAAGTGATAGGAAATCATTTCAATGGCCATACACCCAATGCAGCTCAGCATTAGACCTTTGTCTCCTCTATACTGTCCCCATTTTCATTTCTTCAAGAAATAACATTCTTTTGAATGAAAAGGGAAATACAGAAATATAGAGTATATGCTTTCTATGAGGCCATTGAGTTATAGCTACATATCATTATGCATACAGCTACATAAACATGGTACATAATAACATGCAATATTTCAGAATTATATAGAACTCTCTATTCTACAACTCGTCTGTTTTCCCATCCAAGTAGTTAAATTCTAGTATAAAAGTAATATATTATGGCCTAAAAACAGCTGTACAGAGAGATTAACCACTCATAAGGGCCGTAATAGTGGGTAATCTTGCAATAACTCGTTTTCCATTAGAGTATCATACTCATTTTGGGGTGTCCATAGAACTTCCACAGCCTGTATTAAGCATACAAATAAGCAAGACTAAAAACATCAGTACATCAACAAATGAAGATTACAGATCAATAATTGGTAAAACCCACTTCAGACTTCAGATATGCAACAAAAGACGACAAAAACACGTTTCTAATGTATAATTAGAAAACAATGTATATAAAATCATTACCAATGTTTGGCGTGATGGGATGGAACCCAATTTCTTCAAAGCCTCCTTGAGATCTATACTACTATTGATGGTCGGTAACTTGTGCTCACCTTCCGCAGCAACAAGGATAGTGACCTACAATGTGAAGTCCAAACATAGATTCTTTCACTGAACAGATAAATTAGTGGTTGAAGATAAAAATCTCAGAACATATTCTCAGCATACTGAACATATAAAGAAATGCACGGGTTGCAAGCACAGAAATCTTGAAATATTAATCCAAATTCAAGCTGCCATAAAGCAAGGCAGGCAAGCAATATTTGAAAGGGGAAATACAACCAATGATACTTATTTATGCTTTGAGAGATGCCGCAAAGGTTCCTGAGAGCTAAGATTGCATGAACAAAAGAAAAATAAAACTTAGCATTTTCCCAAATAAACTCTTTTTAGCTAAATTAAGGTATTGCATTTGTTGATAGCATTTTCTACAAGGAAACGCAAGGAAACTGGAAGTGTAAGTATAGAGCCAGAAGAGGCGTTCAAAGAGAAAACCTATGTATAAATTAATATGGGCAATTGTTTCTGAATGTTATATATGATAACTCTCTACATTAAGCATGAATCTAAATCCAGACAGACAAGGTGACGATCCCCAAGACAATCTTGTCCAGAAATAATTACAGCTTTGTGATGTAAAAACTGATGCCAGAAATAAATATAACAATAAAAAAGTTAAACTTTGACGAATGAGATTAAAGCTAAGTTACCAAGATAAGGGTAGCTGTATGAGGAAAGCCAATTTTCTAGGAATCCAGGTTAGTAAACAGCGTGTCTGTAAAATCGAATATATATATATATATAAACAGAAGTAAACATAATATCCAGATTCTGTGCAGAAAAGGTCCAAATTCAAACACAAAAATAATAGCACATAATCTCCACAGGTTTATAAATTATGATTTATATGTTCAAAATACATCACACTATCATAGTCAAGAACTAGTCAAACAAATCATCATATTGCTCTATAGGAGAGATTGCTTAAGTCTCCACTTGAAACTTCAACCTTACAGACTGCATCACTCGCCTTGTTACAATGAAAGATTGCAATGAGTGAGAGAGAAATGAGTGGGCACTAGTGACTTAGATGCACTGGCAGTAGAGAACATATAGGTAGTTGTCAACACGGTACTAAGCCTTCACGTAGTTGAGGTAGAATTGTAAGGGATGAAATCAGAATGTTAAGATTTTATTCTTTTTGTAATGTGATATTTTCAGGGTTTTGTGGGGAAAGGGTTACGTTGGTAAGGCGGTTAGGTGTGGATAAGTTCAGGGTTGGTTAGGATTTTTATTTTTGGTGTTATTTTGAAGTTTGAACTTTGACCCATGTGGGCAGATATGTCCTAGAAACAGCCAAGAAATGCACGTTAAGTTTCTAGGAACAATCACCATTTCAAAAGTTTCCAAAACAAGAACCCCTAAAAATTAGGACCCAGATCAGAATCCAAAACGATTTCGTACTGAAATGGGAGGGGTTCCTGGAGTTTCCTGTAACATATGATTAAAGTAATAAAATGCTAGATCGTGTGTAGAGGTGCAAAGATAAGACAACTTCCTAGCTCTTGTTGCCACAAAAATGCTAATATGTTTGAACACAATTTGATCTTCTCTTAATGTATTTTGCATCAAGAGTTCTAACGCATCACCATGAACATTTTCTAGGCTTGATACACACTACCAAAATATAGTACATCAATATCCATGCCTGTTATTTTACAAAGTGGCCATAACCATCTCTAAGTTTGCTGATGCATGTAATCGTAATCTAGCTCAAACCATTGTTAAATTTCTATATATGTCTATCATTGTTAACACCTCTTATACAAGAGGCACAAGATAACAACAAACCTATAGAAAAGAAGCAAAATTGAACTTGCTCTGAAATATTACAGCCCTAGAATAGCTAACATAATAAATTAATAATGAAAATACCGATTAGAAGATATTATGAATAATGATGCCTTCGTTACCTAAATCTCAAAGATGGGGGATGTGAGGATAGGGTTTCTAGAATGGCAAAAACATTTCCTAGATTTTGGAGACGGCAGGGGGCAGCTATAAAATTAATGCATAAAAATTAATATTTAAGTATTCTAGCTTTAACAAATGAAATTTAGGGTTGTAACTTTATCTAAAGTGTTTTAGGGTACTTAAGTTATGTGACAAAATCTCCATGTAATAATTTGGGAGAAGATAAATAATTAAAGACCCTTGTTAAAAATGAATGTTATAAAGTTGACCCTTATTAAAAGGAGCACAATGTTACGATCCTTATTAAGGGAGTGCAATGTAATGACCTTGTTAAAAGGGAGTGAAATATTTAATAGACCCAATTAAATGGGAGTATAATGAACAATTAGTAATTCATTATGAATGGGTGTGTTGGAAACCAACTACCCGGTGACTCATAAAAGGTTGAACAATGATTTGTGGAGGACATCAAGGACAACAGTAAGAAAACTCTTGTAATACATAATTTACAGACATCTTGCATGTGGAAAGGTGAAGGCGGGTAGTGGGCTTTTGGAGAGGGGCATCTCATGTGTCCTAACCAGGGGTACAAAGTACAATCTCATATGGTTCTTGGCCAGGGTAAGGTATGATTTATATGATATTTCTCCTCCATAGATAAGCAACCATAGCCCAAGGTGTCTGAGCATGTATACATAAGAGAAAGACAGAGTTTGATTGATCCATAACAAAAGATATGTATTTCACTCTTATAATTGACTGTAATTGATCTCTGCAATTCGCATGATCTCCATATTAATACAATAACATGTTTAATTAATTGTCTCACTGTTATTTGTGTTTAAAACTTTTAAATCATGATTATAATATATACTTATATAAATAAAAATATAATGGAAAACACTATGCTCAAATTATACACTTCGTTAATTGTTCTCTCGTGAAATAACACTGTAATTGGATCTATGGATACACTATTAAAAGGGTCAGGCACTCTGTGTGCTTAGTGTTGTTAAAAATTAGAATGTACAGCCGTTTTAACTGGCTCACACATCGACCTGTAAAAGACAGAGTTTGATTGATCCATAACAAAAGATATGTATTTCACTCTTATAATTGACTGTAATTGATCTCTGCAATTCGCATGATCTCCATATTAATACAATTACATGTTTAATTAATTGTCTCACTGTTATTTGTGTTTAAAACTTTTAAATCATGATTATAATATATACTTATATAAATAAAAATATAACGGAAAACACTATGCTCAAATTATACACTTCGTTAATTGTTCTCTCGTGAAATAACACTGTAATTGGATCTATGGATACACTATTAAAAGGGTCAGGCACTCTGTGTGCTTAGTGTTGTTAAAAATTAGAATGTACAGCCGTTTTAACTGGCTCACACATCGACCTGTAAACTACCACACACACACACACATATTTCTCATTTCTAAGGAGAAAATAAACAACCAACTCCTAATGGTCCACTTGTCATTTCAGGTGTCTCGCATCCCATGAAATGTGAAACCAAGATAACCCGAGTTTTAGGGATCACGCCACGTGGCAGAATCCCGGTTCTCATGTACGGGAGCATACTAGAATAATCGTCAGTCTTCCCAATAGTTGAGTTCACATAATCACTGCCACTTGTCATTATTCCATTCCTCGCCGTACCACATCTCAAGTTCCCAAAATGCTAACAAGTGTCAACAATTTGGATTATCTTGTTCTCAAAAGTCGCCTCAATGACACGAGCTCACATTTGTTTTCCCAACAACCGAGCACACGACATTGGGCCACATGTTTGCACCTTATACCCCATCGATTGTGCCTACAAAATTGTGCCATGTATAATCCTCTTATATTCCGAGCCCACAACCCAATAACATGGGATTATGCCATGTGTCCAAATCTTATGCAAATTTCGGACACACTATGAGCCTCCAAACCATTTTTTATCAAGCGGCCCGAAATCATACCATGTCAACTTGGCAATTTACATTTAAAATTATATATACATATATACAGCTTGTCAAGTCCTACAACCCCGTCTCTCCACCTCCCTATACAAAGTTACGTTTTAACTTATAAAGGTTATATGTTCGTGAATCCTAACCAATGTGGAACTAAAACTATAAACAACTATAAATCTTATCCACCCAAGTCCTTGCTAATCTTAATTCAGGATTATTGTGTTATTTGAGATTGGGGGAAAAGCGGCGTTACAATTTGGTATCGATGCAGTCCTTCCTAAACCTATGAGTATCCCCTTTCTCGAAGCAGTTGGTTGAAGACCCTTAGCCCATTCTTTGTTTCTCGACGGCTAAGGGGTGATAAAAAGGGAAACTAAGTCATAATAAATTAATTATAAAGTGCAATATAAAATATTATTATAAGCACTTAAGTTAATTTATTAATGACAAAATAGAAAAAGAAAAAAAAGTAACTTTATGATTTTTATTTTCCCCTAAGGAAAAATGCGACCCATGTGGAGAAGGGAAAAAGGCAAAGGAAAATATTAAATGCGGGAAAAGAGATCTGATTGGTTGTGTTGGGTGGCAAAAAGGCCAAAATAAACTATAAAGGCAAGTCGCCATGGAAGGGAAGGACATCTTTTTGCATCTGATCATTTTCTAAAATTTGGTACAAGCTTGCATGCTTTCAATTCAACTCCAAAGGACAAAAACCCTTTGAAGTTTTGCTTAAGAGGATGAAAACCCTCCTTAAGCTTAGAAAGAAGAACAAAAACTCTTCTTTCTTTTGAGAGGAAGCCCTACTCAGGGGTTTCTACTGATTTCAAGGTTCTACTTCAGAATTCCAGTGGTATTTGAGGAGAAAAGTGCAGATCTACTTTGTTTCCAGCGAGGGTTTGAAGGAGGATAATTGTTGTTGAGTTCTACCTTCATTTTCTAGCATTCCTATAGTGGAGCGACCCACATTGTATGCAGTTCTGAGTGATCTAGGGCACGCTGAAATCAGATTTGAGTTGCTGTTCAATAATCTGATTTTTAAGAGCCAAAATCAGCTGGTTGGTGTAATTTTTGGGCTTGGGAAACCCTGTTTTCAGTCTTGTCTGAGAACTGTTCATCTGCAGATTTTTATAAATAAATTCCAGCCTTCAATTGCTCCACATCTGGTATTTTTATAGTGTTCTTGCATAATTAAAATTAGTTGATCAATTTTGGTGAAGAACACAGTGATTTTACTTCAGTTTTGAATGTTTTCAACCTCCTATGCAAGTTGCACTTTCTAGAAATAATTCAGATCTGCAGTATATTATAATTTTTGTGTGCTCTACTTTGCTATTTACAAGCTGATTTGAATCAGATTTACTGCTGTCCCGTTTGGGGGCAAGATTTGTCCATTTGGGGACAAGACAGGTATCAGAGCCTGCTTCCTAAACCCATGAGTAGAATTGGGTTCATTGAATAAGGAGTATTCTGAAATCTGTCAAATAGTTACCAGCATCCATGTTTGGAAAAGATATACAAAAGTAGTAAAGCAATATAAAATATTTCATTAAGAGTAAAATGGCAAGATCAATTTTCTATGAAAAGATGGACTTGCCAGAATGTACTCTTAGTATGAAAAATTTGGAAGGGGAATCAAAACCTCAAAGGGGGAAGTTCTAAACCCTTCTCAAAGAATTTGAAGGTATTCTATAGACTGCAAATATTAACAATTATAGTTCAGTTATCACGTTAATATACAAACTATAGGCACGGATATGCAAAGTCATGAACAATTTCCATACTAAAGTTCATATGACTATTAGGAAGAATCATGAAACTAGCGTTTATATGACTGAAGAAGAAGTCAGGATCAAATACAACTAGCATAGCGCTTATAGTCACTCAGGTTAACTCTTCAAGATTACTGAGGTCAAACACCTACTTCCCACAAGATTTGAACAATTCCATTATGCCAATAACAATCTAGATAGTTCAAAAGAAATTTCCACACAATTGCATTTCCAAAGTTAGGGAAACTTGGGGAAGGATGTTATAGTCCCCATTAGTCTTCATTACTGGAGTAAAACAATATTTATCTAGGATTTTGACTATGTTCTATTGAAACTCCTTTTTTATGTTCTTAAGAATCAATATCTAAGAAAACAACACCCAAAATAGGTTGAGGTTAAGGGTGGGGTGTCTAAGGCATTTTTTTCACCTCTGAAATAATTTATTAATCACATGATATCTTAACTTAGGTTCAAAAGATTTTAATATTAAACTATGGTTTAATAGAAAATATGTGAATATGAAATATTTGAGTGGATGACTCAATGTATGAAATGAATAAAAAACAAGAATTTATGTAAAGAGAACCAAGGAAGGAAGGTCTCAGTAACACTCTGCATAGCAATGAGATGGGTCCACATAGTGGATCCAATAGTAGGCACAGAGTGCACCCTTCAATGTCCTAACCAGGTGTAATGTCCCCTTTTTCCAAGCTAATCACTATGGAAGACCTTATCCCATCCTTCCTCGTGGGACTAAGGATTTGGAGCTAGAGGAAAGTTGTCTGAAGATATTTGGATTAGTTTTAGGAAATATTGCACTATTTTATATTGTATTCCTATTGGATGCCTAACACTCCAATAGATGAAATAAATTACTTAGTTAATTAGTTGTTGGTGAGCATATATGCTCAAATTAGAAATAGACTTTAATATTATAAGGTTGGCCATAAGTTATGATGTAGCACCCCTTATGTTATAAAAGGAGGATGCTTGGCCATTATTATGTTATGTTGAATCTTATTATTGGTAAACGTTGTACCTTTTTTATCTCTCTCATCAAGGACGAAAACCCTTGTTTGAGATCCCTTCAAGGACGAAAACCCTTGATGGTGGAACTTGCCTTGGGGACGAAAACCCTCAAGGAAGGATATTTGGTATAATTGAATATCTTAAGGTATTTGGAGCTGATATATTTTTATCTAGCCCTAGGCGACTTGCATCATGAGCAATTTGGAGGTGTTTTGATGGATGTATGGTTTGATTCTTACATGCTATGTTGCCGAGGATACGGATACGGGTAAGGGTACGATACGCGCATATGTCAATTTTAAAAACCCTTGAGTACGACACGTCTTGGATACGTCCATAGATATATATTAAAAATTTAAATATATATATATATATTTTATACACTCATTTTTAGTCCATAAAAAACTGAAATAGTAATACAAAACTTGAATCGATGTTCAAAACATTCAATATACTTAAGACTTTACATTTTCATTGATCATGTGGCTGCCATACATATGATATATGAATATCATGTCAACATGAATACAAACAAAACTTGAAAAATATATTAGGATCAATGTTCAAATTTTCAAAACATACAATATACTTAAGATTTTACATTTCATTGATCATATGGCTGCCATACATTTCATTGATTTTAGCTTTTTGAAGTGTTTACGGTTTAATATTTTATTCATTTAAATGTTAGGGTTCGTTTTTTTGCATTTACTAAGTCAAAAATAAAATAAAAAATGTTTTAATGCCTTAAAAGGCATATTTAAACTTGGGTTTGCCGCAGTACGTTCGGTGTTCTCCGCGAGTGCGTCGGGTTCTTCCTGTGTACACATCCGGACGCACCGTGACGTGCCCAGAAGAACCCGACGCACCCATCACGTATCCGTACTGCACTCGATGTATCCGCATCGAATATGTATCAAGCAGGTACAGGGGGTCAGGGGACGAACCCCGGCAACAGAGCTTGCATGGATGGACTTGTACTAATTTCTAAAGGTGAAAACAATCATTTATTTGCATATTAAGCCAATAATTCAGCTTTTCCAAATGGGTCGAATTGCTTAGGAGTGGGGTTTGCATTGATTCAATGGGTTTCTCCATGTTTGGTTTGCATCATTCGATTCCTCATATTTTATAAGGCTGAAATATACATTTTTAAGATTTTAGAAGTTGTCTAAGAGGTATTTCTAGCCCTTGGTTGTGGTTGCATTGTTGTTGTCATTAAATTAATTGCAGTTGGGTGTAATCACTTATTTTATCCATTTCTTTGATGTGAATTGGATTAATAAACGTTGTCGTGATTGGATTAATTATTTAGAAGCATATTCAACGGTTAATACATAGTTGTATGATGAGTTGAAGTCCCTTTACAGTTCGCTACTAGGATTTCCTGATATTTTTACGTCTGCTGTTATAAAAATCAGATTACTGTCAAGTGGGATTGGTGTTGTTTCCTATTTTTCAGTTTCAGCCCTAAAAAGGGACATTACAATGGTATCAAAGCTTTAGTCTTCCCAACCTAAGGGTTTCATGCAAGGTGAAGAGAAGATGGATAGAATGATGAAAATGCAAGAAAGACTAGCGGACACCTTGGACTCTCTTGCCCTCACTATGCAAAATCTACATAAGGGAAGGACATTCAAGGAGGAAAGGGCTTCTTGCACAATACATGATAGCCGGAGGGAGAGGTCATTCTCATCAAGACCCTCTAGACCTACCTTCATTGCTAAGGAGGAAATCACAACCAAGGAAGAACCTAGGGTTTCAAAGGTTAATAATGTTGCAGCTAGCTTTGAAGAGTATCAAGCCCTTCCGGAAGTTATTCGTGATGCCCTACCATTTTCTAAGTTTGTAGGATGGAGGAAAGATAGAGTGGGCATTGGAACTTGGTCCAAGCCCTGAGCCATGCACAAGGGTCTTGGGAAGGATATCCCAACCCTAGAGGAGAAGAGCCCCATCTTGTTGGCAAAACAAGAAGAGGCTATGAAGTTTGATGAGGATGAAGTCATGGTGAAGTTTGAAGATACAACTTCCCTCTATAGCAACCCTTCCAAGGTAACAAAAGAGGAAGATATCCACCATGCTAAGGAGGAAGAACCATCGCAACAACTATTTATGGTGATGGATTAGCCTTTAGTAGCCCTAGAAGCACCCACCGCCATCGTCAAAGGTGATCCCTTGACTGATTTTCCTTACAGCCCTATAAAACACGAGATGATGGAGAAATTGCTAAGCAAGAACCAAGCAAAATGGAAGGTAAAGAACTTTTGATTGTTAATGATATTCCCTTGATTTCTAATGGTTGCATGTGGCAAAATACTAAGGGAACTTGGGAGCATGAGAAAAAGGATGAAGGGAAGCATGAGGAGCAAGATGAAGTGAATGTTGGAGATAGCCCAAGCAATTCTCATATGACAATAGGAGTTAAGCATATTGGGGATGGCCAAAGGTATGGAGGTGTTTCAAAATCATTGTTTTCTTCTACACCAATTCAGTTTTGTTGTCTTGAGCCATTTGACGAAAAGAATAACAATATGTCATGGTTGAGGCTCCATTGTAAACCATGGCAAGGGGCAGTACAATCCAAGTGAAGTTGTTATGAGATACACCCATGGAAAAAGGGCATTTTTGGGTGCCCATGACCACCTTTAACCCACTGTAGTTTTCAGATCAGCAACCAACGGTAAGACCTCTGATATTTTGTTTGAGCATGACAAATTAACCCAGCTGAAGTTATTCTTGTTTGTGGGGTACATTGTACTCAATTTTTGGAAAAACACTCATTCTCAAATATCAAGGTGAAGGACTGAATTTCCGGGTTGGAATCAAAAAATCAGATTTCATGGCACAATGATTAACAGGAGCACGGTGGCAAGGAAAGATGAGAATCATGGTCCCATACATACAGCTAAGCTTTGAGAGGGCCCTGATTTAATTTATTTATCAGTTGATCATTAACTTTTCAACTCCTTTTTGCTCTATGGGCTGTTGTAGATAAAAATTCAGCAGTGTTTTGGATAGTTGCTGGGGCAACCCTCTTTGAGGATATATATCCAGCACTTTGGAGGATGATTTCAATCACTATTAGCTTCTCTTTGGAGAAGGAAATGCATCATTACAGCAGAAATTGGTGTGGCAAGCGAAGGATTGTTGGGTGTTTGGATCTTGTGAATACAAAATGCATTTGTCACCCATGTGTGAAGATACTAATCACATTCATACGCAGTTGTATTTTGGATTGTATGGGCACCTACTAACCAATCAAAGGAGAAGAGAAGGCTAAGGCATCTAAGAGAGGATTGATCCACTTTGAACTATGGAGAACATGCAGGGCTAATAAGAGTCTCCATTTTTATAACATGTTTGCTCCATGTGCAGATTTGAAAATTAAATGAAAATTGCAGCTAAAGACACCCTTTATTTCTAGAGTGAAGAACGATGGTTCTTGCAAGGCATGTTCTTGCAAAAGCTTCTCCACTTGACTGGTGCCGCATCTAGATTGCTCGCTGGATCAAATTGAAGCACGAAAGCGTACAATTGCTTGAGGGCAAGCACTTTTGGGAAGGGAGGGCTGGAATGTCCCCTTATTCCAAGCTAATCACTACGAAGACCTTATCCCATCCTTCCTCGTGGGACTAAGGATTTGGAGCTAGAGGAAATGTAATGTCCCCTTTTTCGATATGAGAGCCTAATTATGGACTTCTTGTCATTCCCTTTTCGTGGCAACGAAGTTGGTTGAGATAGGAAAGGAATTGGGTTCTCATTGCATCTTTCTTTTCTAATTTTTAATGTTTCTTTTTAGTGTTTTCTTCATTTTAGCAGGTCGGTTGGCTTGGAGGATTTTAAAGGCCAAATAAAAGATTAAATAAGCCCAAAAGGAGGTCGGCCTTGCCTAATTGGCCTTTGGCACCAAGGTTGGGGTATTTAAGGAGTGTTATGGCTTCATTTGCACGCATCTATTTTGGAAAATTTTATCTACACTTGTTCTTTGGGCTGATTGCTCTTAGTTCATTCCACTTTTGGGTGAAAATCCAATTGTGTGGCTCTTTCCAAGAAGGACGAAAACCTTCTTGTGGCTGGTTGGAGGACAGAAACCCTCCATCCTTGGTTGAAGTGAAGACATATTGAAGACCATTTTGCAGATTTGGGCATTGAAGGATAAAGGAAGTCATCTACATTCATTTTCATGCATTGATAAGCCTCTCCTAGTTGGAGCGACTTGTATTAGGGTGTGATTTAGTGTCTTCTAGGGCACAAAATTCAGTTTTTCTTTCATAATCAGATTTGGCATAATTTATAAGGTTGGAATCCATAGTTTTGTGATTTTTGGTGGAGTTCATCTAGGGTTTTCAGCCCTTGCATGTGGCTGCCCTGCTGTTGTTCCAAATTTAATTACAGCAGTGTGTTATCTTTGGTTTTCTCCATTTATGTGTTGCAAATTGAATGGATAAATATTGCCGTACATGAAATAATTATTTACAAGTGTTTTCAGCTATTGTGGATGGTTTTATGGTGCATTTAAACCCCTTTTCAGTTCGTTGCTAGGGTTTATATTATTGTGGGAACTGCTGTCATAAAAATCAGATTATATTTCACTTGTGGTGTGGTGTATTTTTAGATCTGATTCTTAGGGTTTGTGGCCAAACCCATATCTTCGGTTTTTGTACCAAAAAGGGACATCACAGGAAAGTTGTCTCAAGATATCGGATTCGTTTTAGAAAATATTGCATTATTTTATCTTGTTTTCTTATTGAATGCATAGCGCTCCAATAGATGAAATAAATTACTTAGTTAATTAGTTGTTGGTGAGCATATATGCTCAAATTAGAAATAGACTTTAATATTATAAGGTCGGCCATAAGTTATGATATAGCACCCCTTATGTTATAAAAGGAAGATGCTTGGCCATTATTATGTTATGTTGAATCTTATTATTTCTTCTTAGTAAAGATTGTACCTTTCTTATCTCTCTCATCAAGGACGAAAACCCTTGTTTGAGATCCCTTCAAGGACGAAAGCCCATGATGGTGGAACTCGCCTTGGGAACGAAAACCCTCAAGGAAGGATATTTGGTATGATTGAATATCTTCAATTATTTGAGCTGATATATTTTTATCTAGCCCTAAGCGACTTGCATCATGAGCAATTTGGAGATGTTTTAACGGATGTATGGTTTGATTCTGTAATGAACACTTTTAGACAAGTTAGGAAATGGAGAAATACTTGTCAAAATCAAGCAAAGAATGGATAAACCCTTTTGTATCAACCTAAAATATCTCAATGTTAGCTATTTCGAACCCAAATGGGGTTGGAACTAGCCAAGGTGGTGGGATAGATTGGAAGAAAACAATTGGAATTTAAACACATTCAAATCAGATTTTACACAGCTGGAAAACAATTAATAATCAAACCCCAGACTGCTGCAACTTCTAAAATTATTTCCCGCTTAACCAACCAAGCAAAAGCCTTCAAACTTTGGATTCCGGTGCAATAAAATATGGGAAATATGATCATGTAATCCACTTCCACCCAGCTATAAGAAAAGTATCAGATTTGTGCAAAAGGTTGGTCGCCCAGGGCATAAAATACTGTTGTTCACTAAATAAATAATTCCAGCTTCTATACTCATCCAAAAATTCACTAAATTACATGCATGCACTCACAAAAATATGAGAAACCAGATCTGAACTGAAATCATATTTTTTAGCATCAAAATGGGTCACAAACCCCTCTTTCCCAAGTCATTATGGCTGGAAATAACCAACAGTGACCAGCGAAGAGAAAAGGAGCATAACCAATGATTTTCACCCTCTAAACTTGGCGCAAAAGACTGAAATAAATCAAGCAACAATGGCAGATCTGAAATTCACTTGTTTAACCCTCAAAACATGCAAACAAATTCAGATTTCCTTCAACAATCAATTCGCTAGGGTTAGGAATACTTTCCCAAGCAATTCGCCACACAATAGATGCAACACACACTAATGGATCCTTATCAAAATCAGATCTACTTCAATTCCAAATCGAATGAGAGAGAGAGAGAGAGAGCACAATGAAGAGCTAGGGCATACATCCCATTTCTCCAAGCATGGAGAGACATAAATGATCAAATCAACATCCCCAAAAGATGGCCATGCAACCTCCTTTTATAAGATAAAGGGTGCAACATTCAAATGGCGAACTTTTCCCTTTTGGAGGGAAAACTAATAAAACTTAATTAAAATATTAAAAGACTAACTTTATGTGCACTTTATTACTTTCTAATTAAATAATAGAGAGTAACTAACCTATGTGCACATTTTAAGACTAAAGACTCCCACTTGTAGCGCTAGGCATGCCAAGGGGTTACAATGCAAATAATAGACAACAGACATCTCAAAACAATCCCTAGCTTCATCCTCGAGCCCACGGGAGAGAATGGGTTGAAGGTCTTCCATTTTGTCTTTGTAAAAGTCCCAGAAAAGGGGACATTACAGATTCTTGCATGGATGGACTTGTACTAATTTCTTAAGGTGAAAACAATCATTTCTTTGCATATCAAGCCAATAATTCAGCTTTTCCAAGTGGGGTGAATTGCTTGGGAGTGGGTTTTGCATTGATTCAAAGGGTTTCTCCATGTTTGGTTTGCATCATTCAATTCCTCATATTTTATAGGGCTGAAATCTACATTTTAGTTGTCTAAGAGCTATTTCTAGCCCTTGGTTGTGGCTGCACTAATGTTGTCATAAAATTAATTGTAGTTGTGTGTAATCACTTATTTTCTCAATTTCGTTGATGTAAATTGGATTAATAAATGTTGTCATGATTGGATTAATTATTTAGAAGCATTTTCAGCGGTTATTACATGGTTGTATGATGAGTTGAAGTCCTTATACAGTTCGCTGCTAGGGTTTCTGATATTTTTAGATCTGTTGTTATAAAAACTAGATTACTCTCAAGTGGGATTGGTGTTGTTTCCTATTTTTCAGTTTCGGCACTAGAAAGAGACATTACACCAAGGTTGGTTAATGTTGTTGTGGCATTAGTGATGCAAATTCACGTCAATCTCTTGTTTTAAAGTGTGGTCTTAGCTCCAATTCACCCTTGGGAAAAACTATCCCCTTGAAGAAGTTTCTCATATATGTATCAAAACCCTAATTTAGGGATAAATGCTTTGGTGATCAATATTTTATTTGATAAATGTTTTATTTTCTTTTTGTTGGCACTTATTGTTACTTTAAAACAAGATAAAATGAAAAATATATTGCTTAATTGTATGATATTTTAAGGGGGAGATGGAACATTGCATTTGGTATCATCTAATTTCTCAATGTCACCACATAAAAAGAGTTCCATACAAAGGGATAATTAGAAATAAGACCTCCACATAGAAAGAGTATTCAATAGATATAATAATCATTCGTTTTCACAATCATAAGGTGGAAAGGATTAAAATAATTTTAACACATGCCAAGATACCCAACATTTTGAACGAGGGGTCTAAAATTCCTAAAAATTGAGTTTGTGAAATGTTTATGTCGTTGTTCACATCAATACGGTATCTTATTAAATGTCTCTGGTAGAATTAAGAAGAAAACTATGACAAAATTAGAAGATAAAAAAGTTAGTGAATAAAGCTTAAATATTGAAGTATCTCTAATTCCTTGGTTAACATTCTATGTTCTCATCTCAAGATAAATTGGATCCTATATTAGTTCTTATAGTTGACACTCCTCATAAATGGTATGGGACATTTATGAGCCTTGTTACCACCTTTACACTATACTATGATCAAAATTTATGTTTTTAATCTAACCCTTGTGTTTGTTTTTGGTTGGGAGTCTTTATGGACACCTAAAGTGGAACCCAAAGTATAACTTGAGTAAAGAGTGTGCCATCTTAGAATTCTCATGTTTTCGAGAGTAAACATATAGTGATCCTAATGATAGTGGAATCACAAGTTGGAGTAAATTTACAATTTAAAGTAATACGATAGAAACATAGTCAATAACTTATAGGAAACAATTCAAGAACTATAAGAACAAATTGTTAGAGGAGAATAATACATGTAAAGATAACAAATTTTCATAAGTGATTAACTTGGACCACTTTGGAAAGAAGCAACCTATTAGGACGGTCCCTTGAGTATGAGAGTTACATATAGTGATAATAAATTTGGGTACAAAAAGAATTTCAGATTCCCTTGCCTGATAAATAGTATCAATAGTGTCAAAAAGGTAATAATTACTCCAAAAGATCATCTTAAGATAACGTCATTTAAAAGTAATTGGTAAGATTTAACCTATGTTGAAAATATTTAAATAGAATCTTTCAGGAAATCACTGACAGAAAGAATGTTATGGTAGTAGTCTGTTTGTCCTAGATTTTTTTAAATGCCAGAGAAAAACTTGGCTTATAAAAATATGCCATGGCTGTCAATCAAAGATAACATGTATGGAATTTTGTGGGGTAGTCCACAATTTCATGTCTTGCCTGAAAAATGGGTAATGCTACATTAGAAAGTTTAGATATAAATAATCAAAGAATTCAAAATCTAGATTCACAGTTCTAGTAATTCTTTATAGGATTAATATCCTCATTAGAGGAGATAACACCAATTGGAATATCATTTCTTGTAATACAACCCAGTTCTAGAAACCCCTATATTTAATAGATTCTTTTTTTTTCTGGGTTTTAAAGAGCCATCATATTAAATTAAAATCTAAGTATAGATATACATATTCTGCCATGCTTGAAATCTATTAGCCCAAGTCTTGGCATTATGTAAAGGATACATATTAGAATTCATTTGGACAAATCATAATTCAGAATCTTCCTCATTTCCTCTTGAAGCTTGGTTGACCACCACTGGGGAGGCAAACCATACCAAGTAATGTTATGGTTATCAAGAGCCGAATTGGCTAACCCATCTGCTGTTTTATTATGTTCTCTAGGAACGTGGCTGAAATGAACCTTCTGCAACTGGACTTGCAACCTTTTGATCTTCTCCAATTCTCATTCTAGTTTCCAATTATTGTTATGATCTCTTATGGGATCAGATAACAGGCTAACAATTGCCTTTGAATCTGATTCAATTTGGATTTTTTGCCACTTAGACTTTAAAAGTATTATTGTTACACAATCAGTTATATTGAAAAAGTTCAACCAAGTATGTTACTCTAGAATTCTCTTGTAATGTTTAAATAACTTTAAAGGAAATATTGAGTGCACATCGTGTGACAATTGGGATGCCCATCACGTCAATATTGGAGATGTCCAATAATTTGAATAACTTGTGTTACTAACTAATATATTAGTTATCAAGTATGGCCCAGGATCCTACAACAAATTGATATTATATCTAAAGTCAATATTATATGTGTGTAAGTAATTAAGAGCAATCAAAGTAAAATGTATATTTAGGACCGCATGCTCAACTAGCGTTTACTTTTGCACAGAGGGAATGAGAATAATTTGAAAAATAATATTCTATGAATCGTAGATTATAATATAATACATTCGATAAAGTGAAATACATTAACCTGCGTCTATCTTATGTGTATAGTGAGATTGGAAAAATTATACCCATTGATGTTTGAGCATCATACATGATGGATTCGTAGTATGAGGAAACATGCCAACTCTTGTTGATATTATAATAGAAATAAGAATCTACGGTACGATATTTATTACTAGTATTGTGAACTGGAAAAAACTCTATCATTGTTTTAGTTGATAATTCAATGGACCACTTTCTTACCAACTACGGATTGGGGGTTGAGCGGACCTTATTCTTTCTCCAAAAATTGTTTTTGATAGATTTAGTACTCATTTGGAGTTATAGTGTTATTTCAGTGCTATTGTGTTATTATTTCTTAATAGAGAGCATGGTAATTAAATAAACCCATGATTAAGAAAGGAGTATTCTAGATTTCAAATTGATAAGTTATTAAGTGGTGTGAAGAATAGTCTAGATGTTCAAATAAAATAGCCTTTAGAATCTAATATGATCTCTCCCGTAAAAAGTATTCCATTCTCAAGATTGCTAGTGTGCTAACTAGTTATTATCTCCTAAATATATAGTGTTTTTCAACTATGTTTTAAAATGTTGAAATGAAATTAATGAATAAATGAACCAAAGTGATAAAAGAAATGTATAAAGAGAAATTTTGTGATGGTAATATATAACTAAATAATTGATATACTTATATTCATTATCTATGGGCTAAGCATTATTGCTTGTGAATTTTGTTTCAAATGAACCTCATGCTACAAGGACAACAACTGATCTGGGGAGAGAAATGTTATGTGACAAAATCTCCATGTAATAATTTGGGAGAAGATAAATAATTAAAGACCCTTATTAAAAGGGAGTGTGATAAAATTGACCCTTATTAAAAGGAGTGTTATGTTATGACCCTTATTAAGGCTTATTAAGGGAGTGCAATGTAATGACCCTTGTTAAAGGGACTAAGAGTGAAATATTTAATAAACCATATTGAATGGGAGTATAATGAATTATTTAGTAATTCATTATGAACGGATGTGTTTGTTGACAACTACCCGGTTGACCTATAAAAGGTTGAACAATGATTTGTGGAAGGACATTAAGAACAACATTCAGAAAACTCTTGTAATACATAATTTACATGCATCCGGTGTGTGGAAAAGTGAAGGCGGGTGGTGGGATTTTGGAGAGGGGCATTTCGTGTGTCTTAACTAGGGGTACAAAGTACAGCCTCATGTGGTTCTTGGCCAGGGTAAGGTATGATTTATATGATATTTCTCCTCCATAGATAAGCGGCCATAACACAAGGTGTTTGATTCGTAAACATAAGAGAGAAAGTTTGATGGATCTAAAACAAAAGATATGTATTTCACTCTTATAATTGACTGTAATTTGATCTTTGTAATTCAAATGATATTTGTATTAATACAATTACATGTTTAATTGATGGTCTCAATGTTATTTGTGTTTAAAACTCTAAATCACAATTTTGATATATACATATATAAATAAAAGTATAACGGAAAACACTATACTCAAATTATACACTGTTAATTGTTATCTCGTGAAATAACATTGTAATTGGATCTATGGATACACTATTAAAAGGGTCGACACTCTATGTGCTCAGTGTTGTTGAAAATGAGAATGTGCAACTATTTTAAGCGGCGCACATGTCGACTCGTAAACTACCACACACGCACGCACGCACGCACACACACACACACACACACACACGCACGCACGCAGCAGACACACACACATGAAAGTGTGTGTGTGTGTGTGTATAAGCATATATATCACGTTTCTAAGGATAAAATACACAACCAACTCCTAGTGGTCCACTTGTCATTTGTGTGTCTCACATCCCATGAACTATGAAATCAAGATAACCCGAGTCTCAAGGATCATGCAATGTGGCGGAATCTCGGGTTCTTATGTCTGACAGAACCATACTACGGTAATCTCCGGTCTTCCCGATAGCCGAGCTTGCATGAAGCACTTCACTATTCCATTCCCCATCGTACCATAGCCTCGGTTCCCAAAATGCTACCAAGATAACCCGAGTCTCGGGGATCACACCACGTGGCGGAATCCCAAGTTCTCATGTACCGGAACCATAGTGCAAGAATCTCAATCTTCCCCATAGCCAAGTTCATGGAACCGCTGCCACTTGTCACTATTCCATTCTTCATCGTACCCCAACCCAAGTTCCCAAAATGCTAACAAGTGTCTCCATTCTAGATTATCTTATTCTCGTAAGTCGTCTCAATGACTCGAGCTCACTTTTGCTTTCTTGACGAAAGAGTGCACGTCATTGGGCCACGTGTTTGCACCTTATAGCCCGTAGCCCAAGCATACAAAATTGTGTTTCATATCATCCTCTTATATTTCAAAGCCCACAACCTGATAACACGGGATTATGCCACTTGTCCAAATCTTATGCAAAAATTCGGGCACATTTTGAGCCTCAAAACTAATTCTTAGCAAACGGCCCGAAATCGTACCATGTCAGCAGGGGCAATTTGCATTTAAAATTATATATACATATATACAACCTGTCAATCCCACAACCCTCTCTCTACACCTCCCTATACAAAGTGGGACTAAACTGATGAACTGCTATAAATCTTATCCACCGCCAAGTCCTTGCTAATCTTAATTTGGGATTACTTGTGTTATTTGAAATTGGGGGGAAAATCGACGTTGCAAATTTCGAGATTAGGATTCAATGTTTTTTGTAAAATTACAACGTTTTTAAAGTAAGAGGATCAGAAAAAAATTAAAATTAAAAAAATCGGGAACATCCCCTCCAAGTCCCTGAAAGAATCAAGACATCACCGAAATCCAAGAGACACATCCCCGTAGAATACATAAACAAAAAGTGCTAGCCAACTTGGCAAGAAAAATATTACTAAATATCTATCAACCCTCAACTTTAAGAGGATAACAAGAGTGAACACCATAGTTGCTAAATCCGGGAAGATCTACACAAAATCCAAATGGATATGGATTTTCAGCTATCCCAAAAAGTTCGGTCCAGGCCGCCCAATGTTCTTTTCGAAAAACAATACAGTTTTGTTTTTTGAAAAATAAGACACCCAACTCCCTGAAAGAATCGAGACATCACCAAAATCCAAGAGACGCATCCCCACGAGAATACATAAACAAAACGTGCTAGCCAACTTGGCAAGAAAAATATTACTAGATATCTATCAACCCTCAACTTTAAGAGGATAACAGGAGTGAACACCATAGTTGCTAAATCCGGGCAGATCTACACAAAATCCGGATGGATATGGATTTTCAGCTATCCCAAAAAGTTCGGTCCAGGCCGCCCAATGTTCTTTTCGAAAAACAATATAGTTTTGTTTTTGAAAAAATAAGACACCCAACAACCTTATTTATTAGTTAATATCAAATATATTGACATTTTATACTAAGTTATTAACTTTTTTCATTGAATTTCTCAATTTCACATCTTTACAAAATTATGCAAATATATGGTACATATATTTCAGACCGGATATTTCTGATCTTTTTGAAAAAATATGGATTTCAGGATATTTTGCTCCCCTGAAGGCATCCAAATCTCTAGACTTGGTCTATGGTCAAAACACTATGGTTTTATTTATGCTAAAGTGGAGTTTTGGTTGGGAAGGTCAATTCGTAACATAGGTATCAAAGGATGGAGAAAGAATAAATTTCCTCCTCCCTCAAAACATTGGCATGTTGACATTTGTAGAATCTTGTAATAGAGATGGAGAGATTTGCTTGAGGTGTTGCTAAATGTTGTGTATACTAAACCCACCAATACTGCATTTTGAGGCCTAAGTTACTTATGTTGAGAAAGTTCGGAAGATATCAACTCCAAGGATGACAAGTTGAATCCCTTTTTGAGGAGGGCTAAAGCTTTAGAAATGGATCTCAGCTTTGTACATAAAAACATGATGAAGCCCAACTGCCACCTATCATGAAAAATTAGTTAAGAGAGTGGGTAATGCAACACTAACTGAAGATATGAAGTAACGGTTTGAGAGCTGGAGGGAAAAGGCTACAGTGGAAATGGAGGTAGAGAATAGGTAGTCACTGGAGCCATAAAGAAGAAGCCTGAGAATGCCTACCTGGAGTTTGGAATGACCAAGGACCAAAGGCCTATTTACATGTTTGCTATCCTGATAGGAGCACAGCCAAATGCAATTCCAGGTGGCGCATCAATGACAATGCTAAAACAGAAACAGAAGTTAGAAACTCAGATGGTTGAGGAGATGCATCAAATGAGAGAGGAACTGGACATCAAACAAGGAGTTGGACTGAAGTACCTCTGCTCTCAGATTCAAGAGGCCATTGTTGAGAAATAGTAAAAACTGAGCCTTTTTCCCACCTCACAGATCGCGCTGTTGTAACGAGAGACGTGAATAGCCAACTTGAATGGTATTTTAGCTGCCCATGGCTCCAATCTGATAACATCAATGCTCAATTTCTCCATACAATCCTGTTGCTCCATACTACTTTGGTTCCCCTTAAGGGCAACCCCTTTGGCATTCAAGGCTAAAGGATTTATAGGAAGTGACAGTCTACCAAATTTGTTAACAGTAGTTCTTATGTTTATACTTGTATGTGTTCGAGAGATTACAATTTAAAACCTGTTTTGAAGTACCTATATTGGAATGTGTTAATATACTCTGTTATGGTGTATTCAAAGGGTTATGGTGACTAATATAGTCGGTTGCCCAGGGACTGATATTAGCTAGAGATTTTGGCTTTGGGCTTCAACTTACCTCACTACTTTATGGTATCTGATCTTATATACTGAAATTTCTGTATAATCTGCGATACTTTCAAATGCAAATTTATCTCTGAGACAGAAAACAAAACCAAATAATTAAACCTTACAAATATGGAACTTTGTAACTGAATCTTCAATAATATGTATGCATGTTATGAATGACACTTAACAGTCTAAGACTACATTCAACCATCTGAGAATTGGAATTTACCACAATATACTCATTAGCAAAAACATCTGATCCCTGCCTAACTCTACTTTGTTGACGATTCCACATGCTGTTGACATTGACCAGTGTTTCTTCATCAAATTTTCCACGTTCCTCTATTGAAAGTTGATTGAAGCGCTCCTCCCTGCATCCATACTCCGCTTAATATCTGCCTGTGAAAACAGGAAAATGAAATCACTTTGGAGCTCACCCACATCAACACAACTTAATTCCCACAACAAGAAAAAACAACATTAAGTAAAAAAACCCACAAAGATTGTTCTTCAATGTAGATTTTCATCACTATTCCAACAGCATGACAATGTCAGCACACTGTTCCTTAGTAAATTATCATTTCTGTTTATGAGCTAAGATATCAACCAACTGCATGTTCTTGAAAAAATTATTACAAAAGATGTCATTAAAATGACAGAAACTCAGCAGTTCTTATTCAAATGTGATGCTAACGTAATTTGGGGAAAACAAAAGTGCTCTATTGCCTTAGGATAAGATGACTTGAAGAAAGAAGTAACAGTCTCATATATTCCATATGTAAATACATGTTTCCTCTAATTAAAACACTAATAGCATGGTTACATAGCTCTGTTCAGCATACAAGACAATCAATAACCAAAGAGTACGCTTAAAAACAATGTTACCTACTTCTGATATCATAGTACAAGGTGTGCAGTATATTAAAAGAGTTATAAATCAACTTTGAAGGTTAAGGTGTGATTATCTAATATTTTCACCATTGAGTATTCAGCTTCGATGTAAAGATAAAAATAGATTTTGAATTAACTTGTGACAATCTCAAATCATGATGCATCCGATGGCCATGGCACTGTAAAAAAATAGCTGTACTGAGAGAAACACAAACCCTCGCCCTTAAGGCTCCATTCAGGTAAGCCTACAAAAGCTAAACAAATGCTATTTTAGTATTTAGAGCTCTTCCTTGATTGCACCTTTAAATTAATTCATAACATGCTGAAATTGAGAACAATGAGTAGAAGCCTGTGTTCCACCAAGTTTCGGGATGGGGAACACGTTTCGAGACAGTTTTTGAAGGCCATTTTCCAAAGGACAGCTATTAAAAAATAAGGGAAAGTTTAAAAATATAGGCATTTACGAAAATACATATGATAACATAGCAAAAATACATATGATAACGTTCATAAGGCAATCGTCATATACATTATAGATCCTTAATACATACATATACTATTGGAATATGTGAACAAGGAAGAATAAAGAAGAAGGCGGATTGCACACTTTGGAGATTGTGTATCTGTCATTTTATTAAACAAAAGATAGTTACAACGCAATTGATAGTTACAACCGAATATTTGTCATGGAAGATGCCCATTTCATAAACCTATGTGAGAATCCATTTCATTTCCATTGCTAGCTCGAGATGAACCAACCTATTTTCCCTCTCCTAACAAAAGGGCCTTTAGGGACCCCTCTTCGAACAAAATGATAATACATACATATACTATTGGAATATGTGAACAAGGAAGAATAAAGAAGAAGGTGGATTGCACACTTTGGAGATTGTGTATCTGTCATTTTATTAAACAAAAGATAGTTACAACGCAATCGATAGTTACAACCAAATATTTGTCATGGAAGATGCCCATTTCATAAACCTATGTGAGAATCCATTTCATTTCCATTGCTAGCTCGAGATGAACCAACCTATTTTCCCTCTCTAACAAAAGGGCCTTTAGGGACCCCTCTCCAGACAAAATGACGTCTAGGGCCCCTTCTCCCCACAAAGGAGAGCGAGGATTCTAGACACTAGGCCTTCAATCCAAATGGATGTGGATAGAACCCATATTAGGCTGTAGGGGTAGGCACACATTACCATTTTTCTTTCCACAACTAGAGGTTCATTGGCCTTGGGCATTATGTAATATCCCTTTCTAGGGCTGAAACTGAAAAACAAGGAAATAGCACAAACCCCAAACTGATTAAATCTGATTTTTAGACCAGCAAACTGAAAAATTAGATCAGCAATGTACAACAGTCTGATTTTGGAACAACAGCTTGTAAACAACAAGATTTCACCCAAATATCACCATAAAACTCATCCACAATATTTATAAACCTTTTAGAAACACTTTAGGACAATTTTCATCTTGAAATGTAATGTCCCCTTATTTAAAATACCACCAATTGAAGACTTCTTGCCATTTCTCTTCCCGTGGTCAAGAAGGAATTGCACAAGGGAAGTCAATTTCGTTTTTATTGTTTTACTTTGGTGTTTTACTCCCTAAGGCAGGTCGGCTGGGATTATGAGATTCCCAACAATTATCCATCCAATTTACATCAAAGAAATGGAGAAAACAAGAGATGATACCCAATTGTAATTAAATTTATGACAGCAGCAAGGCAGCCACAAACAAGGGCTGAAAATTATAGATAAACTCCTCCAAAAATAACCAAATTGTAGATTTCAGCCTTATAAAATATGATAAATCCGAATATCAAAGAATAATGAAGTTTTGTGCCCTAGAAGGCACCCAAATCCACTTCTACCTAGTCACTCCTAGGATAGCGGCTTCAAACAATATCAAAAGCCTTTGTAGGTCTTTTCTTGATGCCACTGGATCCAAATTAGCAAAAGAGTCTTCAATATATGTCTTCAATTCGCCAATATGGAGAGTTTTTCGTTCTCCACTATGCCACAAAAAGGTTTCTTCCTCTTTAGATGCCACACGAGAATTTTTGTCCTCAAGTAGAAAGGTATTGAGCAATCAACCCAAAAACCAAAATAATTAGTGTATATGCGCGAAAGATGATCCAAATGAGGCCAAACGACCTCCTTTTGTATCCCTTGGTTGGCGTCGAAGGCCAAATAGGTGAAAACCGACCTCTAAGCTTCACTTTTTCTTTTGATTCCTTCTTTGGGAATCTCATAATCTCAGACGACCTGCCTTAGGGATGAGTAAAACACCAAAGAAAAACATTAAAAGGAAATAAAAACGGAACCCAAGGACTTCCCTTGTGAAATTCCTTCTTGGCCACGGAAAGAGAAATGGCAACAATTGATGTTATTTTGAAAAATTGGACATTATAATCCTCCCTTCCCAAAATTGTTTGTCCTCAAACAATTACAAACTCAAGTGCTCCAATAATCTAGATCTTGTACCCTGTCAAATGAAAGAGCTCTTGCCAACACAAGCTTATATGCCCAAATAATCATACCAAACCATCGTCATCATTGTGGGTGGTTTGATATGATGGCATTTGGGCATATAAGCTTGTGTTGGCAAGAGCTCTTTCATTCGATGTACAAGATCTAGATTATTGGGCACTTAGTTTGCAATTGCTTGAGGACAAGCAATTTTGGGAAGGGAGGATTATAATGTCCCCTTTTTCAAAATAACATCAATCAAGACTTCTTGCCATTTCTCTTCCCGTGGCCAAGAAGGAATTTCATAAGAGAAGTCCTTAGGTTTCGTTTTTATTTCCTTTTATTGTTTTTAATGTTTTTTTGGTGTTTTACTCCCTTAGGCGGTATGGGATTATGAGATTCTCAAAAAGGAATCAAAGATAAAGTGAAGCTTAGAGGTCGGTTTTCACCTATTTGGCCTTCGACACCAAGCAAGGGATATATAAGGAGGTCGTTTGGCCTCATTTGGATCATCTTTAGGCCCATATACACAAATTATTTTGGTTTTTGATTGCTCAATACCTTTCTACTTGAGGACGAAAACTCTCTTGTGTGGCATCCAAGGAGGACGAAACCCTTGTGTCGAGTGGAGAACGAAAACTCTCCATATTGGCGAATTGAAGACATCTTGAAAACATTTTTGCTAATTTGGATCTAGGGCATCAAGAAGAAGACCTACAAAGGCTTTTGACATTGTTTGAAGCCCCTCTCCTAGGGAGCGACTAGGGTAGAAGTGGATTTGGGTGCCTTCTAGGGCACAAAACTTCATTATTCTTTGATATTCGGATTTATCATATTTTATAAGGCTGGAATCTACAATTTGGTTATTTTTGGAGGAGTTTATCTATCATTTTCAGCCCTTGTTTGTGGCTGCCTTGTTGTCATAAATTTAATTACAGTTGGGTATCATCTCTTGTTTTCTTCATTTCTTTTATGTAAATTGGATGGATAATTGTTTTCGTACTTGAAATAATTATTTAGAAGTATTTTCAGTGTTGTGCATGGTTGTATGGTGAGTTAAAGTCCCTATACAGTTCGTTACTAGGGTTTCAAGGAATATTAGAGTTATAAAAATCAGAAATTACTTCACTTGGGGTTTGTGTGATTTCCATGATTTACAATTGTAGCCCAAGAAAGGGACATTACATGAAATCCAATCTCAAACAATTGGCAATTTATTTATCAACGAAGTACAAACCAAGATAAATGATCAAAAATGAGGTCTCCAAACCCCAACAATGGCCAAATATGAAAGATATCAGCCTTATAAATTATGACAAATCTGAATATCAAATAATAAGTGAGTTTTGTGCCCTAGAAGGCACCCAAATTGACTCCAACCCTAGTCACTCCCTAGGAGAGGGACTCCAAACCATGCAAAAGCTCTTGATAGGTCTTCTCCTTGATGCCCTAGATACAAACCAAGAGGATCTTCAGTATTTGTCTTCACACCACCAATTTTGGAGAGTTTTCGTTCTCCAATATGCCACAAGGAAGGTTGCCATCCTCCTTGGATGCCACACTATGGATTTTCGCCCTTAGTGGAGTTGGAAATAGAGCAATCAGCCCTAGAGTCCAAATTGATAAAGTATATATGCCAAAAGTGATCCAAAATGAGCCCCAACATTTGCTTTTATAAACTTTTCTTTTCTTTCTTTGTGGAGCGCTCCATGTAGGCCTCTTATGTCTTTTTATAATTTGTTTTCCCTCATAAAGAGGGACAACCTCCTCCTTTTATTTTAGTATTTAAAAATAATTTTATTTTAATAATAATAATAATATAAAGTTGTCCCAACATAAGAATTAGTCGGCCCAACTTACAATATCATTAATTATTTTTAATTTAAAAAGGGGACATTACAATCCTCCCTCCCCAAATTTGTTTGCCCTCAAGCAAAATGCAAGCTCCTGGATCCCAAATAAATCTTTGTGGCTCCTTTGATGTACCTGCACATGAAGCAAACTCATTAAAGAAAAAATGTGTTTCCTTCTTCATCCACTCATGCTTTGCGGGTATGATGGCCAACTCTTCTCCTTTGCTTGCCAAGGCCTTACAATTACCATCCAAATGATGGATTCCCCATACTTTAGTAATGTTGTCCCAAACACAGCTGTAACCTTGCATTTTTCCCAAAAAAATCAGAATGTTAGTGGTTGGAAACCACCTTAAATCAGCCATAAACATGCCAATGTTAGTAGAAGCTTGGAATTTCTTCAACCTTATCATTGGAGGCTCTTTTTTAGGTGTCTCATAAGTAGGAAAGTAGCTGGAAAAGTTGTGATCAACAGATGAAAAGAAGGTACAACAGCTGTAATCATGACCTCTCTCCAAAAATTTCCATACTATCAATGACATGAGGGTTGGAAACACCCCAACTATAATGTCCCCAAATGGACAATTTATGCCCCTAAACGGAACAGCAGCAAATCTGATCTAAAATAGCAATTTATAGAACATATATTTGACAAAATATTGCAGATCTGAATTTTATAGGGAAAATGCGACTTGCTCTAGGAGTGATTATTCCACAAAACTGAAGTAAAACCACTTGAATCTTATTCAAAACAGATCAGAAATTTTATGTATGCAAGAATATTGAGAAAAACACCAATTTTCTGACCAATAAGAGGGCTGGAATTTATTTATAAAATCTGCAGAATGACAGTTACAGACTTAGCTGAAATTGGAGTTTCCCAAGCCCAAAAATTATGCAAACCAGCTGATCTTGGCTTCTAAAAATCTGATTATGGAACTGAAAATCAGATCTGGTCCAATTGTGCCCTAGATCACTCTGAAATATCCCCAAGGTAGGTCACTCCACTATAGAAGAGCTGGAAATGAAGGGTAGAAATCAGCAACAAGCTTCCACCTTCAAACCCTAGCTGGAACAAATAGAAATCTGCAACTCTGACCTTCAACACTGCTGGAATTCAATGGAAAACACAAGAGAAGAAGATTTTTCGTTCTTCTTTCAAGGCTTAAAGAGGGGTTTCATCCTCTAAAGCCAAAATACAAAGGGTTTTCATCCTTTGAAGTAGAAATGGAAAGCATGCATGAAATATCCCTTGTAGGATAATACTTTAAAATATGCAAAATACAGACAAATTGCAGCCAAATAGAAATCTGATTTTTGCAGAAAATTAAATCTAGGGCAGCGAACAGAAAATAATGGATAACTCCAAAAATACTTGCTCAAATCTCTTGAAATTTTAAATGGAGCTTGCTAATACAATAACAGATATTATAGAACTGTTTTTGGAATTTTTCGAATAACAAAATGCTGCCAGAAAATTACAGCGTGCCCTAAACAGCTGAAAACTTCTAAAATTAATATCTTCCGGAATATAGATGCAAAAATTATGAAACCTTGGAAATATTATCTATAAATATAGGAGATGATATCCCAACCTTCAAATCAGAATTTGAGGAAGTGGAAACCCTCCAAAACAGACCTGCAATCTTCAAAACAAGTCGCCCCACCTAGGAGATGGTTGGAAACCCTTGCAAATGCCTTCAAACTGATGCTAGACCTTGCCAAAGAGGATGCCGTAGATCTGCCCTGAAAAACCCAGAAATCTCTCCTCCAAAATGCCCAAAAACCTCCAAAACCCTTCACTGAAACCCTCTGAAAATATCTCTGAAGAACAGCCCTGATTTCAGCTCCAAAATGACAAACTAGGGTGGATCTTTCACCACCGAAGAGTGCCCTACTAGCTAGGGATGGATCTTTCACCACCGAAGCTAGGGTTCCCGTGGGATCTTACTCCACAAGCTGGATATTTGCAAACAGCAGTTGCACATGAAAGAAAATATAAGTGTATGCATGAATGATCTTCCTTTCACCCCTCTTCTCCTTTTATAACTTTTCCCATGCCAAGGAACCCTAAAAAGCCCAAGTCACATTTTCCCCTAGGGAAGACCAAAATAATAAAGTAACTTAAAGTTACTTTTTCCTTTTCAAGTCGCCATGGTCCAAAAAGGTGACCCCAACACAAAATTAGAACATTAGGAGTTAAGTGGCCCCTTCCAACGATAAAACATAACATCTAGTCCCTTCGAAAGCACTTTATAAACCTGTCAACGGAAAATTATAACCTGGACTAGATATCCATACCCAATAGCTCATAGCATCCGTAACCCCTTGGGCATGACTAGGGTTAGGACCCATACTGGCCCTCAGACCTGTGGCGAGGGAAAGGGGACATTACAATGCAAGCTTATACAAATATTCAGAAATTATGATATGCAAAAAGATGCCTCTCCATGCATGGCGACTTGCTTTTATAACTTGCCTTGGCATATTAGCCACCCAAAATAGCCGATCAACTCACTTTACCTCATTTAATATTTTCCCCTTACCTCATTTAATATTTTTCCCTTACTTTTTTCATCCCCATATGGGTTGCATTTTTCCTCTAGGGGAAAATAAAACATAAACTTTTTTCTTTTTTATTTTGTCACTAATAATTAATTTAAGTGCTTATAATAAAGTTTCATTATGCACTTTAAAATTAATTAATTAGGACTAGTTTCCCTTTTTCTTACTTCCTTAGCCGTTGGGAAACAAAATTAGGCTAAGGGTCTTCGACTGTTGCTTTTGAGAAGGGGATATTACACCAACTTTGATGGAATATGCCCCAACGATGCCCAAGAACAGCCATTTACTAACTAGAATGATTGCAACTACTTGTATGACAACAAATATAAAAAGATCATATTGCTTACCCACTTCCCACATCCAACATCTTGCTGCCCCAATAATGGTGACTACCTTTATACATTTGTTTTCGAGTGTGAAGTTTGGTTCCAAGGAGTGATCCACCTTGCATTTCCAAAGAGCATCTGGATTCTCCATGTCATAGCCATCTTGGAATTGAATCAAACCAGCTCTATATCTATGACTGAAAGTGGTGTTTTTCACCCCATTAGACTCTTCAAAATTCACTTTATGATAATAAATATTCTTACCAAGTGTGAGCAACCTTCGTTGTGGGAAATTTTCAAATTGCAAGTGCCTTACTTGCTGCCCCAAAACAGCTGTCCTATGTTGTTTCTTCTTGCCATGAATTCTGATTTCTTCAACTTTGTCACAAAATTTTAGTTCTTCATTATGAAAGTTGAGGGTGGACTTCCCCAATGTTTGCAACCATTGAACCCCAAGAACAATTTCAACATTAGCTAGTTCAATAACCAAAAATTCACCACATACCTCATGATCTCCCAAGAAAAGTGACGGATGTACTATTTTTCTTGCACAAGGTATGAGGGTGCCACTCCCAACAAGCATAGTGACCCATTGGTTATGAAGAAAACCCTTCTCCCGGAATGGTTGATATGTATGCCATCCACCCAAACAAGTATGCTGCCATTTCCCCTTATTCTCCTAACCTTTTTCTCTAACATGGAACTATGGGTCAGCCCCTCATCAATAAGAAAATCATGATCCTTCTCTAGATGATCCCAATGTAACAAAGAGTTAGCAAAAGAGGGCTGCAAGGAGTATCTATTGGGAATAGAACCACTAGGCTTACCTTTCCCAAGAGTGATTTTTGACATTTTCCTTACACCAGCACATACCAAGATGAATTTTCCCCAAGTACTGATTTTGAAGTGGATGATTCACCCTTTCTCAAGCCTTAGAAATAACACCCATACCTTTATCATGGCGATGTCTCACTAGTGGTGCCATAGGAAGATACAACAAGCATGAGACATGATCACCCTTCCTAACCAGTGGTGCGTGATGACAACATACTTGAAATGACAAATTGGCCAGCAAGAGAAATGGAATATTCACATACCATGGGCTGCTCGTGATGTCTTTATGCTTCAGAATCTCTGAGTTTGAATCAGCACTCTTCATTTGCATGATTTCTTCACCAAATGGAATCCTTTCCTTCTTGCATTCTTCCCAAATTTGTTGGTGCTTGTCTTGGGTCTCCTTAGGCTTCTTATTAAGGCTGGGAATTCCATTCATTGACCTCCTTTTGACTGTTGTTTGGAACAGTCCAGCCAGCTGAAAATTATCAACTCCCAATTTTTGTAACCCCAGCTCTCTCTCTTCCCACTTGGTACCCTTCATCTTCACAATGCGGTTAGAGTATTCTTTATGATGACCAAAATATTGCAAAGACATAGCATGAAGGTGATGTAGCAATTCCTTAAGAAGATGATGAAATTGCTTACCATAGGTTGTTGTCCTGAAATTTCCAGCGAGCTGAAGATTAACATGTGCATCAAAAGAGGCCCTTATTTCATGGGCATGCCTCCCAACAAGGTCACTTGGAATTCTAGCCCCATTAACCCCATGTAATTCTGATTTTTCTACATCCTTTGCACCATGAGGAGTGCCCTTTTCCGTGATTTCCTATGGAGCATCAAACTTGCCCCATGGTCATCCTTTTCAACCCTTTGCCCATGACCACAACTCTGAGATGGTATGGTAGAAAGCAACAAATCTGAATTAGCTTCATACCTTAGGTTGTCTTTATGTGTTTGGAATGTCTTCATGGCTCTTATAGAAGTCTAGTCCATCATCATTTTGCTTTTCATTGACTGCTGTTAGGGTAATTCCAGCAGGCTGAGAGTGACTATGGGCACCCAAAAATGCCCTTTCTTCTTGGGTATGGCTTCCAACAATGCCATCCCCTTGTTCCTTCCCCAAATCTGATTTTTCCCTGCTAAAATTCAGCCTTATGCAATCATTAAATACCAACATGTCAACATCAAATACCAAAAAGTCTTTACCTTGAGTTGTATGCTTATTGATCTCCTTCTCCTTTCTAGGCTTGTGCTCCACTATTTCACCAAACCCTTGTGTCTCTATGGTGCGGTTTGGAAAATCAGCCAAGAGATCCACTTTGGCAAGAGTGTTGGGATTTCTAAGACTCCCAAGGGTTGCTCCCTCTTGGTAACCAGCTGCTGCGATAGATCTTCTTCCTTCTTAACCTTAGAAGGATGGGCATTTCCATCATTACATAGCGAACTTGGGAGTTTGGCTCCCTCTTCATCAAGCTTTGTGGCCTCTTCTTGCTTTGCCCACATGAAGGGGCTCTTCAAATCTAGGGTTGGGATATCCTTCCCATGACCCTTGTGCATGGCTCGGGGCTTGGACCAAGTTCCAATGCCCACTCTATCTTTTCTCCATCCTACAAACTCGGAAAATGTTAGGGCATCACGAATAACTTCCGGAAGGGCTTGATATTCTTCAAAGCTAGTTGCAGTATTAGTAACCCAAAACCCTTTAGCAATGAAGTTAGGTCTAGTGGGCCTTGATGAGAATGACCTCCCTCCGACTATCATGAATTGTCCAAGAAACCCTTTCCTCTTTTAATACCCTTCCCCCATGTAGATTTTGCCTAGTGAGGGCAAGGGAGTCCAAGGTGTCCACTAGTCTTTCTTGCATTTTCATCATCCTATCCATCTTCTCTTCACCTCGCATGAAACCCTTAGGTTGGGAAGACCGAAGCTTTGATACCATTTTAATATCCCTTTCTAGGGCTGAAACTAAAAAAATAAAAATAACTCAAACCCCAAACTGATTAAATCTAATTTTTAGACCAGCAAACTAAAAATTAGATCAACAATGTATATAGATCTGGTTTTGGAACAAGTAAATAACAAGATTTTACCCAAATATCATGTAATGTCCCCTTTTTCGAATTAGTTCCAAATGAAGACTTCTTGCCATTTTTTCTTCGTGGCCAAGAAAAACTTGAGAGGGAAGTATGTGGGTTTCATTTATGTTTTCTTTAATTGTTATTAATGCTTCTTTTTGTATTTTCCCTCCTAAGGACGGGTTGGTTGGGGTGAGAGCTCATAAAGACAAATTAAAATTAGAAGCATGCACTTAAAGAGGTCGATCATGGGGAAAAGTCACCCTTATGACTCTTGGTGCCAAAAAGGGAGGATATAAAGGTGGATCGAATGGCCTAAAGAAGGTTATGCATGTTATTTCAAAATTGATATCTTGGGTTTGTGCACAAAGCCCCTACTCTCCATTGAAGACAAAAACCTTTGGTGTGGCTCTACTTTGAGGACGAAACCCTCGTTGGATCCTATTGGGTATGAAAACCCTCAATAGTCACAACACTTGGAGACGAAAACCCTCGTTGGATCCTATTGGGGATGAAAACCCTCAATAGTCACAACACTTGGGGAGACGAAAACCCTCATTTGTTGCATTGGTGGCTTCATACGGGAGTCACAAGTGGACTTAATTGGCAAATTTCATAACAACGAGGTATTCATCCGTGCATAGGGCACTTCTACTTCAACTAGGGCATTTTCTAGGGTGTTGGCACCCTTCCTTCTTTGGAGCGACCCACCTGGGAAGTTCGGGATCAATTTTGAGGGGGTTTCCATGGTTGGAAAATCTGATTTCACTTTCATTGGATAGCTGGTCTCTTCAAGATCATTTTGAGCATTGGTTTGTGTTGAAACTCCAAGTATTGATGGAGTTATGAATTTTAGAAGTTTAAATTGTAATTGCACTTAAAATAAATTTATAAAATATTTGCTCCATATTTCATCTTGTTGGTTTTATTAAGTATTTGGAATATTTCTATGATTATTTTCAGTACAAATTGCATGTGAATGATTGTTGCTAAGTTCTGTACAGTTCGCTGCCCTAAAGAGATATTAATTAATGTTCTAAAATGATTTAGATACCCTAAAAGTGTAATTTCCAGTTCGCTGCTAGGGTTTCTAATATTGTTGGATCTGTTGTTATAAAATCACATTATTTTTAATTCGGTGTTGGTGTATTTTCAGATCTGATTTCTTAAGGTTTGTGGCCAAACCCTTATTTTTGGTTTAAGCCCTAGAGAGGGACATCACAGTGGTCTCAAAGCTTCGGTCTTCCCAGCCTAAGGGTTTCCTTGCAAGAAGATCAAAATGGCGAGATAGAATTTTCGGTGATGTTAGGCTCGAAAAGCTTGTTGTAGGGAAAGAAAGATTGGCCAACACAATGGCTTGGTTGATCCATACCATTCAAGGTCCAAATGGTGGAAGGAGTTCTTCAAAGGGAGTCAATAATTCTCAGCCATCCAAAATGAACAACATTGTTACATGGTATGAGGAGTATAGGGCTCTTCCGGAAAAGATTTGTGATGCCATGTCGTTTTCTGAGTTTGTGGGAGTAAGCAAGGGAAGACCAAAGCCCAAACCTAGGTCACAAGATACACAAGAAGAAAAACTAGGGCTGCAAGTAATGGAGAAGAAACAGCCCATAGAGAAACCCACTGCATAAGTTGAAGACGGAAAAATCATGGAGCTTGAGTCAAAGAAGGAAGAACAACCGAAGTTGTTGGGCATTGAGAGGGAACAACCCATTGAATCCCTAAAAGCCCCCATCACCTTTTCCAAGGTAAAGCTCTTGACTGATTTTCAGAACAACAGCATGAAGACATCACAATTTGATGAAGGGTTGAAGCATGAACCTAGGGAAATCATGGAGCATGTGTCCCAAGGTAAAAGTTCTTCAATATTTAATGATATTTCATTGGTTTCTAATGGGTGCTTGTGAAAAATTGTTGAAAAGAAATCAGATTTGCACTAGGGCAAAGAAGATAACATTGCGGAAGGGTATATTCATGGAGAAAAGGCACTTCCGGTTCCTCATGATTACTTTCAGTTCGCTGGAAATTTTCAAATAACAATCACCAAGAAGCAAATCGATGAGGGTATCCACAAAGAACAATCATAATTTCGTCATCATCCGAAGAAGAGTAAAAATCCTTTGATGTCCTATGATAGTTTATTGAATTCTAATGGTCACACAGGGCAGCCACATAAGGAAGTCAAATCAGATTTACTAAGTACCTATGAGGATGTCATCGTGCGTGAAAGAAGGGCACCATTAGAGTTTTTTAGTGTTGTTCCTAACTCAAAAATTTTGAGTCATAAGAGTGTCATAGGCAGCCCCTGGTACATGATTATCTCAGTTTGGTTGCTTGTTGATATGCCATTGTTGGTATGTTGCCCTCACACACAGCTGGTTGGGGAAGGTGATCAGATTTCATGCTTGTTATGTCCTCCTATGTCACTGCTGATTGGACATCATTATGCACCTCATACTCCATGGAATAATGAGGTAAGTACTTTTTGTTGTGTGGATTCTTGGGCTCAATTTCAAAATTGTTTCCGCATGTGGAACATAGGTGCAATGTTGGGAGGATACCTATGTTTGAGGCATCAAGGGCATGTTGGTAAGTCTGATTTTCCATTCCATGATTCCATAAATATGAAAGAGCTAGAGAGAATATGGTGGAAGGGCAACACCCTTACTCTAATGTGTGGTACTCATACTTATCACCCATTCTAGGTGAAGGGTTTTCTTCATAACCAAGGGGTCACTATGCTGGTAGAGAATGGCACCATCATACTTTGTGCAAGGAAAATAGTACAACTGGCAATTCTCTTGGGAGTTCATGAGGTATGTGATGAATTTTGTGTGATTGAACTAGCTAATGATGAATTTGTTCTTGGGGTTCAATGGTTGCAAACATTAGGGGAGTTCACCCTCAAATATTAGGATCAAGAACTGAAATTTTGTGACCAAGTTGGAAAAATCAGAATTCATGGCATGGGGAAAGAAATGAATCTTTGGGAATCACATTGTGGGCTGCTCTCTTGCATAACAGCTGACTGGAAAAATATTATCACTGCTGGTTATGTCAAAAATCAGCTTGTTAATGACATCATGGAAGGAGTTTGCAAGAAGGAACATAGGACAGTTGTTTTGGGGCAGCAAGTAAGGCACTTACAATCAGAAAATTCTCTACAACGAGGATTGCTCACACTTGGTAAGAATGTTTATTATTATAAAGTGAATTCCGAGGAGCATATTGGGGTGAAAAACACCACTTTCAGCCATAGATATAGAGCTGGTTTGAGTCAAGTCCAAGTTGACTATGGCATGGAGATTCCGGATGACCTTATAAAAAACAAGGTAAAGGCTTCTACTGATTTTTACGATTCTTGCATTTTGTTTATAAGGAAACTTATGCAGAGGCATCTGAAGTTTATTGTACCTTCTAGCACCATAATGAAGGATGAGTTGCTACAAAAAGGCCACATCTCTAAAGTACAACAGTTAGGGGAGTTGTCTTGGGTTGACAGAATGGGAAAATCTTTGTATCCCATGGATGCAATTGTGTGGACAGCTGCCCAAGGTATTGAAAAGAATTACCATGTCATTAAGGTACTTTCCGCTATTGATTCAAAAGAAAGTTTGTTGGGCTACGTTGGTTATGTAGCTGATCACAGTTGTCTCAATCTTTTACCGTTGTCATGACATGCTCAATGGTGCTCCTAAGCAACCGGTTCAAAGATGAGGTATGTACAGCCATTACAAGATTATTTCCAGTCATTACCAATCAGTTTCTAAGCAAGAAAATACCTTTTAACAGCCACAACATGGGTGAAAACAATTGCATTAGAGTGGGGTATGAAGAATTTCATCATAGAAGGTCACTCGGAACAAAAGAATTGTTGTTTGGGAAGGAATTACGAGCATTTCATGACTGTCACAATCACTATACAGCCCCCATACAATCAGTTTGGTGCATTTCCAGCTTGTTCTTTCCATTTCTTTTTGGGTCTTTAAAGGACATCTAGGCCATTGGATGTTGTGTTTTCTACATCTAGACCATCTTGTGATCTTTTGTGCAAGTGAAAGTGGAATTCCAATCACCTTCATTCTGATTTTCAAAGAGGAAAGCAAGATTACATTGGTATTTGGGACAGCATGAGGGAAATTATGGGCAACCAATGCTTGGATGGCAATTGCACAAAGGAGCAGCTGAGACTTATTTGGGATCCGGGCACTTGCAATTGATTGAAGACAGTCAATTTTGGGAAGGGAGGATCGTAATATCCCCTTTTTTAATTAATTCCAAATGAAGACTTTTTGTCATTTTTCTTCCGTGGCCAAGAAGAATTTGAGTAAGGGAGGTATGTTTGTTTCATTTATGTTTTCTTTCATTGCTATTAATGCTTCTTTTTGTATTTTCCCTCCTAAGGACAGGTCGGCTGGGCTGGAGAGCTCATAAAGACAAATTAAAAATAGAAGCATGCACTTAAAGAGGTCAGTCATGGGGGAAAAGTCACCCTTATGACTCTTGGTGCCAAAAAGGGAGGATATAAAGGTGGATCAAATGGCCTAAAGAAGGTTATGCGTGTTATTTCAAAAATTGATATCTTGGGTTTGTGCACAATGTGCCCTACTCTCCACTGAAGACGAAAATCTTTGGTGTGGCTCTACTTTGAGGACGAAACCCTTGTTGGATCCTATTGGGGACGAAAACCCTCAATAGTCACAACACTTGGGAACGAAAACCCTCGTTTGTTGCATTGGTGGCTTCATAAGGGAGTCACAAGTGGACTTAATTGGCAGATTTCATAACAGCGAGCTATTCATCCGTGCATAGGGCACTTCTACTTCAACTAGGGAATTTTCTAGGGTGTTGGCACCCTTCCTTCTTTGAAGCTAGCCACCTGGGAAGTTCGGGATCAGTTTTGAGCATAGTTACGTGGGGACGCTTCCCCCCAAAATTTACAAGTCCAGGACATCCTGGGACATGAGGGAAACATTTCCCCACATTTCCTACTAGCAGAGGTCACATGAAACATCTTGGGGACGAAATGCATATTGGTTACTTTTTTTTAATTACATTTTAGAAGTTAAAAAAACATATTGCATATCTTAAATCGCATAGGGTTTGGTTGTAACTTGTTTTCTTTGTTTATAAATTTAAATTTTAATTATGATCATTGCTTATACTTTTTTAAAATTAATTCATTACATAATCAATCAATCATATAGTTATGGTTGTTTTTATTCATTGCAGCAATCATCACCATGAGTTCTTCTTTTGAGTATGAGTATTTATCAAAGCAGGAGAGGGTTGAACAGGAAATTGAGATAGGTGGAAGTGTTGGTGATGACACAATGGGGGAAAGTGGTGAAGGGAGACAAAATGTAATGGCAATGACAACTGGTAGTTCAGTTGGTAGTGCTACCAATTGCCCCTCTCAAATGTTTTCCAAATTTGCCATTGGACCATTTGATAAGAAGCCATTGCAACAATTTGCCTAGATAATTGAGAACCCCAAGTCCTGGGGGAGCAAAGTATGGAAGTGCAACATACATGCACTTGACTTGGCATGGCAAAGATCACTAGGATCAATGCACACTTATTGTACCTTACAGGAAGGGGGTTGGCATTTGTAAGGGCCTTTCACTAGAGCACAAAGCTGAGATGGTGAGAATCTTCAATGGAAATACCATGGACAATGTGCTAGAAGTTCGTGGTTCTCAAATGACTAATACTCCTTTGAGCTCTCATAGGACTAGCAAGCATAGTAATACTTTGGTTGGTTCTAGTTTTGGAGTGTCAGAAGTGGAAAGCAGAGGGAAGAGAAAGGTCATGGGGGCAGCCCCCAATCCAGTTATAGAAATGTTTGATTCAAAGGCAAGGGAAGAGGCAGATGATGCTATTGGGAAATTTTTCTATGTTGTTGGGATTCCATTTAATGTCGCTCGCTCTCCTTATTACAAGGAGGCTATGGCTAAGGTTGCAAAAGCAAGTACAAGTTATGTGCCTCCTGGAGACACAAAACTGAGGACAACAATCTTGGATAGAAACTATTCCAAGGTTAATCTGTTGATGGAGGAGATGAAGGTCACATGGGTGTCACATGGATGTAACATTATCATGGATGGGTGGATAGATATTAGATATTGTTATCTCATCAATATCATTGTCTCTTGCAAAAATGGACCGTACTTCTTGAGAGCAATTGATTGTTCTGGGAAGCGAAAGATGTTGAGTTCCAGTATCATATTTTGAAGGATGCCATTGAGGAGGTTGGACCTTCAAACGTTGTACAGGTTGTCACGGATGCAGCTTATGTGTGCAGAGCAGCAGGCAAGCTAGTGGAGCGGGAGTATAGGCATATTTATTGGACTCCATGTTGTGTGCATGCCATGAACAATGCACTAAAAGACATAGGGAAGATTCAGTGGGTCAACCAGATAGTGACTGAGGCTAGGGACGTGCAGAAGTTCATATGCAATCACCACACATCATTGGCACTTTTTCAAAAAAATTCGAAGAAGGAATTTCTGAAACCAGTTGACACCCGCTTTGCATCCTATTTTATTTTGTTGGAGAGGATGTCTGAGTTGCAGGAGCCCCTAAATTATTATTATGACACGAGGATTGGACTAGGTGACGTGAGTCCAAGACAAAGCAAGGAAAAGAGTGAAGGAAGTGGTGTTGAGGGAAAAATTTTGGGTTGATATGAAATACATCATATCAATCATAGCCCGATTTTAGTGTCATCTTGGTGAGATCTATTAGTTCATTGACAGCGTGCTTGGGCAAATGAAGGTAGTTATTCGGGTGAGGGACCCCACTTTGGAGTTCTATAATGAACATATACAACCCATTATTCAGCAGAGATGGGAGAAGTTGAACATCCCTCTTCATATGGCTACGTATGCACTGAATCCCAAATGGTATGTGGAGAGGCCAGGTAGAGTTATCCCTTTGGATGATGATGAGGTGAAGAAGGGCCTTATGAAGGCCTTTAAAAAAATGTACAATCCACAGGAGGCTTCACAGATCAAGTTGGAGTGGCTCAACTTCACTGAACTTAATGGGTACAAAACATCAGCAAAAGGCGGACGAGGTAATGATGGAATTGGAGAAGCCACTAAGTTGGTGGCGACTGTATGGGCTTCCGGGACTGCTGCAACCACTTGTCATTCGCCTTCTTTTCAGGTTTCTAGCTCCTTGGCCTCTAAGAGGAATTGGTCTACATATGGTCGATTCACTCAGTTAAGAGGAATAGGCTTACCTTTGCGAGAGCGGAGAAGCTTGTAGTTGTACACAATGTTTTGCGTCTTATGGATCGCAAAACACTGAAAGTACAAACAGAGACCCAACATTACAATGGGATGTAGATCCCGAGGGGCCGAGGCAGGTTGAAGATGACAATACTGTGCAGGGGGGATTGATTGGGCTTACCTTTGAGGACGAAGATGCTAGTTCCAGCGAGGAGTTCATGGATATTGCTGTAGATGTTGATTTTGATTTTTAGGTTGATACTTGTAGTTGTCCTCTTTTTTTTGTAATATTGACAATAGACAATTATTGGTGTATTTGGATATGAGATTAACAATATGAATATCAACTATTGTTACTTGATCAATCATAATTTAGAATGGTTTTATAATTTATTTCAGCTTGTCTCAAATTCAAAATTCAAATATGACATACATAACTTACATTAACATATTGATATTATGGCATTAAGGAATGTATTTGATGTTGATGAGTTCAAGTTTCACCTTATTTAAATCTCAAATGGTTTTATTTCAACTTATTTATATAGTTTAGTCACTATATCTTTATATTTTAAATATTTATATATTTTTTAATTAGCCGTCCCCGCCGTCCCCAAAATTTAGTAATGTTTTGTCGTCCCTTAGTCTTAGGTAACTATAGTTTTGAGGAGGTTTCCATGGTTGGAAAATCTAATTTCACTTTCATTGGATAGTTGGTCTCTTCAAGATCATTTTGAGCATTGGTTTGTGTTGAAACTCCAAGTATTGATGGAGTTATGAATTTTAGAAGTTTCAGCTGTATTTGCACTTAAAATAAATTTATAAAATACATATTTGCTCCAAATTTCACCTTTGCTGGTTTTATTAAGTATTTGGGATATCATTTCTATGATAATTTTCAGTACAAATTGCATGTGAATGATTGTTTTTAAGTTCGGGTACAATTCGTTGCCCTAGAGGGATATTAATTAATGTTCTAAACTGATTTTGATACCCTAAAAGTGTAATTTCCAGTTCGTTGCTAGGGTTTCTAATATTGTTGGATCTGCTGTTATAAAATCATATTATTTTTAGTTTGGTGTTGGTGTATTTTCATATCTGATTTCTTAGAGTTTGCGGCCAAACCCTTATTTTTGGCTTAAGCCCTAGAAAGGGACATTACATATCACCCTAAAACTCATCCACAATATTTATAAACCTTTTAGAAACACTTTAGGGCAATTTTCATCATGAAATCCAATCTCAAACATAGCAAACAATTTATTTATCGACAGTAGAAGTACAACCAAGATAAATGATAAAAAAAAATGAGGTCTCCAAACCCCAAAATGGCCAACTATCAAAGATATCAACCTTATAAATTATGACAAATGTGAATATCAAATAACAAGTGAGTTTTGTGCCTAAAAGGCACCCAAATTGATTCCAACCCTAGTCACTCCCTAGGTTTGTTTTTGTTTGGAAACATTATCTACCACAATGCGCTAGAGTCCAAATTGATAAAGTATATATGCCAAAAGTGATCCAAAATGAGGCCTAATATTTGCTTTTATAACCTTTTCTTTTCTTTCTTTGTGGAGTGCTCCATGCAGGCCTCTTATTCTTTTTACGCCGAGAGGCGTTCTACAATGGCAAGCAAAGTTGTAGCGAGTGCGTTGTTCAATTTTATTCTTAACATTAAATTTGACATTCATTTGACCGTCATGTGATAGTTCATTCATAAATTTTACTTCTATTGGATTGTCACTTAAATAATTTTGTTTTTTTTTGGAGAAGTCAATAAAAAATAGTAATATCTATCATAACTAGATAGGTGCCTCGAGATTGATATCTCTCAGTGTATTTTAGATAGATGTATTTAAGATATCTATACTAGTTATTATTTATTTTTACGTAATGTCCCCTTTTTCAAATTAGTTCCAAATGAAGACTTCTTGCCATTTTTCTTCCCGTGGCCAAGAAGAATTTGAGCAAGGGAAGTATGTGGGTTTCATTTATGTTTTCTTTCATTTCTATTAATGCTTCTTTTTGTATTTTCCCTCTTAAGGACAGGTCAGTTGGGCTAGAAAGCTCATAAAGACAAATTAAAAATAGAAGCATGCACTTAAAGTGGTCGGTCATGGGGGAAAAGTCACCCTTATGACTATTGGCGCCAAAAAGGGAGGATATAAAGGTGGATCAAATTGCCTAAGGAAGGCATGCATGTTTTATTTCGAAAATTGATATCTAGGGTTTATGCACGGTGTGCCCTACTCTCCATTGAGAGGCGAAAACCTTTCTTTGTAGCTCTACTTTGAGGACCAAACCCTCATTGGATCCTATTGGGGACGAAAGCCCTCATTTGTTGCATTGGTGGCTTCATACAGGAGTCACAAGTGGACTTAATTGGCAGATTTCAGAACAGCAAGGTATTCATTTGTGCATAGGGCACTTCTACTTCAACTAGGGCATTTTCTAGGGTGTTGGCACCCTTCTTTCTTTGAAGCGACCCACTTGGGAAGTTCAGGATCAGTTTTGAGGGGGTTTCCGTGGTTGGAAAAATCATTTTGAGTATTCATTTGTGTTGAAACTCCAAATATTTATGGAGTTATGAATTTTAGAAGTTTCAGTTGTATTTGCACTTAAAATAAATTTATAAAATACATATTTGCTCCAGATTTCATCTTGCTGGTTTTTATTGAGTATTTGGGATATTTCTATGTTAATTTCCAGTCCATATTGCATGTGAATGATTGTTCCTAAGTGTTGATACAGTTCGTTCCCATAGAGGAATAATAATTGGTGTTACGAGCTCATTTTGATACCCTAAAAGTGTAATTTTCAGTTCATTGTTAGGGTTTCTAATATTGCTGGATTTGTTGTTATAAGATCGGATTATTTTCAGTTCGATGTTGGTTTATTTTCAGATCTGATTCTTACGGTTTGTGGCCAAACCCTTATTTTTGGTTTAAGCCCTAGAAAGGGACATTACATTTTCCCTCATAAAGAGGGACGACCTCCTTCTCCTGTTATTTTAGAATTTAAAAATACTTTTATTTTAATAATAATAATAATATGAAGTTGTCCCAACATACGAATTAGCCGGGCCCAACTTACAATATCATTAATTATTTTTAATTTAGAAAAGGGGACATTACACATTAGGAGAGGTTCTAGAGGGAATACCATGCTTCGTCCCTAGGATTGTCCAGTGGGCCCCCTTAACGATGGTCATTCCCCTATGGACACTATAAGATCCTGTATTGGCCCTATTTTTTTGGTGGATGGTGATGTCGTCGGTTCTTTTTGCTCTAAGGTTTGATTAAAACATGTGAATATTGATTTATATCCTTGTTCTCTAGCTTTGGTATTCATCAGCTGCTTGTTTCTTTGGGGAGCCTTCTCCCTACAACTACTCGTACTTGTACTTGTACTTGGATAATATGGTTTGGATTCACTCAATCCAGGTTTATCCCCTCTCGTTATGTTTAAATAGTTCTAGTGTCAAGTTATTGTTTAAGATCCTAAGGTTATTTTTACCCTAGTACTTTTCTATTGTAACTGAATGTAACTTTGAGTCCCATTGACCTACTTTGATCACTTGGAAGGTTTCTACATTTACACGACAAGTGAAATGTATTAATGGATTTTCGTAACATCTGCTGCATATTATCTGACTTTTTCAGCACTTCAAATGGAGAAATATCTTATGGTGCCGCAACATGACAATCAACTTCAACTTTCTGAATAATATTCACTGCAAACTGCCACAATGGAATCATTCATAGTGTGTAGATCATCTGAATTTATTTCTCTGTAACTATGAATGATTTTGAACAGTAAAATGAGTACCAGAGTTATTCTTCTCTAATCCTCTCATAGAGAACATTTCTATCCAGAAATCTTGAAATGGAAAGCAGGGATAAAAGAGAACAAATTTATAAATGGACTTTCTCTATCCAACACTGAAATTTCATTATCTTGACTTGATTAAGTCTTAAAAAACTATATGTGATGAATTGAATAAACTGTATAACTTAACAGCTCCAAATGCAAAATTTTCAATAGAACAACAATGTATTATGTTTAAGATGGCTTATGCAAATTCAATTTAAAGTCATGTGAGCCCTGAAGTTTTTAATAAACCGGTTTGTAGCAGCAAATGTAATGTATAAGATGAAGATGTACCAAATTAAACTGCAATCTTGTTGAATGCTATCTGCTTGTTCCTAGTCTATTAAAGATGGAGTTGCTTTTATGTTGAATCACTATTCGTATTTGTTGAGATGCTTTAAATAGTACAATTTTAGAGTTATCATTACTTTAGAGGATCACTTTCTAAAATTATACTTTAGAGGATCTTGCACCAAGTATACAAGGGACAAAACATAACAGATAAATCACTTTTTTCCTGAAGAGCATTGTTGAGCATACCAATGAATAACCAGAGATGCAAAAGTCTGGGTGTCGAAGCAAAGCCAGAGCAGTTTCTGCAACCAAAAGAAGAAACGAAGAAGGCATTAATAAGTCCAAAAATAAACAAAACCAAAATATATATAAAATAAGAATTGGAAATAAAAAATAAATATGAAAACTCAAACACAAGATTTCAAAGAATGTAGATTTCAATGTCCTCTGGAGACTGGACATGTCCTAGAACATAAAACTAATTGAAAATTCAAATAAAAATTTAATTATCTTGAATAGTAAATTTCAAAAAAATCAGACTAAGATTATTTGAAATAAGATTTATAAATACTAAGAAAAGCTTACAACATGATGCAGAAGCATCTAGGTTCACGTACAGTCTTGCATCAACCAAAAACAGCTAGAATAGATTGTTGTTTTCGTACATATTCTTGTGTGTAGCATTGGCAGATTGCTCCAAAAATGATCATAGACAAGTCCTCAGAAGTTGGTGCAATTGAGTATTAAATTGTGCAGAGCAGAAATAGTGAATTCACAAACAATAAGTCTTCAACAGGCAAAAGAATGTTCAGAAGGCATTGCGGCACCTCTGTGTTATGCCTACACACTTTAGGAGATGGCGCAAAGCTTTCAACCTTTGGTGCATCACTTGTATACTTGGTGCAAGATCAAAACATTGTGCGGTAAACTAGAAGACAGCGCATAACCAAGAAAACTTCAAAATGTGTGCGACAACACATAAGGTACTTTCAGATGCTCGCACTAGAAAGGAGACTCATCTTGATACCGCACATCCACCAACTAAACTGCAAAGACATTGGACTACCGTGCATGAAGTTCTTGAGGACAGCATGTGTGTGGGATCTTCTGATCAGCAACATCGAAATCACAAATTGGAGATGACAAAGACTTGCCTACTCTCAAATTATAATTGTTGGGCCGACTTGTTTTTGCATCAAGTTGTGCTATGTTATGGGTCCTTTGGGCCCTATGCTTTATTTAATATTTGCAACTCAGTTAATATCCATGTGGGTAGAATGTAGTTGAACCTAATATTGTAAGTGGTTAATTGTGTCTACATAGACATGTCTCCACATTTGTATTAGGCATTCAGTTCTGGATGAAGAATCCGGATATCCCATTTGATCATAGTCTAATTATGCTGTTGCAAGGAGTACTACATTAGAGATTTGTGCATAGTACTAGGAAACGAACTAGTGGAGTTGAATCACTTGGGGCAACACTATGTTGTCGGTTTGTTTGTAACCCTATAGGCATTGTGTGCATAATATACTAATAAGCCAGATTTGGCAAAGTGTGTGAGGTTGTGTGTGTAATTTCCTATTGTTGAATAAAAGATATTGTTGCTGTGTAAGTGTCGTTGTAATTTTCCGTTGCATAACTTTGTGAAAGTTGCATGGTCTAAGACATCCTTTCATTGGGACCCTTAGCTGTGATTGCATCATTTGGTATCAGAGCGAGGCACAACTCTAAGATTGAAAGAGTGAAGTTCTCCATCTTTGCGAGGTGGGTAGAGAGCTAGCGGTATGATCTGCATAGGCTTGCAAGGAGGTGCACAGGCGGATTCAGAGTGTTGTGTTCTCCATATTGTTCGGTGGGTAGAGAACTGAGAGATGAGAAAAGTGGATAGCCTGCATACGTTTGCAAGAGGTGCAGCAGGGAGTTAGAGATGTGCACAAAGAAAGTGCACAAGAGATGGGTGAGGAATGCACAGCCTGGTCGGCTGAGTTGAAGATTGTGTGTGTGCAGTATAAACTGAGATGAAAGATGAAGAGTAGAGGAGGCACTATATGACACTATGCGTTGCAAGGATGAAGAAAAGAAAGGTTCTGCAAAGCAAGAGAACTTTGTGGCTGATTGAGGAAGCTCTCACAGAAGCCAGAATAGAGGAGACATGTCTTTTGAAAGATATAGAGGTAGAGATAGACGACATGCAAACAAGCACACGTGCTGTGGATGTAGCAGAAGAAGATATTCTATTTTCAGAAGATGAGGAGCTTGTGGAGAGCGCATATGTGGTGGCTGCGATTATTGTTTGTGGAGACCCCTTGTTCACCCAAGGAAGAGAAGAAGACCATCTCTTACTTGCAGAAGAGGCGAATATGATTGAGTGGATGTTTAAGCGCTTGGATGCAGATAGTGGAAGGAATGCAACAGCAAACAGAGAGAGTAAAGAGGTGGCTGAACCTTTTGAAGTCAACTTGCAAGCTGAAACAACAGAAGAGGTTGTTACAGAAGAAGCGATGGAGTTGTTTGAGGTTGTGATGAGAGAAACAGAGGAGAATGACATGAAGGCCATTCTGCAGATGGTAGTGGAGAGGATGGGTAATATTTGCAGTACCCATAGATGTGGTAAATCCTTTGCCTTGCAAGTTAATCAGGAAGAGGTACAAGAACAAGTGAGCGGAGAAGAGTGTGCAGTGGAAGTGGAAGGCAAGGAAGAACCTTGCGCAGCAGTACAGGAGATCACCACACATAAGAGTGTGGGTATGGAAGTGGACCGTAATTGTCCACATGAGAGTACTGCCCACAGTAGCGCAGGGAGGAGAGGTCTTTCCACCACAATGCCAAGATACGCCGCACGGAAGAGGGATGAAGAAAGCACAGTGCATGCTCGAATGAGGAGGTCGGTCTGCACCCAAGTGGTGGGCAGATGAGAGAAAGGACCAGTATGTGGGCTGGAAGAGGTGGAAGTACCTTGTGCAGTGGAAGAGTACGCGCAGAGGCAAGTAGGACTTGCATGGGAAGGAGAGTAATGGCGCGAAGATGGAGAGTAATGGCGCGAAGCTGAAGAGTAATGCCAAAGAAGAGAGTAAGAGAACTGCTTGCAGCAGTGCAAGAGAGAATGTGGCGCAAAAAAGAGTGTGCAAGAGGAAAAGCAGCGGACATTTTAGCCAGAAAACAGAGCACAGAGATGTTGTGCAAAAGGAGACAAGGGGAAGTAGGGAAGAAACACCCCAAAGTCAGCCTGAGGAGGGGAAAATCTGGGGTATGAGTAAACAGAGACACATTTGGTGGAGGTCAGTCCCATACCCAGCTGTCCTTTTTCCTCTCCTAAACTCTCCCTGATCTACTCCCCACTCTGATACCAAATCTGAGTTCTTTAATAATTCTCGAGCTTAGATATTCACTAGGATGTAGGAGAATTGATACAAAATAAACGTCTAAATTAGCCCCTATAAATTAGGCTATCAGACCTATCTAATATCTAACAAACACTAACCATCTTCTATTCTATGTGAGTTTGTAACAATCCATCAAACTCACTTACAATAGATTTATTAACTAGACTGCTCCGCACGGGTACAGGTATGCTGAAACGAAAAAAATTTAAAAACCTTAGGTACAGTATGCTGTGGGTAAGTTCGTACAATATATTTTTAAAAAGTAAAACATATATATATATATATATATATATATATATATATATTTGTTACTTTTTAAAGAAAACAACAAGCTTATAGTCTCAGCAACCTATAAAATATTAGAAGCCAACAACAAGCTTATTAGGAATCAAAAGCCATCTAATGACTGAATACAAGAAGACCACAAAACATTAAATCTATGAGTCCATCTACTAATGGGCTCACAAACATTCCACTTATTGTTAAAGCCCAGGGAAAGGTTTGGAGAGAAGGCAATCTTTTCATAGAGTTGTTTGGAGGTAGCCTTTTGGAGAGGGAGCCCTTTGAGCCACCTCATAGTATCCCAAAAGTCATTCTCATCCTCCATAATTAGTCCAGTAGAGGGAGCTGTGAAAGCATTTCTGAGCATTGTATACATTCTGAACTGAGATTGAGGAAGCTTATAGAAAGCTTTAAGGTCTGTCCATTCCATCCACTTCCCAAATCTGTACAAGTCATGAAATATTTTAATTCCTTTCTCAAACCAAAGGAGGGCAGAGCAGCCTCTTGTCAAGGCAAGGATATTATCATTATATTTCAGATTCAACAAAATCGATTTGTAGGCTTGGCACCTAGTGTCAAAGGAAGAGAAGATAGGCTGCCCAACCACCAAGTGCTTCACTTGTTCCCATGCCTTCCAAATTGACTGAAGAATAAAGGACCCATGAGGAGCAACAAGAAAGCCCCCAAATAGTAAGTCAACCAAATGAAGTCCTTTTCATCTCTCTTGACCCGTCAGAGCCTATTCGCAATATTGAATCTCACACGAACTTTCCAAGGTTCAATTCCAGTCAAAGCCCTCAAGTTTTATTTATTTTTTCGCACTTAAAAAAACCATGTGGGTATGCGTTGTGGGTACGTACCCACAGGCCCTGGGTACGTCTCAGGTACGGGTTTTCATACCCAGGACGTACCTAGGGCCTGTGGGTATGTACCGTACCTAGTATGTATCAGGCCTGGTACGGGGGTACTTGGCATTTCCAGGCAGTCTAGTTTATTAACATACACTCACCCATGTGATTAATTAACCATTACTATGGTGTAATAACCCCTAATTTCCTAACAGCTACTTCAAAAGATCCACTACATTTCCGTACCCAAGGCCTGTGGGTACATACCCGAACCGTACTCGTACCCGGTACGTATCAGGCCTAGTACAGGGGGTACTTGGCGTTTCCGGGCAATTTAGTTTATTAACATACACTCACCCATGTGATTAATTAACCAAGTAATTAATCATTACTAGGGTGTAATAACCCCTGATTTCCTAACAGCTACTTCAAAAGATCCACTCCATGTAGCCTATTAATGAAAATTTAGGACAGTCTTGCTCTTTCTCTTTCACTTCAATTAACATCTTCCAATTTTAAAGAATCAAGAATTGTCCCTTTTCAATGATCCATGATGTGTACTGTGAATTAAATGTTTTTTCACCAATGATAATTCTTCAGTATCTCCGCATTTCTGCACCATATTGATTAGATCATGTTTTTAAATGCTTCGATATATTTATGAGCTTTTGTGATCTTGTCATGTCTTCATAGAAACAGTCTAAGAATGCTTCTCACAAAATGTCATATAAATCCAGAAGTATTGTTGCTATGATTTGACTTTTCAGCCATGATAGTTTATTTTGCACATGTGCAATTTTCAGGTGTTGTAGAATCTTCATTCATATTCCACATTTTATCCCATTGATTTCATTGATGAACCCATTTTTCTCGCTCCAAGTCAGCGCTTAGAATGAATGCATTTAAAAGAAAGAAACTATTTTTGTTTGATCATAACTGTGTCAACATTGGCAGATCCTCGTTGGCAATCGCCCGCACACAACTCAAAATAGTGGCTTTACTTATTTTGTGGATATGTGGCCCAAGTGTATCATACTACTTTCTTTGGTGTATAAATAGCTCATACACGTGGAACTTCTACCTAGTCAATAACTAAATGAACCCTAGTTTTCATTCATCAAAGAATTTAAGCAAAAGAGAGAATAAAATAAGAGCTAGCAAATGTACTATCAACAAATAGAACCAAAATGCATGAACTATGCTTTCAATATATGTCACAAAAACAAGAATAAACAAAATGAAAACTATGGATATATATGCATGCAAAAATATGGCAACATATGAAATTTTTAAAAATCTGAAATAGGCTCTTAATGAAAATTAGGAAATGAAAGCTAAAATTGAATTTAGGGATTAGAATGATCGTAAAATTACCAACTTTCAGTCAATAGATACTAAGTCTCCTCGTCAATATTTTGACTTGTAGCATGCATATGAGAAGGTATCTTTCAAAATTTTGTAATTTGTGAATACACCATATTTGTGCTATGTAGTTTATACATCACTCATTATAGTGAAAATAGATCAACATCACCAAATTCGTGATAAATAGTATCTGTAATAACCCTTTTGAGGGTTTTAATCAAATTATTCAATACTCAGATCTGAAACTGAAAATTGCAGCAGACTGTAGATAAAACCAGCGACTTATACTAGCTCAAAAAGATGCCAAAAATACCATGAAAACACACCCACACAACTCGCCAATATTTTTATATGATTTTATGATTTTTTAGAAGCCAATACAATCAACAAATACTGAAAACACACTGCTGGAAATGAAATACACACTGGAAATTGCAGCCACGAATTAAATATAGAATATAGATATAGAAGCCCTCAAAAATCATGCAACTCAAGATTCTGGCCTTTAAAAATAGTGCAAATCTGATTACAAACTCAGAATTATCAAATTCTCCTTCAATGTCTTCAAACCCTACCCTAGGTAGGTCGCACTATCCAAAATAAATATAATAACAGCTGGAAATATCAAGTAAATAAGCTTTCCTCTTCAATGCCTAATGAAGATGAAGGGTTTTTGTCCTTCACCAAATCCACATGAAGGGTTTTCGTCCTCAAGTGGATGACCAAGGAGCAACTTGCTCTCTTTGCCGGAGTATAAGAAAATGTGCCAAGACTAGCTCCAAATGATGCCTCTAAACTCCTTTTATATCTTCCTTTTTGGCGCCAAAGCTTAATTAGAAATGTCGACCTCTTAATGAACCATTATAATCTTTCATTAAGCCTTATTAAAGGCATTAAACCCAGCTGACCTCATTAAGAGGGGAAAACTCTAAAAGAAATTATAAAATATTAGAAGAATAATGCAAATAGAGGCTCAAGATTCTCCTCCGTCTTCTTCACTTCCTTGCCATGGAGAAGGAATGGCAAGAAGACCAATTAGTAGCTCTCAAATGGGGAAAAAGGACATTACAGTCCTCCCTTCCCAAAATTGTTTGTCCTCAAGCAATTGCAAGAACCTAGATCCCAAATGATTCTTAACTGCTTCTTCTTTGGCATTCCTGCACATGAAGCAAACATATTAGAAAAAGAAGTGTCTCCCTCTTCATCCACTTGTGCCTTGTGGAAATGATGGTCAATCCCCTTTCTTTGCTTGCACAACTCTCAACCATGCATTGGCTGTCCCAAAATACCAACATGTTGCCCCAAACTCTGCTGAAGTCACACATTTTCCACTCAAAAATCAGAATTCTCAAATCTAAAAATAACTCACCACAACCTGATTTCTTTCCTTCTTCCAACGGAAATCCTCCTTCCTCATTTTCCCACGATAAAATTCTCTCAAAAATGAAAATATACTATTGTTCATGTCTAGAAATGGCAGCCCCAAATCTAATTTTTGTGAACTCATCCCAATAGCCATAACATAACTACTAAACTGAAATTTCATAGGAAAAACCAAATTTGTGAATACTAAAAATTGTCGTACATGGGCTGGAAAATGAAGATCAACAAGCTCATGATTCAAATCAGCAAACACAACATTCTTGCACTCCTTGCCCCAAAAATAAATACTTTGAATACCAAAATAAATATTTTGGGCTGCATGCTTACCACTGTCCATAATTCCCACAATTTGTCCAACACATTACTGAAAATGTGCATCCTATCATCCAATGAAGTGACAACAAATGGACATCCATCAAGGGTGATTAGAACAGTTTTGAAAATCTGAAAATTACCATCTCCAATGGCTGCCCTGAACATGCTTATTCCACCCTCAATGCAAGGTGAAATGTTTTGCCAAACTTCTCCAATGATTGGTTGGGTCTTTGGAACCCAAATCATGACCCCAAGCAACCAAACAATATGCATTTGAGACACTCCTATATCATGCAAATGGGCTGCCCTATGATACTCTGAAATGCACACCATACTATTTTCCATTCTTCCACAATAATCACACAAATGAGGAAGCAACAAACAAGTGTGTCTCAAAATTAATGAACCGGAAAGATTACCTTGTTGTAGAAGATCTTTTAGTTGCCTCAAGTGGGGTGTTTGGAACACCCAAAGTTGATTTCCAGGCTGCCCATCAACTGCTGCACCCAACCTCCTTGAATTGCTCAATCTAGGCCTGAAAATATGCATATCACTCCCAATTGAAGTGACCATAACTGAAAGTACTTCAATGGTGACCCATAATGCCTTGAAATTCTGAAAATGAACCTTCATTATGGCTGCCTTCTTGTGCCAATCAGCAAGTATGATGAAATGAGATCTGAAAATAATGTTCTCCATACTTATGTTACAAATCATATCCCTCTTGCTTATCACCTTGTACTTCTCATCACTCATTTTTCCTTCAAAGGCATCATGAGCAAACTTATTTTTTGCATACTCAACTGAAAGTAATGATTTCCAATCTGCTGTAATTTTGGATAAAGAACAGAAATATGATTCACATGAAATGTCTTCTCCCACCAAAAAATTAATTTGGAGTGTTTCCGGAAGCATACCTTGCAAAGAGATCTTCTTACCTTTGTCTATGAGGCTTATCTTCATGCTTTGATAGTTGAGAGGAGTTCTCCCAACGAATGCCACCATTGAACTCCAAGCACAATACCCAAATCAGCCATCACATAGAAATCAACACATACCTTACATGGTTCCAATGCAATTTGGAGTTGAGGACACCACTTGGTATGTTGCATAGAGTGACCATCCCCTAACTTCACAATGAGTCCTTTGAAGCCTTCAACCTTTAATCCCACTTGTGCCACCAAGAACTCATTAATAGAATCATGAGTGTATTCACCATTAACCAAACTAGTGGCTCCTTGTCCTTGGAAGGTAGAATCCTTCACAACCTTGTTAGCATACATAATGATTTCAAATAATCCTTCATCAAAATTTCCTCTAACCATGTGCATGGGGTAAGAATATCAAAGACTTCCTTTCTACCATGCAAGAAGTCAACCGGAACCATGTATCCTTGCAAGGAAATATCTAAATGACATGTGTCAACCCACAAGCTCTTCACATCACCAAAACTTAGCATGTGACCTTCTACAACTTTCCCATGATGACATAAGTACGGTGGCAATATAAAAGAAGAAAAAATGTGATTTCCATCATACCTTGGGTTGTCCACCACATATTGACCTTCCCATGCCGGATGAGGAGTGATCGAAACATCCTTGTGACTCAGAATTTCTGAGTTGGAATCAACCTTCTTTTTCACCTCAAATTCAACAAATGAAGCTCTTTCCGCATTGTCTTCAACACTATTTTGCTGATACTTGCATGGGACACCTTCATGGTGCTTGCCGGAGTCATGTACACCCATAAATGGCCCTTTGTTGACTGCTGTTATGAAAATTCCAGCAAGCTGAAAACCCTCATAAGTATCCGGTGAGACCTTCTTTTGAAGTGTATGCCTCTCAACCGGAACATCTTGATTCTTAGCCTCAAGAACCTCTTGTAGATCTGATTTTCTTTCACCATCTTGCCGCCACATGCAATCATTAGAAACCACAAACACATCATTTATTTGCAAGGAATCTTTACCTTCATGTTGAATATCGGTCTTCCCTTGTTCTTGTTCTTTGAGTTCTTCTTCTTCCTTCGTCATTGCAACTTGGAAGCTCTTCACCTCATCCTCTCTTTGTGGCATGGCATGCCTAGGCTCGGGCCTAGATCTTCCTCTATCCAAACCCATGAACTCGGCAAGGGAAATAGCATCACGGATCTCTCTAGACAAAGCCATATACTCCTCATAGATCGCTGCAATATTTTTTCTTCCACCCATAGATCTTGCTTCTTCTTCCGGAACAACCTCCTCTCTAGGAAGGAATGTGGGCTTCAAACTCGATCCTCGGGCTGATCCCATAGGTCGCTTGGCATTAATAGCTCCATTCGAACGAACTTCACCACTTTGAACCCTAGGTTCAATCATCTTTTGGAGAGATAGGGAAATAAAATCCATGGTGTCCGCAAGTCTCTCTTGGCTGGAAATTAATTTATCCATTGAAACCCTAGGCCTTTTGAGAATCTGAGCTCTGATACAACCGTAATAACCCTTTTGAGAGTTTTAATCAAATTATTCAATACTCGCAGATCTGAAACTGAAAATTGCAACAAACACTAAAACCAACGACTTATACTAGCTCAAAAAGATGCCAAAAATACCATGAAAACACACCCACACAACTCGCCAATATTTATATATGATTTTATGAATTTTTAGAAGCCAATACAATCAACAAATACTGAAAACACACACTGCTGGAAATGAAATACACACTTTGAAATTGCAGCCACGAATTAAATATAGAATATATATATAAGCCCTCAAAAATCATGCAACTCAAAATCCGGCCTTCAAAAATAGTGCAAATTTGATTACAAACTCAGAATTATCAAATTGTCCTTCAATGTCTTCAAACCCTACCCTAAATAGGTCGCACTATCCAAAATAAATATAATAACAGCTAGAAATATCAATTAAATTCTCTAATAAGCTTTCCTCTTCAATGCCTAATGAAGATGAAGGGTTTTCATCCTTCACCAAAGCCACATGAAGGGTTTTTGTCCTTCAATGAGGCCTCACAAGAGGGTTTTCGTCCTCAAGTGGATGACCAAGGAGCAACTTGCTCTCTTTTCCGGAGTATAAGAAAATGAACCAAGACTCCCTCCAAATGATGCCTCTAACTCCTTTAATATCTTCTTTTTTGGTGCCAAAGCTTAATTAGAAATGCCAACCTCTTAATGAACCATTATAATCTTTCATTAAGCCTTATTAAAGGCATTAAACCCAGCCGACCTCATTAAGAGGGGAAAACTCTAAAAGAAATTATAAAATATTAGAAGAATAATGCAAATAGAGGCTCAAGATTCTCCTCCGTCTTCTTCACTTCCTTGCCATGGAGAAAGAATGGCAAGAAAACCAATTTAATAGCTCTCAAATGGGAAAAAGGGACATTACAGTATCATTCCTAGGCTTTCTTAAGGTAAACAATCTCTCTCAAGGGCCAAAAAGTCCAAAATCCATAGACATGCAATACTAAAAAGACCTTTATACCCATTCAAAATATGAGAAACATCTAGAGATTTAATTGGGAATGGATTCTTTTTCCCAACTCCTCAACCAACCTTCTTCTAAATGAATGTAATTGGATGTACTTTCAAATCCCATTGACCTACTTTTGGTCATCCATGGATAATAATATAGTTTCTTTCTTTCTTTCTAGAACATTTCCAAATAAAGTTACAACATACGCCACCTCCCTACATACCAAAGACAAGGTCATGTCTATAATTTTATTTTTGCATACAAGTATATTAATTAATTGAAAACGAGGGGAAATGGCAAGAAGTAGTTCCTCATTGACAATAAGTATCGTCGATCGATGTTCACTTTCAACCAAATTTTAACTTGAACTGGCAAACTTTAACGGCACGGCACCAAAATGTTTATAAAGAAACTACACCACCACAAAATAACAATCACATCATGGTAAATGCATACCAAATTACAGAATAGATGATAGTAATCAATACTTTATTCATAGCTAATGCTTAACGGTACAAGAAGGACCTGATACTCCGCAACCTCTTCCCAACATAAATCATTCTATTTATATGACAAGAAGACTCAATGGGTTGTCCGTTAACACAACAGTCAATAACCGAAAAAACTAATGAGAATCGTTACAAAATTATGTGAGGCCAACAATCTAGTCACTAACCACATAACAAGTCAGCCACTAAAATATAACAACACTAATGTGACTCTCTGCAGTGAATACACCATACCCCTACTATGTAGTATATCCATCATTATCAATCATGTTAATGAAAGTAATAGATCAACATCACCAATTTCGAGATAGTGATTATCATTCATAGGCTTCCTTGAGGTAAACAATCTCTCTCAACAAACAAAAAAGCTTAAAATCCATAGACATGTTACGCAATACTGAAAATACCTTTAGAACCATGCAAAAGATGAGAAATGTCTAGAGTTTTCATTGGAAATGGATTCTTTTTCTCAACAACATCACCGATTTCAAGATAGTGATTATCATTCATAGGCTTCCTTGAGGTAAACAATCTCTCTCAACGGCCAAAAAAGTCTAAAATCCATAGACATGTTACGCAATACTAAAAACACCTTTATAACCATGCAAAAGATGAGAAATGTCTAGAGTTTTCATTGGGGATGGATTCTTTTACTCAACTCCTCAAGCAACCTTCTTCTAGTACTTTTCCAAATGAAGTTATAAAATATGCCACCTTCATGTATACCAAAGACAAGGTAATGGCTATACCTTTTATTTTTTCGATACAAGTAATATTAATTAATTGAAGACGAGGGAAATGGGATAAAATCAAATCAAAGAAACAAAAGCAACACTAACATTCTCGACTAACTTCTTGAATCTTGACCTATTGACCATTAATATAATATAACAGTGAGCCAACCATCCAGACAAATAAGAAAAGGCATTTTTATAATGGTTCAGGAACATTTGCTTTTATAAAACTGATACTAATAAAGCCTCCTTGGTAATATGTAATCCAATTCCAATTATTTGATCTCACAAAATCATCTAAGTTGAGGGATACACCATGCATTTTAATGAACTTCTCATATGATAATGATACAAATGATGAGAAGTTTGTCACCTATGGAGACTACATGAATTGGACTTTCAACTTCATGCATGGCACAAGTCCCAGAAAACTATAAAAACACTACTATAGAATATTTGAACTGGAAAGAGCAACATGAAAATATTGATGAGAAGCATCATACCTGTGAGCAGATGATGAAGGCCTTCCGGAGTAGAGGTGTCTGCTTTCTCGGCAATACGATCAAGGTCTTTCTGAAGTGAACGTGCCATACCTAATAGTCCAATCTGATAATAAAATCAAAAAAGAGGAATTCAAAATCTAATATAGAACGAATTTTGGTGAAGAAAAAATGAAATAAAGACACCAACCATTACAATATGCAAAATGATCAAAGCAGTAAGAAAAACCAGAAAAACAACTACCATGTAGTTCATTTCCCACCAAAAGCTTTGGAACATTACACGCAGGTAAGGAAGCAAATATGACTCAAGTAAGGTTTTACAAAGCAAACAAGTGTGGATGCATTAGAAGAAAACACCAATTACCAAAGACAGTAGCCCATCAACTGTTATGCAAAAAATGCCAAACTCTTTGAGCTATGTTTTACTTGGTCTATCCGTATGAAAATAAGATAAGATCAAAACAATTGTGTAACCAAGTAATAGCAGCTTAGAATGTAATACAGAAAGATATAAAAACTGTATAATCCTGCTTGGATGGGTTCTCACAAGGGTTCCATGCTTTGCAGAAAGTGAAGCCAGCATTTCTAGAAGCTGATAAAGTTCACCATACTTAGCAAACTAAAGATATGTATTATGAACTGTTCCTTGGATTCATACCCAGCACATCTTTTAGGCTGCTATACTTAACATTGTGGAAATAGCCATCTGAATCTCAGTTTCAATATCTTTGGAAACCCTGAGTCAACAAACACATGTTGTTACATGATAAGGAAATGCCAAACAAAACTGCATTCTCAAAGCAGTTGAGAATAGAAGAGATCCTTGACGACAATGCTTAAACAACATCGTCCAATCGCATTTTACACATTCCCTTAAGGACGACTTGAAGATGAAAATCCTAAGGGTAAAAAGGGATGCACCAGAATGAACTATACATCGTAGGAAAGAAAGCAATTTCCTACAGCAGCCAAAACATAAATCAAATAATTTCTGAATGATCCTTCAAAATTGCAATCCACAATTTTAGAGAGAACCTGAAAGTCCCATCATGAAAGAGGCTAGCAGTTCAGTATCAGACCAGCTCGACAGCTGGGAGCACGTCCTGGTTTTCAATCCTGTCGTATGTAAATTTTTCAACATGGTTTGAGAGCAAGTATTAGTGCTTGACTAGGACCTCAACCTGTTGGAAAATGTAAACAGAAGAAATGAAGAGAAAGCAGAATGCACACATTATCATTGTGTGTCCGCCATTTTATTATGTGAGAGATGGTTACAAAATGGTTGAAGTGGTTTTAACCATTTATTAGTTTGTAATATCCCCCTTAGGGGATCAATGGGAAATGCAACCAAAACTGATTAGAACACTGCTGCAATCAACTGCAAATGATTAAGTCCAGCTATTTGTACTTGTGCATTCGATTAAATAGCTCAATAAAGGGGTTTAATGACCTTAAACAAATGACCCAAATAGATAACTCTCAGCTGAGGCAAATAAACTCAAATGTATGATTCAAAAATCAGATTCAAACTGTATAAAATCAGACCACTGTTACTCAGCTGCAATAAATATTATGCACAAGTAGATCCACTGAAAACTGCCCCTATGGCAGCTTGTACAAAATTAGATCTATAGATTGTTGCTCAAGGATTGATTATCAGCCCAACAGCTTATCAGATCATATCAAATGTCCCATAAGCTATCTGCTGCAACAAACGCGTTAATATTGCCTTCAAACACGTCCCTATACAACTCCCCAATCTTGGAATATAATAACCAATTAAGAAAGAATGAAATTGCTGCCAGTTATGAGCATTAGAGAATTCAAATATGAGCCATAATCAGACACACAAATCGCTACCAACATGCTTAAGACTCGGGTTATTTTACTTCTTCAGTTCGCTGTTATAAGAATCCCAGAACACCACTCAGCCAAGCCCTTAATCAAATCGTTATTCTGAAAATTCAATCAACTATTAATCTGTGCATTCAATCAATAGAGGTCGCTGCCTATTATATATGTTCTTTAATGCCAAATCCGATTTTCAATCAAGTCAGAAATATCAGTCATATAAATCACTGTTAAACATAGAGGTTTTCACACAAATTTGAGTCTTAAATAGTGTCACCAATATCAGAATAAATCCCCCACCCATAGATAGGAATCGCTGGTTATTTTGCCCACCCCCAAAACACATATTCAAACACCTCAATGAAGTCGCTAATGTCCAAGAAGAAATAACAGATTTAAGTGAATTAAATCAGACCCTTAATCATAGAAAATAATTGCCGAACCTGTCCTACTCAGGTCGCTGCCCAAAAGAACACAATGATCACGCAATAACCAGTTGTTTCACACCAAACAATGCTCCCAAACAGTCATCAATCAGCACATATAAGTTCGCTAGGGTTTAGAGCAGCTATTCAATGAAGTATTGTATTCATACAAGTCGCCAAGCATAGGAAGCACTCACCAATATCAAAGGAACGTTAAATCAGTCTCTCTACCAAATCGATTTGCAAGGAGCAAGAAAACCCAGCTGCTACAGTGAATCGCTACAGTAAAAACATGCAGATTTCAATGGTAAACTTCATCTAAAAATTCGCTAAAGCCAAAGACATGGATCTCACTTGAGATTGCACAAATAACTTCTTCAAATTGATTCTCAATAACCAGCTACAAAGATCTCCCAAGCATGAGAGAGAAGGAAAACATCAATGGGCATGCATCCCAACTCCAAGCATGGAGTATCAAATTAATTTCATCATAGCATGAATCTCATAATGATCCCAAGCTCTTTTTTTATAAACATGGAGGCACAAAATTCGAAATCCCTAGAAGAGGGAAATCATTAAATAAAAATAGTTTATCCTCCCTAGGTGTGGCGTCCCCTTTCTAAGGGTGTTTTTAACATTAAAAGCCACCCAAATGTTATTTAATTAATTCCCCTTTTAATTTTGCATTTTGGGAATTAAATTAAATAAATTACATAATTAAATAATTAATGTTTTATAATGTCAAATGATAAAAATCACTCTCCAGGCAATATTATTTAATTATTTAATATAACTTTCCCCTTGCAACATCCCAAAGCCCACGGAGAAAAATAAGCTAAGGGTCTTCAAAAATGGGAATATTACAATCCTCCCTTCCCAAGATTGTTTTCCCTCAAGCAATAGCAAGCTCATGCGTCCGGGTCCAAAAGTGTAGCACTCCAAAAACTAAGCTCCCATGCCACTCAAATGGTGTAGCATTTGTAATAACTTAGGATGTTTCTTTCTCCTAAAAATTAGGAGTGTCTTCCGCTGCAATTTTTCTTTCAAATCTGCACAGAAGCAAACAAGTTAGAAAAATAAGGGTTGAAGAACACCCTTTCAAGGTGTCTCCATGGTGTGCAAGTCTCCTCCATATATGGGCTGCCCCCAAACTCTGTCATGTGGCCCAAAATACTGTTGTAGCCTTCAAAAATCAGAATTGGAGTGGCTGGTTTCCACCCCCAAATAGTCACCCATGAGCCAAAATCAAGTACCATCACCCATGTCATCGAATGCATGTGAAAAATCTGAATTATGGAGGTGATATCATCCATAGAAATTAGAGGACAGCAGCTATCATGTTTCCAAATTCTTTTTCCCACATCAATGAGCAACCATCTAGTAAATGCAATAGGCCCCCATGCAACTGAAATTTCACTCCCCATAATAAAAATCTGAAAATCATCCATATGCACAGCTGGAAATGAGACTCTTACCATGCCATGTGAAGCCCATGTGATCCATTCTTCATCCTTTGACCCAAGTGTGAGAGTACCAATGGAGAAGTGTCCCTTATTTCCATGCTTGATGGCTCTACAAGTCATAAGAAGACTGCTGAAATAAATTACAGCAGTGTAAACAAAAGTATTTGATCTCAAGACATCCCAACTCACCCTAAGTAAGGCCAACACTTCACTCACACAACCCCAAATACATTGTTCCCATGAGGACACATGCTGAAACACATTCATATGCATGATATAGAGCTGATCCAAAGTGAATATCATGACAAATTTGGTACCTCTCACTATCATAGTTGGATATACAACATGCTCATCCCTTGTTACCAAAATATAGCATGAAAATTCAACACCATACATTTCTCTTTGTTGTTCCCAATGTAAAAGAAGTGTTGAATGGTCAAAAAGAACCTGCAACATGTACCAATGATGCTCCAAACTGAAAATTAGCATACCATGTGACTAAACCCTTTTGTAGGCATGCTAACATATCCCCAAACAATCTGAAAATGTGCATGACAATCGTGTAAATGTCCATGGAAACATCAAACATACACATTCTTCTTGGTTGCAAACTTAAATATGAATGGACAATGCTCATACTTTCCTCCTATGATTCCAACAACCAAAAACTGAATTTCATCATGATATAAAATCAATAGAATGTCCATCTCAATCACCTCATGAGCACATGTAAATATAAACAATTTGTTACTTCTCCATCCCATGTGATAGCATGTGCATGATTATACCACCTTATCTCTATCCCATCATTCACATAAGAGAAAGGAAAATCAGAAATGCAAGGAAACTCATACCATTTATTGTGCCATGAAATACCTTCATACTCCTTGAAATTTTCAACCCAAACATCTCCTATTACCTTGACATTATGCAACCTTGCTTGTACTTGGTGTGAGGCTTCCTTAAGCTTCATCTTTGGGTGGATGAAGTCATATATTTGCCCTCTAATGACTGTTGTTATGTGCAGACCAGCAAGCTGAGAATGGTCTAAAGTGCCCGGAAATGCCTCTTCCTTTTGCCTATCATTCATCCTTACATCCTTGCATTCATTACCAACCCAAGTAGCATTAGAAACATCAAAAGAATGACCATTGATTACCTCTTGGCTGCCTTCATTTTGCTTGTCCATGCAAGGTTGCAAATCAGATTTATTGTTCTCTTTGGACTCATCTCCCATGTTCATCTTATCATTATGCATGTAACCATTCCAAAACAAAGAAGCCTCTTCAATTAGCAATGAATCCATACCTTGCTTATTTCCATCTAATGGTTTTTCTTCCTTCATTTCTTCTTGAATTAAATCTGATTTTTCTGTGCATTCACCAAATTCCATGCAAGCATTAGACATCAAAATTTTCTCATCAAATACCAATGGACTCATACCTTGGAGAGTTGATCCCTCTTGCTTCATAGGAGACCTTGCTAGCATATGTGCCCTCACCTTGCTTGAACATTGATCTAGAACACCTTTGGCAAGTGTATGAGCAACACATGGTGCCTCTTGACTCAATCCTTCCTCAAGTATAAACAACAAATGTTGAGGAGGTTCTTCATATTCATTCAAGACCAAAGACATGATAGTTTGCATTGCATCCATTACATTTCCTGAATGACTATCATTTATAACAACAAAGAATACTTTGAACATATGAAGTATAAGATCATTACAATCGAGATCTAACATGGGTATGCAAGATCTTACCTTTGCCATGTTTTCCAATATCTTAACCCTCCTATCAAAGTGAGGGTTGGAAGTGTCCCAAAGCTTTTGAAAGCTTCCAATCATGAGCTCATATACCTCTTCCATGGTAGTGTCATCATATGGCAAGTTTGGGGCTGCTATCCATGTGATGACCAAGAGTCTCACATCCACCTCCTCATGTCTCAATAAGCTAGATCTAGCCAAGTGTGTCACCAAAGGGTCTACCACTGAAAACATAGAGTCATAATCAGATTGTCCTATCAAACATAAACAACTCTCTACTTCTTCAAGAGTGTTGAGTAGTACACTCTTCTCAAATGAAGGCCTCTTGAGCCTTCTCCCAAGCTTATAGAGTTTGGTCCTCAAACCTCCGTCACTAGCAAGCTCCATGATTTATTTTGCAAACAAATCCACAAGGATGGAAAAAGTTGTTCGATACCATCAGTAATGTCCCCTTACGGGATCAATGGGAAATGCAACCAAAATTGATTAGAACACTGTTGCAATCAACTACAAAGGATTAAGTCAAGGTATTTGTACTTGTGCATTTGATTAAATAGCTCAATAAACCCAAGGAAAGGGGTTTAATGGCCTTAAACAAATGACCCAAATAGATAACTCTCAGCTGAGGCAAATAAACTCAAATGTATGATTCAAAAATCAGATTCAAACTGTATAAAATCATACCACTGTTACTCAGCTGCAATAAATACTATGCACAAGTTGATCCACTAAAAACTGCCCCTATGGAAGCTTGTACAAAATTAGATCTATAGATTGTTGCTCAAGGATTGATTATCAGCCCAACAACTTATTGGATCATAGCAAATGTCCCCTAAGCTATCTGCTGCAACAAACATTAATATTGCCTTCAAACATGTCCCTATACAACTCCCCAATCTTGGTATATAATAACCAATTAAGAAAGAATGAAATTGCTGCCAGTTATGAGCATTAGAGAATTCAAATATGAGCCATAATCAGACACACAAATTGCTGCCAACATGCTTAAGAATCAGGTTATTTTACTTCTTCAGTTCCCTGTTATAAGAATCCCAAATCACCACTCAGCCAAGCCCTTAATCAAATCGTTATTCTGAAAATTCAATCAACTATTAATCTGTGCATTCAATCAATAGAGATCACTGCCTATTATATATGTTCTTTAATGCCAAATCCGATTTTCAATCAAGTCAGAGATATCAGTCATATAAATCACTGTTAAACATAGAGGTTTTCACACAAATTTGAGTCTTAAATAGTGTCACCAATATCAGAATAAATCCCCCACCCATAGATAGGAATCGCTGGTTATTTTGCCCACCCCCAAAACACATATTCAAACACCTCAATGAAGTCGCTAATGTCCAAGAAGAAATAACAGATTTAAGTGAATTAAATCAGACCCTTAATCATAGAAAATAATTGCCGAACCTGTCCTACTCAGGTCGCTGCCCAAAAGAACACAATGATCACGCAATAACCAGTTGTTTCACACCAAACAATGCTCCCAAACAGTCATCAATCAGCACATATAAGTTCGCTAGGGTTTAGAGCAACTATTCAATAAAGTATTGTATTCATACAAGTCGCCAAGCATAGGAAGCACTCACCAATATCAAAGGAACGTTAAATCAGTCTCTCTACCAAATCGATTTGCAAGGAGCAAGAAAACTCAGCTGCTACAGTGATTCGCTACAGTAAAAACATGCAGATTTCAATGGTAAACTTCATCTAAAAATTCGCTAAAGCCAAAGACATGGATCTCACTTGAGATTGCACAAATAACTTCTTCAAATTGATTCTCAATAACCAGCTACAAATATCTCCCAAGCATGAGAGAGAAAGAAAACATCAATGGGCATGCATCCCAATTCCAAGCATGGAGTATCAAATTAATTTCATCATAGCATAAATATCATAATGATCCAAAGTTCTCCTTCTATAAACAAGGAGGCACAAAATTCGAAATCCCTAAGAGGGGGAAATTATTAAATAAAAATAGTTTATCCTCCCTAGGTGTGGCATCCCCTTTCTAAGGGTGATTTTAACATTAAAAGCCACCCAAATATTTTTAATTAAATCCCCTATTAATTTTGCATTTTAGGAATTAAATTAAATAAATTACATAATTAAATAATTAATGTTTTATAATATCAAATGATAAAAATCACTCTCCGTGCAATATTATTTAATTATTTAATATAATTTTCCTCGTAACATCCCAAAGCCCACGGGAAAAATAGGCTAAGGGTCTTTGAAAATGGGGACTTTACATAGTCAATACTTAATTAGTATGAACTTAACAAAATAATCATCCTTATATTTTAATACCCCCTCTTAAGGCTTACACTCTTCGAAAAGAAGATAGCATTACAATCTTCGAAGCTTTTGTTTTGAACAGCAGCTCTTGGACCAGTAGAACTCCATCAAGCTACCTCCCTAACCCTCGTAAAGGTGTAACTCCGAGATGAATTCCGAGTTCCGAGATGAATTCCTGAGTTCCTAGATTCTACCTCTCCGAACTCCTAAATTACTGAGAATCTCCCAAATTGTTAGACAAACCTCCTTGCTTTGAGCTACTCCCACAATGCTCCATCAAATTGTCTCTCGGTGTCCCCAGATTTCATCCTGAAATCTGAGACTACCCTATCTAAAAAAATTTCGTACTTTTAAAATAATGGGTCGTTTTGTGTTTTTATTGCCAGAAAGTTCCTGTATTGTGTCAAGATATTCCCAAGGAGCCATTTTCGCCAAATACCTAGATGCCTAAAATTGTTATATTCTGTCGTCGAGATTTGCCTACGGAAAATTTGTATTTAATTATTTTGAGCCCCGTTTAAGGCAATTTGCGCTCCGGTTTAACTCTGTTGTGATCGTACATATCATTATTCCCATATACCAGTAGAGTTTTAACCAGGAATGCATTCTGGGCTTTATTTGTGACTTCTGGCAACGTTTTGTGTTTTTGTGTTTTCTCGTTTCGTTTTCTGTGAAATTTCTGGACCAATTCCTTTGCGGTTTGGCCCGATTCTTGGCCCGAGTATCCGGAGATCACATACGCACGCGTTGTGCCGAAGGAATTCACCATTGGAGGTCTGGTTCTTTGGGAAAAGACGAAGTCGTGCACCAAAAAGCCTCTTCTGGGCTGGCCACATTTTTGGAAAAAGAGGGTTTGAAGTGGATCATGGGATTCTTGGAAGCAACAGGCGGATGAATTTTATACCTACCTAACAGAGTACTTTTTCCCATGGGAGCAATGCCACTTAAGTCACAATGGGAAAATTAGAGGCAGCAGAGCGTGGGGAATTTCTTACCTGCCTTGCAAGGTAAAAATTCCCATTGTGGAATAAAAGAAAAATCACTTAAGTGAATCATGGGATTTTATTGCCTACCTTGCAGGGTAAATAATCCCATTATGAAAGTCAAACGACTTAAGTGAATCATGGGATTTTCAAGGCTGCCTTGCAGGGTAAATAATCCCATTGTCATGTGACTTTTAAAAATAGAAATCTCTTATGCCAAAAAGTGCGACCCCTTTAGGGAGAGAAAGGCAGCCTTAAATTAATTAATTTAATTAATTTCTTTTCCAATTTTGGCACCCAGGCTTGTGGAAAAGTCAACAGAGATAAGTGGACAAAAGGAAGTTGGAAATAGACTGTTCTAAAATTAAATAAATAATATTTATTTAATGCAGCCCCTCCATGTCAAAAAGTGCATCCCATTTGGGAGACAAATAATACTTTTTTAAGTATTAAATGATTAAATTAATTCCTATTTTAAGTGGCTAAGGTCAAAGCATATCTTGACGCTTGAGTTAACTCGAAGCGAGTAAGTCTAAAATTAAATAAATTTAATTTATTTAATGGCAGCCATGAGCATGCACAAAATAGGCGCCCCATTTGAAGAGTGAAGCTTAATTAATTAATTAATTAATTGCAGAATAGGAAAGGCATTAATTAATTATAGAATTGTAAAGATTATATAAGCAAGGGCTACCATAAGGATGAATTAATTAATTCAAAGGCAGAGAAGTGCAGCCCAGAGGAAAAGTGCGCCCCATTTGAAGAAGATTTTTGCTCAAAAGAAGGTGAAATTAATGTTGAAAGCTTCCAATTTTGGCGCACAGGTTGAAGGAGGTTGATTTGTGTCTGGATAATTGTTTGCATAAGTAATACAGGTGCTCAGGTGAAGTTGGTAAAATTCATGTTTGCTTTGCATGCAAATAGAACATCAAATTTGGGGCAGCAGGCTTGAATTATGCAGATTTTTATGATTAAAATCCACTGTTCATGTTCCGGTTGCCATCTTTGTCTGAATTAATTGCAGGAATTCGTTCTGGTGCTTTACAAAAGAAAGGGAGCTTAAATCAATGTCCAATACATTGAATATATCCTTCGAATCTGAAGAATTATCCATCTGCACTTTGACTTTGAAGAATTTTGGCGAGTAAAAAGAAAAAGAATTGTTCGACAAAGATAGACACCATGGCAAAGAGGGATGAAAAAGAAAGCACAACGGAGTCATGCATCACTTCCAAATTCACAGACATTGGAGACACAGATCTAGGTCCGGAACCTCTTTCCGAATTGATTGACAGATCCAAAGTAGGGAAGACTTCCCTCATGCGTGTAGTTAAAAGCAGTGGAATTATTCGAGTGTAGCGTTTCCATACACAAACCCATTATCGAGTTCGTTATGGAATGTGCTAGGTGATCCACAGGATCCTCACGAAGAAACACCGATCTAAGAACTTCTCAGAATAATTTACAGTCATTTTTAAAGCATGGAGAAAAATTATACGATTCCGTCGATATCTCGTTTGCAGGAAACGGAGCTAGTATGCAAAAGTTATGGCCCACTGAAATTTTAGGGCAACTGGTGAATTTTGGGCACAAAACGCAGATTGGACACGTGCACCCGCCACGTGGACAAATTAAAATGTGACACGTGGAAAATATAGATGACGAGGCAAAATTTGTTTATTTAAATTCCACATGGGCGGTCAAGTTTATTTAAATTCCACGCATTAATTCTTGCCACACATTTGTGCCACGCATTTCTCCAAATATCCTAACTCCTTATCCCTCCACGTTGGAATATCCTCCAAAATCTATTATAAAATATCCTAACTACTACCTACACTACCCTATGCACTTCACCTATCCATCCAACTAAGCGCCCCACATTCCAAGCGGCTAAGGTGGCTCTTAAGCCAATCTAAACATGCACGGCCCCTTCTTTTAAAGGCTTTCCTCCTTTTTCGCACCCACAATGTGGGATAAATCTCTAAAAAGCCGCTAAGGGGATTTAAACCGCTAACCTCCCATGCAAAAGTATAGGTGCCTAACCATTGAGCCAGCCGTTTGGAAACATTATAAAAGGAGTTTTATTGTATTTGAAGTAGCATTCGGGACTGTGTAAAATATTGAAATGCTCATAACTTGAGCTAGGAGTGGAATTTTGAGAAGTAAAAAGCAACCCCTGTTATTTTTGACAGAGGAAGACTGTGAGAAGGTCAGAATTTTGTAGAATTCTTTGTAAAGAATTATTTTCAAGATTTTAATAGATCGGTCCCATTCAACCGAGACTCGAAGACGTAGGCCTCAAGCGCCGAACTCCGTTATCATGCTTTGTGTCAAATTGCTGGTGAATTCTCTTCATTTCTCTATATTTTTGCACAGTACTTACAGTTTTAATTCTTTTATTAAAAATACAAAAGGATATAATGCTCAATTTTTACATCGAAAATCAATACAAAGCAAAATTGTGTGTGCACAATTGCTAGTTAAATTTGATATTCAAATCATTGGTATCAGAGCTGGTTTTGACTGATTTTTGGTTCAGATTAACTGTTTTTGGATTGCAAGTTGTGTGTTGGATGTTAACAAGGTCTCGATCTAAGAAGGGTGAAGGAGAGTTAGTTGAAGGAGATCCCAAAATTGGTACCAGACGATCTCGAAGTCCTACAATGGCAGATCGAGAGGAAGAAAACTTTCGTCAATCATTCCTACAGATGAAGGAAATGGTGGAAGAAATGTACCAAGATAGACAAAGGGAAAAGGGAACTAGAGAAGGTAAGAAAGAAGAAAGCTCTAGTTCTGATATTCCTAAAAGAGACCCTTTAAAATCTGATTTTCCTTCATTAAAGTTAGATATCAAGTTTGAATTGCCTATGTATACTTGGAGAGCTAAATGCAGAGAAGTTGGATAACTGGGTCAAGCAGATAGAAGTATATTGCAGGGTTCAGAGAATTGTTGATGATGAAGCAAAGATTCATCTGGCAACTCTTCGATGGGTGGCACAACACTCATTTGGTGGGAGAGTAAGCTTCAGGAAGTGGAAGAAACCAAAGGTATAGAAATCACTTCTTGGTCTGAATTTGTTTCAAATCTTAGGCAACAATTTTATCCTCTTGGTTATAAGCAACAAGCTATGATGGATTGGCAAACATTAAGACAAACTAAGAGACAAAGTGTTCAAGAATACACACAAGAATTTAGGAAAAGTACTCTAATTCTAGGAATTTCCCTAAACACGAAGAAACTCGCTAAAATATATTGGTGGATTGCACAGTTATCTAAGGCATATGATTCTTGTTTTAGGTCCTACTAATCTTGATGCAGTGTGTGTGCAAGCAACCCATTTGGAAGCACGAGGGAAAATGACAAAGGAGTCCTCTTTCTCTTCTTTTAAACAAAAGAACAATCAATCTGAAGGAAAAGGTTCGAAAGAACAAGGAAAAGGAAAGGGTAAGCATAAGACAAACTCTACTTGTTAAGAAGGAAGATGAAAAACCATTTTGTAATCATTGTAAAAAGAACCATGATGAGTCTAAATGTTGGAAATTACATCCTGAATTGAAACCTAAATGGATGGTTAAGAAAGGAAAGGAAAAGAAAACAAACACTGTAATTCATGATCTTGGGTCAGATTCAAGTGATGAAACAAAGATCACAACTATGAGTTTTCAAGGTAAATCAAAACTTTCAATTTCCAACAATAGTACTACAAATGTTGCATCTTCTTCTAGTAAACAAACTATACATGATGATAAGAAAAGGAATGAGCTTTTCCACATTAGAGTAATTTCAAAGCATACGAAAATTGATACTCTTTTTGATAGTGGATCCCAAGCTAATCTAATTTCTGAGGAGGTTGTTAAGAAACTAGGACTCAAAACTAAACCACATCCTAAGCCTTATCCTTTAGGGTCTGGGTTTGTGATGATGCAAAACTACAGGTAACTAAAACTTGTACTTTCAGATTTGCCATTACAGACAAGTTTATAGATGAGGTTGAATTGGATGTAGTTCCTTTGGATATTTGTGGGGTGGTTTTGGGAAGTCCTTATTTGTATGATCGTAAAGCAATCTTCTATAGGGAAGAAAATAAATATTTGCTTGTAAAGGATGGAATTGAGTTTATTGTTAGAGCTCACCGTGAAAAGAATAATCTATCCTTGGTAACTGCAGGTCAAATGAAAAGGCTTGTAAACTCAAGCAAAAGTTTTGTGCTCATGGTGGTCAAAGCCAAAGAAAAAGAACATGAGATGGCTTTTGAGACTTGCGATCTGAAACATAAGGATGAATTGGTAAAAATTGTTTCTCATTTTGATGATGTTTTTCAGGATCCACAAGGTCTACCTCCCAAAAGAGGGGTTCAACATGAGATACAGTTGCTTCAGGATGCACCTCTTCCCAATATCGGAATGTACAGGTTGTCAGTAGTAGAGAATGAGGAAATCAAGAGATAGGTAATGGAACTTTTGGCTCAAGGTATAATTCGTCCAAGTACATCCCCATGTGGTTCGCCAATTATATTGGTTCCTAAGAAGGATGGCACTTGGCGAATGTGTGTTGATTTCCGTGCTTTAAACAAGATTACTATAAAGAATCGTTACCCTCTTCCTAGAATAGATGATTTACTGGATCAATTAAAGAATGCAATTTATTTCACTAAGTTAGACTTAAGAAGTGGTTATCACCAAGTAAGAATTGCAGAAGGTGATGTTTGGAAAACTGCTTTTAAAACGAAACAGGATTGTTTGAATGGTTAGTGATGCCTTTTGGTTTGTGCAATGCACTAAGCAACATTCATGAGAGTTATGAATGAAATCTTTAGACCATTCATTGATAATTTCATTATTGTCTACTTAGATGATATTCTTATTTTCAGTAAGTCATGGGATGAACATGTTAAACACATCCAAAAAGTCTTATATGCATTAAGGAGAGAGAAATTGTATTTGAAGATGTCAAAATGTGAATTTGGAAAAACATCTTTAATTTACTTGGGTTATATTGTAGGAAATGGAGAATTGAGAATTGATCCTGCAAAAATAGAGGTTATTGTGAAATGGCCTAGACCCACTAATGTGACGGAAGTTAGGAGTTTTCTAGGTGCAACAAGATCGGAGAAAATTTATTGCTAACTTCTCATATATTACATCTCCTTTGCATGCTTTGACAAGTATTAAACAGTCTTTCAGTGGGGAGGAAAACAACAGAAAGCCTTTGATACACTGAAAGAGAAGATAAGTACCGCTCCGATCTTGGCACTTCCAGATTTACAACATTCATTTGAGATTGAGACAGATGCTAGTGACTACGCAATGGGGGCAGTTTTGATGCAGAACAAACGACCCGTGTGTTACCATTCAGAAACCTTTACAAGTGCGGTAAGAAACTATCCAACTTATGATAAAGAGTTGTATGCTTTGGTTCAAAGTGTTAAAAAGTGGAAGCATTATTTAATGGGAAAAGAAACAATTATACATACTGACCATCAACCGCTTCAATACTTACAAACACAAACCAAATTGCAGCAGTCTAGACATTTCAGGTGGATGGGATTTTTGCAACAATTTCATCTTGTAATCAGGTATAAAAAAGGTATTCAAAACAAGGTTGCCGACATGTTATCTAGACCACCAGTGGTAGTAGCATCTATTCTTTTGCAGCATAGTTCTTTGGCTCATGTTAGTTACAAGGAACAATATGTAAATGATGTTGATTTTAGAGAAGTGTATGAGGATCTAGTAAGTGGGAAACAAGTAGGAGAAAAAGATTATCATTTGCATGAAGGATTGTTATATCATTTTGGTAAACTTTGTATTCCAGAAAATGAACGTGTGCATATGATTAGGGAAGCACATACTTCTCTTATTTCAGGGCATTTTGGTGTTAGTAAGACAATTGCACATTTACAAAAATATTGTTATTGGCCTAGAATGCATGAACATGTAAACAGTATATTAAGGGATGTGTTCTTTGTGCCACAAGCAAGCCAAGTAACAGGAAATTAGGACTTTACACTCCTCTTCCTGTTCCAACAAGGCCTTGGGAAAGTGTTTCCATGGACTTTGTAGGAGGCTTGCCCATGACACGGAAGAAACATGATTACTTATATGTGGTAGTGGATAGATTTAGCAAAATGTGTGTGTTGGTTCCATGTACTAAACAAATAACTGGTGAGGGAACTGCACATTTGTTTTTTCAGTTTGTTTGGGTTCATTTTGGTTTACCTACTTCAATTATATCTGATCGGGATTCTAGATTTCTTGGGGAATTTTGGTCAACATTGTGGGGGTTAATGGACACAAAACTGAAAAAGAGCACTGCTTTTCATCCACAGACTGATGGTCAAATGGAGGTTGTAAACCACACAGTAGTACATTTGCTTAGGGGCTATTGTGGCAAACATCCTAAGTTATGGGATGAACATCTATATTATGTGCAACATGCTTATAATCGTGCCTTACATTCTTCTACTTTGAAGTCTCCATTTGAGACTTGTTATGGATATCTGCCTAATTCTCCATTAGATGTATATTATGGACATGAAACTGTTGTTAATGGTTCAAGTGATTCTGACAAGGCTAAAAGATTTGTGCAGAGAATACAACAGGTTCATCAGTATGTCCGTGAACAATTGGAGAAAAGTCAGGCTAAGTACAAAGCTAGGCATGATAAACATAGAACTGATCACAAGTTCAAAGTTGGTGATTCAGTTTGGCTTCACATCAGTAGGGAAAGACTGACAGGTGAAGGTAAAAAATTGAAACCTATACGGTATGGTCCGTTCCAAATATTGGAAAAAATTGGTAACAACGCTTTCCGGTTGGATTTACCTCCATATATGCAAATCTACTCAGTTGTAAATGTTGAGAATTTAAGATTGTATGAACCGCCTATGATTGTTGATCATGATGATGCTAACATAATGCCTTCCATTGATGATTTTGCTCCTGAGTATCTTGATGAGTTGCAGGAAGACATCATTTTGGATAGGAAGGTCAGAACTTCGCGAAGGGGTGATATTGAGTATCTTCATGTTGGGTTCAAAGGCAATCATCCGAACAAGGCTAAATGGATGGAAACCGGAAAGGTGAGGGAGAAATACCCTCACCTATTCACCAATTAAGTTGACTTTTGGGGTCCAAAAGTTTCTCAGTGGGGAGGAATGATCCAAAGGATCCTCACGGAGAAACACCGATCTAAGAACTTCTCAGAATAATTTACAGTCATTTTTAAAGCATGGAGAAAAATTATACGATTCCATCGATATCTTGTTTACAGGAAACGGAGCTAGTATGCAAAAGTTATGGCCCACTGAAATTTCAGGGCAAGGCGAGTTTTGGGCACAAAACGCAGATTGGACACGTGCACCCACCACGTGGACAAATTAAAATGTGACACGTGGAAAATATAGATGACGAGGCAAAATTTGTTTATTTAAATTCCACATGGGCGGTCAAGTTTATTTAAATTCCACGCATTAATTCTTGCCACACATTTGTGCCACACATTTCTCCAAATATCCTAACTCCTTATCCCTCCACGTTGGAATATCCTCCAAAATCTATTATAAAATATCCTAACTAATACCTACACTACCCTATGCGCTTCACCTATCCATCCAACTAAGCGCCCCACATTCCAAGCGGCTAAGGTGGCTCTTAAGCCAATCTAAACATGCACGGCCCCTTCTTTTAAAGGCTTTCCTCCTTTTTCGCACCCACAATGTGGGATAAATCTCTACAAAGCCGCCTAAGGAGAAGGAGAGGGAAGTGGAGGGGATTTGAACCGCTAACCTCCCATGCAAAATTATAGGCACCTAACCGTTGAGCCAGCCGCTTGGAAACATTATAAAAGGAGCTTTATTGTATTTGAAGTAGCATTCGGATCGTGTAAAATATTGAAATGCTCATAACTTGAGCTAGGAGTGGAATTTTGAGGAGAAGTAAAAAGCAACCCCTGTTATTTTTGACAGAGGAAGACTATGAGAAGGTCATAATTTTGTAGAATTCTTTGTAAAGAATTATTTTCAAGATTTTAATAGATCGGTCCCATTCAACCGGACCCGGAGACGTAGGCCTCAAGCGCCGAACTCCGTTATCACGTTGTGTCAAATTGTTGGTGAATTCTCTTCATTTCTCTATATTTTTGCATAGTACTTGCAGTTTTAATTCTTTTATTAAAAATACAAAAGGATATAATGCTCAATTTTTACATCGAAAATCAATACAAAGCAAAATTGTGTGTGTGCACAATTGCTAGTTAAATTTGATATTCAGATCACTAGGTCTTACCATCCATCATCTAGATCGACCAAGATGCTACGGGAAAACAATAATTCGGTTGGACGCACAATTCATCAATTATTGTTTGAAGATTCCGGCACGAAAGGTGGTGACTTCTATTAGCATTCAGGATGCCGGCAGCAGGTGGGAGAAGCATAGAGTTGAGTGCGTGAACATAATGAACAGCAGATACATGAAGAAGCCTAGATCTCCTTCCAAGTTCCCAAGAACTCTTCCGCGGTCCAATCTGGTACAGGAGGTAGATGATATTGCCAAATTGTTATGCAAGATAAATGGCGAAGCGAACGCTCACACTTTCCGTACATGGATGTATGCTTTCATCAGGACCATTGAAATCAACAAGGCTGATTCAATAATCAATTGGTCAGAAATCATTAGCGACAACATTGGTGAGCAACTCCGGAACGTGAAGCGTACTTTCAGCTTCAAAATGACTTCTTATTTGGTATATGCAGCAGCTTCACAAGGCATCTTCTCCAAGCTGGATAGATGTGGTGTTCTTTCCAAGGACCCCATTTTCGAGTGCTACCCACAACTTATTGTACCTGCGTGCGAAAAGATTTCAAAGTGGTCAATGATGGATTCTTCTACAAATTCATTTGCAGGCTGGACAGGGACCTAAAGGCCAACAGGGTAAGCAAGGAAGCGTGGGAAGTTGTGTCCAGAATTGGCAGTCTCTTCATTCAGTTTGCGGATTTCACATACCTCAGGGTCACCGGCTTTTCTGGAGAACCGGTTAAGCTGCCCAGATATCCGAATGATAGATTGATCACCATGGAGCTGAGCAGGCAACTTGTCTCACGGGCTTCTTCCCAATCACTGTGGGTCATTATAGCTGCCAAAGCATTCATAGAGCTCGAGGAATGGAGGCGGAGATGTTCTCTGAGTACGAGCAAGAGTTCTTCCCGACACGGCTGAACTTTGATCCATTTGGAAAGGCCAGGAAGACGATCTCCCAGGAGTACGCACATGTGCCTTCACTAAAGGATTTCTAGATGAAGTGCAAAAGTGAGTACGAGGTTAGAAAGAAAGATTTCAGCAGGCTATCAGCACGGCAAGTGTTTAACTTTGGATTAGCACAAATACCTACGGATCTTAAAGATGATGGGGCGGTGTTACTTGACACATACCATCAAATGGGAGGAGATAGAGTCAGTACTTCAAGAGAACGTAGGGGGCTGCCATACGATCGAAGAAAGGTCTGTCATTGTTCTGGTGAATACTTCAAACCGGTCAAGCAACGAAAGGATACTGTCTTGATGAGGCGTTGATGAATCAAATCACAGGCAACTTTGGCACAGGAGATTCCCTCAAAAGGAAGCACGGAGGAGAAAGCAGCAGAAGGCCCGAGAAGATGAAAGTGCATAGAAGGTCTCCTTCGAAGGAGAAGATCACTTCCACAGCCATGACGTTAGTTCCGGCTTCTCCAAAGATCCAAGATTTCACCGATCAAGTTGCACATCGCCAGACACTCGTCATTCCTCAGTTGAATCCGGCAACATTCATCTTCTCTCCTCAGCCACTCCGTTCAGCACCTGTTCCTGAAGAAACATTGAAGCTGCAGATGGCGAAGTTTGAAAGAGCTTTGTCTTTGGATGATTCAAAGGATGGTAGTCACAACATTGTAGTAGTTTCTGATGGAGAGGAATCAGAACAGGAGATAGTAGTACACTCAGCAACTTCTCATTCTCCGAGAAGTAATTTCTCAGAATGGTTGACTTCACAGTTGATTCTAGAAGCTAGAGTGGAAATGAACTTGGAGAAACACGACTTAACCGCTTCCCTAGTCTAAGCGGAAAAGACAAAAACCTAAAGTTGCTTGAGGTAACTTCAAGGTTGATCATTGAGAGTCGGGGCGAAGTTTTGCTTTGAGATGTCATTCCCAGAAGGGAAGAAAGAGGATGAGCTCACGGTAGAGGACATAACAGTAACCAGAGTACCTATCGGTCAAGCCACCACAGAAGGATTGAAGCAAGATACGCAGACATTGATAGATGCTCTATTCCTTAGGCTTGACAGAGAAAAAGCGAAGAAAGTTGAACTTCGAAGCGATATCTCAATTGTGCGAGATCATTGCCAAGGTTGCTAAATCTTCCACTCAGCCCATTTCAAATGCAAAAAGTAGGTGAGTGATCATCTGATGCAGAGATGGAAGATGCAAGCAATCAGGTGAAAGTTATAAACGAATGGAAGAGTCTGATCATTCGTCAAGCTTCTGTACAACTCGGAGAGGTGTCACCCGCTTGAAGGTTATGAAAGATGCAGCAGATCAGCTGAAGCAACTGGTGACAAACATAGTAGATATGAACACAGTTGCTGAGAGTAACCTGAGTACTTTGGCCGAAATCAATAAGTCACGGAGAAGTCTTGATTACTGACGGAATGATTGTTATCTGAGACGGATCGGTTGAGAAGAGGAAGCAGTGGAGTTTGCGATATCTTTCCGCTTTGAAGATCTGCGAGAATTATGCTTTGCAGAGAGGATGCAGCACTTGAGAGTATGGCATCGTCTTTACCGCATAATATCATTGCTTTCACTCAGGAGGAAGTGGTCGGAAATGTTACTTCATACGTACGGATCATTCCTCTGCAGAGTGCCTAATTCCCCTGGAAGGGTCTCTTCTAATGGTACAAGGAGAATTGATGGAGCCACTAAGCCTTTCACGATGAATTCCATTAGCGGTGGTGGCACACTGACAAATGATATTGCGGTTCGGGCCAAGCTTGGAGGATGTGGAAGCATGTATCAAGGTGTTGAACAAAGGATTGTTGCAGATTCGGGATGCAGAAAAGGAAGCTATGGCTAAGACAGATGGGAAGATGCTGAATTACATGTTCGACAGGTATATTCAGTATCAGAACAAAAAGAAGTTATAAATGTTACAGTTGGCTTGACTTCTTCTTCTATTCTTTCTTCTTCTATTTTCCACGCTCCTGATGAAATTGTAAAACTTTAAAGTTATTGGTTTTGAAACCATTGCTTTAGGTTATGTGGAACAATTCTATTAGTTAAGTGATAGATGTGTCACTTAAAGAGGAGTTAGTGGAGGATGATTTTCAGATGTCATCTTTACTTCTTGTTTATGTTTCAATTCAGTTGAGTTTCCCATTTGTACTTTCCCTTCTACATTCTATAAGTAGAAGAAGAACCTCCAGTTAATGATTAGAATTTGTAAGCAGCATTCTTGTGTTCCAGACTTTGTGCTGAAACCCTTGAGAGCCACTTGAAGCAAAGGAATATACAGGAGCAAATTTCTGGAGAACTTTGTGTCACGGTGTATTTTGTTTCTAACTTTCTATCTTAGATCTTTGAATAAACTTTGTGTTATTTTAGATCTAGATCTAGAGCTGCCTTTGCTTATAATTTTGTGTTGATATCTATTGGTTTCTTCTATGTGCATGCAATCAACTCTGTTATCTATTGATTGGGATGCACATCTTCCCCATTTCTTCTCTGTGTTTATATAATTCCCTTCTATAAATATTTCCTTTCTTAAACAATCACATTTTGCTGCCGAATCATGATGCTATGGTTCATGAGCCGAATGAGCTTAAAGTAAAACCCCATATAGATACTAGCATATTTTAATTGACAAATCTGACACGGGAGCCTCACCGGTAAATGAGGGAGATTTATCTCATGACTACCTAGGTTTTATGCTATGCAGAAAATCTAGCCAACAATCTCATGACCCTCATAAGGGTAAATTCCCGAGATCTCGCAAACTCGCAAACTATTTGCCTAGCCATCCATGTTGAGTTTTACCTACATTAGATCTTTGTCTTCAAAACACTAACTTCTTAGAGTACATATTCATCTTCTTCTTCATCAATAAAATTTTCAGCGTCTGGTGGATTGTCAACAAAGGCCACATTTGCTTCTTTTGAATTATCTTTGAGTTTTCCTTTGAGAACATCATTAGCTTGAATGTGACAATTCTAGGTTGTTTGTATGAACTCTTTTTTTTTGCAATAATAACGCTCAACTTGTCTAGATGTCTTTATCTGATTTTTGTGATTATTTCTCATGCAAGAGTATAGTGCACTTTCATGTGAAGAATTACCTTTTGTATCGTCCACAATTGTTCTCTTTTCTTTAGCCAAGAGAGCTGAAATCATATCTTCCAGGCTTTGCGAAGGCATCTGATTGAAAGTAAAAATTACATTGTTATACGAAGAAGGCAAATTGTTTAACAAAATGGCTTTAGAATCTTCGTCATCTACTAGTAACATCATCAGCCATCTTGAATCGAAAAAGTTGAAGCTTTAAAAAAAATTTAGCATTCACTACTTTTGCCACAAACAACCTATCCAGGTTATCCCAAATTTCTTTGGACGATTGTCTAAATCTATATGATGGAGTTCAAAATCAAAAAGAGCAAAACTGATTCTAGATTTCGCTTTATCATCGCGGTTTTCCCACTCTAACAATTTGGCAAAATCAGTGGATTGTTTTTCTTTTCCATTAATTATACCCCACAAATTTTTGTTCATTAATTGCATATTCTGCGTCTAACCTTCCAAGTTTGGAAATCAAACCGAATATTTGTCTATTGGTAAAGAAAACCCCATTCTTTTATGAAAAAAACTAGGGTTTGCTTTATAAATGTTTCCGATAAATAAAAGAGTTTATTTACATGAAATATGTGCCCTAGCTGAGATTTACGACTGGAATTTTCATCCTATGTTTATGCCCAAACCAGAATTTGTGCCTATGTATTTCCTTCATGACTGACTAGATAACCATGTATTTCTTTCGTGTCTTGACTCTATCATTTTGCCCTTGTGCAACTTTTTTATCACATCTAAAACTCTCTATTTTTGCCCTCAATTTTATATTATTTGAATCGAGCGTGTATTCTCCTTATTAGCAACTATATTTTTCCTTTGAAGTTCGTGACTGGTGTTTTTATTATGCCCTCGTATGTTTTAAAACGGCGATGATTTCACTGTTTATGCCCTTCATGAGTGTTTATTTTGTGCTTTCATGTAGTTCATGAGATGACCCTCAAAAATATTCTGAATGATTTCCTTCCAATTTGCAGCCCTTCGAGCATCAAGGGCTCTAATAGCAATGTTGGAAAATGCGCACAAAGAAGAAATGAAGAGAAAGCAGAATGCACACATTATCACTGTGTGTCCGTCATTTTATTATATGAGAGATGGTTACAAAATGATTGAAGTGGTTTCAACCGTTTGTTAGTTAACTAATATTAACTTAACACTAAATAATAAGCCTTATATTTTAATACAACCTAAATGTGACTTGAAGTGGGTTGTTAGCAGGAAAAATTTCAAGGAATGGAAAAAAAAGCAAGTTTTGAGTGGTACATGAATCTTTCCAATTCAAAAAAAAGAATTGTAAGAATTGTAGGCAAATTCCAATGGGAAAAATTGAATTTACTACTAATACATGCATTTTTTTAATAATCTAACAACTATTTACACATTATAAGCAAAGTTGGTGAGTAGTTTTTCAAAAAAATGTTAATTGGATAATCTAACAAATTTATGTACATATAACAAGAAAACTTGGCAAATTTTTCAAAAACTTGTTAATTGGTGAATAAGTTTTTAGAAATTTTGTGAAAAAATAGCCAAGTGAAAAATAGCCCATAAAAATACCATGATTATTGAAAATTGCAGTCCACACTGCAAGAGAACCCAAAGAGAACCCATAAGGATCATCACAAATGGGAAAACAACTCAATCTAGAGCACGTAGCCAGCCAGAAATAGGTTTTGGCCCTTTGGGTTTGAATCCCATACTGTCCAAAAATAAATAAACTTTTAGAGAGAACCTGAAAGTTCCATCATTAAATAGGCTGGCAGCTCAGTATTAGACCAGCTCAGCAGCTGAGAGCACATTCTGGTTTCAAATCCTATCCTGTCTAATATTTTCAACATGGTATGAGAGCAAACATTAGTGTTTGACTCCTCAACCTAAGTGTGGCTTTAAGTGGGTTGTAGGCAGGATATTTTTCAATACCAAGTGGTAGGTGAATCTTTCCAGTTCAAAAATAAGAAGTGTAAGTATTGTAGGAAAATTCCTATGGATAAAATAGAATTTACTACTAATACCTGTATATTTTGGAGAATCTAACAACTTTATGTACATATTGTAAGAAAACTTGAGTAATTTTCAAAAATTTGTTAATTGGCAAATCTAACAACTTTATGTATATATTATTAAAAAAACTTTGCTAGTAGTTTTTCAATAATTTATTAATTGGCAAATATAATTTTGGAAATTTAGTCAAATATTAGCCAAGAGAAAAAAAACCAATTTAAAAACCATGGTTGTTGGAAATTGCAATCCACAATTCTAAAGAGAAGCCAAAAGTCTTATCATAAATGGGAAAATGCTCAATCTAGAGCAGCCTACCAGCCGACAAAGGGTCCTGAGATTTAAACCCATCCTGTCCAAAAAAAAATCATTTCACTCAAGTAACAGGGTTATGAGATCGGGCTTAACAGCAGCTTGAGAGCACTTGGCTTCTTTGAGGTCTTAAACCATCCTGATTACTGACATAAAGATGGCTGTAAAAACCAGCACAAAAACCGAACAGGAGAAAAAATAAACAAGAAGCAATACAATGGAAACCACCTCCAAAACCAAAAGGCAAACAAGCAGCATGATGTACTGAGTAAGAAAACCTGGGCCTATCCTTCCTCCTGCGTCCGCCAAAGCTTCTCCAAGGGTCACATGCCAGAAGAAGTCCACAGCTAAAATTGCAATCATTGAAGACCTCTTTAGATCTTTCAAAGCATCCAAAAATTTGGGATTGTCCTATCTGCTAAGAAGTTTAAACACCCATAGAAACATATCTCCCACAACTATTTCCTGTCCATGTTCATTTCTTTCCCTTGGGAATATTGAATTGCAGGTTTACTTTGCACACGCAATCATTTTTCCTGTTTGCCTTCAAATTGTATTTGCATATTTCCTTTTCATTTTATCCTGCACATAATGAAACCTAAAGGAGCACATAATTTTAATGAGCTCCATCCAAAAGCTGCCTTTTATACAGATACGTGTTCAGGTTTACACTTCCATATCCTGCAGCTGCAATTGTTTATAAATTGCATGAAACTGCAGCTCCATTCATACTTAAGATTATTTTCTTCTTCATTGTTTATTATAATTCCATTCCAAACTGCAATTATAGAATTTCACCAGAGTTTATGTTTATATCGAAATCAGCAGTTTAGATTTCCCCATCCTAAGCTCCTCATTGCAAGGCTAATTGATTAGTAGCCCTTATTCCATATGTTGTCAAAGCCAACCATGTTGTGACAATCCCCATACTTGAAAGTTGCTTGTATTTATCAAAACATATCCTTCATAAAGGCATTTGGAAGGATTTCTGTAATTAAACATTCAAATATGGTAACTGATGAGATCTTTATGTGGCTCTTGTTTAACTTTTTGTTTTTTTCCTTTACTTCTCCGATATTTTTTCATTGATATTTCTTTTTAGTGAAGGAATTGAATTTCCAGCATGGATGTGCTTTTTTTAGGTTGAATAACACTTTTGGGCATATAGAATTGGTGAGATTGAACTAAACTTTAAGACAGAATTGCGCCTACGAGCTGCATTCCAGTCCTTCTCTAGTTTGTAGATCCATTGCCTGTTGGCATCCACAAGTTGAATGGAGATAAATTGATAATAGATTGTTTATATTGTTTTAAATGAGATTGAACCCCACTTTTAGACACAGGACTGCACTTATGAGATATACTCCACTCCCTGGCTATTTTGTAGATCCATTTACTGATGTTATCCAGAGGCTTAATGAAGATAATTTGCTTTAGACTCAGGACTGCACTTATGAGATATACTCCAGCCCTTGGCTATTTTGTAGATACATTTACTGATGTTATCCAGAGGTTCAATGAAGATAACTCATTGTTTATTGTTTATGATGTTTTACAGGATTTTTTCCATAAAACCCCACTTGTAGACATAGGATTGCACTTTTAAACATAGTTATCAGGTTTGGAAATCCGAATCCATTCAGAAATGCAAAAAAATCTGGAAATTTGGAGTTCTCGAAAAAAATCAGAAAAATCCAATTTGGTATGTATACACTTATATTATTATATATAATATATGTATATATAGACAAATACACACACATAACATAAATCATGTAAAACATGCAAAAATCTATCCATCTACCAAATAATGAGCATAAAATTAAAGCTTGTAGAATTGAGAAATGCATAAGAGTTTGAAATTTGAATAACATTAAAAGAGAAACATGGTTTAGAGCCTAAGCTCAATACTAAAATGAAACTTAAAAATTTCAAACATTTGCAACATCAAAACCTTCTTCAAAATCAAACTAGCACTAGCACCATCATCTAATCCATGTTCATCATCACTATCAATAATTTCTTGAATTTCTTTGAAGGATGATTCTCACCATCTTTTGCAAGATTGTTCTCAAGCAAATGCAAATTGTTGTGGACAAACACAAGATCTGAGATTTTTTTAGCTCCTAGTCAATTCCTCTTGTTGGTGTGGATCAAATCATGCATACTCTAGTTTTTTTCCATGCAAAAGCATTGGCACACTAGTTGTGGACACGCACAACAAGCTTTTGAAGCTCTGAAGTAGAAGACCCATAAGTCTGCCACCATAAATAGGGATCCATGTAGTGGATGTCTTCTTGTGCCTCCTTACGAGAAAACATGCCCTCTTGATTCTTGAATATAGTGAGTTGCCTTCTCACCTTAGCCTTCTCATCATCATCACGAACCAACATGTTTATTGTTTCCAATACACCGTTCTTTACCTCCTCATTTGCATCATGATCCACCTCTATAAGCTTAGGATTTAAATAACACCCTACAGCATGAATAGGGCGATGTAACATGTCCTAGCATATGTCCACAATCTCCCATATTCATTGAACCTCTTCAAAGATCATCTCGCAAGTACTTGTTTTATTTGTTCTTTTGCTTGCTTCATGCCCTCATACACAAAGTTAATGCAAGGTTTCATGCCATCAACCAATCTCAACAATTGGACAAGTGGCTCAAACACCTTTAAGGCCTTCTCAGTGCCCTCCCAAAATGAACTTCCTAAGATAATTCTCTCAACATATTTTGCAAGGTTTTCCTTAGAAAGCTTAGATTGTGCTCATTCTTCACTTACCACAACTTTTCTCAAAGTCGTCATCTCCTACACCTCTCTCTGCAAAGTGATAAAATTAGATGCAAATCTTGTTTCAGCAGGGAAAGAAGTTCACGATTTGCAAATGAGCGATACAAGCTCAAGGTCAAGTGGTGATTAAGTATGAACTTGGAAATTTGTTTCCCTTCTCTAACAACACTATTTACCCACTCCAACTTTGCTAGATCTTCAAGCAAAAGATCTAAAACATGAGTTGCACATGGGGTCCAAAATAGATAAGGAACTTGTCCATAAGAAGTTCACCTGTTGCTTTACAATTTGTTGCATTATCTGTAATAACTTGGACTACATATTCTTCTCCAATCTCCGCAATTGTAGATTCAATGTGTTTGAAAATGTAGTATTTACCTCCTTGCTTGTATCAATTGATTTGATAAACATAGCACCTTTTGAACATTGTCCCAATATGTTTAGAAGGGGCTTTCGCTTTTTATCAAACCACCCATCACTTACTACAACGCAACCTAATTTTCTCCAATTCTTTTTCATTTTATCTAATTTGCTAGATATTGATGACACCTCCTCTTCTAGGAAAGTAGTTCTGAGGATTTCAAAAGACGACATTGTATAAGCTTTCCCAAAATTTGCAATCCCCTCTACCATGCCATTTGTATGTGGATTTCAAACAACATTGAAAGGGATGGCGCTTGCATAAAAAACCAAGCCACCAATCTATCAATCTCATGCTTTTCTTGAAGCTTCCACGTCAATTTCAATGAACCCTAAGACATCTCATATGCACTTTTACTTGGGCAAATGTTGATGGTGTTGAGCTACTAAAAGAGCCAATTTGTGTCATACTAGTTTTTGCAATTTTAGCCTTTTTCAAGTTGTTGATGTTGTTGCAAGTGTCTTCGATTCATATTTGCTTCAATTCAATCAACGAATTCAACATACTTCTCTTGCTCTTTTGTTATTGGGAAAATCTTCACATTTGGTCCCCAATATAATGATTATGAACCCTTGTTACAGTCCCCATGATATTTGAATTACATAGAGTGCATTTCAAATGTCTGGGATTATCATCTCGTTGGACAATGTATTTCATCTCCACTAAACGACTTTCCATGACGTTGTTGATAGGGTACCTCCCTACAAAAAACAATAAACATTTTCAATACATATACTTCTTATTGACGACAATTTTAAAGAACGTGATATCCACTACCGTGTTGGACATGCTAAAAGTGGCCCAAATCATTGGTATCCAGACTATGATTCTTGGAGCTAGTAACTCCTTTGCAATTCATGAGGACATGGAACAGTTGGGGTTTGATATTGGAATCCGCATGGATCAGATTTGGTAGCTCTCCAAGGCTCAGGCTCAAGAAAGCATTCATAAGGCAAGAAATCGGATGTGATCTGCGTTGTGCTGAATATCCCATCTAACAAATTCGAAGACTCCAAACTAGTTGAATCGATGGTTGCTCTGATGATCGAGGAGGAAACCAGGGATACTGAAATGCCGACAGTCATGGTCTCCAGCTCCTCAGAGGAGGATAATTAGTCTTGGGTGTGCCTTCTTTAATGTTTTTAATTATATTATAATCATCGTATGTTTCTACCACCCTTAGGTGGCTTTTGTACTTGAACTTTTACCTGGTTTACCAAGTCTTTTTGATATAAATATTTTAAATAGTGAGGCCAAGGGCCTATTTTTGACTTATCAAAAAAAAGAACATGATACCGTAAATTTAAAATTAAAATATATGAAATAAAATTGAAATATATAAAATTATTGATATAAATAAAAAACAATTTTTTTGACATATACTAATAACGAAGTAAATAATATTTAGTTATTAACATTGATAACGTTAATAACTAAATATTATTTATTTAGTTATTAATATATTATTATTAGTTATTAAAATTAATATATGATTATGTATAATAAATGAAAAGCAATTTTATCTAATTATTTTTATTTTATTTTAAAACAAAATTTTATTTCAAAAGAAAATATTTGTACAATTTCGACTATGCCAGGCCTGGAAACTATTAGTCCAATCTTGAGCATTATAAAACAAACTAAACTTAATACAAATCATGAAGGATAGTCAAGTTTCACAATAGCTCTCATATCTTCCTAATCTCGTTGAGGCCACCACCGAGGAGGGTCTCCATAACAGCCTATGTCATGATTATCCAAAGCCCAATTTGCTAAAGCATCTGCCACTTGATTTTTTTGCCTCGAAATATGACTAATTTGCATCAACTGAAACTTAGCTTGCAAACCTTTGATTTTACTTATTTCCTTACGTAACTGGCAATTTGAGCTCCCTTGTTTCTCTGTAGTAGTCAGCATCCTAACAATAATCTTGGAGTCAGATTCCACCAGCACCTAAGTCCACCCACACTTAATGGCCTCTTGCAGACCTCTGTAAATAGCTTTGACCTCAGCAATATTATTGGTAGTGGTTCCCAGATTTTCAGCAAACATGAAAGTAACTTTCCCATCATAAGTTCTTCCAATACCCCCATCGCCACCTTTCCCGGATTTCCCCTGAAGCCCATCCGTATTCAATTTACCAAACTGCATAGGAGGAACCCATTTTTGTTGTTTATCTTCTCTCTTTTTTATTTTAAAGGCAGGAAGAGTGGAGCTAGTAGACTGTAATGATCACCGATTACATATATTAACCCATTCCGGAGTAAGAGTAGAGGGAAGGGAAACTTTTTGCTTTATAGTTTCTGCCATATTAATTATAGTCTTTTGCCATACATACCCCCTCTGTAATCTCTTGCTTAAAAATTCTTTTATTCCTTTCCTTCCATATATTCCAAATTAACAAAGAGATACATATCCATAGCATAGGAGTAAATTTTGTCCTTTTGGGATACCTTCTTGCCATTCCTTCATCAATTGCTCAAGAGAATGAATTCCATGGTAATGTATGCCAAACATATTAGATTGCCATAAAGGTATAACCCACGGACAAAGGAAGAAAAGATGATGTCTAGTTTCCTCATCATTCCAACATAATGTACATCTAAATGGCCCATAGAAACCTCTCTTCATAAGTCTATCTCCTGTGAGAATTTTGCCATGTGCCAAGAGCCAAAGAAAAAGCTAACCTTGGGCCATATTGCAGGCTGCCATATCTGCTTAAACATAGCTTGGAGAGGATGAGGGTTGCTTCATCCTGAGTGCACTATATATTCTCCTCCTGAAGTATTCCCCCATCCTATTTGATTTGGTTCATTAGAAGAGGAGAGAGAATACCTTTTCAATATTTGGTTAATCAAAGCTTGATCTTGCTGCCTAAAAGAAATAGGCCATTCATGAGTAGGTATCCAACATCTGCCCATTTCCCAAGGTTAAGATAGGTGTTTAGTATAATGCATGACTCTTGTCCATCCTTTTTGATGCATTGCTTCCATAACATTACGTAAGTGAGGAAATTGGTGGATTAAAGGAGGTTGGGCATCCCAGGAATCCAACCAAAAATATGCCTGATGTCCATTATTCACTATCCAAAATAGCTTTTTTTTAATAATGCATTCCCCCATTTTAAGAACTGCCAGAATCGGAGATCCTCTTGTTGGAAGAGACCATCTAATAATAAGTTTTGGTGGCTGATTTTCCAGGTATTTGCCTCTGATATTAACAGCCCATAAATCATTTGGAGATGTGATTAGCCTCCAATAAAGTTTACCAGCAAGAGCCTGAGCTTGTTTAGCTGTTGATCTGAAGCCTAATCCACCTTCCTTTCTAGGGTGACAAAGAGTGTCCCAATTTACTAAGGACCATTTTTTCTGATTTTGTGTCCCACTCCACAAAAAGACCTGACAAATAGCATCAATTCTTTTCAAAATTGATTTAGGAATATTGAGGATGGATGAAACATAAACTGGAACCGCCTGAAGGACAACCTTAACCAGAGTCATTCTACCTGCTGTAGATAACCATTTATTGGTCCATTTTTGTATCTTACCATTTATCTTCGCTATTATCCACTCCCAATCTTTACTCTGCTTAGTATAAAGAGGAACCCCCAAATACTTAATAGGAGAGAACCTTTTTTGAAATGGAAGATCTTGAGAATTTTCTCTTCCTGTTGTAGAGAGAGCAATGAAAGAAAATAATACTAGATTTTTCTTCATTAATCAGTTGGCCAATGGCAGAAGAGAAAACTTGAATGATTTTAGCCAAATGCTTAGCTTCCACTGTGGTAGCCTTCCCTGCCAAAGTAGAATCATCAACAAACTGAAGATGGGAGAGAGGCTTTATAGATTTGGCAAGTTGCACACCTTGTATTCTTTTATCCTGACAAGCTTTATTCGCTAGTCTTCCCAAACATTCAGCCAAAATAATAAATAGAAAAGGGGACAACGGATCTCCCTGTCTAATACCCCTAGAAGCTCCAAACAGTTAGTAGGAGTTCCACTGAGTAACACAAAGAAAGAGACTGAAGTTAAGCATGCCTCTATCCATTTAATCCAATCATCAGAAAAACCAAATTTAGTTAAGACCTGACTAAGAAACTTCCAATCCACTCTATCATATGCTTTGGATAAATCCAATCTAATAAACATAGCAGGTGATTTCTGGAGATCCATAGAATGTAGGAGCTCCTGGCCAAAGCAATTTCATCATGAATTTGGCGTCCCGGAACAAATCCACCCTGTTTTGGGGATATAATCTCATATAGAAGAGGTTTTAGTCTTTCTGCCATAACTTTTGTGATAGTTTTAAACAAAACATTGCAAAGCGCTATAGGCTTGTATCCCAAGACCTCTGCCACATCCTCAAATTTCAAATAAGAGTGATAAATATTTTGTTTATTTCCTTGAGCATAGCCTTTAATAGTCTCGCCTCTTCCACAACCCCAAGTAAATCCAGCTTTATTGTGTCCCAGAACGTCTGATAAAATTCAATCGGGAAACTATCTGGCCCAAGAGTTTTTCCTTTTCCCATACTGAAGACAAAGCAAAGTGTATAACTCCCGCTTCTCAAATCGGTAGTATAAGTTGTTCATTTTCCTCTTGGGAAATCAACCTGGGCAACACATCTAAAACTTTTTGTTGATTCTCTAAATTAAGAGGTTGCACTATGAATAAATCAAAAAAAAAAACAATATTGCCTCTTGTTTCATTTCTTCAAGAGAATAGGTTTGTAGTCCCCCTTTTTTCTTCAAAGAATAAATATAATTATGCACCCTTCTATGAAGTAATGATTTATGGAAAAATGCAGAATTTTGTCTCCTTCATTTAACCATTGGATTCTAGATTTTTGCTTCCACATTATTTCCTCTCTAATTTTCCATCAAGTCAATTTTGTCTTTAGCAATTGTTCTTTCTTAATAATATCACCTATATTTCCAATTTGGCGCATTTCAGAGTTGATCTCTTCTAGTTGTTTCAGAATACATGTTTTCTTAACCTTAATGTCTCCAAACTCTTTCCAATTCCATTTCTTAAGTTTGGTTTTAAGATAATCCAGCCTCTTAACAAAGGAATACATCTGAGTACCATGTCTTGGCTTTCCTTCCATCCACCATTGTTGAATACAATGTCTGATATTTTCATGTCGCAGCCATATCAATTGGAATCTAAAGGGCACATAATGCCGAAAAGATTTTCCTATCTCAATAGACACAGGCCAATGGTCTGAGCCAATGTTATTTAGAAGTTTTGCCTTGGGAACAAATTTTTTTAGCCACCATTCTTCAGAAACTAAAAACTGGTCAAGTCTTTCCATAATACATTGTTGGCCTTGCCTTCTATTATTCCATGTCATAACCCCATTTCCAGTTGGAACATCCAGTAGTTGTAGTGATTGGATCTGTTGAGACATAATTGTAGAGCTAGCATAATCTCCCCTAAGATAAGAGGGATCCCTGTAAACAGATTAGCCATACATGAGATTTGGTTCCATTGTTTTTGTTTAGCTCCCACATCCAAAGGGGCATATACATTTATAAGCACAAAATTTTGGTCATCTACCTTAGAGTACATATGAGTTAAGAGTCCTCCTTGAATAGCACATGAATTCAACACCATGACAGCCTTTGGATCCCATAAAGTAATAATACCTCTAGAGGATCCTTGCGAACTCAAAGCTATATGATGTGCTTTAGGCCATATCCTCTCAGAAATAGCAGCCATAAGATCTATAGAGGCTTTAGTCTCTTGAATTAAAACCACAAAAGGGTGATTAGTGTGAATCATTCTTTTTATCTCCTGAACTTTAGATGGGCTTCCTTTTAGCCCCCTTATATTCCAGGTAATTATCTTCATGATGGGGTGTTTGGAAAATTGGGATAAATCCCGTACCATCCCAGCATTACTCAACTTCTTACCTTCATTTTGAAGAGATACTTGACTTGGTTTACGTCCTGGTTTGATATTTTTATCAATTTTTATCTTCTTACTTTTATCCTGAGCAACACCCAAGTTAGACTCATCAATTTGCTTACCCTTATCTTGATCAAATAGAACTAACGCTTTATCCATATTTTCAGGTACCACTGCCTATTGATCTACATCCGAGAACTTGTCTTGATATTTGGTTTTCCTCTTATAACTTTGTATAGTTCTGCCTGTAGTACCAGGATTTGATTTTTGTTGAAAAACCACGAATTGATTCTGATTCTGATTTTTGTCCTTTTGCTGATCCATGTTTTGCTCTTGTTGAAGAGACTGATTAGGCTGTGTTTCTGGAACTTGGGATTCCATTAAATCCTCATTTTCTTCCTCCTCTTGTAGCTGTTGCAAGCTAGCAAATCTATTGTGGCTGCTTTCCTCCATTTTTTTGGAATGTCCTCTCTGGCTGTCTTTTTCCTTTTGGTTTGATATATTCTTCATGTTTCCTCCCATCGTCAATGGTATCTGGAATTTTGAGAGGAAAATCCCTGACTAGATGCCCATATTCATGACAGTTTCGACAACGAAAAGGAATGTTTTCGTAGTCAAGAACTTATTCCCATATCTCCTATTCCACTGCCAGCAATATTTTCTATGGTAATGGCTGGTTGAGATCCATTAGCACACATATGTGTGCATAAATCATTTGTTCCAATTTCATTGAGGCATCCACCGTCATCATATAAGTTCCCAGAGTATTTCCGATCTCCATGAAAACATGATGGTTCCAATATTTAGCTAGAAGACCAAATAATCTAACCCAAACTGGTGCTACCGATGGTAACTTTGCTTTAAACATTGTATGCCATGGTTTCATAAACAGCCCCACTCTTCCAAAAACCATGGCCCTCCTTGAAATATTAACTCACGATCTAGAGATGAGGCAAAGAAAACAAGAAAATAACCATTAGGGTATACTGAGATGGTATACTCACCTGGGGTCTTCCACATTTTTTTGCCCATTCTTTGAATGCCTGCAATGATGGTCTAAATCCCAGAAAACGGACAATTAACCCTTTGTTCTCCAAGTCCTCTATTCCACTTTGGACAAATGCTCTCTAGAGTTTGATAATTGGTGTTCCATCCGAGGCTTTCATGCATCCATTTGCATTTTGCCGGGGGTCGAAACTGGGCATTCACAGCGGAGTTTTCAAAAAGTTTCTTCCATGCAAATTAGGTTTTGAATTCCTTCTCAGAATATCTTTGAATGTTAGTGCTCGAGATTTGGCAGGATTGGAAATCCTTGCCCCCTTACAATCTATGACATATCACTCTTGTTCATCATATCGCTTCCTTCTCCTTTATTTTCCATGCTCGGCGATAATACTCAACCAGGGACTCATGCAAAGTCAACACGAACTCACTGCGATACAGAGATGCACTAAGAAACAGGAGAAAAAGCATGCTTGAAACGTGGATCAAAAACGTGATGGCAGCGGCTAAATTTCCGATCCCGACCCCTAGTGGTTGAGATATGGAACGAAAAACGATTAGGATAAAATTGCGTACTCTACAAACTAACGAATATCCTAAATCGCGAAAGAAAATATCCTTGTAAACAGAAGTCGTAACCCTTAGACATATATCTAGAAGGTTTTATTAAAATATTTTGCATATCGGGGAGAAGCCAAGGAGATAATCTAAATTTTTTTTTCCTTTGGTAAAAATCTATGAGCTACCAAAGAAAGAAGATAAGCTTCCTCAAAAGATCAATCCTCCTAGAGAAGAAAACAAAGGTGAGATCCAATGGCATGATGTTCCCATAAGAAATCATAGAAGATCATTCTTTCCAAAACAGTCTCATATGATCAAGAATCAAAGTTCATTTTATGGTTATTGTTTTACTTGCAATTATTTTAGTCATAGAGCAATGGAGTGTAGGACACGTGCAAGAAATAGGTATGCATGGGACAATGGCAAAAGTACTTATGAAGTTTTAAGTAGAAACTATAACTCATTTGTCCTGTTATCAAATTACAAAGAGAATAACATCAGTATGTTATAACTGTAATAACTATGTGTTAGGAATTAGTCTAACATGGGTGCATTTGTGAGTTTAGGTTAGCATTATTAGATTGTGTTATATTATAATGTTATGTAAGTTAATATTAAGTTGTTGATAAACTTAATATTATCATAAGAAGTGAAGACTAAAATAATGTTGTGAAAACAACTCGTCGGATTTAGGAGAGTGTTTTTAGGAAGGTTGAGGGAAAATAGGTTGGAATAAAAGTGGTTGAACCACCCACCTAGATTTAGTGTGTGAGGTTGGTGGAGTTGTTATAGGAATGTTCCTATATATATGTAACCAATGTTATTGATTAATGTTGATTTGATTATTTGAGCATATGCTCTTTCTCCAGATATGGGGTAAAACCCACATTTGGTATCAAAGTTGGTTTCGAAAGGGGCCTCTCTGGTTTTTTCACTCCACCCATGCCTTTGTTCACAAATAGACTTAGAGAATGGGCGAGCGGATACCACGGACCTCACAATGAACCCGTTACCTTTGTTCGTGTTCATCCATCTGTTGTAGATCCAAAACGTTCAAGCACTGGATATGCAGAGCGGACCTCGTGCAAACCCCATTGCTGGTTCGTTCACCCTTCTTGCACTCAGTCAACGGTGTGTCAAAGCGGACCTCGTGTGAACCCATTTGGAAGGCATCATTCATTTCCATCATCTTTTTCTTTCCACTCTATTCACTCTTTCCATGGTATTTTCACCCGTTTTGTCCACTTTGTTGCATTCGAGAAAATTGAATAGTTTTAAAAAAACATTTGGAAAGATTTCAATCACAATATAGTCAAATCTGGAGTTTTTCAAGTTTTTGTTTGGCAGATCTGCATGAAGAAGGAGAAAAGCAAAGAAAAAAATCTGAGTTTCTCGGAGCACAATCACACGCTTCTTGTTTTCGAAAAACAATCGAGAAATTGAAGCCCTAGCTTCTCACAAAGGCGTTTGGTTGCATTGCATGCTTGTGGATCGACCTTCATTGATCACAGATGCTTTGACTACATTCACATTTATTCAAAATCTGCATGTTACAATTTGAAGAAGTTTGAAGAATTTGCATGTATTGGGTTTGAGGAATTACATTTTCAATGCCCATTTTCATTGCCCATTTTCATTGAAGGAGTTGCAGAGTTATAGTGCAATCATTAATCTCTAGCATCACGAGCTCACCCACAAATCTCAACTCGCCTTTGGGTTTGTCTTACCGATCTAAATGCCCAGATCAACCTCATTCAACATTGGCTCTTCGAGCTCCTGCATCTTGGCACTTTGATCTTCAACTCATCGTACCCTGCATTTGGATCTCGAATAGCTTATTCTTCACCTCTACTCAAGCTCATCTCTGCCCTAGGATGATCCATGCCGACTCAGTCATATATAGCTTGATATCCCTGTCATGAGATGATCTGGTGGCACCTCAATTTGGCTTTAGTATCGAACTCGTCTATGGAATTCTCTATGCCTTTGCTTGAATAGATCGACTATCTCCTCATTGGCGGCACAAAGAACCCCAAATCCCAACTCGGGATGGCAATCAAATTTGGAAAGGTCTAGATCTTGCCTCTCTTAAACATGGACGACTTCAACATAGACCGGCGGCGGTTCCATTGCAACAGCTTATCCATGACTGAACTTGCCATTCAAAACAAGCCCTAATCCTATTCGGGTAAAAGCTCTTATTATTTTTTAATTCAGAAGGTCGAGAATTCAAGATATAAAACAAAATTCCTATAATCAAGCATTTGAAGCGGTCAACAACCCATTTGGAGGAGAGTTTTTATAAGACATGGATACATTGAGGTTTGACCCTCCAAGAAGAGCCCTGAAACATAAAAATTTGGTTAAAATTCCTTTAAAGGAATTTTTATTAATATGAACAATTTCTAAGGGGGTAATTGTAGAATGAGATTTTTTTTTTGAAAAAGGGGGGAAATTTTGTGAAGGACGTATAAGATATTTTCGAAAAATTGTAAGGAAGATAATTTTGGATGCATTATCGGTTGCAACCGACATCCAAGAATATTTACATTGAGGGGGTTAATATAAACTAGGTGAAATGCAAATCAGGTGCACCTCACACATTAATGGCAATTTAGGAAACAAGGCCAACCAACGTCACAACTCCATAATGAAATGTTTTCTCCCCATGTTAGCACTAAGGGGGGGAATGTTAGGAATTAGTCTAACATGGGTGCATTTGTGAGTCTAGGTTAGCATTATTAGATTGTGTTATATTATAATGTTATGTAAGTTAATATTAAGTTGTTGACAAACAACTTAATATTATCATAATATGTGAAGCATATAATAATGTTGTGAAAACAACTCGTAGGATTTAGGAGAGTGTTTTTAGGAAGGTTGAGGGAAAATAGGTTGTGAGAGATTTAGGGAATAAAATTGGTTGAACCACCCACCTAGATTTAGTGTGTGAGGTTGGTGGAGTTGTTATAGGACTATTCATATATATATATATGTACCCAATGTTATTGATTAATGTTGATTTGATTATTTGAGCGTATGCTCTTTCTCCAAATATGGGGTAAAACCCACACTATGGACATATAGCACGGTTATGTAGAAGCGTTGTTGTAGAACCCCCTAGACAAAATAATAAAGTGAATGCTCCTGTTGTAAAGAAAAGAGAACCCGCAAAAATTGGAAACGAAGCAAAAGGAGGTTAATCGGGACAAGGAAAAATCTATGATTGTGCAAACGGCATTTTAGGCACAAGACGAAGGGCAACAATGGTACATTGACAAAGGTGGATGCTCAAGACACATGACTGGAGACAAGAGAAAATTTCTCAACTTGAAGGAAATGAGTCAAGGCGGGTATAATTTGTAGATAATGCCACGGCATGGATAGCTGGAAAAGGTACCCTTAGCCTTGATAATGGAAAAACGAAAAACAAAAAATGTATTGTATGTTGAAGGCTTGAAGCATAACCTTCTAAGTGTCAATCAAATGTGTGATCAAGGACACACTCTCACATTTTATGCTCAAGGTTGTGTGATCGGGAAAAAAGATTACACGGGAAAATTAGTTGCAGATGCAAAACAGAACAACAAACCTTATATATACTCAAGTAAAGTTAAGGGAGAGAAATGTTACATGAGTCAAATTGATGAAAGTTGGTAATGGCATAGAAGGATGGGCCATATAAATTTCAATAATCTAGTGAAAATCAGCACTAAACAAGCCGTAAGAGACATGTCGAAGATTAGAAAACAATCAAACATTCTTGCAAGCGGTGTCGGCATGGGAAATGTAGGACAAGCGAAAGTTTCAAATCAAAGGAGTACTCAACAACTAAGCCATTAGAACTAATCCATACAGACCTTTGTGGACCTACGAAACGCAAAGCATACAAGGTGAATGTTATTTCATGTTGCTCATTGATGATTATTCTAGAATGACATGGGTCACTTTTCTAAAAGAAAAAAATGAGGCATTCGAGAAGTTTAAAGCTTTTAAAGTCTTGGTGGAAAATGAAACAAATTTAAAGATCAAGTGCTTGAGATCAGATTGAGGAGGTGAGTTCATCTCAAATGAATTCAATGATTTTTGTGAGCACCATGGAATAAAAAGGTATCTCTCACTGTAAGGACTCCAAGGCAAAATGGAGTTGTAGAAAAAAGAATCGAACTGTTCAAGAAATGGCTAGAACAATGTTAAATGAATCTAAGCTATCAGACAGGTTTTGGAGAGAAGCAGTTAACACCGCAATCTACATTTTGAACAGAGGACAAATCAGAGTAAACAATAGCAAAACCCCTTATGAGTTATGGAAGGGTAGACTAGCATCAATCAAATATTTCAAAGTGTTCGGGTGCAAATGCTTCATTAAGAGAGATGAAGAAGACTTGGGAAAGTTCGACTCAAGAGCTGATGAAGGTATTTTTCTTGGATATTCCTCAAAAAGTAAAGCTTATAGATGTTATAATAAAAGGCTACAAACAATCGTAGAAAGTGTCAGTGTAAAGATGGATGAAACAAGGCCTCAAAAAGTAAGTGCACAAACAAATGATCATTCAGAGGGACCAGACTTCAAAGAAGAAGAAGTAGAAAAACATGAAGTGGAACGGGAAGATACTAAGGCACCATCAAAATTTGTCTAGAAAAATCATGCAGAAAGTCTAATTCTTGGTGATAAGGATGTTGGAGTACAAACTAGAAGAAGAATAGTAAGTACATCTGAACAAGTAAACTTCTCTTTGTTATCCAAAATAGGGCCCAAATATTTTATAGAAGATTACAATGACAAGCATTGGATCGATGTTATGGAAGAAGAATTGAATCAAATTGAAAAGAATGAGACATGAGAACTTGTTCTAGACCAAAAGAGAGGAATGTAATTGGTACCAAGTGGGTGTTCGGGAATAAGTCGAATGAAGAGGGTCAAGTAACAAATAATAAAGCAAGGTTGGTTTGCAAAAGGGTATGCTCAAATGGAAGGTATTGATTTTGAAGAAATCTTTGCCCCTATTGCGAGATTAGAAGCCATTAGAATGTTTTTGGCATATGTTGGTTTTAAGAACTTCAAAGTTTATCAAATGGATGTGAAATCTGCTTTTCTAAATAGCAAGTTAGAGGAAGAAGTATATATTGAACAACCGGAAGGTTTCCTTCTATCGAGAAAAAGGACTATGTGTGCAGATTGAAGAAGGCAAATATGGGCTATAGCAAGCCCCCAAAGCTTGGTATTCAAGGCTTGATAAATATCTACAAGAACAAGGTTTTAAAAGGGGAGTTGTTGATAGTAATCTCTATATTAAGACCGAAGGTGAGAATCAATTGATTGTTGTGATAAAGTATATAAAGGAGATGTTGAAGAAGTTCGAGAATGGAAGATGCACACTGTTAGCACACTCATGGTTACAAGATGTAAATTAAGTAAAGATGATGAATTCTTGGCAGAGTCCTATTGGGAATGAAACCCTCAATAGTCACAACATTTGGGGACGGAAACCCTCATTTGTTGCATTGTTGGCTTCATAAGGGCACTTAATTGGCAGATTTCAACTAGGGCATGTTTATCCGTGCTTAGGGCACGCTTTGGGGACTGCCACATTCATTTCCAGCTTGATCTACCCATTTGGAGATTTCGGGATCACTTTTCAATGGGTTTTCATGGTTGGAAAATTGTGATTTCACTTTCATTGGATAGCTGGTCTTTTCAAGATCATTTTGAGCTTTGGTTTGTGTTGAAACTCCAAGTATTGATGGAGTTATGAATTTTAGAAGTTTCGTTGTATTTGCACTTAAAATAAATTTATAAAATACATATTTGCTCCAAATTTCATCTTGCTGGTTTTATTGAGTATTTGGGATATTTCTATGATTAATTTTCAGTCCATATTGCATGTGAATGATTGTTCCTAAGGGTTGGTACAGTTCGCTGCCCTAAGGGATATTAATTAATGTTCTAAGCTGATTTTGATACCCTAAAAGTATAATTTCCAGATCGCTGCTAGGGTTTTAATATTGTGGGATCTGTTGTTAAAAAATCATATTATTTTCAATTCGTGTTGGTGTATTTTCAGATCTGATTCTTAGGGTTTGTGGCCAAACCCTTATTTTTGGTTTAAGCCTAGAAAGGGACATTACAATGGTATTAGAGCTTCGGTCTTCCCAGCTTGAGGGTTTCCTTACAAGAAGATCAAAATGGCGGATAGAATTTTCGGTGATGCTAGGCTCGAAAAGCTTTCCCTAGGGCAAGAAAGATTGGCCAACACAATGGCTCAACTGATCCATACCATTCAAGGTCCAAATGGTGGAAGGAGCTCTTCAAAGGAAGTCAATAATTCTCAGCCATCCAAAGTGAACAACATTGCTACATGGTATGAGGAGTATAGGGCTCTTCCGAGAAGATTCGTGATGCCATGTCTTTTTTTGAGTTCATGGGAGTAAGCAAGGGAAGATCAAGGCCCAAGCCTAGGTCACAAGCTACACACAAAGAAGAACTAGGGCTGCAAGTAATGGAGAAGAAACAACCCATAGAGGAACCCACGACAAGTTGAAGAAGGGAAAATCGTGGAGCTTGAGTCAAAGAAGGAAGAAGAACAACCGAAGTTGTTGGGCATTGAGAGGGAACAACCCATTGAAGCCCTAGAAGCCCCCATCACCATTGCCAAGGTAAAGCTCTCGACTGATTTTCAGAACAGCAGCATGAAGACATCACAATTTGATGAAGGGTTGAAGCATGAACCTAAGGAAATCATGGAGCATGTGTCCCAAGGTAAAAGTTCTTTAATATTTAATGATATTTCATTGGTTTCTAATGGGTGCTTGTGGCAAATTGTTGAAAAGAGATCAGATTTGCATAAGGGCAAAGAAGATGACATTACGGAAGGGTATGTTCATGGAGGAAAGGCACTTCCGGTTCCTCATGATTATTTTCAGTTCGCTGGAAATTTCCAAACAGCAGTCAATGATGGGCAAATTGAGGAAGTTTACCACCTTGGGGTGAGTTCGAGATGTTCCAAACAAGTACCAACAAAAAATGGTGGGATCCTTGTTGGCAGCCCAAGGTATGATGAAAAAAATCACATTTTATCTCCTCTTATGTCGCTGCCATACTTGTGTCATTATGGGCAGCTTGTTGTTAAGAAAGATCACATGTCATGTTTGATGCCTTGTAGTATAATTGGTGATGATGTGAAGAACTTGTGGAGTAACATATGGCACATAGATCTTTTCTTGCAAGGTTATGTGGGCATAAAAGTTTGGGTTCCAGTTGATCCCTTGAATTGTAAGAAAGAGGAAGTCCTTGATATTGCTACTCCATGCATATGGTTAGAAAGAAATTTGATGGAGGATTGTTTTGAATTTATTATGTATTCTAACAAAGTTGTGAAGGATTCTACCCTCCATGGACAAGGAGTCACAATTTTGATTGATAATGGAGCTACTTACAATTTCATTGATGAGAGCTTGAGGGCAAAGGTGGATTTGAAGGTGGAAGACTTCAAAGGCTTCACGGTCAAGGTAGCGGATGGCTACTCCATGCCATGCACAAGAAGGTGTCCCCAACTCCTTTTCACATTGGGAGAGCATGAGGTATGTGATGATCTTTATATGATTGGCATAGCTAGTACAAATCTTGTGTTTGGGGTCCAATGGTTACATTCATTGGGAAAGTTCACTCTCAACTACCAAAGTATGGAGTTGAGCTTCATGGATAAAGGCAAGAAGGTGATATTTCAAGGTATGATTCCGAAACCACTCAAATCAAGTATTTGGTAGAAGATGTTTTGTCCAAAGAATCATATCTTTGCTCTTTATCTAAGATAACAGCTGATTGGAAGTCTTTAATTACAGCTGAGTATAAGTTTGCTAATGTTGTTTTTGAGGAAGAAATTGTGGATGAAAGGTACAAAATAATGGATGGGATCATTCTCTACAAGAATGGAGTCTATTTGGTTTCTAATCAAGGGTGAAGAACAAGATATTGAGGGTTGTTCATGATGCCCCATTGGCTGGTCATCTGGGCTATCTCAAGACACACGAAAAGGTGAGAGGAAGGTTCTTTTGGAAAGGTCTTAAAGAGGAGGTGCTTCAATACATATGGGAATGTTTGGTTTGCCAACAAAACAAGGCAGAGCATGAATTTCCAGTTGGACTATTGCAGCCCCTTCCTATTCCCACTCAAAAATGGGAAAGTATTTCCATAGTCTTCATCACCGGGCTGCCCATGGTTCAAGGTAAGGGTTGTTTATATGTTGTGATTGATAGACTCACAAAATATTCCCAATTTTGTCCACTTCCAGCCAAGTATAATGTCGAGTGGCACAACATAAGCATGGTGGAGCTACCTCATGGTTGAATATTCATGCAAGAGATCACCAACAAGGTATGTGGGTGGTTAGTAGTGATAAAAGGAATGTACCTTGGAGAACTATAGCTCAAAATTTCAGACTTGGTGTTGTTGTCATTATTCATATCAGCCACCACATGATTTCATTTGCATACATACAAGTGGGTAGGCAAGTATTTTCAGTCAAAAGATGGAGCATTTTTCGATTGATGAATGTTGGGAGAAAAATTTTCAGCCTTTAGAGAGGTGTTTTTAGTCATTGTCATGCTCACAATTCCTAATTTTGCAAGGAGGTTTCAGTTTTGCAGCTGTTGTTCCATTTTTAAGTTGTTGATTTTGATAAAATCAGATTATGAGTTGTTTTCAGACTTGAACAGCTGCAAGAGTGATCATTTTGAGGTCATTAAATCATCGGAAAATAGTGGTAGATGGTTCCAACTGAAGAAGACAACTACTTCAGCCAACATAGCTCCAAATTGGGGGAAAATCAAGTGCTTTATGACTGTCATACTTTGTTTCCGGCCACCTACATTCTGATTTTTGAGAGAAAAATGCACGGTTACAACTGTTTTTGGGACAACATTACTGAAGTATGGGAATCCATCATTTGGGTGGAAATTATGAGATGATGACAAGCAAAGAAAGGGGCAGTAGAGGTATGAGTTTGTTTGGGTTGAAGCTCCTTCATTTAATAGGCACAGGATCCAGATTATGGGAGCACTACAACATGTTCCTTCACCTTGACATGATGATACTTGGGCATATGAGTTTGCAATTGCTTGAGGGCAAAGCAATTTTGGGAAGGAGGACTGTAATGTCCCCTTTTTCAATTAGTTCCAAATGAAGACTTCTTGCCATTTTTTCTTCCCATGGCCAAGAAGAATTTGAGCAAGGGAAGTATGTGGGTTTCATTTATGTTTTCTTTCATTTCTATTAATGCTTCTTTTTGTATTTTCCTCTTAAGGACAGGTCGGCTGGGTTGGAGAGCTCATAAAGACAAATTAAAAATAGAAGCATGCACTTAAAGTGGTCGGTCATGGGGAAAAGTCACCCTTATGACTCTTGGCGCCAAAAAGGGAGGATATAAAGGTGGATCGAATGGCCTAAGGAAGGTTATGCATGTTTATTTCAAAGATTGATATCTTGGGTTTGTGCACGATGTGCCCTACTCTCCACTGAAGACGAAGACCTTTGGTGTGGCTCAACTTTGAGGACGAAAACCCTCATTGGATCCTATTGGGGACGAAACCCTCAATAGTCACAACACTTGGGGATGAAACCCTCATTTGTTGCATTGGTGGCTTCATATGGGAGTCACAAGTGGACTTAATTGGCAGATTTCAACAACAAGGTGTTTATCCATGCTTAGGGCACTTCTACTTCAACTAGGGCATGCTTTTGGGGGCTGCCACATTCATTTCTTTGATCTACCCATTTGGAGATTTTGGGATCACTTTTGAGAGGGTTTTCATGGTTGGAAAATTGTGATTTCACTTTCATTGGATAGCTGGTCTCTTCAAGATCATTTTGAGCATTGGTTTGTGTTGAAACTCCAAGTATTGATGGAGTTATGAATTTTAGAAGTTTCAGTTGTATTTGCACTTAAAATAAATTTACAAAATACATATTTGCTCCAGATTTCATCTTGTTGGTTTATTGAGTATTTGGGATATTTCTATGATTAATTTTCAGTCCATATTGCATGTGAATGATTGTTCCTAAGTGCTGGTACAGTTCGCTGCCCTAAGGGGGGATATTAATTAATGTTCTAAGCTGATTTTGATACCCTAAAGTATAATTTCCAAATCACTGCTAGGGTTTCTAATATTGTTGGATCTGCTGTTATAAAATCAGATTATTTTCAGTTTGGTGTTGGTGTATTTTCAGATCTGCAGTGATCTCTACGCTCTGAAGATTCTCAATCTGTTCTTTCCTTGAGTTTCCAACTAGCCTAAGTAGGATTGTATTTTTATCATATCAATTATGAGTCTTGGAATCCCCTTCAACTCTGATTGGGATGAAGTTCAGGTCAACTGCAATTTGAAGAGCTTTCCTAAGGGCGATCAGTTCTACCATATTATTAGTGTGGTGCCCTATATACTTAGTGTAAACCACTATTAGCTGCCCCGTACTGTTTCTGATTGCTGCTTTTATTCCAGCATTACCTGGATTTTTCTTTCCTGTCCCATGAAAATTGAGTTTGAACAAGTTTTTTTCCAGTGGATTTCATTTTTCCTTTGGAGTAATAGTCGGCCATTTGTATCTATACAAAATTATAATAGAAAGGGCAGTTCCAGCTTTTAGCTATTTGAAGTTCTTTAATATTGCACGATGGGAAAGCAATGACCGTTTTTTAATCTTTAATATTAGTCAGTGCAGTCATTTTTATTCGATTTTTGAACACATGCAAAAGATCCTCTGGTTTTCTTTCACAATTCTGGAAAATTCTTTCATTCCTTTCTTTTCAAATGTTCCATAGAACAAACCCAGCGGCTATGTTATGCATAAAGGCTATGTATTCCATATTTGTGTCTAGATTGGTCCACATTTTTAAAATATTTCAAATAGCGATCCTATGGACTGTGCTGGAGTAGAATTGCTCGGACAACATGTTCCAGACTTCTTTAGTATAATAGCAGTTTAATAGAAGATGTTTTATGTTTTTTTTGCATTTTGCAGCTGTTACATCAGCTAGGACCTTTCCAACCTTTTTTCTTCACTTGCTCTGTTGTAAAAATATTTTTCCATGTAGCGTGGGCCATAGCAAGTGTCAGATTTGAGACCATAGAGAGGAAGACGACAGTTGTGTCCATCTTATTCTCTTTCGGGTGTCGTCTGATGCATACGTACTTGCTCTTCAATCTATACTGTTGTGGAGAGTATTTGGTTTTAAAGTCCTACCCCAAACATAATGCTTAAGTTTTGGGGCAATGCAAGTGTTCTTGCAAGGTTTCCATGATGATATCTTCTGATTTCTTATCTTTCTGGTTATCAGAGGTGTTTTGGTCCTGCAATGAATTGCATGTGTCCAGCTCTAGGTGGGTCAACACTTCCATTTTGAATCTCTGTAGACTCTGTATTATATAGTGGGCAAAGGGACCCCCAATAGATGCCCCACATTTTAATGACCAAACAGCTTTGTTAATATAGTGCGGGAACTTGGTGGTTACCATTACAAGAAGAGACCATCTAATTTCTTTTTAAGAAATCTTACACAAGTAAATGTATGCCAAAAAAATAAAGTTTGACAAGCACTATGAGTATCAAAAATATGCCACCAATTTTACTTTTTGACTATCATATACATATATATGAAGAGAGTAGATGAGACGGTCAACTTAATACTCCTTGAAAAATGTGTTTTGAAGCACAAAAACTGAAACTATTATGCAATTTAACATTTTTGGTACCTGATATTAATGCCCTAAAGGGCTGTAAATACATGCTAACAATGTCACTCACTGTTCGCAGTTTTTTTCTTATAGGTTCTTGCATGCTTCTTATATGTTAAATGTTCCAAAAATTACTTTGCACTCGTTGATATATCAAGTTGGTTTGCAACAATAATAGTTCTCCATTCATAGATTTTACACAAATAATAGACAAAAAAAAATATCATAATAGCTTCAATGAAAATGAACTGGCCCAGTTAAGAAATTTACTAAAACCTATTTACATGGAAAAACTAGGAATGCTGCCAATTGAAGAAGACGGTTCCAGAATCAGGTAACTCAAGAACCTGCAGAAACATTTACTCAGTTGCATGATCCTTTTCCATAGAGATGATGGTGACCTAGAGCAGATTGTCTTACATGACAATGGATTTCTTAAGAGATTTTACAGGAAATGTGTTTAAGAAGATGGGTGACAAGCAATCCATTTCTTGGTCAGAAAGGCCAGGATTGAGGTTCCTCCTGATATCTATAAACTCTCCTCCCAATACAATGATGATTCTGTCAATCCTAATCAGTGGATACAAAGGCCATGTTAACTCCTTTCCTACCATGGTTAACGCAATTTTCTTCTGTAAATGGGAAGAGAAGAGATCCCTGAAAATAGCAATGGTTGGCAACAATATCTTCTAATCATATTCCAAACATTCTCTCAAGAAATACAAGTTCCATGTGGAATTGCATTCAAAACATGTCCTTCTGAGTAAGGCTTAATGCATGCCCTGACTTGGTTGACTGCTTATGGTAATTTTACAAAATCACATTCTCTTCGTTCGCCTGGAAGGTGGAAGAGGGAAAGGCAGAAAACACATGCACCAGAATAGGTCATTGTTGAAAACTGCAATCTGCACTTCTAGAGAGAAACTGAAAGTCCCATCCTGAAATGAGCAAATACCTCAGTGGTAAAGCAGCTCAGCAACTCAGAGTAGGTCTTGGGTTTGGAAACTAGTCTGTCTAAAAATTTTAACATGCAATCAGAACCGGTGTTAACGCCTGGCTAGTGGCTTGAGGGTGGTAATAGGGATTTAAATCCACACTTCTAGAAAATTATAAAAATCTAATGAAATGGCAAGTAACTTGCCAGCTGGGAGTCGGTCCTGGCTTTGAATCTTAGACTGTCCAATATTTTCAACAAGGCACCAGAGCCATTGTTAGTGTTTGGCTAGAACCTCACTTGAGTTTTGATTGAGGGTGGTGGACAAGTAGCTCGCCGGTAGAGCAACTCCCTATATGTTTTGATCCTAAGTTGTCCATATTTTTCAACACTCCAAATGGTAGACAAAATAGAATCGAACCACAGCCAACATATAAATCAAATAAGACCATCAACGCTCCAAAATGAGGAAAAGATACAATTTCAAATGCACCACCCAACACATAAATCAAGTAAGACCATCAACAATCCTGCAAGTGGGAAAGAATGAAGTTTCAAACATCAACGAATACATGAATCAAATAAGACATATCATCATTCTTCTCGCAATAAATGTTTAGGTAAGTTGGGCATACCTGAAGCTTGAGTACACTTGTCTTCTGCGAAGATACAAACAATCCCGAATCCCCGCGGTCAGACAGAAACCCAGCCACGGAAACAACAGCGAGCAAACCCATCAGGATAACAAATAAACCAGAGCCCGCTCCAAAACCAATACCATAAGTTGGCCTAAAAAGTATCCACCACCAAAACCAAAAGGTGAAGGAGCAGCATATGGTACAGAGTAGTTAAAACTCGGACCAGAATAGGTCCTGGATGAATAATCTCTACTTCCCCGGCCAGAAGAAAATGCACTTCCACCCATCCTTCCTCCTGAGGCGGCCAAGGCCACCACAGGGTCATGTGCCAGAAGCAGACCAACTAAAATTGCAACCATTGCAGGCCTCTGCAGAGCCTTCAGGGCATCTAAAAGTTGTGGGGCTGAAAACCCAAACACCCATTTGTCCCCCAACCAGTTCTCGCCCATTTTTTTCTTTGGGGAACAATGAACTGCATATTTACTTTAAACACCCCGTTATTTCTCCTGCTCTGCCTAATTGCATGTTTGTTTTTCATTTGTGACTTCTGTTGGGGAAACCCAAAGGACAGCAGAATTTAAAGGGTTTACTCCTAAACCTGAATTAGTATTTTTATGCTGAAGTGTGTTTAGTTTTAACTTTCCATCCCCTGCAACTGCTATTGCTTCTAAGTTGCACAAAATGGCAGCTCCTGCCATGCTTAGCAATATCCTTGCTCAATTTTTTTATTCCAATTGAATTCCACCTTTGAAGTTATACCCAATTCGAATTTCCCTCGTCGGTCTGCAATGCCAGAAGACTCTGAAAAAGACAAACATTGTTGTTTTAGCACTTTCATTCATTTTCATCCACTGAATTAAAATTGCATAGAGAAACAGAAAAATCTGAGGACCCACCTTAGTTTTGCTCTCTTGCCAATCTGGCAGATGAAATTTTTCTTCGTCCACATAATAGGATGTTATCAGATATCTGGGACTTCCTTATTTGGAATCTCTCTCAGAGTGAGAATCGAGATATTGGCTACCTAGAATATTCAAAAAATTAAGATTTATATTCCAATTTTATTAGTTTAATTGTTACGTACGCAACCACTATAACCCCTAATGGCAAAATTTATTATTATTATTGATAATTAGCTTTCATTTTTAGGAACATATTTTAAGTCTTCTTTAGGTGACAAATAAGTTATACTCAAGGATTAGATGTGAATTATTGCAAGAGGAAGAGGGTAAATGAAGAGTGCATTTGTAGAAGAGAAAATACTTTGCAAAATGGAATCATCAACATTGCTCAAAGATTCAGAAGGAAAAATATGTGTACAAATAATGACTAGCCCAAGAACTTATGTAAAATATTGTTTTAGACAAGCATTTAGGGAGAAACACCACTTTACAAGACAATCGGAGGAGCTCTAATAGAATCAAGAGATGATGTGAGTAGGGAAGCTACGAGAAATGATGCGGCAATTTGGGTACTCAAAATTGATCGATGAAGAGGCACGTAGCCTTCTTAAGATAAACTTGATGAGATGGGCCGAGGGGGAAGTCTTAAGTCTTTGCCCTTGATGGCCACATTCTCCCTGCCTCAAGGCTTCAAACAATCTCATGTACCACCACCGGTGTAGGAATCTTGAAAATGTTTGAATTTGCCATGTTGTTTCTCTTACCCTTCTTAGTCATATTCATGCACATCTGTCACCACCATGTGATTGTAGCTATATCCAACTCCACTAGACCAATCAAACGCCCATTGATGTCGGAAGAGTCACAAAGTACTATAAATTCTTGTTGATATTTAACGTTTCAATATTTGTGAGGTTCTTAAGATCTATAGGAAGGCTTCTCGCAATTTAAATATACATCAAGCACGCATAGGTGCATCAGTGAGAAGTTGAGTAGGGAGGCGGGAACCACTGTTGTAATGCACAAATAGCCTCTATCGATTCACTAGTTCAAATCCCAATCCCTTTGGTTATTTTTAACAATTTAAAATAAAAAGAAAGACTTAATGTTTACCAAAAAACATAGCTTAGAATTATTCAAAGAAAAGAGATGGGCCTACTCTTTCTTAAGAATGGCTTAAAAATTGACCTCTTATGATCGGCATTTCAAGTTTTTCATGGAATCATCTTTACTTTTTGAAAATTATTTTTAATTTTTTAAAAATATTTTTAATTTTAAAAAATATTTTATAATCCAAATCCTATAAGACTTTGACAATATTTGATCTCGATAACATGTGCATAGGTTGTACTAATCATTGTTTGATAACGAATGGTGAATACGATAAATTTACTTTAGTCTTTAGGAGATTTATTATATCTTGTATTTTCTTACATGTTCAATATGGAGGCTCAACTATAATGAGGAGAATGCTTGTGGTGGTGATAATGGCGGGTGCTAAGCTCAAACAAGGGTGTATCTAGGAAGGCATAAGGAAATCTCAAATCAAAATTAACCTCAAAGTTTCAGATTATCTCTGGTTGCCCATTGTTGGTTGTCAAATAGGACTTTAATGAAAGCAATAATCAAGGGACAAAAAGTCCCTCCTCTTTAATGGGTGAGGTGCCCTTATTGAAAGCAAGCAACCAAACTATTTACAAATGTACAACTGTCTACTTTGATGAGGAACTCTGATATCATGAAAGTGTTTTAATGCCAAGATAGATTATCAATACAAAAGAACAAGAACTAAGGAAGGGAAAAGGTAGAATAGCACTTTCAGGAAGTATAGATAGCAAAATAGTTCCTTATAAATGTTGAGCAAGGACAATAAATAGAAACAGAATCGTTCACATTAAAACAATCGGTATAATTTCATGGACACAAAGTTCCATAAATAACATCCATAAGAATACAAAGCTTCTTAATGCAATAGATAATGATTCACAAACTTTCAGAGATACAGGAGAATAAAATGATGCAGATGAAAATAGGAAGGGAAATCTTTTATATTGATAGCTTTGAGTTATTTTACACTTTCAAAAATTATCAGAGTTCCACCCTTTGGAATGGCGAGGAGAGCTCAATATATAGCTTACAAAGTGGTTACATTTGGTAACCGTTTCTTTTAACCAAAAGATTAATTAAGGAAATGCACAATACAAAATCCTTAATTAAATTACAAGGAGATTAACACTAAAAATAGAAGAAGAGAATGGAGAGCAAGAAGTAGAGACATCTAATTATGGCTGAGGAGGGCCCACTAATTTGAGGATTCGATGCCTAAATCTTTTCAATTCTTACATATCTCCATGCCTCTTGGAATTGTTGTGTTAGAAGTAGCATGTGTCCATGTGCCTAGACATTTCTCCATATCTTTATCAAACTCGGTATGCTCCAAATATTCTTTATTATCCTCGAATAATATTTGAATGAAGAGAACAAATGTCTTTCATCTTCTCCTTAGTAAATGAATCTTCTTTGAACAGATCACCCTTGACAAAGGTTCTAAATTGAGCCTTGATTTCTTGAAGAGAGAAGGAAACACCTGTAGTTTCATCCTGAAGATGGCAGTGGATATCTTTGAAGGCAGATAAAACACAAGTTTTAAAGGACTCCCCTTTTGCCACACATTCCTCAATTCTCCCAATGCTTCCTCCAGAACCTTTATCTTCCACTCAATGCTTGAAGATCCATGTCCTTGACAAGTTATTCTTGGCATCATCAAACACATTGTTGGCCAACAGATCTTCTCATTGGTTTGGCCCATTAGACAGAGGTCTGCAATACATCCACTCCAGACCTTCAGCTCCTTGTCCATGGCTTTGATTGAGGAAGTGAGTTTCTGCATTGCAAATTGATCACCTTCTCATTGGTTTTGAAGGCTTCCTCAATGAAATTCAAACTGTTATAGTCATATCATCCACCATGGCCTCCACAGACCTTCCCATAAGTTGAATACTTGTGTATGTCTTTGATGTTTTGAACTTCATCCTTGCTGAGAACCATGGGAGGTGGAAGAGCGGCCAATGGGGTTGGATCCAAAACTTTATCTTTGGCCAACAATGATCTGATAAAATTGGAAAGAACTTGATTCTATTCTTCCAATTTCTCTGTGGTCGATTTCCTTTCTCAACTTGTTCAATAACCTTAGTGACAGTTTCTGAAGGTTATAAACCTCACTCTCAGGTGTAGATTCTCCCAATGGAATCCTGAAAGTTCCAAGTCAGAGATCAAAAGATCCTTCTCCTCTTTATCCACCACAGGGTCTAGAAACCTCTAGAAACTGCTGACCTTGAGCATCAGATACCAACCTTGAAGTAGTCTTTTCTTTCTTTATTGGAGGAGGAGAGGTAGTACAGCGCAGAGCTGCCACAAAGATCAAAATCGGGCCGGTTAGTCGGAAGAAGACTTTCTTTTCTGCTTGTCTACTAGGGGATGCACCCAGGCAAAGGAAGAAGAAGAAACGGAGGAGTCAAGGGGTCCGAGTGCAAGAGAACTCATGGCACTCAGAGTCTAAACTACTATTGCCTCCAGTGGGGAAGTGCATGGAACCTCAAGAATTTCCTTTACAGAGGAGTTTGTTAAACTTGGAGGTTCAATTCTTGATCCTTCCTTCTCCATCTCAACAGTGGTTGCAGGGGTTTCTTCGGGTTCTTCCATCTCATCATCCCGATTCTCACTTAGAAAAATAATGTTCTCTGGCCCAACAGAGATAATTATGAGTGCTCCAGAAGAGTCTCTTCCTCGATTGGTTCTTGCTTAACCTCTTTGACCTTCTTTTGATACACTTGAGTGGAAGGAGTAGACAATTCAAGATCTTTCATCGAGGAAGAAGGAGGAGTTTGCTCAAGTACCTTAATTCTTGGGCGTATGTACTTCCTTCCTAGGTGTGGAAGTTTCTCTTGAAGAAGATCTACCTGGCTCCTCCTGAATTCACGAACTTTTCTGTCAAACCAAACCTTAGTTCTGACAATGACAGGGGCAATTATCTCACTCAAATCATCTCTCTCCTTCACATACCAATCCAGGGTTTCTAGAGGAGTGTGCTTGATTGATCTTTCATACTCAAAGGATTACAAGCCCTCATCATCATCCACAAGCCCTTCAGGCACCTGGTAGAGATTGAGATCTAAGATCTGTTGCAGAGACAATCTACCAAAATGCCTCCTCCTGGCTTCAAAATCATCAACACAATCAGCCCAGTAATCCTTAGTGTCAGGACGGTGATGATAAGTTATTTTGAGATTTTGATCAATGAATTTATTTAAATCAAAGCAAGTCTGGGCTTGAAAAAATGAACTGTAAGAGGAGTAATAGCCCTTTCTATATTTTGGGCATCTAGAGTTGTCTTGCATGTATAATTCCCCAAGGTGATAGGGAAATGAAGACCTGTAATCTTCTTATCTCTGCAGGTTCTATGGAGCTTATCCAGTTGATTTGCACACCTCCAGAGCCATTTTATCATTGCAGAACATGGGAAGCTTGAGAGGTGTACTTTTAAAACAAGCCAATCTGATGTACGAGAACTTTCTAAACTGGATGAAGAAAGCCCCATACTTGGCTATTAGAGCCATAGCCTCATCAGAAAATCTTTTGGCAGTGTCACCCTCCAAGAGTCTCACAATGTACATGGTGAAGGCATCATTTACCCTTCTGAAATTATGATTACTATTCTTGAGGGTAAATTGAGGGCAATATGCATAGATGGGTTCATCCTTCTTGCCCTCAATGAAAGTGAAGCCAAACCACTCGTGAGATGCTGCCAAGGTGTACATGAGGTAGGAGGTCATGTAGAATTTTTTGGTCTGCCAACATTTGACAATTGTTCGATCGGGTTCCCATAGATAATCTCACTCAATTTATGTTTTGCTTACCCTCATGAAATGATGCTTATGAAAGGACACATCCAAAAATGGAAGTTGTTGGTAGATGGCATTCCCATAATCCGGGCGAGCAGAGTGAAGAAATCTTATAGTTCCTCATTAAAATCAACCTTGAGTAATGCCTTAGAGAGTCGGGATGCTCCCTTTTTAGGGCATTGTAGCCATGACTTAGCTACCTGAGCCTTATATTTCTCATTTTCCTTATCAAACATAGCCCGAGCTTGAGTGAGAGTGAGAACAATGGAGTATTCTATCTCAGGAATGCGTAGGGCAGCAGAACGATGGCGGCAACATCCAGTTTTGTAATCAATTCTCCATGCACATTAACAACCTCCTTGGTATTCGGATTGAAATGAGCTCCACAGGCAAGCACGGTGTCGGCACACTGCACAGAGATGGGAAAACCAACAACATATGTGATTCCACTTTGTCATTTATCATTTGGGCCATGGGAGCAGGGTTGTCGCATGTTAACCTGCCCCAGAAATCATCAAAATCCAAGTGTCGAACTTCACTATCCCCAATATTAGGTACAAAGGTCTCCAGAGGTGACAGATGCTCGTGCCCTTGAAACTTGATCTTCATTTTTATAGTGCACAGAGGAACGGCCTTCAAAGAATAGATTCACGATAAAAATGTAAAGGGATACAAGGAGATGAGCAGATGACTCAATTGCGAGAAATGCGAGCAAGAAATAGTGAGCAAGAAATATGACAAATGCATAGATGGTGGTCCCTTTAAATAGCCGTTCAGAAGAGAGAATATCATAAATGCACATTAAATACACCTTGCACCAACTTAAAAAGGTGAAATGCGGGAAAAGCAGAAAAAACTAGCCCAGATGGTCCATGGGACATTGGGACATGTGGGACGTGAAAACCGATTCGGCCGATGCGGGAATGTGGGCCAAAAGAGCACGGGCAGTCCAAGGACACAGAAACATGAAGGATGCGAAGACCTGATTTAGCCGATGTGGGGAATCGAGGAATAGGAAGCCCGGGTGAACTTGGGACAAATGGGCCTAAAAAGTGCGAAAAGCCACAATGATAAGAACTTGTGGGAAAATCGGCCAATCGGCGAATAAAAGGCCCATCGAAACTTGGGACATGAGGGACAAAAATGTCCAACAGACCTGCAAGTTACTAAAATGACTCAAAACAAACAAAATTTCACCATCTCTTCAAATTTCCTCTTTACCAATACACTTCCAAAGGGTTCCAACTCAAAATTTTCAACTTTCAAAAGAGGGGAATTTTGAGGGGACAACACCCATCAAATCCAACTTTTGCAAGTCGCTCGACAAGATTATTTCGGTGGGATCAAACCTTTGAGATGGTTCCACTCGGGCGAAGGATATTCGATGTCTTTAATGCGGGGATACATGGTGCCACGTTAGTAATTTTCCAATCGGATCGTTTCTTGATAGGTGGAGAGTGCCCATATGAATCCATCTTTGCAAACATCAAGCTCATCGTAATCATGGGCCTTGTTTCCATCATTTTGTATAGCTATATAATAATATTGCATCATCCATCTCCATTGTCCACCTCACTTACACGTAGGACCGTCAAATAGTCGACGAAGAGGAATAATTGCAGCAACCCTACATCCGCTATGTAAAAATGCCTTGACATAATTATTGTAAAAATGAATACATATAAGCTAACACTTAATTTAAGGAGAGAAGATATTCATAGTTCAAATAAGGATTATTTCCCACATGATTGGATGTGAGATGGGAAGATGAACAATACTTAAGAAAGAGTGAGAGGAGGGGATATATACATAGAAACATTTCTTCCTTGAATGCCCAAATTACACTAGAAACATTTAAACCAAATTGAGAGTTAGCTTTATGACAAGTTACTTCAAGAGGATAAAATAAGAAGGCTAGGAGATCAATAACCTAAATCAAGTAAGAAAAGGAACAACCTTCTTAAATAACAACTCAATTGTAAATATTCAAGCGATTAAAGCAACCAAAACAATTTGTAGTCCCATAAACCATTAGGTCTCGTGCACATTATTAAAAACGTTTCATTTTGATTTTGTTTCATTTTAATTCCAATTTGAATTTGGACATCTTCTTATAAATGCCTAAAAATAACCCCGATTATTTAGTAGTCATTAATTTATATGTATTTGTTGATTATGGTGATTTTTTGAGATATGGTGGTTCTTGTTCCTCTTCTAAGAGCCTTCTAGGTGTTTCCTTCTCTCTTTACTCTCTAGTTTGTACATTGGGTTTTGTATAGGGAGCATCCCCGATTTGTTTGGGTTTGTAGGAGCATGGCCACACTTCTAGCCCTACGTGTGGCCACTTTTATCCAAAATTTAAGCATCTCTCTTTTCCCACTTTTTTGCTTTCTAACCACTTAATATGGTTTGAATGCCGGTAAGATCCTAATTTAAATTTTGTCTATGTGTGTTTTTATGTGAAATGACATCCTTGAATATAGGTTGCTCCTAATGCCTTCTCTTGATTTAGGGGAGATTTGGGCAGCTTTGCATAAGACTCAATATATATTTATTAGAGAAGGTTTTGAAAATGTTAGGTGAGTAAATGATTGCATTTTATTTGCTATTATATAACTCATTTAGATATGATTTCATGTTAAGGCTAAGTAAGAAGTGGAAGTAAGATAATCCTAAGAAAATATGACCATTGGAGTGCTCTAGATAGAACCACCATGTAGGACAAAACTTTGTCCATACTAGATGATAGTGTCCAAGTGGAAAAAGTTTCAAAAGTGAAGATCTGGAAAAGTCGATAGGAGATAAAGGATGTGCATGAGTAACTAATTCAATCATGTAGGTGTCTAATTAGTTGAGTGAAAAAATAGAAACTATTTACAAGCCTTGAGTATAAGTAAGATAATGAGTTTAAGCTTTATTTTCGTGAGTAGGTCATAATTAAGGGATATAAACCAAATCGGTATTATCAAGCACTTGATTACCAAATTTAGGTGTCTACATTTTCCTCCTCTTTAATCTAATAAATGAAATTTTCTAGCTTAAAGGAAAAACATACCTGAGTGTGTAGATACACTTTGTCTTTGATCGATTGGTTGATTATTTAAACATTTGAATAGTAGCAAGATGCCTCGAGAGCGCAAACCACAACAAAAGAATGTAGTTAATGTCCTTATAATGAAGATTGAAACTTTAATTTTCAATAATATTGAAAATTGTGAAGTAGAAGATACCAAAGAAAGAGTACACTTGTGCGTAAAACCAACTCTACTCTACATATGTTGAATACCTTGCCCCTTACGAGGGCATGTGGATATGGAGATTATAATACCATCAAAGGAGAATTTGGGGTGATCAAATCCCCAATTCAAATGGGGTTTGGGGATGCAAACCACAACCCATACATTAGAAGAGTAATAAAAAAGTAAACCAAGAGTCCTTAGGTTAAGTGAGTCCAACACTTGAATAATGTTAAGACCATTGTGTATCACCAAACTCATCATGTCAAAAGAAAACAAGGGGTGTCACTAGACCCAATGTGAAGGTCATTGAGATTCACTAAACCAAATATGAAGGTCGTCAGTGTCACAAAACCCAATGTCTCAAGGTTATTGGGTGTCATGAAACCCAACATGTTTGAACCACATTGTTGGAGATTGATATAGGTTTGTAATTCTCGAATGTCTTGAACTTATTAGAGTAGAAATGCTCCAAACATAAATAACAACATATAAATTGATATTATGTAATCTATAAATTCCATAGTGAATATGTCCCTTGCATTTTCCATGAAATGTAGTGAATATGTGGTGTAATATGTATCTTTTTAAGTGATTTATAATTTGAACCATTTTAACCTTTTGAATTTTTGATAATATGTATTTTTACTACTGAAATTAAGCTATACAAAACCATCAAAACATAGAACACTAGCACCCCATAGCTATATCCGTGATGCAAAATATTATCCATGTATAAATCTTGTTTATGTTCATATTTGTAACCATGTAAACCTATTCTTGTTTTATGTAATTTAACCTTTGACCCTAAATTGTGTTAATATTCTTGTAATAACCCCATTGAATTCCCCCTCTTTTGAAGCAAGGGAGATAGAAAGTAGATCACTTAGCTCAAAATAATTGAAGTGTGTCCTTGTCAGATATAGCTGATAATCATCATTGGAACACACACACACATAAAAGGTAACGTAGAAACAGACCACCATGTAGAACCAACCCTTTAAGAGAGTGTGTGATAGACATCCCGGCATAAAGATATAACACACATAAGAAGCATACAACCGACACTATCACACACAAAGTCATGTAATATGTCATATAGAAAGGTTGAATGACCACATACAAGAGGACAAAAAAGTGACTCACACTCACATAAGTTAATGGTTGAACAACCAAAGGCAACTAAGGTCGCAAACAATGAAAACCAAAGTATCACACATACATACATAGACCAAGACACACACACACACACATAAGACAAGAAAATAAGCAATATTGTGTGTAAGAAATAAAATAGAAAATAGTTTATAGGCACATAGAATAAGATATACTAGCCATGTACACTCCACATGTGTTAGTCCTAAATATCTAGATGAATAACATATATCACAATGTATAATATGCACATAACTAGGATGTGAGAGTATTATCTAATAAATAGAAGAATAACATAAGATAATGTAGAAGATGCCCGCCAAATAGTCATGCCAAATAGGTGAAGGGAAAGTATAGTTTGATAATCATGTGGAGTCTTATGTATCCTACATCATTCTCATATACCTTGTGAAACACATGTGTGATTAAATCTAAATTGAATTAAATCTAATTTCAAAGTAACATACTATAATAAATGATATTCAAATGATAAAATACAATAATGTACAAGCAATGAGCATTTGTAGTCATTTTTATACCCACCTACTAACTTCTAACCCCATGCGCATCGGCTTATCACACAGCGGATGCTAGGTGCTCCCCTGAGGCATGCGTGGGCACCGAACCCTCCTTTATGTGAGCATTGTGAGAAGATCTTGTCATTATTAGAGGATTAGTTGTAGAGAAGTGAATATTCATGTAAAATCACAACATGAGCTATCATATCCTTATACCCAAGCATTTAATAACAAGAGAAACATCATGGCATGAAATATAAAGAACATATCTGCCATAAAATATAAGGAAATAACACTAGGGTTTGCACCCTAAACTAGATATTCAAAACATAGCCATATATATTGATCATAGTCTCAACAACCACATTACATTCAAAAGGGTCGTATTAGACCAAATGTATCAAGACAAGGATCTAACCCATATATCAGAGGTCCTAGCTATGCTTTCTTTATTACAAGAATTTTACAGACCCATCCCTTAAACATGATAACATTCCTATAGTCCTCTAATGAGAACCCCAACTCCTAAGGCCTCCTAATATTTTCTACAGAGCTTCACTTTCCTCATACTATATGTCTTCCATCTATGTCTTCCTTGGTGTGTGTCTCTCGGTGTGTCTTCTTTGCTTCCAAACATCTCTCTTTATAGCATCCATACCCACCACCATGTTGTTTCTCAGGAGTAGATCGGATGCCAAGTGTCCATGTGATCCTCCAATGGTGCATGCTTATTCTGCTCTAAGCTCTCCACTTTCTGTAATGATGTCTTCCTAGGAATATTCTACACATGGAATATTATTTCCTTGACCACCAAGTCTCCAAGCTAATACCTTATCCACTCGACATGCCTAGTCGGGTCACGTTTTTCCTCAAGTATCTCTAGATTTTGAATATGGCTAAGTCCTTAGACCACATGTATTGCCTTACACACATGCCTTGGTTTTTCCTAAACCCTTGTCCTGCGCACTTCTCCCTACGTGCCCTTCTTCCTATTGGTCCCGCATGCTCACGCGCCCTTTGGTACTTAGCCAATATTTCGAGGCCCAACATCACCCCACACTAAGCTTGTTCTCTATCCTCAGAAACATACTGTTCTTTTAAAGAATAATGAATGGTGGAACCCAGAAAAATTGAACGAAGTAAAGAATGGAAGAATGAAGAATAGAAGAATTGAAAGAATTGAAGATCTTGCTACTATTGCAAGAGGAGTGGGAACTCCTTCCTTATTGTCACCTCGATCTTTTCCCAAGTGTCTACTTCACCCTATACATGCTAAAGTAGGTCACCCACTAGAGTGCTTACCTCCTTAAAACTTAGTTCATCACCCTTAACATTTAGTGTATCTACAATCCCTTCGGCTATTTGCTAAGGTCTTCTAGCATGTCCATTCTATGAGTGATCTTGGGGTATAGTTCTTTAAGCTGATTTTTAATCAATCCCCGTAAGGCTTCGATTGCTTCCATCTTATTTTCTACCTTAGCTAGGATCTTATCCCTCTTTTCCCTATTTCCTTTATTCTTCTCTTGGTATTCCTTCATACCCGCCTCATGTCGTGCAAAGAATAAGTATGCTTCTTTACACTGTCTCTATCGCCAGTAGTTATCATACGGCCTCAAGCATCCACGCGGTGGTTTGTACAATGGAAAGGAGCTCAGAATATCATGTCATTATATCCCCGATCTTCTACTTCTCTTCATCCTTTTGGCGTGCCAATGCCTCTTTTGCTGATTCTAGAGCAAGCGGCCACCTCTCCATAGTAAGGATGCGGGTTAAGTCTTCTAAGCATTGCAAGGTCAACTCGTATTTCTGCTCAGGAAGTGCTAGGTCTGGGTGTTTCAAAGTGATGGTGTCTTTGATCATTTCAATCTTCTTGTACACCTCGCCCACCTTTGCCTTCTCTCCCTCCCTAGTTTACGCCTTAATCGTACCGATTATATCTTCTTGCTTCAGATCCTTGCTCTTCTCAATGAGTTCATCCTTCTTCTTCTCCAGTTCTTCCTTTAGGAACCTTACCTTGTCATTTCTTCTGAAGAGTCTCACCTTAATCTCAACCGATACCTTGTTGAGGCACTGCAGACTTGCTCATTGGATAATTGTTGAGCGTTTACCAAGGGTTCACTCCCTTGTTCTCTAGTACCTTCATTAGCAGCCCTTGGTCGACCTTGAATTCGGGCTCATCAACATGGGACTTAAATGCCCAAGATAGCATCTTCCTCATTTGTGGGTATGTGCCTTCTTCTTCGAATGAAAACCACACAAGGAGTTGGTCTATGGGCACGATACTGGAAGTGCACGCACAATACCTTACTTGGATCATTGATGTAACTCATTCCCTGCTCCTACACTCGCTACCACACTCTTCCCTCCTGTGTGCGCTACCTTTGGAAAGCTTACTACTAAGCTAGGATCTCCGCCCATGCTCCCATACTCTTTCCCTATGCTTTCCTCCTTTATCTCCTTGAGCACCTTGTCAACGTTGCGCTCCACTTCCTACTCCACCAAATCCTTTATTATGCCCGCTACTTCTCTTTTCACAGCCTCTTCTATCTGCTCCTTGGTGAGGCTTGGGGTCCTTTGATCCTTTGTATTCACTTCCTCACTCTCCCCTTTTCCTTGAGTGCCTTCCTCTTACCCATCCTTTTCTTTATTTCCCTCATCCTCGTAGTCATGCACATTGTACATAGGATGGTTATGAGCTTCTTCATGCTTGTCATCATCTCTCTCACCTTTGTAGGCCTCCGGGGTCTCCATTTTCTTGAGTCTTCTGCGTACGATGGAAAAGTGACAAGCGAGCATGGGAATCTACAAGTACCCTTTCCTCGTACCCGACTTCCCAAGGTCATGTCGAGACAGTCGGTGAATGTTGAATGTGAATGGATATGTATAAGCTAATCAGGTAATCTTAAATCCTCAACACGCAATAATGGAATCTGTGAATCTAAGGTGAAGAAGGCCCTCCTAACTTGGATTGGTGTAATGGCTCGTTCGAGATATAATGGTAGTTTGGAGACTCCAATCGATGTCGAGCTCTGTCAAGATCCTATTTCTTGGTTGTTGGATACGTGGGAAGTGACCTGTGGGAGCTTCGTATATATCTCCAGACAAGGTCATGAAAGTAGTGGTAGGTTGTTTTAGTGGATTTTGTGGTTAGCTATGGGTGGTTTTCTGGTCTAGCCCAGAAAATATTGGATTGATTGGCTTCTATGTTTAATACGGAAAATTGTGCTATGATATCTAGCGGGAGTGGTGAAGATCTAAACACTAATGTTCGCAAACCAACATCAACGTTGGATTGATTTGTAGGCCCATTGGGTTGTGGGACCTATGGATCACAACCGTAAGTTCGTGGTTGTTGTGGACCTCCTATGGTCATATGAAGAGTCAATCCCTAATTTTGAGTATCCAGTAGTCATATGCCTTTTCGGCCTCTATGTTCAGAACTAGGAGTTGTGCAATTTTCTCAGAATACCTTACAGGTGTTCTGGCAACTTGAATTCGTAAGCTAGTGTTTATATCAATGAGGATATCTCCCGTATCAGGTTTTGGGACTAGTGGGTCACAACCGAATGTTTTCTCTCTTTCAAGTCCTACAGTCATGCAGATATCTATCAAGGCAGTCTATAATTTGGCTGATTTGACCAGAACTTGTGTGCTTTGTCGTCTTCTATGTTTAATCCTCTCAGCTGTGTGCTAACTTCTTGTAGGTCTGATGTTGTTCGGAAGACCTGAATTCTGAGATTTTGGTCTATGTTGGCTAGTGCCGCGGGAAGATTTGGTTGAGGCATGATTGGCTCAAAAACGTATTCCCTGGGCTCTCTAGGTCCCATGATTGTCATGCAAAAGACGATACAATTCTAACTAAAGCAAAGTAAACTGATTATGCAAGATATATTTATAGCATACATACATTCCTCTATTTTTGTATTTTTGATAGAATATTTAACAGAATTAAAAGAACAACTATTTAATATATTCAGAAAATGAAAACTAGTCTAATAACAAAATTAAAACAAGCAAGGTAGCCTGGTATAGCTACTTTCCTGTGTAGTTGTGATTTTAACCTAAATAGCTAGATAACTGATTAACTTAAATTGAAAGACTCTCGATCCTACCTCGAAGTGAGGAATGAATCATAGTTTCTCCAAACTATCAATCCCCACAACTTCCCCGACAATATCAAAAGTGAATTTAATTGAAATGAAATAATTCACTACTCTATTTGATATGTTTTAACTAGAACTTTTGACAACTCAAACCTGACATTTGCAGAATAGTGGTGAATCCAATCGTGTGTGATTTTGTCCCCTCAATGTGATCTCCTCATTCCTTCATGTTCACGTGAATCTAGAAAAGTGTGTATATGCTAGCATCAATAGAAGAAGGTGTTCGAACAATGGCAGCTTTGGGTATAGACCAAATACAATGCGAGTAGGAGAGGGATAACACAAGTGACAGAGCTTGGCTTATGTAATTCCTAGCGGGATCTATTGGGAATATAACACAAGTGTACCGAGAGATTCTAGACACTACTTCCTATGAAGAACACAACCTGCAACTCTAATGGATTCCAAATTGAAATAAAACTACCTTACTCTAACTGATTGTATGAAACAACAATGAAACTGAAACAAGAAGATCACGTGGCCTCTAAATAGCAGAAGAAAACTAGCATGGATGCAAAACATGAAACCAAATGAATTCTAAACAAGAAATTGAAAGACTAAACAATAGAATTGAGAAGGTGAGGGGCCATTTGTTTGAAAACAAACCAGCTATTTATAGAATTCCCATTCACCAAAGGGTAACTTGGAATGGAACTCTTTTACCATTAAACAATGGAGAAACACTATTACAGGGAACCACAAACATAAATACAAGCTAAGGCGGTTGAGAAACTCTGGTAAATGTTGAAAATTTACGCAAGTCACGATCAAAGGAACGTCTTTGGAAAACGAGTGAAGGACCGCCGCCCTGAGCAGGTGGCGATTCATAGGACCGCCGCCTTTGCAGGGGTGGTTTCATTCTTCAAGGTCAAAACGCATTTAAAAAGGGGGGCGAGGATAAAACAAAGCACAAGGAACTTGGATAAAGCATTTGGGATGCTAACATATACTTCGTGAGCTTCTCTAGATCCCGAACACCTTACGAGGTGACCTATATCATCATTGGGGCATGTGTAACATCATTTCCATGGTGCAGTACCCTATAATTTTGGGTATGTACATATTGCCCCCTCGAAGAAGTGTTTTAGCCATGAAGAGGCATAAAATGGTGGGTCTAAGTATGGTGGTCCCAAAATGGGAAGCTAGAAATTATACCTGACACGCCCGTGTGTCGAAGTGACGCCATCCAAATTCCTGCTACCTGCAAAATGAAAAGAGGACTCAAGTGTAGATAGATAAAATAAGTCAAGAAAATAAATACTAAATTAATATGAAATGAGGACTTACCATTTGCACGGGGATAAGAACTTACCTCCGTCGGCGCTCCAAACCTGTGAAAGGGGCATTCAAAAATGAGTCAAAACACTATATATATATAAAACGGGCTCATTTTCCTATTCATTTGCGTGTGTTGATTTGATAGTTTTTGAGCTCTGGGACCCACGGTGACGGTTTTCGATGAGAGTATAGTCAAAACATTCGTGGTGAGATAGCGATCATGCCTCCGAGAGCGGAATGTCGACCCACGAGATCTCAGGTTAGTTCTTCTTGATTTACTAGTTTTTGCACCCAAAATGTTAAAATGTCAAATCTTTGTCTTGGGGGTCATTTTTAGAAATGTTAGTGTTAATAGGGTCACTTAGGGGGCACCTAATGGGTAGGCTTTTGTTTTAGTTAAAATGGTCAATTTTTGCGTTTTTGAGCATTTTTAGGGCACATGACCCATTTGAACTCGCGGGACAAGACCGCCGCCCTGAGCAGGGTGGCGGTTACGGGACCACCGCCTTAGAAGGCGGTGGTTATGGAACCACCGCCCGCACAGGGGGGGTCCGCGTTCTGAGTGTTAAAACAACACTTAACTTTTTTTGCATTTTTAACATTCTTGCATGTTCTTAATAGTTTTTCCAATGCAATTTTAGTACTAACTTACTCCTTTTTGTGTATTTTTTTGGGTGTATGTAGAAGGAGGAGTACATTAGATGGAGCCAGGAGAGGGAGTGTGATTGGCTCTTGGCAGTGTTGGAGGCACTCTCCCAGGCAGAGCGGGATACTCTCCAGAGGGTCGAGGTATATGGAGGATTGCACAGGTTCCTCATGTTGCACCTGCCAGTCACATATTGTGTGACTTGTTCTCTTATTGGGATGCAGATTAGAACACCTTCCGATTCTTTAGGAGTTAGGGGTGAGTGGTCTATCACCCTGGAGGATGTTTACCGTATACTGGGGGTTCCGATCCTTGGGCGGTGGCTGTCTCTTAAGACAACTATATCTAGATCACAGGTGGTTCAGTGGGCCACCTATATGGGAGATGCGGTTGTATTGATGGGGTCAAAGAAGGGCGTGAGGATCCGCTCTATTATTGAGTCAGACATTCCCTTGCTTCGCAAGGCCATCATGGGCATTCTTGCATCCAGATTGATTAGGGATAAGGGAGGGGACACCCTCTTATATTGCTGGGCTCCTACTATTGCCTAGATTGAGGGCCATGGATGTGTCTATGCTTGGGGAGAAAATTTCCTCGGGACTACCTACCATGATTTATATAGGGTAGTCCATTTATAGAGGCAATCACTGAGCCACCCGACTCTTGTCATGAGTTGGGTGTATGAGCACATTATCCCATATGGGAGAGGCGTAGAGGTGGAGGATCCTGGGGCCGTCAGGGTAGCGAGGTGGACGGGGATGACAGTTCTTAGAGCACCCCACCAGCCAGTTGCTTCCCTGACTACTGCAGACATGGAGGCCACTCCTTATCAGGCCATGGTAGGGGTATGGGGAGAGGATACCATTACTTTGATTTCCTGTCAAACCACCAGCCAGTTGATAGACAGGGCGGGGAAGCTGGAGATCCACCCCTTTGATAGAGTACCACAACAGTTCGGCCTCCCTATAGCGGCATGCTTCCTCCGGTGGTGCCAGTGTACAGATCTATTCGCGAGGCTCGGGGAGGTCCTAGAGGCCGGGGTGGACCATTGTTACGCCCGGCACTCCTATTGCAGCTAGGAGGGTGGTACGTGCACGAGGGAGAGCTGGTGCTCCTCAGGCACCCTTACTTTGGATTCTTTGCCACGGTCCCACTCATAGCAGTGATGAGCCTATTGACGTGGACTCCGAGTTTGAGGAGTTCACTGGGGAGAGACCAAGGAGGAGACAGAGGACATGGAGATCAGTGAGACGGGGGGGGGATGAGAGTGATCTTGAGTGGCATGACACCTAGGAGATCCTACAGGCTGAGAGGCGGAGCGAAGTGTAGAGAGGGTGACTCTGGTTTCAGAGGAGTTACTCTCTCGGGACCCAGGTGGAGATGGCGAGTTTGTTGTAGGCCGTCACATTGCCCTAGATGTGGGCGAGGGGCACCAATCGGTGGCGGCGTCAGTGGTGGGTGCGGATCCTAGAGATCCTTCTTAGAGGCCAGCAATCCTAGTGAGTTGTCACTCTTCTCCTGACATTTGTTTTAGTTAGACTCATCTTAGTTTGTTATTTCTTTTTGTTTTGCTTACTCTTGGTTTTATCGTTGATCATTTTCTAACTTGTTTTCTCCTTTGTTTGCAGTGACTGACTGATGAGTGGCGAGACTTGATTCACCGAGTGTGTACCGATACCCTACTTCTCCCCTTGGAGAAGACTCGTGTTGAGCTTTCCGTGGATGTGGGGGAGCCCTCAGCCGGTAGGCACACCGATGTTTTTGCCTTTGTCTGGTATGCGGCGAAGATTATGACTTCTCTCCACACAGAGGTGGCTGGATATAGGACAACCGAGCGCCTGATGAGGAGGAGCCATTCTCGTAGTGAGACGGCAACTACCGGCGTGACCGTGAGCCCTCAGTGCATTCGAGCGCCGGCGTAGCCGAGTCCTAGGCGTGGCCGCGCACCCTGAGGGATCCCATAGGGATTGAGAGACTATTTTTGTAGTATTTTGTCAGATGTTTATACGAGTGTTTTTGTACTTTCTGGGCTCATTGAGTGTTTTGACCATGCCTAGTGCATGATGGCATTGTATACGAAACTTGATTTATATATATATATATCTTTGGATCTAGACTCTTGGTATCTTGAATTTTGTGACTCATTTTCTAAATGTGTTTTTAGATGTTTTTAGAATATTTGCTTTTCATGTTTCCAGAATGTATGCAATGGACAACAAATGATAGTAAATAGGATGTTTTACTCTATATGTTTTTGTAATGCTGATATGAGATGATACTAACATACGGTAGTATTGAACTTTTGAACTCTTTGGGCAATGTTTATAATTTCCTCTGATGTTGGCAAGACGTGATGAATGTATAGTGATAAAGAGATGAACTTGCCCCAATCCCAAATCCACGCAACTAGTAAGATGTGAGGGCTCAACACCAAGAGTTAGGAAGGGCACAAGTTGTATGAGTTTGATTGAATGGAATGATGAGAGACAAACAAACCAAGTAAAAAAGCCAAATTTGGACCTACACACCCACCCTACCTAGAACTACTACCAAGCTTAGAAGGCCACTTACTTTTCAGTTTATCTAGACTTAGATTCATAAATGGCAACCTGGTTGACAAAATCTGGTTTTGAGGATTTGATCTCTTTGGAATTTGGATATTTGGATATTTGCTTTTCTCTTAATAGAATTTGATTTGTGTTTTTAGCATACCAAGATTTGTTAGTTTGTGTGACTGGACCCCCACACCCCGCCTCACGCCACTAGTAAGTTAAGCATGGGTTTGTCACCAAAGGCAAGATACAAAGCAGTAAGGGCACTTATTTCCTTTCCTAACCTCACATCACCGGTAAGAGATGTGGGCTTATCACCGAAGGTTGATGGGGAAAAGAAGTGTGTAAAATAAAATATTTTGTTTGCTTGGTGCTTTTGATTTCATTTGATTTTGACACTTCTGATCTATGACTTTGGGATATCCTTTCGTTCCAAGAGATTTTAAGAGGGATAGATGTGACACCAAGAAGCTTCTGAGCAGCATGACAAGAAGCAAGGACAACTTCACCTAGTAGAAAGAAAGAGCAAAGCCAAGTATGTAGGTCTTGGTATGGTTTCCGTCAATGTTTGTCTGTCGAAATTGATGAGAAGATTTGAAAATAGTTGATGATGTTTGGAGAGATGTGATATGAATGCTTTTGCCAATATTTCAGAAATTTGTAATAGATTGTTTTAAGAGTAAGCTCCTGGACTACCATTTTTACGAAATGGACAGAATGAAGTAGCTAAGAGACTAATGCAATGTAAGTAGCTATAATGTACTAGTAATGACTTTGATGTTTTATGCGTAAAACCGCTTAAGATGCAAGGAATTGATAGTTTCACCAAATTCCTCACCTTCTAGTGTGCACAAGAGATATGCACCGTTTTCGTAGTCCTTCATGACTCGGTATGGGCCCAACCATTTGGGCCGAAATTTCTTCCTTCGCCGGTTTTCTTATCGATCCGGCTATCTAGTCTTAGAACTAGATCTCCTTCATATATTTCTTACTCATAGACCTTTTTGTTATACTTTGCAACATATCCGGTCAGCATAGGCTCTATGTCGTTGTTCGGTGTTTAACTTGGCCTCGTCTAGGCTTTCTAGTTGAGAGAGGTGTGCCTCCCTATAAGCTTCTTCATGCTAGAATCCCTTGTAATGAGATGCGGAGACTGGGTATTTCAACCTCAAGCGGGAGAACTGCTTCTACCCGAATACCAGCGAGAAAGGAGTTGCTCCTGTTGGTGTTCTTATTGAGGTTCGATGGGCCCACAAGGCCGGATATAGTTTTAAATGCCAATCTCATTTGTTCTCCTTGACTGTTTTGAGGAGAATAGCTTTCAACGTTTTGTTTGTTGCTTCAGCCTACCCATTGGCTTGAGGGTAGTAAAGAGAGGCCGTGTGATGGTTTATCTTGAACTTGCTACATAGCTCACGAACCTCGTCATTCTTAAAGGACATGCCATTATCTAAGATAATGACTTGTGGGACACCATACCTGCAGATAATTTGGTTCAAAATGAATTTGGCAATCACCGAACCTGGTACAGTGGTGAGAGGCATGGCCTCCACCCATTTGGTAAAATATTCCATGGCTATGATTATAAAATTATGGCCATTGGTTGATGAGGGAGAGAATTTCCCTATCAAATCTAGGCCCCACATAGAAAAGGGCCATGGAGTCGCTATTGGTTGCAGGGATTGTGCTGGCATGTGAATCTTGTGAGAGAATTCTTGGCATTTGTGGAACTTACGTACAAATTCCACGACATCACGCTCGAGAGTGGGCCAAAAATAGCCCATCCGATGTATTTTGCAAGTGGTGGTGTGACCACCAAAATGGCCTCCACATATTCCACTATGAGATTCGTAAAGAATCTTTTTGGATTCTTTTGTGTCAACACACCTTAGAAGCATTCCATCGAAAGCTTTACGATAGAGCACTTGTTCTATAATAACATATTTAGCTACGATAATGCATAACCACCTTCTTTGCTATGGCGTGGCACCTTCTGGATACGTATGGTCCATGATAAAATTGATAATATCAGTATACCAAGGACATACAGAGATGGGAGGTCTGGTTTTGATGTAATATATGCATTCATCAGGAAAGTCGAGGTCTACCAGATCACCTCCGTCTAACGGGTTGTCGGCTAACCAATCTGCAATGATTTGTCCCTTAACAGATTTTTGGTTTATAAATGTTAATTCAAATTCACCCATTAAGGTTATGAAATGTCCAGCCTTTTTAGACAAGGACCCTTGCGTGAGGAATGTCCATAAATGGTCTGTCTTTACAATGACCCTTGTTTCTGGTTTAACATGTAATGTCTCAAACATTTTGTTGCAAAAATTATGGCAAGGCATTATCTCTCTGCCTGTGTGTAACATGTTTCATAATCAAGCAACGTTCGGCTAATGAAATAGATCGCGTGCTCTCGTTTGTCATCGTCTTCTTGAGCCAGCATGCAGGCTAGCGAGACATGAGTGGCTTGTGAGTATAGGATCAAAGGTCGGTCTGGCTTGGGAGGCATTAGAGTTGGTGGAGATAGTAAGAAGTGTTTAACTGCTTCGAAGGCCTCATGGCATTCTTTTGTCCAAATAATGCAGCAATCCTTTTTCAACAAATTATTGATTGGATGAACAACAAAACTTAAGTCCGGAATGAATCTTCGATTGCACCGAGTTTTCCAAGAAATGATCTGATACCAGAGTCGTCTGATGGTGGAATCATTTCAAGAACAACCTAGATTTTGGCTGGGTCAACATCAATCCCTCGTGATGATATGATGTAGCCCAGAAGTTTGCCTCCTGTCACACCAAACACACACTTTTCTGGATTTAATGTGACACCATACTCAATCAGACCTGAGAGGATGATACGGAGCACTTCCGGATGATCATAGCGTTTCTTGTCTTTGGCCAACAAGTCATCCACATAGGATTCCACAATTTTATGGATAAGATCGTGGAATATATAAGTCATTTCCCGTTGATATGTAGCGTCGGTGTTCTTAAGACCAAATGGCATGACAACGTAACAATAAGTTCCCCAGGGAGTTATGAATGTGGTTTTGGCTTGATCTTGTTCTGATATTTTAATCTGATTGTACCCTGAGAACCCATCCATGAGGGACAACAGTTTAAATCCAGTTGTTGCATCAACGATAACGTCAATGGATGGTAATGGGAAATCATCCTTGGGACAAGCTTTGTTAATATCCCGAAAATCTATGCAAATGCGTATTTTCCCATTCTTTTTAAGGACGGAACGATATTAGATACCCATTGTGAATAGTCAATGGGCTTGATGAATCCTACTTGGAGAAGTTTTACTACTTCCTCTTTTACCATGAGAGCCACTTTTGGCTTCATTGGTCTTGACTTCTGTTTAATTGGCTTCGCATCTAGTTTAGTGACAAGATTATGTACCGCGACTTGTGGTGCAATGCCCGTCATTTCTTTATAATTAAATGCAAAAGCCTTTTGATGTTCTTTGAGGATTTGGGTGTGTATTTCTATCTCCTCTAGGGTTAACGAGGATCCCAACTTCAAAATTCTTGGTTCTTCCTCCGTTCCAATGTTTATATCAATGGTTTCTTCTATCAAAGAAGCGTTACCTTCTTCAAATTTAGGTGGGGCTGGAGGTAGTTCCAAGCTTTCTCCATTTTCTATCTCGTAGATATTGAGATCCTTCTATGGAGGAGACTCTACCGTGGGATTTCCAAAGTAGGAAGAGGAATGAGGTATTAGGGAAAGATCAACTATACGGTGAGCAAGGTGTAGCTCTGCATAGGCGTTCAGATATTCGAGAGTGACTTTATCATTGTCAAAGTGACCTATGATAGAAAAATCATCCTCAACTTCTCCATGAGCTAGGAGTGAGTTTGTTGGTATTTTACGCACTAATGGTTCGGTACGAAGTGATACCGTGAAATTTGTGTCCTCTAACTCATTGTTCGGGGTGAAACGGGAAGTTGAGGTTGTTATTGAGTCTCCGAGAAGGTTTTTCTCTCGTGGGATTGCTTCAATTGATATGAAGTTGAATCCCTTGCTTAAATCTAACACGGCTATTTTGTATAGTTGTAAATGTTCAGCCCTAGTTTCATATACCTCAGAGACTTGGTTTGTAACTAGCTGCAAGTCTCCTAGCACTCTAATGTTATTGACACCCATTCTTTTAGCTAAGATGAGGCCAAGGAGGAGAGCTTCGTACTCAGCTCCGTTGTTTGTACATTCAAAGTTTAATTTGAAGGTGAAAGGTAGGATCTTTCCCTCAGGTGAAGTAAAGATCACCCCTCCCAGCTCCAAAGCGACATCTAGCTCCATCAAAGTGGAGAGTCCAATACTTGCTTGGAAAAATGGATATTGGGATATCTGTCATATCTATTTCTTCTGCTTCGGTTACTTCTACCATAAAAACTTCATCTGATGGAAGAGAAGTGATTCCCAGGGTGTGTCCTATACCCATGGAATCAAATGGTAGGAGAATAGGTAAGTCTTTCTCCAGCAACTCAACAATTTTTGCGGTAGTCCCTAGTGATACTGCTTTTATAGCATTGGTCTCATTTTTGAGTACTGGAACGTCCTCGGTTGGATTTGTAATTTCCAACTCAGTGGTGGGTATCAACTTTTCTTTTGGTTGTGAATTAGTTGGCTTGACAAGCTGATTTGTTGGGAGTTCAAACTCGGAGTGAACACCTGGTCTTTTCTTTAAATCAGCTAGGTGTATATCGAAGGGTTTTGGGTCACCTTGTGCCACAAATATTTTCCCTAAGTGTAGAAATCTTATTTCTTGGAATAATGCATGGAAGGGATTGCCTTCATGCGGTGTATCCATGGCCGACCAAGGATCATATTATAATTGGTTTCCTGATCTATAATATAAAACTCGGTGAGGACCGTCTTGGGTCCTAAAGTGACCGGTAAAACTATGGTTCCAATCGAAGTGGCTTTGAGGCTATCATAACCTCTTAGCGTATTTTGCGTCGTGGAACAGTTTGTTTCTCCATATCCTAGCTTTTGAAGGAAAGTGAAGGGGACTATGTTGACTGCCGCCCCATCATCGACCATTACACGTTTAACATAATTATTGTAGACCCAAACTTGTAAATGTAAAGTTGGGCCGCCTCTTCGTGTAATTTCAGCGTCTGTCGGCATTTTGCTTATATTGAATATAAATTTTGTATCCCTATCTAGCTGCCCCGGAGGATAAATGTCAAAATCCACATGGTTTACTTGCATTTCCGGAGGAGTGATGTTGATTAAATGGCCAAGGCCTAATGCTTCTAAGAGGGCAGCCCTATGGGTGGGAGAATTTTTTAACAAATCCAAGAAGGAGATGTGAGAGAAGGTCTTCGTTAAGTCATTAATTAGATCATAAGCACCTATGGGTTTCATTAATGTTTGTTGACTATTATCTGGTTCTAGTGGATAACTTGGATTTGGCTGAGAAGAATATTCTCGTGTTCTTGTTATGGCTTCTACGTGTAGCTCAGTATCTAACTCCACTAGACCAACTATCTTGGTTCGTGGTTGAGTTCCTAGTTGAGGTGCGGCAGTGGATTTAGTGAAGTTGAGGCTTCATGATCGTTATTTCCTGCCATTACACCCTTGTTTGTCCCATTTGGATTTAATTTATTGTTGTTATTGTGATTTGGGAGTGGATCATTAAAGATCTTGAGGGGTGCGTTTTGAGGGGAGACTGCTCCCGTGAAAGTGTTTGGCGTGGGTGTCACAGAATCTGTTAAGAACATGTCTATGAAGAGTTGTCTTTGTTCTTCTGGAAAACGTTGCATGAACTTATTGTAATCACGGCAAGTCCTAGTGTCATGGCCTTGAATTTTGTGGAAACCACAATACGAGTTGGGATTATAGCTCCTAGGTTGTTGGTTTGGAACGTGTTGTGGTCCAAAACTTTGATTAAACTTTTGAGTATTAGGATTAAAGTTTTGAGTTTGTTGCCTTTGGTTTTGGTTTTGATATCCAGTTGAATTTGGACCCTGTGTCTGGATTTTCTATTGTTGTTGTTGTTGTTGTGGTGGTGGACGATTAAAATCCACCACGTTGATTGTTAGAGTAAAGTTGTTATTTCGTTGATTGTTAACTGGTGGTGGAATGTTTACAACATTTGCTCTTTTAGCTTGGTCAGTAACTCCATCTGTTGTAACCCCGTGAGTTCTTGTTAAGGATCTTAGGTCCTTGATTAGTGTTCCCAGCATTAGGATAGGTCGAAGTGTTTTGATTGGGAGTGGTTAATTTCCGTTTGTCCCATATGTTTTACAACCACTATCAATCGTTGCTTGGTCGATTTGGAGAGCACTTTCGAGTACTTCATCGTAAGTTCTTAGTGGGAACTTCTGGACTTCTTCCTTTATCTCTCTATTGAGTGAATTAAGGAATAAATCGCATAGTTCCATTTGATCCATATTTGGAGCACTCACTGATGAGTAGAGAACCGTACGCCATCTTTGGATAAAATGAGTGGCGGATTCATTATGTTCTTGTTTGATATGTAAGAACTCCCTGATTCCCATTCTTAACAATTTGTTCATGTCAAAAGCTTTGATGAATTCTGACACGAGTTGTTTAAATGAGTGTATCGAAGCTTTAGGTATTCTATAATACCAGTCAAGGGAAATACCTTCTAAGGTTTTAGGGAATATTTTAGCGACAACCCCGTCCCAAGGGAGTAACTCCCGTATGGTTGTGGCATAGGCCTTAATGTGTGCGTTTGGGTCCCCTTCCCCTTTGTATTTGGGAAAATCGGGAAGAGGTCTCGGAAGCATAACGCTTTGTATGGTGAAGTCTAGGGGTTCTTTTAAATATTCCGAATAAGTCCCTCTTATGCAGCCTCAACCACCGATGGGGCTTGGCCGGGGGGTTGAGGTGGAATGGGTTGTTGATATGGCATAGCATATGCGTTTGTAGGGATATAAGGGAATCCCTGTGGTTGAACAAACATTCCGGAGAAGAGAACATGTCTCTTTGTGGTGATTTTGAATAAATGTTTAAATAAGGAGGAGCATTGTTCTAGTATAGGTTGTTTGGTGCTGCCAGGTGTAGACACCAAATTTGTGTCTTACGACCCCCATGCCCCGCATCTCATTTCGCAACCTAGCCTCATCACCTAAACCTTACACAATTATTTATTAATTACCTTATAATTAATAAATCCACATCTCCAAACCTGCCACCTCATTTCACCACCTCATCATGACCTAGTCCTAACCCTAAACTAACCTAATTAAGACCTATAACTTGGTCTACATCCACACCCATGACTAATTACTCCTCACCCGCACCAAAATCAACCTAATAATGACTTGACCAAGCCCACAACTAATTCCTGGGAGAAAAGGAGGGAAAGTTGGCTATTTTACTAAAAATAGCTCACTTTGACTTAACCGATATCGGTTCCTACTCGACCGCCGTCGGTTACGTAACCGCCATCGGTTCCCTGTAAATGACCTCCCCCAACCAAAAACAAAGGATCGGAACCTGGGAATTGATTGGAAGGATCGGGAATTCACTTGGCCGAGCAGAGACAAGTGAAGGAAAGAGAGGAGTTTGCAGAGAAGGACATCAAGCCCAAGACTGCAACTGAGTAACCGGAGCCCAGTGACACTCATCCAAGCATTGGGAGAGAAGATAGCTCATCTTTGATTGTCCGATCATCCTACCTGAGCCCTGCCTTCGTTATCACAGTCTTTAGACCTGATATCTCCATCAGGAATTAGTAAGTAGTATCTTGTATGTTCTTTTAATAACATTTCTTGGACTTCTGAATCACAACAATTCTAAGTCTATTCCTAGATCTACTACCCGGTAACACCCTCCATCTAACTGTCATTCCTCTACCCCTACATTGCCCCCAAGAACAGCCCCCATACTCTCTGAGTCTTCTCCATCACCCCATTACCTATCCCCAATCATTTACCAGCCTTATAAACACCATAGCCACCTTATAGCCACCTTATAGCCAACCTTCACTAAAAGCCCCTAAACCACTGCCCCTACCGATATCGGTTATCGAAACCAAGATCACGTGATGCTGGCCTGACAGATCGCATCGGTCATCCTTTGTGATTCAAAACCAAAACGAGCCCTTTCCTCTATTGTTTTAACAAGGTAATTAAATTGTAATTTTGCAATAATTTGTGTTAATTCATATTAGCAGGGGAACTGACCACCTTCGAAAGGAAGTCTAATATTTCCTGGGCCCAAGGCAGTTCCCTCATTTATTGTCTAATTAGAATCTGGTGGTCTTGTATTCTTACTTAGCAGTAGTCCTTCCCAGATAAAAAGGAGTTCTTCGCAATCGACCTGATCTCTCTCTACGGTACGCGCACACCCTCTCAACATTCAACAGGTATTCCTCCTAGCCCTAACCCTTATCTATTTCTCAAAGGAATGAAAGGATAGAAGCAACTCTATTCCAGGAATGGAAGCATTCTGTGTGAAACACCGTGAGGTGTCATGTTTTCAACTAGAGCGGTGTTTGAAAACACTTTGTCCTAGTTGGCGTTTTTGTGGATAATTATAAGGATTTTGAGGAGGCATGCCTAATGTGCTTGTTCCTGTAAGGAGGTCAACTTGACTAGGGTGATGCAGAGGGTTGGGGATTCCCACTTGCCCAAAATATGAATTTTGGTTTGCTTGAGCAAGTTCTAGCCCTCTAACCTTCTCAGCTAAGGCTGAAATGACCTCCATCGTGAAGACGCAGTGCTTTGCCTTAAGGGTGTTTGTTGTATGGCTTGAGGTTGTAAGGGGGTATGATACCCTGCTATGAATTGGTCGTTACCCTGCCAAGCTTCACCGAGTGTATTTCCCATAGGTGGAGGAATGGGGGTGTTCTCTTGGAATAGGGTATCAGATTGTGTTTGTAAACTCCCTATAGGTGGGTACATGTTTTGGAAATGTTGTTCACTTTTAGCATAACATGCTAAGTATTCCTCATCCAAAAAGGGGAGTGGGTCTGATTGTCTAATTGATCTTAGTGGTCTGAACAAGACCCGAGGAGATGAAGTGGATTCTCTAGTAAATGTCATATTGTTAGAGCCTGATGGCTCTGGTTATTGTGTTTGTGGAAACTGATCAAACTCCTCAATTCGGAATGAAGAACTAGAACTAGTTCTGTGAGGGGAGTTTGAGATGACAAGTAATTACTTGAATAGTTATCAGCCCACATAGAAAGTGAGGGTGATGGTTGTCTATTTGTTTGACTATAGTTTACTTCGAGACCTGAGAGAGGTCTTGCCATATGCATCATATCCCGACATATTCGGGGGGTATATGAATACCCATAGAATAATGGGAAAGAGTGAAGGTGGATGGAAGAAATGAAAACAGAAAGAGGAATATTAGTTTGTTTCACGTTGGGTTCACCAATTTTGTATGATGGAAAAGTGACAAGCGAGCATGGGAATCTACAAGTACCCTTTCCTCGTACCCGACTTCCCGAGGTCGTGTCGAGACAGCCAGTGAATGTTGAATGTGAATGGATATGTATAAGCTAATCGGGTAATCTTAAATCCTCAACATGCAATAATGGAATCTGTGAATCTAAGGTGAAGAAGGCCCTCCTAACCTGGATTGGTGTAATGGATCGTTTGGATATAATGGCTGTTTGGAGGCTCCAATCGATGTTGAGCTCTATCGAGATCCTATTTCTTGGTTGTTGGATACGTGGGAAGTGACATGTGGGAGCTTCGTATATATCTCCAGACAAGGTCATGAAAGTAGTGGTAGGTCGTTTTAGTGGATTTTGTGGTTAGCTATGGGTGGTTTTCTGTCTAGCCCAAAATATTTTATTGATTGGCTTCTATGTTTAATACGGAAAACTGTGCTATGATATCTGGCCGGAGTGGTGAAGATCTAAACACTAATGTTCGCAAATTAGCATCAACATTGGATTGACTTATAGGCCCATTGGGTTGTGGGACCTGTGGATCACAACCATAAGTTCATGGTTGTTGTGGACCTCCTATGGTCATATGAAGAGTCAATCCCTAATTCCGAGTATCCAGTAGTCGTATGCCTTTTCGGCCTCTATGTTCAGAACTAGGAGTTGTGTAATTTTCTTAGAATACCTTACAGGTGTTCTGGCAACTTGAATTTGTAAGCTAGTGTTTATGTCAATGAGGATATCTCCCGCATCAGGCTGTGGGACTAGTGGGTCGCAACCGAATGTTTTCTCTCTTTCAAGTCCTTCTACAGTCATGGATATCTATCAAGGCAGTCTATAATTTGGCTGATTTGACCAAACTTGTGTGCTTTGTCGTCTTCTATGTTTAATCCTCTCAGCTATGTGCTAACTTCTTGTAGGTCTGATGTTGTTCGGAAGACTTGAATTTTGAGATTTTGGTCTATGTTGGCTAGTGCCGCGGGAAGATTTGGTTGAGGCACGATTCGCTCAAAAACGTATTCCTTGGGCTCTCTAGGTCCCGTGATTGTCATGCAAAAGACGATACAATTCTAACTAAAGCAAAGTAAACTGATTATGCAAGATATATTTATAACATACATACATTCCTCTATTTTTGTATTTTTGATAGAATATTTAACAGAATTAAAAGAAAAACTATTTAATATATTCAGAAAATGACAACTAGTCTAATAACAAAATTAAAACAAGCAAGGTAGCCTGGTATAGCTACTTGCCTGTGTAGTTGTGATTTTAACCTAAATAGCTAGATAACTGATTAACTTAAATTGAAAGACTCTCGATCCTACCTCAGAAGTGAGGAATGAATCATAGTTTCTCAGAAACTATCAATCCCCACAGCTTCCCTGGTAATATCGAAAGTGAATTTAACTGAAATGAAATAATTCACTACTCTATTTGATATGTTTTAACTAGAACTTTTGACAACTCAAACCTGGCATTTGCAGAACAGTGGTGAATCTAGTCGTGTGTGATTTTTTCCCCTCAGTGTGATCTCCTCGTTCCTTCGTGTTCACGTGAATCCAGAAAAGTGTGTATATGCTAGCATCAACAGAAGAAGGTGTTCGAACAATGGTAGCTTTGGGTATAGACCGAATACAATGCGAGTAGGAGAGGGATAGCACAAGTGACAGAGCTTGGCTTATGCAATTCCTAGCGGGATCTATTGCGGGAATATAACACAAGTGTACCGAGAGATTCTAGACACTACTTCCTATGAAGAACATGACTTGCAACTCTAATGGATTCCAAATTGAAATAAAACTACCTTACTCTAACTGATTGTATGAAACAACAATGAAACTAAAACAAGAAGATCACGTGGCCTCTAAATAGTAGAAGAAAACTAGCATGGATGCAAAACATGAAACCAAATGAATTCTAAACAAGAAACTGAAAGACTAAACAATAGAATTGAGAAGGTGAGGGCCATTTGTTTGAAAACAAACCAGCTATTTATAGAATTCCCATTCACCAAAGGGTAACTTGGAATGGAACTCTTTTACCATTAAACAATGGAGAAACACTATTACAGGGAACCAAAAACATAAATACAAGCTAAGGCGGTTGAGAAAAGCTGGTAAATGTTGAAAATTTATGCAAGTCACGATCAAAGGAACATGTTGGAAAACGCATGAAGGACCGCCACCCTGAGCAGGGCGGTGGTTTCGTTTCTGAAGATCAAAACATGTTTAAAAAGGGGGTGAGGGATAAAACAAAGCACAAGGAACTTGGATAAAGCATTTGGGATGCTAACATATACTTCGTGAGCTTCTCTGGATCCCGAACACCTTGCGAGGTGACCTGTATCATCATTGGGGCATGTGTAACATCGTTTCGGTGGTGCAGTACCCTATAATTTTGGGTACGTACATATTGCCCCCTCGGAGAAGTGTTTTAGCCATGAAGAGGCGTAAAACGGTGGGTCCGAGTATGGTGGTCCCAAAATGGGAAGCTAGAAATTATACCTGACACGCCCGTGTGTCAAAATGACGCCATCCAAATTCCCGCTACCTGCAAAATGAAAAGAGGACTCAAGTGCAGATAGATAAAATAAGTTGAGAAAACAAATACTAAATTAATATGGAATGAGGACTTACCATTTGCACGGGGATAAGAACTTACCTCTGTCAGCACTCCAAACCTGCGAAAGGGGCATTCAAAAATGAGTCAAAACACTATATATGTATAAAACAGGCTCATTTTCCTATTCATTTGCGCGTGTTGATTTGATAGTTTTTGAGCTCTGGGACCCACGGTGATGGTTTTCGACGAGAGTATAGTCAAAATGTTCATGGTGAGATAGCGATCATGCCTCCGAGAGCGAAACATTGACCGCGAGATCTCAGGTTAGTTCTTCTTGATTTACCGTTTTTGCACCCAAAATGTTAAAATGTCGAAATCTTTGTCTTGGGGGTCATTTTTAGAAATGCTAGTGTTAATAGGGTCACTTAGGGGGGGCACCTAATGGGTAGGCTTTTGTTTTAGTTAAAATGGTCAATTTTTGCGTTTTTGAGCATTTTTAGGGCACATGACCCGTTTGAACTCGCGAGACAAGACCGCCGCCCTGAGCAGGGCGGCGGTTACAGGACCGCCGCCTTAGAAGGTGGCGGTTATAGAACCGCCACCCTACATAGGGCGGCGGTCCATTACAGAGTGTCAAAACAACACTTTACTTAACTTGTTTTTGCATTTTTAGCATTCTTGCATGTTCTTAATAGTTTTTCCAATGCAATTTTGGTACTAACTTACTCCTTTTTGTGTGTTTTTTGGTGTATGCAGAAGGAGGAGTACATTAGATGGAGCCTGGGAGAGGGAGTGTGATTGGCTCTCGCAGTTGTTGGAGGATCTTCTTACTTTGGTTCCTCTTCCTCAAGTGATTTTTCTTTTTCCTTAATGGGGGACTTCTTCCTCCGTGCATATGTTCTCAACTTCACGCCTTTCTCATGCGCGCCCACAGATTGTGTTATTTGTACACTTGGTGCCTTCTTTTCTAGCACCTCTTCTCTTTCCCTCTTCCTTGGCATAGCATTATTTCTCCCGGTGGGGTCTTCGGGATGGAGACATCACTCTCCAAGTAGGCTCTCTTCTCACACTTGGGCCTAATGCACAGGTATACCCTTGCCGCGATCCTTCTAACAATTGGCAACGTCACAGGTTTTGTCATGCACACCTCATGGGAGATATACTTCTCCACATAAGCACACTTCGGGGGTATACTAGTTTTCTGCGCGGTTTGTGGTGGTTTAGGTTCGACCTCTTGGTCCACCTCTGCGAGGTCGAACCTTAGTCTTTTGGCCTCCTTGAAGTGATTGAACCCTAGTTGGAAATATTGCGTGGTGAACAAGAAAGGTAGTTTACACCATGGGCTCTTGGTCCCATTTGTCAATGTGAATTTACTAATGCAGAAGTGTTGGTAAATAACGAACTTAGCTTCTCCTTGCACTAGCGCTAGCAATTGTTTGGGTATCCTCCATTCAACCCCGAATGCATCGCGCATCCTCTTGTACCATTTCTCTAGGCGCACCTTGTGGGCGGCTATCATGGTGTCACAAGTGTATTTTTCAAATCTCTTTGCGGGGGAAGGATCTTCATCTAGATATTCCCATACAAACTTCTCTGCCCATCGGGCACTCCAATTTCTGAGAAGATGATGGTGAGGAGGAAATTTCCAAACATGATATTTTCTCCTTTGTGCGTGACATTGATGATTTCTTCTACAATGAAGGTAGACAAGTTATAGATGGTTCCTTTCATAATCTTTTGGCACACACATTCAACCAAGCCTTGTTTATCTGTGTCCACCTTTCTTGTTCATTCAACTTAGATACCAAGCGTGCGGCCATACTCATCACTGGGTTAGAGATATATGAGATATTGAAATAGCGCGAACCCTTCTTATAATCATAAGAATGGATTGTCTCCTTAATGGCTTCCTTGTCCTTCAAGTCATCATCTAACGGCTCCCCTTCATAGAAAAGGTTGGTAAACTTAGAGATTAGTTGAGGGGTTATGCACATCCTTTGGCCTGTGAAGTAGAAGTGGTCCTTGTGCACGCACGACATCAACCATTGGTATAGTCACTCAAGTTTGCCAAAGTAGGGAAACTCATAAAGTTATAGCAACCCAACCTTCTCCAATTTTACCTTCACTTCATCATTGTAGATTAGCATCCCTTCTGGTGTCATTTTGTCTATCGGGAAAACCAATTCTAATGCCATCTCCTTCTCTGTGGTGCTTGTGTGATGGTTGTAATCGCTCATGACCATCTTCCTTACATGGGATACCCATTCTTTCTTGAGCAACATGCCATTTGGGTATTGCATCTTCGCATACCACTCATCGTTGAAGCCGATAAAGCAACAATCTATTTCCCCTTGCCCTTTCTCTTTTTAGTGAGATAGTTTCCTTCTTCGGTACCATCTTCTTGTTGGGTTACTAAAAACAACCTCTTCCTTGCTCCTCTTCCTCGCTCTGCTCAAATTTGTGGCTTTACTTCATGAAAATATCTTTACTCTTGTGCCCTAGCCTGCCGAACCCTAACCTGGACAATCCTTCCATAAGGCACGTACCCTTATGAAACCTTCCTCTCGTGTGCCCATGTACCTTATCCACTCGGCTCATAAATCACACTAGCCATGCATTCACATTCTCACAATTTTTCCTTGGCACAAATATTCTTTACAGATGCCCTAGTTCACAAAATCTCTTCTTTATCGCAAATGTAAGGTAATAACAATGTATCTTGACCTCTACTTATAGCTTTTTCTTCTCTCTCGCAATAAATTTTATGCCACCTACCAACGTATTTTTTTTTGCAATAAAGGCAAATTTTTCCACTAAGCTAATCTTAAGCGCTCTTACCCATGCGCAAAAAATCTTTATAACCTTCTAGTGCGCAAAAATCTACTGATCGAAGATCATCACGTGCACACTTGCAGCACTGAAGGAACTTCTTCTGTCCTTAACCTAATTTTTTCCCTCACCTACCTCATGTTTTTCATGTGCTTCTCATCCTTTGTACGTGGTCTTTGTAAAGCTATCCTGACACCAAAATTCCTTATGTCCACCTTTTCTACGTGCACTCTTCCACACTATGCGCCTTCAATCTGGGCCATCGAAACACAACTACTACCAACTTCCATTTTACTTCGCATTACTCCACCCCACATAAAAATAGATGCGTGGTCCTCTCGCACATACACAACCTTTTGAAAATAATAAGTGGCTACTGCGCCAAGGTGTGCAAAACAACAACACAAAGAGAGGAACAAGCAACGAGAAAGGGAAACACAAGAAAGGAAATGCATAAAAGGAAATCCTAGGCTAAATGACAATACTTGCTTTATTTATAAACACAAGGAAGACTTATTTATAGTAGGGCTTTAGCCTACTCCCATTGAAATGGCCTAGATAACCATGTTCTATCAAGCACTTGTATCTAGCAAGTGCCTTAATCAAGGATGTACGAGATGATATATGGCCCTAACCAATGTAATTTCGCTTCCCATGATGGCATAGAAACTTGGAATCATATAACAAAACCATTTGTCCAACCTCGAATTATTCATTTTTAATATGGAAATCATGTCGTGCCTTTTCATTCTTCTTCGATTCATCTAGCAAGTGATCGCCTTTCGTCTAGCGCATTAAATTCTCCATGCGCTCTTAAATTGCTTATTCATCAGCTAACCCTCCTACACACGTAATACACAAATGATGGTAGCATAAATTCAACTAGCAGACAACCTCCACACCAAACACCAATTGAAACAAAGGTGGCTTTGTTTAATATCTCTTAGGTTGTCCTGAATTCCCATAAACAACCGATACCTTATCATCCCAATCTTGTCTTCCCACATCATAAATTTTGGTCAGTGTGTGGCTTAAATTTTTTTAAACGCCTCAATAGTTCCATTAGCTTGTGGGTGATATGGGGTGGTCTTATGATGGGCCATCATGAACTCTGCCAACAAAATCCTGATTGTTTCATTCAAAAATGTGTACCCCTATCACTAGTCAAGCTTAAGGGACATCCATACTTGCTTATTATGTTCTCCCATAAGAATCTAACTGTTGTCTTCGATGTGTAATCCCTTGTAGGCACTTCCTCCACCCACCTTGTCAAGTAATCAATGCAAGTAATGATATAGCGTGAACCAGTCCTTCGGGCGACAGTGAAATTGGTCCTACAAAGTCAATGACCCACTTTTCAAATGGTTTTGCACTGGCTATAGGTCTCAAGGGCATATCATCCTTTTTCCTAGCTTGCCAAGGCACTGACAATGGTCATAGGCCTTGCAAAATTCAATGCAATCCTAGTAGATACTTTCCCACCAAATACCTGCGAGTAGAATCTTCCGCGTGGTGGCATTCCCTGCATAGTTCCCTCCTACAATCCCACCATGTGCTTCTTCCATGATTGCAATGCGCTCATGTTATAATGCGCATCGACACAAAACCTCATCACAACCTAACTTGTATAAGTCTCCACCAATTAGCATGTAGGGCATGATGCGTATGGCTAGTTGTTTTCTTTCCAAAGTCTTCATTCCTTCCGGCACCACACCCATTTTGAGAAACACAACAATATCCTCTAATTTAGAGGGTGTGTGCCGTAACCTAAATAGTTGTGTGTCTGACATAACATCCTCAATGCTCTATGCATCCTCCCCTAAGTTACTCGTTCCCCGGTTTCACAAAAAGTGTAAACTCAAACTCCCAAAACAACAAGACCCACTGACATATGTGACCTTGTAAAACAGGCTTGTTCACTAAGTACTTCAATTCCATGTGGTCCAGTATAGAATATGAAAGGTGTTTCCAGCAGATATCGCTTGAACTTATGCAACTCTTAGATCATCGATAGTGCTTCGCACTCAATAGTGGTGTAGTTTTGCTCTACTTTCCTACTTGCGAAATAAAGGGGGTGATCAACAATCCCCTCACTAAGTTGTGATAGCATTGCTTCTAATGGTTTTCCTTGAGGTATCAACATGCACATGGAAATGTTTATCCCAAGAAGGAAATCGTAGTATGGGCACAATGACAAGTTTATCCTTCAAAGTGTCAAATGTCGTCTATTGTGCCTCTCCCTAGTGAAATGCACTCTTGTGTTTTAGTAACTTCTCCAATGGCATGGTGATCTTTGCATACCCCTTGATAAACTTCTGGTAGTATCCCGTATGCCCAAGGAATCCATACACTGTGCTTTGACTGGTAGGCTCCCCAATCCCACAATAATAAGCAACTTTCGCGAGATTCACCAAAAACCTTCGTTGCATATGATATGCCCCAAACAGGGTCCCAAATGGAGTAGCAAAAACACACTTCTTAATGTTGAGGGATATCCTCAACTGCCGGCATCTTTCAAACATCCACCTCAAATTGTCACAATGGTCTTTCACTAGTCCGTATACTCGTTTAGTCATCAAGGTAGACCTGAAGGAACTTATGGATAAAATCCTGAAAATCCAGAAAATATGCGTGAAAACACAACATGCATGTTCTTCACCCAAAATGCATGACCGTATAGGAAAAACTTCCCCATTCAGTGGAAAAAGTTGTCTTCTCTTGGTCTTCTTTAGCAATTCTAACTTGATGGTATCCTGAGAATCCATCTCGTGAAGGAATAGATTTTGCGCCCAACTACTCCTTCCAGGATTTCTTTAGTGAAGGGGGTTGGAAAAGGGTCAATGACACACACTGCATTCAGGTCCCTGTAGTCAACACAAATCCTTATCCTTCCATCCTTTTTAATACTGATGACCATGGGGATTACCCATTCTGATTCCTCCATAACTTTAATGATGCCTGAAGCGATCATCTTTTCTATCTCCTCCTTGAATTTGACGTGAAGATTCAAATTCATTTGATAAGGCCTCTTCCAAATCGGGTGCGCACCTTCTTTCAACTTGATTTTCATCTCTCCCAAGGAGTGGTGAATGCATTTAAGCTCATGGTACCCACGCGAAATAAATCCTGAAACTCGTGCAATAGATCAATGATCTTTGAGACTTCCTTCTCCAACCAATAGTCTCCAATAGTGGCCTCCTTAGGTTCAACCTCCGAGCCAATGTTAACCTTCTTTGTTTTTAGGGGTTTATGGTAGGCGCTACTTTCTCATCAAGACTTATCAACCATTTTACGCATAGCTTCGGTATGGTTAACATCCAAACTATCCATCTCTTCACCATCTATCACATAGACCATCTTTCCCTTTTCTTTCTCCATGCATGCACGCTCAAGCTACACCTCTTATGATTCCTCCTCATCAAAGCACGGTTTTGAGCCGATTCACCCAATAGCTCTAGTATTTTTATCTTCGCCATGGCACTATCTCCCATCATTAGGCGTTTAACAACCTACAACGCTCTATCCACCGATGGTTTAATACACCAATACTCGAAATATCAAGGAGGACAATGGCCAACTCAACTCGCCAATTTCCTATCTCGACGACACATCTCAGAGTGAATATACCATGCGCGCACATAACCTTGTAAGGTGGAATATAGCTTATGCACCCATAAAGAAGGTGGCAAGGCCTTTGTGCCTTCCATCCATGATTTCTCACATGCTTGGATGTGAAATGAGGCGGGTTCCTTCCCATGGTAGTCTTGTATTGCAGTGGGTGCATTGCTTCGAGAAAACCTAACAAAGAACATGATTCTTACCTCACGTCATTCTAGAAGGCTACCGTGATGTGTCACCAACCAAGTGTGCTACTTGTCCCAAGAAAGTTATAGCTGAGCATCCCTCTTCTTTTGACCTCATTTTTCCACTGAGCCTCCATTTCTCATAAGAAATCCTCAGGGTTGGCTCCTCCAGAATAACTTAGTAACTTCTTCCCTCCTAGCACTTGACTGAGTGCACCTTCATTACCCTTGTCACAGAGCCTCTTAGTTGTCACCTAATTAACTCATAAGTCCCATGCGCCCAATTGTCACATGCCACACTAGTTATATCACTCATGGAATAAGCATCTTCAAATTGAATAACTCCTCTCGTAGGGTGAATCACCTTAGGGTCCCTGATAGAGTGCACATAGATTTTGTTAAGAACTTCTTCTCCCAAGGGCTCAATATAGGGTGTTGACTTCCCATCGGTTAAGGGGATGATGATCCATTCTTCCTTGTTCTCAAAACTTATGTATCCCTTATTGAACCTTAGGTCAACATTATTCTTATAACACTGGGGCAGCCAAGTAATGCTAGAAATTTGTCTGCCTCATTAGCGCTTGAGACTTCAAATCCCCAATGAAATTTTCCCCTTGGATAGTGATAAGCACCATCCTTCAAGACACCAATGGGCATTTCCTTTGTCTTGTTAGCCATATACAACACATTCAAAGATGGATGTAATGGGGGCCTTCCCATTTAATGCCATACATCTAGAGTGAGGACATTGACTTCGTGCCCTTTGCTTATAATCCACCCACCTACAACAACATTCAAGGTAATCTCCTTGTCATAATCAAGGCTATGGGGAGGAAGGTTGGCATGCAGAACCCGCTCTCGCGCCCTTCGTAGTGTGGGATACCTTCTCCGTAAACCACTCTCTTAACAAGGGGATGATTTTCTATTGCCTCAACATCTTATATACTTCTCTAACCTCATCTAGATCCTTTTGTGGAGCCTCAACATTCTTCCTTTACTCTAACTATCTTGACTTGCTCTTTCAGGCACTGGATCTCTCCTTGTAGGCTTCAATCACATCCATGGTCTCTTGATACACTTATTTCTGATGAGTAGGGTTTGAATACTTTCCATGCACCACCTCTTCTCTAACAACCAACAGATCTCTGTCTTGGTATATCCTTGTGTGCACATCCTTAGCTCGCGTCGTAACTAGTATAGCTCTAGTTCCGACTGCACCACCCGTGGTATCCATTGTGAATCGACCTTATTTATGCTTACCATTCCGGTGCCTTTGTCTTTTCGGTACTATTGGCTCATGTGCTCAAATAACTCTAGGAACTCCTCATACTTGTGCTTCTTTCCACACCATAAGCATTATAGTAGATCAAGGCACTCACACTTGTAGTGCTCTATGTGGATCCATAGTTGTAACATGTCCCATGCGGAACTCACTTCTTCCTCCTCCGTGGTTACCACGACCACAAAATCCTTCTCAGAAACCTTTTCCACGCATCCCTCCATCCGCACACCCTTCATAGTGATGACCATCATCCTTGGAATTATTTTCAAGGCTAGTCTAGTGCACACCAATATCGATGACGTCCTGTATCTAGTCAATCAATCTATAATCCTTGGTGTCATTGGTAGTAGAGGTGCAAATCTTACAATAACACGACACATTCTTATGGATTGCATGTTGTAGTAGTGGGCATCTACTTGCATCATGATCTTCGTGGAAAATTTCACAGTCCACCGTTATGGCGCGTACTGATCTCTGGGGAAAATTGTCCTTTGTATGCCCCTCTACCTCACAATTCGTGCACCATAGACCACTGCGAGTCTCATGCGCTGAGTTCATGGATAAATTCTCTAGCTTCTTTTTCATTGTAGTAATATGAGCCTCAAGGAAGGGGCTAACACCAATATCCACGCTTTCGACAAATTCAACATGTACGGAAACCTCCAAGGCCTCGTGCGGGTTTGTGAAAGTTTTATGTGAAAGTGTTCTCCGAAATGGTGTTATCAATCCTCCAACAAACCACTGAGCATTCTGAGAGAGGTGAATATCATAAGATAGATTTTATAAGAGATTCTTGAAATGCACGTCGTACACTCGCACACTCTCTGTCATTCCTTGTTGAATCTCCTTTAGCCGCACACGATGCTCTTCTTGTTCAAACATAGGGATATGAAATTTAGCCAAGAAGGCATTCTCAGAGTGCGGTGTAATCTACCACTGTCTAATGGGGGTCATAATTTCATTACCAACTATGCATGATCCTTGCAACGTTGTTGTAAACTTACTTTCCTTCCGCTTTGGAGTAGTGTTCCCCTTTGTGCACCATAGTAGTTCACACTTGTGTACATGCTCTACAGCATCCTCAACACCTTTATAGTCTGGTAGGTGCAAAGACATTTCAAAGAACACTTTTGAGGTGGTTGAGGCCCTTTTCCACCTGATCCAAAACCTTGATTCCCTCCAGTGTTGCCTCCACCACCACTAGATCCACCAAGTCATGTTCCTCCTAATCCACTAGATCCTCTAGATTCGTCAGGTCCTCCAACTCTTATACCACTAGATCCACCTCCTATAGCTAGTAATGGGCCTGAAGTGATATTGCACCACTACCAGATGTGTGTCTCGTGTTGCTTCCATATGTGATACTCAAATTTTTTGTACTCACACTTTTCCCAAACATCATTACAGATAATATTCCTCTAAACACAGGGAATGATTGTGTAACCATAGATGTAGCAAATGAGAAATTATATCTCCTAGGTGTAGATTGGTCACTCCCACCAACACCAATTATGTTAGCAATACTTATCTCTTAATTTGGAAGACTAAGTGCCAGGGTTGGTCACTAGGTGGATTTAGATGTGTGCTGACGACTCTCCTTTCTTCAAGTGACGAACTGTCATCAAAAGCTGAAGGGGTCTCTCTCCCGCACTTGCCAAGATGGGGTAACACAGATTGCTTAGGCTCCATGTCCTCCGCGTGAACCTCAATTCCTTCCCGCAACATCTGCCTCCATAAATCCATCACTCCCGCAACCTCGCATTGTCTAGCCAACTCCCTTTCATGTGCTTCACTATACTTGAGTCGTCTCTCCTCTCTTTCTTTTTCAGCCGCAATGTCTACCATCTTCCTCCACCCTAGTTTCCTCTTCCAATGCCCGAAGAAGCTTAGTCGACCATAGGAAATTATTCCAAACTCAGGGTAATGATCAAGATATTCATAGCTAAAGGGATAGCGTGCATAAACAATCCTCTAGGCTCCCTTAAGAACTCAAACTCAACAACCTCAGGACAAGAATACGTAGAAATAACATATTCCAAGGTATAATTGGTTAAGCACTCTTTTCCACCAATGATCAACAACATGTGTCCAAGTCAGATCAACATCCTGTAGCCTCTGATATTCATCTTGGGTCCACATGCGAGATCTATAATACCAACTTGATCTAGATGCATATGCTGAAAGCCATTCATACAACTCTACTGGAAAACAACAAAATAAGGTCTCATATAGCTCATGATATAGATGTTTTTCTACCCATTTGTGTGCATCAAACTTAGGTCCAATACTAAATCTCTGAGAAAACTCATCCTCTGTGCTCTTAAACCATGCCTCGACACTATCCAAGGTCAAGCACTCCGTCATCACACATCATTCTCACAACAACTTTGAAAAGAGGTCCCGACAATGTAACGGAACCAAGATGTAGTCATTTTTATACCCACCTACTAACTTCTAACCCTATGTGCACTGGCCTATCACCCAACGGGTGTTGGGTGCTCACCCGAGGCACGCGCGGGCGCCGAGCCCTCCTTTATGTGAGCATTGTGAGAAGATCTTGCCATTGTTAGAGGATTAGTTGTAGAGAAGTGAATATTCATGTAAAATCATGACATCAGCTATCATATCCTTATACTCAATCATTTAATAACAAGAGAAACATCATGACATGAAATACAAAGAACAAATCTGCCATAAAATATAAGGAAATAACACTAGGGTTTGCACCCCTGAACCAGATATTCAGAATAAAGCCATATATTTATATTGATCATAGTCTTAGTAACCATATTACATTCAAAATGTTGTATCAAACCAAATGTATCAAGACAAGGATCTAACCCATATATCAGAGGTCTTAGCTATGCTTTCTTTATTACAAGAATTTTACAGACCCATCCCTTAAACATGATAACATTCCTATAGTCCTCTAATGAGAACCCCAACTCCTAAGGCCTCCTAATATTTTCTACAGAGCTTCGCTTTCCTCATACTATATGTCTTCCATCTATGTCTTCCTCGGTGTGTCTCTCTTGGTGTGTCTTCTTTTGCTTCTAAGAATCTCTCTTTATAGCATCCACACCCACCGCCATGCCTTTTCTCAGGAGTAGATCGGATGCCAAGTGTCCATGTGGTCCTCTAATGGTGCATGTTTATTCTTGCTCCGAGCTCTCCACTTTCTAGCAATGATGTCTTCCTAAGAATATTCTATGCATGGAATATTCTTTCCTTGACCACCAAGTCTCCAGGCTAGCACCTTATCCACTTGGCATGCCTAGTCGGGTCACATTTTTCCTCAAGTGTCTCCAGAACACTGAATATGGCTAAGTCCTTAGACCCTGTGTATTGCCTTGCACGCATGCCTTGATTTTTCCTAAACCATTCTTAAACCCTTGTCCCACGCACTTCTCCCCACACGCACTTCTTCCTATTGGTCCCGCGTGCTCACACGCCCTTTGGTACTTAGCCAATATTTTGAGGCCCAACAACATTCAACAATGTAAAACCCTAAGCATATAAGAGAGGAATGATGACTTAGCTGGTTTTGAGTGATTTGGAAGTGATTGCAACTATTTGAATGTTGGATCTGGATGGAAACAAAGTCATAGTGGCTTGTACATAGTTCTAATTTAAACTGTGTTGGATGAAGTGCCCAAAGGAGGACATGAGCGCCAGTGCTAGTGGATCGCTCTAGGCACTAGTGATTGCTTGAATATTCATTATCAAACCTTTTTTAGGTCGGAAGGTCTTCGCTCCAATGTCTACTTTGTCTCTCCCTCTTCACTGTTAGGGTTCTGGTAGTACACCTAACCTGTAAAACAAACCCTAGCTATCTATAAAAACTCGCAAACACATGATATATAAATAAAATATGTAATGTGTGAAGTCGATTGACCTCAGTCCCCCCGATGAGTTGACTTAGTACCAAGCGTTGCAAACATTTTAAACTCCATGTAGTTCTTTGTGCTTGTGTGTGAAATGGTGTCCCTATGTTTTCCTCATGCAAATAACACCAAGATAGTGGGCTATAACTATTTTTGATGCAAATTTGTGATATAGAATTCAACACTTTTATTCATATGTAATGTATGCATCCCAAAATGCAGCTTTCTTTGAGTAATAGTATTATTATGTAGATGTGATAACCCTACTTTATTTTCTATCCAAAATAATGGTTAGTTTGTTGTGTATATATATATGAGTCCCTTTCTTGAATCTCGACATTAGTGTCACAAAATGCCTACTACAAATGTGGGATAAGGATAATAAAATAAATAAGGATGACCACGAATGATAAAATGTGCAAAAAGAATAAGGAGGACATGAGCGCCCAGAAGGGACACAAGCGCCTGTGTGCTAGTGTCCAGAGACCACAAATGACTAATGTGACAAAATAGATAGATAAGGATCCTGTCACTCTGACCAAAAGTGAATGAAAAATTGAGAGGTGTATAAGAGATTCACAATAGAAATCAATCAAAGAATGTACAAGGATAAGGGAAAGTGTCACCAATGTGTACTTTTCTTACTTAAGATTCATGCATATACAACATACTAGATGACATAATAAAGTGGTGATACATACATAATTTTGTGTCTACATTTGCCCCCTTTATGCTATTTGAATGAAATTCAAGTAGTGTAAAGGAAGTAAGAAATATAGCTATATAGGGTCCGGAGGAGCCATGTTGCAGTCTACGAGTAGAACATAGAAACTTGTAGCGTGGTGAACCATGGATCAAAATTTTGACCCATGTGGCATAGGAAGAGATAGAAAATTTTCATAAGGAGCAACTTGGAGAATTAGTTGTGATGATATTGGAGATTTTTGTCAAAGATGATGGAAGAGGTAGGGAGTGATCAATTCCCAACTTGATTTTTTTGATAATTGAAGGATTTGGGCATCCTACTTCTAGAGAAATAGTGTTGGGCAAAGATGTTTGTTTTTTTCTCCTTCACGTGTGACACTTCCCCAAAAGGTCTAACCACTACAGATGGATAAGGACCGATTTTTTACCATTTGGTTCCAATTGAAATTTGTTTGTTCCGATTGAAGAACCCATGTAGGAGCAATACATGAAAGGCAATGACGTCTTATTACCCCCACTCCTATAGTAATGGGTGTTCAGATTTGAGTAGTATTAGATACATTCTAAGTTAGGTCATCTAGAAGAAATGGTGTCATAATGTAGCTCGTAAGCTAGGTCATCTGGAAGCAATAATAACTATGGTAATTGTATTGATTGACTAGTTTTGAATGATAGAAGTTGATTGAATAAGATGCATTTGGAAAATTACTCACGAGAGAGATTTTGTGTTTTTGCCCCATATTAGGTCATTTGGGGGAATGGATTAGAAATAACAATAGTATTTGATTGTCATATAGAATAAATGTAATTGTATTTGAATGTGTAGACACTAAATCACGCACTTTGGGTATATTTCTTGTTCTGATCACATACTACTATTCATATGATTCCTACGTGAGAAAAGTACTAATTGACCATTGTTTTTGGCCTCTTTGTTTGCTTTCTATTTACTCTCTTCGTCTTACACTCTTTCTTTCCCAGTCTATCTTTTCATACTTTGACATTTCGACTCACGGACACCAACGCCCAACCAAGACACTAACGCCTGGCACCCCTGCTCTTGTGGGTGCCCTCAACCTATTTGTACTTTTTTTGCATCTTTTGAGTCTTTTCTAGCCATTTGGGCATCTTTATTTTTACTAGTCAGCCTTTTAGTGATTAATTATGAAATTCAACCAAGGGAATCATATAAATACAAAGCTATATGATCATGATAAAGGACCAAACATGAAGCATATATTACCACCACCTAAGGTTACATCCAAAGGCTATTATAAGATCATTCAAGCATCCATCTAGCATTCACACAAGGGCAAGAAACTGCATGCTTATACATACACTTCATAGGAGGGGAAGTTCATTTTTCCATACACACATCTCGTAAACATAAAATTATGCACTTTAGACATTATTTAGTCCCAGTCTCATACTACTATTTAGAAGGTTCTTGAGTGAAGAAAGTACTAATTAACCCCCATCTTTTAGCCATCTTGTTTTATTTTATTTTGTCATTACCGACCTCTTGTACCCATATGCCTAGTCAGCTTTTATCATCCCGCATTATTTTAGCCTCGATTGGGGCACCTAGATTAGTACTAGGGTGCTCATGGGTGTTCTGGTCCCACCAGGGGTGCCCCGGTCCTTTTGCACTTTCCCGCCACTTTTTGGGCTCTTTCTAGCCATTTGAGATATTTATCTTTCTTGTGGTCACCTTTTCAAGGTTAATTATGAAATTAGAACAAGATAACCCTATAAATATAAAGTTATGAGACTATAATGAGGGACCTAACATCACTTATTACTATCACTCATCTAGAGATGCATCCATCTATTGTATTAGAGATCACTTGCATCCACATAACTCCATCATCAAGGCACAAGGCTGGGACATTTGTATCACACTTCATAGGGGAGGGATTATATTCTATTTCATACACACATTCTATTACATTTTATACACATAGTTATTTCTTGTTACTTCACAAAGTGCGACTAACACAAGAGCAACCTAGGGCATGTTCACACACACTTGCACATAGAACTACATTGGGTCTGAGATGTAGTACAACAATCAGTTAGTAAGTCCACCATTGTGGCAATTGAGGTCAGTATGACCCCTTCATATGCATTTTTATTTTTTTAGGAGTTTGATGCTTGTTTTGGGGTCTTGCAGTATTTATTTCATCTTGGATTATTGGCGGCATCTAAAGGAGCACGACGAATCTGATATGACACATGGTGAAGGTTCTAGATCACCTCCCGGCCCTGCGGAGATCGGGTTTGAGATTTTGCACAGACTGGGTGCCCAGATTGCATATCAAAGCACCCGCAGGCACCCTAGTCCATCTCTAGGTGCTCCAGTCTAGCCAAATACTCCAAATATGTCCTTTTTAGGACCCCCGCATAGTTGTTCATGCTTCTATATTTTCCAGTCACCTCTGCGATAGAGTCCCATGAGCATATGTTACTCATTGAGTTATTTCCTCTTATTTCTTACACATTAGGGTTAACATTTCCTTTTGTGTAATTATTTAGCTTATTTACATACTTCTTAAACTGCATTTATTTATTTTATTATAGTTGTTCATTTGTTATATTAACTATCCCCACACTACATGGCCGATTAATTTTAATTAATCAACATCTATCTTAATTTTATACATCTAGTTATCGCTCGCTATCAAGTATAACTCACACAAGATCCACATAGGGCATGATTCTACACACACACACACAAAACTACATGGATTATGAGATGTAGTGTAGCAATCATTTGTAAGTTCACTCTGTTAGGTGACATCGAGGACAATCCGACTCCCCATTTGCATCTTTTTCTTTTTATATTTGATGTGTTTTGGGGTTTTGTAGGATATAATTTGTTTTGTAGGTTATAGGTGAATTCGGAGATCATATTGCGACATACAAGTAACCAAAAGTGAATATTTGTGACACCCTTCCTACCTAGAAAATTCGAACCCGAGGACCTATCGGACACTAGTGCCTAGATTGGGTCACAGAGCATGAGGCACTCCCGACCTTACGTAAGCACTAGTGTCCGACCTCATCCGAGTCACACAATTTTCTGAGCATGGTTACGATAGTATGTACTTCAATTTCATTAGTTTTCCAAATTTCGGTACATCTTTGGGATCATTGCAAAATAATCTAAGTACTTTATCCCTTCATTTGCACCTAGGGTTTTAAATTTTAATTACTTATTTGCTTGGATTAAATTTGTACTTAATTGTTTATATCATCGCGTTGTTACATAATTTAGATTTATCATTTATTTATTTCAATATTTTCTTAATCATTTGGTGAACCCCACTCGTGATCGAGTCTTTCGGATCCTTCTTTGGAATATCATCTTCTCTATCATGGCTCCTAAGGTTCATCAAATCTCTTTGTCTCAATTACTTCAAATGCATGCACCTTGCAAAGAGGTTCTTCAAAAATCCCTAGACACCATGTATCTCCCTAAAGATACGCCACCTACTCAAGTGAGTGTTATTTTTTATCATCTATTTGATGAGTCTATTCATCCTATTCCTCCATCAAATCAACCCATCTTCGATTCAATTCAAGCTTTACATTATTTATTTCAAGATAAATTTTAGGCTATGGAATCCATGATTACATCTCTAAAATATGAAATCCAACATCTTAAGGACGCTTCTCAAGATCATGCTAGTTCTTCTTCTCATCCTCATTCTATGTCTTCTACATGTGCTCATATCAGTTATCCTCAAGTCTTTCCATTACTAGAGCCTCTCACATTTGATCGCAATGTTAAGCAACATGATATTCTTATTGAGCTCCTTAGTCATCAATTAATCACTTTGTCATCTACTCATGGTTATCCTCCTTATCATCTTGCAAAATATCAAGGTCATCCATATTGCAATTATCATCAAATCAATGAACATAATGACAATGAATTATGCTTTACAACGAAGAATCATGCATCTTGAGCGTCAAGGCTTTATATCATTTATTGCACAATATTCTGTTGCATGCCCATATACAAATGCTAGATTCAAATGGGCTCCTAAATCTAATCCTTCTTTGTCCAATAAGCATCATTCCACCACTTCTAATGTAACTTCTTCAGTCAATCAAGCACCGCCTATTTAACCCATTCCAACTAAGTAATCACCTCTCAAGGTCCGTCTTCCATCACCTTCTCTTAGTAAGTCATCTACATTATTATAAAGTTAAACTACACAACCTCCTTTCAAAATCAGTCTCACTCCTCCTCTAAAATCTTCTACGGAGTTACCAATATCAAATAATCAACCACTTGTTGAGAAAGATCAAAAAACTCTTGCTAGCCTCTTTCAACTTCCTCGTTTCAAGGTCCCTCCACCACCTTCACTTCATGCAACCAATCATTTTTGTCAAGGAAACTACTCCTTACATTGATCCCCTTAGCATCATCAACTAGATCTCCATCACTTACATACTTGGGGACATCATATCTTCTCCCCCATTGCATTGCTATTAAATGTCTCTATCATCCCATGCACTTGACACTATGCGAGTAATGTCTAATATCTCCTAAACATCAATAAAAACCACTTGATACACTTATATCATCATTATCTGATGATGCACTCTCATCTACGGTTCACACTTGACTATTGAGGGATCACTACATCCATGAACCTCACCTCACATCACACAACACATCTCACACTCATGACATATATTTCTAACACACATTGATAATGACACCCTACCCTACGATGCACTCTAGCTCCACGGTTCATACTCGACCGCCGAGGGTATGAATCTAAAATCAACCTCACCACACTTGCTCACTCACTCACTACGCTCTATGCTTTTATGATCATATCTTTCTAGCACACTATTCAAACCATTTCTTGATGACACACTCTTGTTCTATGGTTCATTCTCGACTACTGAGGGGGAATTTATAAATGAACCTCATCTCATACATACTCATGCACATTTACTTGGGGCATGCAACTTCAATCACACTCACTTTGCATTCCATTCCATATCACTCATCCACATCATACCGCATATCTTGGTCACACATTATTCTTGCTTGCTTATACTCACGCGTTACACTTGCTTACTATGTTAGTTTGATACATTGTATGTCATTATCTTTATCATATACACATGCACGTTCAATTTCCTTTCTACTTGTGATCACATACTTTACACAGATCGAAACACGTAGTACAAATGCTTGACATAGTACCTATAACTAGTCCCACAAAGGCTCATGACGACATCCCCTTTTGTACACATCACATGGGTTATTTATTCGATTTATACTACTTCCTATTCATATTAGCACACTACTATATCAGATTATACATGTTTTGACATAATTTTTTATCTTTCTAACATGCTAATAGGTGCTTCATGTGTAGCATTTGTTTTGCGAAACTCTTGTTAGTGTAGAATCATAGCACCCTTGAATGTTTGCAACCAGATGGGTTGAGACTTTCAGTATGATTGCACAACATGGAGCATCTCTCAAAGTGTGGGACCTTATGAGTTGGGAGAGATATCCGGATTAAGGTCGGTTCCTATTCCTTTGTTCAGGTGCACACAAATAAATTGCAGAGGATCTACTCTAAACCTACTCTATCTTACCAAGGAGATAGGGTTGAGAAGATATAGAAAATAAACCTAAGCTAATGAGGTGATACACCAAAGGAATGTTAGACACCCATTCTGTAACTTAACACAGACCACAAGAATGCAATACAACACCATGCATAGGTAACCAAAATGTAATGAAAGATCAAAAAGACAAAAATGAACACATGAAAGGGTTGAAATCACCCACAGACATATATTATTTCTCTAGAGTCAATACAATACATTACAATGGCCAAGAGGCAAGAAACTTTGTATTACATTTCAAATGGGAGGTTTGAAAGCTCCACAAGTTCTCTTGTGAACAAAAGAAGAAGGGAGGGTGCAAAATAGAAATGTCTAACCCTTTATAATGAGCCCTACCCCTTCTTTTATAGATTCAACAAAAGAGAAGAAGGAGAGAGAGGTGGGAAAATGAATTTGAAGCTCAACTATTGGCCATCAATGCCTCTCAAATCCACTCCAAATCTGTCATTTCTACCACTTTGTGTCGCTCGATGTGTTGAAGAAGGGAAGAATGGCGGATCAAATCAAATCTGATCTAGTTATTGGGGACAATCGGATTGCATATTAATGGAATGAAGACGTTTCCCCATTTTTCACCCACCAAACCTCTTTGAAATTAAAGTTTCATGTTTCCATGGTGTAGGCAAAGTCGATACCTTTCCAACGGTGTAAAATTTGTTGAATTTTGGGCACTGGGTTGAAAGATATGTCCATTTGAATATTTGAGTTGGTCCATACAAAAATGGTGAAAACCAGTGAGCAGAAGGGTTCATGGGCCCGAAACTCACTTTGTGCCCTTTGGCACCAAAAATGCAAAATGCAAAATTTACCCCGCAGCTCCTGTAATTCAATTTTGGCAAAAATCATTTTGGGCCCGACGGTCTGCTTTTTCCATTTGGGTAAAAAGTCACTCCAAGGCCCACATGCAATTGATGCTTAACACGTGGCTCTTTGGGCATCGGTGGAGGCATGGGTCATTGTTTCATTTACGCCTTCTTGGGGCAAAATTTTCAAATAGCCTCCGATGACCCACCAACTTGCTTTGACTTTTCAACATGGCCACATGTCCTTTTGTGGGCCTTAGGCATTTTTATTTATTTTGGCTTTAAGATCCCCGTGGGCTTGCGGGCCCAAAATTCACTTTGTGCCCTATTTGCAAAAAGCACAAAAGTTCCAAAACTCCCCACAGACCCGCCAGACTCAAAATTCACTTGGGAAAATTTTCCTCTTGGCCCGACGACCCGCATTTTCCCTTTGGGTGAAAAGTCTCAATATCTCCTACCACCCCACCTCTCCGCATTGGAAAAAATCCTTAAAAACTCCCACCAGCCCGCTTTTGGGAAAAAATACCTTCCAAGGCCCACCGACTCATAACTTGAAAAATATGAGGAGTTAGAAGGACTTCTTTATATCTTTGGAAAGGGGAAGAAATTTCCCACTTGATGAAGATGTTTTCAAGAAATCTTAAGTGCTTAGAATATATGAAAATTGGATTGAAGCACTAAAAGAGGAAAATAGGTGCAATTAACCAAAAATAAGCATGAACTTATTTTGGATAACAATTTGGTGACTCACGGGGACGTCTGCCTACTAGATGAAGAGATTAGCTGCCTTTTGAAGCATCCATTAGGCATGGAGTCATAATTGATAGCCTGATCTGATTTGAACTTTGGAAATCTGATCCCTGAGCTACTTGGACATTGTTGGAACTAGAGATGACCCTGAATCTTTTGGAAATGGGCCCTTTGAGACTCGATTTTAGTTGTTTTGCATTTTTCTATTTTAAAATTAACAACTATCATGGCGACCATGGGTCTCCCTGATGCAAATGTTGAAGGGCCTAGTGCATTCACCTGAGGCACATTGAATTGTATAATGACGCAAACCTAGAGCAATAAAAACTATGCCACAACACTTAGGGAAATAAAACCTACGCTACAACAAAACAATGTGCATATGCACTTAGGGAAATTAAAATCTAGGCTAATATTTTACAAGGGTGAGGAATTTTTCCTTTTAGTAGCAGTGTTTGAGGTAGATCCCATTGACTGGGATCTACAATTCTTCGCCATCCAACTTAGCCAACTGGAAGGCATTGCTACTTGTACATCTTGTGACCATGTAGGGGCCACTCCAAATGGCATCAAACTTGGAATGCTTTCTTGGTTTTTCCCGATCTGCATCCCACTTCAGGACTAAGTCCCCTTCTTGAAAGGTCCTTGTTCTTGCTTTCTTATCAAAGGTCTTCTTGATCGATGCTTGATCTTTCTCCATGACTTGCATTACATGCTCTCTTGCCTCTCCTACTTCCATCAGCTCTACATACCTGATTGCCATAGGTTCAAACTCGGACAACTCCAACTGTTTCATGAGCTCTAGAGTGGGAAACTCCAATGATATGGGCAATACTGCCTCTTTCCCATATACAAGATTGTATGGGGAACTACCTGTGGACCTTTTGGATGTGATCCTATCAGCCCATAAAGCTGATTTGAGATTTGTATGCCAAGTTCTTTGATTTTCATCAAGAGTCCTTATGATAATCCTTAGCAGGTTCTTATTTGTGGACTTTGCTTGGCCATTACCTTAAGGGTAATAGTTTGATGAAGTGCTGAGGTACACCCCATTCTTGACTGCCCATTCAGTGATCCTTGTACCAAGGAATGCCAATGCATTATCTGATATAATGGTGGCAGGGACTCCAAACCTTGGTGGCTATTCCTTCATAGAAATCCAAGATGTTGGATTCATTTGCTTCTTTTAGTGCCACTGCTTCAGTCCACTTGGTGAAATAGTTTGTTGTAGTAAGTATCCACTTGTGGCCTTGGCTTGAATTTGGGTTAATCACCCCAATGAAATCTAGTCCCCATTGCATGAATGGATCCACTGAAATGGGATGAAGGGGCATGGCTGCTAGCTTCTCCTTTCCTAGTGAAGAATGCACACTTTTTACACTTCTTGACCCATGAGTAGCAGTCCTTGAACACTATAGGCTAATAATAACCAAGATTTCATGATCTTGAGAGCCATTACTTGAGGGAAAAGTGACCTCCCACTTCTCCATCATGGAACTCATGTAACACTCTCTCAATTTGGCCAATCCCAATGCACCTCAATAGAACACTATTGATATCCTTCTTAAACAAGACACCACCAACAAGCACATATGGGATGGCTTGTAGTCTAAAGTATCTTCTCTTTGCTTTGTTCCATTCTGGGGGGCACAAACCTGTTTGGAGGTAATGCACCAAGGCTTGGGTCCAACATGTAGTAGGTGCATCATTAGCTGGTTGCTCTTGATCATTTTGTAGAAATAGGACAGCCTCTTTTCCACCCTTTGACTCATCCTATTTCTTGGAGGTGAGCTATTCACATAGACCCTTACCTCAAACTAGTTTGGTCACATTGATCTTAATGTCATATTCTATTACCTAGGTGTTCTAACCCGCTCTCTTCTCATTCAAGTCCTTATTCAGAGAAAATCCTTGACACCAACATGAGATACTAGTAGTTGAATCTTATTATTTGAGACCAAGTGTCTGAATTTCTTCAAGCTTCTAATAACAATAAGGACATATTTTTTCAATGAAAGAGTATTTTATCTCGTAGTCCTCCAAGCTTTGGCTCAAGAAGGCTATTGGGTTGTTTTCGAACCTTCCTTGTTGGGCTAGACCAAGATGGATGAGATGATTGTGTCTAATCCTCCAAAAGCATACAACATGAAGTCTTTTGAGAAGTATGGGTTAACAAGAGTTGGGGCTTGTGATATTTTGCATGAGCTTGATGGCCTCAAAAACTTTCATTGCCTTCTGCTTTCCATTTAAATGTAAGAATCTTCTTTAACATCATTGTTAAAGGCTTCACAAGAGTAGAAAATCAAGTATAAACCCGTGAACAAATCTTATTCTCCCCAAGAATATTTGGAGAGATTTTTGTGTTGTGGCAATGGAAGTGTTCGGATGGCTTCAACCCTTTCAAGATTAATTGTCAATCCCTCTCTTGAGACAATGTGGCCCAACAACTTCCCCTCATGAGCCAGGAACACACACATCTTTGGGTTCAGTGATACTCCAAACCTTCTACACCTCTGAAACACCTTCATGAGGTGGAAGAGATGGTCTACAACATTATTTGAGAAGATGGTGATATCATCTAGATACACCAATATTGTTGATTAGGCCTTTGAATGCCATGTCCATAGCTCACTGAAAATTTTGCTCCGACATTTGATAATCCAAATGGCATATTCTTATAAGCATATGTACCTCATTTGGTGGTGAAGGCTGTCTTGAACTGATCTTCCTCTTTCACCATTATATGGTTATAGCCTCAAGTATCCATCTAGTAATGAAAACCTCTTAGAGCCAACTACAACCTGCAATATTTGTTCCATTGATGGAAGTGGATAGTGATTTTTGAGTGATGCTCTGTTTAGATCACGAAAGTCCACACACAGTATGATTTCTCCACTTATTTTCCTCATAGGCACAAGGTTTGCAACCCATCTTGAATGCTTGATAAGAAAGATGATGTTGGACTCAATAAGCTTATTCAACTCTTTTCTCATGAAAGGCTCTATATGAGGGTTTACTAGCCTTTTCTTCTATCTGAAAGGCTTAGATCCTAGGTCTAGCTCGATTGTGTGTTGGGCCAACTTTGGGTTGAAGCCCCTTAAATATTTGTAAGTCCAGGAAAAGACATCTAGGAATTCTTGACAAAGTTGAATAAACTCAGATTTCTCTTGTTGAGTGCTTACCTTGCCAATCTACAATGTTTTTCCCTCTTCTATAAAAATGGGTTATGAATCTTCACCCTTTACCCTTCTCCTTCCGAAACTGGTCATTTGGGTTGAAGATTGATTCCAAAGTGACAAGACCCTTTGGTAGTTTGTTGGTCCTCAATTGCACCACTTGATCACCATATTGTTGCTCTAGTTTGTCTTGGTTCCTGAGGAGAACTCAACTTCTTCTTGTAGAAAGTTGACAATTTGTTGATCATTTTCAAAACTTGCCAACTTGTGTTATTATCAGGGACAACTGGTCTTACAACCACTTTGATATGGGGTTGAGACTTATCACTCTTGATACTCTCTACAACATCAAATGTTGCCTAATTGCTACTAGTCTATCTGTCTCTTGCTTCATTCTTCTTCCTTGGGATGGAATTGATGTTGAATGCCTCAAAATCCTTGATGAGGTCCCATACCTAATTCTTGTAGCTCTTTAACAGATCGTTCTTGGCAGCATTTTGTCCTCGGACTTGATTAGCAACTAGCTCACTATCACTAAACACCTACAAGTTCTTGATCCCTCTTTTTCTTGCCCAATGCAGCCCATGGACCAAGGCTTCATACTTTGTTGTGTTGTTTGAACAGGAAAATTGGAAACAAAAAGTTGAGTAGTATTTCATACCTTGGGGAAACAAGCATAGCTCCTCCTCCGGATCCTTGCCTACTTCTTGAGCCATCAAAGAATAACTACCATACCTCATTGTCATCTTTGTGGTCTAGCTTGATGATGTCAGAAGAGGATGATTCTCCTCATGCAAATAGTAGACTCCTAGCTTAGATTCCTCCATCTCCTTATAGGGGTCAAAAGCATGCCTCTTGTTCACCCACTCATCGAGGGTCAAGTCTGGGATACATCTAACCTTGATATCTACTTCACAAGTGCTTGGGAGGTCCTCTTGATCAAAGGATGAACAATTGGCATTGATCGGGCTGGGTACATAAGACTCAATATGGTAATCTACAATGGGCTCCTGATCTAATTGTAGCCTTAGCTCCATACCTTGTTCTAAAGAGCATTTGTGACTAGTCAGCAGACAAATAGCCCCCAATCTTATCATTGAAATCTCTTGATAAACACAATGCAAAATGTGGTGGCAAGTCTATGACTGATATGTTTTGTAATACAGTCACATTGGTGCAAGCTTGCAGTGTGAGGCTCAAATCTTTGATGACTCCAATAGTTGTCACTGCTGTCCCATCCAATTGCACTACCCCTCTAGAGATGACTTCATATTGAAGGCCCAACTGATCGGATATTTATTTTGGAATTACAGAGCTACTCGCTCCCGAATCAATCATGCAATTATGTACCAATTTGTCCCCAATGATCAATGAAACATAGAACGAAGGGGCTTCATATTCTTACCTTGTTTTCCTCCATGATTTCACCCAAGCTGAACTACATTGGTAAGCACTTTCTCTTGCTAGTTAGGGGGCTGATTTGAGTTTGACCAATTGGCCATAATAGTCTGCAATAGATCCTTATGTCCTGGGATAGCCAATGACTTCCACATCAAAATGTTCACATTTGTCTTCTTCATTTATTCAATGATGTTAAATGAGCTATCCTTTTGCTGCCCCTTTCTGGTACATTTTTCTCTTGCACATGGGTCATTACAACCGGTGTCTGAGTGGGGTTGGAAGGTGGCTTGAACTGGCTCTGCATATTGGGAGTTGGATTCTGAGTGCCAATACCTTGTGGAGTAATGGAGAGTTGAGGATTACCTGCATTTGGTGATTTTCCCTCTCCAATATTCCTTTTATTGGATAGTGTATTGGTAGTTACACTTTGAGAAGGTGTTTGATTCATCCCATAGAAGTCTTCAGCCTGTCAATTGACAAGCATAGTCTCACTTGGAGATGCTTCTTGCTGAACTCCTTATTACTGATTTTCTTCTTGGCTGGACTCTTGTGACACACCAATGGTTTGTACCATCAAGGCCTGGTTTAGTGCACCATTAAAACACATTGATTGGTTATGTGGATGATTGCATGGGAAACACCAATCATATTCTTGGGCCATGTTGTTTTGTGTTGGAACCAAGGCCCTTGATGTTGAAAATGTGTTTGGATTATATGGCCGGAAAGGCCTAGCAGTTTGAGGTTTTCCTTAGTTTTGGTCTTGAATTTGCAGCCTAAGCTGGTGGCCTATTTTTCTGATATGGGGGTCTAGCCTGATACTAAGTCTGAGGATGATATGGCCTAGAACTCTGAGCCTGTTGCCTTTTGATAGTTACTAGCTCATTCCCTAGGTTTTGTAGTTGTTTCATAACTTCTTGAAGCTCTTTTGAGGTACTAGAGGATGAGGTAGAGGCTTCAACTAAACTTTGATTCCTAAGAGTAGGTATAGGAGCTAATGTGGGTGTCTTACTAGTGCTTGAGGTTGATAGTTCTGGGTATAGAGGCATGTGTGGCCTAGGAGCAAGTTTTCTATCCTGATTTAAATAATTTTCAGCTCTTATGGAAATGTCATAGGCTGCAGGTAAGGTGGTGCCTCCCATTGATTGAATCATTAAAGCAATATCAAAATTTAGAGCTCTAAGAAAGTATAAGAAAGCACCTTCATCTGTGGGCCTTATAACCAATGGAATCATGTCCCATGTCCTTTGAAATATGAGGTTGAAATCTATCAACTGCTCATTAGGGGCCCTCTTGATTGTTGTTAGTTACTATAACAAGGATAAATTATCTCCTTTTCTCCAAATTGATTATGAAGATCTCTGCATAGATGGTCCCAAGTTTGAATAGAGTCTCTGTTAGACTCCTGAACCATTGTGAAGCTTTACCCTTGAGTGAAGAGGCTAGTAACTTGACTGCAATGTCCATCTTAGTGATCTCATGAATTACATAGACATTTACAATGTCTTGAATGTGGTCACTAGGAGAAGTCTGGTTATCTCCAGTGAAATATGGGATGCTTTTTAATGCTGCAACTGGGACTAGATTTTATGCATTAAGGGTGAGTGGGCTGCTGCCAGTGAAATTGACATAAGGATTTGGTGTGCCATCCTGATTGGCTTGAGAACCCTTGTTGATTGAATGAACAACCTACTAGGAGGAGGTGTTGACAAGGTTATGTTTGGTGGAGATTGAGACCTCTGGGCTCCTCTCCCTCTTCCCCTTATGTCCTGGGGACAAGTGTAGATAGGAAAATAGTCCCTCCTCTCTAGTTCTTAACCTTGTTTGTATTCTTCTCATGAACTTGACAAGCTTGGACTATTGAAACCAATGGATTCTGATTCTTTTGGAGTCGCTAGATGTGTAATTTCAGAGCTTCTTAAAATCTAAAATCACAACAAGTGCACATAAATCTTGCTACAATAAATATGGAGACTTCTTTGTCCCACCGGGCATGCCAAAAATGTTAGTGCAGAATCACAACACCCCTAAATGTCTACAACCAAATGGGTTGAGACTTTTAGTATGATTGCACAACATGGAGCATCTCTCAAAGTGTGGGACCTTGCGAGTTGGGAGAGATATCTGGATTAAGGTCAGTTCCTATTCCTTTGTTTAGGTGCACAAAAATAAATTGGAGAGGATCTACTCTAAACCTACTCTATCTTACCAAGGAGACAAGGTTGAGAAGCTATAGAAAATAAACCTAAGCTAATGGTGATACACCAAAGGAATGTTAGACACCCATTCTCTATAACTTTAACACGCACCACAAGAATGCAATACAACACCATGGAAAGGCAACCAAAATGCAATGAAAGATCATAAAAATAACAATGGACACATGAAAGGGTTGGAAATCACCCACAGACATATATTATTGCTCCAGAATCGATACAATACATTACAATGGCCAAGAGGCAAGATACTTTATATTATAGTTTGAATGGGAGGTTTGAAAGCTCCACAAGTTCTCTTGTGAACAAAAGAAGAAGGGAGGGAACAAAACAGAAATGTCTAACCCTTTACAATGAGCCTCGCCCCTTCTTTTATAGATTCAACACAAAGAGAAGAAGGAGAGAGAGGTGGGAAAATGAATTTGAAGCTCAGCTACTAGCCATCAATGCCTCTACAAATCCGCCCCAAATATGTCATGTTCGCCACTTTGTGTCTCTCGGCATGTTGAAGAAGGGAAGAATGACGGATCAAATCAAATCCGATCTCATTTTTGGGAAAATCAGATTGCATATTAATGGCATGAAGATGTTTCCCCATTTTTCACCCACCAAACCTCTTTGAAATTAAAGTTTCAGGTTTCCATGGCATAGGTGAAGTCGAGACCTTTCCAATGGTGCCAAATTTGTTGAATTTTGGCATTGGGTCGAAAGATATGTCCATTTGAATATTTGAGTCGGGTCCATACAAAAATGGTGAAAACTAGTGAGTAGAACGGGTTCGCGGGCCCGAAACTCACTTTGTGCCCTTTGGCACCAAAAATGTAAAAATTTGCCCCACAACCCCACAATTCACCTTTGGCAAAAATCATTTTCGGCCCGACGGTTTGCTTTTTCCATTTGGGCAAAAAGTCACTCCAAGGCCCGCATGCAATTAATGCTTGACACATGGCTCTTTGGGCATCGGTGGAGGTGCGGGTCATTTTTTCACTTTACGCCTTCTTGGGGCAAAAGTTCAAACTACCTCTGACGACCCGCCACCCACTTTGACTTTTCAACATGGCCAGGTGTCCTTTTACAGGCCTTAGGCATTTTTCTTTATTTTGGCCTAAATATCCCTGCGGGCTTGCGGGCCCAAAATTCACTTTTTGCCCTATTTGCAAAAAGCACAGAAGTTCCAAAACTCCTGTAGACCCGCCATCCCAAAATTCACTTGGGAAAATTTTTCTCTTTGGGCCCGACGACCCGCATTTTATCTTTGCGTGAGAAGTCTCAATATCTCCCGCCGCCCCACCTCTCTCATTGGCAAAATCCTTAAAAACTCCTCGCCACCTGCTTTTGGGCAAAAATACCTTCCAAGGTCCGCCGGCTCGTAACTTGCAAAATATGAGGAGTTAGAAGGACTTATTTATATCTTTGGAAAGGGGAAGAAATTTCCCACCTGATGAAGATGTTTTTAGGAAACCTTAACTGCTTGGAATATCTAAAAATTAGATTGAAGCAATAAAAGAGGAAAATAGGTGCAGTTAACCAAAAATAAGCATGAGCTTATTTTGGATAACAACTCTTTGCTACCATGGTTGTTTGTTACTTTTCTTGCTACTATTTGTCGTTGTTTGACGTTATTTCTAGCCTTTTCCCTTTATCTTGTGTGCACATTGTATGCTTTGGACACTTCGGCCTTGATTGTCTTACGACATCATGAGTGATGTCTCATGTTTGTTACCTATTCTTCGCGATCTACATTGTCTTCTTGCTTTCTAGGTTACACATTGTCTTCTATATGCGTGTTTATGTTATTTGTGTGTTCCTTGGTTTCTACCAAACACACTCCCTCGCCCCTATAAGGCATCACTTTCATTTCAGTGGTTGGTCCTCCTTTGGGCCGCATACTCCTTGTGACATTGCATGCACCCCAAATGAGGGGGTCATCATTGGGTGAATCAATCACCCCATATAACATTTGATTTCTGATACCATAGCAAAGTTTAGTTCAACACACTCTTTAGTTTTAACAACAACCCAAAACCTGACTTGGGTCTTCAAAACAACACAGACACTAGCACCTAGACACAGACGCTTTAGCACTGGGCACCCTTGACCCTTCATGGATGCCTTTGACTAGGGGTAAGTGTTATCCAAATAACTTCCCTAGTTATTTGGACAAATTGTAATCACAAACTAACTTTGAGGTTTTATACCGTAGGTTGCGCACACTTCAATTGGCTCATTGGCATATCCCCTTAGCTACTTCTCCTCGTGCACCTTACGCACTCTGCTTTTGCACTTATATTCCTTCCATTTTCCTTTTCCTCTTTATTCCATTTTCCCTCATGCACACGTTCTATGCAATCGCTTACGCATCATGCGTGCTCTCCTTAACTTGCTTCTAAATCAGCTAAGTCCCTGGCCCTCTCGCGCACCTCGCACATTAATTTGTAATAGTTACACCTTGACCATACATTTATTCCTTGGGAATTTCTTCCATTCCACCCATGTATCCTACCTTTGCATGTGCCCTTCACATGTTTTCCTCATGCTTTGTTCTTTCTGTGTGCATGCCTTTGCATGCCTTCTTCTCTATTCTTTATGCCACATGGAAATTTGTGAGACTTTGAGTGTGCTACATGTAACTAGTCGAGCGCACCAATAAGGTGCCAAATCATTGAAAAAAACCAGTGGATGACACATGACGAAATGATAAAACAAGATCTATAGTTGGCTGATTTTTCAGTCAATTAGTGTGCGCCAAGTGTCGTATGTTCCCAATTTGCACTGCGGATCTTCTGACAATCATAACTTTTGTGTCAATGCTCAAATCCTTGCTCACCCAGACTTTTTATAAAGATGTTGATGTGGGCTACATGTTAGGCCACTCAAATTCAAATATTAGTGGGATTTGGTAGGTATGGAGCTATAAAACATCTTTCATGCCATTAATATGTGATACGATCGATTCAACCACCCATATTTGATCCAATCTACCTTCCTTATTTCTACAACATGCCAAACAGACATGGAGAACCACACTTGATAATCTGTAGGTGGATTTGTAGGCATTAATGGTTGGTGGTTGAGTTTTCAAATCAGATTTCCCTCCTTCTCTCCTTCTTCTCTCATCGCTTCATCTATAAATGTAAGAGTTGGGCTCATTGTTAATGTTGGACATTTTGGATCCTTAAGCTTATTGCTCAGGACTTTATATATTTGTATTTTGAGTTGCAAACCTCTAGATCTAGATCTTGCATGTGGATATTGTCCTTTCTTACCATTGTAATAATCTTTGCATTTCTAGAAATATTGGAAGCATTGTTTTGTGGCTATTCTCTGTCCTAACATGTTTGCATTCTTTTTCTTGCCTTCCTTTTACATTGTGTGTTTGTTGTGTCACATCACGTCCCTTGTAGCTCCATTTTTTGGTTGTGTTTCATGGAACTGATTGTGTAAATCCATGTTGGTTTTTTCTACGTGTGACTATCCTTCCCTCATGCTTTATCTTTCATTTTCACTCGAAAAATAGTGTTCATCCCTCTTTTTTGGTGTTATCGCCTCCCTTAGTTTATTTTTCCTTTGTTATCCTTATATCTATGGTCCCTTGGAATTTTAACTTAGTTTTACTTTCCAAATATGTAGGAGTAGAATAAGAATATAAATAGGTAGAGGAACCGACCTTCTTTGGAGATCCGTCTCAAGCATGCAAGGTCCCACAACTTGGAGACAGTTCCATTATTGTCTCAAACAACTCGGCTCTCCTAGATCCGAGACATGAGTGCATGTTTGAATGACCAATAGTTTCTAGCACACCCGGTGGGACAAGTAGTGAAAGCTTAGATTTTAGCATTGCTAAGTTTGGTGTGTGACTTAGCTCATTTCAAACACATCTGGAAGCTCCCAACACTCGAGATCTATTGCTTTAACAAACTAGAGCGCCTTTTATGAGAAGAGTGCACATGAGACAAAGTGTTGCGGTGTTAGGTTGTGGAGCCTGTTTTCATGTGAGAAAGTGTTGAAGACTGTACACTAAGAGTCTCTCCATCACTTTCCATAGTTGTCTCGCTGAGGTTCGGGGCATAGCCCCCTACCATTTTTTTGGACCTTAAAACGTGCCCTCCTATATTGGGAAATGTGATTTTCTCATATAAGGCGGGTTTTTTGACCCATAGGTTTATGGGATGGTTTTGGCCCATGGTTTTGTAAAAACGCTTAAGCGATTGTCTATTTAAATGGTTTTGTGTATATGGTAGAAATAATGAAACATTGCAAATGTGTTTTGAATTTGTGTGAATTTTCAGAGAGTTTGTTGAGCATAGCTCCAAACAGATCTAGGTATTATATCAGAGAGCGGTGGCTTGTAATAAAATCTGAGCAAGTGATTCCTTGTGGACGTAGCCCAAATTGTGTGAACCACATTAAATATTGTCTCTTTGTGTTGTGTTATTTTACTATGCACTTTTATTTGAGATCTGTAATATTTTCTACATATTAGTTTCTAAAATACAGTTGCATTCCTGAGGGATTATTCTATATATTTTATCCCTTATTTACTAACATGCAGAAGAAGGATCCTTTGATTATCTCTAGCTTTTTCCAAGAAGCACACGCAATAGGACTTCCTCGTGTGCATCTCCATCTCTAGCGTGACGTGTGCACTCTACTCCTCCTCACAACCTTGAAAAAATGCACCCTAGCATGGCGCTTCAACATCCTCCTCCTCTAAGGAACTTTCCCAGCTTCTTCACACGGTGGAATCCCGCTCAATATCAATGCACAACATGATATGCCAACAACTACACTAAAGAGCATTCCATACTTCATGGGAGAAAATCAAGTTACCCATGTTGAACACATTCAAGATGTGGCCAATGTGTGCTCTTTTATCTAATCATGCATGATGATGTAGATGTTAGGAAACTACTGCAACCTCATTCAAGGGTAAAGCACTCCAATGGTATCGTGGCCTGAGACCTACATCTATTGCCACCTAGGATGAGCTTAGAACAACTCTATGCAACTACTTTGAAGATAAGTCGATCACCTATCTTTGGTGGCTTAGTGACTACAACGAAGTGCGCCTAATAAGCGGATGATTGATTTCAACATCAATTCTAGAATACTTGGGACATAATTCCTCAAGTGGTAAGGTCTATAACCAAGCATGCTTTCCTATACTATTTAAGGGCTTCAAAATAGTGAAACTTCAGTCATGATTTAATCCATAAGAGGTAGGAATTTACTTGTTGTATACAACATTGTAATAAGGGAAGAAAATAGTCTCATCAAGGTGGGAAAGTTAGTGCTTAGGCCTCATGCGCCCTTGTTCCCAGAGATATCTCCAATGCCCCAACCTTCTATTACCCCTATTCAAATGTGAAGCACACAACTTGTTGCATCAATGTTCTATTCTCCAATGCAACAAAAAGAAGATGAAGAGATGAAGGCCCTAATTAGAAACTTATCAAATAAGGTCATCTCCTTAGAGAAGCAACATGCGTAAGCGTATAAAAGTAGTTCTAATTAGGTGCAAAACCAAAGAAATCAACCTTGGTGGAATCAATATGGAAATCAGAGATACAGTAGAACTAGCAAATGATAGATGGCATGCTAATGCACACTTGCCTTTACAAGTTATTCCTCCTGCACAATCCCTTATAGCGCAAGACAAGTCAAGAACTTGTCCCAGTTCAAAACAATATGGTGCAAGAATCGGAGTGGGGCTTCCATTGCAATATGCCTCACAATTAGTATCACTGTGCCAATGTTGCACGTGCTCAAGCTTATATGATCCAAAATGCTTCTAATTGTGAGCCTTACATTAGCGTGAGTGAGCCTGAGAACCAAGAAAATTAGAGGCTCCTCTTGAAGCCAACTTGATATTTTTGGCACTGAGGATTTTTTTGCAATCAATCAAGCCATAGATGATGTGAGCAGACCATGCACCTAGGTTGTTGACAACACAAGATACAAGAAATGGATGCTTGAATCTGGCATGCAAGTCACAATCCCAACAACACAAGCATACCCTCAAAAGAAATAGGAAGGAACTAAGGTGTCATCGAGTAAAAGTGCTCTAATTCCTATATGTGAGGGTCCACGTAAAGCTCCTCCTGAAGTGGCGTGTACCCCTCGTTTGGTAGGTCAAGCCTCTGTGCCAACTAAGGTTCCTACCTTTATACCTGAACAATCAAGAAAGGATGTTGTTGTGCCTCAAATGCACAATTCAGTGGGTTTTCCATTCAAAATTGTGGACCAGATGAAGAAGACAAACATACATGTCACAATATGGGGATGCCCGACCATTCCATCTCGGTCTAACTTATTGCATGAGGCTTTAGCCCAACTTCCACATGCGTTGATCTAACTATTCAAAATCCACACACTTCTATTAATATCTGATAAGAAGAGGAGAAGTAAGTAAGTAAGGTTGTCAAGACCCCACCCTTTTATATGTCTTTAATCATAGGAAAACATCTTATCCATAATCAGATGATTGAATTAGGCGCCAATACTTCTATCATGCCTAAAAAATGTTTGATGACTTAGGTCTTAAGTATAGCCCTTAGCAAAAGTATTCATATCACTTGATGGTTCAATTGTCACTACCCTAGGAATCATCAAGGATCTTGAGTTAACTCTCCATGCATGTCCAAGTCTGACAATAACTCAAGATGTGTAAATCATTTATCTACCCCCTCTATTTTCCTTGTGTCTATTAAGGGATTTTATTGCTAAAGTGGGTGGTTACTTGTCTTTTTATTAGACCCATATGTTACTCAAGACAAGGTATGGTACCCAATTTACCATACAAGTTGAGCCAATATTTTCCTATCAGGTAGAGTCATATGTCCCATCCCCTCTTCAAGCCAATTGTTTAATCCAAGAAGAACAAGTTTCAATTTCTGAAGAACAACCTCTCGTGCCTCCTATCCTAGACTTAGTGCTAGATGAATGGGCGGAGAGACACCATAATTTGATCCATATGTTGAGGAGCTAGAAGCTTATGAAATTGGGCTTGGTACCTACTACATCCTTGAAGAAGAAGTTGTGTTGCCGTGTGCGCTTAAGCAAAGTGAAGAGAACCCTGGTCTATGGAAGTTATATTTTGATGGATCCAGGAGTAGTAATGGCGCGTGACCAGGAGTTGTTCTCATTTAACCTAAGGATGATAAATTATTATTCATGTATAGGTTACAGTTTACATGTTCCAAAAATGTGGTAGAGTATCGATGTCCGGTGCATGGTCTTCTTATTCTTGAAAAAAGAAGAAAATCAAGGTCTTTGCAGAGATATTTGGGGACACAGAATTGGTTATCCACCAAGTCACCAACAAGTGTGCAACAAAGAATAATCTTTTCAAAGATTATAGAAACAGAGTCTGGGATCTCCTTGAGAGCTTTGATGCTCTGAACTTGTAGGTGGTGTCACACAAATTGAAAAAGGAAGATGATCAAATGGTCGCGCTTGGTTCACATTTCTCCCCTATTGAGGACTTTGTCAAAGGAAACAATCAACACATCAAGATGGTGATTAGACCATCCATTCCAGACAACAATATCAGGTTGGCATGTGTTTGATAACGATGCGTAGTCATCCAGTTAATCCAAAATGAAGCTAAGTTCTCATCAAGCATACAAACTGACTTGCTTGAAAGTTATGGTGACTAAGTGATACAACTAAAGAAAAAAAAGTTACCTAAAGGAATGGTCACCTTAGAATAAATGTTTATCCCTGATGATGAGTTTGAGGGTGAAGAAAAGTATATGCACGCAACGTAAGAAGACACCAATCCAGTCACTATTTTGCAAGCGTAAAAGGAGTTCTGCTCGATAAATATTATGCGCATGAAGAAATGCAAGCCTTCATTTCTCTCTATTAAAAATACAATGATATCTTCTCATGGGAGTATGAAGACCTCAAAGGTTTTGATCTAAGTGTTTCTCAACACTCCATTGACCTTGATCCTAGTATCAAGCTCGTCAGACAAAAACAAAGACTAGTCAATCCAAAGATAGAGCCCCTCATGAGGAAGGAGTTATCCAAACTCATTGAGGATGAAGATAATATTTCTAATCAAGTATTCTACTTGGGTCACAAATCTTATTCCAGTATGCAAGAAGAATGGTGAAATCAGACTCTACGTTGATTTCAAAGATTTGAACAAGGCATCATTGAAGGATCATTATCATTTTCCTTATATGGAGCATATTTTGCAGACTATGGTGGCGAGCAAAGATTCTCAATGCTGGATGGATATTCTAGCTTTAATCAGATCTTGGTCAAGGAAGAGGATCAATTCAAAACAATTTTTACAACCAAGTGGGAAAATATGCATATCAGAAGATGCCCTTTGGTTTGTCAAACATAGGTGCAATGTTTCAACGTGCCATGGATATTACATTCAAAGGATATATCAATGAGTTCATCTTGGTCTACCTTGATGACATCACAATATTCTCAAAGCAAAGCAGGGGATCACATGGCATACCTGGAGAAAGTCTTTGAGAGATGTAGAAAGTTTGGGGTATCTCTTAACCCCAAGAAGTGTAATTTTGCAGTGGCACAGGGAAAGCTTCTAGGCCATGTGGTCTCAAGGATGACATCACAATTGATCCTGAGTGTGTTTCCACCATCCTGGCCCTTTCTTTTCTGGTACACAAGAAATCCTTATAGTCCTTCCTCGGAAAAATCAACTTTGTTAGGAGATTCATCCCTAACTTTGCAGGACTGGTAAGGCCCATCACCCTCATGCTCAAGAAAGACATAACCTTTAAATGGACAACAAAAGGGAAAAAATATTCAATAGGATCAAGTAAGAGATTGCTTGCTTGCGCAACACTCATCAACCCGGATTACTCAAAGGATTTTATCCTTTATGCTTATGGCATTGATGCAAGTGTTGTTGTTGTCCTGACACAAGAAAATGAACAAGGACTGGAGTAACCAGTGGCTTTCTTCATCGAAACATTGAAGGAATATGAATTAAAATACAGTCACATAGAGAAACATGTCTACGCCATCATGTGTCCACTCAATAATTTTAAAAGCATGCTCTCCACAAATAATATTAAGGTGCTAGTTTCGCACACAAGTGTTAGAGACTTCATCATGGGAGTAGAAATCAACGAGAAGAGAGCATGATGGGTGACCAAAATTATGGAGTATGATGTGACTATCAAAGCCACAAAGTGGTGAGAGGTAGCGTGCTCTGTAAAGTAACTTGCTTTGAGGATGCACATAATGAACCCGATACTTCATTATTTTTTGATGAGGATCTCCCACAGTGTGTAGAACTTGAACAGAATGAAGCTCCCGACGTGTGCACGAATGGATGAGGGACATGATCACATTTCTTTTTGAGGGCACATACCCTCCTAGTTTGAAAAAAGTAAAGAGAAGACATATGAGGTTGCAATCTATCCATATGTGCTGATTGATGGTCTTCTCTTCAAGAAGAATATTGATGGTGTGTTGTTAAGGTGTATCAATTACACGTAGACTCAAAAAGTGTTAGTGAAATTTCATGATGGATTCTCTGGTGGACACTTCTCTTCCAAATCTACAAAAATGAAGATCATGATGACATGACTATTTTGGCCTACCTTGTTTGCGGATGTGCACAAGTGGGTCACAAAATGTAGAGAATGTGTTTTCTTTGTAGGTAAGAAAATATTGGTAGTGCTTCCTCCCAACCAATCCAAGTGGATCAGCCTTTTATGCAATGGGGTCTTGAATTCATAGGCATGATCAATCCTCCTTCAAGTGCTAGCCACAAATGGGTGTTGATGGCTATGGACTACTTCACAAGATGGACAGAAGTTGTCATGCTCAAGGAATCAACCGAGTCAGTCATCTTGGACTTTCTCGAGGGCATCATAACAAGGTTTGGTGTTCCTCAAACCATTATCTTTGATAATGCAAAAGCCTTCCTTGGTACCAAAATTACTAATTGGGTGCTAAGTCTTGGAATATATTTGAAGACTTCTTCCAACTATTACCCTCAGGGAAATGGTCTGGACATAATCAAAAACAAGAACCTGATCTAGGATCATGAAATGCACAATGAACATCAACCAGAGATAGTGGCATACAAAGGTCTCACGCACACTCTGGGTAGATAGGATCATAACCAAGAAAGGCAATAGGTATATCACCTTACAAGTTGGTTTATGGTAAGGAAGCTAGACTCCCCTTATCTCTTGAATTTCCTTCATTAGATTTTTCCCAACAACTAGAATTGGAGGGCATGGACTAGTGAGAAATCAGAATGATAGAGCTGGTTAAACTTGAAGAATCAAGAAAATCTATCATGATCAAGCTAGAACAACATCAACAAGCAATAAAGAAATGGTTTGATAGAAAGGCTAGGCCTCAAGCTTTCAAATTTGGGGACTTGGTTTTGAAATGGGATGCTTGATAGAGCTAAACCAGGATGTCATTCAAATTTTGATGCACTTTGGAGTGGCCCATATATCATCAATTCATGCAAGGAGGCTAACTCTTTTGAGTTGTCTCATCTTGATGGAGGCGTGTTGCAAATCCTAGTGAATGGGATCTATCTCAAACCCTTCCATTAAGTTTGTTGCATCATCTTATATATATTAGAGTAGTTTCAATTCCTCCAAGTGTGTTTCACGTGCACATTGTTTTTTGTACATAGTTATTTCTTCTTGTGTGCTTCTTGTGTGTGCTCTTCTTTTTTTCTTCCAGGATGTCGGTTATCTTCCAAAGTAGTTTTGCATGATTCAGTAGGATTCAAAACAAATTTAAGAAATGATTCTTCAAGTGACTTCAAGGGCAGTTCTTTAAGATCCCAGATCAGAGATTCATGATTACATAATAGAATCCATGCCCAATGGATGCTCTAGGATACTAATCCCCTTCATCTAGTAGGTAGATGGCCCCGAAAGTTGCCAAAACTATTATCCAAATAACTTTCCTAGTTATTTGGACAAATTGTAATCATAACCTAATTCTAAGGTTTTTATACTTTGTAGGTTACACACACTTTAATTGGCTCATTCACATTCATACCCTTATTTTTCTCCTCGCGCGCCTTTTGTGCTTTCTTCCCACTTTTCTTCCTTCATTTTCCTTTTCCTCTTTGTTCTATTTTCCCCGCATGCACTTTTTGTGCACCCACATTCTTCCAATCAGTTTATGCATCCTGCATGCACACTACTTAACTTGCTTCTAAATTATATTAAGTCTCGCCCTCTCTCACGTGCCCACATTACTTTGTAATAGTTTTCCTTGACCATACATTTCTTCCTTGGGCATTTCTCCATTCCATGCATGCATGCTACCTTTGCGCATGCCCTTCTTCTATTTTCCTCCCATACCTCTTCTTTTTACGTACATGCCTTTGTGCCTTCTTCTCTGCCATCTTCTCGTGCCATGTGTGAAATCTATCGGACTTTGAGTGTGCTGCACACAACAAACCAAAGCATGCCAAATCCTTGTAAAAAACCAGTGGATGACACATGGCAAAAACAACAAAAAAATCTATACTTGGTCAACCTTTCAGTCAATCAGTGTGCGCCACGTGTCTTACGTGCCCAGATTGCTCTAACGGATCTTCCGATAGTCATATACTTTATATCACTTTGCTTTCGTATCCTGATCAGCACATAATTTTTGGAAAGTTGCTTTGACGTGGGCTATATGTTTGATATTCAAATTCAAATATTAGTGGGATTTGGTAGGTGAGAAGATGGAAAATGTCTTTCACACCATTAATATGTGATCCGATTGCTTCAACCACCCATGATTTGATCTGATCTACCTTCCTTCCTTCTCCAACATGCTAAATAGACATGGATAACCGCATTTGATTTGATAGATTTACAAAATCTATAGGAAGATTTCTTTGGCTTAATGGCTAGTGGTTGAGTTTTCAAATCATATTTCCCTCCTTCTCTCTTCTCTCATCACATCTATAAATGTAAGAGCTTGGCTCATTGTTAATGTTGGACATTTTGGATCCTTAATCTCTTTTCTAAGGACTTCATATCTTTGTATTTTGAGTTGCAAACCTCTAGATTTGGCTCTTGCATGTGGATATCAACCTCTCTCACCATTGTAATAGTCTGTGCATTTTTGAAGTAATGGAAGCATTGTTTTGTGGCTATTCTCTGTCCTAACGTGTTTGCATTCCTTCTTCTTGCCTTCCTTTTGCATTGTGTGTTTGTTGTGTCACCTCACGTCCCTTGTAGCTCCATTTTTTAATTGTGTTTCATGGAACTGATTGTGTGAATGTGTGTTGGTTTGTGTTACACATGCCTAGCCTTCCCTCATGCTTTCTCTTTCATTTTCACTCAGAACATATAGTGTTCATCCCTCTTTTTCTAGTGCTATCACCTCCCTTAGTTTAGTTTTCCTTTTTTATCCTTCTATCTGTGGTCCCTTGGCATTTTAACTTAGTTTTCCTTTCCAGCATGAAGCAATTGTAGAAATAGGTAGAGGAATTGGCCTTCTTCGAAGATCCGTCTCAAGTGTGCAAGGTCTATAAACTTGGAGACAATTCCATTGTTATCTCAAATAACTCAACTCTCCTAGATCCGAGACACAGGTGCACGTTTGAGCAACCAACATGTAGTTACACAGTTTTCTCGGTTTAGCATAGTTTTCATCGGTTTACATAGTGGTTTTTATAGGACACACGGTTCAACACTTGACATGCATGCACTACACCTTCTTTTCTACTTTCACGTTGGATCATACTTTATCTAAATGGATCATATTTTTATACACCATCTGCAATGGTGTTTACACTTCGGGAAGCAATCAAAGGTTAGATAACGAAAATATAATTTTCTCCCTACAATTCTTCTATGCTTGGCTTGAGATCACCCAAAAAATTCACACTAAGTGTAACTAACATGATATCGCTAAAAAAATGCATTCTTTTACAACATCCTCAAGATCTTTCTATCTCTTTCACTCATCACATGTAACATTCTCATTTTAAGACTTTAGAAACAAGGGATTTTTTTTTTTTTTTTTTGAAACATAACGTTCTCTATTCTAAATAAAACATCATTTAGAACACACATTCCATGCCAATCAATCTCATAACAGATAACCATATGCAACTGTAATGACTCGGTATACTACCGATCTCTCATTCCATGACTTGGTTACCAACCGATCTCTCATGTTAACTTAAAGTATAGAATACTTTATGTATACTACGTATACTTGGTTTCCTACCCTATTCCGGGTATTGAGTGATCTATTTAAAGAACCTATCTGAATATTTGTTACCAATATTCATCTGACATCATGTTGCTTTAAACTAGGTGACATAGGACAATGCAATCAAGCATCTTGCGATACTTTGGCCAAATATTTTCAACATACTTGTTCATGTTACTATTCCTAGATGACATACTCATCATTTCAAAATACGTCCTTCACCTCACTCTTCTATTATCTAGAATGGTCTTTACTGACTACCATCAGTCCACTTGCCCAAGGTTTGACTCTAGCCTGGGTTAGCAACATAATTTTTATAGGAAGACACTCACGATGACTTAGGGTATGTGGGCATACTCAGCTGACCTAAGTCATCCGAATGTGCCAAGGTACCCTGAGTCATAGAAAGCTACTACCTATCCAAAACATGCTACTAACTTGACCTAGAGGGGAACTAAGTTCAAGTCCAAATGTGTGTAGATCTAGATGAACAAATACGGAAGGGTGTTGCCACATGTCAACTGCAACACTGTATCCTCGAGAAGTCCTAGGACTTCTCGAGGGTACAGTCCTATAGTTGGCATGTGCCAACATCCATGAGAACTGATTCATCAAGATGTACATACCCCCTTAGTGGTCATTATCATGATTAATATTGGATTAAGATTCAGATTCATAAACCATGCCTAACCCTAATTCCAACATTCATTAAGTTCTTTATCCATAACTATCCTGAATAGATATGGAGGACTTCATTATTTCAAGTTTGCATTGTTGTTCATTAATGTGGCATAACAAGCAGTTATCCCAAAAATATGACAACAAACATCAAACGTTTAATTCTTAATGCAACCTAGTTGTCCAAATCAAGTGTGTCATCCACCTAGATTCAGCTAGTGTTTACTTTATAACCATAGTTAAAAGATTAAAGATCATAACCACTATTCCTTTTTAACATTCTTAACTCATATAGTTCAATTGTATGCCCAATGCATATTTCATTATTATCTATAGTTGTGTAAATAAAGAATGACACCTTTATAATTTAACAAGTTTCCTTATAATAAGGGGAAATGTATTATCCCCTTATCTAACTTATTAACCGATAAAATTAAAAGTACACAACCAGATACAAGAATACCACCAAGATATCACTATTAATTCCATCATACAAGTACAAAATAATTCACACCACAAATTGGAATCTAACTCAAAACCTTTCAATTCATGATGATAAATATACATTTACAAGACTATGCATTTCAGACATTCTGCATGTCAATCAGAATTAAGATCTTAAAAGAACATCACTTTTCTTTTCCAATACAACTCAAGAATGATTTGAAATCCTTTAAATAAGATCCAAATTTAGTAAACCAATGCATCATAAAAGTTTTTGCCTTCTTTTATCACTTACGATGTCCATCTCGCAAAATTGCTAAAGACGGTTTAATGAATCGAGCATGATAAGCACTAAGCATTAAAGTGAAGTGCATTCCACTAATTGTTCCATTAAAACAACTCTGCTTTAATGAAACAATTAATATATCATACAAATAATCATAAGTAATAACATCTAGAAAAGAAGTACAATAAAAGAGTCTGAATTCACTTTTAAGAAAGGAGCATAATATAATCCACAACATCTGCATTATATCATAAGGTTTAATTGATCCTATCAATTACTTTAAAAAATCAATAGGTCTTGTCATCCAATTGTTTCATAGTTCTATAAGAATAGAAATACACATTTATCTTTTACTAAGCAACTAAAGAAGTTAATTACAACCTAGCTCATATTAGGATGCTTCATCTTTCCATGTAAGCAAGAAGAAGAATCAATACATACTATTTCCCATACATTAATCGTCTAAAAGATAGAAACAGGTTTAGAACACACAAAATTGCCTCAGTTCAAAGATAACAATATAAGGATTCAAAATTAAAGGATCAACATCCAACAAGAATCCCAATTCAATCCAAGTAGGGGTTGAGAGTCAAATCAATCCTCTTGCAAGTCTAAACTAACTTCCACATGTTAGAAGATATAATTCAAAGATCTAAAACTAGAATTTCCATAAATCCAAGCTAGACTCAACAAAATTAATCTATTTCCACATCATTACAACCAATGAATTACACAAAGTAAACCAAACAATACACAAGAAATTTCCATCTCAAAAGAGAATAGAATACAGAGAAGTTCAATCAAATGAACTTATCCAAACAACAGTAAAAAGGGATCTCAATTAGAAAAGGGGCAATCAATAATTTATTTCATTTATACCATCAAATGAATTCCCAATTCTATTTCAAACTTAGAAGTTCTTTAACTAGTTCCCAAGAGAGAACACAAAACCAAACACATAGTTGAAAGAAAGCACACTTCGGTTTCCCTTACAAATCTTTACCAACTGGTTATCTATTCCCATTCATTAAACACAAGTTCAAATTCAATTCTCAGAACGAAGTACACAGTACAGTCCCTAAACAATATACTGTCCCCAAGAGAACATATTCCTTTCTCTTTGAAAACCCGGAGATTCATTCAATGAATCCATCAAGGAATAGAAATCCACAAACAATATAAGATATACAAGGTTCATACAACTCACGAACTCATTAGATACTATATTCCCAACTTCTAGGTCTTACACGGCTCCAAATAATAGAGACATAAAATTTGAGGTCATCGTGAAGACAAATTCAGTGAGACAACCCCGAACCAGAGATGATAAATCCTATCAACAAGATTCAGCATGAGAGAGTAATCAACTCATTTCCCTAACAACCAAAAATTCAATTTAAGAGGATCTGAAGGTAAGAAGAAACCAATATACGTTTAAGACAAGTTTTGTCCCAATCTTACCTCCACGTGACTGAAACAAAATCACAACAAGGACTCTCAAGTTCTATCCAAGAGGCTTGCGACAAAGAAGGTATTCATCCCAAACATTGATCACAAGAAAGAGAATGCATACTGCATATCCATAATCCTCAAAACTGTTAACGACTGTTCCAAAAACTCTAAATCAAACCAAACCCAAAACAAGATACAATTCTAGTCCAGTAATCCTTCTAACATAACAATCAAGCCTTCAACAAGACGTGGGTTCACTCAGGGTAGAGAAGGAAAGGATATACTTCGTATTCACACACCCTATCAAGTTCAAAGAAGGCGGTACAGTCTAAAAGATAGAAGTACTAAAACCATTCACACTCAAGAAGCTACATGAAGAAGATCTCAAAAGAGATTACCAGATCAACTTCAAACCGAAACTAATCTCTCAAGCCCTTATCGAGTAGACAGTCCATAAATGAGTTCAAGCATTTCAATCCTTGAATACAAGTAAAACTCCAACTCAAAATACAAGTACAGAATCAAACACATCGATTCGACTACAAGTTTGGAACACACAAGTACTAAATATGAGTACAGTGTCAAACACAAAGCTTCAATAAAATTTCAAAACTACACAAAGCTCTAATACGGCTTAGAACAAACATGAAGTTCAAATACGAGCTCATAACGAAAACATGAAGCCCCAATACAAGCTCAGAACAAAACATGAATGCTCCAATACAAGTTCAAACGAAACACAGGCTCCAAATAATAGTTTAGAATGAAACATAAGGCAATGAATGCCCGTTCAGTCAACACCAACCCCGAATACCAGTTTCAGAATGAAATACAAAGCTTCAAATACAAGTTTCACATGCATGTCACCATTAAACTAGCACAAAGAAATTTTCCCAAGAACTATCATTACTTTGCAATGGATTTACATCCCAAAAATCATAGAGATTCATAAAAACATGACAGTAATTAACCAAACAAATCATGCAAATATTTATCTCATGAGAGTAGAGTTGTTTTAATGAATCATTTAGAAGAAAGCAAGAAATCTTAATGGGTAGAGCCTATCATGCCTGATAGTGCCTCTGCCAATTCGAAGGAGACTTCCAACCGAGCTTCCCACTCTTTTTCTTCTCCACGAAAGATCAACAACCAAACAACTTTTCTTCCAATGCCTCATATACATTCCTTTGATAAAAAATAGACCAGAGAAACCAAAAATAACCATGAAGTGGAAGTCAAACTGCTGGTTCAAAGAACCAGATAGCTCCATGTAGAGAAAAATTCGCGAGACATGCAAAACCAAACAACCTCCCACAAATCCGCCTCCCTTGTTTCCAAGATGGTTTGCACACAAAAACCGAGACCCATTAATGTCATTACTACCAAAACTCCCGCTTATCTCTCCTTGCCACCACCTCCCAAAACTGGCGAATGCCATTTTTAATTTAACATGCAATTCCATATTTAGTGAAGCCTCCACGTAAGCCCCCACTAAAGTTAACTAGTCTTTTCCAAACTGGCAGTACCTCCATGCATTAAACCCAATCAAATCAATTAAATGCCATTAGAACCATCGCCTTAGTTCCATGCGACCCTTAGGTTCATTTTTAATAGTTTAGGCTAGATTTCCCAAGACTTAAGTTAGTTTAACAATAAATCACCTTAGGTTTTAAAACATTTCCATAGGTAGTTTCCACCTTAGGTTAGATTAAATTCACTTCCATATAGTATTAGGCATTAGGTTAATATAGCCTAACATTACTTTTGTAATCTCCCCTTATTCATTTAGCACAAGAGCTTTAGGTTAGGACGCCATCCCATCAAAATAGAATAAGAAGCTTAGGTTAGAATGAACCCAAGTAAGTAGACGTAGCTAGGGGGTAGGTGATCTTACCTGGTTTAGGATACCGTTAGGATAATCCTTTAGTTTTAGGATTATGATCCCCTTCATAGTCATAAGCGAGACTATATTTTGTTTACACCAATAATGTCCTGCAGAGATCAATCCCAAAGACCCAAGCACAACATACAACCTACTGAAGTCACGTTAATACAAGACCAAAGAATTTGTAAAATACAAAAGTTCAGTCCGCTATGTCTCTCAACTAATGAATGTCAATTTACCATTCAGTCCATTAAGAAGATTTTAAAACATTCCTTGGATCACTAAAATTGATCCAAGGATGAGTCAGTCAAAAGAGATAAGTTTGCAACTCTCAAAATCAGATTGCAGCTTATCAATAAGGAGTGAAAATAGATTCTTGCAAGCCATATCATTCCGTTCTAAAGAATCTAAAAGCAGAAATGATTTATCCATAACAAGCATGATTTTCTACAATCAAGGGAACACACCCCATTCAAGAAAATCACTTGCCAACGCTTGTAATGCAAAGAGAAATATAACAGTTTGACCAAGGTGTTACATCACGGATCGGGTGCACATGTTCCTTTTCACATTTTACACACTTTTTACTCATTTGGATCAATTTTTTTATATACATGTATTTGACTACTTGTTCATTCTTATCTTTTGTAGGTCCATCCTTATGGAATCGGCACACATTATCAAACATCAAGTGACATAAAAAAAAAAGTACAATGTGACATCTACGCATACGCACTCACCCTAGGTTCATCATCATCATTTTTTCACTTCCTCTTCCCCAACTTCCATGCTTCACTTTTTTTACCACTCTAATTTTTTCCTTGTCTCTCGGTGCGCTTTTCGCCATCGATCTACATGGTTATAAGGTACGCATATCTTATCTACTCTATGTTATCAAACATTTAATCAATAACATAAAGTGGGGTAACATGTAGACACTAAATCACATACTTTGGGTATATTTCTAGTCCTTCTAGTCTTGATCACATACTACTATTCATATGATTCTTAAGCAAGAAAAGTACTATTTGACCATTATTTTTACCTCTTTGTTTGCTTTTTGTTGTCTCTCTTGGTATTACACTCTTTCTTGCCTAGTATGTCTTTTTTTCATACTTCAACATTTCGACTCTCGACAACAATGCCCGGAGAAGACGCCAATGCCCCGTCCCCTGGGCAACCCCAATCTCTTTCTACTTTACTCACATCTTTTGGGTCTTTTCTAGCCGTTTGGGCATATTGAATTTTGCTAGTCATGCTTTTAGTGATTAATTATGAAATTAACCAAGGGAATCATATAAATATAAAGCTATGTGATCATAATAAAGGACCAAACACTAAGCATCTACTATCACCACCTAAGGTTGCATCCAAAGGTTATTACAAAAGCATTCAAACATCCATCTACTATTCACACAAGGGCAAGGGACTGCATGCTTCTACATACACTTCATAGGAGAGGAAGTTCATTTTTCTATGCACACATCTATCTACATTTTCTACATCTAGAATCGCTAGCTATCAAGTGTGACTCACACAAGAGCCACCTAGGGCATGATTATACACACATGCACACATAACTACATTGAGTCTAAGATGTAGTGCAACGTTCGGTCGTAAGTTCACTCTGTTGGGTGATAGCAGAGGACAATCTAACTCCCCATTTGCATCTTTTTCTTTTTAAGATTTGATGTGTTTTGAGGTTTTTCATGATATCATTTGTTTTGTAGCTTACAGTGAATTCGAAGATCATATTACGATATAAAGGTGACCAAAAACAAATATTTGTCACACCCTTCTAAACCGAAAAATTCGAGAACCTAAGGACCTCTTAGGGACACTATTGCAGAGATCGGGTCAATAGATCCTGGGGTGCTCCCGACCTTCCGTAGGTGTTGGTGTTCGACCTCATTCGACAGTCACACAATTTTTGAGCAACTTTATTACGATATTCTATACTTCTATTTCATCAATTTTCCATTTCGAAGTACATATTCGGGATCATTGCTAAATAATGTAAGTACTTTATCCCTTCATTTGCACCTAGGGTTTCAAATTTTAGTTGCTTATTTGATTGGATCAAATCAATACTTAATTGCTTATATCGAGTGTAATATTACATAATTTAGATTTAACATTTACTTATTTCAATATTTGTTTGATCGAATGAGATCATAGAGAAATGTGATAGTAATGTATTAGGAGTGTCAATTGATTGTGTTATATCTTGAGAGGGATTATAAGATCATCCCAATTGTATTCCCCTTTTTGTTGAAATGGCGAGGGTAGATAAATGAGCACTAATCTGAAATTAAGAATTGTAAGGTTAGTAGTATTGAGTGAGAGATAGTATAGGAAATGAAGTAGTGGCGAGAAAGTATGTGTAGAAAATGAATAGTGTTTGTACCATAATTAAAGAGAGAGTGTTTAGAGTAGTATAGTATGGTGCTAGACAAAGTCATGAGCCGAATGTCACAAATAGGGAAAAAAACAAAGTAACAAGGCTCAAAATATGATCCGAACTATGTGCTTGTATTGGTTGTAAGGATGATAACAAGTGATGACTATAGTATAGAGTAAAATGGAATTACTATATATAGTAATATGGAAAAGGTGAATATTAATTTCATTTTAACCATGAGTTAGTGTGATTCGAGCTTTGAGTTGCGAGGATGTCATGTGTTAGGGAAGCTATTTAGACGAGATTCAAGAGGGTGACGATGACCGTGGCTACGCAGATGATCGGGGAGCTAGTATGTATGACCAAATTGGGAAATTTTTGTCAAATATGTGTGTTTTGATTAGTTTTAGAAAAATTTAATTGTTTGTAAAATTGGGCATTTCTGACCTAGATGGAAGCAGAGACAAGGTGTTTTTGTCCTTCGGGACACTAGTTCCTACTTCTCGGGTGCTAGTATCCGTGGGCTAGTTTTTTTACTTGGTTTATGAATTTATATTATTTTGAGGATATTATGATTCATTTGTAGGTATATCAACATGCTAATGTTGTGTATTGTTGTTTTTTTGTGCTATGTAGAGGATATACACTTGAGAGAGTTCCACGCAGGGTGTCATTTGAGTACATTTCTGTGTTTGGGATTGACTAATGATGAGTGTGATATATTGGAATGTACCGAATTATGGCACATCACTAGATTGGGGAGATACCCCATAATATGTCATTGTTGACAACTTTATGTGAGAGATGGTGTGCGGATACATGCACATTCTACTTGTTGACATGAGAGATGACATTGACATTAGAGGATGTATATAGGATATTGCGGTTTCCTATTGTCGAGAGAGAGGAGTACGGGTTATGGCTGTAGTAGATGTCCATAGCTAGATGAGGGATGCACAGAGATATTTTGTAGGATCTTGAGTGTATTTTGAGACATAAATTAGCTTGGATGTGATTGTGAGATTTGGGGTTCCACGCTTGCGGAAATTTATTATAGTTATATTATCTTTGTTAGTGGTTGTAGAGGGTGTTGGTGTTGGTATTTTGTATAGGAAGCATGATATTTGTCGGAGTATAGAGGAACATGGTTCAATATTTGTACAAGTTTAATCGGAGGATCATGGTGGTGGGATAGGAGTGACCACGTTATTACATGTATGGGCCTATGAGCATATATTAGTAGTTAGACCACGAGTGGGTCACGGGCCAATTGTGTTCGACCGGGGATATTTGTAGCTAGGTGGGTGGGGAACCGAAGGAGGAGGATGGACACAACCAAATATAGGTTGCTATTAAATCATATGGGCCATGGGGTGGCTATCTAGAGGTAGTATAAAGATTATGGAGGATGTGTGGAGGAAAATATTGAATTACGGTGTATTTGGCACATGATGTGATTGGAGGATCGATTTCTAGGAGTGTCAAATCCATTCCATGGTGAGCGGGTATCTCGGTAGTTTGGGATGTCTTAGGATGTGCTCCCGAGCCATATGTATGGTGTTGGTCTATTAGGGCTATGAGATGACTAGGCCTATAAGAGAAAATCTAGTGCCTCCAAGTCCAGATGAGGCGAGATCCGGTTATAACGCCAATACTGGTGCATGATGCGGGGTGTACAAAGGTGTATAGGAAATGGTTGGCGACACATCGATAGGTTTTGTTGTTTCTAGTGGTTGTGGATATAACGGGTGGACTAAGGGGTGGATTACCATGTGGAGGAGTTGTGGTCTGACACCCACTCCCGAGATAGATGATGTAATAGTAGTGTGAGTAGAGTGTAAGTATCGTAGTACTTATTTTCTTACTTGTGAATTAGGTTGATGGATATGATGATGTGTAGTTGCTAATATGAGATGTGTGTCATGTGGTTGTAGGTGATGCATATTGGACATTGATCATGGATACCTCCATACACACATTGACTCGAAATGTGCCCCTAGATGTGCTCATGGGTGGAGGGATGCTAGAGCGATTGGATGCGATCGCAAGTGAGCATGCCCATTTGTTTGAGCTGGTTGAGATAGAAGCTGCCACATGTATAGTGTTTTCAAGTGAGCATGATGAGGCTCGTGTAGAGATGGATCGGGTGAGACAATTTGTGGGAGGAGGTGGCCTAGCCTAGGATGTGTTTACGCAATATGTGGAGCTATAGGGCCGATATGTAGATCAGCGATAGAGAATGCCATGAAGTACGAGGCCATCCGGAGAGACAAATGGTCCAAGATCATCGGCGTAGGATTAGTGGCGAAGATTCTAGTTCTAGATCTCCTACGGTGTAGATAGTGATAGTGAGGAGGACATCCGATGTGCATTGTATAGTATGTATCGAGGCATTGGGGATTATCCCAATGATTATCCCAATGATTGTATGAGTGTTGTCAATTTTTACCCTCTTGGACCAAAAATTGGACAATGCCCTACAAGCCATTTTTTAGTCATTGCAGGCATAAAAAATGATCAAACTGATAAATCATGTCTTAAGGGGTCATATTGTGTTTTTGCTACCTTCCTTCCAGTTAGCTAAAGGAGCCCTAGAAGGTCAAAAATGAGGACAAGGTCATTTCTTGAGAAGCCAAGATACATCGAGCTAATTTCAAACTCGAGACGACATGTGTGTAGAGGTTGGCTTGGTTCCAAGGAGCTCGGTGAAGAAATAAACAAGATAAGTATCATGGGTTTTAGCTAAACACTCAGACATGTGAGCTTGGTATCATACAGGAGGGTCGAGGTATTGTATTAGCTCGGGTAAGCTTGTGGATGGCTCGGTGAGCTAAGATGCTCACTACTCGGAGGAAGAGTTGGTGGACAACTTAGGCGTGGTAAGGTTTCTAAGGAGTTGAAAGGAAAAAAGCCGAGCTCGGTTGTGAATAGATCATTTGAGCTCACTTGGGATGGCTCGGGTCTTTTTTAGCTCCGCATCGATACATAAAGGGAAACACATAAGTTAGCTCGGTTTTGAGAGCTCGGGTGAGCTAATTTATAGTTCATATAGGAGGTAGGTCACTTGAATGCCTAAAACAAAGACTGAGTTGTAAGTCGGTAATGAGGCATGGTAGTTTTGGAGGCTTGAGCTCGTAGATGAGGTGTTAATAAAGCCTGACATTCGAGCTTGTAGTTACTAATTTGAGCTCAATACTGTGAAGAAATGGATCTCGGAAGCAGAGTGTCAGGTGGAAAGGGTAACATGACCACCCAAATGAGCTCATTTGGGAGAATGAGTGGACGGTTTATAAGGGTGCTTGCTAATGGAAATCACCCGGCCAAGCTATGCTTGATGCTTGCTAAAGTTGAACTCATTTGGATCGGGATGGGTACAAAGTGAGCCACAAAGTAGCATGACGACTCGCAAGGAAGTAGAAAGGATTGACACAAGTTAGGAAGGACTCAGATCAAGCTTTTGAATGAGTCAGGATCATTGGGTAATGATGTAATATGTGAGGTGATGAGTTGATTGTATTACACACATGAAAAACAGAACTAGAAGCTCAATCAAGGCTAGGCATGCATAGGAATGGAAGCCAATGAGCTTATGAGAGAATACAGGTCGGTAAAGGAAAAGTTGTGCATTTTGATTGGATTCACCCTAGAATTGCCGTAGCTAAGGATGGAAAACATCGGTGGCATGCAAAGTTTTGTGTATGCAAACTTTGTTCAATAATGGTGAGTGTTTCGATGGACTAGACAACCCGGAAGGAGCTCGACATGGTCCAACATTATGGAATAGAAATGGAAGCTTGAGCTCATGCTCAAACCACATGGATAAGTGCCATAGATGATCCGAGGGTGATCTCGTGTGAAAATAGTTCATTGAGAGTCAATAGATCTCGAGGTAATTCTGTGTAGAGTATTGAAAGCTAGGTCATCGAGCTCCCAATGTCAAGCTTTGTGAGAGTGGGATTGATTTGAAAAGAGAGTGATCAAATTTAGGGATCAAGCCATGTTGGATAGCTCGATGCATGTTTGAGAGCGTTCCTAGTCATTAACTCGGTGGAAGTAAAGGTAAATGAACAGAGCTCGATAGAACCCGGTGAGCAAGTTGGAAAGGATAAAAAGGGATTACAGCCAATTGATATGAGAGATTGAGCTCAGTGTTTGGAGTGATGGACCGAGTTTGTAAGTGTAACAAGACAACCCTTGGTAAATGACTTGATGGCTTGCTGAAAATGTTGAAGAGCTTGGGCCATGCACGAAGACTATAGAGGGATGAAAGCTTGGTACACAAGCCAAATGTATAGGAGGAGGAGAATTCAAATCTAGGGCTGAGTCAACGTGAGGAAATATTTTCACATGCCTCGAAATCATTGTGCGGAGTTCATAGCTCGATGAGTGGGTGAAGTATACAAGCAAGCCATAGTTGGTAAGTCTCGAGTGAGTTCTACTATTTATACCTCGGTGACACATTGAGATCGGTGTGGGGGAAATGAGGAGGCCAACTTGGTTGTGACACGGTAGGGTAGCCAAGCCATAGGAGAATGCAAGCTCATAGTAAGCTAAGGGTTCGGTGACTAGGAGCACACTATAGAGAGAATTAGGATGGCTCGTGGGTAATATTGGGAAAGTTGTGATTGCGAGAAGCTCCAGTTGAGAGTGGCAACAAAAAGTTGAAGTAATGAATTTGCGAGGATACATAACTTGATGAGGTTATGAGATTTTTGATATTTTCCGCAGTTAAGCTCGACATTGGTGAGCCATTGAAATATGGAAGCAAGTAAAAAGTGGGAGCGAGCTACATTTCGAGAGGAACCAAATTTTGGAATTTCGGATAATTTAGTTTCGGGGTTTGAGAACTTGAACGTTTTCGGGCTTTTGGGATGTTTTTGTTCGAGAAATCACACTAGGAGAATCGACAAATTTAAGGGAAAAGTTATGAAAACATGAACCCCAAAATTTAGAGTTCAAGGATTATGTTTTTGGGGATCATGCACATCGGGGACACAATGGGGAGAGTTTTATTTTGGACTCCAAAATCCGTCGAAGATTTGGTCAACGAGGAAGATTGGTGGACGAGTTCTAAGGTAAGTTATATGGGCAGTTTTCAAGGACTTCGGGCCAAGGTATTTGGTGTTTTTGCCATGTCGGGTATTAGTTGAGACTTACGTGAGCAACAAGAGTGTTTGAGAGACATGCTAGGATAATCTCGGGAAGTGCCATGATGACCCACGTCGGGGTATTTCGAGGGGCTTGGTGGTATAAAAGGATTCTCCTAACCAAAACAAAGGCGGTAGAAGTGATACGTGGGGTACTGAGTTAATTATTAAATGAAGTGGGTGGAAAATACTATTAAGAGTTTGTTCGAGCTAATACACGTGGCACCGAGAGTCAAAGCATAGAGCTCGCCAACTATACAATATCTAAATCCCTTCAAATGCAAAATTCAACCATGTGGGCTCAGGAGTATATCAAGGAAGACCTATGAGAAAATATATTAAAATATTATTTTTATTGAATGATGAGATAATTCAAATTTTAATTTATGAAATCATTAGGAGCCATTATCAGAGAGATGACGGAGTACAATACTTGAGATACCTAACAAGCAAGTTTTACTCGAGTACCATAAAATCCTCCCTAATTATCAGTTTTCACAAAATTATAGTCATTGGAATAGGGAGAACAAGAGCTACACCATGGAGTCATCAGAAGATGAATTTTTGGAGGTTTTGCATTCAAAATTTGTAGGTGTTCTTTGTTACTTGAGTGATGTCTTGAAAGGTGGAGGTGCAATAAATGAGAAAACATGGCCAATAACAATGATGAATTGTTTCCTACATTTTGGCCTAGATTTTAGGGTTTCTTCCTTATTTCTCTCAACCACTCGGTAATTTTCTATAAATGTAAAAGGGGTTCTTATTCTAAAAGGTTATACGCTCTCCAAGCTTCCCCCTTCTTCATAATCGAGATGTTATGAATTTGTAGGCTCTCAAGCCTTTCTTCTCAAGTTGTAATGGCAGCCTATGCCTTTTCCCTGATGTAATGATACACTTTGCAAGTTATTGAAGTAATGGAAATTATGTTTTTGATTAGTTATATGTCCTTTCATGATTTTGTTGCTTCTATTTTCCTCTCTCATGTTTGCGGGTGCCTATGCAACTGGCGAGGTTTGTTTTACAAGTTTTGGAGGTCATTGTGTTTATCAAAGAGTGAAGCACTATATGTAAATTGGCTTTGTAATGCATATTCAGTCTTCCTCATGATCATCTCTCTTCATTGGAAAGCCAGAATTTTGTCTAGAAAAACCGTTTCTTGGTGCATCACCAAGTATAGCTTTTATTTCCTTGCGAAATCTCTCTCCCTACTCCCTTTAAATGTTAGAATAGGTCTAGCTAGCCATTTTTCTTGCATTAGGTAGTGTGCGAATGCTTAGTTTATGAAGAGGAAGCTGGCCTTCTCTAGAGGTTCACCTCGAGCCCAAGTCCCACTTGAGAGGTGATCCCAAGTGTCCCAACCACACCGAATGTCATGTTCACTTTCAAGCCATTCGGGGGTGCGTGATTAAAGCGACAAGAGTAAGATGATAAAATAATGATACAATGATAATTGTATGATCATGATATGTGTAATGTCATGTAAATAAATGAATGTGATGTAGATTGTAATGAAATTACTTGATTAATTATGATTATCATCAGTAATAGAACACCAAATAACACAATATTGCAGATAAGTTCTCTCAATATGAAAGTAGAATAGCTTGGCCACTTCAAGGGGGCAACCTCCAAAACATATAATAAGACTCAAATACTCAACATAATGATCATCCACTACCTATAACCCCTATTTATACTATTCCTATGATATGGCCATCAACAAGGCCGACCAACCAATGATAATAGATCATATATGAAAGAGATACATCATGATAAGAAGTTATGATAGCCACAAGTCGGCTATATCCATCCCATGTAAGATATATAATTAAGGGTGTAACATGCCCCTCCCCTTCAAAGCAACATTGTCCCCAATGTTGGGAAGCCCTAGATGTTGCTGCATGAATGCTTCATCTTCCCATGATGCATCCTCAATATTCATATTCTTCCACTTGATCAGGTACTCGGTAATGACTCTGGTCCTCAGTCTTTTGGTGCGTGTCTGAAGAATGCCTTCAGGTTCCAATATGATCCTTCCTTCCTCGTCTAGTTCTAGAAGCACTGATTGGGTGGAAATGTGCTGCCCAATAACTTTCTTTAAGCAAGAAACATGGAAGACTGGATGTATTCTACTTCTTGGAGGGAGCTCTAGCTTATATGCCACACTACCATTTTACGCAAAACTCGGTAAGGACCATAGTATTTAGGAGCAAGATTATTATCCTTTTGCTGTTGTTTTAAGGATAAATGCTTATATGGATGTAACCTTACAAAAACAAAGTCTCCCTCTTCAAAGTGTCACTCACTTCTATGTTGATCAACCTGTTGCTTCATACGGTTTTGTGCCCGTGCCAAATTTTCTCTAAGACTAGAGAGTACCTCATGCTGATGCTAAATGTGATCTTCAACTGCTCTCACCTTTGGTTTGACCTTCAAGCTAGATATGAGTGATGGAGGATGGTACCCATAAAGTGCCAGAAATGGAGACATTTTGGAGGAGGTATGAAATGAAGTATTGTACCACCATTTTGCCAGTGGAAACCATTACACCCAACGTTCTTGTTTATCTGAAGTAAAACATCGAAGATATCCCTCTAAACATTTATTTACCACCTCAGTTTTCCCATCTATTTGGGGATGATAAGAGGAACTCTGGGTGAGTTGGGTACCTAGAAAGAGAAAAAATCAGTCCAAAAGTTACTTGTAAATATTAGATCATGATCACTTACTATAATTTTTGGTGTGCCATGGAGCTTTTGAATTGTATCCATAAAAGAGATGGCAATTGTACTAGTTGTGAAAGGATGAGCCATGGCACAAAAATGAGAATATTTGGTAAGTCTATCTACCACGACCATGATGACACTTTTCCCTTCTGATTTAGGTAATCATGTGATGAAATCCATTGATACCTCTTCCCATCTCTCACTAGGAATAGACAGAGGTTGGAGAAGACCAGGTGTCTTAATGGTCTCGCCCTTATTTTTTTGGCAAACCAAACATTCTGCCACAAATTTTTGAACATCTCCTTTCAACCCCTCCCAAAAGAAATCCTTCTTAACTCTATGATATGTTTTTAGGACCCCAGCATGGCCACCTATTGGAGAAGAATGTAGCTCTGAAAGAACATGGTGTTTAAGTGTAGAGTTCTTACATAGATATAACTAATCTTTGTACCACAATGTATCCCCCTTCCATATAAATTGAGATGATATGGATGGATCTACCTGGAGATTTTGAATGAGAGTATGTGTGGTTGCATCTTTCTTCCATTCTTCACGTGCTTGATCTACCCAATCTGCATTTAGTATAGATATGGCACATAACAATGCTTTGGCAGACTCATCCCTCCTAGACAGAGCATCGACCAAATTTTCCTTTCCTTTCTTATAAACAATCTCAAATTCATATCCCAACATCTTAGTGACCCATTTTTGTTGTTCTTCTAAAGATAGACGTTGCTCTAAGAAATATTTCAAACTATCATGATCAGTTTTTACCTTAAAATGTCTACCCATCAAGTATGGTCTCCATTGTTTGACTACATGTAGTATTTCCATCATTTCCTTTTCATAGGTGGGCTTTAACAAATTCTTTCCTTTTATCTGTTGGCTCTCAAAAGCAATGGGGTGTCCTTCTTGCATTATTACTGCTTTGATTCCATTTCCTGAAGCATCACACTCAACTACGAAAGTTTTGGAGAAATATGGGGTTGCCAATACTGGAGTGGTGCACATAGCTGCCTTCAAATTTTTAAATGCCCTAGATGCTTCCTCATTCCACTGAAAGGAGTCCTTATTCAATAATTTTGTGAGTGGTGTTGCTATACTGCCATAGTTTTTGAAAAATCTGTGATAATACCTGTGAGACCTAAGAAACCTCGTAATTGTTTGAGGTTCTTGGGGTTTCCCATTCCACCATGGCCTGATCTTGTGAGGTCCACCTTAACACTTCAAGAGAAACAATATGGCCCAAGTATTCCACTTCCTGTACCCCAAAAGAACACTTGAAGGCTTGGCATAAATTTGATGTTGCTCTAAGACTTCTAAGACAATATTGATGTGATGTAAGTGTTTCTCCCACGATTTGTTGTAGATGAGTATATCATCGAAAAATACTAAGACAAAATTTCTTAGGAATGGTCTAAATACTAAATTCATCAAGCTTTGGAATGTGGAGGGAGAATTGGTAAGACCAAATGGCATCACTAGGAATTCATAATGGCCTTGATGAGTTATGAAGGTTGTCTTATGAATATCTTCTTGCTTGACTCTAATTTGGTGATACCTAGAACGTAGATCTAGTTTTGTAAAATAAATGGCACCATGCAACTCATCTAATAAATCATCAATGACGGGAATAGGAAAGTTATCTTTGATAGTGAACTTCTTAAATTCTCTATAATCTAGACACATGCACCATCTTCCATCCTTGCGATGCACCATCACCATGGGAGCAAAATAGGCACTCTGACTGTGACGAATAATACCCATTTCCAACATTTCCTCCACCATTTTCTCGATCTCACTCTTTTGCACATATGGATATCTATAATGCTTGATGTTGGGGGGTTGGCTTCCTGGAATCAATTGAATAGCATGATCATGCTCTCTTTCGGGCGACAATCCTCTTGGTTCCTTGAAGACAACTACATGTTGATTAATCACCTTTTGAAGATCAGGATGCAATACCTTCATTTGTGGTTGGACTTCTATAGAGAATAATCATGCTACAAAACCTTCATAACCCTTTTTAAGAATCTTCTGCATTTGGTGAGAACTCACCACTAGAGGATCTTTAGCTTGTAGACCTCAAAGTTCAAATTTTTACCCTCGAATGAAAGCGCATGAACAATTCTTGGAAATTTATCTCTATGGTGCCCAAAGTAGTGAGCCACTAAACACCTAAGACAATATCAACTCCTCCCATGGGAATAGCAAACATCATAGATTCCAATGTGTAATCACCCATCATGATTTTGACTTTATGGCATTTACCTGAACATTGGACTATGCCACCATCTGCAATCATTACTTGAAATTCAGGTGCTAGGTAGATGAAACAATTTAGTCTTCTTTGCCACTTATGATTGATTAAATTATGTGTGCTTCTAAATCAATCAAGACTGTTACCTTCTGCTTCTTAATATAAACCACAACTTGAAGGGTTTGTGGAGTACTAATACTTGATAGAGCATGACATGAAATAGTGGGCTGAGGATCTCTAGATTCTTCCTCTAATTTTTCCACTTCCTCTGTTGATGTTGCCTCATATTCTTCCTCATCACAAGATCCTTCAATGTAGAATAATTTTTCTCAAAACATTTATGATTTGGTCCATATTTTCTATCACAATTAAAGCATAACCCTTTGGCTCTTTTTTCTTCAATTTGTTGAGGTGTCAACCGAATTGGCCGAGGGTAAGAAGGAGACAAGGTGTTACGATCTTTTATGCTAGAAATGGATTGCCTTCTATTGGGAAGAAATTTTTCCTCTACTCGACGTGCCATGATAATAGAATCAAAACCTTGAGTGGGTTAAACATGCATACCTCATGCTCAATGTGGTCCTTAAGACCCCCAAGAAATAGGTCATTCAAATACTCTTCTGTAATATCCTCCACACGCAAGGACAAAGTTTGGAATTGATGGACATACTCCTTAACTGAACCAGTTTGGCATAACTTTGCTAATTGGTTGAAGTAATTCTCAGAAACACTAGAACTATAGTGTAATTGAAGCTCTTCAGTGAAAACTATCCATGTGACATTTAGGCCATTCTTCTTCCTTTGAGCACATAACCAACGATACCAAACAAATTGATCAGGTTCTAGGTATAAGGATGCCACAGTTACCTTTTGTCCTCCTGGGATTTGATGGAGATCAAAGAAATTTTCCATTTGGGTAATCCAATTGAGTGGATCCTTTCCATCAAATTTACACATTTCAACTTTTGGAATCATGCCCCTCCATTGGTGAGAAGATCCACTTGAATGATTAAAGGATCCTCCCTGATTGGAGTGATTTGGATCTGTGTGACCATTTCTAGTGGAACCCATATGACTAGCATTAGAATTTGTATTTGAAATAATATGCAACAACTCCTGTTGCATTGCATGAAAATCCTTTTGAATCTCACTCCTAAGGCTACCTTTTAGTTGATGAAGCTCAACATTAAGGTCATCCTTACTCACCATATTGTTTACCCTTTCCTGAAGTTGGATGACCACCTCAGATACTCTCGAACCAGTAGACTCTGAAGCAATATCTTCCTTATTTGGGGTCATTCTTGGAGTTGCTTGTCCTTTTCCTTGGCCTCGAGTAGATCTACCAGCCATGACGAAGGGTTTGGGCCTAGGGGTAGACTTAATAGGGCATAATTTTAGGGTTTAGGGTTTCATAATTTTTTTGGCCGAATATAGGAATTTATAAAAAAAAAACCTAGCTATTTTTTTAAGGGGTTTCAAAATATAAGAAATTTGAAAAATTTCCAAAAATTACACCCTAAGGAGCCAAATTATGAATAAATATATAACCACAATAAATTTTGCAAAATGAGTAAAAACTTATTGAAATTTGGAGAGAAGCTTACTTGACTTATTTCTCCACACCAAAAAAAATTGCAGAAAAATTCACTACCAATCTTGAGATATAGCCGAACCTTCAGAATTAGGGTTTGACGTCGTCCTGGCGAGATCAAGCTCTAATACCACTTGTAATGAAATTACTTGATTAATTATGATTATCACCAACAATAGAACACCAAATAACACAATATTGTAGATAAGTTCTCTCAATATGAAAGTAGAATAGCGTGGCCACTTTGAGGGGGCAACCTCCAAAACATATAATAAGACTCAAATACTCAACATAATGATCATCCACTACCTATAACCCCTATTTATACTATTCCTATGATATGGCCATCAACAAGGCTGACCAACCAATGATAATAGATCATATATGAAAGATATATGATTAAGGGTGTAACACAAATGGATGGGAAAAGTATGATTTCCCCCCAACGAGAGAGTAAGGTTCATTTAAGTCCCTCAATAGTCATGTATGAACCTATAGAACATGAGTGCATCATTGGGTAATGATATGGTGATGTGAATCATATACCATAGGTGGAGGGGTTAGTGATGCACATCAAGATCATGTGAAACAACAAGATCATGTGGGTAGGAACCAAATTGGATGTTGGAGGAAATTGTGCCAATAATGGGAAGTGTGATGGTGGGAGATGTGGAGGTGGGCTACTTAGGAAGCCAATGTGGGGTGATGGCAACAAGGGTTGGTTGAGAGGATTTGGAAGAGGGTGGGATAGCCAAAAGGAGGTGGATGAATGATAACTTTAGGAGGATGAAGAATGACCTTAGGAGGTGGTGAATGAGACAAACTAATAGTTGCAGAGGCTTGCCTACATGGACGAGGAAATATTGATCTATCATGAGAGTGGGTGCAGAAGGCACTAAAAACCTTAGCTTCTAATTGTTGGAGTTTATCCTAAAGGGAGTAGTAATCATTGTCACGATGGCCATTTATACGGAAAATTGCAAAAATGGCGGTCATGATTGTGGTACAACCAAAGTGAGGGGGATGATGATGGTTGGAAGGTAAATGGATCAACCACTTATCAAGTAAAGTATGTAAGACATCATGTGGTTTAGCAGCATGTGAGAAGTATAATGGTTCACGGATGGAAGGTGGGGAAGACCTAGGTGGATGTTGATGCATTGGTGGAGAGGAAGGATGCCTATGTGGAGGAGGAGATGGTGACTGTGAAGGGGGTACAATGGGTGGTAGAGGAGAGGTATTTGTAGGTGGGTGAAGATTTGAATATGTAGAAGTTGCTATTATAATATGATATGTAATCAAGCATTTTTCTAAGTCAATGATGCAACCTAGAATTTAGTGATACAAACCCAATAAAACCCTAGACGCGTTGACACGTCGGAAGTCTAAAATGAGTGCTCACCCAAAGAGAGTAAAGGTACTAGGTCCCTCTTTAGGGTTGCTGTAGTAGGATGTTAGCATGATGGAAACTTAACATATATAGTTCTATTACCAGCTCATCATTCTACAGAGCATACTAGATCTATATCTAAGGAAAATCAGAATTAAGTACTAACCATGATGAGATCAAACACATACTAGATTTAGATACACATAGAAATAACGCTTAGATTCAACCAATATCCTCCATTATATTAACTACAATAAGTTTACAAAAGCTTCATTACAATATCAGTAGTATGCACGTAACAGATTTAACAACATATCTCTGTATATCCCGATCCCCTATGTGTACACCTATATATCTCTATATCTATTACACAGTTTACTACATATATATAAGGGTGGGGAATTTCCCTTCACCGCTTATTCATTCCAAAAATAGGTCGCATGCTATTCTTAGCCATGTGCCTTTAAAAAATAGCCACACATGCAAGTGCGCTAACAATAGACTACTACTAGCTAACTGACAGTAGCAGATCTATTTCTAGCTTGTGTCCATGTAAAGTGCTTCGTATCCAATCCTCCAAAAATAGCCAATGCGTGGCGTACACGTCTCTACCTCGTTTGTGTGCTCTACACGTCATCTCTAAAAATAGACCTTAATGAGTGAAACAGCTAAGTCCCGAAAAGGGAACTTCATTAGTGTGCTCATTCTCCCTATCCATTCGTGCCTTTGAATATGACCTACTACCCCCCGCGACTTCTTGTGTGCTTTCTTTGTCAAGTGTTCTTTGATCAACATTACCCCACACTAATTTCATTGTCGCCTTGAAAATGGTCATCTCCAAAACTTAAGTAAAGAATAGAAGAATGGAAAGAATGAAAGAATGTATGAAAGAATATTTTTACTCCACAATCTCTTCTTCAGCTTGAACAACTAATTCAGGATATTCCTATTTTATTTTAGCCTCCAAGGTTTTCCATTCAATGAGTGCTTCCTCTTATTTTTCTAGAATTTCCACAATAATGGACTCCAATTCATCCCTTGTAATCTCCCCTTTTTCATTTTGTAAGACCAACACAATGCTTTGGACATTGAAGTCATCCTTCCCTCTAGTAAATCCATCTTCTACGCAATGAGCTTCCCAAGCTCTTCCAACTGAGTCTTGTGTGGTTCTTATGCTACTGCTAGGGCCTCATGCTTCTACTTAACCATTGATAATCTTTCTGCATGGCCTAATGTATCATCCTTCATCACTTTGTTTGGATATCATTGTTCTCCTCCGTGGTTTTTATGTTGATGAGTGCCTCTCGAGCCGTGCATGCATATGTTTAATGCTTGGTATTCCTTCTTCAATTCTTCTTGTAGTGCTTGCAACATTCCTTCATAGGATGCAATCTTATGCATCATTGAAGCCTTCTCTCATTCTGCCTCTTGTGTTGGGTCCTTTGGCGCTGGCATGCGCAGAGGCTCATATTCAAGCACTAGGTCCACCAACTTTCCTACATAGTGTATTGTTGAAGGAAATGCCTGTGGTAACTTTGGCTCTAAGTGTGGCCTAGCTCTTATGAAATTGTTGCCAATCTCCTCTATGGTGCTGATAAATACAATGTTATTTTTCTGCGCTAAGTATCTCTCCTACATTAGGTACGCTATTTCCCCATCCTCGCTTTGATCTCTTCCGTGAGTGCTCTAATTGTGACAGCCTTGTCCATATTCCCGCCTCACCACCTCTCGTTAAGAATTTGACCAATGCATTACTCACCTATTCATCTGACATGACAAAGAGGGCTTTACTATCCCGTGTCTAGCAGCAGGTGTTTTCTTCAACCTCCTTGATATGCACGACTCCTCACACACATCAAAATCTGGCTCATCCATGTGTGTGTGCATGGACCATGATAACTACTTCCTCATGCACACCGTGGCCATATCTTCATCCATTAGTTCTCAGCCATATAACTCCTTTTACAATAGAGTGCTCGAAACGGGCACGAGAAAATTTTACCTACATCCTCTACATAACCCATGGTTGGTGGAACGTGCTCTCCACTTGTTCTTCTAGACCGAGGCTACGTAGGAACTTAAGCTTCCAAATTTGGGAATTGTGTCTCCATGTCTTGAGTAGTCTCTGTATCTATCTCATCATCTGTCCCTATGCCTCCAATTCTCCTTGCTTCATTTCTTCATCTTTTTGTTCTACATTCTCTAGAGGTGTAGGAGAAGTAGGTGTGCTTTCCTCTGACTCTTCCGCATCCTCATTCAACTTTAATTTCCTTCTTCTTTGTGTGGTTGTATCCTTCTATGGAGAGAGTCTGGGTGATTTGTGCACTTTGTTTGTGGAGTATCATCTTAGGTCCTTTTTCTCCTGAATACTCACTTAAATATTTTCTCCCCTTAGATTGCATCCAAGTCCTCATCATCCCCTTCTTGTGGTTGAGGTGGTGTAGTGGCACGCTCAACTTCATCCTTATTTGTAGGATGTCTTCTACCTCTATGCTCCAAACCACCACTATCCTCACACTCATCCTCCTCATCCTCCACTTCAATTGGCTCTGTGGGCTTAGGCATTGGGACGTTCTCCATTGTATGCTTTCCCTTTGGTGGTCTTTGGAAGTGCAAACTCATCTTCCACATACTTGTTATTCTCCATCTTGGGCTTCAGTTGAAGATACACCAATGCTGCTCCAATATCTCCCACAACCAAACTTATTGGTTTAATGCTTAATACATCTGAAATGAGCCTTTCAATATATGCACCCCACCCTGGATACACATATTTCTTCCTTAGTGTGTGGTAGTCACAATCTACCTTATCCGCATTGAATGTCAGTCACCGCGTGTTTGTGAACTTGTGTACTAATGCTTGGAAGTACCTTGCTATGAAGGCATATGGAAACTTACACCAAGGGCTCCATGCTCCATCTTTCATGGTGAACCGTGCTATGCAAAAATATTGGTATCTGATGAACTGAATTCCTTTCCAACTACCGAAGGCAAGTCCTTGGGAATGTACCATTGTTCTTTAAAGGCCTCGTGGAGCCTATTATACCATTTCTCGCCCTTTGATTAACCTATTTTTTCATTGATCCCTCACACAAGTATTTCTTGAAGTGTTCTATAGGTGACTTATGTTCCATGGCATATTCCCATATCTTCTCCTTCGATCCATTAGGTACTCTGATCTCCATGAACACCAGTGATAACAGAATAGCTCCAAAGCTAATCTTTCCTCACGTGCGTGCTTCCTCAACTATTATTTTTGCAATATAACGTGAAATGTTGTAGACTAACCCTTCGAGACATATTTTTGGCAATATGCGCCACATGGTGTTCGCTTGACCACCTTTCCTAGTCATTTTGATTTGTAACAAGTTATGCGGTGTGCTTGCTTTACCGAATACTTCTTCGATTTATTGATGTCCAAGCTGCGCGACCCTTTGTGTACCCCAACTCCTTTCTGGTCTCCAATATTAGGGCTTTATCTGTTAAATCATCTTTAAAATATTCTCTTGTGCCTTTCAACCCTGTTACCATGGAGATGAGTGCAACTGAAATTCTAGCTCGACGTCCTGCAAAGTAGAAAAAATCTTCGTGCACTCTACTCATGAGCCACTGGTACAAGGGATCATATTTCCTGAAGTAAGGGAGTTCATATAGCTAGTAAACTCCTATCTTCTTTAAGAGCTTCTTACCAGCATCATCATACACTGGCATGTCTTCCGCCGTGTGTTTATTTGTCTTCGTGTTTAGCAACACGTCAAGCTCCTTCTTATTCTCTGTGGTACGGTGATTGTACTCACTCACCTTACTTTTCCTTATGTGATAATCCCACTCCTGGCTGACGATAACCCCCTCTGGATATTGCATTTATGAAAAATTACTTTCGGAGCTATCTCCTCTTCTTCTTCTACCACCTTCTTCTTTCCCTTCACTCCTGCTTTCAACTACTTTCTTGGGTGCCATTTCTACCTTGCAATCCTTTATAGATCCCTACCTCTTGAATTTTGTAATGTGTGAATCAAACCCTAGCTCAATTCATCATGCCCTAAGTGAGTTTATGTGCCCTAGCTCCTCTCTGTCACCTTGCTTTGCTCAAACCCTTCACCAACAGGGACGTAAGCTCTTTCTCGTGCATGGCACGATGGTTACACACCTATTGCACGTCAATACAATCACTCGGCTCTTCACACTTAGCTCCTTTTCAAATAATATTAATCGCAACGGTAAAAATGAACTCCCATCCTATCCTTATATAGATTTTCAAATTTTTGATGCATTCATTTCTCCTTCACGTACTAAATATCCTCTCATTAATTGACCAATTCCATCCTTTCCATGCGTTACATCTTCACGCCTCAGCTATAACCTTCTAGCGTTCCTTCCTACCCTCTACTCACAAACTTATCTTCAGCACACTTCCTTGCACCCGAGTACCTCATCACTACACCTTCTACTGGTAGTTGCTATGGCCTCTGCTTACCTCGCGTTATATTGTTCCTTCATTCATCTACATCTTTGGTCACTTTTTAGAGGCAATCCTTTAAATTGAAAAGCACTCGTAGCTAGTACTTATTCCTTTCACCTTTCATTTCCCATAATCTTATACCTAGATGTTGACAACCACCCCACACTAAAAGTATGTGTAGTCCTCTGCGCATAAACATGCTTCATGTAGTAATTAGCTTTATGCGTAGAATCACACTTATTTCAAAACACACCAACTAAATTGAAAAATCATATCAACAAAGAAGGAAACACATTAAGGAAATACATAATTAAAAACCTAATCTAAATGGCAATTCTGCCTTATTACAAACACTAAGAAGACTTATTTATAGTAGGGCTTCAACTTACTCCCATTGAAGTAATTGGGTAGCTGTGTTTCTCAAATGTGTGCAATACACAAAGAAGGTAACATAAATTCCATAGGAAGAACAGATTATGTGCCAAATACTAATTGAAATGGTGTGGCTTTGTTCAACCTTTTATATGTTGTTCTATATGCCCAAAGTATTGCAGATACTTTATCATCCCAATCCTTTCTTCCAATATCACAGATTTTTGTCAATGTGTGGCTCAAAATTTTGTTGAAAGCCTCAAATGTTCCATTTGCCTGAGGATGATAGGGTGTAGTATTATGGTGTGCAATCATGAACTCATCCAATAAAATTCTGATTGTCTCATTAAGAAAATGTGTGCCCCTATCACTGGTCAAACTCAAAGGACATCCATACCTTGTAATAAGATGTTACCATAGAAACTGAGCTATTGTAGCCATTGTACAGTCTTTGGTAGGTGCTGCTTCTACCCACCATGTCAGATATTCTTTATAAGTGATAATGTAGCATGATCCATTTCGTGAGTAGGCGGTGAAATAGGACCCAAAAAATCTATATCCCATTTCGCAAATGGTTCTATGCTAGCAATAGGTCTTAGAGGCATTTCATCTCACGACTGGTCTTCCAAGACATTGACAATGATCACATGCCTTACAAAATTCCTTACAATCTTTATAGAGGGTCTCCCACCATAATCTAACGAGTAGAATCTTGCATGCTTTGTGGCATCACCTGCATAGTGGCCTTCTACAATTCCACCATGAGCTTCTTCCATAATGCCAGTGTGCTCATGTTCTAATACACGACAATGCAATACTTCATCTCGGCCCATTTTGTACAAGTCACCACTAATTAACATATAAGGTACAACACGTATAGCAATTTGTTTCTTCTCTAAGGATTTCATTCCTTCTGGTGCCATCCCTGTATGTAAAAAGACAACAATGTCCTCTAGTTCTGATGGCATGCGTTGTAACCTGTATAACTGTGCATTTGACATGATATCCTTAATTGCCTGTGCTTCTTCTCATGACAGTATTCTTGATAAATGGTCTATCTCGAAATTACTTTTTCCTAGTTTTACCACAACTGTAAAATCAAACTCTTGAAATAAGAGCACCCATTGACATATGTGCCCTTGTAAAACAAGATTATTGACCAAATACTTCAATGCCATGTGATCTGTATAAAAGATGAATGGTGTAGCTAGTAGGTACTGGTAAAATTTATGTAACACATAGATCATTGACAAAGCTTCGTGCTCTGTAGTTGTGTAATTCTGTTTCTACAGAGTCAACTTTCTACTAGCAAAACATATAGGATGATCTACAATACCTTCTCTAGGTTGAGCCAACACCGTGCCAATGGCCATGCCAGAGGCATCAACATGTACATGAAATGGTTTGTCCCACGAAGGAAAATGCAAAATAGGCACGGTAGTAAGTTTCTCCTTTAATGTCTCGAATGCATGTTGTTGTTGTTCTCCCCAATAGAATGTACCTTTCCCTTTCAATAACTCTTCTAAGGGTGCGGCAACTTTGGCATAGCCTTTGATAAATTTTCTATAATATCCTGTATGTCCCAAAAATCCGTGCACCTCACTTTGACTGGTAGGATCCCCTAGGCCTATAATGATGTAACCTTTTCCTGGATCAACCTACAAACCCTTCTTACAGATTATGTGTCCTAAAAGTATCCCAAATGGTGTAGGAAATATGCACTTCTTGACGTTTAAAGAGATACTCAATTGTCTACACCATTCAAACATTAAGCATAGGGTTTCACAGTGATCCTTAACTAACCCATACACCATCCAATCATCTAAATATACCTATAAGAAGTTGTGAATAAATTCCTTGAACGCTTGGACAACTATGCATGAAAATACAAGCGCATTTTTCAGACCAAAAGGCATGACAGTATAGGTGAAACTATCCCATTCAGTAGTAAATGTAGTCTTTTCTTGATCCTCCTGGGAAATCCTAACCTGATGATACCCAGAGAACCCATCTGTAAACAAATATATTTCGTGCCCTGTAAATCCTAGTATTTCCTCAGTAAATGGTGTAGGGAATGGATCTGTTACACATGCAACATTCATCTCCCTGTAGTCCATGCATATTCTAATCCTTCCATCCTTCTTGATACTATTTACCATTGGAATAAATCATTTTGACTCATCAAGGGGATTGATAATTCCAGACTTCAACATGTTATCAATCTCTTCTTTGACCTTTTCACACAAATTGGGGTTCATTCTGTAAGGTCTCTTTCTAACTGGGTGTGCACCCTCTTTAAGCTTTATCTTCATCTCCCCTAACGATTCATACATGCCTTTGAGTTCATGGTACCCCCTAGGAAATAGGTCCTGGTAGTCCCTTAGTAACTCTATGATTTTTGCCACTTCAGAGTTTGACCAATAGTCTCCAATTATGGCTTCCTTAGGCTCAGTCTCTGTTCCAATATTCACCCACTTTGTCTTCATAGGTTCATGATACGCGTGCGTGGTCCTATCCGCACTATCCAATACCTCATGCCTTCCTCATTGAATGGTTTACATCTAGATTATATACTTCTTCATCATCCACTAGGTAGACCATTTTTCTTTCTCTTTCTCAAGGCAAGCGTGTTGAAGTAATGTTGCATTGGCCTCTGGTTCATTATCAAGATGTGCTCTTGAGTCTTCTTTATCTAATAACTCCTAAAGGAGTTCTTCAGCCTTGGCACTATCCCCCATAGTTAAGCACTTGATAAATTTCAATGCTTCTTCTACCGGAGGTTTTGTAGAGAAGAAGTCAAACATCTGGGCCATTCTTGCAATTAAATTCTACCAATTTCTAGTTTCTCTATGGAGTTCTGCATATACATACCAAGCATGCGCACAACCTTGTAAAGTGGAATAAAACCGGTGCACCCATAGTGAAGGTGGTAAAGCTTCACCCATACATCTGCAGAGTCTCTCACACTTCGAATATGGTGTTGAACAGGTTTTATTATAACACCCTCGACAACTGATATATTCCTCTTTGCATTCAAGTGTTGACATGTGATTTTTGGGATAATGATGTGTTCTTTGACTGTTGAAGATCATGCTTGATTGGGATAAATCTTTTCTATTCTTAAGAATCATTAGACTAAAATTATATGGTTGACAAGAATCCATTTTCACTTCGGAAAGATGAGTTGCAATATGGTATTAAGAGTTGCAGACTTATTTCTTCTTCGACTCATCCTTGGATCAATTTCAGTGATCCAAGGAATGTTTCAAGTCTTCTTTATAAACCAAATGGTAAAATTGACATTCAGTAGCTTAAGGAACTTAGAAGACTGAATTTTGCATGATACTAATTCTTGGTCCTGATGCAACTTGCTTTTGTTCAGTTGTATTTTTGTGCCGGGTCTTTGGTGATTGATCTTGGTGGGACATTAAGGACATGATCAAAATTTGATTCTCTATGAAGAAGTTCGGAGTCCTAAAAATCTAAGGACTATCCTAACGGTAACCTACACTAGGTGAGAATAACTAAGTTCTAGCTATGTTTACTTATGCGTATACTATTCTAACCTAAGTCTCTTATTTTATTATGGGATTGGCATCCTAACCTAAGTGTTATGCTAAAAAAAAATAGGGAAGAATTACTAAGGGGGATACTAAGCTATTTTAGCTACTACCTATTACTAAAGGGTTGTGATTTGAACCTAACCTAAGGTGGGATTCTAATGACTAATGTTCTAAGACCTATGTTAGTAAATGTTAGATTAACCTAAGTTCTATTTTGAATCTAATCTAAACTAAAGGGGACCTAAAGGGGTTGCATGCCTTGAGGGCGATGGTTCCAAAGGAATTTAAGGAAGGAGATAAGGTTTTAAATGTTAAGGTACTAGCCAGATTTGGCAGGGGGATAGTGGACTTGGAGGAGGCCTACGTGGAAACTCCACTAATAGATGGAATTGTATTTTTGTGTTGATTTGGCATTCGCTAAATTTAAGTGGTGGTGGCAAGTAAATATAGGTGGGAATTTTGGATTAACAGGCATTAATGGCATTTATGAGCCTCGGTCTTCACGTGCAAACCGTCTTGGAAACATAGGAGGCGGGTTTGTAGAAGGTCATTTGGTTTTTCTTGCATGGCGGATTTCGCTCTGCATGGAGCAAACTGGTTCTTTGAACCAGCAGTTTTACCTTCAGTTCAAAGCTATATTTGGTTTTTACGATCTATTTTTGATCGAGGGAAAGTATATGAAGCTTGGAAGGAAAAGATGTTTCGTTGTTGATTTTTCGTGGAGGAGAAAAAGAGCTGGAAGTCTCCTTCGAGTTGGTGGAAGTGCTATCAGGCATGATAGGATCTAACTATTAAAATTATTGCATTTTTCTAAATGATTCATTAGAACAACTCTGCTCTCATGAGATTCTTGTTTTCTTGTCTGTCTGGTTATTTTTCTTGCTGGGTTTTATAGATCCTTGTGTGTTTGATTTTAATCCATGGAAAATTAGTATTGTTTGAAATCGTCTCTCTGTGTGAGTTTTAGGACAACATGCAAGTAAAAAAATGATATGGGAAACTGGATCTGTATCTTTGTTTTTACTATCTTAATCTGGTATTCAAGTCTTTAGCTTTGAATTGACTATCATGGAAATACATGCATATGAACTCGGGGAAACTTTAGTTCTATTTTATATTCTTCGGGTTGCATTCTTTGGATGCAGACTCGAGTTGGAAGTTGGTGTTTTGACTGTGTTTGTATTGGAACTTCATTTGAACAGAACCACTATTTGGAAACTTATGTAATACTGAACTATTTCTTGGAGTTTGTATTTTTATCAACTGTTCTCGCATCATTGATTTGGGAAGTTTTGAATGCATGAATGTGAACTTAGGTTTCAAATCTGTACTTTCGTTTAACACGGGCGTGTTATGGATTTGCATTTGGGTCGTTTCTTTTGAACTGTCCTGGTTTTTCGTATTGGGTTATTCTTTAGTAAGACTGAATTATAGTTCCTTACTGGAGTGAGTACTCACCTAGGAATGGTGTGGGAACTTGTTTGAGTCGTTTTATTCTCTTTATTGAGCTTTGGAATTTGGAAACGACTTAAGTAATGTGGAACTTCTGTCATGTTTTGTCTGTATCGACTTTGTGAGATGGTATGAGCGTGGGAGTTGGGGAAAGTGATCTCTTCCTGCTGTTTGGAAGAAACCCACGTTTTGGGTTGACTGTATAAAGTTGTACTAAAGAACCACTGTTGTAATTTCATGCTTGTGAAGTTATGTTTGCTATTTCATTCTTGTTGTTTGGGGATTTAAGACCAAGACAACTTCTGTACTGGACGTTTTGGGTTCTAGCTCTCCCACTCTTCTGTCTCTTTTAATGAAATCTGGGTATTTTGAAAGATTGTGATATTACCTTGGACACTGAAATAGTTAGGAAGGATTCCTTCTCTGTTCAGTTGTATTAAGTTTTATTCTTGGAAGCGAATTGATTTCTTTTTGTATTTAATTGGTAAGCCTTTGTGAGACTTCCATTTTGGGTTCGCGGGTAATTATGAACCTTACTGTTTATGGTTTTAGGATGCAATTCTTGACTGAAACAATGAATAAGACTTGATTTCTCTTTGTAAAGGAAAATATGTATTTTCTTATTCTTTTGAGATCTTTTATTTATATATCGTTCAGGGTCTGCAGTATGTTGTTATCCTGAACCGGTTTGAAATTGGAACTCTTGTTCAGTTGAACAAAATGATCTACCATTGGTTCTTTTCTTATTATGTTACTTCTTTTCTTCCTTGGATAGATTCAATGTTCGAACTTGTCTTTACTCGAAACCATTTCGAGATAGTGATTTCTTGAGACCTATTGGTCTACCTTGTCGAACCATTAGCCAAGAAGGTTTAGTTGATAAGGTAACTTGTACTTAAGGGTTTGACTGTTGTTGTTTAGTCTTGCCTAGTTTATATGGATCAATGTAGGTTTGACACTTGTACTCCTTATCCTTGGTGAAGAATATGAGTAGAGAATAACTCCTCTTTGGAGTTGTTTGTTTGAGATCATTGTTGTTGTTATTTGGTTGAAAATTCTAACATGAAGAGTTGGAATTGGAGTTACAGTTGGACTGTTCTAGTTTTCCTTACCTTCTGTTTGGTTATGGAGTTATATTTGATGTATATTCTAATGTTGAATGTACAATATGGTTATCCCAGAAAGGAACAGGTAACTCTTGTTATTATCTAGTCTATTTTTCTGATGTTATAAGTTTGAGCATGGTTTATAATGGTTCTTGTTTAGGATATAGAGGGATCACCCTTGAAGGAGCCGTAGTTTGCATTTATTTTGTCTCTTAGAAAAGATAAATGTGGTATTCTATTAGGATAGAATTAAGAAATAATGGATGGCAGGATTTTTGTTGTTACAAGCCATTGATAGAAATAATAGAACTTATGATTTTAGGCAGATATTGATTATTATATTCTGCTCTTCTTATAAAGATGATCTAAGTTTATTAATGTGCTTCTTTTCTTTTATCATTTATGTTGATTTATGATGACTTAATGTCTCATTAAAGCAATGTGAAACAATTAGTGGAATGCACTTCATTTTAATGATTAGTGCTTATCATGCTCAATTCATTGAACTGACCCGTGCTAGCTATTTTTGCAGATGGACGACTTAAGTGGTAAAAGAAGGCAAAAACTTATATGATGCATTGGCTGATATATGTATAATTCTTAGTAAAGAATTCTGATTCATTCTTTTGTTGAATTGTAAATGAAAGTTGTATACTTTATTGTATAAAGGTGTTGATATGCAGTATGCCTTGAGAGCATAGTCTTGTTAAATTTACAAGTTGTAATGATGAATTGCGAGTTGTGTTTTATTTGCATGAGTTGTGAAAATTATCTCGTACTTTTATAAAGAAGATGAAAGTTCCATCATGTTGATGTTCTTTATATTATGTTATGCTTATCTTGTTATCTTTGATAAAATGGATAATGGGAATTAGTTCAATTTCCCTATAAAGAAGCAACTTGTTGAGTTGCATAATATGATGTGTTTATCTAAAACAATTTAACATAATAAGGTGATGCATAATGAACATGCATTAAGAAATATGGACATTGGAAATGATATATCCACATACTTAAACATGTAGAGAAAGATTCTTTATCTCTCTCAATTGAATATAAACCAAAAAGGTTTGGAAGTATGATTACTATTTACTAGACTTCATTTAGTATGAAGTCTACTTTAATTAGTTATATGCGGTTGTTAAACCTTCCTGAAAGTTAAAGAACACTTAAATGAAACTTTGACAATGCTGTCCTATTTGGTTAATTGCTGGTTTAATTGAGAAAGTAAACAATAAAAGCAACCATAAGTTTAACGAAGTTCTTCATGGACTAAATGAAGCAAATTTAGGAAAGATCTTATTGAGTGTTGGATTAGGGTTTAGCAGGGTTTCGAAATCAAGAAATAATCCAAACTAACAACGTATTAACAATCTCCTTGGGGTATGTACATCTCGATGAGGTAGTTTTTGTAGGATGTTGGCACATGCCAACTGTAGGGTTGTAATTTTGAGAAGGCTTGGGTCTTCTCAAGAATACAACGTTGTAGTTGACATGTGGCATCACCCTTTGCATTGATCATCCAGATCTACACACAATAGGAACTCAAACTTGAACTTAGTTTCTCTCTAGGTCAGGATAGGAGCATATTTAGGATAGGAATTAGCTTCCAATGGCTCAGGGTACGTTGGCACATCCAGTTGACTTAGGTTAACCGAGTATGCCCTTTTACCCTAAGCCATTGTAAGTGTCTTCCTATAAAGGGTTATGTTTCTATCTAGGGCTAGGGTTAAACGTGGAACAAGTGGACTGACGATAGTCAATAAAGACCGATCATGATAATAGAGGAGTGAGGTGAAGGACGTATTCCAATATGACGAGTATGCTGTCTAGGAATAGGGACATACACATTATGTTGTAAATCTTTGGCCAAAGTATCGTAAGCTGCTGGTTGTGTTGTCCTATGTCACCGAGTTTAAAACAACGTGATATCGATGAATATTGGTAACAAATATTTAGATATGTTCTTTAAATAGATCACTCAGTGCCCGGTGTAGGGTAGGAATACCAAGTATAAAAAGTATACAATATGTATTCAAGTACATAAGATAACATAAAAAGATCGGTAGCTTACCGAGTTATTGAATGAATAGATCGGTGGATAACTCGAGACATTACAACTACATATGGTTATCTATTTGAATTCGATTGACATGCAATGTTTGTTCTAAATAATGCTTAATTTAGAACCGCGAACATTATATTTAATTTTTTTTTTTCCTTGTTTCTAAAGTCTTAAAATGGGAATGTTACATTTATCACCGTGATAATTTCAGATTTGTGTAGGTGCATTGCTCCTAAAGAACCTAAAGCATAAGAGCAACCCCAATTTCATTCCATCCAACAAGATTATCCTTGTGGACCACCCACCAGTGTCTTTGCTTGTCCCACGCAGTGTATATGCTAGCATATTTCTCCTCTCTAGCGGGCCTATCCATTTTTCTTCCATGGAGCGTAGAAATACCCTTCTCTGTGTAACAAGGTACCAAGTTGTTACCTATCCTCCTGACATAACGTAGTTTTGTGCCTCAAGGGAATATGCTCTTTACTTCGTGCCCTACCAACTCATAAGTGTTGTGAGACCAATTATCACAAAAACACTTGTAGTATCACTAATAGACTGTGTATCCTCCCACTGAATTAGTCCTTCTTTTGTTGGTTCAATCATCTTTGGATCTCGGATGGCGCAGACATAAATCCTATTAAGATCTTATTCACTTAAGGACTCAACATAGGGTGCAGAATTTCCATTTGTTAAAGGGATAATGACCCTTTCCTCTTTATTTTCAAAACTGATATAGCCCTTGTTAAACCAAAGATCAACATTATTTGCATAGCACCAAGGACGCCCTAGTAGAGCTGGGAAGCTATCTGATTTTTCCAGCTGCAAAACTTCAAAGTCTCCAGTGAACTTAGCTCCTTGTATGGTAATGGATGCATCTTTTAAAAATCCTATGGGAGCGGCCTTAGTCCGATTAGCCATGAATAATACATTAGAGGATGACTGCAATGGGGGTCTCCCCATTTGTACCCATGCATCCAAGGTAAGAACGTTAACTTACGCACTTGTATCTATCAGTATGTTACTGAACAACCACCCATCCACAACAACATTTAGATTGATTTCCTTGTCAAAATCTAGGCTATGAGGAGGGAGATTTACATGCGGGGGCTGTCATCTCGGTCTCAATACTTACACACACGAGTGTTCCCTTTTAACCAAATTCTTAACAATGGAATGATGTTCTCTTAGCGAAACATTTTGCACACTTCTCTCAAGTCATCTATATCAGTTTGGACCATCTCTGACACTTTCTTATGCTCCTTTAAATACTTTATCTCACCTTGAAGATCCCTTAGCACTTCCATGGTATCCCGATATACCTCCTTCCGATAGCGGGATCTGGGGTACCGTGCATGAGTAACCTCATCCTTAGTGATGGTAGGTTTCTTGTAATGCCTCCCTGACACGTGCTACCTCATCGTGGGTAGTGATCTTTACTTGTAGTGCCTTAGAATTTGCTCCTATTTTGGGCATCCATTGATTGTCCACAACGCGTTGTATCCTAACCATCCCTGCACCCTTGTTTTCTTGTTTATGTTGCTTACTCAGATGCTCATATAAGTTTGGGCACTCTTCATAGCTATGGTTCTTTCCATAGAAAGAACATGTAATATTTGAGGACATTCGTGCCTATAGTGGTCAGGAGATATGCATGTATAACATATTCCACGAGGAAACTCACTTCTTCCACCACCACGGCCTCATCCTCCGAATCCACCACGGTATCCTCGACCTCTGCCATGATTGCCTTCAAAATGCCCCTCATTCTAATCATAGTGCACCTGATTTTGCTCCCGGTCTTGATGCTCATTCTTTCCCTTAGAGTTATCTGAAACTCCTGTCTTTTGTACACCAATATCTATAGCATCATGGATCTGTCCAATCAGTTGGCAGTCCTCCGTGTCATGAGTTGTGGACCTGCAGATTTTATAGTAGCTTGAAACATTCTTCCTTATCACACATTGTAATAATGGGCAAAAACTAGCATCATGGTTTAAGTGGCATATCTCACAATGCATCAACAATGAGCATACTATTCTGACAAGGAAAATTATCCTTCTGTGACCCTCTACTTCACAACTGTACACCAAATTCTAGAGCGTATTTTATGGGATGAATTTGCTAATAATTTATCTAGCTGATTTTCCATAGCTGTAATCTATGCCTCTAAGAATGGGCTAATGCCAGTGTCAATACTCCCAACTTCCTCAGCATGTAGGGCTGCTTCCAATGCCATGCGTGAATCAATATATGTCTTATGTGACAACGCCCTCATAAATGGTGTAATCAATCCCCCAAAAAACCATTGTGCATGTTGTCTTGCGTAAATATCATAAGAAAGTTTAGACATAAGCATTTTAAAATGGGCATCATACTTACACACCGTTGTTGTCCACTCAAAATTCCCGCTCTGTCAAAAAGTAAAAAAATTCAAAATTTTGAGTTTAAATGTCTTTTAATAGAAGCCGGTGGTGTGGAAAAAGTCTTGAAGTCGAAAAAAATCTAAGTTCTGGGTCATTCTGTAAGTATTTCGGGCCTGTCGGACATTTTTGTCCCAACTGTCCCAAGTGCAAACGGGTCTTCTGTTCTCCGACCGGCCGAAATCCCCGAAGTTGTCCCATTTTCGGGCCCGTCGGAAGTTTTTGTCCCAAGTGTCCCAAAACTCAAAGTGCACTCTGTTCCCCGATCGGCCGAACCACCCGAACCGCGTACTTCGGAAGTTTTCGTCCCAACTGTCCCAGAGTCAATTGTGCGAGTTGTTCCATTTTCAGCCGAAACACCCGAACCGCGTACTTCGCTCTTGCATGTCCCAAATAGCCCAAGTCAAAAAGTGCGAGTCGTTCCATTTTCGCCCGAACCGGCCGAACCGCGTACTCCGGAACTTTTTGTCCCAAATGTCCCAAGTTCAAACGGGCCTTTTGTTCCACTTTCGGCCGATCCGCCCGAACCGCGTACTTCGCGCTTTCCTGTCCCATCTGTCCCGAAGCCAAAAGTGCAAGTTGTTGTTCCATTTTCGGCCGAAGCACCCGAATCGCGTCCTTCGCATATTTTCGTCCCGAATGTCCCAAAGTCAAATCGGGCAAGCTGTCCCATTTTCGGCCGAAACTCCCGAACCGCGTACTTCGCACATTTCTATCCCAAATGTCCCAAAATACATTTGTGCGTCTTCTCCTTATTTCGTCCGAACCGGCCGAGCCGCGTGTTTCGCGCATTCGCGTCTCACATGTCCCTAGTGAACCAAAAGCCATTCATACTTGGTTTTTCCCGCTCTACCCGAATATGCTGTTTTTTCAAACTGGTATGAAGATCAAGTTTCAGGAACAGGAACAAATTTTGCCGCTCGAGTCTGCCATTGAAGAAGCCAATAATGATTATCATACTCACGTCGAGTTTGATAAAGAGATAGAGGAACGTCTTGGATTTTGGACGCAGCCTTCGGCCAGCACGTCAGACCTCGTGGCAGGGACATAGCTGAGGCGTTAGAGAGATTCTGACAGTGGTTTCTGAAGTCAGTGGGTCCCTCTCAGTGACTGGCCACCTGTCTTCTTCTCCTTGTTCTTTTCTCCTCTTCCCTTTCTTTTCCGTTTTCTTTGTAATAGGTTGAGGTATTGCGGTTGGCAGTCCTTAACGGTTCTTGATTAAAGAAACGGTTACAAAGAGTAACTGATTTGTAAGCTATATAATGGCCTTTCCACGCCATTCCAAAGGAGGAGGAAGAACTTGGCATATTTTCTGCAAGTGTAAATAGATTATAGAGAAATCAATACAGAAGGACTTTCCTTTCTTTGTCTATCTGATCTCTGTCTGTTCTCTGAGCTTTCATTCATTTTCTTTGTGAAGATCATTTGTCTCCAGTTTGTTAGTCTTGCCGTTTGGTGATCTTGTATAACCAAGAAGGAACTTTGTGTCCTTGATTGATAAATCTGTGTTACGTTAAGAAACTTTGTGTTACGCGGATGTTATTTACGAACTTTGTGTCTCTAAATTCCATCTTATTTATACGATACGAATGATCTTGTTTTTAATTCACACGTGTGACTTTGCATACATAAAGAATTACTCAGTTATCTATAATTCTGCATGTTGCCTTTCTGCTCATTCTCACCCTCTCATTTCCTCAGTCCTTTTGTTATTGATGATCTTCATAGAAAACACTTTCGTGATATCCAAGTTTTACCAACAAATCATGTCCTGTACATTTGTAAATAAGTTCGTTTCTCGAATAAGGGAACCTCTCCCATCAAAGAGGAGGGACTTCTTGTCCCCCGATTGCTCTTCTAAAAAGTCCTATTTGATGACCAACAGTTTTTGGCGACTCCGTTGGGGAAAATCACTTTCCAGTTCTGTAATTTTTGATCATCTTTTGATCTGGCGACTCCGCGTTTCACTCGAGGAGAAGGACCCTTGGTATTGAAGACTCTCGGTTTAGCTTTTGGAGCGTGGGTTTTCCTTTCCCTTCAACAAGAAATAGAAGAACTCGTTCAACGAGCACTCCACCTGTTCAAGATAGAAGTCCTACGGGTGGTATTCCTTCAGAACCTGCTAGTCCCAATCTACGAGCTTTGACTCTCGCTGGTGTTAAAGTTCCTCTCCAAGCCGTTTTTCCAAGAATGGCGGCACAATTGCCATGGGGTCAGCGTGTCGGGCCCCTGGCCCTTACTCAGCCTCTACATGAGTTACCCAGAGGTAACCGGAAGAACTTCCCGAAATTCAAAGGTGATGGCAAGGTACATCCTGATGAACATATTGCAGCCTTCATAGTTGCATGTGGGGTTTTGGGAGTTGAACATGAAGACGTCTCCGTAAGATCATGCTTCGTGGAGACTTTGCGAAAATGCTTTGCTGATTGGTTCTTTCACCTTCCTTGGCTGGTCTTATAACCGACTGGGACACCATGAGAACCCAGTTCGAGAATCGTTTCAAGCCGGCAGAAGATGTGCATGCTTTGCTTGCCCAAATTTCTCAGATAAAGAAAGATTCGCAAGAACCCATGAGAGAGTTTGTGGCTCGGTTCAACGGTTGACAAATAAAATTCCAGCAAACACCGACTGCTGATCGATTCAAAAATGTTTCTTCTCGAATGCCCAATCACCTAAAGTTAGTTATGCACTAAGAAGGGCTAATCTTGGAACGTTAGCTCTGGACCAAGAACTGGCTGTTAGTGTCGAGGATGACTTGATCATGTCAGGGAAGTTGAGAAGAGACACTTCCAAATCTAAGTCTGCTGCTTCTTCCTCTTCCACCCCTGGACCTAACACTGACCCATTAGTTCAGAAGCTTGCGAATGATCTTCTTGCTATAAAGAAACAACTGGCTCAGCACGCTCCTTATGCAGACGTTCCGAGGAGAAATTTCCAGCCCAGGAATCGTTTGCCTACTTCTCAAACAAGATTAGCACTTGAAGGACCTCCTGTTAGAGTCCCTGTCAATGCGACCTGCGAGGTGGAAGAACCAGATGATGATGAAGATAACGAAGCTTGCGAAGAGTTTGTGAGAGAATTTGATGATGAGGCAGAGGAACTTGAGGGATCTCGAGTGAATTTCTTTACCACCGAGGGCATTGATGATTATGATGAAGTGGTAGCAGACATGAATAGCGAATATTTTGCTTTGTCATGAATCGAGAACAGACAAAGCAGAGGGAGAAGGTGACCCAACCACCTAAGAAATCCAAGGATCGGCAACTATCCCTGTAATTGCAAGAAGAGGATCTCCTATCCCTACTTCGTCTACACCAAAGGTGAGTCCTATCAATCCAGTTACCAAAGTTGCTTCTTCTTTTTCTCCTAAAGTTGATAAGCCTAGAATTCCAAATGATGATGGCCCGTCCACTTCTGGATCCTTTGATATTGTTGATCACCTGAAAAAGACCAAGGTACAAATCTCAGAAGCTGAATACTATCAAACCCATCCCAAAGCTTTTGCCAAGATGATTCAATTTGTTAATTCCCATTCCAAGACCACCTCTAAAGGTCTTTTGCCTACTCCTTCTTCTGCACCACAGCCTAGCCTGGTAGCTGCTGTCACCTCTCCTGGTGACAAAATTAAACCTTTTTATGTAACACTTCTTATAGCTGGCCATAGGCTCAGTAATTGTGTCATTGACTCAGGAGCCTCAGATAATGTAATGCCTGCTAAAGTAGCTCATGCTTTAGGCCTGACCCTCACTCGCACTTATGGATCCTGTTACTCCATGGAAAGCAAAGAAGTGCCCCTGGTCGGGAGGATTAAAGATGCACAAGTGGCTTTTGCTGCCTTGCCTGAAAAGAAAGTGTTGGCTACCATCTTAGTAGCAGATATCCCTCCTTCATACGGGATGTTGCTAAGTAGGAACTTCTGCAAAGATGTGGGTGGAGAAATCCAAATGGACTGGTCGCATGCACTCGTGCCTGTCAATGGACAAATGAAGAAGTTGTTGCCCGAGAAGCAGTCTGAGTATATTGTGCAGAAAACAGATGATCCTAGAGCACAAATACTCTATGAGGATATGGGTCATGGCAATTACATGATTATGTCCCCTGATGAAATCCAACTTCCCAGAATGTCACCTAAAGATCCTAATGGTATTTGGATTTTAGAATTTGATGGAAGTTGTTCCTCGGCTGGTTCTGGAGCTGGTGTCCTGCTGGTGTCACCAGAAGGTGTCCTTCATCCTTTTTCATTTAAGTTGCAGTTCGAGAATACTAATAACACAGCAGAATACGAGGCTCTCATTCTCGGATTGCAGGTGGCCAAAGAACAAGGTATAAAGAATCTTCTGGCTCGTGGTGACGCAGAGTTGATTGTAAATCAGGTCAGAAACCTTTTTCAAGTAAAAAATGGAAGGTTAAGGCATTACCGGAATCAGGTTTGGGATTCTATTGAGTTCCTTGATGCTTTCTCTATTGAAGACTTAGGGGAAAAGAACAGCGGGGGCTGATTCGTTTAGCGATCTCAGGATCACTACTAATTCCTCATCCTGATTTCTCTCAGGATAAGTTCACTATTGAAATGGTCCATCGGCCTAGTGTACCTGACAATACCAATAACTGGCAAGTCTTCAATAATGATCAACATTTGCTTTCCTTCCTGGAACTCAAGGGCAATTTCGAACAACTGTATTTTGAGGGAAGTGACAACTCGCTCGTGAAAGTGTGTCCTTTGGCCAAGTCACACCCAAGAAGAAACAGATCGGGGAAGGGTACATTAAGCTCAAAGGAAACAAGATTCCTAAAGGGTTGGTGAGTTTGGAGGAACTATTTGATAAGCATGACAGGTATGTGAAATCTAGAGCTTCTTCTGGGCCTTAGCAATCGGCTGAGTATGATAAGATTGATATTGGGAGTTCTATTGACCCCAAGCTCGTGAACATTGGAAAATGTTGCACAACAGACGAGAGGAGAAAAGCAATTGATCTTCTAAAAAGGTATAAAGATGTTCTCGCTTACTCCTATGAAGATTTGAAAGCTTTCAAACCAAAAGATATGCAGCACTCTATTCCCCTCAAGCCTGGAATCAAACCTTTCAAGCAGAAACAGAGACAATACAACCCCAAAGTAGTTGACACCATCTTTCAGGAGATGCAGAAGTTGTTGAAAGCTAAAATTATCTTTCCTATTCACCATTCAACATGGATTGCAAATATTGTGCCTGTCAGAAAAAAGAATGGTGAGATCCGCATCTGTGTTGATTTCAGGAACCTGAATCAGGCTTCTCTGAAAGATAATTATCCTTTGCCCATGATGGATCAAATATTGCAAGCAAGCGTGTGATGTGCTCAAATGTTATCTATGCTTGATGGATTTTCTGATACAATCGGTAGAGGTTGATCTTGCATCAAGATCAACATAAAACAGCTTTCACTACTCCTTGGGGCACCTTTGCTTACAAGAGAATGCCTTTTGGGCTTATTAATGCTGGTGCAACTTTCCAGAGAGCTATGGATCTGGCCTTTGGGAGTTTGAAAGGGAAATGTATTGTCATATATCTTGATGACCTGACAGTGTTTTCAAAGACAAGAGCGGATCATTTTGATCACCTAGAAGCAGTTCTGTTGAGATGCAGAGAGCATGGAATCTCTCTGAACCCTAAAAAATCTGTCTTTTGTGTCACTGAGGGAAAACTACTAGGGCACATTGTCTCCAAGGATGGGATTAAGATTGATCCTGAACGAGTTCAAGCCATCCAGCAGATTCCTCTCCCAACCAGTAAAAAGGGCGTGCATTCCTTCTTCGGTAAGATCAATTTCTTGAGAAGATTCATCCCTGATTTTGTAGAATTAACTTTGAATATTTCTCAGATGATGAAAGGAAAACAAACATTTGGTTGGTCTTCTGAAGGAAAGGAATCCTTCGAAGGTATCAAGAGAGCTATCGCTAAAACTCCTGTTTTAGCCTGTCCTGATTTCAATAGAGATTTCATCATCTATTGCTATGCTACAGATAATACCCTGGCTGCTGTCTTAACCCAAGAAGACTCCGATAAACATGAGCTACCAATTGCCTTCATGAGTTATATCCTAAAGAATCATGAGCTAAAATACACCATGATGGAGAAGCATGCTTTTGCAGTAGTCAAAGCTGTTAAGCAGTTCCGTTTCTATATCCTCAACTCTCACTCTATGGTGCTTTGGTTCCGTATACAATCAAGTAAAGTCAATCCTCACACAAAGCAAGAATTTGGATCCAAGAGAGGGAACCCAGGGTTCTTAAGGTCCAAGAGTACGACATTGACATTAAGCCGACCAAGCTGGTTCGTGGAAAAGGTCTTTGTGAGCTCATTGCTGAAGGAGCTAAACATGAGTTGCTGGAGGAGAAAACTGACATTCCTACTGCTTACATTCTGAGTTCGATTGATGAATGGTATGCTGACATCGCCCATTTTCTCACCTATGGGGAATGTCCCTCTCATTTAACTGCCAAAGAAAAGAGGACTGTTAAATTGAGATCAGCGCAATATGTATTATGGGAAAATGCTTTGTTCAAGCGTGGCTTAGATGGGAGATTTTTGAAGTGTGTAGACAAGGAACAGCAGAGAAAATTGCTCTCAGCTTTTCATGATCATGCATGTGGAGGGCACTATTCATCAACGGTTACAGCTCATAAGATACTCCGGGGAGGATACTACTGGCCTTCTTTGTTCAGAGATGCATCCAAGTGGGTGGATAAATGTGAGGCTTGTCAGACTTTTGTGGGAAGACCTAAATTGGCTTCTTTGCCTCTCAAGCCAGTTATGATTGAGGAACCATTTCAACAGTGGGGTTTGGACTTCATTGGTGCACTCAATCCTGCTTCTAGTGCTGGTCACACTCATGTGCTAACTGCCACTGATTACTTCAGCAAATGGGTGGAAGCTATTCCAGTCAAGAGCACTACTTCTGAAGTGGTATGCAACTTCATCAAAGAGAACATCTTGGTAAGGTATGGTGTGCCTAACAAGATTGTAACAGATAATGCCTCGAATTTCTCTTCAGCTGAGATAATGGACTTCTGCTATGGGTATGGTATTTCTTTGGCTCACTCTTCAGATTACTACCCTCAAGGAAATGGGCAGGCAGAATCTACTAACAAAAATCTGGTGACTATCATAAGGAAGTTAGTCAATGAGTCTCAGCGAAACTGGCACAAGAAGCTCTATGATGCTCTTTGGGCAGACAGGATTACACCAAAGAGAGCTATTGGAATGTCTCCTTTTCAAGTGGTATATGGAGTTGAAGCTCAATTGCCAGTGACAGTGGAACTGCCAGCCTTGCATCTAATGAAGGCCATCGAGGATACTAGTTTCAGTGATGCCCTGGACAAGAGAATTATGTACCTGCACAAGCTGAATGAAGACAGATTGGTGGTTGCTGATAGGATATTCGTTCACCAGCAGAAGGTAAAGGTCCTGTTTGACAAGAAAGCTAGGTTCAGAGATTTCCAAGTTGGAGACACTGTATTGCTATGGGATAAAAGGCATGAACCTCGTGGCAGCCATGGAAAGTTTGATTCCCTGTGGCTCGGACCTTTCAAGATCAGGCACTTTGCTGGTGAGAACTCCTTTTATCTTGATTACATGGATGGTTCTTCTCTCCCACTTCCTTATAGTGGGTAGTATCTCAAGTTGTTCAAGTCCTAGGTGACTAGGGAGTCCCTTTGTATATTCTGTACAGTGTTTTCCTTCTGTTGTTTTGGTGTGTTTCCCTTCTGTTGTTTTTGTGTGTTGCCCTCTGTGTTGGTCTATTTTTGACTCCGTTGCCCAATGGATAAGGCACTGGTCTGCTTTCCCCAAGTTTGTCTAAGTTCTTGCCTTGCCTCATTCCTTGAATTTATGCCAAGTCATCCCCAGAAGGAGCCAACTGTTGTCCACTCAAAATTCCCCGCTCTGTCAAAAGTAAAAAAATTTCAAAATTTTGAGTTTAAATGTCTTTTCACGAGCCGGTGGTGTGAAAAAGTCTTGAAGTCGAAAAAAATCTAAGTTCGGGTCATTCTCAGTAAGTATTTTGGGCTCATCGCTGACATTTTTGTCCCAACTGTCCCCAAGTGCAAACGGGCTTGTTCTCCAACCGCCGAAATCCCCAAGTTGTCCCATTTTCGGGCCCGTCGGAGTTTTTGTCCCAAGTGTCCCAAAACTCAAAGTGCACTCTGTTCCCGATCGTCGAACCACTCAACCGCGTGCTTTCGGAAGTTTTCGTCCCAACTGTCCCAGAGTCAATTGTGCGAGTTGTTCCATTTTCGGCCGAAACACCCGAACCGCGTACTTCGCTCTTGCATGTCCCAAATAGCCCAAGTCAAAAAGTGCGAGTCGTTCCATTTTCACTCGAACCGGCCGAACCGCGTACTCCGAACTTTTTGTCCCAAATGTCCCAAGTTCAAACGGGCCTTTTGTTCCACTTTCGGCCGATCCGCCCGAACCGCGTACTTCGCGCTTTCCTGTCCCATCTGTCCCGAAGCCAAAAGTGCAAGTTGTTCCAATTATCGGCCGAAGCACCCGAATCGCGTCCTTCGCATATTTTCGTCCCGAATGTCCCAAAGTCAAATCGGGCAAGCTGTCCCATTTTCGGCCGAAACTCCCGAACCGCGTACTTCGCACATTTCTGTCCCAAATGTCCCAAAATACATTTGTGCGTCTTCTCCTTATTTCGTCCGAACCGGCCGAGCCGCGTGTTTCGCGCATTCGCGTCTCACATGTCCCTAGTGAACCAAAAGCCATTCATACTTGGTTTTTCCCGCTCTACCCGAATATGTTGTTTTTTCAAACTGGTATGAAGATCAAGTTTCAGGAACAGGAACAAATTTCACCGCTCGAGTCTGCCATTGAAGAAGCCAATAATGATTATCATACTCACGTCGAGTTTGATAAAGAGATAGAGGAACGTCTTGGATTTTGGACGCAGCCTTCGGCCAGCACGTCAGACCTCGTGGCAGGGACATAGCTGAGGCGTTAGAGAGATTCTGACAGCGGTTTCTGAAGTCAGTGGGTCCCTCTCAGCGACTGGCCACCTGTCTTCTTCTCCTTGTTCTTTTCTCCTCTTCCCTTTCTTTTCCGTTTTCTTTGTAATAGGTTGAGGTATATTGCGGTCAAGCGCCCCTTAACGGTTCTTGATTAAAGAAACGGTTACAAAGAATAACCGATTTGTAAGCTATATAATGGCCTTTCCACGCCATTCCAAAGGAGGAGGAAGAACTTGGCATATTTTCTGCAAGTGTAAATAGATTATAGAGAAATCAATACAGAAGGACTTTCCTTTCTTTGTCTATCTGATCTCTGTCTGTTCTCTGAGCTTTCATTCATTTTCTTTGTGAAGATCATTTGTCTCCAGTTTGTTAGTCTTGCCATTTGGTGATCTTGTATAACCAAGAAGGAACTTTGTGTCCTTGATTGATAAATCTGTGTTACGTTAAGAAACTTTGTGTTCTGGCAGATGTTATTTACAGAACTTTGTGTCTCTAAATTCCATCTTATTTATACGATACGAATGATCTTGTTTTCAATTCACTGTGACTTTGCATACATAAAGAATTACTCTGTTATCTATAATTCTGCATGTTGCCTTTCTGCTCATTCTCACCCTCTCATTTCCTCAGTCCTTTTGTAATTGATGATCTTCATAGAAAACACTTTCGTGATATCCAAGTTTTACCAACAAATCATGTCTTGTACATTTGTAAATAAGTTCGTTTCTGAATAAGGGAACCTCTCCCATCAAAGAGGAGGGAATTCTTGTCCCCTGACTGTTGCTCTTTTAAAAAGTCCTATTTGACGACCAACACACACACTTTCAGTAGTGCCTTTCTTAATATCCTTGAGTGCACTTATAATCTTATGCTCAAATTCAAGGATATGAAACTCTTTCAAGAAAGCATCCTTCAATGCTGCATAATCCACACAAGTCTGATCAGGGTCAAAATTTCTATACCAGTTGTGTGCACGCCCTTGTAACGTAGTAGCAAATTGGCTTGCCCTACGCTCAGAAGTTGTGATTCCTTTTGCACGCCACAATATTTCACACATATGCACATGTTTAGCAACATATTCTATTCCCCTATACTGGAAGACAAAGAGACATTTCCATATAAATATTTTGGGGTTGGTGCGGACCTTGCCCACTTGATCCAGAACCTCCAATGTTCTCCCTACCTCCAAAACCTCTAGATCCACCTGAACCAGAACTTCCCATGCCTCATGATCTTGAACCTATAGCTAGAATAGGTCTTGTAGACATACTCCCATGTGCTTCGATAGTATTACTATATTGAACCCCTATGGTCTGTGAAGTAGTTCCACTTCCAAAAGTGAATCCAACATTCGGTGCACTCATATTCTATGTGGACGATGCGCCTGAAAACACACCTCTAAATAACAATGAAGTCGTCTCCTGCCATTGATGTACTTGCTCTCTTACTTCCCAAACTTGCTTGTTGATTACTTATGATACTAGATACTGGAAAACCAAGCACAAGGGCTAGGTTACAAGGTAGATTCAGATGCGCACCCATGGCCCAGGTCATCTCTACTGGTGCAATTCCTTGTGAGGCCGAGGAGGGTTCCCTGTCATACTTTCCTAGATGGGGAGTTCCTGATACTTTGGCTCCACGTCTTCTACGCGAGCTCCAAATCCTTCATGAGCCATCTCTCTCCTCAACTCCATCCGAGCTGCAACATCACACTTCTTCTCTATCTCCTCTCAAGTGCCTCATTATACTTAATCACGCCTTGATTCTCTCTACCTTTCCATTCGCTAAGTCTACTATCCTTCACCAATCCTATCCCCGCCCCCGTGCGTGGTGGGGTTTAGTTAGCCATTAGTTTACTCTCCAGGTTCAAAGTTACCATCAGGATCTTGATTGCCAATGGAATGCCTTGTAGGTAAGCTCCTCGTGGATGTCGTAAGAACTGGAATTCAGCTACCTCTAGACACAAATAAGTGGAAATTGAGTATTCCAAGATATAATTGTTTAAGACACCATGAAACCACATATCCACAGCTCAAGTCCAAAACAGATCAACATCATAAAGGGCCTGGAATTCTTCCTGCATTTAGAAAAGTGCACGATACCTCCAATTTTGTTTAGATGCATAAGCAACCAGCCACTCGTACAATTTTATTGGAAAGATAGTGAAAAATCTCTCATATAAACTGTTACATAGATTCTGTTCCACCTAAGTGCATGCATTAAACTCAGATCTAATGCTAAACCACCATGCGTATTCTTCTTCCGGATCATGTATCTGCTTCTTCAATACTTGATAAGGTCAATTAGTATGTCTTCATTGCGAACCATTCTAAAAACAACTAAAAAGAGGTCCCGACAACTAACCAATGATGCATCCTAGAATTCAAAGATATAAACCCAATAAAACTCTAGACACGTTGACACGTCACTCAAATTCCTAAACCGAGCACTCACCGAAGCATGTAAAGGTACCGGATCCCTCTTTAGGGTTGTTGTAGCAGGATGCTAGCATGATGGAGACTTAACATATATAGTTCTATTACTAGTTCATCATTCTACAAAGCATACAAAATCTATATCTAAGGAAAATTAGAATTGAGGACTAACCACGATGAGATCAAACACATACTAGATTGAGATACACATATAACTAACACTTAGATTCAGCTTATATCCTCCATTATATTAACTGTAATAAGTTTACAGAAGCTTCATTACAATATCAGTAGTATGCGCGTAGCAGATTTAACAACATATCTATGTATATCCTGAACACCTATGTGTACACCTATATCTCTCTATATGTATTACACAATTTACTACATATATATAAGGGTGGGGACTTGCTCGTCACCGCTTATTCATTCCAAAAATAGGTCGCATGCTATTCTTAGCCACGCGCCTTTACAAAACTAGCCACACATACAAGTGCACTAACAATAGACTACTACTAGCTAACTGACAAAGTGAAAATCTATTTTCATCTTATGTCCATGCAAAGTGCTTTGTATCCAATCCTCCAAAAATTGCCAATGCGTGGCGCACACATCTCTACCTTGTTTGTGTTCTCTGCACGTCATCTCTAAAAATAGACCTTAATGAGCGAAACGGCTAAGTCCTCGAAAAGTGAACTTATGTTCCGCGTGCTCGTTCTCCCTATCCATTCGCGCCTTTGAATATGACCTATTTCCCCTACGTAGAATTCTTGTGTGGTTTCTTTGTCAAGTGTTCTTTGATCAACAAATAATAACCTTACAAGTAAATAAGAGTACAAAAATCACATGTATCATATATCAACTTTTCTTTTATAGGAGGAATTAAGCAACGACAAAAGATGTATTTCATTTCTAGATAAATAGGATGAAAAAGTAAATGATGCATGTAAGAATTAAATCATAAAATAGAATCTAGGATTGGATCTGTCTTTCTCTCGATGCAAATAAGGTAATGTAGACATAAAATCATGCAATTTGGGTAATTATCTAGTCCCGCTTATATACTACTATTCATATGATTCCTAATTAAGAATGATACTAATTAACCCATGTCTTTGGCCATCTTTGTTTTCTTTCTCATTAGTGTCGGTCTTACACCCTTACTTTCTCTATCTTCCTTTATAGTCTTAAATATTTATCATCCTAAACACTAGTTCCTAGACCAAGATACTAGTGCTAGGCGCACTCATCCAATCTGGGTGACTCTGTCCTCTTTGTACTTTGCTCACACTCGTTGGGTCCTTTCTAGCCGTTTGAGCATCTTATCTTTTTGGTATTCGGCATTTTTGGGTTAATTATGAAATTCAAGAAAGGGAATCATATAAATATAAAGTTATGTGATCATAATAAAGAACCAAACACTAAGCATTATCTATCACTACCTAAGGTTGCATCCATCAATGACATCTAAGAGCTTCATCAAGCATCCATCACAAGGGACACAAGGGCTAGTTTTCTGCATCACACTTCATAGGAGGGAAGTTCATTCTATTCCATGCACACATTTATTACATTCTACATCTAGTTACTTTCTTGCTATCCAAGTGTGATTGACACAAGAGCAACCTATGGCACAATTCCACACACACACACAGAACTATAGTGGGTTTGAGATGTAGTCTGATAATGGGTCACATTGTAAGTCCACCATTGTGGCACTGAGGATAATCCAACTCCTCATTTTTCATCTTTATTTTTTAGGATTTGATGTCTATTTGAGGGTTTTGCAGGTCTTACTTCTTTTCAAGTTTATTGCGATCACCGTGTGAATCAGTAGTGATAAAAGGTGATAATTAATGAACATCACCGAGAATTGGTTTCGAGTATTTCCATGAGACCCGTGCACCTAGGATCGCACCCAGCACCCACAGGCACCCTTATCTAGCTTGTTCCTCTAGCTCTACCATTTTATGAGCTCTAGTGCGATGATCAATGATTCACATTTCTCTGCCTTCCAACTCTACATGCACTTTCCAAAACTTGACGAATCGGTTAAGGCATCTTAACCTTATTTACACATTAGGGTTTTATTATTTATTGCTTAGTTTACTTTGGTATATTTCTTTATTTCATTATTACTACTACTATAACATCAGATTAGGCTTAGATTTTACATTTTAGCTTAATCATTTTGGTGAACCTAAGCTTTGAAACTACCTTCCATTAAGATCCCTTCTCCTCTAATTACTATGGCTCAATCTTTTGAAGAATTTACTGAAGCCCATATCAAATCCCTTAATGATCATATCGTTGAGCATCCCCAAGATCTATAATTGATTTTATATGTTTTTCATGAGGAAGTTATGAACCTCATGGAGCTTAATGCTTCCACCACTATTCCCACCACTTTGCTACTACTCAACCACTTGCTTCTACTCTTCTATCCATTTATGTTTCTCTGTCCCTACTCCTTCTAATCACTATAATCCGCCTCTTGTTTCTCATATGTGGCAAGCTCCTTCTACTGACACCCAATATTTAGCCTCCCTTTATCAAGACCTTCAAGTACAAATTCATCAATTACGATAGGCTACTTCTTGCATGTCTCCGTCTTTGATTCCACCCTATTATTGCATATTCCATTTGCACCAATTATATCCAATTACTCCCTTCCACCTAACTTTTTCACCCCTAAGCTTCCAATTTTTAATGGGCATGGTGACCCATAAGAGCATCTCCGAGATTTACATGTGGCTTGTATAGATTTTATAGATGATCACTTTCTCCTAACAAAGCTCTTTCCTCATAGTCTCCATGATTATGCGATGCATTGGTTCTATGACCTACCTATTCACTTGGTAACATATTTCATGCATCTATCCGATGCTTTTCTCACTCACTTCTCTATCAATATCGGCTCTAAGATTTCATATGCCAACTTTCCCAACTAAAACAAGGATTTAAGGAACACTTAACGAACTATGTTTTGTGATACAAAAATAACTTAGATAAGATGTCAAATGTGCTTACGAACTCTGAGCTTTATGATTTATCCATTCAAAGCCTATTACCACCTCTCCATGAGATTGTTCTTTTTGATACATCTCCTTCATTCGATCAACTATGTCATACTCTTAAGCTTTGTGAAACTAAGCTCTTATCTATAGGAAAACTTAAATATCAAGAGCAAGCCTCATCTTCTACACATTTTCAAAATAAATCAACATTCAAACCATCAACAACCAAGCCAACTAACAAAAAATCATTGTCAACGCAGTATCCACCACTAGAGAGCTTCAATCACAACCACCTAGGTATACATTTACAAAGTTAACCATTGCTCCACAAATTATATTACAACTGCTTGAGAGCAATCTTATTACACTTCCTCCCTCACTTGAATTAGACCCATCTCATCCAAAAGGTTGGAATTACAATGAGAAATTTTGATGCGACTATCATCAATGTGTGGGACACTCTACAAATAGGTGTTTCAAACTTCACACCATCATCTAAGATCTTATCGATGACAACAAACTTGAGCTTCTAGAGCCTTCAAACTCGTACGCTATTCAATGAAAATCATAAGCTCAAAATATTCAATAATCCACTTCCATAACATGAAAAGAAACAGATTGACTCCTCAACTAATCATATATATCGTGCAATTCCTCCTCATGCATTAGGGGATCTTGATTTCTTAGTTTCTCATAAAAGATGTCTCCTCCAATCATTTATTTCTCTGACCACGATTATCATGGGACATTTTTTCTAATCACTTACACATTAGCACCTCTATTGGATCTACCCCTATCAATAACACTAAGGTTGATCCGTCATGGCCCATTATGGCCCATCAACACGTATTCTATTCCACTTCTTGTTACTATTATCCATCTAATGAAAAAAATCCTATGGTGTTGTCAAGATACACTTTACAGCTTGGTCCTCTTACTATGTTGGTGCCCTTCCTTATGGGCCAAGCAGTTGATGGGTGTGACATGCTCTTAGGCCTCAATTGGATTTATCAGTCTCAATCTATCATCTCCATGAATCATTTGCATATAAAATTCATTCACAACAATTAAGTGATTTTTTATCAATGGTGTACCTCTATCTACTTTATGGTTGTACTCTCCTTTCATTGTTGCCAATGCATCACCTAGTTTATCTAATTCTCCATGGTTCATCGCTCCTAAAGCACAATATGCTCCTAGCTCACATGCTCACACATGACCTATGTGGTCTCATCGCTCTGCTAGTCATGTACATCAGACTATATCCTTCGCTAGGAAAAATCCTACATCTAGACGTAAGTCACCACCTCATTTTATTCCATGTCAATGTCCATCACCGCCACGTTCTACTTCACATAGGTCTCCATCACCTACACATTTTGTTACACCAAGATGCCCACAATATACTCATCGATCACATGCATATAGAATTCACTCACCTGCACAATGTCTATCTCATATACCACCACTCTTAGAGCATAATCACACACCTTCATCTCCACCAACATTGGGTGGAGGGTCTCCATATTTTTCCTTTATTGGATAGTGCACTCACCATCACATGCTTGGGGGCATTACACTCATTCCCCCCTAACACAAATCTACAACATCTTACTATCTCCTCACTTCACCTCTAGAGTTACACATATAACATGTGCATATCACCATATCCCTATGACATACTATTGTGCTATGGTTCACACTTGATTATTGAGGGCATCCTATATACATGAACCTCATACACACCACACTATACACTACATACTAAAAATTACATATCACACATTTCCTATTTCACACATATGCATCGTCTTCTTATATACCCAACACCTCCTATATACATCAACAATATTTCCTTCTTCATACACACCATATATATTGTGCATTTTCTACATTCTTCTATTCATATTTTATTTTAAACATCATACACACTATATATGTCTTCACCATCATCTTCTTACATATACTATACATCATACGTTCTTTGTACTTTCCACACTCACACAATCTATACATCTTGTGCTACACATTATACATCATCACACTTGACACAATAAACATATATCATAAGAAAAATTATGCTATTTACACATCCTCCTAATACATCATACTATTCTCTTCCACATTCTACACATCCTATATCCAACTTATACAATGCACACTACCCGATGATGCACTCTAGTTTCATGGTTCATACTCGACTGTTGAGGGTCTAAATCAAAATTGAACCTCACATCATCACACTTACATCATTCTTCACACTTAGTCAATCAATCCTTCTCACACATTATGCAACATTCTTACCCACCACCTTTTTCATACATTTTGTGATATACGCTTTGTGCTACATCATCATGTTTTCTATCATCTTATTCATATAATTCGTGATATACGCTTTGTACTACATCATCACATTTTCTATCATCTCATTTATATAGTTCGTGATATATGCTTTGTGCTACATCATCATGTTTTCTATCATCTCATTCATATAGTTCATGATATACGCTTTGTGCTACATCATCACGTTTTCTATCATCTCATTCATATAGTTCATGATATATGCTTTGTGCTACATCATCACATTTTATATCATCTCATTCATACAATTATTGATATATGCTTTGTGCTACATCATCATGTTTTCTATCATTCCATTCATACATTTTTTGTTATATACACTTTGTGCTACATCATCACGTTTCATATCATCTTATTCATATAGTTCATGATATATGCCTTCAGCTACATCATCATGCGCATCCTACCATCATCTCATCCATACATTTTGTGATATATGCCTTCAACTACATCATCACGCATCCTACCACCTCATCAATTTTACTTTTTTGCATTCAATCATACACATCACATGAGAACTTACAATCACCATCTTTCTTCTCTACACTTTTCAAACCATTTCCCAATGACGCACTCTCATTTATGGTTTATTCTTGACTGATGAGGGGGCATAAATAAATGAACCTCATTTTATACATACACATCCACTCAAGGGGCATGTTGCTCCTATCATTCACACTTGCATTCCATTATGTACCATCCACAACATACTACATATCTTGGTTACATACTCTTGCTTACTTATGCTTTTACATGTTCATCTTATTACACATGCTAGATAAATATCTTGTATGTCATTATCTTTATCATATACACATGTGTGTTCACTTGTCTTTCTAGTTGTGATTGTAGACCATATAGATCCATTACACACAACATGGATGCTTGGCATAGTACCTAATACCAAGTCCCATAGAGGCTCCCGGGGCATCCAATTTTGTACACTATATGTTCTATTGTTTCATTTTATTCTATAGCACACTTATTTTTCTCATATTATTCACACTTTGACATAATTTTTATCTTTCTAACATGTTAACGGTGCTTCATGTGCAACATTTTTTATGTAGAAATATATCTTTTTAGGGTTGTATGTTACATTACTTGTCATTATATGCTCTTATTTGAGGGATTTTCCCTTTGTCTTGTGTGCACACTTGTCTTCTTACAACCATTATTCGGTTGATTGTCTTGCGACATCATGAGTGATGTCCCATGTTTGCAACCCACTTTTCGCGGTCAACATTGTCTTCTTACGTGTTAACACATTATATGCATAACTCACATTTCATCTTGTACATGAGTGGTTGTATTTGATTGTACTAACACTTTTTTCCTAGCCACTTGTTTATGTGTGGCTTGGTTTCTACCAAGAACATTCCCTTCCTCCTACAGGGCATAATTTTAGCACAATGGTCGATCCTCTTTTGGGATGCATACTCCTTATGCGATGTTGCATGTACCCAAAATGACGGGGGGCATCATATGGGTGAATTAGTCACCCCATACATAGTTACACATAACATGGTATCGGTACAACACAATTTCAATTTCATGACAGGGCTTAGAATCAGACTTGGGTCCTTAATACACAACGACCTTACTTGAGTATCGATAGGGGAAATTACATAGTTCTTTGACATGTCATAGAGGATTTTGGGAGGGAAGAGATTCCTTTAACACTTGAGAATTTATACAATGAATTTTACAGGGAAAAGATTCCTTAAAACATACACACCATCTGTAGTGGTGTTTTACACAATGGGAAATAGTTAAAGGTTAGTGGATGACACCAAAGTTCTCCCTACACTTCTTCCATTACATTGGCATGAGATCACCCAAAAACTCACGCATTGACATCATCTTTAGGATCCTTTCTACACCCCTTTTCTCATCATGGATTAGGTACACATGTTCATTTTTCACACTTTTTCATTTTATATACTTTCCTTACACAATTTTTACATATTTTGATAATATACATTCGTATTTGACTACTTTTCGACTTCTCTTTTATAGGTCCATCCATATGGGAAGTAGTAGTCAACATCACAACAACAACAACAATGTCACACACATCGACATCGACAACAGGTACATCATGACATTTACACATGCGTTTCCGTCTTAGCTTCATTTTCATCATCATTTTTGCACTTTTTCCTCCCTAGCATCCACGCTTCACATTTTTATCACTCCACAGCTTTATCTAGTCCCTCGACATGTTTTCTACATTGATCTACATGGATATAAGGTATGCATATCTATCTACTTTATGTTACCGATATTTCCACTCACCAACATAAAGTAGGGTAAAATGTCAACACAAAATCATGCACTTTGCGTAATTATCTAGTCCTAATTACATAATACTATTCATTCATATGATTCCTAAGTAAGAACATTACTAATTAACCCATGTTTTTGGCCATATATATTTTTTTTTTTGTTACTTTTAGTCTTACACCCTTACTTGCTCATTCTTCCTTTTCAGTCTTCGACATTTGTCATCCTGACACTAATGCCCAGCATCAGGATGTAAATGCCGATGCTCTCATCCAATCCAAGCGCCCTGTCCTCTTTATAATTTACTCACACTTTTTGGGTCCTTTCTAGCTGTTTGAGCATCTTATATTTTTGGTAGTTAGCCTTTTTGGGGTTAATTAAAAATTCAAGCAAGGGAATCATATAAATATAAAGTTATGTGATCATAATAAAGGACCAAACACTAAACATTTACTATCTCCACCTAAGGTTGCATCCATCAAAGGCATCTAAGAGCTTCATTGCATCCATCTAGCTCCATCATAAGGGACACAAGGGCTAGTTTCTGCATCACACTTCATAGGAGGGAAGTTCATTCTATTCCATGCACACATTTATTACATTCTACATCTAGCTACTTACTTGCTATCCAAGTGCAAATGACACAAGAAAAACCTAGGGAATGATTCCACACACACACACAAAAAAATACGTTAGGGATGAGATGTAGTGCAACACTCAATTGTAAGTCCACCATTGTGGCAGAGGACAGTCCGACCCCTCATTTTACATCTTTCATTTTTAGGATTTGATGTCTATTTGAGGGTTTTGTAGGTCTATACTTTTTTGTAGATTTATTGCGACTCGCAATCACTATGAAAATATGTAGTGACAAAAGGTGAACAACAACGAAAATCTTAAAACCTTGAGAATTTAGGTTTTTGAGCATTTCCGTAGACTCGGGTACCCAAAATTAGTACCCGGCACCCACAAGCACCCTTGTCCTCTCTCAGTGCCCCTATCTAGCTTGTTCCTCTTGTTCTGCCATTTTTTTATGATCGAGTGTGATGGTAAATGCTTCACATTTCTTTGTCTTCTAACTTTGTGCACTTTCCAAAACTTGATAAATCAACTAAGGCATGTTACCCTTCTTTGCACATTAGGTTTTATTATTTATTACTTAGTTTGCTTTGGTATATTTCTATATTTCATTATTACTGATACTATAACATCATATTAGGTTTAGATTTTACATTTTATCTTAATCAAGTAAATGCTCATATGTAACTTTAGGCACATTATTATAAATGAAACATCCAAGGAATACATACTCCATATAATAATAAGTGCTAATAGATCCACTAGGTAAATGAGTATACCACTAAAGAGAAACATCCACAATAATATGACATGAAGATTTTAGTAAAAATATTTCATTGAAATATGAAGCCATGGCTAATTGAAAAGATTTAAGATGTAAATAAGGATTTCTTGTGCCATCAAATTGTGAGAAAGTAGGCATAGTGAAACCCTTAAGGAAAATGAAATTGTGAATTTTCTTAGGGATGGGATTTGTAGGAAGAGTATTGTTGTCAACAGAAGCATAATGGGCCTTGATTTCTAGGGTAAGGATATGGACTTTACTTTGCAGATTACCAACAACATGAATGAGAGAAAGGATTTCTCATTGCGGAGGAATGGTTTGAGCAATGAGAGGCACATTGAGGGATTGAATTTGGTCATTATGAGTGATCATGGGGACTTGAGGAGAGGAATGGGATGTAGAAGGAGGGGATGTATGTGAAGGCTCTAAAGGTGTAGTAAGTGGGGAGTCAATGGGTGTATGATCAACATGAATAGTAGGATATGCACTAAGATTATCATTAGGTTCAACATGACAATCTTTGGAAACAATTTCAGAAATAGAATAAGTATGAGGTATAGATTCACATTCAACAATTTTAATGCAAGAAACATCATTATTAACATGTGCATTATCATTATCATAAGCATAGTCAATATCATTCATATTTTTACAAGCAAGAATTTCATGAAGACAAATATCAGTATGTAAAGAATCTACACCAGTGTTATCATTTACCATAGTACAAGGAGAAGAGGATGGAGCATCATTCATGTCTATAGTGGATGGGGAGAATATTCATCAAGGTTTTGAATAGGAGAGACAAAGCAAGAATTAGGACTTGAGAGATTATCAGGAATAGATTCTTGGAATGCAAGGAGTTGTTGGATGACAAGTGAATTCTACTTGAGGATTTCACATGAGAGCTTGAAATTCGATTCTTCATTCGAGTTGGAAATAATTGGTTGCATGCCCATGAAGTTCATAGGGTGATCTAGGGAGGGGTACCTTTTATTAGCCATGAGGGATTTAGATCCTAGGGCAAGGAGTTTGATTAAGGATCGAGTTCACCAAATGATTTATCTAAATTGAATTAAATCTAATTTCAGAGTAACGTACTATAATAAATGATATTCAGATGATAAAATATAATAATGTACAAGCAATGAGAATTCAACAATGTAAAACCCTAAGCATACAAGAGAGGAATGATGACTTACTGGTTTCGAGTGATTTGGAAGTGATTGCAACTATTTGAATGTTGGATATGGTCGGAAATAGTGTTACAGTGGCTCACGAGAGAGTTATGGGACTATGAACCTCTTTGACAAAAGCACCCAAAGGAGGATTGGAGCACCTGAGTGCTAGTGACTATTCTGGGTACTAGTGACTGCTTGAATATTCAGGATCTAATACTTTTATGGGTAAGAAGTTCTTTGCTCTAATGTTTATTTGTCACTCGACTTCACTGTTAGGATTCCGCTATAACTCGTAACTCCGTAAAAAAACCCTAGTTATATGCACAAGCTCACAAACATATGAGATCTGAATAAAATATGCAATATGTGAAGTCGACTGACCTCGACGATCATCCGATGAGTGAAATTAGTACCGAGCATTGCACTACATTTTAGACTCCATATAGTTCTTTATGCTTGTGTATGAAATGGCATCCCTATGTTTTCCTCTTGCGCTAATGATGCCAAGATAACGAGATACAACTAGCTTTGATGTAAATGTGTGATATGAAATTCAACACTTCCCTTCATATGTAGTGTATGCAACCCAAAATGTAGTCCCTTTGAGTAATAGTAGTAGTATGTAGATGTGATAGCCCTTCTTGATTTTCCAACTAGAATAATGGTTAGTATGTTGTGTATATATATGAGTCCCTTGCTTGAATTTCGACATTAGTGACATAAAAGGCTGACTACAAATGTGGGATAAGGATAAGAAAATAAATAAGGCTGACCAAAAATGATAAAATGTGCAAAAAGAATAAGGAGAATAGGAGCGCTTTAGGGACACACAGCGCTGAGTGCTCGTGTCTCAGTAGTGGGTGCTAGTGTAATGAGACCACAAATGACTAATCTGAAAAAGATAGACATGGATCCTTGTGACTTGACTAGAAGTGAATGCATAACTAAGAGGTGTAGAAGAGAGTCACAATAGAAATCAATCAAAGAACATACAAGGACAAGGGAAAGTGTCACCAATGTGTACTTTTATTACTTAAGATTCATGCATATAACAACATACCGATGGCATAGTAAAGTGGTGATACGTGCATAATTTTGTGTCTACAATGTGCATATAGAAAATAAAATATGCTATCTATCAAATCATGTAACAAACAATCATATGTAAAGTATGAACTAGTAACTAAATATATGCTCAGGTCTAATTTTGCATTTTTAGAATATTTGAATGTTTTTGCTTTTTTTTGCATTGTTGAGAATGTTTGAAAGTGTGCTATCCAATGACCAAGTCATATGGATGGGGAGAAGCAATAATGTTTTTGAGAGATAGTCTAGACTAGCATTATGTGACGTAATATATAAATGTTATGATATAGGACACTATGTAGAATGCCATGACACTCAAAATTACACCTTTATGCATAAGGTAATATTAATACCCTGGTTAAACTAATAAAAAATAAAAAATAATACAAATTCCCATAAAACCCATAAAACTTTAAATACACTAAAAATGACTACAAATTCCATCTTTTATCAACCACCTTTTTCTTGCACCTATATGGGGCGGGATGGGGCACAAAACTATCACTTAAGGGGGTCATACACTAATATCTTTCACTTTTCATTCTTATGACAACTAATAAATCAAACAAACCATCATTTTCACCGACCAAATCCATCTTCCTTGTGAAACCAACCAATCGATCTCTTCACAGAGCTCACCAAGTGGCCCATTGATCAACATTTCGAGCTCTTGCCATCCAATTAGTAAACTAAACCCACATTTATAGCAGAATCCTTTATCATAGGGTCCATCGGACCCTATCTCGTCTCTATTTTTGTATTGTATCTTACCTTAATCACATTAATAAAAAAATACAAATTCCCATAAAACCCATTAAAACTAAAAAAATACTCTACAATAATTAAAAAATCATAAAATATTATTAAAATCCCTAAAAATAATAAAATATAAATAAAGAAAGATAAAACAAAAAGAAATCACAAATTAATCTTTAAAATAGTAAAGCAATCCTAAGAAAAAGTAAAGCCTTAAAACATGCAAGCACCCACCTCTATAAAGAAAATCTATAAAACAAGGAGCTTTTGTCCATTACGACTCCAAGAATTTTGATCATAATTTCATGTCTATTTCATTGTAGGTTGATTAAATACAAAGATAAATTTGCAAAAGAATATACATGTCCACGACATCCCAAAATCACAAAAAATACATATTCTAAATCACCTAAGTGATACACCTGAGATTCCAATGTGATTTTACTTTCATCAAATTAATCAACTACAACCATCAATAATCAATCTTACTGACACTTATGGGTTCTCCAAAGGCTCGGAATCAAGTATATTAGTCATTTCGTGATTTACTTTTCTTTATCTTGTCATTTACTTTATCATGTCAATTTATTTATCAACCTTAAAAAGGCTAGGGCTATGATTGATACATATACCCTAACCACTAGAAAATACTAATCCATTTTCTAGTTTTGATGTGTAAATCACAAAACAATTACTTGTTGATCCGAAAATTGACCAATTTTTTTCCTCGATCACGGACCCCTATAGGCATTAAATTATTTTCCAAACTTACCCCATTAAAATCAACTTAAAACAATGCAATAATTGAAACAAATTGCACACAAGTTGATAACGGAGTTTGGCAAAATGCCTACGTCTCTGGGTTCATCAATAGAACTGATATATTATCTACTTCAATGAATGTAACAAATAATACAATCTAAGTAAGATAATGTTGAATACAAATTGGGAACAAGAACCTTTATCATGAACACCAAATAGTTACCCCGACTTATGATGTAGATTCGATCCAATATTCTCCTTCATGGTATAATGCCCATGGCTCCCGATCGGTCTTCCGAGACATTATTATGACGCCTTATGGCTCCCAGTCGATCTTTTAGACATGAGGTACTCTAAAGTTGTGGCTTAATAATCCTGAAGAACAAGAACCTCCTCTATGACCACCAAGTGATAATCATCGCCTTATGCGGTCGATTCGATCTCCCTTTGCGAGAATATCCTATGGCAGACCGTGCGTACCCAAATTGTAAGGTACTGTATCTGCTTTAACAAAGTGTAACAAGCTCCCCAATGATGATACAGGTCTCTTCGCAAGGTGTTCGGGATCCGGAAAAGCCCTCGAGTATGCGTTAACATCCCGCATGCCCCGCTTAGCCCCCACGCCCTTTGTTTTCCCCTTTTTCCCTCTTTCCTTGGCCTTTTGATCTTCAGTGACGAAACCGCCGCCTGCTCAGAGCGGCGGTCCTGCACGCGTTTTCCAGAAAGCATTTTGACGCGACTCACGTAAAAGATCAACGTTTCACCAGCTTTCCTTGCCGACTTGGGCATGCATTTATGTTTTTGGTCCCCTGGAATAGTGTTTGGCCATTGTTTATGGTTTTTAGAGTTCAGTTTGGTTTTGATCTTTGGGTGAATGAAAGCTATAAATAAATGGTTTGTGCACAAGAAAATGGTCTGCCCCTCATTCACTTTCATGCTCTGATTTTCATAGTTCAGTCTTTTATTCTGTTTAGAAGCCATAGTTTTAATTCCTTGCATGCTTAGTTAGCATTGTTCAGCTGTTGGTAAGCCACATACCCATCTTGTGCAGGCAGTACTGTTATTTCACCCAATCCAGGCCTGAAGTTTGTCTCTGAATTTCTCTTTGCATTAGATTTAGCTATAATTTTGCTTAGAGTACTTGCTTTAGTTCATTTGCATGCTTGGTTAGCCTTATTCAAAATTTGTTGGTAAGCCACATATCCAACTTGTGCAAAGCAAGCGGTGTTGTTGTTTTATCCAACCAGTCCGATCTTTTGCTCTCATCCTCTCATTTTCCATAGTTCAAGATTTTGTTCTCTTTAGAGCCATAGCTTTAATCCTTTGCATGCTTATTTAGTATTGTCCAAATGTTGGTAAGCCACATATCCAACTTGTGCAAACAGTGTTGTTGTTTTACCCATTCCATTGAAGTAGAATAGCTTAGGAAGCCATTAAAGTTGCAGGTTTTTCTCTTCAAACAGGGTAGATTCAAGGTTCTGTCGCTTTATGTTGCGTGACTCGCAAAAGAAAATCCCGCTAGGAATTGCATAAGCCAAGCTCGTACTCTTGCACTATCCCTCTCCTACTCGCATTTTCACTGCGCATTCCGAGCCGTCCTTGTCCCAATATCTATTTCGCGATGCCGGCATTACACGCTTTTCGGATCCACGTGAACATGAAAGAACGAGGAGATCATACTGAGGGGACAAGATCACATACACCATCGGATTCACCACTGTTCTGCGGAATCCAGGTTCTAGCTTTCAAAGTTCTAGTTAGAATCATATCAAATAAGGTAGTTAATTGTTTCATTTCAGTAATTTCTATTCTCGATATTGCTGTGGGAAGTTTGTGAGGATTGATAGTTTCGAGAAACTATGATTCATTCCTCACTTCGAGGTAGGATCAAGAATCTTGCAGATAGATGAGCTATTTCTTTTGTTTAGGATAAATCTACAAATTGCATTGCAAATAACTACACTCGGTTATTTTGTTTGTTTTAAATTGTTATTCATTGTTATTTCTAGATATACCTAAAATAGTTTGCTTTTCTTCTCATAAAGTTAAAATACAAAAATAGAAGTTACATATGTTTTAGTTTTACTCCATGTAGTTAGAATTTGCTTTATTACGCTTAGATTTACATTTTATTTTGTATGACAATCACGGACCTCGGGAGCCCAGGGGAATACATATTTGAGCCAATCGTGCCTCAACCAAACCTCGTCACAAAGAATAGTTGACATAGACCAAAATCTCGTAATACAAGTCTTCCAAACAACAATGCATTTACAATCGATCGGGTTCTCAGTTGAGAGGGTTAAATATAGAAGACGACCAAGCACACACGTTTTGGTCAAATCAACCAAACTACAGATTACCCTAGGCAAACATTCGCATGACTGTAGAAGGGTTCGAAAGAGAACAAACCTTTGGTTGTGATCCTTTGGTCTCACAGCCAGGCGCAGGAGACACTCTCACAGACATAGATACTAGTTTAAGAATCCGAGGTTGCATGAACGCTGTGAGATATTCTGAGAAAATCACGTAGTTATTGGTCCTAAACATGTAAGGCGAGAAAGCATATGATTACTTGGATACTAGGAATCGGACTTGATTTCGTATATGACCATAACAGAACCGCAACAACCAAGAGTCTACGGTTGTGACCGACAAGTCCCACAGCCTAACGAATCCATAAGTCAGTCGGATATAAACATTGGCCTACGCACACTAGTATTCCAATCCACTCCACTTCCACCCATCATCATCGAACAATTGTCCTTACTAGATATAAGCTAACGAAGCTAGAGAATTCTGGACTAGGCCAGAGAATCGTCCGTAGAGTCAATTGTTTCCACCATCCACCATATGACCTTATCTGGAGACATACACGAAACTATCCCAGGTCATTTCCCACGTATTCCACAACCCATAGATCGAATCATGCCAGAGCTCGATATTGATTGGAGCCTTTGAGCAGTCATCCTTGCCGATCGATCTATCACACCAGTCTAGGTTAGAAGGGCCTTCTTTGCCTTAGATTCGCAAATTCCACTAGTGCGTGTCGAAGACATTAGATTTCCTAACTAGTTTGTCTGCATCCCACGAATATTCCATTCCCACCGGCTGTCTCGGCACGACCTCGGGAGGTTGGGTACGCGGAAGAGTTACCTATAGATTCCCACGCTCGCTTGTCGCTTTTCCTAGGCGTACGGGCACCAAACTCTAGGATCCACAATATGTAGTGTGGCTCAAAGGGCCTATTGGATATTATTAATAACTCCCAATAACAATATTTCCTATTAAAAATAATAGGTCTTATCTCTCCATATTTCCTATATTAAAATAGGTTGTACATCTCCATAATGTCTCCATGATTGCCATCGAACTTCACCAGTCATCCTTCTTGGCTCAAGCTTGGAGTATGTCTTCTCAGAGAGAATTTAGAGCTATAAAATAATATTTCACCTATTAAAAATAATAGGACTTAAAATAATAATAATGCCTATAATGATAGGGCTTACATATTTACATGCCTATAATAATAGGCCTTAGCTCTGAACATATACCTATATTAAAATATAGGTATTTCAAAATAATAATTCCCATATATAATATAGGTCTTAAAAAAGAATAATGGCCTATATAAATATAAGATCCATTGCATTCATAATATTTTCCCTTAGCCTCCATGAGCTTAGTTTGGGAGAGACTAAGCTCCACAAATGAGCTTGTCATCGAATGGAGGAATGGTTGGCTTTATAGCCAAATGTGGCCCGAGTTTCATGCTAAAACCCTTATCGCACCAACTATCACCATAACCAACTCACTTTCATTTGGATGAGTTGGTTGGAGTGATTACCTTGTATGGGGAGGTTGCGGGTTCAATTCCCTCTGTGCCTTACATTTTGTTCGGTTAGTTCGAGACCGTCCCCCATCTTCCGTGCCACGTGGGTCCACGTGCCCACCGCCATTACCACCTATGTCATTCACCATGACTCGTCCACACTAGCTTCCCTTCCATGTTCGACCCTATCCTCACCTAGCCTTCCATTTACACCCATGTTGATGCCCAACTTCCCCCATCCACGCTTGGCTCATCGAGCTCGATTCTTTTGCCGACGGTTTGGGGATAAACATTTATCCCACTTGCAGTGGGAGAGGAGATATGATAGGTTTTTAAATATCCTTTTCCAACCATGTGAACCGTGGCTTGGGCCACGTCCTTAAGAAATTTTTTTGGCCATTGAAAACAAAATAGCTCAACCATTGGTGGATGAGCTAATGCTCCTACTCACCCTCGCTAAACTTTCCAACGTAGCTAACATAGCTCGGTCCAACCTTGGTTGACTAGTCGATAAGTGGTGGCGAGGCCATGTGGTGGCTTGAGGACCCATCACGTGGCAATTTTTTTGTTGATCATGTACATAGATAAATAAAATGTCGAATAATGAAGACTAGAGGTAAAAATCTAAAAACATCACCTTCACACAATCATTCTCATGCACTTGCTTCATGACTTATCAGTTGAGCCGGTCCCACCTAGGGGTTGACCGCAACTCTCTTTGAACACCACCGTTTACACGTACGGACTCTGCTTTAGATGTTAAAATAGTCGAAAAAAATATCTTGAAGTCATCATCCACACTATGCTAATCACGGGAAGTTTAGGGAACATCTATCCTCTGTATTGACCTCCAGATCATACCTCCCCAATGGGAAAGGCTTTTGTCCCAAAAATCTTGTAAACTCCAAATCATGTTGTTGAGAAGAGATCTACGCAGTATATTGCCAACTCCACAATAAAACAACTAATGGTTCAAACTCTAGGACCTATGGCACTTGGGCTCACTGCCTCTTGTTGTTCCACTCTGATATCTAAAGAAGACTTCCACGTCTTCGCGGTATGGTGCTAAGTTTCCCAATGAAACCTCAACGCTCCCACTATGTGGTGTTAAGCTTCTAGATATTTGACAAAAAGGATCCCCTTTTACTCTATAACACAACTCCAGTTCGAGTTGATTCTATAGAATCCAAACTGATTCGAAGGAACTCCATGCTACGCAGAGCTAAGAGTGATCCAATGTCGGTGATGGACAATGACTTGTCAAGTACCATCCTACTACAGGGCCATACGAAACTCTACAAAAAATGAAGATGCGACCCAATGTCATGCCCCTTTCTCGGACATCAATGTGTCCATTGTATGATGGTGCTAAGTATTGTTTTAATACCTCAACGCCTCATTATGCGGTGCTAATTATGATGATCAACTACAAGTCAAATGTATGGTCGTAATTCCTTGACACCGAATGATGTTCTGAGCTAATCGCTTGTGAGCTCCTCTTGTTGACATAAAATATCAGGGACCATTATGTTATAAGACCATAATGGCCTTCTTACTGAATGAAGTTCTAACTCGATGTCGATGCAAATGGTGTTCAGCTACCATTCTACCGCATCCACAATTCCTCTACACATAATGAAGTTACGAAATGACACCGATGAACTCAACTTTCTACACAAATGGCTAACAAATCTCCAAGATTTATTGATATGAGTTAAATTTTCTTAAAGTCATAATGTGTACTCAAAATATCGATAAGGAGATATGTTCCCTTAAAAGGGTCTTTATACAACTTTTAAATACAAGTGTAAGGAAAACATTTCCTAATACATCATGTAAAATTAGTTGTAATAATGCTCCATTTTTGGAGTCTTTGTACAATAAGCTTAAATACCAAAATAAGGAAAATAATTTCACATGATAAACTCTGTTGTGAAGATTTCTCCTATTTGGTGGCTTATGTACTTTGTCTTCTCCATTGCATCGCAATGTGGATTGACCTCGTTTGTCTCTTCCTGTTGGACAAATAACTCAAGGACAAAATATACTGCATATCATGGTGTTAGAAAAATCACCAAAATAATTTCCCTCTAAGGGGTCTTACCAATGCAAGTATAACAGAGTACAAACATTTCCCAAAATTAGGTCTTTTACTAATGTGCCCCTGTTGATCGTCGAATGATCTATCATATGCACATGAGTTATAATGGAATAAATCCAAATATAAATGTGAGAAAATTACTGAGGATGATAAACCTGTCCCTCAGTCTATCCCACCAATCTAGACTCCATAAGTACAAGCCAATGCCATCACTGATCAACTTAACCTACACTGATCAACCCTAAATCGAGAGAATAACAAGTTTGCAAGTGCGATCACCTGCTCTGATACCAACTTGATCTAAAAATTGACCGATTTTTTCCTCAATCACAAACCCCTATAGGCATTAATTTTTTTCTCAACTTACCCCATTAAAATTAACTTAAAGCAATGCAAGAATTGAAACACACTACACACAAGTTGATAACGAGTTCGGCGGAGAATGTCCTCCTAGGTTCATCAATGTAGACCGATACATATCATCTACTTCAACAACTATAACAAATAATACAATCTAAGTAAGATAATGTAGAATACAAATTGGAACAAGAACCTTTATCATGAACACCGAATAGTTACCTCGGCTTATGATGCAGATTCGATCCAATATTCTCCTTCATGGTACAATGCCCAATGGCTCCCTGATCGGTCTTCCAGACGTTATTATGACACCCTATGGCTCCCATTCGGTCTTCTAGACATGACGTACTCTGAAGTTGTGGCTTAATAATCTTGAAGAACAAGAACCTCCTCCACAACCACTAAATGATAATCATCAACTTATGCAGTAGACTCGATCTCCCTTTGCAGAATATCCTATGGCACCAAAGTCCAGGATCCGCAATATGTAGTGTGGCTCAAAGGGCCTATTGGATAGTATTAATAACTCCCAATAACAATATTTCCTATTAAAAATAATAGGTCTTATCTCTCCATATTTCCTATATTAAAATAGGTTGTACATCTCTATAATGTTGCCATGATCGCCATCGAACTTCACCAGTCGTCCTTCTCGGCTCGGGGCTCGATTATGTCTTCTTGGAGAGAATTTAGAGCTACAAAATAATATTTCGCCTATTAAAAATAATAGGACTTAAAATAATAATAATGCCTATAATGATAGGGCTTACATATTTACATGCCTATAATAATAGGCCTTAGCTCCGGAACATATACCTATATTAAAATATAGGTATTTCAAAATAATAATGCCTATATATAATATAGGTTTTACAAAGTAATAATGGCCTATATAAATATAGGATCCATTACATTCATAATATTCTCCCTTAGCCTCCATGAGCTTAGCTTGGGAGAGACTAAGCTCCACAAATGAGCTTGTCCATCGAATGGAGGAATGGTTGGCTTTTATAGCCAAATGCGGCCCGAGTTTCATGGTAAAACCCTTATCGCACCAACTACCACCAGGTTGGAGTGGCCTACCTCGTATGGAGGAGGTTACGGGTTTAATTCATGCACCTCGCATTTTGTTCGGTCGGTTTGGACCGACCCCCATCCGTGCCACGTGGGTCCACGTGGCCACTGCCGTCGCCACCTATGCTGTTCACCATGACTCGTCCACGCTGGCTGCCCTTCTATGCTCGACCCAGGTTTCCATTTACACCCACGTTGATGCCCAACTCCCCGCGTCCAAGCTTGGATCATCAAGCTCAATTCTTTTGCCGATGGTTTGGGGATAAACATTTATCCCACTTGCGGTGGGAGAGAAGATAGGATAGGTTTTAAATAGCCTTTGCCAACCATGTGAACTGTGGCTTGGGACACGTGCTTAAGAAATTTTTTGGCCGTTGAAAACATAATAGATCAACCATTGGCTCGATGAGCTAATGCTCCAACTCACCCTTGCTTAAACTCGCCAACGTAGTAACATAGCTCGGTCGGCTCGGTTGACTCGGGCTGACTAGTCGATAAGTGATGGCGAGGCCACCACGTGGCACCGAGGACTCACCATGTGGTAATTTTTTTGGATCATGTATGAAGATGAAGACGGCGTCAAATGGCAAGACCATAGGTACAAATCAAAACATCATCTTTGCACGATCACGATTGCCATCGCTTCACGACTTATCGTTGACCCGGTCCCACCTAGGGTTGATGAAAACTTTGACCAGGACACCATTTGCATGTACGGAATCCATTTTCGACATTCAAATAGTCAATAGAAATCTATCGAAGTCATCATACACACTTGTTAACTTAACGGGAGGTTTAGGGAACATCTATCCTCTGTATTGACCTATAGATCACTTGTTAAGAAGAACTTGATACTTTGTCCTATAACACTTAACAATGGTATCTTAAATCCATTTACTTTTTGTATCAATTAGATAAGGGTTACTTTTATTTCCAATATTCTAACACTTCCATGTGATCTCTAATCATTGTATAAATTTTGGCGATCACGGTGGGATGCTTGGTCTTATTGCATGCATGTTTATCTTTGAATCTAATAAATTATTTTATTTTATTTTTTCTATTTTTATTAACATATTTTAGTAGTTCTAAGTTTTATATTTTGTATAATAATATTTTACAATTCTAACTTAGTATTTATTGGTCAAAATATCAAAAATATTTGAAAATTTATAGGTCGATTCTTAGGCAATTTCCATGTGTTTCTCTGAATAAGAAAAACAACAAAAATATATTTTAATTTTATTTTCATGTGTTCTTCTTTTGTGCATCTCTACTCAACTATAACTACACATTCTATTCTTTATAACTCTAAGGTGAACATGGGAATCACCAATTCTATTTCTTCAATGTTACTTAGATCTCATCACCAAGAGTCCATAGTCTATATCTTGTGTACTAACAAGATATATAAATTCAAGGAAGGAACTACCATTTTTGGGAATCTCTAGTGAAAGTGCATGGTGTGAAGTGGGGAGGAATTGATCCTCCAATACCCACACCTTAGATAGTAATTTTCTAACACATAATCGGACCTCACGTATTGCAAGGTATATCGACAATAGACACAACACTTCTATCCTAACTTAGTAATGATATTTGTTATGCATTATTTGGTAGTGTCAGGAACACATTATTCCCAAGCTATCCCCACATACTTTTTAGGAACACATTATTACTCATATGACTAGTATTTAAATTTATTTTCCTCTTTCCTTTCTATTTTGTACATCCTTAAACTCAAAAACTTGAAATTCCAAAAAAATAAAAATCCAAAAAAGTAAAATTTACACCCGATTCTTAGGTGATTCTCCTAGATGACTTGAGTGATTTTCCTGTAACTATTTTCATGCCTCTTTGCCCATGTTTATTCACTATCCTTATGTTCCATATTCACCTTCTCCATCATCTCTCCCGAGTTATTGGGAGACCTACCTCAACGTCAATCCCCATCTTAACCTATATTTGTCACATGTCTACTTTATCATCCATCTATCTCACCTAGATATTGAATCGTGCACATTTACTTCTAAATCGCTTCCCAAAATCATGCCCCTTTTCTTCCAAATAAATCCCTAAAATTGTGATCCTCTCCCAACCGATTTCTCCAACTCTAAGTCACCTCTCCATTCTTATACCAAATCACATTTCTCTAGGTCACTCCATATAGATTTCTCTAAAATTGATATACCAAATCACACTGCTTTTTTAGGTCACAAGCACTGGATCACTTATCAATCGTTACACCATACATTGATCAAGATAAATCTACTTGGGTAACTCCTAAATTATTATACCAAATCACACCTCTTCATGTCTCTCCACCCGGATCACACCCAAATCACTATACTAAATTGCACTTGCTCTAGGTCACTCTAACTAGATTGCTCCAAATCACTATACCAAATCGCACGACTCTAGATCACTCCACTTGGATTGCTCTGGAATCACTATACCAAATTGCAATACTCTAGGAAATTTATCCCCGACCACTCATTGTTATACCAAATAAAACCATTTCAAGTCACTCCACTCAAATCGCTCTCAAATTACTATACCAAATCACACAACTTTATGTCACTCTACCCGGATCAGTTTCTAATTGTTATACCACACACCACTCCCAATCACTCCACCCAGATCATTCCCAAATAACATCACTTTTGGTTACTCTACTGGATTTATCCTAAATTATACCACTTCGGGTTGCTTCACATGGATCACCTATTAATCGCTATACCAAACATTGCTCCAAGTCACTACACGAATCACTACTAAATTGTTATTCCAAATCACACCACTCTAAGTTACTCCACTTGGATTGTTCCAAATAATTATACAAAATCATAGTGCTTTAGGTCAATCCAATGGTATCACTCTTAAAACTCTATACCAAATCACCACTCCACTCGAATCAACATCACTCCTAAATAATTATACCAAATCGGACCGATTTAGGTCACTCCACCTAGGTCGCCTACCAATCGCTATATCACACACTTTGCTTTGAGTCACTCCACCCTAATCACTCCCAAAATTTTATACCAAATCACACCACTTTAGGTCACTCCACCTGGATCATCTACCAATGCTATACCATTCACCACTCTAGGTCACCCCACCCAAATCGATCCCAAATTTCTATACCAAATCGCAATGCTTTGGGTCACTCCACACAAATCACCCTCAAATAAAAACCCAACCACCTTGCAAGAAATACCCCATTCACCATATAATCACAACCCAATCACCATCCAATCACAAATCAATCACCCTCAAATCACAACCCAATCACAACCCAAACACCTCCAAGTCACTCAAGTAACTCGATTAGGTGGGTCTTAATCTCCTAGGTGACTGAAAATATCTCCACACTTATTAGAGATCTCCATAGACTTCCATAACATCCCTAAACCACCCTAATCACCTCCAAATCATCTAGGAAATTCGGTAGTTTTAGTCTTAGTCACCTAGCAACCTAGAATTATCTCCACACATCTTGGAGAGCTCTATAAACTTTTGTAACATCCCTAAACTGCCATAACCACTTTCAAACCACTCATAACCCACCAGTCTAGAAATAATCACCTAAGAAATCTATAAATATCTCTACACTTATTGGAGATATCCACATACTTATGAAGCATCCATAAAATGTCCCAAACACCTCTAAATTTCCCAAAGACCCACATGTCCAATGTCAATCACTCACATGACCTAGAACTCTCTCCCCACTTAATGGAGAGCTTTATACACTTTCATAACTTCCTAAACCATCTCAATCACCTCCAATCACCCAAACAACCCACCACCCATTGTTAGTTGTTGGGATCATGATTATTGTATTCTTTATTCTTTAAGTCCTTAGGGAATTGGTATCCTTTATTCATGATTCATTATTCTTTCGAGCGCACATGGTAATTTCATAAAGGGATGCACAAAATATGAGCAGGGAAAATGTATAAGGTTATTACATAAGGAGAATGATAGGGAGTATGCACGTCGAAAGGACACTAGAAATGTGTAGGAGAAGAGAAGAAAACCACAGAGGGTTGTGTAACATAGGATAAGATCAAGGAAAAGACATGCAGAGCATTAAGAGATACAAATAAATAGAAGTTCAAGAATAGACTAAAGCTTTAGTTCTAGACACTTGCATGAAGCTGATAGAGGGTTGGATAAGGTTAAGGATAAGAAACGTTTTATGTAGAAGATCATGATGCAACACAGGATTGAGGAGGATAAATGATAATTTTGTCTACCGATTGAATGTATTAGTTAATTAGAACTGTAAACTCAAGGACTATTATTAGCTCTTGTAAGACTAGTGAAGGAAAAGTTCCCACTAGTATAAATACCCATAAAGGGGTTTAGAATATGTAAGTAGTTGATATAGAGAGTTGGAGGAGTGAGGTATGAATGGCTTGTACTTAGATTTTGGATACTAGATGGCTAGAACTTGTAATCTGTCGTCAAATGATATATGAGCATTGTGTTTGGTTTATGCATGGTTGTGTTATATGTTAATGTACTAGGAATACAAGTCTAATTGCTATAATAATAGTTCATTTCACCCTTGTTAACCATGATGGGACCTATTGATGCGCCAAAATTAGTAGGAACTTGACAAAGTCATAACTTGAGCTCCGGGTGTCTATTTGAGTCCGTTTTTTTTTAAACCATGTGTTTCGATGAGACAAACGCAGAAGAAACCTACCCTACCAATTGGGGCAAGTTTTTGACATGTTTTTGGGCCCTAAATCCGTCATCTTGAGGCCAAAATTTAGGATTTAAGTTATAGTTCGAGTTTTTCCTATTTTTGGGCATTAGTTAATTTTAGTCTATTAGTTGCATTATGAGTTAGAAATTTGGCAATTCCTCTAATTTAGGGATGTAGAAGATGCATGGCAATTTCTGTTCCCGTAGGAATAAGCATGCAAACTTACTAAGAATAATAGGTTCTAGTAAACTACTAAAAATAGTAATTTCTGCCACCTAGAGTAGATTTAGTCGAGTTAGAGTTTACTTGGCAACTCGAGTTGGGAGTTGTTTTCCTATTTAGGAAACATTGTAATTCATTATTCAACAACGAAGAAGGAGATCTATTTTCTTTGGAGTTCATATTATTTGTAGTAAATCAAGTTGGTTAGAATTTGGCTACATTATTTGGTATCGAGTGAGGTTCGTGTCTTTAAAAAAAAATTGCAGGACGAGGAAGAGGAAGAGGAGGCGGTATTGCCTAGATGAATAGAAATATGCAATATCTATAGAGGAAAGTTGTTGCGCTTGCTGCAATGATAACCCAGAGAGGAAACCAAGGTGTAGATGACATAGATTAAGAAGAAGTTTTTGAAGAGGAGGAAACGCAAGCGCCACCATTAGCTTTTGAAGAAAGGATGCTTTGCAAATTAGAAGGGAAGAATGATGGGATAATAGTAGATGTTTCAGAGTATGGTGGTAGTCTAAAACTAGAGGATTTGATAGATTGGTTGACTAGCATGGGGAAATTTTTTGAGTGGAAGGCTATGTCAGAAGAAAAGAAGGTGGACTTTGCATGCACAAAATTGAAATGTCATGCTATGTTATGGTGGGATCACCTACGAAAAGAGAGGTCAAGAAAGGGGAAATAAAGAATTAGGATGTGGAGTAAGATGGAGAAGAAGTTGAAGGATAAATTTATCCTCGTGGATTATACACAAACCCTTTATAGGAGGTTTCGAATCTCGAGACAGAACCTACAAACAAAGGTGCGAGAATACACAAACGAGTTCTACAAGTTGTCCATTCGTGTAGAGCATGAAGAAACTGAGGAAAAAATGGTTACAAGGTATGTAAATGGATTAAAATTTTCTATTCAAGATGAGATAAGTATGCATAGGATTAAGAGCATGGAGGATGCCTATCAATTAGCCTTAAAGGCCGAGGAAAAACAAAATCGTCAAAGTTTTAGGAGATCACCTGGAATGAATAGGGGGCCTCATCTTCCTTTTGGGGACGAGCTGGTTTCAACCAAGGTAGGGGAGAATCATCTCGCAGATTGGACAAGCAAGAAGATATGAGACAAGATTTCCAAAATCAACAAAGAGGCAGAGGATTTTCTAGGGGTAGAGGATATGCTAGCGATAGAGGATGGGAGGCTCCACGAAGACCATTTGTTTGTTATAGATGTGGTGAAGAGGGGCATCGGGCTTTTGAATGCCCGCATTCTTATACACATGAAAAGAGACAAGGAGATGCACCAAGATTAAATCTTGTTGAAGCTGAACAAGTAGAAGATGAACATGACCTAGAAATTCCACCAGATGTTGGAGAAAATCGATGATCAAGAGGAAGATGATTACTCCAAGAAAGGATATCAAGGGGGATGCATGGTTGCGTACAAATATTTTCGAACAAGATGCACTTCCAGGAGGAAAGGTATGTAATGTTATTATTGATGGTGGTAGTTGTGAGAACATGGTTTCAAATGAGATGGTCGAGAAATTGGGTCTGCATTGTGAGAAGAATCCTAACCCTTACCGTATTGCATGGTTTAAAAAGGGTAATGAAGTTACTGTTGATAAGAGATGTTTAATAAGTTTCTCTATTGGGAAAAGTTACAAGGATGATATTTGGTGTGATGTTATTCCTATGGATGCATGTCATATGCTGCTAGGAAGACCATGGCAATTTGATAGGAAAGTTATTCATGACGGGGAAAGAATACTTATAATTTCGGAAGGATGGCACAAAAATAGTTTTACTACCTCTCAAGGAAGAGGGGAAGGCTGAAAATATGCTCTCTGCAAAGGAATTTGTGAAGGAGGAAAAGGCAACCGGTTTGTTATGCACTAGTCGCCAATAAGGATGAACCTACAAGTGTACAAATACCAGTAGAAACAACATATTTAATAAAAGAATTTTCTAATGTTATTCTTGATGAGCTACCAGATGGATTACCACCCAAAAGAGATATTCAACACCATATTGATTTGATTCCATGGTCTTCACTCCAAATCAAACGGCTTATAGGATGAGCCCAACATTGCATGCTTTGAGTTGAATAGGCAAGTGGCAGAGCTCGTGAGAAAGGGTGTCGTAAGGGAGAGCATGAGTCCGTGTGTAACCCCAACTTTATTAACACCAAAGAAGGATGGAACATGGAGAATGTGCACTGATAGCAGAGAAATCAATAAAATTACAATCAAGTATAGGTTCCCAATACCTCGCCTTGATGATATGATGGATGTGCTTGCTGGATCTAGGTATTTCACCAAGATTGATCTTCAAGTGGTTACCATCAGATTCGGATTAGAGAAGGAGATGAGTGGAAAACAACATTCAAGACAAGAAATGGATTATATGAGTGGTTGGTGATGCCATTTGGGTTATCCAATGCACCTAGTAATTTTATGAGATTGATGAACACCGTGTTGCGGGAGTATAATGGTAAGTTTGTTGTGGTTTATTTTGATGATATCTTGATCTTTAGTAAAACTAAGGAAGAACATTTGAGGCATCTAAGGGTGATATTTGAAGTGTTAAGGAAAGAGAAACTATATGAAAATATGAAGAAGTGCACATTTATGCAAGAGATTTTGGTATTCTTGGCTTTATTATTTCAGCAGATGGGGTACAGATGGACTCAGAAAAGATAAAGGCAATTATTGAATGACCTGATCCACGGAGTATAACAAAGGTAAGAAGCTTTCATGGTATAGCAACATTTTACAGAAAGTTTATTAAAAATTTTAAGAGTATAGTAGCACCTATAACAGATTGCACAAAAGGAAGGGAGTTTTTCTGGACAAAGGCAGCCGAGGATCGTTTTCAGTTCTTGAAGAAGAAGGTGATAGAGGCACCCATTTTGGCACTACCAGATTTTGATAAAGTGTTTGAGGTTGATTGTGACGCCTCACATGTGGGTATTGGTGCTATTCTAAGTCAAGGTGGAAAGCCAGTAGCTTTCTTTAGTGAGAAACTGAATGAGGTAAGAAAGAACTACTCTACTTATGATGTGGAATTTTATGCAATTATACAAGCATTAAGGCATTGGAGGCATTACATAGTGCCTAAGGAGTTTGTGTTATTTACAAACCACATAGCCCTGAAGTATGTGAATACACAAAAGAAGTTGAATAGTAGGCATGCAAAGTGGGTATCATTTTTGCAGGGTTATACTTTTTCTCTAAAACATAAATCAGAAAACAAAATCAAGTTGTAGATGTATTGAGTAGGCGTGTGACTTTGTTTACCACTATGGAAAATGAGGTGGTGGGTTTTGAAGCAATAAAGGGTTTGTATTCCTCTGATATTGATTTCAAGGATATTGTTGAAAGGTTAAATCATCCATTGTCACACAATGTAGGAGATGTCCTGGATGAGTACATTTTATAGGATGGCTATCTATTCAAGGGATGCCAACTATGTATTCCAGTTGGGTCTATGAGAGAGAACATAGTAAAAGAGTTGCATAGCGGAGGATTGGTTGGGAATTTTGGTAAAGATAAGACGATAGCCTTGGTAGCAGAGAAATACTATTGGCCGAAGCTAAAAAGAGATGTGATAAGATATGTGGAGAGGTGTCAAATTTGTCAAGTCTCGAAAGGCCATGCACAGAATACAGGGTTGTATATGCCGTTGCCTATTCCTAAAGGGTCGTGGACAAATCTGAGTATGGATTTTGTTTTGGGATTACCAAAACACAACGAGGTAATGACTCAATTTTTGTGGTTGTTGATAGATTTTATAAGATGGTTCATTTTATTGCCTGCAAGAAAACAAGTGATGCGACAGCGTAGAAGATTTGTTTTTCAGAGAAGTTTTCGTTTGCATGGTGTTCCAAAAACCATTACTTTAGATAGGGACACAAGGTTCTTAAGTCACTTCTGGCGGACTTTATGGAAGAAATTGGGAACTCAATTACAGATTCAAAGCGTGCCTATCATCCTCGATCGATGGGCAAACAAAGGTGGTAAATCGGAGTTTGGGAAACTCAAGGTGCATCGTTGGGGAAAATCCGAAACAATGGGACTTAACATTACCATAAGCTGAGTTTGCATATAACAATTCCATAAACAAATCCATAGAAAAGTCTCCATTTTCAATTGTGTATGGGAGTAATCCAAATGGGGTGTTAGACTTGGTACAACTACCATTTGATGGCAGAGTTAGTGATGATGCAAAAGCATTTGCCAAACATATACAACAATTGCAGAGGAGAAGTGCGAAAGAAGCTGCATAATAGTAATGCCAATGAAAAGTATAAGGAAATAGCAGATGTGCGCGGACGGAGAAAGGTATTTACAGTTGGTGAGTTGGTTATGGTATATCTGCGAGAAGGAAAGGTTTCCAAGAGGAACCTATAACAAGTTGAAGTACAAGAAGATTGGTCCCTGCAAAATCATGAAAAAAATAAACGATAATGCTTATGAGGTAGAATTGCTAGGGAATTTTGATATTTCTCCAGTGTTTAATGTTTCAGATTTGTATTCTTTTCATGGGGATGGTGTAGAAGGGGATGTTATTGATGAAGTAGTAGATTGGAGGCAAGCAGGTTCCAGTAAAGAAGAAAGAAGAAGTGGATCAGATTCTAGATAAGAAAACAATGGACACGCGACATGGGAAATACAACAAATATTTGGTACATTGGAAAGGATTGGAACAAGAGGACAATACTTGGGTCATAGAGTGGGAGATTAAGAAGTTGGATGTAGATAAATGGAAGTAGTTTGAAGAAGACAACTTGCAGGAGCTGCATTTTTTTCAAGCAAGGGAGAATGATGCACCAGAATTAGCAGGAACTTGACAAGGTCATAACTTGAGCTCCGGGTGTCCATTTGAGTCCGTTTTTTTTTAAACCACATGTTTTGATGAGATGAACACAACGGAAATCTGCCCTACCAGTTGGGGTAAGTTTTCAACATGTTTTCATGCCCTAAATCCGCCATCTTGAGGCCGAAAATTAGGATTTAAGTTATAGTTCAGTTTTTTCCTAATTTTGGGAATTAGTTAATTGTAGTCTATTAGTTGCATTATGAGTTAGAAATTTGGCAATTCCTCTAATTTAGGGATGTAGAAGATGCATGGCAATTTCTGTGCCCGTAGGAATAAGCATGCAAAGTTACTAAGAATAGCATGTTCTAGTAAACTGCTAAAAATAGTAATGTCGGCCACCTAGAGTAGATTTAGTCAGAGTTAGTTAGAGTTTACTTGGCAACTCAAGTTGGGAGTTGTTTTCCTATTTAGGAAACATTGTAATTCATTATTCAACAATGAATAAGGAGATCTATTTTCTTTGGAGTTCATATTATTTGTAGTAAATCAAGTAGGATAGAATTTGGCTACATTACCTATAAACCCCTCGCACTTTGGGTGAGCATGCCTTAGTTTATCTAAATGTGATATGTTAGCACGATCTTCGAGAAACTTGTGCACAACTGAAACAAAAATGACACGTGCATAAGGGAAGAAGACTACTAGACTCCAACATTTTGGTTATGTTGTCGGGACCTTCATTAAAATGCAAGGATGAATTGGATAGAAGATACATCATTTAATAAAAGAGATTGCGAAGCCTAAACTACACGCCATTGAGGACACTTTTTCAAAACATCATCCAAGTTGTAAGGATTGTTCTCCAAGAAAGTGGGTCAAGGCTAATCTTTATAATGAACGTATGAAATTTTTTTATGTGAGATTTCAATAGTCCCGCATACATGGTTAGCTACTTATTGTCTAGGAAAGAGTAGGAATTTGGCTTAGAAGTATCCTTGGACTTCTAAACACACAAAGAAGCTAACACAACATGACACAACCTGGAAATACACAAAAAACTACTAGTGGAAGGGAAAAATGTTGGTGTATATGACTTGTTCGTCATCATTTTAAGACTTATCCACTATGGATGGTTACTCATCTCACTTGAGAATATGTCACAATGTAATACATAAATAGGGTTAGTTAGGGTTGTGTACATGTGTCATGTATAAGAGTTACGAACACTCCTATATGTACCTCTTTTTTTTATCTATGAGCATGTCGGACACATCGGTGTCTTTTTGTACTTGATTTTTATTTTTGTGATTCAATCACTTTCTTACTACGTGAAGTGTTCATGACTTCTTTGAAGTAAAAAATTGCTTGATGTGCATGAGGTTCCACATTGATCCTCGTAGAACAATCTGATATGGTATCAGAGTGATTGTTTGGTAAACATTGGTGCAAGGGTATTCTTAGTTATGTTAGTTTCACCTTGTAGGTCACAACCCCTTTAACCATGCATGACACCATCGAATCACACCCTTACTCTAAGGATTCAACTATATACTCTACTTGGTCTGATTATTGACTTCATAAGTACTATGTTCACAAAGGACATATTATGTGCTCTATTCACTATATAGACTTGTTCAAGCACCTTGAGGAGAAAAACATGAACCCATAGCTTAAGATGATTGATCAACCTTCCCTGCTATTTTATCACAGTCAGCATTTAATGAGATCATTTTTAGTTTTATGATCATTACACCTTGTCCTAACCTTGTCCTCTAATCCACTCTACTAGCACTATACTTCTTGTCAATGTCCTCCACTAAGAAAATTCAATATGTATGTGAATCAACACAAGCCCACCACATTATTTGACTGCCCTATGGCTTTCCAACTGTCACACTTCATCCTTTTGTCTACAAAGTGCCTTCTCAACTTCTCTATTTTCTCACAGACATAACTCATCTCAACACTCCACTCACCCATGCATATGCTTCATCTTCATAGCTCCATTATCCCAAAACCCTACTCCTGACATTATACCTTTATTACAAAACCATCCTTGCAATATTGTTCATACCCCTGATTCATACTTCATCCCTGACTTCTTCCTTATCACTATCCCTTCTTCATGCTAGCCTAATAGGCTAGAAATGGTTAATAAGCCCAATATTGTGCTTAGGGTTTTGATTCACCCTCAACATTCATAAAATACTTAGTCTGACTTGCTATGAGGTGACTAGACCTCCAAACTCTTCCATATCCTTGCATATTATTCTTGAGTCCTTCAAATTAGCTTCATTGCCTAGTAGCCCTTCCTGCATACAAATGTCAAAGAATATCCAATATCCCTAAAAACCTCACCTTCTCATGACTAATTCAAAGACCATTTATGGAACCCTAGCATGAGTCCAAGTCTCACCACCTACTCCTTTGTACGAAATTATACTTCTCCAACTGTCCTAGGGGTAATTTAGGCCTAATTAGGTCTTTATAAGGTTATAGATGAGGAAAAAGGTTTTGAGTTGTATAAAAACTTGTAACTCCTTAATAGGGGTGTAACGAGCATCTTACAGCCATCCCACACTCTTATTAGTCTTTGTTTATTGTAAAACATCACTAAACTTCCATCAGAATAGCTTAGACTGGTAGTAACATGCCCAAACATAGGGTCCTATGAAAGTCACCCTTACCAAGATAATTTTGATCTGCGCTCTTAGATAGAGTTAGTTGATATCATAAATAACAGCACTGGATCAGATTTATAGAAATGTACAAAGAACAAATTATACATAAAACAATCTCTCTCTATTCAAAGACAAGATAGCTTCTCTAATATTATTCAAGGAATAATGATATTCTATTACATTCATTCTAGATCATTACATAATGAACAAGCTTCAAATATATAGGGAGATAGTTTCCTATTAAGTAGGAAACAACTCAACCACAAATCTATATATATGTGAGTTGTTATAACTCCCAAACAACTCACGTATATAATATACTAACATGATATTATGAGTTTGTTTATTACAACTCATAATATATTACATAATATTATTCATCCATATATATGAATAATGTGAGCACTATATATGATTTCCTAACATTCCCCCCCTTAGTGCAAACATGGGAGAAAAACAATCACACTTCCTTCTGCAGCGTGCCGCCCGTGCGTGCTCATGATCTGGATGGTTTTTCAGGACAACCAACAACCTCAACATGGATGGTTTTACAGGACAACCAACAACCTCAACAAGGATGGTTTTACAGGACAACCAACAACCTCAATATCATGATGCTGCTTTTCCTTGTGCTTTCATCTCCACACTATGCTTTTCCTTCAGGGAATTATGTAGGAAATATCACTCACTGATTACAAATATGAAAAGAGAAAATGGAACATTGAGACCATGTTCCCCCCCTCAATGTGAACATTTCACTTATTCAAGCCATAACAGGAACACTGAGAAAAATTACGCTGCACACAACTGAAATCAACTGCAACTCTGAAATAAAAGCAAACTCACACACACACTATCACCACAGCTTCGTGCGGCCCCATCGTTGGTGACTGACGAGAGGTCGCTGAATGACCTCCAGCCTCCTGTGCCTCCATCCTCCAGTGATATGCTACTTAACTTAGCAGATTTGGAATTTGAGGCTCAAAAATTACACACCTTACCCGAACGTCGGATTCCACCGAAAATGCTTTTGTAAGGCAAATTTTTTTATTTTTCAGACTTAATACAATGACACGACTTTAACACTTGACAAGACAATAATCCTAAAATCACCTATTTAACATTAACTAAACACAATTTAACAATGTTGACAATACAACTTTTGAGAATTTTGACGCAAAAAATGACTAAATACACAAACACTAAAATTCTACCTATAGAATAAAAAGTAATATTTAATTACTTTTTACGAACTATAAAAATAAAGACTCAAAGATTTTTTTACTTTGATAAACTTCACGGGAAATGACTATTTTAAACATCAAATATTGTATACCTGAACATGGACCTAGGAACACTATATAAATAAAACACCAATGACATGCTAATTTTTAATGAATAGACTAAAAGACAATTACGACTATAACAAGACTCCAGATTTAAAAAAAGACTATTAAACTAATGGGCATTGACAATAAATTAAAACATAGACCTTCATTTGACTGCGAGCTTGGAGGAGACAAGTGGCAAGTTTGGAGGGCACTTATCATGCAAATAGTCCATGCTTCAATCCAATATTTTATCTCCTCTGATTTGCACCTTTGGCAGTGTGGGGCGCAATATCCAATCTGCAAATTGGTTAAACAAAATTTCCTCCACTTGTTTTCCTGTAGATCCTACGGAAATAGCTCCCAACTATTGCGAGACGAAAGCCGCTTTTGCAATGAATAATACTAAAATCTTCAGATAAGTAATCTTCACATGAGTGCAGATCTGAATTGATAGAGAGGAAATCGATGTAGGAGCTCACATGATCCACGTTGAGTCTGAAAGAATTGTGATCCAATGGCGCATGGGAGAATATTATGCGAGCTTAGAACAGTGTGGCATGCGCAGATCTGAAACAGATTTGGTGGAGTCTTCACGTAAGAATCAACTGGCACACAATAAATCCACTCTAACTGGATATGTCAGAGAAGAGATTTGGTTTTACACCTTAGACTCCAAACACAATTCACAAATCAATTCGAAATTTTACAAATATCCTCCTAGAGCGGGCTCACATGAACAGAATCCTCCACACGTTACAATTGCAAGGACTGCATACACAAAGATTTCTTCACCTTCAAGACGTTTAGCTGAGTCTCCTAATTTTTGCTAATCTGGGAAAATGGATGAATGCACCAACAATAAAGGGGGGACGTAGTACATGCAGGTTAGAAAAAAAATAGACAACGCCAGAACCAGCAACAAAACACACAATATGCTACACTAGTTCTCTTTAAAAATAAACTCTCATCGGTTGGGGCTATCAAAAATTACAATGACTCTGCCCCCTACATTAACTCAGGATTCCATCGCTCTGATACCAAATAATGCACTGGATCGATTTATAGAAATGTACACCAACAAATTATACACAAAACAATATCTCTTCTATTCAGCACAATAAGCTTCTCTAATATTATTCACGGAATAATGATATTCTATTACATTCATTCCGATCATTACATAATGAACAAGCTTCAAATATATAGGGAGATAGTTTCCTATTAAGTAGGAAACAACTCAACCACAAATCTATATATATGTGAGTTGTTATAACTCCCAAACAACTCACGTATATAATATACTAACTTGATATTATGAGTTTGTTTATTACAACTCATAATATATTACATAATATTATTCATCCATATATATGAATAATGTGAGCACTATATATGATTTCCTAACAATAAACACATTGAGTTCAAAAATTTAGACATTTTTACCGTACGGTCTAGGAGATCTAGAAAGCCCTAGTTTATGGGCAACAAAGACAAACTCCTTTCGCACGTTTAACTACTCCCAAGGTTTCAAGACTCCAAATAAATTTTATTAGACTTGTAAAAATGTTCTCTAACTATCCCAAGCATCAAAGAGGGTTTCCTTGCTTGAATTCTCTCACTGTCACTCTTTAGCTCTCGGTCTGCACATAGTTGTTAATGCATGCATGGAGGAAACATGTAAAATCTTGCAAAATACACTATGAAACCTTCTCCAACCTTCAATACTAGTCCATTCATAATTGATCAGGCCTATTACATCATTCCTACACGGGATTATTCATAGTGAGATCATAAATCTATCTTTAACACACAAAAATAAGCTATCCCTAGCTTTGCTCAACCATACCCTAAGATAGCTCAACCACCTCTAGACTTAGTAAACAGTTCAAACCACCCATGTTTATTGAATTTGACTTGGATCCACGTGAGAATGGATCTCCAAGTTGGTTTTATCCCATTTTTGGCCTTCATGCACACAAATAGGTCTTATTTAGGCTTTTACACATAACAATACCAAATTTGAATATTTGAAATACAACACTTGGAGGGAAATGATAAACTATGCCTAAGATAACCTAGAATTTAATAAAAACATGACAATACTCCATGACAACCTATTGATGTACTTGCATCAAACATGCACTTGATTAATTTAGTTGTTATTACTGCATTTTTGGTTTTCGTGCTTCTCACGCAAGTTTTTTTAAATTTTGAAATCTTTTTTATAGTTTAACCATATGGTTTTTGGAGTTTGTGTAGTTTTTTTAGTTGAGCATGTGCAGGTTACAGGTGTTTTTAGCTAGATCTATATTTTCTCCTCCTCCCTGCCTAGTTTTTGCTTTCTTGCTGCTGGCTGAGCCATTTTGGGCTCAAACCCAACTCGGCTCTTTCTGCCTCTTTTGTTCTCATGAACTTCTCCATCAAGTTTTGCGTGTTGCATTCACTTTACCCTTGCACGTGGGCTGCTCATTTTTGCATCGACCATTGTTTGGTTTGTTTTTGTGCATTACTTGAGATTCCTGCATTGAGCTTGAAGTTTTTTTGCCTGTATTGTTGAGCCGAGCTACTTTGCACTGTTAGCTTCTTTGCCTTTGGTGTCGAGCCCTTTACATCCATTTTGCATTTGTTTTTTTGAATTATTTGAGATGCTTTGGTGGTGTTCGTTTGCATTATAAGCCATGTTTTTTTCGTGGCTTGCATTTGGTTTAGCTGGTTTTTGTTTTTCCTGTGCGTAATTATCCTGGCCGTGTTGTTTCCTCTCTTGTTTTTCCTTGAGTTTGAACCCCTGCGCGTTTGGCTTAGCCGTCTTTACATTTTCTTTGCTCTGGGCCGACCCTTATTTTGCTTTCCTGACCTATGTTCCACTCCTCTAAGTCATTCAACGGCTTTCTTGAGCCCCTGCGCTAGACTTTTTTCCTATAACCTCCAAATCCTGACTGTCTCACTTCTTCTCCTTATCTGTTGGCTTCTCGAGCCCCGCAAATCGATTCTCCCAATTCTTTATTACAAATGGATGTATACGAAACACTTGTCATATGTGTGAAATGTTTAAAGGAGAAAAGTGACATTTTGCACAGGTCATCGAGGTAAAAAACTTTGGAAATAGTAGACAGAAAGGCATGGTCGAAGAATACTTCCAAGGGATAATTGTAAATGTAAGAATCTCAAACTTTACATATGTTTGATATGGAATTCTATCTCTAATGTTCCTCATCTCAACAATATCATGCACATTGGCTACCAACAATCCTAATGACATTGTCACTCAAAGGCCCCCTACACTAAACTTCGACCTCTCATTTCCCTTATGCATGTTAAACACAGTTGCCTTGACTTGCATTTGGAATTGCCTATCAACACAAGGTGCATTCAAAGGTGGAAAGAGGAATATGGTACCCTTCCATGGGATATCATATCGTAGATGACAAGGTCTCTAAAATCAAGCATGTAACAGATATGGCCAAAAGGCAAAGACGTAATCTAACACAACATTGTGTGATATTTGTGTGTTGTCCTAGTTCATTCATATTGGTTTTTAAAATGTATAAAAGGCTATTGGTGTAAGGAGTTGCTAACATTACAAATCCAACAACCAATATCATAACATTGTTTGTGATTAATTCTTAGTAATACATGCAAGTTTCTATCATTTTGTGGCAAGCGGAAGGTTGTGGAGAAAAGGATTTGTACTCGGGGTCTTTTCACCTCAACACTAACAAGTACATCTAAAGAATGTATAATTAGCTAACTTAATAAAAATTAATATTGAGATTAAGAATAGGGGTCTCTCATTCAACGTCGTTAGCTTGTTCAAAAGTTATACGATGCCAACAACCATTCTTTACACAATTGAAAGAAATATATTGTTTCCAAAAGTGTGGGTAAAATGGGATTTGTTATTTTGTTACTTTATTTTGTACGGAGTTAAGATTTCCCATTAGAAGGCATTTCATTTGTTATAGAAGAAGAAATGAATGGAAATTTGTAAGAAGAAGGTGGGAATTAAATACATGCATGTCCCACACCTGTTATCCCATTACAAACTTAAATCCTCTTCTACAAAATGAGAATTTTTTACATTATATATAAGATGGGAGAGAGAGAGAGAGAGAGAGAGAGAGAGAGAGAGAGAGAGAGAGAGAGAGAGAGAGGAAACTCAAATTTCCCCCTTCAACCACCAACAAGATGCAATAAAATGTCTGAAAACCATCGTGGACATCGTGACTTGCTTTGATGTCGTTGACCCCTAAAAACCCAACACAAAGGGAAAAAATCAACTTTTGGGATCGAAATGCACATGGCACAAAACATGCATATGGACGACAATGTTCCAACGCAACCAAGTCCCGAAATCCCGAAAGTAAGAGTGCAACTGGCTCGATGTTTTGCACATTGTTAAACCCAAAACAAAGGTAAGTCGGGGTTTGGGGGCGAAAAACATGAGACATGGAACATGTTAATGGATCAACACATTCTGATGCATGAAGGATTCGTGAACCACAAACAAAAAAGAATTGTCGGGTTTCAGAAGTGAAAAACATGAAGCGTTATACGTTTAAAACTCGTCATGTCCCAATGACGAAGAATTTTGAAAACACGACATAAAGGGGACTGTGGAGATCAGAAGCGACAGACAAGGAACATGAAACATGCTTTAAATCGGACGTGTCCACAAGAGAAAGAACCCCGAACCTAGACAATCTTAAAAATGAACTCCTCAACCCAGAAACAACTGCAAACTTACATGACTGCAGAAATGAAGTTGTGGTGGGGGTGGGTTTATTTAGGAAAACATGAACTTAAAACTAAAAAGAATGAGTGGAAGAAGAATTTTCAAAGAAACCCATTTGGAATTATGTCCAAAAATTTATTACAAAAGTATAGCTTACATTTATTTCATTTAAGACTATTTGTGTACTGAAATGACTTTAACATTTATCTCCTCTCATTTTGGCAGTTTAATTGCAGGTCACCTATTCATGTCCACGTTTCGTTGTTCAAATATTAAGTTGATCATTTCCCTTCATTGAAATGAACATTTTCCCAATTAGAATATCAAAGTTGCCCAATGGAATTGTTCGCATTATCTACAAAGTTAACATCAACTACAGGGTACGAACGAATCATCATTTCATTAAATATTTCCTATCCATCCTACCGAGTGTTAAAAATTGAAAGACCGTTTAAATATTTTTCATATTTTTTTATAGAACCAAAACGTGCGACTTGCATACTTAAAATGTGACCATCAAATTTTTATACACATTCATATATAAATTATATTATTATATATTAGATATAGTAAAATATATATGAAACAGTCATTTATAACTTTTATAAATAATTTATAAATACCATTGTTTTATATTTTTGACCCATAATATTAAAATTTTACCTTCACCTGAAAATTGTTTTACATGAGATAAATTGACTTTATTCCGATTTCCCACTCTTTGAAATGTCCCAAAGAATTGTAAAAATAAGTGATCATTATGGTCTCTTGCAAATTATTGAGTTTCATTAATAATGCCTCACTTTTTCATTGTATTAAGCACATGTTGTTTATTCATGTCCTCGTCTCCACATTCCCCACGTAGCTCAGATAGAGAATTTTGTGCGACTTTTTTCTTAAAATTGTTTTAGTATGACAGACAACGAAAGGGTTTGAAATTTCTTGAAAAATAAAAGTTTTGATTCCAACGTGTCGCAGACATGGGGAGGTCTCATAAAACAAATGGAACATTTATATGCAAATGACTCTAAAAACATTTATACATTAGTTAATGCCATATTGCTTTGTATATTTTTTCATGCATTCTAAAAAAACAATCCATTAGTAGTCCACGACATTTGAGTTGACCATTTATCTCCTCCACAACTAATACAATGTTAAACGGAAAAAATATGGATTTAAATTTATTGAGGGAAGATGCATGAAACAACGCTCCCTTTATTGGAAACATCGTAACTCGGAGTGGTCAAAAACCATTGCATTAAATTTCCCTGACATTAAGTAAAGTGCACGGAATCTTACTGAGCCTTCTGATGTTTTTCCACATAAGTACATATACATTACAAATAATTTTGTTTGAAGCACAAGTTCTACTATAAATATTACAAATCTTTCTTTTAGTTGCATAATAAATAATTTGTTTTGATATTTGTATGCCCAGAGCTCTTGCAACACTTCTTGAATCCATTCTCGCAACTCTCCCCACTGCTTCTTCATACACAATCTTATAACACGAAGGTCCGTAATTTATGCCTACTTCGACCTCTGTTTCAACAATCGTTTCCTTCAATAGATAACCTCAATCCCTGCACGCCCCGCCTTTGAATTGTTGTATAACTTTCTCAAGTATTGTTGTCTTCTTTTTGGACTGCCCCCTGTGATATCTTCATTACACAGAGAACTTGACATGGCAGCCTCATAGCTTTTCTTTCTAGCCTTGCAAATATTACTGCAACAGCTTGGTCAAGGGAACTTCCAATAGATGGTCTTTTCCACAAATAACACAAACTTTACCCAGAAAACCATATGGCTAATATAGTCACGGCCAGTCCACGGATTAACTCCCAGGACTTCAACCACATCAAAACAACTCAGCCTTAAACAAAAATTTGCGTACAACATCAACACAATCAGTAACCAATAATAACACTAATATCATTGACTCAAACAACTCCATAATACACGTTAATGATATGAAAACAATCCAGAAATGAAACATAAAGAGATGACACTCTCCATCTAAGACATAACCTCAAGAAGCCTTCAACATATAATATGTAAAGCTACAACATAATGGATCATAAGGAATCAACAACTTATAAACTACAACCAAGAAAAATGTCAATATTGTATGACAACAGCTACAACCATTATGGCTTTCATGTATAATAACTTAACATAGCCACAACCATGTAAATGGCTTAAGTAAAAATGTTAGACGTAGCCGAATCTCCTTTGAGAGAGTCTTCGATGTAATCTCTTGCCAAGCCGGGCAACAGGTAACCCAACCCCAACGAGGCCTCTGTTTCAACTCCCTCCTGGCAGCACTCCACTTTAACAGTATCCATCATAAACACACACCTTTAGCGCACGTTCATTTGTGACCCCAATCCACAGTAGCATGTCATCTTCTCCCGAGAAATCCTCTGCTGCAACCTCAAATTTGAAGGAAGGATTCGGGGTTCGGGAAGTTTGCACACTAGACCACTGAAGCACGTTTCCTTCCTCCAGGGTTGTCTCCTAAAACTGCTTCATGGCATTTAAACCCTTATGTTGAAAAAAGCTTCCAACCTAGAGCTCGGCTCCCACGTAGATCCACGCCAAATTTCTGAACGAGGTGGTTGATTGGGTACAACGAAAAAACTCACCACTGCTTGTGCAGCTGGGGTGGATTGCCTCTTTCATCGTGTTGCAAGCCGGCCATATGCCACAAACCCGGAAAACAAAAGGAAAAATGCCACCTCCTTAGCCCGAAACACAGAGCTGATGGAAATCTAGAAACTAAGAAGCAGCTTAAACGTGGCAGGCAACTCGGGCACCGTAGTATATTCACACAAAGCTAGAGAATTTTTTGATTTCTTGACCTGCATGATTATGAAGGCATAACCAGATCTACATCTCCTATCCCAACACCCTTATTAAATCTGTTGATTTGATGTATATATAATTTCTCAAATCTTTATATAAAAAACTAGTCAAAACATCCATTCGAACAGAACACTCTTAAAACACATGAAAATGACACTACAATTGGAAAAAATATTAGTATAAAGTGGCTGACATATTCATGCATAAATCAAAAGAATTCTCCCACATTAAAGGGGGTTGATCAAATTTGGGCAAGTTCCTTGCCCATCAATTGATTTTTCTATAGTTTCAATGAAAAATGGTGATCCAAAACCAGATCTACATCTCCTATCCCAACACCCTTATGTAATTCTTTAGTGCCCATCCCTTGATAATTCAATGCCCTTCCTCACTACGCCTAATCCATTCCTGATGCAGTAGCTGACACTTTCAAGTATTACACAATGTAATAATGCTTATGGTAAATATTTATTTGAAATAGGTGGAAGAGAAATGCATGCAGGTTATTCTATAAAGTAGATAATACATATACTATAAAGCTATGTTGGAATTTTTTTTGTTAATTTAGTATGTGATTTTTGAAACTATAATCAGTGCAAAATGATTACTATTTTTTGGGAAGTAACATTTTAATTCATGATGATTACGTGGTGAAAATGGCACAAAAAATGAAATGCTAAATTTATATTATTAAGAGTTTAGATCTTTATTTTCTTCTGTAATTTGGTCTGTTTCGCTCTAAAGTTTAACATGCAGTTGATTCGACAGTCTAATATTACATACTCGATATATAATTTTACTGCAAGCTAATATAGTGGGTGTCTTCCCTAAATACTGGATAAACACTTAAATACTAAAATCATAAGAAATCGGTTTGGTTCATGCTTCTGTAATCCTTACCTCTCTTCCAGAATGGAAACCACGTTGGCGAGCTGCCACAACCCGAATCAGATTTACTTGGAGATGGAAGGACAGAAGTGTAAAACTAACAAACACTGGAAAAAAAAACACCTTCATCATGTTCTGATCGATTGGGTTTCCCACATGTAGCCCCAATAATTATTATCCACAGAGCCCCAACAATGAATAAGACCGTGTAATATATAAACATCGACAAGCAAAAGTAGACAAAAATAGAGAAGGGGTGCTTCCAAACCCTAGGAACGACGCTCGTGGCCTCTCTATAGGTTAAATCATTGGCCATGTAAATACAACCCACCACGAACACCACGGCTGCAATGGATGGCAGCGAAAAGGTGAAGAAGATTGTGAAATACCCGCACTCTGCAAATACGATTTCACCCATTGCGTCGGCGTAGGCACTGCTCTCCAATAAAACTATAACTATGCTCAAATCACTTAACATGTTCGAGTGTAAAGAGCTGGAATGTCTTCCGCTAGAGATGAACAAGCTGGAATGTTTGCGTTACCTGAATTTGAGGCGTTGTGCTAAACTGGGGTTCCTTCCGATCCAGGTCACACAAATATTTTCACTTCAAAGTCTGATTATCGATGGCTGCAACAATTTAGAGTGGAAGCTTCAAACTTCACCCTCGGAAAAAAACTTTGCAGTATTCACGGTTGGAGGATATAAAATCACTCATGCATTTAAGGTACCTTTCATTTGTGTATGCCAAGGCACATATTCCCTACGGTCTGCTCCGCAACTTTGAGAGCATGGAGAGGCTGGAGCTATGCAGAGTCCCGTCAGAGAGTCTTCCAGAGGATATAAAGGAAATGAAAACATTGGAAGATCTTCGACTGAGCAGATTGGAACACTTAGTCAAATGCCTGGGTGGCTGTCGAGGCTATCTTCTCTGAGAAGAATAACGTTGGAGTACTTGACTATGAAGGCTCTTCCACCTGCCATTTTCAAAACCCTGCCTCTTTTGCGCTTGTTGGAGATCGAGAACTGCTGCTAATTGACAGAATTGCCTACCGAATTTGGTAAAGGAGGAGCATTTCCAGCTCTGGAGGAGCTGAGACTGGAAAAGCTGATAGGGCTAAAGGAATTGCCAGATTTGGAGGAGGAAAGCATGAAAATGCTTAAGGAGCTGAGAGTGAGATTCTGCGAGCAGATCAACAATTTTCCCAAGGGTGTGGAAAAGCTGAATAAAAATACAAGAATAGATATCGTGGGGTCATGTGGACTCATTCGCAGCGTGGAAGAGAACGGCGGCGACAGGCAAAGGTTGAAAGACCCTGGACATGGGTAAAGAGTAAAGAGTAAAGAGAGATAGAGGCACGACGATCGTTAGAGTAATGGCCCGCAGCAGTTTACGACAACCTTCATGATGGCGAAGGCAGGAATGGCCGCATGCACCCAGGACCCCGGACATGTCATTCTCTGTCCAGAGCCATATTTTTCCCTACTTCGTATTTCCCCATGTCAGTCCATACAGTTCCCACCACGTGTAAGGTAGAGATCCATGCATTCGATTCTTTGTCTATTGCCGAGCCCCTGGATTTCTAACTTAGAACACGCCTTTCGGCATAATAAAGTGGGGTGTTTAGTTTAAGTAAAGGGTTTAGTTTGTTTTAAAAGGTGCCTTTTATATTAGTTAGATCTAATATAAAATTTAAGGTGGCTTTTAATTAAAGTAGAGGTAAATTTTTTATTAGATCTTAGTTGTTTTTTATCTAATTTAAATTTATTAAGGTTAATTTAATTAATATTAGGAGCTTTTTAATAATTTTTATATCTCATTTTTTAATAAACTCTCCTTTTAATCTATTAGTAGATTTATTTCTTGTTCAATTAAATGTTTTATTAAACGTCCTTTTGCCTTTTTATGTCCAAACTAGAGGAATTAACATTTTTCTAAAGTAAAATTTTAAGTTTTATTGGGCATTTTTCTACTAATCATGTGCTAGAGTGTGTTATAGAAATTCTAGAGGTTTTTTTCCTTTCGAGATCTTTTTCGGCATCTTGGAGGTCCCTGTGACTCATCTTGAGCCCATTTTTCTCATTATAATCGCCCTTATTATTGCTTGCAGAGACTTGTGAGTGCGACTACCACAATCTTGCAGACGAGGGGTCTCTGTTGCAACATGAGACATTTTTTTCTCACACTGGACTTTTTATTGTTCCCTTCTTGCTTGTTTAGATGTTGTTCATTACCTTCTGATTTGAGACTTATTGTGACCTCCACTCTTGTGTGATTTGTTTCCTACTATAAGGTGAGTGGTCAACTGTCCCACATCGCACAAACACACCCTATTGTAATCAACACACTACTTATAAAGTGTTGTAAACATGGGGGTTATCATTGTTCTTGGGTGTTATATTGCATGCAGATGCATTCTCGACTGAGTTTGATGTCTTGCAACCTTGTGTGTATTTTTGCACCCTCTTTTTCTTGCATTCTACACTTATTGCTCTTTTTGCATTTACACTATGGAGATTGCTTTTCCCAAACCTACGCTTCATAGGACCGTTTCTACATTACAACCTCCGCCTATTATTCTTGGTAGGGATAATTATGCACCATGGTGTCTATGTATGGAATTTTTTTCTTAATCACGATGACCTTTATCTATTCTTGTATGGATGAGTACCTGCACCAATGATCTTGATTGGTTTGAAGACCGGCTTGAAACTTGTAACATGGTCATTGGTCATTTGCCCTTCCTCATATGATGAAAGTTATGCTAACAATGTATTTCTTGTTTATATCCCCGATGAAGAGGATTATTATTCTAGTTCTGATGATGAGAGTACTACTGAGGAATTCTCCCCTCCTTCTCTTAGCCACCTTTTAGAGAATGTTGACAATCCTTCCTTCCCACCGGACATATCAGGGAAGTCTTGTTTTCACCTCATATCGTCACTAAATCCACCTCCTTTCCACTTCCTTTGAGTGAGGCATTTTTCACCCCGTTTCATATGTCGATGATTCATACAAGTTTGACATTGCTCTTCTATTTGTTGAGCCACTCTTTTGGGACGGGTATCTTCCAGACCTTAGTAATCTCTTTAGAATGCCTGCTTGTGTCGTCATACAGGGAGTTTTTCATCCTTCTATAGGTCTTTCAGAGGATTCCTTTATCTTCTTTATTGGGAGTGCCCCTTCAGGGACTCTTATCACTTCCACTATTTTAGAGACCATCATTGATCCACCCTTTCTTGTGGATCATCTTTATACTATTGTGGGGGTTGCTAATTTTCCTTCACTTCAGTTTGGTATCCTTTCGATAGATGTTTCCTTATTACACTCTAATAGTTCTACATTCGTGGCATTACCTTCAAATTTTGTTCACTTACTTTCCAAAACTTTGTCACATTTATGTGAACTAGATTCACATTTCTTCATACTTTTACCTTCATGTTATTTTGTGGAGTGGGAAACTTTCATTACACCATTTATGTCTTTCTTGAGGGCGAAACATTATTCGATGTAGATGGACCTTCATCGGTCCTAAATGCGGAAGACCACATCATCGAAAATCTTCTTAGAGACTTCATAGAGTTTTAGACTTAAGATACGGTTGTAGAATTCTTTACTCGAACCCTTCACCGGCCAAGTATCCTTGTGATCTCATCTTAAGGTGAGGTACACTATTGCTTCCACACATCTACTTCAGGCCTTCTCATCTTCCTCTTGTCTTCAGGATTCTATTCCACCTTTCTTCTTTTCCATTTCTTCATATTCACCATTTCGTCATGGAGTAATTGACACTTCCACCTCACATATGAGGCATCATTCCTTGGATAGGAACCACACCTTATCACTTTGGGGATCTTCTTCTTTACTTGATACAGGGTGGTCTTTGACACATTATTCATCTTGGGAGGCTGGATAGTGTTCTTCATCTCTTCTCTTCTTCTAGAAATATTACATTTTGTACATGAGTACCTTATTAAGAATTTCATTGGTGGGACTCATTTGATGCATCTTTCTTAGGTTGTTTAGGGGTGTCTTTTATCTATTGTAAGTGGATATTTTCCCTTTTGAGTTTTTCCTCCATTACTTGAGATCTTTATTATACATGGGTACCTCATCAAGCCTAGTTGCAGGGACGCATTCTTCTCCTCTTTCTCTTTTCAAGAGAATTGTTGTTTGTATATGGCTACCTTATTAGGCTTAGTAATTGGGCCCTATTGACACATATGTCTTAGTTTTCTAGGGGGGTTCACTTTTAGTTCTGACTTTCCATAACCTCTTACTCGTCTTTGATGAAAGGGGGTATTGATGTATATGACTTGTTCGTTGTCATTCGACAACTTGTCCACCATGAATGGTTAGTCATCTCACTTAGTGAGAATAGGTCATACTGGAATAGGTCATACTGGAATAGGTCAATAGGGTTAGTTAGGGTTGTGTAAATGTGTCATGCACATGAGTTACACAACACTCCTATATGTACCTTTTTTTTAATGTATGAGCTTTCCAGACACATTGATGTATTTTTGTACTTGATTCTCATTTTTGTGACTCGATCTCTTATTTATTACGTGAAGCGTTCACAAATCCATTGAAGTGAAACCTTTCTAGATGTACATGAGGTTACACATTGATCCTCGTAGAAAAATTCAATAAAAAATTTAGAGATATATCCTTGAATATTCAATTTCAACCTTTTCTTGTGTGAACGAAGCATAATATAACTTCTTTAGGGAGTCTTGGGATCATACTTACAATATATACCATCATAGATTAATAAAATGATGATTGAAATGTGGATAAAAACTTTCCTAATGGAAGTGTTGTCCAACATAACACCTTAGGATATTTTGACAACTTACAAATTCAATTTTGGACTTAAGAAAATTTGTGTTCAAAAGTTGTGGAACACTTTGAAAGTTAGTATTTCATAGAATCAAGGAGCTTAGTGTTCCACGGGTTCTCCTAATCCACATAATAAAGGATTTTGAAATCAAGAGTTAGATGAAATTATAATGGAGTTAGACCTTTACGACATGAAAAATAGTGATGCACAAACTTGGGAAATTTGGAGCTTCACAAAGTTGGTTACAATGTCACAAAACAAAGGATGAAAATTGCAATGCAAAATCTGTGATAAACAAGGAAGTGGAGTTTCAAACATGACTAAGTATAGAAGACGTGAAACACTATCCTAGTGTTCCATGTGTTTCTCAAGGTATAGTGTTCCACAAACTTCAAAAGCTACGAACCAAAGAAACATGGTCGTAGGTCAAAAGCCACATAACAAATAAGAGACCTTTGCAGAAGATATGGAGAAGTTTTACGGATGATTAGAGGCTACTATCTCATGATTTTCTCAATCCACAGTGAAGATCACATTCAAAACCCATGAAACATTGGAAAAGCCCGCACAACAAGGCAAAATGGTTTTTTGGCCATAAATTTCATTGCAGAGCTTCAATTTGCATGAAATCGGCAAAGATTGAATCATCTCTTTAGGGGCTTCATTAAAAATGTAAACTTGGGTTTGATAGGGGAAAAGCACAAGTTTTACTTCTACAGGAATACAACCACTTCAACCACCAAAATTTAATGATAAATGATGCACACACCTTCGTATGTAAATATGATGATGTGGAAGAGTGGCCTCTGTCGAGAGACCTCTCGTGTATTGGCAGGAATTGATTGGTGTTTGGTGGGAAGTTGGCATGAGGACTTGGCATATCTATATCTTTCCCCTTATTTCTCATTCCCATTTTATAAGTATGGAACTCATGCCTTGTAAAATGGATCCCTCTTTTGTTGTAATGACACCATGCCAAAATGGTGGCCGAATTCCCATGGGTTCCAAACCTCGGATCTGGACTCGCAATGTGTTTAATGCCTTCTACTTGAATGTAATGGTCTCAGGCATCCTTTGAGAAATAGAATATTGTGCTTGTGGTTCTTTTCTACCCCATACTCATGTTTCATTACATTCTTTCCTTCCATTCTTTCTTAGGTATGTTGTGTGCCTTTTCTACTTGCAAGGTGTATGACAGAATTTTTTCTAGACAACGTGCACTCCCATCATCCATTCAACTTAGGGTATCAAGGAAACAAGTAAGAGACACACCAAGACCGACACACAACAAATATAATTCAAAAGGGGTACAGGGACCGTTAATATCACATACTCAAAGGGAAATAACCCTTACAATAAGACAACCTAAGGTTTCCAAGGCCCTAGGTTGAAGAATAGGAAGGAACCCTATTGAGGTATCAACACTATGGGGAGATTAATAATAAAATGAACATACAAAGTCTATGCTAACCGAAGTAAAGCATGTAACATAAAAGAACTGAAATACAATATGCTAACCTAGCATGTGTATAAAATACTAAGCTAACATAAAGTAACAAGAAAATATAGGAGACTACTCTATACAAAATGATAAGCCAAGTTAGGGAACTTACCTATTGGGGGGCGGTCGCCAAAGCATCTATTTCCCAAAGGAACATACACCAAGAGAGAATATATTTTAGGTGGAGAAGGGGAAACAATCCTATCCTAACTCACTATAGGTGACCCAAAAGTGTAAGCAAACCATTCTAATCAAGAAGAATCTCCAATCCAAGAGTCAAGATGCAATAAATCTAAGAGATGAGAGATAAAATGCAAGTTGACGCAAAAGAGTAGAGCTAATGATGAGTTCTTGTGAAATTTGTGTTTTCTATTATGTGGTGAAGGTGTATTTTTGGCATTTATATCGACGCCATCACACAGCGTAGGTGAAGGTGACAACCAAGATTTTGAAATATTGCCGACGTAATCCCCCATGGGTGATGGTGTTAGCTAGGGAGGAAATGCTAAGGGGTGTGTGTAATGTGTTGTGATGGATAAAAAGGAATGCAAGGAAAAATAATATAGTCATGGTCATGTAAAGTGTCGGAAGAATGCAAAGAAAAACAAGAAGACGATAACGAAAGAGGTGGATAAATAGGACCAAAATTTATTATCTCTCCATGTATCATCCCTAACCCAATGGTTACATGAATAACCATACCCCTATCCTAGAATGATCCCCTTAAGGCACCCGTTCCTATAAATAGATGCATTAACGACCTCTAACCAAGAAAAATTATTAGTAACAAGTATGAAAATAGAAAACATAAAAAATTAGGTGTATACATATGCCCCAATTGTTGATTACCGCATGTCACAATAGTGAAACATGGGGTAGTCAGTGGAAATAATGATACATAACACCTAAATCGAAATTATATGTTGAAATTGAATAAAGGACTAGCTAAAATAAAATATACCCACCAATGCGTACCTAAAAGTGTCGGTCGTCTGCCACGTACGGGTGTAATCCATACTTCTAGATCCTCAAGAAGCAAAACTGAAATGAAACAGTAGAGGAAAATGACATTAATAACCTAGCTAGGGGCCCATGGGATGGATTTTGTGTCATAGGATCATAGGGGTAAGGTGTTAAAGCTAAGCAATGGGAACCAATGTAGAAAAGGACAAAAAACCACATGCTTTAGAAGCTATAAAGAGGTAAATAGATCCAAGCAAGAGTACGAGCCTAAGTGAGGAGGAACAAGACCGATGTGATCCCATAGGAAAGGCCAGGGTGAATCAAAGCCAAGATAGGAAGAAAAGACACCAAGACAACCAATAATAGTGTATCATAGCAGATCGAAGGAATATAAATCCAAGCTAGGTCAAGAACCTAAGCAAGGATTCACAAGACCATGGTGATTCACTAGGAAAGGCTAAGGAAAATGAAATCCAATATAGGTGGAATCAAGAGTGTGAAATTCCAATGGTAGGAGATGTCGAGAAAAAGGGAGGTGTTGATAAACCCAAGTGGGGCGAAAATTCCTATCGAGGATAAGGTTTTGGAGATGTGTGTAAAACCCAAGGGGGCCAAGAGGCCAAGCGGAGGAGAGAGATTAGGTCAAAGAAATATTAATGACGTTCAAAATGGGGTGGTGGTTCATAAGGTTAAGGGAAGGTAGACGGTTCGAGAGAATTCAGCCCTACGCTTCGAGTGCGTAAAGGGGTTTGGGGATATGAGACTTGTTACGTAAAACCTAAAAGTCGGTGTTAGTATGCACATAATACCCTTGATGAGAGTAGAAGAAATGAGATGAAGCAAAAGGTTGTGTAGTCTTTTATTTGGTCACATTTGACCTCAACTTCAAGCTTCTTCATATGACATCAATAGGATCTACAATTAGAAACATCATGCCTCGAGCCTCATTCCATGTACAATATGGCTCTGCCTAGAGGGCCGAGGAACCATAAGGGTGAGAGGTAAAGGGACAAGTCTTATAGGTTGTAAAGGGATAGTGGGAGTGTTCGCTAGAGGTACCAATGCAATGGGCGAGGATGGTTCCAATGGAGTAGTGTCTCGCTTAGTCATCAAGGAATAATAAATAGGATCATCACCCATGAGGTCATCGGTATCGTAGTCAAAGTTAACAACTTGATCTTATCAAATAGAAAGGATCGACTAAGTTAATGTTGGTATGTGAGAGTGTGACCAAATGGAGCAATTTGAGGCTCGGGCTCTAGTGGGGAGGAAGTTTCAATAATGTTTGGGGATTTATCTAAGCTATCAGCCCATGCAAGTTATGTTTTAATAGGGGATGATATAGTATGTAGAGGAATTTTTCAGCTCGGATGCCATCGGCCCTATAAAATATATTCCATAGGGCCAATGGTTTCTGGAAAAGGATTATCATCTCTAGATGCCATTGGCCATGTAGAAGTTATTCCACAAGGGCTAACGTTAATGCGGAGAAGGAGGATTTTAATCTCATTTTTAGGGTATAAAAGGGTACTTAAGTATTCTTAGGACTCTATTGTAAGATATGTTAGTGGTATTGATATTGAATCTAGAAGACATCATTTGAGCCAAGACATGTTGATAATAAGAAGGCTCTATGGTGCCCATGATATTTTTCATGGGGCTTGCATGGTACCGAATTTGAAAGTTGGAATGAGATATTTCTAAGGACTGATGACATTCATTTTGGACCTTTTGTGATATCTCGTCCAGATTGGTAGAGGAATATGATTCCTTTGCACACCTACCAAAGGTGGAGGTGTATGAGAAGGTACGCTAGGCACCACATTTCAAGATATTAATTGTAACATCTGATTATGTATATGATTAATGCTCGTTGTAGTGGTAGCTTGGGATAAGGCCATTTGTTCTAGGATTTTTAAAATTACTACATTAAAGTCTATATAAGAAGAGTTACCTTTAGAGGTGGGTGCTTGTTTGTGACTATTATGCTCATCAGTGGGAGTTTTAGGGGACTAGCCCCGATTAGCTCTACATGGAGAAGCCTGATCACGAATGAGTGCTTCTTGATTAGAATGAGGCCTAGTTATTTCCTTGGTGCTTGACATGTATCCTTTAGAAACCTCCATCTTTATTGGGAGTAAACCATTCATTGATGTTAATATTCTTAATGATGGATCTGGGATCTATCTATCCAACCTCAACCATGTTACATTCTATTGAGTGACCCTACTCGACCGATCGTAGGGGTATGGTTGGGACAACAAAGTTTCACAAGTGGGAATAAGGCATGTGGGAATATTGGTGCTTGTAGGATGTTAATTAGATTATTTGAGAGCATGGAGATGATATGTAGGCACGAGAAAAATATCCCCTAGAGAAGTTCAAAGGTTCAACTATGCCAAAAATAGCCCGAGAGGAGACATTGGTGTAATATGGAAGTTGAAAATAGGATTATGGAAAAATGTGATTTAGATGCAATCGACCTCGTACGAGTTTACATTGGGGTAGATAACATCGGGAAAGGAGAATACACTAAAAAAACATAATCAGCCATGCACAAAACTTATACAGGGACCGATGGCGTCAAGAATGAAAATGGAATAAAACAAAAAAAATCGAACCTATCACGAGACATGTAAAAAAAATTGACACGAGGGCCAATTACATCTGGGAAATTTTTTTTTGGACATAATAGACATGATTGAACCCACGTAACTAACACATGGGCTGATGGCCTCGAGAAAATTAAATTTTAGGTTTTTTTCTATATTTTATGGGTTGAAAAGATAGAACTAAAAATGGATGCTTTTAACAAGATGTGCTTGATCAAAAGGTACAAAATAAATATTCACACCAGGTTCACCAAGGATGTATGATGGGATCTGATTCAACTAGGGTATTGAGGAAATGAGTAAGAGACACACCAAGCCAACACACAATGGATAGAATTCAAAGGGGTATAGGGACCACTAAGATTGCATACCCAAAGGGAAGTAACCCTTACACTATGAAAAATCAAGGTTTCCAAGGCCTTAGTTCAAAGAAGAGGAATGAACCCTATTAATGTATCGACACCATGGGGGAAATTAACAATAAAATGAACATACAAAGTCTATTCTAACCGAAGTAAAGCATGCAATATAGAGGAACTGAAATAAAATATTCTAACCTAACATGTGCATAAAATACTAAGCTAAAATAAAGTGACAAGAAAAGATATAAGACTACTCTATACAAAATGACAAGTCAAGTTAGAGTGTTTACCTATTAGGGGTGACCACTGATGCATCTATTTCCCAAAGGACCATACACCAAGAGAGAATAGATTTCGGGTGGAGAAAGGGAAACAATCCAGTCAAGCTCACTATAGGTGACCCAAAAGTGTAAACAAACCAATCTAATAAAGAAGAACCTCTAAGCGAAGAGTCAAGATGGAAGGAATCTAAAAGATGAGTGACCAGATGCAAGTTAGAGTAAAAGAGCGAGAGCTAATGGTGAGTTTTGTGAAATTTTGTGTTGTATTTTATGTGGTGAAGGTGCCTTTTTGGCATTTATATTGACGCCATCACCCACGGGTGAAGGCATCGGTTAGGATTTTGAAATAGCACCGATATAATCACTCGCGTGTGATGGCATTGACATGGAAGAGAAATGATAAGGGGTGTGTGAAATGTGTCGTGATGGACAAAAAGGAATGCAAGGGAAAATACTATATTCATGGTCATGTAAGGTGTCAGAAGAATGTGAAGAAAAATAATAATACAATAGCAAAAGAGGTGGATAAATAGGACCAAAATCTATTCTCTCTCCATGTATTATCCCTAACCCAATGGTTACATGAATAACCATACCCCTATCCCGAAATGATCCCCTTAAGACACCCATTCCTAGAAATAGATGTATTAGCAACCTCTAACTTGGAAGAGAAATTGTTAGTAACAAGTATGAAAATAGAAAGCGTAAAAAATAGGTGTTTACACAAGGTTCCATTTCTTTGTATTGTAAATGTGTGGGAGGGGTTAGTGATAATAATGGTATAGCTTAGATACCAAATGATAGAATAGAATAAGATTGCAATGACCAAAGAGGTACGAAAGCCTCACAAATATTATTGATCATGAAATCAGATTACATTACAATGCAAGAGCTTTGTAATATTTATAGATATTAGACTTGACCTCATATGGATAGACATGACAACCTGACCTAGCAGACAACAATTACGAGATGATAAGACCCATCTCACATGCACATGTAATTACTACTAATACCAATATTGAATGTTATCCAACATAACAATATTGAATGCAAGTCACTAGACTAGAGTGCACATGTTGCACATTATTAAATAAAAGACAATGCAATAAAATGCAATAAATATGCCTATGCTAAATTATGCTAACATTCCCCCCCTTAATTTTGCATAGTTTCCAATGAAGTGGAGAGGAACTCTCTGAACAGTGTGAATTTGTCACGTGCAAGTGACTTAGTGAAAACATCTGCCTTCTGTTCAGCTGTAGGACAGAAATGGAGCTGTATGTTGTGCTTCAAGACATGCTCGCGTATGAAATGAACCTGTACTTCAATATGCTTGGTTCTCTCATGAAATACTGGATTGCGAACAAGCTTTAGAACTCCTTCATTATCAACATATACTGGAGTAGATTTCTGTTGTGGTAGACCAATTCCTTCCAGTATTTGGCGTAGCCATATTGCTTCTAAACAGCTTCACCTACGCTACGATACCAAATGATAATAATGGTATAGCTTAGATACCAAATGATAGAATAGAATAAGATTGCAATGACCAAAGAGGGATGGAAGCCTCACAAATATTATTGATCATGAAATCAGATTACATTACAATGCAAGAGCTATAATATTTATAGATATTAGATAGCCTCATATGGATAGACATGACACCCTAGCAGACACCAACTACGAGATGATAAGACCCATCTCACATGCACATGTAATTACTACTAATACCAATATTGAATGTTATCCAACATAACAATATTGAATGCAAGTCACTAGACTAGAGTGCACATGTTGCACATTATTAAATAAAAGACAATGCAATAAAATGCAATAAATATGCCTATGCTAAATTATGCTAACATTCCCCCCCTTAATTTTGCATAGTTTCCAATGAAGTGGAGAGGAACTCTCTGAACAGTGTGAATTTGTCACGTGCAAGTGACTTAGTGAAAACATCGCCTTCAGTTCAGTTGTAGGACAAAAATGGAGTTGTATGTTGTGCTTCAAGACATGCTCGCGTATGAAATGAACTTGTACTTCAATATGCTTGGTTCTCTCATGAAATACTGGATTGCGAACAAGCTTTAGAACTCCTTCATTATCAACATATACTGGAGTAGATTTCTGTTGTGGTAGACCAATTCCTTCCAGTATTCGGCATAGCCATGTTGCTTCACAAACAGCTTCACCTACAGCTCTGATACCAAATGATAATAATGGTATAGCTTAGATACCAAATGATAGAATAGAATAAGATTGCAATGACCAAATAGGGACGGAAGCCTCACAAATATTATCGATCATGAAATCAGATTACATTACAATGTAAGAGCTGTAATATTTATAGATATTAGATAGCCTCATATGGATAGACATGACACCTTAGCAGACACCAACTACGAGATGATAAGACCCATCTCACATGCACATGTAATTACTACTAATACCAATATTGAATGTTATCCAACATAACAATATTGAATGCAAGTCACTAGACTAGAGTGCACATATTGCACATTATTAAATAAAAGACAATGCAATAAAATGCAATAAATATGCCTATGCTAAATTATGCTAACAGTAGTTTTGTGTAGTTTCAAGTCTATAGAATGTCCATGTCTACCTTTCCCTCCTACATTTTCTTCCCTTTCTTCCCCTCATGGAGAATGATTGACCCTCTCTTTTGGTGTTATCACCGCCCTTTAGCTTAGGTCTCTCTCTCTCTCTCTCTCTCTCTCTCTCTCTCTCTTCATGGTCCCTTGGATGTGTTAATGTAGGTTAGATTAGAGGTAGTGTAAGCATTAGGTTGTATAGGTAGAGGAACCAACCTTCTCTAGAGGTTTTTCTTAAGATGTAAGGTCCCTCACTTGGAGACAATCCCACGTTATCCAAAAGTATTGATCTTCCATGCTCAAATCATATGGTTCTACTTTTATGTGTTAATAATTTTGGCATGCATGAGAGGACTAGTTTAATGAGTTTTATAGCTTTGTATCATCAAGTTTGATGTGTTCTTGATGATATCTAGCCTTTATACCTAGTTCTCAACACATCTAACAACTCTGTGATTCAAGAAACCCATTCTTTGAGTCTCGTAGAACTTCCCCTTCTCTTTTTCAATCATTTTCATGTTTCCATTTCTCTCATGGCTCTCCAAAGAGATATTCCATTCTATCATTTCAGTTCGATCCCCCTTCATTTTTAGAAGTGGGATGAAATCCCCAAAACAGCCCTAAAAACTCTACCTATTTTTCATAGAAATGGAGATCAAGTCCCTATTGATCATATTCAAGATATAAAAAACCATTGTGTCATTCAAAACATCGGAGAAGATAACATTTGCCTCAGACTTCTTGTTTCATCATTTAGATGTAAAGAAAGAAATGGTACAATAGTTTGGCTCCTCAATCCATTTCCACATGGGATCAACTAGGAGAAAAACTATACAATCAATTCAAGGAGAATAAAAATGTCATTTCTCTCATGGAACACCTCAACAAAATACAACGAGATTCAATGGAGTTCATCTTAGATTTCAACATCATATTTTTAAGGACATGGCTCAAAATCCCTCAAGAATTCAGACCCTCACAAGGTATATATATATTGTATTATTTGATGTCCTTTACTATGGATTTCGTTGTATTAATAAATGAAATGTAACATTTTACCTTGACAAATTCTATAATACTTTGACAAAATATCTACTTGCGAACGTCTCGATACGGTTTTAAAATGCTAATATTATTAAACCGAGAAGGCTAAGTTGAATTACAACCATATTTGCTTAATAAAACTAGAGATAAATTTAAAACTATGCAACTACAGCTTAAACTAAATTAATTAATATAAACCTAAGGTTAATTAAAAATATGGGCAATTTAAAAGTATTAATAGAAAGGTGAGGACACGTGGTAGGATTCTCGAGTCACCAAAAAAAAATTTCCTACGAAATTTAGGTTATGAAATTAATGAAACATAGACAATTTTGGGTACACATCTCGACCAAGCCTCTTAAACAGTGTAATCAACTCACCCGAGTCACTTAGAAACTAACTCAACGGGAGTGAAATTAATACTTGGAAAACACATTATATTATGACTTGAAACCACATTATGTGTATCCTCATTGTACATGTGTTGGTATTCGGTGAAGTATAATGAGATGGGATTAGTCGGACTCCGGACTACGGAATAAGGTGTATTTTTTTGGGTTCGGACAACTCAATGAGTCAAAACAAGGATATTTGGCGAAGATTGGTAGAAATAGGTTAAAGACATGTGTCGATATTTCATTGGTAAAGATATCTAAAGTCCAAACTATGAAAAATCATTTACGTAGTGTTTTGCTATTAGTTCCCACTTTTTAGTGTAAATTACAAACATAAAAGATCATTTAATAGAAAAAAACCTTTAAACTGTACACATGTGGAATCATCTTAATGGCTCATTTTTCACATATGAAAAAGGAAAAACAATATGTGAAAGAATGTGGAGAAGTTCTATTGGTTAATAATTTTCTAGACTAACAAAATACCGAGAATGAAAAATGCGAAAAGACTTGGAGCTATTCTATTGGTTTAGGTTTCGCATTTGATAGAAACAAGTTACATAAATATGAATTTGTGAAGAACGTGGAATGATCTCATTGGTTCACATTTTGCAACGCTCGGAAGGGTCTAAAAGGGTCTAAAATTGTGAAACTACATGGAACATTCTGATTGGCTAAAGCTTTGCATATTATATATTGCTTTGGTTTTCAGGCGGCAGATATAGAGACACATAATCAATATTTCTAAGGGAAATTTTTGGGGTCCATAACATAAAAAGACATAAAACATAGCAAACATGACCATGAAATACATAAAGCAGATAATTCGATCAGAAATGCCATTAAATTGCAAGATTATATTTTAAATGCGATCAATGACATACATAAAATATTATTCTATATTTATTTAAACAACTATTCTTAAAAAAATAGACATACATATCTACAATTTCATATTATCATTACTTTATTCTTGTAATTTATTGTTTATGTTAACACAAGCACATATTTTCAAGATATATATAAAAATTAAACAAAATACATTCATTTTCTCTTTTATCAAAATAAATAAAAGAATTAACTTCATTCCATTAGTTTTTTCAATGAATTTACATAGCTTTTGCAGAGATTTACATAGTTCATAGAGAGAGAACTTATCTGAGACAATAAGTATGAATTCTAGTACAAAATTCCAATACATAGACACATGTAACAAACAATATAATATGGTTGAACTATGAGAGGAAAATGTTATACACCTTGGTGTATATTCACCTTGTCCTACCCAAGAACCTTCCAAGGTTGTACTGCACTGTACCCCTGGTTAGGACATCGCTAGTGCCCCTCTCTCTTGCCCACCACCGCTTGTACTGGTCATATTTAGAATTATTTCCATAGACTATTTTCACGAAGTCCTTAAGACTCTTTAAAACACTCTCTTTCTTATAATCACAATCATAATTCAATTTCCGTTCTCCATGCACTTTCACATCTCTTTTATAATACATCATAGGTGGTTACAAATCAACACAATAGTTTTCACACCTTTTCATAAATAAATTAAAAATCTTTAATAAAATTCTCAAGATATTAATCCCCATACTAATCCAATAGCTAATTACAACATCTTTTTAATAAAGAATCTCAAATCAAACTTGTCTTTAACAATCCAACAAGTCTTTAATGCTTTTAAAAGCTTCGGGGATTTAGTCACATAAGAAAACCCTAGGAGGAAGTACTCTTCCTCAGGATTTTACAATTGCATTACAAGTTGAGAAGATAATCATTTAGGATGGTCAAAGGAAACCCATACCCATTGCTTCCATTCTTTTCTCACCATATCAAATTCTCCATACCCCCTGTACAAATCAAGAAAAATCTATCATCCCATTCCTAAAATAGGAAGATCCTTTGCTTCCTATTTCCCCTTTTGTTCTCTACAAGTTTATTAAACCCAAAATATCCCCTATCATCTATAAAATTTCTCTCGATCTCCACCCAAGGCATTACCCAAATCTCTAATACTTTGTCACATAATTTTGAGAAGTCACGGTGTTCCAAATTTTTCCCCAATGCTCTACCCAACCCACATTGAGCCTAGTTATCATACAAGGTGGGTAGATCATGATGTTTGTTACTTCTATGGAGAGGAGGAACCGCAAAGATTAGAATATGTTTTGGAGGATCATTTGGCTTCTACAAATGATCAAATCAAAAGCCGGAGCCCAAATCATCTCTTCTTGTAAGTGAATTTAAGGACAAACCTCTCCCAATGTCTCATCTCCAACCAATTATACCAAGGTTGATAACTACATAATTTTTGAAAATTGGTGTGAATATGAATGGGAGGATGAGAAGGAGGAAAATATGTAAAGGGATGTAGCTAGTGAAAACATTGATCATGTGGCTTTAAAGGTGGAAAATCAAAATGGACTATGGGTTGAGGAAAAAGTGATTTTTAACACTTACGACATCCATGTGTGTGAGTAAGAATGTTTTCTAAGTGAACAAGGTGAAATGAATGAGTTTATTGATCCACATTGCTCCATATGACTTGAACTTACTTCACTATTGCTAGAAAATCAAGTCAGGGCAGAGGATGAAGAGGAAGGAAACACGTGTGCTAAAGTGGAAACAAATATGTCTACGCAAGAACAAACAAGGCTAAGTCCAGGCCAACTCATGAACATATGTAATAAAGAGGAAAGTGTCTCTACCAGCTCCAATCTTAGAGCTAAGTGTGAAAAATATGGGTGCAGACAAAAAATCTATGCACTTTGGTACATTTCTAGGTCCTCAAAGCATGCTTGCATTTACATGATTCCTAAGCAAGAAAACTAGTAATTGACAACTCCCTTTAGCCTTTTACTTGGTCTTATACAATTTTATTAAATTTATTCATCTTGCACTCTTGCTGAAATTTGATTGTTTTATCTTTCTATGGCCTCAGACACTAGCACTCGAGACATGACACTAGATCGACACTCTTGTCCTCCTACGCGATCTTGTCCCTCTTTACATATTTCTTATCCTTTTGGACCCCTTTTGTTTCTTAATTACTTTTACTAATTTGGGTCGGCCTTTCAATTGTCAATTATGAAATTCAAACAAGGGAATCATATAAATACATAGTTATGTTTTCAAAATAAGGGACCAAACACTAAGCATTACATATTATCACCTAAGCTTGCATTCAAAGGCACAAGAGCATTAAAGGCATCCATCTAGCACTCATACAAGGGACAAGGGTTGCATCACTTCTGCATACACAACATAGGAGGAGGAAGTTTATTCTATTCCATCCCACACATTCTATACATTGTTACATTCTAGATCTAGATTTATATCACTGTGTAACTTACACAAGGGCATCATAGGGCATCATTCCTATAAACACAAAAGAATGACATGGATTACGAGATGTAGTGCAAAGTCTTTGAGTTGTAAGTTCACTCTTTGGGTGACTTTCGGGGTCAGTATAACTCCCCATTCTACATTTTACTTTTTAGGTTTGACGCGGTTTGTGGGTATGTGCAGGTGAAATTATTTCTTACATGTTACAAGTACCTTCGATGAATCAAGGAGAAAATAATAGAAAACAAACAAGAACTAAAAATGAGCCTCTTACGACACAGAAGGAATCAGTTCTTGATCATTTGCATAGTTACCAACTCCCCGAATCCAATCGCCAACACCCAGACACCCCTATCATCCTATGAGTGCCCTTGTCCCTGTCATGTTTCTAAGTCCTAGGATTCCCAAAGTGAGTATTAACGACATTGTCTACAATCTGTTTTAGTATTTCATCTTCCCATATCACTTCCTGTCTAGTTGGAAATTATATCAGAATTCCTATCTCCCTTTCTTTCTTAGGGTTTTACATTTTAAATGTTTATTTGTTTGTGTTTTACTATATATTTACATTTGTACATCATTATTTACAATAGTTACTCTGTAATAAGATTTAATTCAATTTTAATTAAATCATTTGGTGAACCCTATCACTCAAACCCTACCTTTTGAGAATGCATCATATTCTATCCCCTTCTTATGAGTTCATGGATAAATATTCTTATCCATCGTATACTCCAACCAAGGTTTCTAGCACAACTACCACCACTATTTATTTGATGAAATTTCATATTCAACACCCTCCTCGCTCATTTCTCTAATACCTGATCCAACTATCAATGTAGTCACTACCCGCCACACATGGCCGCCTACATCTATACCCGTTTCTATCCCTCCACCTACCACCTCTATAACTCTTTACACCACCTCCAAAGGTTATGATATCATTGAGCAACTTAAGAATATACTGGCCAAAATATATCTTTATGATCTCCTACGTAGTGCAATCGATTTTGTCATACATTAGAAGCTTCCTTACACTCCATCCATATTGAAAGTAATAATTCACATGTTACCTTTACTCATCTCATTCAATCCCTCAAAAATATACCACATGCTATATCTTTCAGTGATGAGGATATTCCACCTATTGCCATTAGTGATATTCTTGCACCTTTTCTCATCACTTTGCCCAGTGTTGGTTCCATCTCGTATCAATTCCTACTAATTGATAATGGCTCCGCTATAAATATATGTGCTCTTTCATTGCTCAAGCAATTAAATATTCCTGAAAGTTCACTCATTAAATCCTCTACTCTTGTTCGTGGCTATGATTCCACTACTCGCACATGCATCGACACCATCACCTTACCCCTATGAGTTGGACCTAAAACCCTTCCCACTACATTCCATGTCCTTGACACATCATTTTAGTTCAATTTCTTACTTGGAGACCATGGATTCACGTTATGCATGTTGTTCCTTCTATAGTTCATCGGTGTGTTAAATTATTGCATGATGGCTATGAGCATACTATTTCTGTTGATCCTAACCCATTCAAGTTTTGTCACATAGATCCTGTCATTGTCATGCCTATCCCTCCACTATATCCTATCCCATACCATATTGTGAGTACATACGATGATGGTCAATATAGTGTTCCCATTACTCCTACCTCCACACCCCTTCCTTCCATCCCTACGCATACTTCTGATCTTATATCACCTACTTCATGCACTTATAACACTACCACTACCCCATATATCAATATTACTACATGTCCTACATCTAGTTCCAACCCTTCTAATATCCTTGATAATACTATCTAACACGATAATGCTAGAATTGATGATTCCGATGATGAAGTCAATGTCCTCAAGCTTACCGATGAAAACCCATGCACTCTCAATTTTACTCTAGAAATAGATAGATCCTACTTCCGGAAAATTTTGTTGCTATTGGTCCAAGTGAATACCAATTCAAAAACCCCCTCCTACTACATCTATGATCCCTTTCTAGGCTTCTATCCATACACTAGATCTTATGCCTTCTCCTCTGTTACATACACTCCACCACTTGATCCATTTACATATACCTTATTCATCCATGAATCTTATTGGCCTCATATCCCATTTGAGCCCACTTGCCATGACACAATGTGAACACATGAAGTTTGGCCCACTTAATGTTCACATTGAGTGATCTCCTTCCTCCATCTCACTCACCTCACCTATATTATGGTTATGTTCTCCTTACTACTACCTATGGTCTCCATGTCTTTTATTTGTCAGTTTTCTTGCACGGACACACCATTCCTCTCTACTCACCCTTGGGCAATCTTGCTTGATTACATTGGTGGAACTCTTGATCCCAATCACACTAATATATCATTTCCAATGCCTTTTGGTGTGTTTCTATATGTAATGATTCATTCCTTGGCTATACGCAAAATCTCACTCATTGGTACACACATGATTATCCACAACCTCCTTTTACTAATGAAGAATACACTATGTTTATGTATAATTTATGTTGACCGGCTCTCTCTCTCGATCAGCCTTATACTATTGCCTACCATGTCTCTCAAATCCAAATCCTATCGATTCAACCATGAAACCGATGACTCCTTGATGATTTTACTTGATTCTTCACCCCTCACACACTTGGGGGCATCACATTTTCTCTCCCCATTTATAGCACTTTCATATGTCTCTAGAGTCTACTATTGAACTCTACACTCTATGCTTCATGTCTACATCTTCTAAGCATACATACTTCACTTAGTACACACATTGCACCATCATTACCCTATGATGCACTCTCATGATACGGTTCACACTTGACTATTTTTGTCACCCTCAAAATCCCCCTCTTTTTGAAGTCAAGTTTGAATTTTGAGTTGGTGCCTTGGAGAAATTCGTGCTTTGAATTCGTGGGTGCTCGGTTTTAATCTCACCCTTTCGCTTGAAAATTCTTCAGTCTTCGCAATTTGAAGTATTTTCTATTTCCCCATCTGGATGCTTGAAAATATTTTCCTTCATTTGAATGTCATTTTCAATCCTTCTCTTTGGTTATGGATCGCATCGAGCCTAGTATTGTTTGCAGTTTCTCATTCCATAGAGAATAATTTGAAATTTGGGTGCAATAGGTGGGGTTATCCCTTTCATTTTTATTTTTCCACAAATCATGAATGATGGACATCAAATTATGTCCTGATGTCTTCGACACGTGGAAATATTTGATTGATGTGGCGTGATGGGTTTATCTTTTAAAAAATTGTCACTTTTGTTATTGTTTTTTCAAAAGTGTCAAATTTGCCCCATGGCCCAAAGGATCTTGATTGGCTCAAACAAGCGGTGCTTGGAAAAGGATGGCCCTTTTTGTGTTTTGATGCTTTGAAAGGTCAAAGGCGGAAAGGTGGGTCCTTTTTATGTTTTGAGGCATTATGGAGAAAGGCGTAAAATGTAAAAAGAATTCCTAAGGCCTGTAAAGGGACACATGGCCATTTTTAAGTCAAAAGCAGAGAGGTGGGTTGTCGGGACACTTTAGGAATTTTACCTTTGTTTCTAAAAGGGCGTAAAGTTATAAAGTGAAGCGTAACCCCACTGGTACCCAGGTGAAGCCACATGTTGATGCCTGCATTGAAAATTCAAAGTGGGAAGGTGGATCGTCAAAGCAATTTGGGAATTTTGGTTTTATTTCCAAAAAGAGAGTTAAAATTTATAAAATGATCCATGACTCACTGGGTTCTTGAGCCCACATTGAAAAGTCAAAGTGGAGAGGTGGGTCGGTGGAGAACTTTGAGTTTTTGAGATTTTCTTTGAAAAGAGTTAAAATTGTAAAATTGAGCCGCGACTCCGTCCCCACTCAAGTAAAGCCACGTTTCAAGCCTGTATCAAAAGCCGATGGGCGGGCCAACATGTAAAAAATTGTAAAATCTCTACAAAGTCACAAAATAAAAAAGGCACCCTCGGGCCCACTTCGCTTTAGATCTTTTCCACGTGGAAGGCTCATATTTGAAGTTATAAAACATGCTTAACAACCGCATTACAGAGCATCATTTTTTTCCACCATTAACGCTTCTGCAAGAACCAAGAAACCAAATGTAACCATTTTTGAGAATTATTTAATGGCTTCTCCATTTCATTTCAAAAGTAATCGATACAAAAGTTTTTCCCTTTCTTCCTCTGCTATTCCTTCTTTCCTTGTTTGAATTTGTGAATCATCCATCTTTGCATGATAAGAAACTTTGTGTTCTTGTTAATATGATTTCGGAAATTTGTGTCTGTGAAATTATATCTGATTATAAATGCAAATGATTCCATTTTACATCTCCTTTGATCAATACGTATAAGGTTATACTCTGCTATCTATATTTCCTAAAAGTATTGTTATGTTCTTCCTCTCTCATCTCCTTAGTTCTTCCATTCTTTCATATTGATGATCTTTGGGCATAAAACATTTCAAAGTATCAGGAATCCACACTTTGAAAGTTGTACATTTGTATATAAGTTTTGTTGCTTGCTTTCAATAAGGGAACCTCTCCCATTAAAGAGGAGGGACTTGTTGTCCCCTGACTGTGGTTTGTTAAAGTACCATTTAAAAACCCAACAATTTTTGGCAACTCTATTGGGGATTTCATTTCAAACGTATCCCTTTCTAAAAGAAAACTTCAAGATCATTTTCAATTTGACGACTCTAAGATATACTCATGGTAAAAAGGCTCTCGGAATAGAATATTCCCATTTTCAACTTCTGGAACAACAAAACTTCTCTCTTCTTCCAACAAGAAGGAACAAAGGAACTTGTTCTATAAGCACACCTCCTGTTAAAGATAGAAATTCCAAGAATAGCATTCCTCAAGAACAACTCAGTCCTAATCTTCGTGCTTTGATACTTGTTGGTGTTTCAGTTCCCCTTCAGTCAATTTTTCCAAAGATGGCAGCCCCTTTGCCTTGGGGACAACAGGTTGGGCCTCTTTCTCTTCCTCGCCATTGCATGAGTTACCTAGGGGTAACAGGAAAAGTTTTCCCAAATTCTAGGGTGATGGGAAGGTTCATCCAGATGAACACATTACAACCTTCATTGTTGCATGTGGGATTCTTGGGGTTGAACATGAAGATGTCTCTGTCAGGCTCTTTGTGGAAACATTGTAGGATAATGCTGCTGATTGGTTCTATCATCTTCCTGCTTAGGTCAATCACTAATTGGACCACCATGACAACTCAGTTTGAGCAACGTTTCAAACCTGCTAAAGATGTGCATGCTCTATTATCTCAAATCTCTCATATTAAGAAGGAACCATTTGAGCCTATGAGAGAGTTCATGGCCAAATTCAACAAACTAATTCATAAAATTCCATAGAACACTTGTCTAGTGGATCAAATCCAAAAGTTCTTCTTCCTCAATGCCCAGTTACCTAAAGTGAGTTATGCACTAAGGAGAGCTAACCTTACAACTCTGGAGGCTTATCAATGGTTATCTATCAGTGTTGAGGATGACTTAATCATGTCAGGTAAATTGAAAAGAGAACCTTCCAAATCTAAGGCATCTTCTTCTCCCTCTCCTAGAGCCAACTTAGATCAATTAGTGCAGAAGTTGGCAAATGATCTCATTGCTATCAAGAAATAGTTGGCTCAACATGCTCCTTACCAAGATATTCCAAGAAAGAATTTTCAGCCTAGGAATCATTTTCCTTCTTCTCAGACCAGATTGGCTATTGAAGGCCCACCCATCAAGGTTCCAGTCAATGCAACTTGTGAAGTTCAAGAACTTGATGATGAGGAGTTTAATGAACTCTATGAAGAACTGGAGGAGCTTGGTGGATCTCAAGTTCATTTCCTTACCACTGAAGGTATGGATGATGAAGATGAGTATGATGAAGTAGTAGCAGAGATGAATAGTGAGTCATATGTTGTTATGACTCGGGAGAAAATGAACAAAAAAGAAAAAGTGATGCAGCCTGCTAAGAAATCCAAGGAGTTTCCTATAACTATTCTAGTGGTTGGAAGAAGAGGATCTCCTATTCCCACTGCCTCCACACAAAAGGTGAGTAATGCTAATCCTTCTTCTACTTTTGTTTCCAAAACTTCTTGTCCTTCAAATCCTAAAACTAATAAATCAAAAGTATCTCAAGTCCTAGTAGTGATGCCCCATCCACCTCTGGGTTTTTTGATATCATTGATCACCTAAAAAAGACCAAAATCCAAATCTCAGAGGCATAAATTTACCAAAACCATCCAAAAGCCTTTGATAAAATAGTAAACTTTGTCAATTCCAAATCCAAATCCTCATCCAATAATTATAAAGGTATTTTACCCACTCCCTCTTCCTCACCTCAACCAAGCCTTGTGGCTACAGTCACTTCCCCTAATGAGAAAATTGAACCATTCTATGTGACTCTTCTCATAGCTAGCCATAAACTCAGTAATTGTGTTATAGACTCAAGAGCATTAGATAATGTAATGCCTATAAAAGTAGCTCATGCTTTGGGCCTGACTCTAACACGTACCTTTGGTTCCTGCTATTCCATGGAGAGTAGAGAAGTGCCTTTGGTTGGAAGAATTAAAGATGCACAAGTAGCTTTTACTGCTTTGCCAGAGAAAAGGGTCTTAGCCACTATTTTGATAGCTGATATTCCTCCCTCATATGGGATGTTTTTGAGTAGAAATTTTTGTAAGGAGGTAGGAGGTAAAATTCATTTGGATTGGTCACATGCTTTGATCCCGGTTAATAGAAAAATGAAGAAGCTACTACCTGAGAAACAAATTGAATACATTGTGCAAAAGACTAATGATCCAAAAGCACAAATACTCTATGAAGATATAGGACATGGTAACTATATGATTATGTCACAGATGAGGAAAAACTTCCTAAGGGAGTGATTCATGATCCCAATGGCATTTGGACTTTGGAATTTGATGGAAGCTGCTCTTCAGCTAGTTCTGGAACTGGGGTGGTGCTAACCTCTCCAGAAGGGAAGATTCATCCCTTTTCATTCAATCTTTGTTTTGAAAATACAAACAATACAACTAAATATGAGGCACTCATACTTGGATTGAACATGGAAAAAGAAATGGAAGTGAAGAATCTTTTTGCTCATGGTGATGCGTCATGGTTGTGAAACAAGTCAAGGATCTTTTTCAAGTGAAGAACAGAGATTGAATCATTATAGAAACCTTGTATAGGATTATATTGAGTTTATTGATGCTTTCTCCATTGAAGCTATTCCAAGAGAGAAGAATACTAGAGCTAATTATCTAGTTGTCTCGGGATCTTTGCTTGATTCCCGACCCAAATTTCTCTCAAGATAAATTTACTATTGAAACGATTCATAGGCCCAATGTACCAAATAATGCAAGCAACTAGCAAGTTTCAATGATTATCAACACTTGCTCTCATTCTTGGAGCTTAAGGACAACTTCAACCAATTATATTTTGAAGGAAGTGAGACTTTTCCTAGAGAGTGTGTATCCTCTAATGAAGGAGATATCTAGGAAGAGATGGATCAAGATGGCTACATCAAATTGAATAAGAACAAGATCCCTAAAGGGATGGCGAGTTTGGAAGATCTGTTTGATAAGCATGATAGGTACATTAATTCTAAAGCTTCCCAAGGAGCTTGGTAATCTGTTGAATGTGAAAAGATTAATATCGAGAATCATGATGAACCCAAGATGGTGAACATTGGAAAATGCTGCACTCAAGAAGAAAAGAAGAAAGTAGTGAACTTGTTAAAAAAGTATGCTGATGTTCTGCCTATTCATATGACGATCTCAAGGATTTTCAAGCAAGGGAGATGTAACACTATATCCCTCTGAGACTTGGGATAAAAAATTTCAAGAAGGAAAAGCAATATAATCCCAAGAAGGCTAGACCCAGATATTTTCAAGTGGGAGACATTGTTCTGCTTTATGGGAAAAAGACATGAACCTCGAGGAAGCCATGGTAAGTTTGATTCTCTTTGGCTTGGTCCTTTCAAAATCAAGCACTTTGCTGGAGAAAATTATTTCTATTTAGATTATATGGATGGATATCCTCTCCCACTTCCTTATAGTGGGTAGTATTTGAAGTTGTTCAAGTCCTAGGTGACTAGGCAATCCTTCTGTATATTATGTACAGTGTTTTGGTTTTTGGTCATTCTTTTTTGGTCTTTCCTTTTTGGTTTGTTTCTTTTCCCATTGTGTGTGTGTTGTCTTCTATATTGGTTTTGCCTTTGACTCTATTTTCCCAATGGATAAGGCACTGGTCTTCTTTCCTAGAGTTTTTCTATGGTTCTTGATCTTGCCTCGTTCCTCTATCAAGTCATCCCCAGAAAGAGCCAGTTGTTGTCACCCTCAAAATCCCCCTCTTTTTGAAGTCAAGTTTTATGAATTTTGAGTTGGTGCCTTGGAGAAATTTGTGCTTTGAAGTCATGGGTGCTCGGTTTTAATCTCACCCTTTCACTTGAAAATTCTTCAGTCTTTGTAGTTTGAAGTATTTTCTATTTCCCCATCTGGATGCTTGAAAATATTTTCTCGTAACATTCCTATTTTAAGACTTTAGAAACAAGGGAATTTTTTTACACAATGTTCTCTGTTCTAAATAAAACATCATTTAGAACACACATTCCATGCCAATCAATCTCATAACAGATAACCATATGTAGTTGTAATGACTCGGTAAATTACCGATCTCTCATTTCATGACTTGGTTACTAACCGATCTCTCATGTTTGTCTTAAAGTATAGAATACTTTATGTATACTACGTATACTTGGTTTTCCTACCCTAATCTAGGTATTGAGTGATATGTTCAAAGAACCTATCTGAATATTTGTTACCAATATTCATCTGACATCACATTCCTTTAAACTAGGTGACATAGGACAATGCAACCAGCAACTTGCGATACTTTGGCCAAAGATTTTCAACATATTGTTCATGTTACTATTCCTAGATGACATACTCGTCAATTTGGAATACATCCTTCACCTCACTCTACTGTTATCTAGAATGGTCTTTACTTGACTTCTGTCAGTCCATTTGCCCAAGGTTTGACCCTAACCTAGGTTAGCGATATAATTTGTTATAGGGAGACACTCACAATGACTTAGGGTATATGGGCATACTCAACCGACCTAAGTCATCTAAATGTGCCTAGGTACCTGAGTCATAGAAAGCTACTTCCTATTCTAATCATGCTACTAACTTGACCTAGAGAGAAACTAAGTTCAAGTCCAGATGTGTGTAGATCTAGATGAACAAATACGGAAGGGTGTTGCCACATGTCAACTGCAACATTGTATCCTTGAGAATCCCTTAGTCTTCTCAAAGGTACAGTCATGCAGTTGGCATGTGCCAACATCCATTAGAACTGCTTCATCATGATGTACACACCCCTTGGTGGTCATTAATTCATAATTAAATTTGGATTAAGATTCAGATTGCAGCAACCATGCCTAACCCTAATTCCAACATTCATTAAGTTCTTTATCCATAATTAATCTGATTTGATATTAAGAACTTCATTAACTCATGTTTGCATTTATGTTCATTAACTCGGCATAACAAGCAGTTATCCCAAAAATAGGGCAGCAAACATCAAATGGTTAATTTTAATGCAACTTAGTTGTCCAAAGAAGGTGTATCATCCACCTAGGTTCAACTAGTGTTTACTTTATATAAAACGAAGTACAAAGATTAAAGATCATAACCACCATTCCTTTTATTTTTTCTTCTTTTGAGAGAGGAAGATTCTTCCTCTACATGATTAGATGTTAGGGTTAACATAACCTTTTTATCATTCACCACTCATATAGTTTAATTATATGTCCAATACATATTTCATTATTATACTATAGTTATTTAGATAGAGAACGACATCTTATGCAACTTAGCAAGTTACACCTTAGTAAGGGGGATTGAACTATTCCCTTATTCCAACTTATTAAATGATAACAATAATAGGTATACAAACAGATATAAAGAATATTGACAAGATAGCATTACTATTTCCTTCATACAAAGTACAAGAGAATTTACACCACAATTTTGAGTCAGTCTCCAAAATTTTCAATTCATCATGATAAAATATACACTTTACAAGACTATGCATTTCAGGCATACTGCATGTCGATCAACATTAAGATCATAAAAGAACATAACTTTTCTTTTTCAATACAACTCAAGAATGAATCGAAATTCTTTACAAAAGAACTAGACTTTAAATCAGCCAATACATCATAAATGTTTTTCCTTCTTTTATCACTTACGAAGTCCATATGCAAAAATTGCTAGCATGGGTTAGTTCATTGAACTGAGCATGATAAACACTAAGCATTAAAATGAAGTGCATTCCACTAATTGTTCCATTAAAACAACTCTGCTTTAATGAAACAATTAATATCCCATACCAATAAGCATAAGTAATAACAATCATAAAAGAAGTACAACTAATAAGTCTGAAATCACTTTTAAGAAAAGAGCATAATATAATCAACAACTACTGCATTATATCATATAAGAATTGACCCAATCAATTACTTATTTTAAAACAAACAACAGATCTTTTCATCTAATTATTTCATAATTCTTTCTGAATTGAAATACAAAATTTAACTTTACTATGTAACGAAAAGAGTTACTTTTAGAACCAAAAACCTTATTGTTGTTTTACCAAGTTTCTAGAATCATGTACAAACAAATTCAATTCAGCATAGTACATATTTAGGATGATTCATCCTACAACTTAAATAAATAAGAAGAAGAATCAATACGGACTATCCACGATTCACCATTCATCTAAAAGATAGAAAATAGGTTCAGAAAGTACATAATTGATTACCTACATAACTGCATCAATCAAGGAAACCAATAAAAGGATTCACCATTTAAGAGACAACATCTGATACAAGAATCCCAAACCAATCCAAGAAGGGAGAGAATCAAAACAGTCATCATCCTACTTGCAAGCCTTAAGTATATTCTACATTATAGAAGATATCATTCAGAGATCTGAAACCATACGTTCCAAAAATCAAAGAAAGACTTACACAAGGATTATCTCTTACTCGTGTCCATCCAGGGAAGATTCATAATATTATTGAGTGCACAGAAAGGATTCCATCCGAAAACAATATCCTAATGATGCATGACTCATTCATTCAAAATAGTCAGACTAGAAATGATTATGTTTTCCTTTCTACAGATAGACTCAACTGCACACTTCCTGAATCGACACGACCATTGTTCTATACAAGTTAGCCGAAATCAAGAAAGGTCAAATGGGGATGATTTGGTTTTCCTAGTACCAAAAATGACAGTCCCAAAGTTGCCCGAACATACAACTATTCCCATGAACTTTCACAACCAACTAGTAACAAGTTAAACTAAACAATCCACAAGGAAGTTTCCATTTCTGAAGAGTGAGTTCACACTATTTCATACAAGATAGAAAGGGCAGAAAATTGAACTCAGGAAGTTGAACAGGCCTAGGATAGTAATCACTCTACAACATGGAAGAGAGTCGATCTACAGAGAAGTTCGAACAACTGAACTTAACTTTACAAAAGTTAAAGGAAACTCAATAGAAAGGATCCGATCCTAGGTTTCATTCACCAGTGTTTCATCAATAGAATTCCAAATCCCATTTAAAACCCAGAAGTTCTTTCAATAGTTCTCAAAAGAGAATACAAAACCAAACACAAAGTTTATAGAAAACAACACTTCTATTTTCCTTATGAATTCAAACCTTATCAGAACAACAATATCAACACTAACCCAGATTCATCTATTCAATGTTGTTTGAACACAAGTTCGAGTTCATTCAGAAGAGAAAGTAAATAGTTACAGTTTTGAAGTAGAAGTACAAATCTTGGAAAAACAAGATACATTCCACAAGATTATTCAACTTCTCTCCTTTAAAAACCAGAAATCCATTCAAATGGATCTGAAAGAGAATATGAAAACCCAACACAATTTTTAAGTCAAACAAGTTTCAACATTACTCACAAACTCGAACTGTAACCAAAATCCCAACTAAATAACTTTCATAGCTCCATCTAGCACATAAAGATCAAGGCAGAGAAGGTAATTGTTCCAATCAAATTAACACAAGTAGAAGTACGAACACAACACTTCCATATACTTTGAAAACTCATTATCGACTGCTTTCAAAAGAGTTCAAATTCACACCGAAGGGTAAGTAACAATACAGTCTCAAACCAGAGGTTCTATATCCTCACAACAAGATACAATTCCATAAAAGGTCCAACATCCTTCTATCAAAACAATCAAAGACTTTCAAACAAGATGCGGGTTACCCAAAACAGAGGAGAGTAGAATATCCTCAAATGTTTACATGCCATTACATGTTCAAAGTAAATGGTACAGTTTGGGATGGAAGTACTACAACCTTTCCAAACTCAAGATGCATCAAGGAGAAGATTTCAAAAGAGACTACCAGTTAAAACTCAAATCAAAACCATTTACTCAAGCTCTTTTCAAGAAGACAGTCCCAAATACGAGTTCTAAACAACACAGAGCCTCAAATACGAGTTCTAAACAAACACAAAGCCTCAAATACGAGTTCTAAACAAACACAAAGCCTCAAAATTTCCATATGCATATCACCATTGAACTTGCGCAGAGAAAACATCCAAAGACTAACATTATCATGCAATGGATTCATATCCAAAAATCACAGAGATTCATTCAATCATGAAAGTAAATAACCAGACAAAACATGTAACCATTTATCTCATGAGAGCAGAGTTATTTTAATGAAACATTTAGAGGAAAGCAAGAAATCTTAATGGGTAGAGCCTATCATGCCTGATAGTGCTTCTACCAATTCGAAGGAGACTTCCACCGAGCTTCCAACTCTTTTTCTCCTCCAAGAAAGATAAAAACCAAACATCTCTTTCTCTAATGCCTCATATACTTTCCTTGGATAAAAATAGACCAGGGAAACCAAAAATAGCCACAAAGTGAAAGTCGAACTGCTGGTTCAAGAACCAGATAGCTCCATGCAGAGAAAAAATCACAAGGCATGCAAGACCAAACAACCTCCAACAAATCTGCCCTCATTTTTTCCAAGACGGTTTGCTCGCAAAAATTGAGGTTCATTAATGCCATTACTCCCCAATCTCCCACCTATCTCTCCTTTCCACCACCTCCCAAAATTGGCGAATGCTATTTCAACCTCTGCATGCATTTCTAAGTTTAACTATGATTCCACATAAGCTTCCACCAAGTTTACATGTCTCTACCAAAACTAGCAGTACTTCCTATTAATTTAAAAATCAAATCAAATAAATGCCTTTGGAACCGTCACCAACTTGCCATGCGACCCTAGGTCCCTTTCATTAGTTTAGGATAGATTTCCATAACTTAGGTTATGACCTTAGGTTAGTCTAGAAAGTAATTACCTTAGGTTTATAAACATTGCCTTAGGTAATTTTCTAACTTAAGATAGGTTATTATTCAAACCAATTTAGTAGTAGGTAATAGGTTAAGAGTATACCTAACATCACCTTAGGTTTTTCCCATCCCAACATAGAATATGAAGCTTAGGATAGATTGTCACCCGAATAAGTAGACATAGCTAGGAAATAGGTACATTTACCTTAGTTTAGAATACTTGTTAGGATAAATCTCATAGGTTTAGGACTTAGTTGTGAAGTAGGCTTTGTTCCACTTAACGCCGTTAAATGTCCTGAAGAGATCAATCCTAAAGATCCGAGCACAAAACATACAACCAAATGTAGGCACGATCTTACAAGACCAAAAGAATTTGTAAACATACAAAAGCTCAGTCTGCTACGTCTCTCAACCTATGAATGTCATTTTACCATTCAAACCGGTAAGGAGATTTAAAACATTCCTTGGATCAATGGAATTGATCCAAGGATGAGTTAGTTAATAGAGATAAGTTTGCAACCATCTTAACCAGATTACAACTCACCTATCCGAAGTGAAAATGGATTATTGCAAGCATCAACATTTTAGTCTAATGAATCCAAGAGAAGAAATGATTTATCCCTGGCAAGCATGATTTTCAACAAGCAAAGGAGCACACCGCATCAATAAAATCACATGTCAATGCTTGTAATGTAAAAGAGAAATATAACAGTTTGTCAAAGGTGTTACGTTTTCCTTCATTCAAATGTTGTTGTCAATCCTTCTCTTTGGCTATGGATTGCATTGAGCCTAGTATTGTTTGCAGTTTCTCATTCCATGGAGAACAATTTGAAATTCGGGTGCAAATGGTGGGGTTTTCCCTTTCATTTTTATTTTTCCACAGTCGTGAATGATGGGCATAAAATTCTATCCCGATGTCTGCGGATACGTGGACATCTCTGATTAGATGTGGTGTGGTGGGTTTATCTTTTAAAACTTGTCACTTTTGTTATTTTTTTGCAAAAGTTTCAAATTGGCCTCATGGCCCAAAGGATCCTGATTGGCTAAAACAAGCAGTGGTGGAAAGGCGGGCCCTTTTTGTGTTTTGATGCTTTGAAAGGTCAAAGGCGGAAAGGCGGGTCCTTTTTGTGTTTTGAGGCATTATGGCGAAAGGCGTAAAATGTAAAAAGAATGCCTAAGGCCCGCAAAGGGACACATGGCCATTTAAAGTCAAAAGTGGAGAGGTGGGTTATCGGGAAACTTTAGGAATTTTACCTTTATTTCCAAAAGGGCGTAAAGTTATAAAGTGAAGTGCAACCCCGTTGGTGCCTAGGTGAAATCACGTGTTGATGTTTGCATTGAAAAGTCAAAGTGGGAAGGTAGATCATCAAAGCAATTTGGGAATTTTGGTTTTATTTCCAAAAAGAGAGTTAAAAGTTATAAAATGATCCATGACTGCTTGGGTTCTTGAGCCCACGTTGAAAAGTCAAAGCGGAGAGGTGGGTCAGTGGAGAACTTTGAGTTTTTGAGATTTTCTTTGAAAAGAGTTAAAATTGTAAAAGTGAGCCACAACTCTATCCCCACTCAAGTAAAGCCACATGTCAAGCCCGTATCAAAAGCGGATGGGTGGGCCAAAATGTAAAAAAATGCAAAATCTCTACAAAGTCACAAAATACAAAAGGCACCCTCAGGCCCACTTCAATTTAGATCTTTTCCACGTGGATGGATCATATTTGAAGTTACAAAATAGGTTTAACGGCTGCATTACAGAGCATCATTTTTTGCCGCCATTAACACTTCTGCAAGAACCAAGAAACCAATGTAACTGGTTTTGAGGATTATTAAATGGTTTCTCCATGTCATTATGGGGGTTGGATCTTTTAGGAAATAAGAGATAAAATATGCGAGAATAATCCCTCATAGAATCGCAATAGTAGAAACTAATATGCGAAATTATTACAGATCTCAAATAAAATTACGTAACAAAATAACACAACACAAAGAGACAGATTTTAACATGGGTCACCCAATTTGGGCTACGTCCACCAAGAATCACTTGCTCATATTTTATTACAAGCCACCGCTCTCTCAATACAATACCTGATCCATTTGGAGCTATGCTCAACAAACTCTCTGAAATTCACAAACAAATTCAAAGCACATCTGCGCAATGCATTTGCTTGTCTATCTATCATATGCATAAGACCATATAAATAGAAAACTACTTAAGTAGTTTTACAAAACCACGGTATCAATTAATGGGCAAAAACAAAACCGTCCCATAAACCTATGGGCTGTTTTTGGGCCCATAGTTTTCTACCCATTATTTTGTAAAACCGCCTCTTAATAAACCATGGGTTACCCATTACCCATGGGTTAATAAACCACCCATGAAAATTTTCTTCGGGGATTTGCCCCTGAACACCCTTCAATTGGGGGCTTCAACCCCCTCGACCCGCTCACCGGTGAGCGGGACTGCCATAAAAATACCCGAGTGTAACACATGGAAGGTGTACGACACCCTAACATGAAAAATAGGCTCCACAAACATAACAGATCCTCGGGTACTTTGTAGATGTAATAGATTCAAAAGTAATTAATACATAATTTTTCCCTTCTTCCTCTGTTATTCCTTCCCCCTTCAAATTTGTGAATCATCCATCTTTGCATGATAAGAAACTTTGTGTTCTTGTTAATATGATTTCGGGAACTTTGTGTCTGTGAAATTATATCTGTTATAAATGTGAATGATTCCATTCTACATCTCCTTTGATCAATACGTATAAGGTTATACTCTGCTATCTATATTTCTGAAAGTATTGTTATGTTCTTCCTCTCTCATCTCCTTAGTTCTTCCATTCTTTCATATTGATGATCTTTGGGCATAAAACATTTCAAAGTATCAAGAATCCACACTTTGAAAGTTGTACATTTGTATATAAGTTTTGCTTCTTGCTTTCAATAAGGGAACCTCTCCCATTAAAGAGGAGGGACTTGCTGTCCCTTGATTGTGGTTTGTTAAAGTACCATTTAAAAACCCAACACTTTGTTGAGGGAACACTACATCAATGAACCTCACATTACACACTTCATGCTCTATGCTTCATGACATATATTTTCTAGCATCTACTTGCACATGACAAACCCATTTACGATGATGCACTCTTGTTATATGGTTCATTCTTGACTGCTGAGGGGAATTTATAAATGAACCTTCTTTCATGCACATTTGTTAGGGGGCAACGTGGCTCCTTCCATTTTCACATATTACATACCATACCATCACACCATCATAACATTTGCATATCTTGGTTGTATTTACTCTTGTTTTCTTATACTACTTACATCTTGCACTTTGCTTACTATGCTAGACAGATTCTTAGTATGTCATTATCTTTATCATATACACATGCACATTCACTTGGTCTCTGGAAGTGAATGTAAATCTCTTACAACTCCTTACACGTTGCATGATGCTCGACATTGATTCCCTTTCGGTCCCACTTTGAGGCTCCTGGGGGCATTTACATTTACTACTTTCATACTATACATATCACAGGTTCTATTTTTACATTCTTTACTACTTCTCATTCCTGTCCACTTTACTTTTCTCTGTGATTTATAAACACTTTAAAATACTAATTATATTTCTAACATGCTAATGGGTGCTTCATGTGTAACATTTTCCTTGCAGGATAAATACAACCATGTCTATCTAATACATTTTTCTTGATTTTGTTTGCAATTGTATGCTATTATTTGTGGTATTTTCCCTATGTCTTGTGTGATCATTGTATGATTTTTTCCACTTCAACCCTGATCTTCTTGTGATATTGTGAGTGATACACCATGTATAAAACCTTCTTTTCACGCTCCATATTATTTGTACACCTTTTTGTTACATTGTTTCCTCTTACATGCTAGCTACTTTACTAGTAACACTTGTACTAGCCTATCTTGTTTGCATGTGCTTTGGTTTCTACCATGCACATTTCCTACCCTCTGGAGGAATCCAATTCAGATATGCATATCAAGATATCTATTCCTCTCCTTTGCGCAACATTCACGTTCTAGCATTACATGCACTCAAAACAAGGGGGCATACATTGGGTGAACAAATCAGCCCTATAACACCTCAGAGCTATAATTCAGATCAACACAATACAAAAACAACATAGGCATATAGTCAAGGAATGATTCAGACGTAGAATTGGACTTCATACACAGAGCAGACACCAACGCCCAAACCCAGACACTAGCACCTGGGCACACGTGTTCTCCCCTAGGTGCTAATGTCCTGGGGGTAGAAACGATCATTTTTCTCAGTTTAACATAGTCTTCAGCAATCTACAACAAAGTTCTCTAGTAGTAGGAACTTTCCTCCAATTACAGAATGCATTATATGTCCTACAATTAGTTACAATATAGAATTAACACGAACATCATAGAATTAATTGGGACATACCATCTGTAGTGGTGCTCGTTCAGGAAGCATTCATGGAAGGAAAGTAAAGCTAGAAATATCTCCCCAACACTCTTCTCTTTGTGTGAGATTGCCAAAAAAACTCATTCTTGGCATGAGATCACCCAAAAAACTCGCTCTTGGCACGAGATCACCCAAAAAACTTGCTCTTGGTGTGAGATCACCTAAAAAACTCGCTCTTAGCATGAGATCACCCAAAAAAAAATCTCTAGGCGTGAGATCACCCAAAAATTGCCATCGACAACAAATTTGGAAGCAACAAGATAAGTTTTCTATCCCTTACACTCTTATACATCGATGCACACTTTCCTTTTGCATAATTTTGCACTTTTACTTACTTATACATATGTTACTTTTATTTTACATATACGGGACTTTGACTATTTTCTCACTCTTCTTTTACATGTCCTGTCCTTAGTATGTAACAAGAACTAACCTACATCAAAAATACAAGCACAAAAACAAGTACAAGCTACACATATGCTTCACCCCTAGGGTTCACTCCCATTTTCCTAGTTTTCACACTTCACTTTGTGATCACTTCACGCTTCACTTATCCACTCTACACGATATTTGCCATGCACTCTACAGGATTAGGAGGTATGCATGTTATGAATACTTTATACTATCAAGTATTCACTTAAAAACATAAAGAGGGGGAAAAATATAGACACAAAATCTATGCACTTGGGAAAATTTTTAGGTCCTAAAAGCATGATTTCATTTACATGATTCCTAAGCAAGAAAACTAGGTATTAACAACTCCCTTTAGCCTTTTACTTGGTCTTCTACACTTTTATTGACTTTATGCATCTCACATTCTTGCCGAAATTTTATTGTTTTATATTTCTATGGCCTTAGACACTAGCTCCCAGACAGACACTAACATCGGGATCTCTTGACTTCTTGCACACTCTTGTCCCTCTTTACGTCTTTCTTATCCTTTTGAAACCCTTTCGCTTTGTAATTACTTTGAACTACTTTCGGTCAAGATTTCAGCTATCAATTACAAAATTCAAACAAGGGAATCATATAAATACATAGTTATGTTTTCAAAATAAGGGACCAAGAACTAAGCATTACATATCATCACCTAAACTTATATTCAAAGGTATAGGAGAATCAAAGACATCCATCTAACACTCATACAAGGGAAAAGGGTTGCATCACTTCCACATACACAAAGATAGGAAGGGGAAGTTTATTTTATTCACTCAAAGTAATATTCTACCATTCAAATCAAATCAATCAATCTGTACAATAAACACACTTACTATATCTCCCAAATCACCTAACTTGGGAGCTGCATTACATCACTATCACTTCCAAATGACATAAATTGAAATCTATCCATCACTATTCAAACCGAACACCCTGTTACTATAGGAGTGTGGGTAATGAGACTTAATTTCCTTTCCTATACTACTCATATGTGGGTTCTTTAATTGGAACTAAATCAAAACTAATCAGAACAAATTATAAAAATTTGATCTCTATCTGTCTGTAGTGGTTAGACCTTTTGGGGATGTAGTCATGGATGGAGAGTAAAACTAGACCTCTCTCCCCAACACTCTTCCTCTAGTGGAAGGATTCCCAAATCCTCCCATTTATAAAAAAATTGGGTTGGGAATTGATCACTCCCTACCTCTTCAATCTCCTTTGGCAACAATTCAAAATCTCCAAAATATCCAAATCATTTCAACTATTTCTCCAAGTGCTCCTTAAGATATTTCACTATATTTACATTTTTGACATTTTTGGTCGGCCTTTTTAGTTTTCTTATCCTTATCTTGTAGTCGACATGTCATGTCACTAGTGTCAAAATTCAAACAAGAGATCCATATATACACAACATACACACTATTATTTTGGTTGGAAATTCTAAGGGGAAAAATCATCTACATACTATCCTTATGTTCTTGAAGACATTGTATGATCCTTATTTTCTTTGTACATTTTTGTAGATGGGTTAGATTCTTTTGTTGACACATGATTTAGTATGGGTAGGATTAGTTATTCAGATGATTTTTTGGGGTATTGACAAGACAAACTTGGATATATCAAATCTTTGACAACCTCTACAATACTTGAACAACTATTAGATAAAATGCTTCAAATAATTAGGATGTTCTTTCAACCAGAAGATGCATAAATGGAAGCCCAGGTTGCACTCTTCACACAATCTTTGAGAACTCACCACAAAATCTTGAAGTAAAGAACTCAATTAAACACAAAAATCCTTGATCAAACCATGCCTAAGGTACCCCCAAAGGCTTACAAGCAATCCCAATCAACAAATGAAGGTGGAGTGATTTTAAAATGCTTATTTTCAATGCCAGATGAAAGCTCTTCTAATAAACAAAACTGCAAGTGCCACTAAACTATCAATAAGGATGAGATTCTGTGTGATTTCTAAAGACTTTCAATGCAAGATTGCAACAAGAACAATGAAAACTATTTACAGGTATTTAAAATGATAACAGACATCATATTGCCTAGAAAAACATAGATTAACTCAAAAGCTTGTTAGATTCATCAACAGGGGAGAGTTTCATGAACAATCTCAGAGTGTGTGATGGCTATACACTTGTAACCAACTCACATACATGAAGATCCAACACAGAAGAAATTAACCTGGTTCTTTGGTGGGTTTCTCGAGAATGAGCTTTCTCTCAAAATTTGCTCGTGATTTTCAACTTCCCACCATTTGCATTTCTCAAAAATGCATTATATATCTCTTGCCACATTGGAGCCTTCTTTCCCAAGAAAAGCATATGCCAAGGGATCAAGTTTGTTACAACAATTTCTCATGATTCACTTGAAAATGACATTTAACAAATTTGCAACGAGAGTTGCAGTGTGTTTAAAAAGACTAAATCATTACAAATATTCGGATCATTATCCTTCCCGGAGGCACGTTTTTCATCATCAAGGCATGCAGATGCCTTTCCTCTCATCATTTCACCTTTTCACCTTTTAAAACTACCTCTACAACTTTCAATTTTGACATTTCATGTGTTTGGACGGATTAGGGAAAAAAATTGTTTCAAAAACACCTCAAATCTGCAAATTAATCCCTAAAACCACTTGCATTGATCTTTGGAGGCACAAAGGACACAAATTCATCAAAAATTCAATTAAAAAATGATGCAAAATTCGCATCTCCAAGCTTCTGGAGCAAAAATGGCGGCCAAAAATGAAAATGTATAGTTACCCTTGATCTGCTCTTTCTCCTTCAATCTGGGCCCTCCACGTGTCAAAATATGATTGGGAATCAATTCGGCTCACCTTTTGACTTTTTGACATTTTTGGAAAAATGGAAAAATTGACTTTTTTCTCCCCTCCGCCCTTGAATTTTGGTGATGACACGTGGCACATGGTGGGTCCCATTGGGATCGCGCTTCAATTCTGCACATTTTGACCTTTTTTTGGAAATTTGGAAAATTTTCATTTTTTTCCCATGGGCCCACACCTCCAATTTTCCCCTTACCATGTGTCACTCGATGATTTACCATGGGCCAAGTGCTTCAAATTTCCATACTTTTGAGTCTTTTTTTGCAAAAGGAAAATTTCCCTTTTTTCCTCCACTCCCCCCTTGACCCGCTCTCCCTTTGCCATGTGTCTCCCTATGGCTCATTCATGGGCCCGCGGCTCAATTTTTTACTTTAACTCCTTTTGCCAAAAGGGAAAAATTCCACATTTCCTTCCGCATGCCCACACTTCCCTTGACTTTTCATGGACACGTGTCCACCCGTGATTGGCCATGGGGCCACGCTCCAAAAATTTTACCTTAGGTCCTTTTTTTTTTTTTTTTTTTGCCTCCAAAGGCAAAAAACTTCAAAAAACCTCCACCGTCCGCATCCCCTCTACCTAAAATTGATGCCACGTGTCCTCCTCTAGATTAGAGCGGGGCTTAAACTAATTTTGAAACTTTAGAAAATAGAGCTAAAAAACTCTAAGTCCCCCATCGGCCCGCTCCTCCCTTTTTTATTTTTAGGACACGTGTCCACTCCCAATTGATTGGCTGTGGGGTTTCAGGCCATTTTTGTGACTTTAAAATTTTTGCAAAATAAAGTCTAAAAACTCTAAGGGAATCTAACCACCCACCATCCCTCAGCCAATCAAAACACGCCACGTAGGCAAAATTGGAAAAAGTGGAGCCTTGGGCCCGAAAATGCCCCATTCACCAAAAAGGCAAAAATGATAAGTTATAACACTTCCCGCTTCTCCTCAGCTAATTAGATGCCACCACATACCCTCCAAATTCTTAGCAATAATTTGACGGCTAAAATACACCCGTCTTTACCATAAAAACACAGAGTTTTTCCAGTTGTGCCCAAAACCTGATTTTTTCACCAAGGATGGAATTTTTTTGAAATAGAATAAGATGAAACATGATTTTCGAGCATTTCTCGACCTTGGGATTGGATTTTTGAATACATACAAGTATGAATTAGTAAATTTTGATTTTTCACGATCGGGAAAAAGGGAAAACACGGCATAGCCCATAGATTTTGAAAAATTAGGGCACAAACAAGGCATGCATGGATTTTTCCTTCAAAATGGGGAAAATAATAAGTTTATGAGCTTTTGAAAGCATTCAATCTGAGAACAAAGTTTACAGACCACCAAGTTTGAAGAAAAACATTTTTGAGCAAGTACAGATTTGAAAAATTAGGGCAACACGGTGCAAGCTTGAGTATTCTTGCAAAATGGGGCATGTCAAATGATTTTCAAATGGACTAAGGCATGGGAACAGAGGCAACAACTTCATTTCACCCATTAAAACTATAGAAAACATTTCAGAGAAATGCAGAGTGAAAGGAAAATTAGGGCAAAATAATAGAGGATCAAAATGGACACCAACATCGGCTCCTTTTCTCGGGATGGGCACTCCCAGTGAGTGCCACAAGAACAATAAGTAGACCAAGTGCCAAAATAATCCATTGGGAAAAGGATTCATGAGCCAAAATCACCAAAAACTAGTTGAGAACCCGACAAAAATGGCTGCCACACACCAAGGCAAACCACAAACCGAAAAAACACCAAAAATAGAGTGAAAAACCAAACACTATACACTGTACAAGTGGTGCATACCTCAAATTTGGGGATTAATCCAAGAAATGCTTCAGATGCCTACCATTAACAAGCAGTTCAAGCAATTCCCCATCTAAATCTTTGAGAAAAAAGGTATTCTCACCAATTCTGATATCAATGGAGTAAGGGCCCATCCATAATGCATCAAATTTTCCATGTTTGCCCTTATCCTCATTTCTGCTATCCCACAACAAAACCAGATCTCCAATATTGAAGGCCCTAGGAGTGACCTTCTTGTCAAACAATCTTTTCAACTTCTCTCTAAATCTGATATGCCTCTGGTGGGATGCTCTTCTCTCTTCATCTAGCTCCATAATCTGATTGATCCTTGCTTCATATGGACTGACCTCTTGATCCTCAAGTTGTTGAACAAACTGAAATGAAGATAATTGCAGATGTAAGGGCAAGCAAAGCTTGAGTTCCATACACCAATTCAAATGGGCTCTTACTAGTAGCTCTCTTGGCAGTGATTCTATCAGCCCAAACTACAAATTTCAGTTGTTCACCCCATTTTCTCTTGTTCAACTCCAAGGTCCTCCTAATGATCTTTAACAAATTCTTATTGTTGGACTCAGCTTGTCCATTTCCTTGGGGATTATAGTTTGAAGAATAAGTCAGATTGGTTCCATACTCCTTGCACATTGCCATCAAAGGTTTAGCTCTAAAACACATGGCATTATCAGCAACAATCTTGACTAGCACACCAAATCTGCATATGATATTATTCAACAAGAAGTCCATAACAACTTGGTGTGTTGCTTTCTTGGTGGGGATTGCCTCTACCCACTTTGTAAAATAATCAGTGGCTACAAGAATCCACTTATGGCCAGCACTAGAAGGATCTGAAATCTCACCAATGAAGTCCATTCCCCACTATTTGAAAGGAGCTTCAATTGATACAAGCTACTAAGGAAGGGAGCCTGAAGCTTTCATTCTTCCAGAGAAACACTTGGTAGCTTTCACATTTTCTAATCAGCATGGTTGCATCTTTGAAGAGAGTAGGCCACCAATAACCAGCTCTCAAAACTTTGTGTGTTGTAACCCTTCCAGCAAAGTTCCTCCACAAAATCCCCCATGGAAATCAACAATCACTTTGGGAGCTTCATCTTCAGTTACACACTTTCAAGAGGACACCTTCAGGGTTCTTCCAAGCCAGCCCAAAGTCAGTGATGATGTATTTTTGAGAAGCCATCTTGAGGGCTCTTTTCTGATTTTTATTTAAATGATCAGGACAACAAAGGTGTCTGAGGTAAAAGATTATATCCTTGTACCACTCAAAACTTACCAATTTCCCAAGAACATCTACCCTTTCTTCTTCTACTTCATTCACTTCCACAGTCTGCAAGTTTCTCTCAGCCATGAGCTTAGCAAGACCCAAACCTCTTACCAACTTTGTGGTTTGGATGTCCATATCATACTCTTGCAGTTTGTTCACCCATCTACATCTTTTACTTGAGATCTCCATCTCTGATAAGATGTCTTTTACCATGGTGTGGGGAACATAAGCAACAACTTTTGAACTTAAAATATAAGGCCTGAAAACCTTTGTTGCTTTCACCAAGGAAAATGCTTGTTTTTCCATGATTGTATATTTAACTCAAAGCAGTAAAGCCTTGCTAAAGAAGGCAATAGGCCTCTCAGCCCCATCTTCATCCTTTTGGAGCAAAATAGATGCAATAGTATTTTCAGAAGCAAAGGAGAATATTTGGAAAGGCTTCTTGTAATTCGGAGCTGCCAAGATAGGTGCATGTTTAAGTGCCTCTTTGATTCCTTCAAAATCTTGAATAATAGCCTCCTCCCATTTGATAACTTGATCTTTCTTTAACATGCATGTGATAGGAAGAGTCAACTCAACAAAATTGGACACAAACCTTCTAATGAAATTGATTTTCCCAAAGAAATATTGGATGCCCTTCTTCGTTCTTGGAATTGGCACCTGCTGATTGCTTCTATTCTCTCCGATCAATCATGACACCAGCCTTTGAAACAATATGACCAAGTAGCTTGGCCTTTTGCACCCCAAAGTGACACTTCTTTGGATTGAGAGAGATTCCAAATTCTCTACATCTGATCAACATTCTTTCCAAATGCTGCAAGTGATCTTTTCTGCTCCTTGAAAATACAGTCACATCATCCTGATAAACTACAATGAAGTCATTTATATAACCAGCAAAAGCAACATCCATTGCTCTTTGAAAGGTAGCTCCAGCATTCATGAGACCAAAAGGCATTCTCACATAAACATATGTTCCCCAAGGAGTGGTAAAGGTAGTTTTAAATCTTTCTGACTCCTTGACAACAACTTGATTGTAGCCAGAGAAACCATCCAAGGTGGACAACAATTCAGATCCAGTCACTAACTACAGCATGTTCTCCATGTTTGGAAAAGGATAATTGTCTTTCAATGAAGCTCTATTCAAATTTCTGAAGTCTACACAAAGTCTGATATCTCCATTCTTCTTTCTGACTAGCACAAGGTTTGCAACCCAAGATGAATACCTTGTGGGCTGAATGATCCCTCCCTCCTTCAGTTTCTTCAATTCATCTTGCATTTTCATGGAGAGGAGTGGATTAATTGGCCTTTGCTTCTATCTGAATGGTTTGGAATTTTTCTCAAGAGGGATCTCATGCTGAAACAAGTCCTCTCTATATGCTTTCAGCTCTGAATATGACCAGGCAAGGCAGTCTTGATATTGTTTCAACAATTGAAGATAGGACTATTTTTCTTCCTTGTTTAAACTACTACCCAACCAAAATTTTCTTGGTTTTTCCTTTGTTCCCAAGTCATGCTCTTCCACATCCCTTGAGGTAGACATGTTTCTATTGATGATGTAATCAACATTGTTAAAATTAGACTCAAGAGCAACAAGACCTCTAGGAATGGTGTTAGTTTTCAATTGGATAATATCTTTTCCAAACAAAGTCTCTCTTCCTTCAGTCATACACACCATTGGTTCCCAATCAATATGTTGATCTACAAACTCACCTTGATTTTGTAAGAACCTTTGCACTTGAGCATCATCATCAAACACTTGCCAATGCTTGATGTTGTCAGGGACAACTGGCCTAGTTAACACTTCAACATTGTACTCACAATAAGGTGAAATGGTGCAAATCTCCAAATCTTGACCCCATCACTACCAACTTGTCAAGCAGAATTCATTCAAACTTCTATCATGGTGCACAATATTGAAAGAATCAAACATCTCAATTAGATCCCAAACTGCATGCTTATACTTTGCTTCATCCGCTGATTTTTTGTAGCATACAATTTTCTTATTTGTTTGACAACTAGCTCTGAATCTCCCTTTGCAATGATGTCCTTGACACCATACTTCCATGCAATTCTCAGACCCAACAACAAGGCTTCATACTCAGCAATGTTGTTAGTACATTCAAAATTAAGCTTGAAGGAAAAAACAAATTCTTCCAAGCTAGGAGAAATCAGAATTACACCAACACCATTTCCAAATTTGGAGCAAGCTCCATCAAATAGCAAGGTCCAAGGAGAACATACCTGTTCAAGGCACTTTGAATGATCCATTTTGTGTTCTTTTCCATCAGCAAAACCAATAAAATTATCAGCATCAACATCAACAAATAATACTTCATAAGAAGCATTGTTTGGGTCCTCAATTAGATGCAACATTTTCTTTTCTCCATAGAGCTTGACAAGGCTGCCCTCAATGGGAATGGTGGAAAAGACATATCCATTTGGACACTCCCTCCAACACTTGCAGCCCACTTTCTTGACAATAACATACCCCATTTGGCAGGGCAATCAACAATCACAACATCCAATTTTAAATTCCTCCCGGGATAAGATGCAAGCTGCACTACCAAACCCTTCACACAACCAACAACCAGGCACTTCTCTTGAGTCCATGGTAGTACATTTTCCATAGGCTGTTGTCACTTTGATATCCAACTCATTCATGACTTCTAGAGGCATGACATTACATGATGCACCAGAATCAAACATACAATTGTGAAGTAGCCTATCCTTTATGATCAAAGTTGTGAAGAATGGATCAACATTCAATTGGGAATCAACCAAGGATGTCCCCAAATATACCTCAGGTGTCTCTCCAAGATCTTCTACTACTGGTGGTGTTTCAAGGTCAACAATGATTTGAGGAGGAGTTTCAACAACATTTACATTTCTGCCTGGAGTAGTCTTCTCTTCTTTCAACCCCAAGTACTCAAATGCTCTCTTCTTATGCTCAGAATTCTAAGCAACTCAATGATTGGAACACTCACTTTGATTTGGCTCAATACTTGGGCTATGTCATAGGGAACACTCTTTGGCAAAGTAGAATTGGAAGGGAGACAAGAAGATTCATCAGATGGCATGGGATTCTTGGCAGCTTGGGCATGAGGAGGACTGTAATTTTTGCTTGGGACAACAAAGCTTTTGGCAAGTGTTTCTCTCTAGGAGCTTCTTTTGGAATGCTTGTGAGCAAGGGTGTTTTAGGTTTGGCTTGAGGCCCAACTCCTTTAACAACTTTTCTTCTAGTGTTATAATCTTTCTCTTGAGCTACAACAACATTCATCAACAATTGTCTATCTTCCTGAAGGAATACCACCATCATACTTCTTAATCATCAAAGCTCTTAAGTATTCAAAGTCATTGTTAGGAATTTCAAAAGCTTGCACTACATCAACTTCAAGAGTATGAGGGGGAAGAAAGACTTGTACCCATTTGATGCAATCCCAAAAAGTTGTAGTTGTCCTTGCACTTATCACTTCAGTAGATGTTTCTCCTCCTTGTGAGCTTGAAGAACAACCCACCATGCAAATATCATCATCAGTACCATCATCATTATTAGCTTCACCTTCTTGTTGGTCCACTTCACATGGAGGATGGGGTAAAAAACACCTATCACACCAATCAATATCAACAACTTCTTCAACAACAAACCCCTAGTAGTTAGGGGATCAGGTAACACTCTTCCTTCACGTGCTTGAGGATGTCTATTTGCAGACCCCATGGGTCCTTTTCCTCTATCATCTACCCTTTGATCACCTCTAGGATGATTGGAAAATATGTCATGGTTTTGTGCTCTTGGCTAACCTTGTGAAGTTTGCCAATTCCTTTCTCAGCTCTTGCCAACTTATATGAGATTTCTTTGACAACCCCTACCAAAGTTTTCACAACCTCCTCTAAATCAACACCCTTGCTAGCTTGAGGTTTTTCAGGGTTTATCAACTTTACTCCATCTCTCTTGAGAGGTTTCCCAATTGCTTTGATATTGTTTTCAATTTGAAGTGCCATGGTGAAAGCTTGTCTTAGATTGGTAGGGTTCTTGTCTCTTAGGTAATAGGCTACCTTTTATCAAATGCATCTACATATTTGATTAAACAAGATTCATCACAAGGCCTCAGATTAACAAGCAACCTTCTCAAAGTTTTGTTAAACCTTGTGTTAAAGTCATGGACTGATTCATTGGGGTTCTTCTTGATATTCTCAAACTCAGACAAGAGAAATCTAGGATCAGTCTTGTCACCATATTGCAACCTAAATGCATTCTTCATTTCAGTCCAAGAATCAATTGAATTATCAGGTAGAGCCTTGTACCAATCCCTAGCATCCTCTTCTAGTGTATGAATGAAAAATTTAATATACACATCTTCAAACTCTATCTCAAAATCTTCCATCATGTTAACAAAAAGTTTGAGATGTTGATCACCAGTTATTGCATTGTTACCTTGGAATTTTGGCAATCTATTTCTGACATCTTGTGGGACAACATTTGGGTAACCATCCATTCCTCTAAAGTCTATAGGACCAAAGGTGTTAACAACAAATGGAGGTCTAGGCTGAGCCATATTGTTTGGTGGAGGTGATCTTGGGGGTGACACAAGCTGATGAGGAGTGCAAGGTCTTTGGGGCTCAAGAATGTGATTCACAAGACTGGTATTCTCTAAGTGCTGATTTTCTTGGAAAGTTTTATTAGGATTGAAACACACAGGTGCAGATTGAAGAAGGAACTTACCAGGTATAGCAAAGAAGGGACCTTCACTAGTTGAAGTAAACAAGTTTATGAGAGGATTTCTTGAATCAGAATCACTTGAAGAAGAGTGATAATCCTCTACCAAAGGCTGATCTCTCTCACCAATGGATATATCTTTTCCTGATGTCTGACCTTTAACAACCTTCCAAACTCTTCTCCCTTCCAACTCTAAGTTTCTTGAATCTGTAAACAACTTCTTAGTAGAGTCTCTAATGAAGAGAGATCTTCTTCCTTCCAGTTTTTAGAGATTAACAACACAAAAGTAAATGACATAAAGGTTAAGACACTGGTACTTTATCAAGATCAGAACAACATGGAGTCGCCACTAAGGAATTTCACCCTAGTTGTGCAAATGCACTAAAATACTCTATCAAATATCTATCAACACTGAAAAATATTGCCAAACTTTATAGATCGACCTTCCTTTCTTTGAATTTATCAATCACAAATGCAAATGAAGTGCAACTACTACTGGAAACTATAAAATTTGTAGGCAAAACTTATATCTTCACTCAATCCTTACAAATCTGATTATAAAATGATGCTTCAACAATGTATTTGCATCAAAATTGCAAGGGACTTTACCAGGGTTTGATATGCATTCAAATATCTCAAATATGTATGCACATGGATCAGATTGAACTAAGAAAATATCAAACTCAAAACTCTACTCTTCATTCCAATCTTATAAATTTGATCAGAAGATGATACTCAGATTTTGTAATTACACATAAATCACACAAGAAGTATTACCAGGGATCTGAAATACTAAATACTGAATAATGTCCCCGGAAATGGTGCCATTAAGTGTTTGGTACCCAAATTTGTTCTCCTTTTCAGTCTGAGCAGCATCAAAATATGGCATGAAGCTTGAAGGTAGATAGATCTTGATATATGTCATTTTGTAGCTGGGATGTGATCTAACTGGCACTCAGATTTGTGGAGAGATGGATAGCACTTTGAAAGGATTTGATCTAACCCTCACTATTTTAGGTTGTGCCTTTCAACCAAGGTAAGAGAACCTATATTGTAGCCTCTGTTTTGTGAAGGAGGTGGAGATATCCTTATACTGTGCATATTGTATGGAGATGGCCTTGGGAAAACATGATCAATTTTCCATTATTCAAACTCAACAGAGCTGTCACTACTAAATGATGGAAATGCTTTCAAGACAAGGCTGAGGCTACTTGAGAGACATTGTATGATCCTGATTTGCTTTGTGCATTTTTGTAGATGGGTTAGATTCTTTTGTTGACACACAATGCAATGCAGGGGTAGTATGGGTAGGATTAGTTATTCAAATGATTTTTTGGTGGGGTATTGACAAGACAAACTTGGATATATCAAATCTTTGACAACCTCTACAATACTTGAACAACTATCAGATAAAATGCTTCAAATAATCAGGATGTTCTTTCAACCAGAAGATGCATAAATGGAAGCCCAGGTTGCACTCTTCACACAATATTTGAGAACTCACCACAAAATCTTGAAGTAAAGAACTCAATTAAACACAAAAATCCTTGATCAAACCATGCCTAAGGTACCCCCAAAGGCTTACAAGCAATCCCAATCAACAAATGAAGGTGGAGTGATTTTAAACTACTTATTTTCAATGCCAGATGAAAGCTCTTCTGACAAAAAAAAACTGCAAGTGCCACTAAACTATCAATAAGGATGAGATTCTGTGTGATTTCTAAAGACTTTCAATGCAAGATTGCAACAAGAACAATGAAAACTATTTGTAGGTATTTAAAATGATAACAGACATCATATTGCCCAGAAAAACATAGATTAACTCAAAAGCTTGTTAGATTCATCAAGTAGGGAGAGTTTCATGAACAATCTCAGAGCTGTGTGATGGCTATACACTTGTAACCAACTCACATACATGAAGATCCAACATAGAAGAAATTAACTTGGTTCTTTGGTGGGTTTCTCAGAAAATGAGCTTTCTCTCAAAATTTGCTCGTGATTTTCAACTTCCCAACCATTTGCATTTCTCAAAAATGCATTATATATCTCTTGCCACATTGGAGCCTTCTTTCCCAAGAAAAGCATATGCCAAGGGATCAAGTTTGTTACAACAATTTCTCATGATTCACTTGAAAATGACATTTAACAAATTTGCAACGAGAGTTTGTGTGTTTTAAAAATACTTGAATCATTACAAATATTCGGATCATTATCCTTCCTAGAGGCACGTTTTTCATCATCAAGGCATGCAGATGCCTTTCCTCTCATCATTTCACCTTTTCACCTTTTAAAACTACCTCTGCAACTTTCAATTTTGACATTTCACGTGTTTGGATGGATTAGGGAAAAACTTTGTTTCAAAAACACCTCAAATCTGCAAATTAATCCCTAAAACCACTTGCATTGATCTTTGCAGGCACAAAGGACATGAATTCATCAAAAATTTGATTAAAAATGATGCAAAATTCACATCTCCAAGCTTCTAGAGAAAAATGGCGGCCAAAAATGAAAATGTACAGTTACCCTTGATCTGCTTCTTTTCCTTCAATCTGGGCCCTCCACATGTCAAAATATGATTGGGAATCAATTCGGGCTCACCTTTTGACTTTTTGACATTTTTGGAAAATGGAAAAATTGACTTTTTCTCCGCCCCTCCGCCCTTGAATTTTGGTGATGACACGTGGCACATGGTGGGTCCCATTGGGATCGCACTTCAATTCTGCGCATTTTGACCTTTTTTGGAAATTTAGAAAATTTTCATTTTTTCCCTCACGGGCCCATGTCTCCATTTCTCCCTTGCCACGTGTCGCTCGATGATTCGCTCATGGGCCAATGCTTCAAATTTCCATACTAAGTCTTTTTTACAAAAGGGAAAAATTTCCCTTTTGCCTCCGCGCCCGCCGACCCGCTCTACCTTCACCACGTGTCTCCCTATGGCTCATTCGCGGGCCCGTGAGCTCAATTTTTTTCCTTAACTCCTTTTGCCAAAAAGGGAAAAATTCCCCATTTCCTTCCATGCGCCTGCACTTCCCTCTGACTTTTCATGGACACATGTCCACCCGTGATTGGCCATGGGGCCGCGCTCCAAAATTTTACCTTAACCTTTTCTGCCTCCAAAGACAAAAAAATTCAAAAACCTTCGCATCCTACATCCCCTCTACCCAAAATTGATGCCACGTGTCCTCCTCTGATTGGAGCGGGGCTGAAACTAATTTTGAAACTTTAGGAAAATAGAGCTAAAAACTCTAAGTCCCCCATCGGCCCGCTCCTCCCTTTTTTATTTTTAGGACACGTGTCCACTCCCATTGGCTATGGGGTTTTGAGCCATTTTGTGACTTTAAAATTTTTACAAAATAAAGTCTAAAAATTCTAAGGAATCCAACCACCCACCATCCCTCAGCCAATCAAAACATGCCACATAGGAAAAATTGGAAAAAGCGAGAGCCCCTGGGTCCAAAAATGCCCCATTCATCAAAAAGGTGAAAAATGATAAGTTATAACACTTCCCCGCTTCTCCTCAACTAATTAGATGCCGCCACATACCCTCCGACTTCTCAGCAATAATTTGATGGCTAAAATACACCCGTCTGACCATCAAAAAAACATAGAGTTTTTCCAGTTGTGCCCAGAACCCGATTTTTTCACCAAGGATGGAATTTTTTTGAAATAGAATCAAATGAAACATGATTTCTAAGCATTTCTTGACCTTGGGATTGGATTTTTGAATACATACAAGTATGAATCGATCAATTTTGATTTTTCACAATCGGGCAAAAGGGAAAACATGGCATAGCCTGCAGATTTTGAAAAATTAGGGCACAAACAAGGCATGCATGGATTTTTCCTTCAAAATGGGGAAAAATAATAAGTTTATGAGCTTTTGAAAGCATTCAATCTAGAGAACAAAGTTTGCAGACCACCAAGTTTGAAGAAAAACATTTTTTAGCAAGTACAGATTTGAAAAATTAGGGCAACACGGTGCAAGCTTGAGTATTCTTGAAAAATGGAGCATGTCAAATGATTTTCAAATGGACTAAGGCATGGGAACAAAGGCGTCATTTCACCCAACTCATTTCAATACTTAATGTTTCAGAGATGTAGAGTGAAAGGAAAATTAGTGCAAAATAATAGAGGATCAAAATGGACACCAACCAGACTCCATGCCTAATGAATACTTATATGGCCACTCGATATCCTTCATCTAGCTAGTAGATGACCCATAAATTCTCTAAACTATTGTCAAGAATAACCACCACTGTTATTTTGACAACTTACGATTCCATTCTAGCTTTGACCTCAAGTTTTCGTTGAGCATTTTCCTTGCCTTATTTGATGCATTTTCTTGGCTACATTTATTTATGCATGCCCTTCCTAATTCTTCCTTATGCTTTCCATTCCCTTTTCTTCCTTTTGTGCCCTTCCACCACTTTAATCTTCTATCTCTTTTCATTTTCCTTTTGTGCACACTACTCGTGCACCTATTTCCTTCTCTAGTCATTGGCACCCCTTATGCACACCCATGGACTTACCTTGTATATTTTCTAAGCCCCTATCTTGCATTGCACACTTTCCTCTATTTTTTATTATCACCCACCTCTTTGCGCACACTCATTTTACTTCCACTCTATTTTTGTGCACGTTTCCTACACAATTGCTTCCACGCATCCTTGTCTTATGTGCCTCCCTTTTTCCTTCGCAAACATAAATACCTTTACAAAGATGTATATTTTCTTCCCATTCCTCACACACCCTCTTGAGCACGCGCGTGGAGATATATTGTGAACTTCAAATCACGATAACTATTGCGTAGACACTAAAATTAGGTCACATTCCCTTTTTTCCTCACAAATAAACACCATTAAACACATTCACCTATCCCCTCGGCCCCCTACGCCCCACTATGATATTATTTTAATTATTTTAAATTAAATTAATTCATTATCCTCACCATATTTATTATTTAAATCTTCTAATTGGGATAATGCCCACATATCCACCTCACCTAGACACCTCATCAAGCCACCTCACCCTAAGACCTATTCTTAGTAAGTTGCCATAACTAACTAAGACTTACCCAAACCCTAAAAATCAATGCCTACATTCCCTCTAACCACATTCTCGCATGCTTAAAAGAAGCTTCTAGTCTAATCCACGAGTGAACGACATGAGATCCCAGAAAATCAAGGGGATCTGCCTAGTTTAGTAAACCTAGGAAATCCTGCCCTAACCGACGCTGGTTACCCTTAACCACCGCCGGTTAAGCTAGAACCACCGTCGGTCACCTTTTAATCCCCAAAACAACCTTATTTTTAAGGTTGGAAAAAGTTGCGATTCAAGAGAGATATCGCATATTTTAAGAACAAGTTTATGTGAAAAAGATGCACACAAGGAAGGAGATCAAGAATTTTCTCTTGCACAGACATCCAACAACCATCCAAACATAGATTTGATCCAATCAGGCAAGAAGGAGAGCACATGCAGCCCATGCAAGAGCTCCCCAACATTTGGTGATCCTCTGCAGCATTCAACCTCTTATCAACACCTTCATTCCTCACTCACAGACATCCAGAGCCAGATTCCAAGTAAGTAGAACATTTTACTCCTCTGGTTCATTCATTTAATCATTGTATCTTCATCCTCTATTCTTCTATGCACTCATTGACCTCCTTCAATAATCACCCTCCATATCCCCATTAAACCCTCGCCAAATCCCATCTAAACAACTTAATACCTCATTCCAACTAGCCTAGTCCTTTGTACAATCATAAGGGAGATCTAAAGCTCATTCTGGACATTCTCGGTATTTAACAAGAATCGCACTGGTTATCCCAAACCGCGCTCGGTCACCCTTAACCGCATCAATCTTTGTATTTACTAATACATCCCAGAACAGTAACCTACCTACCTATTCCCACATCACCCTTAATCACCTGTGACCTGCCAAGACCTCCGTCAAACTTGCAGAGACCAGAACCAGTTTCTTGACCTTCGGATCTTACTTTAACCTAGCCTGTTAGATTAGATCTTTCTTATTGCATTTTAAATGAGATACCTAAATCATTTTAACTACAATAGGATTTACTTTATTACCAACATTAAATTGTTTTAAATAGTGGACTGACAGCCGTCTAGGAAGTATCACACTTCTCGGATCTAGCACATGCTAGGCAGTTCACTACACATTGTCTAACTTTTATTTGGTGGTCTTGTGTTCCATTTAAGGTAGTTCCTCCCAAACCAAAAGGAAGCTCTCACAATCAGCTATGGATTCGAGAGGTCATATGCGCACAATAACCTATCATCAACCAACATTTCAATAGGTATTCCTTCTATTCCCATTACCCTATTTGTTTTATCATTTTTAAAGAAATGTCTAAGAATCAGGTGAAACATTTTGTCACGTCCGGTGGGACCCATTTGGGGTTCCTTGCATTTTATTCATTCCTAGGAAAATTTGTGTGTTTTCTTCCCTTCAAAAGCATACACATTAATTTTCTTCCTTGGTAACATTCTTTTTCTTTCTATTTTCTCTAAAAGAAACCTCTCTTTTGGTGTACTTAAAAGAACCATTTATTCTTGTTTTCTGCATTTTAGTGAAAGAGCATCCCTCTCCCTCTTCATCTATTGGTGTCATTGAATTCCATATTTCAATTTGGGCTTAAAAATCATTACATTTCATTCTGATTTATCACATTAGCTCAAATTAATTGAGGGCAACCTATACGCTAGAAGTCATTCCCAGCTTGATGGTTGATAAAAAAATTGTAGAAATCACATCTCTCTCTCTCTCTTAGTCTTTCCAAATTACACAAATTCAAAAAAACTACATATTCTTAAACAAAATATTTCCTAGGAACACATGTCAATGATCGCACTGATATGAGGATTGGCAGGTACTCCCCACTCGCTTTGCTCTGTCGAGTCATACTTCATAGTGAAGCCCACCCCCGCCATAACATACCTAAAACCTCACCTTTTAGATCTCCTTCTTCGTAGGAAGCCATCCTCACCAAAAACTATATTCTACGCTTCATGAGTCACCCTTAAATAACATAATCTAAACAAACATAATTGAAAAGGCACTCTTAGGATCAAATTTTTCGTAGTGTTTCGCTTGGCTTGCGTTTTGAGGTGAGATGTCTTGTTATTCATTTTTCTTATTTCTCCTTACATGCTCCTCATCATAGTTGTTGTATTCCGATTCATCTAAGTGTGCCTGGACCATATTCTTATCATTCTCAGAATTCTGGGTTTGATTCCACATCAAATTTTAAATTACAACCATATTTTATTCATCACTATTTCAATTTCACAGTAACCGGTGTCGGTCCAACGAACGCACCGTCATCGGTTACCCCCGACCGTCATCGATTATACCCAACCGGTGTCGGTTCACTGTCATTTTGGTTAACCTACCCAAAAAGACACCTATTCACTTTCTTCGACTATTCAGAGTTCCTGTCACTTTTATTACATACATTGACCTTGTAAATCACATCGGTATTCAGCATACCTGGAAAATTTGTCCTTATACCTTGTTTTTGACCCACTATCCACTTTCCACAAAGGACCGATCTTGGTTATCTCAGACCGAAGTCAATTTACCCTAACCGACATCGGTTAGCTTGTGTCATTTTCCAACTACCATTTTAGCCCTAATTCACCCACTGCACCACCTATTTATCCTACATGTGTTGTATTTCTGTGGCACTTACAGAAAGCAGTCTTACCACGTTAGTACCTGTTCACATGGTACTGACACGTCAACAAGCAAGCGCCCTCATATTCCATGCCAGTTTCAACCACTTCCACCTAGCCCTTCACCACCTTCCATTTTATCACCCGCTATGGATCCTATCCAACCTATCACTATCGCTACCAGAGATGAGGAGTTTGCACAAATCCTTGACCAAAATCCTACCGCTTACGCTTTTTACCTTTCCCACTCATCCACGCGAGATGCCTTGGGTCAATTGATATACATCATGCACATATCTATCCCCCGAATCTCGCTCCCACTCATGTGTCACCCCATATGGCTCCGTGTTTCCCACACCTACCTTACCCCCAATCGTTTCGTAGCTAGGTCTTCGACTATTCGAGTTCCCCGCTACTTTTATTACATACATTGACCTTGTAAATCACATCGCATTCAAAGCATACCCGCAAATTTGTCCTTATACCTTGTTTTTGACCCACTATCCACTTTCCACGTTGGTCGATCTTGGTTATCTCGTGACCGAGTCAATTTACCCTAACCGACATCGATTAGCTTGTGTCATTTTCCAGCTACCATTTTAGCCCCAATTCACCCACCGCCACCTATTTATCCTACTCGTGTTGTATTTCTCGTGGCACTTACAGAGTAAAGCGCTTACCACGTTAGTACTGTTCACATGGTAATCGACACGTCAACAAGCAAGCGCCCTCATATTCCATGCCGCTTTCAACCACCGCCACCTAGCCCTTCACCACCTTCCATTTTATCACCCGCCATGGATCCTATCCAACCTATCACTATCGCTACCGAAGATGAGAAGTTTGCACAAATCCTTGACCAAAATCCTACCGCCTTACAGTTTTACCTTTCCCACTCATCCATGCGAGATGCCTTGGGTCAATTGATATACATCATGCACATATCTATCCCCCCGACTCTCGCTCCCACTCCTGTGTCAGCCCCATATGGCTCCGTGTTGCCCGCACCTACCTTACCCCCAATCGTTTCGTAGCTAGGTCTTCGACTATTCAGAGTTCCTGTCACTTTTATTACATGCATTGACCTTGTAAATCACATCAGTATTCAGCATACCTCGTAAATTTGTCCTTATACCTTGTTTTTGACCCACTATCCACTTTCCATAGTGACCGATCTTGGTTATCTCAGTGACCGACGTCAATTTACCCTAACCGGCATCGGTTAGCCTGTGTCATTTTCCAACTACCATTTTAGCCCCAATTCACCCACCGCTGCCTATTTATCCTACCTGTGTTGTATTTTTGTGGCACTTACAGAAAGCAGTCTTACCACGTTAGTACTTGTTCACATGGTACGACGACACGTCAACAAGCAAGCCCTCATATTCCATGCCGCTTTTCAACCACGCCACCTAGCCCTTCACCACCTTCCATTTTATCACCCGCCATGGATCCTATCCAACCTATCACTATCGCTACCGAAGATGAGGAGTTCACACAAATCCTTGACCAAAATCCTACCGCCTTATAGTTTTACCTTTCCCACTCATCCACGCGAGATGCCTTGGGTCAATTGATATACATCATGCACATATCTATCCCCCCGACTCTCACTCCCACTCCCGTGTCACCCCATATGGCTCCATGTTACTCTGCACTTACCTTACCCCCAATCGCTTTCGTAGCTAGGTCCTATACCCACTCAATGTCGCGGCCGCTACATCTGCTTGCACCCACCACATCCACCATACCTTTGATAACCACTCAAAACATAATCTCATTCGCCCTATTATCTCGCATATACCCATAGCTATGGAGGGGTGACCCCTACCCCTTTCCAAAACGTGGTCCTTTCTATTCCATAGTCATTGGCCTTTATTACCACTAGGGTCACCACGACCCTTCTACCTCCATATACGTATTATCAACAACCTCCTGTTTCATTTGTTATTCATTCCGTATCGTACCCCATATTTCACTACCTCCTTCTCAATCTACCTACACAAAGAGCACCATATACCGGAATGCCAACCTTATTACATGCCCAACACCAACCCTCTTATGCTACAGAGACACCCAAGCATTGCAACCTACCAATGACCTAATCAAATTAATGATGGACAAGATGCGGACATTGGAGTCATCGGTTCGCTCCCACAATACCCTCACCTACGATGAAATTTTCAATGAGCCTATCCACCCATCCATCCCTATCCGCCCATACTCCATACATTGGGAAATGCCTAAATTCAACCATTTCAATAGCAAGGAAGACCCGCAACAACATTTGTGGTCGTTCAAACACGGGTGTTACCTAATCACCCATGATGATGCTTTGCTCTTGAGGAATTTTCCCATGTCTCTGAATGGACCTGCATTATATTGGTATAGTGGGTTACCTAGACACTTTATATTTTCATTTAATTAGGTAGCCCAAGCCTTCTTGGATCACTTCTCCATCAATATTGTTAAGAAGGTTACCATGACTGACCTATACTCCATGCGTCAGTATGATGATGAATATATCACAGATTTTATCGCTCATTGGCATAGCCTGATCAATCAACTCACATTCCAACTACCACAAACAAAAATCATCAAGCTCTTCACGCAGGCTTGTGTTAGACATATCTCGCCGACCCTACAAGTCTAGACTTTCAACATTTGATGAAGCATTCACCATGGCACAAAAGTTAGAGATTTGGGCCATCGAAGAGAAGAAAATCCAATTACGCAATAAGAATTTGGCATTCAAGTTGAATGACACCTCTTCTTCTTCCAAACCACAAAATAATTATTCAAAAGGTAAGGGCACCGCTAACGTAGTAGTACTCAAATCCGGTCCATCTCGATCCACAAATCAAAGCTAGCCCCTCATCTAATCTCTCACCCATCCAAAATTTTCAATTCAAACCAGAACAACGGAAATACACCCCAATTGGGGAGCCTTACTCTCTTGTATTAGAAAATCTCATCAAAGTTGGGGCCATCACCCTTCCGCCTATAAAACCACACACTAGTTTTGAACCTACTACTTCCCCATGCCCGCATGGTATAATGAACACGACTTTTGTAACTATCATCTAGTAAATGGTCATAGTGACGGCAATTAGATCACTTTCAAAAATATTTTCCAAGAAATGATCGAGAAAGGCAAGTTAATTGTGGATAATCCTAATGCACTCGCTAATCAAAACTTGCACATCTTCAAGAAACCCTTTCCCAATCATGCCCCTTCCTCGATTAAACCGGTGAGACCTCAACTGATGATAGCCATACCCGCGAGGTCCACGCTATTTTCAGTGACACACTCGTTGCTTCCGAATTACCTCATATTCCTTCCATATAGGAAATTCTAGCCCAAAGTCCTCCTTCTGCATTGGAACCTACCTCACCTATTCCTCCACCCCCGCAGGAACACCTTTCACCTCCTTCCTCACTTGTGGAGGAATATTCCACTAATATCGAGGCTATTTCACCTTTGGCTTCTCCACTTAGAGAGCCATCACCCACAAGATTTTCTTCAGGTCCATAGAGGATACTTGTTTATCTCCTCTACCCACAGAGGAGCACCCATCATATCCTCCACCTATGAGGGGCACCCATTTTCTTCTTCACTTATCACGGATCCAAGAGAGATATCTTTTGCCTCTAGGTGGACATTCTCCATCAGCTACCCAAGATCCCGCAGACCTACTTTCGGCTCTCTTACCCATGGAAGCCGAAGCCAGAAAATTCCCCATCTCTAAGACACATTTTACGGGAATAGCCATTGGGTCCTCATAAAATTCACCTACAGACGTGTCGTTCTCATGCTTGTTCGATCACTTAGATTATGTGGATAGAGCCTTACTTTGGGGGCACCTTCTGCTTCTTGTCTCAACGCAAATGCAGATGTCACTTACTGATACTTCCACCATCTACCCAAAAATATTTCGACCAACGGAACCAAACATAACCACCTCTATCATAACTTCTTCCACCATACCTATCACAGCTCAACATACACCCTCACCCATAACCCAAAGATACATATAAATCCAAACCCGCCCTACATCATCTTCATCGACTAACCCTATCACTCCCTTGGGGTCACCCTAACCACCACCTTACTCATCCACCTATCAAACCGGATTTAGCTACATCCTCCAACGTCAACACCACACCTACTCTGACATCTAAACAAAAGAACCAAGCCCATATCAATCATACCCCTACGTGTCTATTATACCTGCATCACCTTCACCCTTTTCGTCCGCCTTAGGACCCCAACCTCCCAATGCAGTTAAGAAGCCTCCACCCATAAATAAACCAAAAACACAACAGCCTATTACTTCCTCACAAACCTATAAAATACCCAAGTGTCGACACAACATACACCCACACTTGCAAAGATCTTTACCACCCATACCTCCAATACCCTCAACAACTTCTTCACTACCCACTACACTTCAGTCTCTATCCCTCACACCCCCTGCATGACCTACATCATCTACCTTCACAACACCTCCATTATCCCCATGGGTAACTTGCCCTCTTCCCCCATCTACTTTTCCCTCTAGATCTCGTACACCCATATCACCTTTACCTAAGAAGGTGCAACCCAAAGACAAAAATCTGCTACCCTCCAATAAGGTAGTCAAAACAACCATACACCCTCTTGCCCATTCATCTACCATACCCTTACCCAAACAAACACGAACAACACCCAAGACCATTCTAGTACCCAAAACCATGGATCGACCCACTCCGCCTCCTACAAGGATCATTCCTCAACAATCAGACGTACTCTACACCCAAACCCACTTTCACTTCCCATTGTGATCCACTAAAGGGTCCTATGCCAAAATTTTAACCAACCTCCTTGAGACTTATGTCATCACATTACCACCACTCAGACCTTATGACCCCCTCAAACCCAAGCCAAAAGGGTTTGATGACACTAAAATTTGTGCCTACCATCATGTGCCAGGGCACAATGTGGAGAACTGCAAGGCTTTGAAAACCATCCTTATCCAGTTATGTCCTCCCGAACCCAACTTTGATGACAAAGACCTTCTTGATGAGGACCTTACTTCACCAACACCCATTCCCACAGTCCTTCCCTCATTGCCTACTCAACAACCGCGACCTCCACCCCCACAACTCTTAGAGCCACCCCAAGATTTGAAATTAACATGGTTCGCATCAAGATAACTTGCCACACCATTACCTAAATGTCGTTGCACCCAGCTCACCTCACAAGGCTTTTCTCCTTTGGTAGGTTTTTTTCTCTGTCATGTCGTTATACCACTCACCCTACACCTTCTCCATTTTCCAACTCCCCTCATATCAACATGATCCACATTACTACCCATGCTCAAAAAGACAAAGGCAAGGAAAAGGCAACTGACTCACCAACCAATCCTATACCCAACATATCATCTCGCACCCACACCTAAAATCACTATCCGGGCCCCACATACCCTATTTCTAATGGGGTCACACATCGCACCATGCTCAAACAATTACACTAATCTCCCTTCAAAATGTCCCTATATGACCTCATCCAAACCTCATAATCCCATCGTCAAGATCTCATGGAGGTTCTTCAATCTATTGAGGTTTTACCCAATGACCCCGCACTTTGTAGTCTCCATTATCACACCCCATCATGTAGCCTCTCTCATCAAATTTCCACCTTTATCCACACATCACCCTACTCACCAAATAACCTTCCTTAGCTTCTCAGAGGAAGAGATCACACCACACCAAATAGATGACCCAGACCCAACCCTCTTCATCTTTGTCCACATCAATGATATATGTGTATGAGGTGCAATGATTGATGGGGGTGCTAGCATTAATATCATTTCATCTCATACATTCACTCAAATGCACATACCTGACAATTGCATGCATAAACATCCTGTCATGTTACGTTCATTCAATGACGCTATCACCTCTACACTAAGCACCGTCATCCTCCACATTCAAATAGGCCCCCTCACTATTCCAGAGTTATTCTACATCTTGGATGGGGAATTTCAATATAACTTGTTGCTTGGAAGACCCTGGATTCGTGTCATGGGTTGTGTTCCTTCCACTTTGCATCGTTGTGTAAAGTTTGAACATGAAGGACACACCTATACTATCCTGCTGATCCATCACCTTTTAAAACATGCAACATGCTCTACTAACCCAATGATGTGCTCATACCCATTAAGGCGTCTACCTCTATGACCAATACCGCTTCACCTATACCTTCACTTACTAGTACAGTTTCTACCTCAACCGCACATACCTCCTCCATTGCTATCGCTGCCACAACCTCCATGGCCGACCCATCAGCCTCCCAATCTGTTAGCTCCACCTCTGTGTTGACCTCTGACACATCATCTATTCCAACTACCCACATACCAACCACTGATCCCTTGGAAGGAATTTTTCAACGCCTCACTATGGGGGAGTATCGCCTATATAGTGTCAACACCTTCCTTACTCCACAAGACTATGGAAGTCTTCACCAACATCCTCCCTATGATCACCGCATAGGAGAGAACCTCCTTTATGGTCCTCCTCACCTTCGTACCAGTCTCACCTATGGGGGACTTGATACTACCACTTACACACCCAAACCACCATCACAAACCCGCCCATTTTCCACTGACTTCCAGTCTCTCACCAATCGCCATTTCACCCACACCTTCCTGCAACAATGTGTGTGGAAGGGTTTTTGTTTTGGATTTTACGAGCAAGGCCACCATACTATCATTCCATGTACCACTTGTAAATATAATGACCGTAGTGGTATCGGCTTTCCTGAACCACCTACCAAACAGGCCCGCATTGATCTCATCAAGGATATTAGGCATTCTCCACCTTCTTCACCCGCTCTCGCTTCTTCATCACCACTTCACGACGAGTCGATGGATCCTAAATCTATCCCTCCTAACTTTTTTTTTTTTTTTTTTTCATAAACACCGCTTTCCTTGGGGCCTTTGACTTATCAACGTGATGGTGAGGCCCCTTCCTCTCTTCCCTTCCTTTACCCTGAAATGATCGATGACGATACACCTTCTATTAATGTCGTTCAATGTCAAGGTGATGAATCTATACTCACCTACCTTGGTGTAGAAGAATCATATATTCATCGGTCGTTACACTTTCAGACGCAAAACATGTTCAATGAATCGACTATCGAGATCAAAATTCATACTCAAGATGACCCGCACATTCTAAAGATCAATCAATCTTTATATGCTACTAAACAGGAAGTCGTCACTTCTTTTCTCAAAGATCATAACCACACTTTCACTTGGTCTTATGCAGACATGCCTGGTATTGACCCCACCATAGTGGTCCACAATATCGTAACCATTCCCAATGCCAAACCCATCAAACAAAAATTGAGGAAAATACACCCTTGCATTGCCCTTCTAGTCAGAGAAGAACTTTAGCAACTTCTTTTCGTTTCCTTCATATTACCCATTGATTATCCTCGTTGGATTTCTTACATTGTCCCCGTCACCGAGGTGATAGGGGACTCCACATTTGAACAGACTTCTGTGACCTCAACCTTGCTTACCCAAAAGATGACTTCCCTCCACCTGACATTGACCAACTGGTTGACCTTATTGCTGGTCACGAGATGCTATCACTCATGGATGGCTTCTCGGGTTATAACCAAATCCTGCTTGTCCTAGAGGATCAACACAAAACCATGTTCATCACCCCTTGGGGGACCTTCTACTATCGAGTCATGCCTTTTGGCCTTAAAAACGATGGTGCCACATATCAGCGGCTATGACTTACATCTTCCATGATATCATGCATCTTATATTAGAAGATTATGTGAATGACCTCCTCACCAAATCTAAATGCTGCTCCAAGCACCTTCCGTCCTCAAAACCATTTTTTATCGCCTCATTAAATATTATGTTCACCTTCAGCCCAAGATGTGTGTCTTCGTGGTTCTCTCAGGAAATCTCCTGGGATTTATTGTTTCCTTACGTTGTATAGAAGTGGACCTTGCTAAAGTCAAGGCCATTCTCGAAATTCCTCCACCCACTAACCTTAGACAACTCGTAGCCTCGCAAGGTAAGTTGCGATCTATTCATCATTTCATTTCACAATTTTCGATCGAGTGTCAACCATTTCATCATCTACTCAAGAAGGATATCTCCTTTCAATGGGATGATGACTACCACAAAGCTTTTGAGGCCTTAAAACACTAACTTCTCCAACCATCCGTACTTATTCCACCTAAAGATGATCAACCTTTCTACCTATACATCTCAGCTACTGTATCATTCCTTGGGGCCATGCTCACTCATCACGATGAACAACACAGGGGAGCAGGTGTAGTTTATTATATAATCCGTACTCTTTTGGACTATGAAACCTAATACACCCATCCCAAAAAAATTACTTAGCCTTATTTTTTATTGCCACAAAACCTATGTTGTGACCAACATCGACCCCTTACACTTCATGTACGCCTAACCTTATCAAAATCAGCATGCCGTACGATGGCTTATGCTCTTAGCTGACCTTGACCTCAAAGTCATTCATCAAAATTCCACCAAGGGCCAAGCTATCGCCGACCAATTTCTTGATGCACCTATTTTCGGGGATCAACCCTCTAATTTTGACTTTTCAGATGAGTCAATTACTACCCTTTCCTTGGATGAACCCGCTTACGAAATGACACTCTTCTCTGATGGTTCCAAGTGTCGGCATGGGGTGGGGTTGGTGTTATCCTCATTCCTCTTTATGGTGAACCCATGCCTTTGTCTTTCAAACTCGATTTTGATTATACAAACAATATTGCCGAATACGAAGCACTCGTATTAGGCCTCCAAGCTGCCTATGCCCTCGATGTCAAAACAATCAACATCTTTGGTGATTCCCAATTGGTCATAAACCAAGTCAATGGTATATACCAATGTCGTAATGAGATACTTCAAAAGTATAAACATCATGTAGACATACTTTTGACCACCTTTGACCGTTACACCCTTCGACCGTCCCCCTGTTCAACCAATAAATTTATAGATACCAACCATGGTTTGATTGGCCTCTCAAATACCCGCTTCGCCCAGTTATAAAATATTTTTGCCATACAATGACTCCAATCACCTTCTTATTTACCTCACGAAGTTTACTTCATCAAAACCGCTACCCTTGACCTGAGTGACCGTTGGTATAAACAATACTCTGACTACCTTTCTCTCTCCATCTTACCTCCTGATCTCACCCGTAATGGACAACGCACCTTCCTTAAAAGGTCTCTCGTTACGTCATCGTGGGAGGCCTCCTCTATAAGTGTAGTTGTGATGGTATTCTCTTACGATGCCTCACGAGTTTTGAAATTCCTTATACCATTAGGGAGGTTCATGATGGCATATGTGGAGGTCACTTCAGTGGCCTTGCTATTGCTAAGCGTATTCTTCGCCTAGGCTATTAGTGGGCGACCCTAAACCATGATTTTTGTGACTATGTAAAACGTTGTGTAAAATGCCAACAACATGCCAACCTTCATCATACACCCAGTCACGCCTTACAGGTTGCCCGTGAGCTTTGGCCCTTCTCTCAATGGGGTTTGGATCTTGTCAGAGATCAACCCCCATTCTTCCCAACGACATCAATGGATCATTACCGCTACCGAATACTACACAAAATGGGTAGAGGCCATACCACTCATCTCCACGAAAGCTAAGAAAATATGTGAGTTCATCAATCACCACATCATTTGTCGCTTTGGTGTTCCTCATCACCTCATCACTGACAATGGAAAACAATTCAAAAACAAAACATTACAAAAACTTTGTGACGCCTTCGACATTTAGCTAAGTTTCTCCTCACCTTATTACCCACAGACTAATGGCCAAGCCGAATCCACTAACAAAACCCTAAACAAAATTCTCATGAAAGTGGTTAACGATACTGGGAAGGACTGGCATACACACATTCATTTTTCCCTATGGGAATACCGCACTAGTATTTGCACTTCCACTTCTGCTACACCTTTTCTTTGGTCTACGGTACAGAGGTTGTTTTGCCTCTTGAATTCCAGATCCCCTCACTCTGCATTTCTCTCCATGACATGCTCAATGATGATGACTTTTGTCAAGATTGTTTAGCACAACTGGTGTTATTAGATGAACTTCATCTTAATGCTCTTGACTACCTCCAAGTTTACCAAAAACGTATCAAATGTGCCTACGACAAACATGTCCATGAACATACCTTCCAAGTCGGTGACCTTTTCCTAAAAGAAAATCAACATCTAACCAAAGCGAAAAAGTAAACCAGAAAATTTTCTCCTAATTGGCTTGGACCATACATCATAACCCATACTTATAGATCGGTGTTTATCATTTATCTTCCATCGATGGTAAACCCGAGCCTGAGCCCCTTAACGCCTTGCATCTTCAACCATTCTACTATTGACTTTTAGTCCTACATCACTTTTTGTCTCCTTCCATGCTCGTCCCTTGAGCGCTCTCCACTTCTTACACCTCACTAGCGATTAAACAAGAATCATGTGAGTACCTTACTTGTTATTTTTATTGAATATGTGTACCACGGCATCGCACATAGCATGATTCTCATGGATACTTTTCATCTACCTTTAGATGAGATCCCATGGTCATTTCACCTTGTTTTCTTCGAAAGAGAATCCTTTTCCTAACCTTGGTCTTGTCCATGACTTCAAAGCCCCACATGGGACCTAACTCCTTGAGTCAAACTTCTAATAAAACGATGACTCCCTCAAAAGGGCATCTTCCTCTTGACAATCGCTACTATAAATAGACTGCTCCCTCGAAGGATAGCTATGTAAAGCTCTTTCAAAATAAAATGAGAGAAACTGAAGCTTCTTGCATCAATCAACTTCACGAAGACCTCAAGGAGTTAAATTCCTCATCCCATATAGACTTCCCAAATCGATCAGTTTATCTCAAATAAAAGTCAAACAGAAAATGTTTTCATCATGGACTTTCCCATTGTGACCTTGGATCTCTTGCCAAAAGGCATGCTACCTAATACCATATAAAAACTAACCACTTTTTACCCTCTCACCATTCACACTTTCACTTCCTACCGCCTCAAGGGACCTGCTTTGAACTGTGACATTCGGTGATCATGTGACTTTTCTTCACCTTTAGAATAATCAATCATGTAATTTCTTTAGGGTCTTACATTCATCAGACTATCCAACATATGACCTACTCAAGATGACCCTAACCAATTAGGTGGCTTTCTTGCCTCCTCTTATATTTTTACCTTCATTATTATGTTTTGATTACCTTATACAACACTTGGTCCTCAACACGTATCTTTTGGTAATTTTCCTCTTTTTTCGTAACCAACTTAGCATCACCCATACCAATGTGCCCACAATTCACCCACACCTAACCAAAACCTAACTCAATCATGCTTAAAACCCGACTCAACCCATGCCTAAAACCTAACTCAACTATTCCTAAAACCTGACTCAACCATGCCTAAGACCTGACTCAACCATGCCTAAGACCTGACTCAATCATGCATAAAACTTAACTTTCGATCCATGCCTAAACTCCGACTCAATCATGCCTAAAACTCCGACTCGATCCATGCTTAAAACTTGACTCAACCATGCCTAAGACCTAACTCGACCCATGCTTAAAACCTAACTCGAACCATGCCTAAACTCCGACTCAACCGACCCATGCCTAAAACTCCGACTTTCGATCTATGCCTAGTACCCGACTCAACCCATGCCTAAAACCTAACTCAATCCATGCCTAAGACCTAACTCGATCCATGCCTAAACCAACCTGACTCCATCATGCCTAACTCACCTAGTTTTCATCCATATCACAACAAAAAAATAAAATTCTCATAAAACACCACCAAATCAAGCATCTCATGTATCTCATCATATAAATAAATATGTGTGTCTCAATACAATATACATGGATATCCCATCATGTCTATCTCAAACAAATCATCGGCATGCAGGCCGATACTCAATACAAAATGTCATTGGCACGCAGCCAATCTCATATACAATAAAATAATAAACCAATACAAAATCTCTTCGGCGCAAGCCAGTATATGCTCAAAATATACAAAAAATCTCATACATCCTCACTATCTTCGGCACGCAGGCTGGTATATATCAAAAAATGACTACAATACATCAAAATCAGGAGCCATATATCAGGAATCTTGGTGGACATCCTCCATATCTATGTCATCTGTACCCTCTACCTCCTCGGCCCCAGTCTGCCGTGACCTACTAACATCTCCCCACCCATCATGGATGGTGGATGGGTCCTCTTGGCGCACGCCTAGAGTTCATCTCCATGAGCTAGTGGCCTCTCCCTGATCCTGTCTAGGAGCCCAATGGCCCCCTATGATCTCTACATTATGAGTTTGAGATCTCGTACTCTCACACGAGGCCTATTGTGCCCTGTAATCTCCATAGGATATAAAGTCTATCCCGGCCACCATCAATTGATCCTAGTAGTATATGGCCTCACCTAGGGCATCCCATAACCTGGATATGGGCACGGTCTATGGTGGCCCCATAGGCCTTGGCCCCCGTACGTACTATCCCGCCCCCCTACATGTGAAATGGGAACTTTTCCTGGTGCCTATGGTGGTGCCATCGGCCCCTACCCCTATGCATGTATCTGGGCCTATAAAGCCCCAATTTGTGCCTGTGTTGTGGCCAACTGGCCCTATAACCCTGTCACTTATGCCTGTAGGGTAGCCACCCAACCATCATCCCCATCTCCATCTCCATCCCCACCCCGCCATCTGGGCCTAAAGACTGGCCACCTGTACATGTAACTCCGCTACCTCCACCTCTGAGCCGCAAGTTGTGGTCTCGCACCATACCTAACTAGATAATCGTAGTAGCCACCCCCCCTATAGGGTCTCTCTCTACACCGTGATGGTGGCTAGATCCAGCTACCCTGGCCTAGGTGGTATCACTCGTAAATGAGCCACCCACCACTGTCTATATCTGTCTATGACCCCAAAGATCATCAATCCATTGGTCCACTTTGCTTGCTCCTCCTACCTGTGGGCACTATTAGCTATGGTAGAGGTAAGGGCCTCTCCACGTCATCTCTCCTGTACTGCGGGAAGGGTGGAGGTATGTCCTGTAGTAGCCTAAACTACCGCCTCACTCAGTCAAACAGATCATCTCATGCTCCCCAGCATGGCGACCTGTATCCATCTCAATAGTTATAGCTCATCTAGCTCATCACGCATATGCCTATATGATGGGAAGCCCACATAGGGCCTCCAAATGATGTCCACCCTAGAAAACCCCTCCAATAGTCATCGAAAATAGGCCACATCATGTGTGGGCCTATTTGATCTCCACTCTCCAATAACAGGCACCCATCGCCTATACCCCACTCGTACATAGCCTTGCAAGCAGAAGGCATCATCCCGAGGCATGCCCACTAGACACACACAAACAATGTGCTCATATGCCCAGCAGTGAAGTAAAAATGTACAAGACACAAGTCAACTCTGTAACCACCCATATGCCGACAGCTCTCGTATAGCTACACCAGAATGTTGGTGCCTGTGCAAAGCAGGGTTTGATATATCATCATGCCATGTAATACCTCCATCAATGATCGGAAACCACCCTCTTTTTCATCTGGTAGTGCAAAGAAGCACACTGATTTCCATCAATAGAACTACTAGCCTCATCTCCTCTGAAAAGGCTAGGTACATCTCTCCATAGTGCACACCGCACTTTATGGAATGTCAACTTGGCCATCCCCTCTCCAAACACTGTCAGCATCAACTCCTCCGAGGCCTCGGAGGAGATCGAATAGACCTGTGTACCCAATATGGGTAGCCGCAATATCCAGAACACATCCTCCAGGGTGACTATGATCTCACACGTCGGTAGGTGGAACGCGGTGGTCGCAGAATCCCATCTATCGATGAGCGTGACCATCAAACTAGGTTGTCGATAACGCCGGACCCCACTCAGGCCCACCTCCTCCACATGTCGTAGCTCCTCTGGGGTTGCTTTGCATCGTGAATCGTGATGAGTAGGTGTGGAACCCGTCCCACATGCGTAGCTGATCTCTCCCCTACATCCAATACAAACAACAAATTAATCTACATTTCTCATACCCATACTTGCCCCTATCATTTTCCCGCACCCTATTTTACCCCTACCCATCTCAACCACCCAGCACCGTGGCACTTTTGGCCCCTTTCTCCCCAAAACCCAACTAGTGTTAGTTCTCTCTAACCGACCCCGGTCACCCCTAAACCGGCATCAGTCACCTGTTTTGTGACCGATACCGGTTTAGTCCTACCACGTCGATTAAACCTCGACTAAACACCGATCACTGTCATGCGGCGAAAACCTGCGATCCCTAAACCCTCCCTTATTAAAAAATTTACCACCCCGACACATCTCCCCACCTAAAATCACTTACATCTCCCCTACACATCATCCACTCCCCTATTCTCCCACTTATCTCTCTCACCCCTCCTATTTTACCCAATTTCCCCTCCCATTTCCAAATTTTATTTTCCCTAACCCAAACTAAAAACCAAAATCCAATTTGAAAAATCACCTAATCTATCTAACAAAATACAAAGAAGAGTTGCATGCTTACCTCATCATGCTACCATTGTCGTGGTGGCACATCTAGTCATCGCACCGGTGGCTCGCCTCGATCCCTCTCTCGGCCTCTCGCCATCACCAAATCGCTACCCATGACTCCAACCAATCAAATCACACACACCGATCCTGTGGACCCGCCTCTCACCAACCAATCACCACTGTCATTCAAATTTCACCAAAATCAACTCTTTGTTTTGTCTAGAAACTTTTCCCTTTTCTCTCTCTCTTGTGTCATTTTCTCAATTCGCTAGATGACAAATGAATAACAAAAAAACGTATTTTTTTATTTTTATAATAAACCCAACCTAATCGACACCATTTTTACTTCACCAAAGATCGGTATTGTGCCCTACCTTACCATGGTTGGTTACACTCTACCAACATCGGTTACCCTTGACCAAATCGGTCACCCTCTCTTGCACATTGCCCTAAATTTTACCTTATTACCCTACCCGTCACTCTTTTTCCCCACCCAACCTTTACCCTAACCATTCCCCTCACCCTCCTAGCCTCATCATTTCATCATTTACTGCCTAACGTTGTCCTCCTTTGGGGACTCATTATTTTACCCATACCTTGGCCCTACTCGTGTTGTGACCTAGATTCTTGGACCTGGAACATCACTAGTGACCTTTGACCCCATGTGTTTGCTATACCTTGCGACACTGTTACCTGTGTTGATTGACCTAATGATGACCATTTATCCTGACCCTACCTTTGGTGTACCGGAACACACCTAAACATTCCTACACCTGACCTACATTGTGTTTCCTGACCATATCCTATACCTTAGATACCGGAATCACTTCAACCTTGTTTGGATAAACCTATCGACCTTAGATGATGTAGAGTTTGTCTGCTTTTTCAACATGGTAGCATGCTGCAGTTTATACGTGTGTGTGCATTTGACATTACTACCTTTGACCCTGACCCATTACCTAGATTACTCGAGTAGACCTTGCTCCTTTTTCCCCTATTACCCACCTTCCTTTTCATCACATTTACCTTTTATCAAACCACTCACCAATTCTACCTTCTGCCTCGTTAGTTCTTGGTTTGAGGGGGATCACCTCCACCCACACATGGGGCAACCACATCCTATTTTTTTCAATGTCGCTTACCAATGCAAGCTACGCAACAAAAAGGGGAAAAATGTAGATACTAAAATTAGATCACACTCCCCTTTGGTCCCTCATCAAATAAACACCATTGAACACATTCACCTATCCTTGCCCCCTTTACCCCACTATAATATTAATTTAATTATTTTAAATTAAATTAATTCATTATCCTCACCATATTTATTATTTAAATCTCCTAATTGGGATAATGCCCACAAGTCCACCTCACCTAGATACCTCATGAAGCCACCTCACCCTAAGACCTATTCTTAGTAAATTGCCATAACTAACTAAGACTTACCCAAACCCTAAAAATCAATGCCTACATTCCCTCTAACCACATTCCCACATGCTTAAAAGAAGCTTCCAGTTCTAATCCGGGGGTGAAGGACACGAGATCCCAGAAAATCAAGGGGATCTACCTAGTTTAGTAAACCTAGGAAATTCCACCCTAACCAACATCGGTTACCCTTAACTGCCACCGGTTAAGCTGGAACCGTCTGCGTGGTGACCTTTTAATCCCCAAAATAATCTTATTTTTGAGGTTGGCAAAAGTTGGCAGAGTCTAGAGAGATATCACATCTTTTGAGAACAAGTTTTTACAAAAAGACACACGCAAGGAAGGAGATCAAGCATTTTCTCTTGCACAGACATTCAACATTCATCCAGCAACCATCCAACACAAATTTGATCCAATTAGGGAAGAAGGAGAGCACATACAGCCCATACAAGAGCTCCCCAATGTTTGGTGATCCTCTATAGCATTCCACCTCTTATCAACCTCTTCATTCCTCACTCACAGACATCCATAGCCATATTCCAGGTAAGTAGAACGTTTTACTCCTCCGGTTCATTCATTTAATCATTGTATCTTCATCCTTTGTTGTCCTAGCCACCCATCGACCTCCTTTAATACTCACCCTCCATATCCCCATTAAACCCTCTCTAAATCCCATCTAAACAACTTAATACCTCATTCTGACCTGCTTAGTCCTTTGTGCAATCATAAGGGAGATCTAAAACTCATTCTCGGGACATTCTCGGTATTTCATAAGAATTAGCACCAGCTTCTCCCAAGCTGGCGTTGGTCACCCTTAACTACCATTGGTCTATGTATTTACTAATACAACCTAGAACAAGAACCTACCCGCCTATTCCCGCATCAAACTTAATCATACGTGACCTTTCTAAGACCTCTGTCGACTTGCAGAGACCCGTAGCTAGCTAGTTACTTGACCTTTGGATCTTATTTTAACCTAGCTTGTTAGATTAGATCTTTCTTATTGTGTTTTAAATGAGATACCTAAATCATTTTAACTACAATAGGATTTACTTTATTACCAGCATTAAATTGTTTTAAACAGAGGATCAAGCACCGCTTTAGGAAGTATCACACTTCCCGGATCTAGCACATGCTAGGTAGTCACTACACATATTGTTTAACTTTTATTTGGTGGTCTTGTGTTCCATTTCAGGTAGTTCCTCCCAGCCAAAAGGAAGCTCTCACAATTAGTTGTGGATTCAAGTGGTCATACGCGTGTAATAACCTATCAACCAAAGATTTCAACAGGTATTCCTCCTATGCCCATTACCCTATTTGTTTCGTCATTTTCGAAGAAAAATCTAAGAATCAAGTGAAACAACTCTACATAGCTCATATTTTGGAGTTCCTAGTCTTGTTGGAAAGATGTTGATGTGGACTACACACTAGACTTTTTGAAATGAGATTTTGGGTGGGATTTGGTAGGTGAAACGTGGAAATGAGACTCAAGCCATTAATGCACATATTCAGTCAACTCATCCACCCAGTTTTAATCGATTTGATCTCGCTCCTTCTCCTAAGAGCTAAGATGACACGGGAGGCATATCTAACAATGCTACAAGTGAATTTACAAGTATTTAATGCGGATTGTTGGTGGTTGGATTTGAAAATCTGATTTTCCCTCTCTTTACCTCCGCTTCTTTTTATATTTCTTCTATAAATTCATGAACATTAATAGAAAAACCACCCTATAATTTGTATAATCATAGGTGTGGTTCACAAGGCGCGAAAGACAATCCCTTTCGATGTGGTTCTACCATAAGGGTTTCTAAAAGATATATGTCTAAGAAATATTTGTCGTGTCTCTTTGCCTTAAATTTCATGAGGGACCCACTTGACACATAATACAATCCCTTATTTTTAATTTCAAATGGCCCCATCCCGCTAAGTTCCTTAGGCTTGAACAAAGCTTCAAAACTGCTATGTGAAAACCTTTTTTCCCTTTTGATTTTCCTACATAAAATATCGAAGAAATTTCTCTAGCATGTTGTAAGTAGCCTTGGGGAACAATAAGAGGAGTAGTGAACATGACTAGCTACCAAATATTTAAATCATATTTATTGTAGACATAAAATTTATACACTTGGGTACATTTCTAGGTCCTAAAAATAACTAATGTATACATGATTCTTAACCAAGAAAACTAGTGGTTGACAAATCCTTTTGGCCTTTTTTCTTTATCTCTTGTCTTAATTTTAGTCGTAAAATTTTTACATCCCTACCGTAACTTAAATTATTTATCTTTTATGACCTCATACACTAACGCTTAGTTAGGACACATGCACTCGAGCACTCATGTCCCTCTTAAGTACTCCTGACCCTCTCTATCCTTTTCTCACCCTTTTGGGTCTCTTTTAATTTTTGGGCATCTTTTAGTACTTTGGGTTGGTGTTCCAGTTGTTAATTATGAAATTCAAACAAGGGAATCATATTTACTTAGTTATTGCTCTCAAATTAGGGGCCAAACACTAACATTATCTATTATCACATATGCTTGCATCAAAGGCAAAAGAGCATTCTAAAGGCATACATATAGCAAATCCATATAAGAGACAAGGGATGTATCACTCTACATACACAACATATGAGGGTAAGTTAATTATATTCCATCTCACACATTTTCATACTTGGAGCATTCTAGATCTATCCTCTACCATAGTGTAACTTGCACAAGGGAAACCTAGGGCATCATTACACACACATTCACACATAACTACATGGATTCTGAGATGTAGTACAACACTCAGTTGTAAGATCACTCTTCGGGTGACCATTGGGGTCAGTCGATTACCCATTATCCATATTATTTATTATATTTGATGTGATTTGTGGGTGTGTAGCTAGCTATTTTATTTTCAAGCTACAAGTATGACCAAAAAACATTTGAGTGAAACCAGAGTGACTAAATAGGATCAATAGCAAAGCTCTTCTAACCCAGAAAATGCCATAACCCGGGCATGTGACTGACGCCAGCACCCAGATCAATCACTAACACATGGGTGTTCATGTCCTCCCTTAGGCACTTCTATACTACACATCTCTAAGTTCCATAACCTCTAATTATTTTTCACGACACTCTTCCCAAAGATTTTCTAGTAGTTCTTCAATCCATATCACTTCCAGATCACTCGAATATCACACTAAGGTATCCGATCTCTCTCTATTGCTTAGGGTTTCATATCTATTACTTGTTTTTTTCTTGTCCATTTACTGTATTATATCATTTGTATATCATTATCCATAGTGGTTACTCTGAAATTATATTTAATTCAATTTATATTAAATCATTTGGTGAACTCCCACTCTTGATCGAACACTTGATCCTTTTTGGTATGCTCTACCGATTTTGTTCTTCTCCAAACCCAAACCCTAGTTGTACCATGGCTCCTAAGGTTCCTCAAGTATCCCGTTATCAATTACTTAAAATTCACCCACCATGAAAATTTGTTATCCAAAATCCCTAGATACTATGTACCTCCCTCACAATACACCACATTCACAAGTGTAGTAAAAAAATCATGCACTTTAGACATTTATTTATCTCGATCTCATACTACTATTTAGAAGGTTCTTGAGAGAAGAAAGTACTAATTAACCCCTGTCCTTTGTACATATTATTTATTTTATTTCATAATTTGTGACCTATTGCACCCATATGCCCAACTATTTTCGACATTCTACGTTAGTTTAGCCTCGGCCAAAGGGTGCCCAGATTTGTACTTGGGAAACCATGGGCACCTGGTACCACCAAGGGCATCCTAGCCCTTTTTTCACTTTCTCACCATTTTGTGGGAATCTTCTAGCCATTTTACATCTTTATCTTTCTTGTGGTCGGCCTTTCCAAGATTAATTACAAGATTAGAGCAAGAGAGCCCTATAAATATAAACTTATGAGACCATAATGAGGGACCTAGCATCATTTAATACTATCACTCCATCTAGATTTGTATCCATCTATTACATTGGAGATCATTTACATCCACATAGCTCGATCATCAAGGCACAAGATAAAACATCTACATCACACTTCATAGGGAGAGGGATTCTATTTTATTCCATTCACACATGCTATAAATTTTTTCAACATTTAGCTATTGCTCACTATTTCACAAAGTGTGACTGACATAAGAGCACCTAGGGCATGACATGCACACACACACACACACCATAACTACATCCGGGTCTGAAATGTAGTGCAAAGGTGCTTTCGGTTAGTAAGCCCATTGTTTTGGTAGTTGACGCGCACCTGACCCATTCATTTACATCTTTCATTTTTTAGGCTTTTGATACTTCCTTTTATGTATTTTGTGGGTTATTCTTCCTCTTGTAATATTTGGAGAATTTGGCGTAGTATAGGAAAAATAATGTGATAGACAAGGTTATTAGTCATCTCCATGACCTATGAAGACCAGTCCCGAACCATTTTCCCATACTAGGGAACCCATTCTACTTACCAGAGTGCTTGTGGGTGCCCCAGTCCTCTCCTAAGCACTCCAGTCTATCCATATCACCCAGATATGTCCTCTGTAGGACCCCAACATAGTCATTCTTGCTTTCTAATTTTTTGTTCATCACTGCGACACAATCTAACAAGTGTCTGTTATTAGCTGAGTTCTTTCCTCTTCTCTCTTGCACATTAGGGTTTAGTATTTCATTTTACATATTTTCTTAGATCATTAGCATACTTCTTTACTACATTTATTTACTTTAGTACATCTATTCATAGCTTAGATTAACTATCTTCATACTACCTAGTTTAGTCTACTTTTACTTAATCAATAAGTAAGTGCCATTTTGTATTGTCTCTCTAACTCCCCTATCAATCCCGATACTACAACCAATCAATCCATCTTTGAGTCAATTCAATATTTACACCATGCTTTTCAAGGTAAATTTTAAGCTATGGATACCACAATTACATCCCTCAAAGCTGAAATACAACATCTCAAGGATGCTTCCCATGCCCATGCTAGTTCTTTTTCTACATTTCTTCCTAGTCCCGTGTCTACTATATGTGCTCATACAAGTGATTTCAAGGTCTTACCACAACAAACACCTCTAGTTCTATCGGATTCTATAAAACATGATATATCATTTGCGTTACTCGATAATCACTTAATTACTTTCTTACCAAATCATTACGACCCTTCTCATTGTGTTATTCGATACGAAAGTAGACCATATTATAATTACCATGGGATTAATGGAAATTGTGATGACAATTTCTATGCTTTATAAAAAAATATGACATCTGGAGTGTAAGGGTTTCATTTCATTTGCTACACATCATTATTCTCCATGCTCATCTCTAGTTACCAAATCCCAATGGGTTCCTAAATTTGATCCCTCCATGTCTAGTGAGAATCATGCCATACTAATTTTCCTTCTCCAGTAATTCAAGAGCCACATATTCAACCAAGTATCATACCACATTTGAAAGTACCTACCCCATTACCTCCTCCTATTGTATCATCCGTAGAGTTACTATATGCACCAAAATTTATGCGTGCTATATTGTCAGAAATGGTTTAAAATTCCCCAATGATGATTCATGTCTTTTCCAAAGGTGTTCGATCCCCTTTACCTCTTTTCAGTTCATATTTGTAGCTTAGATTACCTTACTTAGCCATTTCCTTCTTTTCCATAGCTTCTTGCATCATTTTTCCTTTAGTTTTTTCCTTGAACTACACAACCGCCGCCCCTACTCCGAGCGGTATTTACACAACCTCTCGCCTCTACATAGGGCTGTGGTTCTATGAAAATTGGCTAAGACTTCTCATGCATGATTTGGACGCATGTTAGCTCACTCCAATGCACCTCTAGCACATGTTTCTTGATAAATTTGGTTGATTTTAAGCTTGATTTATTCATGCCAACCTCCTTCTCCTCTTATAATTGTTGATTGAGAGTTTAACTCACCTTCTACATTGGGATGTGGCACCCCATTGTTGCCAAATGGCTTAGACCATTTCCTGGCCAACCTTCTATAAAATCATCACTTCTTCTGAAGAAAATGGTCAGAGATTATTTGTGTATCTTGTTTAGTTGAGCTACCACAATCTTGTTAGAAACTGCACAACCAAGCTCTGTTCTCTTGCATTTTCTTTCTTCTACTTGCATTGTAGTCAAACCGTCATCAAGCTTCCATTTCTCTATTACTTTCTTCTACATTCCTAATTCCCTAGACTCACATGGACACAAAATATTGGTAAAGATAACTAAGGGGACAAAGTGATACCACAACTGGCATTTCCTTTGCACTGTAATTCCAAGTTGGGGGTTGTTATTGAGTTTCTTCATTTATTCATTTATCTCTTAACATACACACACTTATCAACTAGATTAAAATAAATCATTTTATTTATTGTAAATAGTTAGATCATTTCCAAGAAGCTTTCACATCTTCTATAGAAGTTTTTGTGATAGATCCTTCCTTTCCTATCCTTGTGGATTTATGAGGGAGGAATATCTAGAGGAAGCTTGTTATATCACCATAGATAATAACAAATATGTTTCAAATTGTTATTTCTATTTAATATTCTCATATTCTATTTGGGAAGTCATAGGAAAGAAAATCTTCGCAGAAGATTCAAATCTTCCCATGCCACTCGAGATAGGAAGAGGATTTGATAATCCACAATTATTAATTAGAAAAAGCTTCATTTAAATTAGAATACATTTAATATATTGTTGCGAAGATAAATAGCTATATCTCGGCTATTTATTTGTATAGGATTTGTTAATTAGGATTAGAAGCAATTTATTTCTTCATTTCTACATTATTCAAGAAAGTTACGTAAAAAAAAAAAAACTCTTTTTAATTAGATTAATTGTTGTGCATTGCTTTATTTCTTTTATATCAAAAATACAAAAATTAGTGTAGCTTTTATTTACTTAGATTAGCTTGTTATTTACTTTAGTAGTTTAAAATTGCACAAATGCATACATGACCATTCCTAAACCATGTCAAAAATGAACATACGGTTGTGATCCACGTGTCCCCAACCAAACGGGCCCAAAATTCTCACAAACATAGATATTGGACTTTGTATGCTTGTCCTCAGAGCACCATCACAGTACTTTGATCGCATTACCCAACGCTAAATTTTAAACATAAAGATTGACAAGGCTTACGAATATTGGACCACCCCTGGAAACAAATTCTAGGATTCCCATAGGACCATTCAAGGACCACAACCACCAATAGTTTATGATTATGATCTGTGGGTTCCCCAACCAAATGGACCCGAAGACCAATTATATCTTGGCACTTGATTACGCACACTAGTCTTTAGGACATCCCCGCTTCCTCCAGACATTATCACACAATGTAAAGTTCTTGAAAAAGAAGTTCACAAGGTTTCGACTTTTGACTAAACCAACTAACCACCCATAGATCTAGCGGAACCATATGTCTCTCGTTTATTCCATGACCTTGTCTAGACATCATTATGAGCAGCCAGATGGTTTTCTACGTATCCCAAAACCATTAGAGAGGATTTGCGTGGAGTGTGACATTGATTGGATTATTCATGTGGCTATTCTTTCTGACCCATCCATTAGACCCATTCAGGTTAGAAGGGCCTTTCTTGCCCTTGACGAGTAGATCTTGATAGTGCATGTCAAGGATATTATTTTTCCTTGATAGATTGTTCATCCCATTTCCACATATTTTCATCCATATATCACATATTCACTATATTTCACTACACATAGCCATCCACTCATTATACATCAGTATTCTCGGCATGACCTCAGGAGGTCGAGTGCGACTCAAAGTCACTTGTTGATTTTCAGTCGTATGAATTAGTGAACCCAATGTGAAGGGATAGTCTCTTTTCATTTCCATTTATTTCATCCATCTTCTCCCTCTCCCATTATTCTTTGGGTATTTATATACCGCTTAAATATGTCAAGATGAGATTACAAAAGATCCATTCTAGGTCTAAAGGCTTATTACGCCAAATCGACATACCACAGCCACTCATTATCGTGGGTGGCGAACAATTATTCTTCCAACTTACCTTCACCATACACTCCTTCTCAAATTGCCAATAACGGTTCGTCTATTATGATTTAGGAGATCGATCAACTTGAATTATCCAATTCAAACAATATGACACTCACCGAGAACAAGGTTTTGGTACATGTGTATTTTCCAGCACTTCATATCAGCATGTAGTTTGATCCTTTCACTTCCTCCCTCTCTTCTCATTACGAGCTCATGGAATGCTTTACACAAAGCTAATATAATTTTAATTCCATGGACCAATATTTGGAAAGGATGCAAGATTATTTTAATTCTCTACTTCAAAATTATACTCCTACCCCCCCCCCGCAATGAGTAATATACCAAAAGAGGTGCGGCCACCAAGAGAACAATTTATAGTAGGACATCATGTACCCCTACATCCTAACAAATCTCAAAACCCACCTAAGAAAAATGTAATGTTATCTTTGGGTGTTGTAATTTCTACACTTGTAGACAAGGTTAGGGAGTTGGAACTTTCCCATTCATCTCATGCTCCACCTTTTACCAGAAAGGCAAGATACCTTACCATACCCAAAATACAAATTATGTGCTTTATGTGTCATCACCTCCTCTAGTTTGCATGGACGTTCCAAGCCCCGAATATATTCTCATTGGATTAGGCATGTTAGATATACCCCCTCATACCTCATATGAATACCCTCAATAGGCACCATCTAGAAGTATGTTCTCGAATGTCATCCCAAACCGTAATTTGACGTTCCCGGTTTTGTGCCTCCCACTGTACTAAAAGTAATGTTCCCCCATGTGTACACATTTATTCCAAATCACCATAGGGGGACATGTATTCTTTTCCTAGTTCATATTCTCATCCACAAGGGATGCCTTATGCATCTACAAATGTTTACGTTGCACCATATCATCCTCCTATGCCTACTTCACCTCCTCGTCAACAGTTGTCCATAGTAGAGTCCTACGGATTGGGCACATATGTTGAATATCTTAAGGAGCCCTTGGAATTTACAATATGAAGTGTAATGCTTCCAAAACTACTTCTCAGCTTTCCAAATTTTAAAGGGCAGGGGGATCCAAATGCACATACCAAGGCATATGCAACTACCATTAAAGAGCTACTCCCTCGGGATGTGGTTATAAAGAAAGATCTTCCTAAGACATTTGAGGGGATCGCTCTTGATTGTTATTATAGGATACCCGAAGCCTCCATAAAATCTTACAAGCAACTCATATCTGAGTTCATAAAGGCATTTGACATAAAAAAATTGTTAAGAACATGAATCAGAGAATTCCTCCACATAAAGTAAGAGCATCATGAATTCGTTGCCCACTTCACTCAAAGGTCAGTAGCTTTGGCAAGTGCTCCCAATATGGATCAGATAGAGGTTTTTGATTTTTCCTTCATTCCCTTAACTGGGAAACAAAGGAAGAAGTCCAAAATTTTTCCCTTAGGAGCTACAAGGAGGTACTAGAGGGTGCTCTCTGCATTGATCAAGTAGTAATAGATAGCGGTCGAAAGACCTACGGTTCAAATGGGAGACTGGTCACTTCCTCCCAGGTAATTGAAATTACCCCAAAAATTCTAACAAAAATCAAGGACCTAAGGTCCTCAATAAGAACCGTGGTGTTACAACAAATGATGTAACTGATCAAGCCAAAAAGATGAATGTTGTTAACACTTCAAGCGTAAACAATGTCAATAAAAACATAAATGGAAATAATCAAAGGAGTAACAATTTCAATCCTTCAATCAATGCGTTGTATTTTAGTCATCCTCCACCTCCACAACAAGTTTAGGCCTAAGTCTCCAATCAATACCCAAACGGGTATCAAAATCAATATCAAAACCAAGGACAAAGGCATCCGAACTTTAATTATAACAACAAATAGTTAAACAATAACTAGAACTTTAGACCACAACAAAATGCAAATCAAAGACCTCAGATTATGATCCTAACCTTTATTGTGGCTTCCATAGGGTCTAAGGGCATGATGCTATAAATTTTTGTGACTGTAACAATTTCATACAACACCTACCAGAGGACCAAAGGCAACTCTTCATCAAGATATTTTTGGAAAATCCTACGGCGCCAACGTAGAATGCTAGCATGGGGCCATTTGCCCCAAAACACTCCTCTTAGGATATTTAGTGTCCTTCTTCCTACACATTCTCGACAACAAAAATTAAATCCCCATAGTACAAACAAGGGTAACCTAGTGGGAAAAAACGACCACGAAGCTTCCACTTCTTCAAACCCACTGGTAGCACCTCCGTTGGACAGTTGGAAACAAACTAAGATCATGGGTGTTTTCGAATTAGAAATTGAACCTCAAATTAACATAGCTACAAGAACTCATGATTATTCAATGTAGCCTATTCCCATCTACCCATTTATGATAGATGACATTCCAATACGTTTGAGGCTAGTAGGGGCATATGATCTAATTACGAATTTAACCAAGACCTTTTCTCTCATCTCCTTCTTGGATTTGTTGAATAATTCTCTCACTCATCGATCCACTTTTTTAGAAGCGTTGGTTCTTGTTCACTTGATTAATGTTACGCCTCTACCGAAGGCACAAGTCAACCATATAGACTAACATTTATCCTCCTTGGCAGCCTGAAAGAGATGTTGGGTTCGTCTTCGATATCAATAAAATGCCCATCGATGTCGAGCTGACATGTAGAGGTGACCCAGCGTTGTATTTATAGGTATGGATCTATAATAATTATGTTAAATGTGTAATGATTGATGATGGGGAAGTTGTTAATATTGTCCCCTTTTCATTCCTCCAAAAGTTAGGATAGGGGAAACCAATTGTTCCTCAACTAGAAATACGCTGAGAGGCTACGATAGTCTCAAAGAAACATCCATAGGGACCATAGTGCTCCCAGTTACTCTTGGGCCCAAGACGATTCTAACTAAGTTTTATATTATATATTGTTAGAGTAGGTATTTACCTTAGCTCATGTTCACCTAGGTACTTTATTTACCTTTATTGTATTTATCCTCACCCACTTATTTGTGTGGATATTTCTTTTATCTTATTTAGATATTATGAGATATTATCTAATTGTTAGGTATTTTTCTTTCCTTGATCTATGGTATTGACTAGATCCTTGATGTCTAGTTCTCTCCTAAATCTATGGTCCTAACTAGTTCTTTGATGACTAGTTATTTCCTTAATTTGTGGCTTGATCTACGACCTTGACTGGTTCTTAGATTGTTATTCCTTGACTATATAATAAATGCCCATTCTCATTGTATTTCATTGAGTACCATAATAATATATGAGATTGTTGCTCATTTATTTGTAAAGCTTTATGTAAAGTTATTATGGCAAATTGCTTTCATCTTATTGATCGTGGTGTTTGATTAGCATATGTGTTCTTGGCTTGGTACGATCTATTTATCGTTCCTTTTATGGTATCAAAGTAAGAGATTTCTATTGACATCCATCTATAAGTTTTATTTGCAAGTAAATTCTTTGTATATTCATATATTTTGGGATTTGGTCATATTTTGTTGTCGTGTGAGGTTTTATGCAAAACAGAGGCTTTCATTAGATCCGGAAGGTGGCAAAACCCTAAGATCGACTGTAAACTTGACCATTTCTGGAGGCAATCATTTTTTTAGTGTTTTTGTTGTTACAGAGAAATGCACTAATTCACCTCGGGATCTGTGGCAACAAGAAAGGAATGAAAGAAAGTAGTATCTGGGTTTTTTTGAGTTTATTGAGATCTACTACGGGTTTTTTCTACTGTGTATAACACCCAATTTAAATCCTTAGCACTGTTCATATAAGGGCTTAATCATATGATTCCTACTAGTGGGTGCTTAACTCCAACCCCTTTCATTTTTTATGTGTGGTGAAGGAAAGAGCATTTTATTATGTTTTAGTGGCAACTAAAATAAATAACATATCAAGAACTCGAGCTTTGAGTGTCGGTTTTTGCAAAAGTACTTTTTTTTGTGCTCTTTCCATTGTAAATATTTATTTGCACTATAATTATAAAGTGCCATATTGTAACACGCACTCATTATAAAGTGCCAAATATGGAGGAGCGTTGTGATCAATTGTGGACGTAATTTCACTTGAGCCGGACATTATAAAATTTTGGAGTTGCATTCTTGTATCTATCATGGATTCTGAGAACGATATGATTTTCTCTGAAGTGTGTGAACTTCAAGAGGATATTGTAAAATTTGTGGAAGAAAATAGATCGCTCAAGAAGTGAAATTCTCTTCTACAATCACTCATTCATGATAAGGATACACTAATACACTCTCTGCAACAAACACTTGCTAGCCTACATGATTTCCATAATATTTTGGACAACCATATCCATGCTCCTAGTCCACTTGCAACTATTGCTCTTGTACTCACCGACATTGATATGTCGCCCTTTGATCCTATTACGCTCTTGATGCTCCTAAACCCGTGAGGCTTGTTATTACATGCTCTTCCACATATGTGCTTATCCCAAGAACATATGTTGTGTATCATACTTCGCTCATATACATGGATTTTTTTAGAATCATGCCACTACATTCGCCTTGCATGCTTTTTTTCTATGGGTTTCACTTTGGTAGAGGTATTAGCAGACATTCATAGGGTATCAGATCCCCTATTCCACATGTTAAGTGTAATTCTCGCCATGACATTGGTTTTCAAGCATATACTTCATTAGGATCACACATTGATAGAGCTCCTATTTTTGTTCACTCAAATCTTTCTGAGGATCATGAGCAACACATGAGTTCTCGCACCTTCACACATGGTTGAGAAACCTAGGATTTCAGCCACAAACATGATCAGGCTAACACACATTTTGATGTTCCTTTACATGCACCCATTGTACATTTTACACCAAGTCATATGCAGACATCTTCTTCATTCATCCGTGTTGATTTGGGGTGGATATCTGATCACTCATTGTAGTGACATAGGCAATTGATTGAGAGGACTCTATAGGCATGGATCCTCCACCATTCGGCCTCTTGCTCCACTTTCTATACCTTCTGCATTGTAATGCTTCTTGTTTTGAGCATTTTTATTTAGCAGGTGTAGTGTATCTCTCTTGTTTGTTGAGAGATTTTGTATTTGTATTTTTGACACTTTTGGCATGTTGACAGTCTCTCTTGTGGGGGAGCTATTTTGGTGAATCCTAGTGTTATTTTGTTAGTGTTCAAGTAGTTTATTTTGGGCAACTCATACAGATCTATGGCATCACTCCACCCATTCAACAGTATGGGAGGGTGTGGTGTTAATTATTCTTCTTTGGTTTTGTGTCCTTACCTTGTTACCTTGGTTATTCTTGGATCATGACACTCTGGATTTTGTGTCCTTGCCTTGTTGCTTTGGTTATTGTTCTTGGATCATGGCACACCTATTTGTAGTAGTTGATCGAATTATGTTTGGTGTTTTTTCTTACACTTTTGACATCACTCTGTTGATAGTCTCCTTGTATGGAGATATTCTAGTGAAACCCAGTGTCAATTGTTTTTGAGTTTTTGATTGAGTAATGGATTTAGACCATAGTTCACACCAAACTTCTTCAGCATTGTATGATTTTTTTTAGCCGAGCTTCTTTGGATGCCTTGCAGCGGGTTTTTACTCTCTTTACTTTGTTGTTACTAGTTTTGGGTACCTTACGGCGTCCTTTTTCCCAGTTATTATACATGAGTACCTCATCGTGCCTAGTTGTCGACTCATACTATGAACATGCCACTTCTATTTTGGCACCTAGCTTCACTTGAGGGGGGTGTTAGAGTAGGTATTTACCTTATCTCATGTTCACCTAGGTACTTTATTTACCTTTATTGTATTTATCCTCACCCACTTATTTGTATGGATATTTCTTTTATTTTATTTAGATATTAGGAGATATTATCTAGTTGTTAGGTATAGTTCTTTCCTTGATCTATGGTATTGACTAGTTCTCTCCTAAATCTATGGTCTTAACTATTTCTTTGATGACTAGTTATTTCCTTGATTTATGGTTTGATCTACGACCTTGATTGGTTCTTAGATTGTTATTCCTTGCCTATATAAGCAAGGCCCATTCTCATTGTATTTCATTGAGTTCCATAATAATATATGAGATTGCTGCTCATTTTTTAAAAAGGTTTATGTAAAGTTATTCTAGCGAATTGCTTTCATCTTATTGATCATGGTGTTTGATTAGCATCTGTGTTCTTGGCTTGGTACGATCTGGTTATCGCCGTTCCTTTTATATATAGGGAAACCAACTATAATATGATTCTTGGCCGACCTTGGATCCTTCAAATGAAGGAAATCCCTTCCACATTGTTCCAGGAAGTCATATTCTTGCATTTGGGGAAATTCTTTGTCACTCAAGGTGACACAAAACCCTTCGATATTTACCTAGCCAACTTAATGAAGAAAATTGGGGTCCATACCAAGTTTGAATTACCCGTCAATCAAGTAAACAAACCTAAAGATACAACGCCCGAGTCTAAGTTAATTACCATGATAGAACCGTAAACCTCCATTTTAGTTGAGAGGATCATTGCAAGGAAATATGAAACTATTATTGTTGAGACAATATCAACGAAACCATAGCTAAGATTTTCGAGTTGTTGGAGAATGATTTTCCTATTCTCCTCCCTTTCGACTCCTTAAGCATATAGCACGCTCTAGACTCGTCTCTCTTCTAGCAAAAGAAATTTGCATGGTTGAGGTTTCAGAAGTGGAGGAAGAAGGTACTAAAAATGATCAAACATAAATCTTCCCTAACAATTGTTGGATGTTGAACTATGAGGGTTTAAAGTGTCATTTTGGTGTTGGGGCAGGCATGATCCTTACTTCCTTGAAAGGAAATGTTATGCCTTTTTCCTTTAAGCTCAATTTAGAATGCACGAATAATAATGTGGAGTATGAGGTTCTCCTTCTTAGTCTCATCAGAGCCAAGAGAATGGATGCTTGTAATATTAGAGTTTTCAGTGATTCCCAGCCTAGTCACCAACCAAGTTTCGAAGTTTGCAGGACTAGAGCAGAGCACCTCACTCTCTATAAGATTGTTGTGCTTAACCTAAGAAAAGGTTTTTCTTTTATATCCACCGATGCTATCCCACACAAACCAAACTTTTTATCTGATTCCATGGCTACTTCCTTTTCTCACTTTTTTCTAATCGGGGATTTGGAAGATTTCTAATTTTTTGTTTCAATCCAAGCCGACCCCTAGTTCAAAAAATTCCTACCAATCTAATTCTAGCATACGTTGAGACCGAGAATTAGCCCGCCATCTTATATTATGTGGAGAATGATGAAGCTATACTAGGTTACCTTAATGTGCACACTGACCTTCATCACACGCATCATAAGAGGGGTTTCACTCCCATACCTCACTCTTTATCCTATTTTGGAAATCGTGTGATAGTTCCTTCCTCATCGAAGGCCTTGAGATATATGAAGTAGAGGAGGAAGGATAACTGGAACTACCTCTAGCCCCAGCCAAGTTTGAAGAAGGAAATGCCTCTTTAATAGAAGGGACCATTGATATAAATATTGGGATGGAGGAAGAACCTAAGATATTGAAACTTGGTTCTTCTTTAACTCCGAAGAAGAAGTGGAAATTCATACGAAGGTTCTCAAGGAGCATTCAAAATCCTTTGCATTCAGCTACAAATAAATGATAGGGATTGCTCCCAATGTCACAGTCCACAATCTCGTGACCAAACCCGACATCAAGCCCATCAAACAAAATTTGAGACATTGAAGCCAAAAGTGGTTCTCGATGGTCAAAGAAGAGGTTATGAAACTCCTATAGGTGGGATTCATAAAACCTGTAGATTATTCAATGTGAGTATCAAACATAGTCTTTGTTCTAAAAAAGAATGGGAAGATTTGAATATGCATTTATTTTCGAGACATAAACAAAGCGTGTCCCAAGGATGATTTCTCGTTACCTTCCATCGATGTCATCGTGGATGCAATAGCTGGATATGAGTTATTGTCACTCATGGATGGTTTCTCGGGCTACAATCATATTACGATCTCTAAGGAGGATCAGACAAATACCACCTTTACTACTCCTTGGGGTACCTATTACTATGCAACATGTCATTCAATCTTAAGAAATCGGTACTACCTATCAATGAGTAATGACCTATATATTCCATGATATTATTCATAAGATTATGGAATCAATGACGTTGATGACCTTCTAACTAAGACCAAAAAAATTTGCGATCACCCTGAGGTGCTTCACATCATCCTCTCTTGTCTCATTGAATATGGTGTCACGTTAAATCCAAAAAAGTGTGTATTTGGAGTGACGGGATGGAATTTGTTGGGCTACATCATCTCTTCATGGGGGATTGATGTAGACCCAAAAAAATTGAGCAGTCTTAGAAATGACCCCACCATCAATCAAGTCGGGCACTAGGTCTTTTCTCATAAATATCGGTGCAATTCACATGTTTAGACCTAATTTAACCTTTTCTATTCATCTGATAAATAATTTGTTAAACAAGGATTGATGCAATGTCTAGACGGATAAGTGTCATGAGGAATTTGAATAGGTTAAATGATTCCTTCTATTGCCTCCCACACTCTTTCCTCCCAAATCATATCGCCCCTAATTTTAATTTCTCAAGAAATGTACATCTTGTTAGCCTACATGTTAGCATAAGAAGATGAGGAAAAGCATGAACGTGTAGTTTACGTCATCATTGTACATTGCTAGACTACGAGACGCATTATATTTAGGTAGAAAAGGAATGCCTCATTATAGTATTTGTAATAAAATGGTTAAGGCATTATATTCTTAACCAAAAAAATTGGTTATTGTTAAAACATAGTGTATTCAGACATTCCTAACATAGGGTTCTTTGTCTAAGAAATTTGGACACTTCATAACCTTAATGGGAGAATTCGAGTTAACTTATATCAACCAAAAAAATTTCAAGAGAAAAATCATTACCAATTTGGTTGGCAAACAACCTATTAGATGGTGGAGAGTTAGTAGACATGAGTTTCCACGACGAGTGTATATAATACCTAGAAATTAGACATCTCATTGTTATGTGTCCATGGTATTCAGATATTGTCAATTTTATTATGGACCACACATATCCTGAGGGAGAAACATCACAGCAGAGAAGACGGCTATGTGTCATAGCCACCAACTATGTAATTATAGAACAAGTGATCTATTACAAAGCTTTTGACGGAATGTTGCTAAAGTGTGTTGATGAGGGAGAGACTGAAAAGATCTTCTACGAAGCCCACAACGGGGTCTATGGAAGTCATTTTAGAGTAAATGCAACCACTAGAAAGATACACCAAATGGGATATTTCTAGCCCACCCTAGAACACAACATAGTAGAGTACATACACAAGTGCCACAAGTATCAGGAATTCTCTCACAAAACTCATATACCTACCCAAGCTCTATAACCGATTGCAACACCTTGGCCCTTTTCTACCTAGGGCTTAGAAGATAAATTCCCACCCCCATCAATGACGACCACAATTTTATAATTATAGCCACAATATTTCATGAAGTGGGTTGACGACATGACTCTTACCACCATTCAGGGTCCTGTAAGTATAAATTTCATCTTAAACCAAATCATATGTAGGTACGGAGTCCCACGGGTCATTATCTCTAATAATGGAACGCCATTTAAAAATGAAGAGGTGTGTGAGTTATGTGAAAAAATCAAGATAAATCACCACGCAGCCTCTCTATGTTACCTTCAAAGCTAATAGACAAGTTGAGGCAAATAATAATATGTTACATTCCATCCTCCTTAAAATTGTTAAGGAGAACAAGTGTGATTGGCATTTAAAGCTATTTCCAACCTTGTGGGCCTATAGAACTTCAGTAAGAACGCCGATGGGGGAAACCCCATATTCCTTAGTATTTGGTTCAAAAGTAATTTTACCACTTCAAGTTCGAAACCCAATCTCCCAATATCATTACAAGGAATCTTAGGAGAAGAAGGATGTCATGAAGCATGACTCATTGAGCTAGAAACCCTCAATGAAATTTGGCTCAAATTTGAGGCACACCATAGATATTACACTGACCGTATGTGTTGGTAGTACAATAAGAAGGTATATGAACATGACATATTCATTGGAGATCTAGTATTGAGACTTGATATCCGAATAGACAAGAAAACCGGTGAAGGAAGGAAATTCAGGCCCAAGTGGTTGGGCCCATATCGAGTCATGGAGGACTACAAGAATGGGGCATATCACCAGTACTCTAGAGGGTGAAGAATTTAGTGAATCTGTCAACTCACTTCACTTGAAACGTTACAACGCATGATAAATTTTCAATTCCACATGTACACTATTACATCCAAAATTTCATTTCATCTCGCCATATCACTTTGTAAATTTGTAATCAAGGAACTTATCTTTCAAGCAACTTTCAAAAACTTCTAAAAAATTGGCAAAACATTTAATCACATTTCTTCAAATATCCGCAATATTATCACCAACATTTCTAATCATTTCATCAATTCAATGAGATAAGATGGAATTTTCACATTAATCCTACCAATGTCTCAATACTTGGTTCTGCTCATAGTTTTCTTCCAGCATAGGTGTCTTTTCCCATAGTCTATTCTAGAAGCTTCTTGGTGTCATATCTCTCCTAGAAAAACCTCTTTGGTAGCAAAACATTCTAAACATTTTCACATGGATCACTTGTTTTCCTATCTCAACCTTTGGTGTTGAGCCCTCACATCTTACCAGGTTGCATGGGGTTGAGGCTAGGGGAAATTTATCCCTCCCAAAATTACAATTCAAATTTTAAACCAAAAAAAAATGATATACATCAAATCAAATAAATAAATAAATATTTCATTTACAAATAAAACCACACTTCTTTTCCCCACCAGTCTTCGGTGATGAGCCCACATTTCTTATTGGTGATGTGAGATTGGGAAAGGAGGGAAGTTCCCTTACTCACATATGCCTTGTCTTCGGTGATGAGCCCATGTTTCTTACTAGTAGCATGGGGCAAGGTATAGGGGGTCTCTTCAAATAAGTTAGTAAGTTGTAAGAAATTCATTTAATAAAAAGTTCTTTAAAATCTTAAATCCCAAAAGAAATTGAATTATATGTGTATGTTCCACAAGAGTTAAAACCTTAAAACCATATTTTTTCAATCAGAGGCCATCTATGGGTCTAATTCTAGATAAAATTGCAAGCAAATCACATTCTAGATTGTGTAGTAAACTATGTGTAGAGTTAAGTTGTAGGTTTCTAATTGGATTTCTGTCAAAATCTTGTCTTTCTCTCATCACTTCCATTCATCAAAATCATACAACTCACATCCCTCTTGGCTCTCGGTGTTGAGCCCTCACATCTTACTAGTTGTGTGGGGTTAGAAGTGGAGTGGGTTCATTTCCTTATTTATTACATTCATCACATTTTGCCAACAAAACAAGAAGTATCAAATATTGCTTGAAAAACCAAAGTTTCAACATTACATTGTGTTTGCATAAACATCATATAAAAAAAAAATAGCAAAAAGAAATAATTTGTTAGCATATCATCATCCATAGCATGCATCCAAAAAGAACATTAAAACATTAGAAATTATGAGCATTTAAGAGTAAACAAGTAAGATAAACCATCAATGAGTCAACTCTTACGCAAGAATGACTAGAACAAAAATTAGTGTGTGTGTATATATATATATATATATCCATAACAAGTCAAGTCAAGTATACAATGCCATCACACTCTAGGTGTGGTCAAAACTCTCGCAATGAGCATGAAAATCCAAAAAAAAATTATAAATGTCTCACAAAATGACATCAAAGCAATAAAGGCATGTGGTTTATCCTCCCTACGGGATCCCTATGAAGTTACTCATTGAGGAATCTTATTTTGACTCCTATAATGTGAGTGTGAGCCTCACCAATAGAATGATGAGAGTGGTCGTGAGATGGGGCAAGTCATCTACCGATTTGTAGACTCATCATGCGAGAGTGGCTCTGCCTCTCCTCCTAAAAGCTATCTCGAAATGCAGCAAGCTCGGTCTTTGTCTCGAAATTATCTCCACAACTCACCAAATAGGTGCAAAAACATTAGTGTGTGGTCACCTACATCGGCTGCCCCATGTTTGTGAGCATCTCTCATCTCGTGTCTTCCCATAGGAATAAGTAGTGTATTAACAAATATCCGGTGAATAAGGTCTCGCCATCCATCAAAGATTGGTTGAAAAACATAAGTGAAAGTAATGGAAAGTTATAAAACATTCAAAAACTAAAAATAAACACAATGCGTAGCTTACTAACAATTCTAGATAACAAGGTCAAGAGAAGAGTATCTACATAATCAGATCTCCTAGCATCTAGGAAGGGTCAGCTAGTGTGGCCGGTGGTGGTGATGGAGCTGCTACAGGCATCTACTCGAGCCTCATCCTCTCCTAGTGTGGTGTGTTGACCCATCACAGAATGCTCATCACTACCTCCCTCTTGAGAAATTGGGTCCTCTGAAACAAGAATAACCTCCTCTCTCTTCTTGCCTATGCTCTTGTAGTCGAGAGATCTCCTTTGTACCCTGCCACTCGGTATCATTATCCTCCTCCTCATCATGATCCTCTCCTCCTATTTACTCACCTCCCTTGGGCTATGTCTCTGAATCCGTATGGGGATCCTCCTCCTTCTCCTCCCTATTGTGAGTGGGTGTGGCCTCAATCTCAAGGAGGGCTATTGGTGTTCTAGGATTGGGACCTCTCCATACCGATAGGTACCCCGGGAGTCATAAATTTCCAGCCATGTAGGCCCTTAGGGATATCTCATGCCTCTCTAGCCCATGATAGACAATAAGAATGGAAGGAATTACATCACATATGGAAGCCCGAACTGATAGGGAAAATCTATCAATAGGGTGGACCTCCACCCTACATGTATTATCCACTAACTAATTCACAATGTCATGCAATCAATATAACTTTTTCATCACCCCACAAATCCAATCATATCCTAATACGGCGTGGTAATAAATTATTTTCTAGTAAGAGTAAAGCAAAAGTGGTGAGCCCCCGAGAACTATCAAAACTATCCATCTGGTGATTCTGGACAGCCCTGGATCTAATATGCCAACTCCCCTCTGATATGGGATGATCCTCTCATAAACACAAGTCATAACCAAAGTGGGATGGCTCAAGGATTTCCTTTGTAGCCTCACAACATAGTACAAGTCATGGTATGTGGTCCCCAAGAATATCCACTCCCCAAGTAAATATCCTACCATGTTGCTCAATATCAATAATGATAGGATCCTAAAAATACAAGAGCTTATCCTCGCCCTTGTCTCCTACCGAACGTGAATCCAAAATACCAATAATGGCCTTGTGTAGAGTGGGGATAGGTGTAAGGAAACTAACAGTAGACGCATACCCTATTTGGCACCCACATTGGATGCCCCATCATCCCTCATATATGATCCCCACTGTCAAGATATAGCCACCGACCTTTCTCGCACTCTCAAGATTCAACCGTATGCCAATCACAGGAACACCCAAGATCTTGTGAACATCCTCAAGAGTGATATTCCACTCTCCTCTAACCCCGAAAACTAGAAAGTGTTCCGGTCGGCATCCCAATAACTCAATAAGTCACACAATAAATGACTAGTTGACGCTAACAATGTTGTCTAAGAGATCCTCCATATGTTGGCTCTATGTAAACAAGTCTCTCTCTCCCTAAGTCAACTAATCAATAATCATAGGGAGCCAATCACACTCTCTCACTCGACTCCATCAGACATAGTCATCCTTCTTCTACGTTCACCTAAAAAGAAAAAGAGCAAGTTAGCAACAAGATTCAATACATAAGCTCATCAAAAACAATATAAAAATAAATTAAAATACAAAAAAATCACTTAGGTTTCTCAAAATAAGGTTCCTCCTCGAGAATTACAAAATCGTCACCCCTGCAGCGCAGAGTGGTGGTTGCGTAATTGACACGATGGTTGCACAAATCGCCACCTTATGCAAAGCAATTTTTGTAATCACCACCCTACATAGGGCAATGGTCATGTCCAGAATGGAAAATTCATCCCCTTTGACACAAAAATGCAAAAAAATACAAAAATTGACCATTTTGGACAAAATAAAAGCAATACCCACCTAGACGACCCCTAGGGAACATTTTGACTAGAAAATTTGCAAAAATTACCCCCTAGGTGTAGATTTTCAAATTTTTACATTTTAGGTTTAAAATAAACAAATGCAAAATACTAACCTTTCGCCTAGCCACTAGAAATCTCACTCATGGGGCCATGATCACAACGTTGTCCTCTTCAATTTGAATATACTTTCACTTACAAAATGTGATAAGTAATCTATAGCTCCAAAATCACTAAAAGGGCAAGTACAAATGAATTTGAAAATGAATGGTTTTAGATATATGTGTGTGTGTGTTTCGTTTTAACTTTGTATGTGAGTGTGTGTGCTTTACGGGGCTGGAGCATTGGTGAAGGTATACTTCTATCCCCGCATAAATGGTAAGTCCTCATGTCATTTGGTTTTAGGGTTTATTTTTTGATATCATATCTATCTTGAGTCTTTTCATTTTATATGTAGGGAGCTTGGATGGCATCACTTCAGCACATGAGCATGTCAAGTATAAATTATAACTCCCCATTTTTGGAACGTCATACTTGGATTCTACGTTTTACACCTCTTCATGGATAAAACGCTTCACCGAGAGGGTAATATGTACACACCAAAATTTAAACATGGTACATTGTCAGAAATGGTTCAAAACTCCCCAATGATGATTCATGTCTTTTCCAAAGGTGTTTGATCTCCTTTACCTCTTTGCAATTCATATTTGTAACTTAGATTACCTTACTTAGCCATTTCCTTCTTTTCCGTAGATTCCTACATTGTTTTTCCTTTAGTTTTTCCTTGAATTACAAATTACATAGCCTCCACCCTTTCTAAGTGGAAATTTCATAACCGTCACCTTGCACAAGGCGATGGTTCCATGCAAATTGGCTAAGACTTCTCAAGCGTGATTTGGATGTGTGTTAGCTCACTCCAGTTCACCTCTAGCACACGTTCCTTGATCAATTTGATTGATTTTAAGCATTATTGATTTGTGCAACCTCCTTTTCCTCTTCTAATTATTGATTCATAGTTTATCTCCCCTTCCACATTGTGCTATGGCACCCCATTGATTCCAAATGGCTTAGACCATTTCCCTGCCAACCTTTTATAAAATCATCACTTCTTCTGAAGAAAATGGCTGAATATTATTTATGTATCTTTCTTAGTTGATATGCCACAATCTTGTTATAAACTACATAGCCAAACTCTATTCTCTTGCGTTGTCTTTCTTTCTTCGCTCGTATTGTAACCAACCTGTCATCAAGGTTCCATTGCTCCAGCACTTTCTTCTTGTTGCTTCCTATGCATTCCCAATTCCCTGGACTCACGTGGACACAAAAGATTGGTAAAGATAACTAAGGGGACAAAGTGATACCACAACTAACATTGCCTCTACACTGTAATTCTAGGTTGGGGGTTGTTATTGAGTTTCTTCATTTCTTCATTTATCTCTAAATGTATGCACACTTATCAACTAGAGTAGAAGAAATCATTTTATTTATTGAAAATAGTTAGATCATTTCCAAGAAGCTTTCACATCTTCTATAGAAGTTTCTAGTGATAGATCCTTCCCTTCCTATCCTTGTAGATTTGTGAGGGAAGAATATCTGGAGGAAGCTTGTTATATCACCATAGATAATAAAAATATGTTGCAAATTGTGGTTTCTATTAATCTTCTCATATTCTATCCGGGAAGTTGCAAGGGAAGAAAATCTTCTCGAAGCGCCAAATCTTCATGTGCCTCTCGAGATAGGAAGAGGATTTGATAATCCAAAATTATTAATTCAAAAAAATTCATTTAAATTAGAATAGATTTAATATACTATTGCATGTATAAATAGATATATCTCGGTTATTTATTTGTATAGGATTTTTAATTAGGATTAGAAGCAATTTATTTCTTCATTTCTTCATTATTCCATAAAGTTCCATAAAACACAAAAATATTTCTTTTAATTAGATTAATTGCTTTGCATTTCTTTATTTCTTTTATATCAAAAATACAAAAACATAGTGTAGCTTTTATTTACTTAGATTAGCTTGTTATTTACTTTCGTAGATTAAAATTGCACAAATGCATACATGACCATTCCCGACCACAACAAGAATGAACATACGGTTGTGATCCATAGGTCCCCCAACCAAATGGGCCTAAAATTCTCACGGACATAGATACTGGACTTCATATGCTTGTCCTCAAAACACCATCATGGTACTCTAATCGCATTGCACAACTCAACATTTTAAACACCAAGGCCGATAAGGCTTACAAATATTGACCACCCCCCGATAACAAATTCTAGGATTCACATATGACCATTCAAGGACCACAACCACCAAGAGTTTATGGTTGTGATCCATGGGTTCCCCAACCGAATGGCCTAAAGACCATTTGGATCTTGACACTAGAGTATGCACACTATTCTTTAGACATCCCCACTTCCGTCAACATTATCGATAGTTGAATGTTCTTTGATAAATAAGTTCACAAGGTTGTTGAGTTTTGGGATAAACCAGCTAACCGCCCATAGATCTAGTGCAACCATGTCTCTCTCGTTAATTCCATGACCTTGTCTAGACATCATAACGAGGCACCCGCTAGTTTTCCACGTATCCCACAACCATTAGAGAGGATTTCCATGGAGCTTGACATTGATTGGAGTCTTTGTGTGGCTATTCTTTCGACCCATCCATTAGACCCATTCAGGTTAAAAGGGCCTTTCTTTCCCTTGACGAGTAGATCCCGATATTACATGTTAAGGATATTATTTTTCCTTGATATCCTTTTCATCCCATTTCCACATATTTTCATCCATATATCACATATTCACTATATTTTTCTACACATAGTCATCCACTCATTCTACATCGGATGTCTTGGCATGACCTCAAGAGGTCGAGTGCTATTGAAGGTCACATGTTGATTTTTATTCGTACATTACCAACCAAAAATATGGCACCACCATTAAATGAATCACAACTAATTCACCCGACATAGGCTGTGATCTATCACCTACTTACATTTCTTTTGTTAGACCCTAAATCTGATATTAGTCATACTCTAGCTTCTACCCACCACTATGACAACCATATATTTTCTTATGACACATTTCAAACTCTTCCACCATAAAATGGTCTTTCTCACATCATCACACAGATATCCATAACTCATACACTTGGGGTGGAATCAAACTTCCCCCTCATAGTCGTGTGTTCTAATCGAAGTTTCCTATCCATACTAGTGATATACACACCTTTTTCTTTGTAATTCACAACAATATTTCTAGTAACACTTTCTCGTATCTACACTATGAGCACACCTTGCTACATCTATCTATACTTATGGCATCTCTTTTCTCTCCTATGATGTTCTATACATGCTTTTCTACTCATGCTTACTTATGAATCATTATATTGTTGATACACATACTACTTTATATATATATATGGTATACATCCTTTTGTTCACTATACATACTTTGGATATTCTTACTCACAATTATCACACTTATTTTCCAAAGTAGCTTATTATATACACACTTGGGGTGCATTGCACTTGCCCCCCTTCTCCATCACTATTTGATATCTATATTGTCTACTCTTAGCTTCTTTACTAGACTTCACGCTCTATGCTTCATGTTTGCCTTTCTACGAATTCTCACATCTTTGGTACACACATTGTACTATCATTACTTGATGACGCACTCTAGTACTATTGTTCACACTTGACTGTTGAGAGCACACTTCTTCCATGAATCTCATTTGCTTTTGCTACACTTCAAGCTTAGTGATTCATGATACATCTTTCCTAACATCTATTTCTCTCTCTCTATGTGTTTCATGACTATCTTTTTAGCATCACCACATCGTTAGGCCGCATACTCCTTCATTTCCCAATGACACGCTCTTGTTCTATGGTTCATTCTTGATTATTGAGGGATTATTTATAAAAGTGTGACCCGACTAAGCATGCAGAGTGGATAAGGTGCCAGCCTAGAAACTTGGTGGTCAAGAAAGGAATATTCCATGTGATGGAAGGATCCAGAAAGACATCATTACAGAGAATGGAGATCTCGGATGGGAAGAAGCATGCTCCATTAGAGGACCACCTTGACACTTGGTGATCGATCTGTTACTTTAGAAAGGCATGGCGGTGGGAAATACAACTATATATAGAGATGCTCGGGTAGAAGAAGAATAACAAAGATAGAGAGAATGAAAGGTGAAGCTCTGCAGAATGATAAGAAGGTTCTAGAGAGTTGAGGTTCTCATTTAGAGGATTATAGGAGTAGTAGCTTTCTTTTCTAGAGGGATGGGTTTGTGAAAATCTTTATGTAATATGGGAGCATAGTTAGGGTTTTTGATGCATAAGTCTGATCTGCATTGTTACATTGGCCTGTCATGGCTTGGTGAATGTAATATGGTTACTAAAATTTGACTAATATGAATATAAGATTCTGTTCTAAGTATAAATTGTTCATGGGTGTGAATCCTAGTATATTTCCTTTCTAGTATGGATCAGATCTGTTATTCATATAATGTTTCTCTAGTTATCTTAATGGGTATATTAATATAATGCCTCATCTTAAGCTCTCAAAATGAATGCATGGTTCTTTACCTTTTTGCATCTAAGTTTCTATCATTGATCAATGTATTCTCACAAGACTCACATAAAGGAGGGGCTTGAATGCCCGCGCATGCCTCGGTGAGCACCCAAACCCACTGGTGATAGGTCAACACATGGGATTAGACTTGTTCTAAGGGCATAAAAATGACTACATCTTGGTTCCATTGCTGGGACCTCTTTTTGAAAGTTGTTGAGAAATGGATACATCTACATCTTGGTTCCATTGATGTGTGATGACTGAGCACCTAACCTTGGAGAGTGTTGAAGCATGGTTTAGGAGCACGGAGGATGAGTTTTCTCAAAGATTCAATGTTGGACCTAAGTTTGATGCACGTAGATGGGTAGAAGAGAACATGTACCATGAGTTGTATGAAACTTTCTTTTGTTGCTTTCCAATAGAATTGTATGAATGGCTTTCAACATATGCATCCAGATCAAGTTGGTACTATAGATCATGTGTATGGACCCAAGATGATTACCAAAAGCTACAGGATGTGGATCTGACTTGGACATGTGTGTTGTCAATCACTGGTGGAAAGGAGTGTTGACTAGTTATACTCTAGAATATGCCATTTCTACGTATTCTTGTCTAGAGGTTGTTGAATTTGAGTTCCTAAGGGAACCCAGAGGATCATTTTTACGTGTTGTCCCTTTGGCTATGAAGATCTTGATCATTACCCTAAGTTTAGAGGCATTTCCTATGGCCGGCTAAGCTTCTCGAGTGTTGGGTGAGGAAGCTAGGGTGGAGGAAGATGGCATGACATTGCAGCTGAAAAGGAGAGGGAAGAGAGACGAATCAAGTATAGTGAAGCTCATGAAAGGGAGATGGCTAGACAATGCGAGGTTACAGGTGTGATGGATCTATGGAGGCAGACATTACGGGAAGGAGTTGAGGTTCACACAGAGGATGTGGAACTTGAGTAATTCTGTGCTACCCCATCTTGGAAAGCATGGAGAGAGAAGCCCCTTCAACTTTTGATGAGAGTTCATCACATGGAGAAAGGAGAGCCATCGGCACATGCATCTGAACCCACCTAGTGACCAACCCCGGCACTTGGTTTTCTAGATCAAGGAGAAGTATTGTTAATCCAGTTGGTATCGGTGGAAGTAATCGATCTACCTAGGAGATATAATTTCTTATTTGGGACATCTATGGCTACATAAACCATTCCCATATTTGGAGGAATTTTTGGACAAGGTGAAAATACACAAGGTTTGGGTATCACATCTAGGAGTGGCATGGGACACACAACTGGCAGTAGGAGATAATATCACAAACCATCGGCATGTAGTTTAGTGGGACATGTTGGGACACTAGGCATGACCACTTCAGCCATTTTTCAGCTACAAGAGGTGGATCTAGTGGTGTAGGGGCCGGAGGACCTAGTGGACCTAGTGGATCTAGAGGATAGTGGGTCAAGAGGGACATGACCTAGTGGGTCTAGTGGATCTAGTGGTGGAGGAAACACGAGAGGAAACCAAGGTTCTGGGTCAGGTGGACAAGGACCTCAACCACCCCCGTAAGTATTTTTGAGATGTCTTTACACCTACTAGACTACAGAGGTATTGAGGATGTTACAGAGCATGTGCACAAGTGTGAATTACTATGGCATGTGAAGGGGATCACTACCCCGAGTGAAAGGAAATTAGTTTGCAATAACAACATTGCAGGGGGCACGTGCATAGCTAGTACCACAAGTATGACCCCCACCAGATGGTCATGGATTACATTGCATTGAAAAATGCCTTCCTAAGAGTTTCCATATCCCTGAGTTTGAGAAAAAAAGCATCAACACCTGAAGGAGATCCAACAAGGAATGGAAGAGAGTGTGTGAGAGTATGACACACATGGTTCAAAACTCTCTTATCAAAACTATCCTATGACATACACCCCTCTCAACATGCTCAATGGTTTGTTGGGGATTGATAACACCATTTAGAAGGGCACTATCACACAAGACTTTCACAGACCCATGCAAGAGGCCTTGGAAGGTTACCCTGCACGCACTAAGGCTATGTTGGAGCATTGATACTAGGTGTGAGCCCTTTCCTAGAGGCTCAAATTGTTGCAATGGCCAAACAGTTGAGAAGTTGTCCATGAAACTCAGCACATGAGGTTTGTAGTGGTCTTTGTGCACATATTGTGAAGTGGAAGGGCATACAAAGGATATTTCCCCCAAAAGTGGTACATGTGCCATGACAAAGAGACTATGAAATATTCCATGGGGATCATGATGCAAGTAGGTGTCCCTACTACAACATGTGTGATCCATAAGAATGTGTCTTGCTATTGCAATATTTGTACCTCTATGACCCATGATACCAAGGATTGTAGGATGATCGACCAAATTCATGATGTCATTGATCTTGGTGTGTGCACCAAACTAGCCTTGCAAGTAGTTCCAAGGATGATGATCACCACTATGAAGGGCACACAGATGGAGGAGCGCATGGAAGAGGTTTTCATGGAGGATTTCATGGTCATAGTAACCATGGAGAGAGGAAGAAGTGAGTTCCCGCATGGAACCTATTATAATTGCATATCGATAGAGCATTATAAATGTGAGTGTCTTGACTTGTTGTAATGCTCATGGTGTGGAAAGAAGCATAAGTACGAGGAGTGTCCTGAGCTGTTTGAACATATGAGCCAACAACACCAAAAGGATAAAGGTTGGGATGGTAAGTATAAAGAAGGTCACCCATAGTGGATGCCAAGAGTGGCACATGAGTCAGGATTAGAACCTGTACTAGTGACAACATGAGTAGAGGTTACGCATGCATGAAAGGGAGATGCCAAGGTAGAAACTAGTTGTTAGGGAAGAAGTGGTACATGGGAAGTATTTAGACCCTTCTCATCGAAAAAAGTGTATATCAAGAGACTATGGATGTGATTCAGGGGATTACAAGGAGAGATCTAGTGTCTAAAGGAGTAGTCAAGGTAGTTGGAGCAAAGGAAGAATGTTGAGGCTCCACAAGGATCTGATGAGGTCAAGGAAGTGTGTAAAATGTTAAGGTAGAGAATATCATTCCCTTTCTAGGAGAATGGTTATGGGAGAAGGTACCACATGTGCCAGGGAGAGAGCATGAAAGGTAGGTTCTGCATGCCAACCTTCCTCCTCATAGCCTTGACTATGATAAAGAGATCACATTGAATGCAGTTGTTGATGGGTGGCTTCTAAGTAATATCCTCATTGATACAGGAGTGGAGGTCAATGTTCTCACCTTGGATGCATGGCATCAAATGGGAAGGCCCACATTACAACCATCTTCAATGTGTTGTATATGGAAAACAAGACAAAGGAAATGCCCATTGGAGTCTTGAAGGATGTGGTTATCACTATTCAAGGGGCCAAGTTCACTGGGGACTTTGAAGTCTTGGTGCTCTCACCGAGGTGGATAATTTTCCAACATTACTTGGGTGCCCTTGGTGTTATAAAAACAATGCCAACCTATGGTTTAACAAGGGGTATATCAGTTTTGAGAACAAGGAAGAAAGGGTGATCATCCCTTTAACAGATGGGAAGTCAACCCTATACTAAGCCCTTAGGAGAGGAAGTCCTCGATAGAATCTATGTGCACTCCATCAGAGACCCTAAATAATTCATCCTATAGAAGGAGTTATCCAATTTGAAGATGCTCAATCGATGAGTGATACAACTAGCATAACATGTGACAATTGGGCACATGGGACTTATGAGTTAATTGGGTGAAAATTGAGAGGATCTATAACAAGGGTGATGAAGGCATGCTCAATTCAAGCACTTGGGAAGGAAGAAGCTACCAAGTTACTCTAGAGGAGGAGAAAGCCCTAATGATTTCTTATGAGAAATGGAGGCTCAATGGAAAAATGAGGATGAAAGGAGAAGTATGCTTAGTTATAACTTTCTTGAGACTACAACAGTGCATTGGTGGGAAACACATCGTGAGAGTCTCCTAGAGTGGCACGAGGTAAGAGTCACATTTTTGTAAGGTTTTAAAAAGCAACGCACCCACTATTATCCAAGACTACCATGGCAAAAAGAACCCACCTCTTCCCATATCCAAGCATGTGAGAAGGCCTGGATGGAAGGCACAAAAAGCTTTTACCACCTTCATTATGGGTGCATAAGTTATATTCCACCTTACAAGGTTGTGCACACATGGTATATTCACTCGAGACACACCATCAAGATAGGAATTGGTAGGAGTTAATGGCTTGATCTCATTCAAGATTTTGAGTATCAAAGTACCAAGCCATCAATGGATAAGGTGTTGTAAGTTTTCAAGCACCTTACAATGGGAGATAGTGCTATGGTAGAAGATAGGTTACTAGAGTTGCTGGGTGAACCTAGTTTGGAGATGTGTTTCAATGAAGAAGAATCAAGAGATACAACTTGAGTGCATGTGCATTGAAAAGGAAAAAGGAAAGATGGTCTATGTAGTAGATGGTGAAGAAATGGAAAGTTTGGATGTTAACCATTCTGAAGGTACACATGAAGTCATAGATAGCACTGCTGATGAGTGAGCATGCACCTACCATGAGCCCTTGAAAACAAAGAAGGTTAACATTGGGACAGAGACAAAACCTAAGGAAGCTATCATTGGGGATTATTGGTCGAGAAAGAGGTTTCAAAAATCATTGATCTATGTTGCATGAGTTTTAGGATCTATTCCCATGGGGTACCATGAGCTCAAAGGCATTCACCATTCCTTGGGGAGATGAGGATCAAGTTGAAGGAAGGTGCACACCCGATTCGGAAGAGACCCTATCGGATGAATCCAAACTTGTGCGTAAGAGTCAAGGAGGAGATAGACAAGATGATAACATCTAGTATCATTGAGGTTATGGAAGAATCAGAATGGGTAAGCCCAATGGTTATAAGCATTAAGAAGGATGGGAAGGATAAGGATCTATGTTGATTATAGGGACTTGAATGCAATATATGTCATTGACCCTTTTCCAACCCCCTTCACTGAAGAAATTCTAGGAAGGAGTAGCTAGCATGAGGTCTATTCCTTCACGGATGGATTCTCTGGTATCACCAAGTCAGGATTGCAAAGGAAGACCAAGAGAAAGAAAAATTTTTCCACTGAGTGGGGAAGTTTTGCATACATGGTTATGCCTTTTGGATTGAAAGAATGTGCCTATTGTGTTCTCACGCATCATGGTACAAGCATTTCAGACTTCATCCATAAGTTTCTTCAAGTCTACCTAGATGACTGGATGGTGTATGGGCTAGTGAAAGACCATTGTGACAATTTGAGACTGATGTTCGAGAGATGTCGGTAGTTGAGGATATCCCTCAACATTAAGAAATGTGTCTTTTCTACTCCATTTGGAACCCTATTAGGACATATTATATGTAAGGAAGGCTTGTTAGTGGATCCCACAAAGTTGTTGTTATTGTGGGATTGGGAGAGCCTACTAGTCAGAGCACAGTGCATGGATTTCTTGGGCATACGGGGTACTACAGAAGTTCATCAAAGGATATGCCAAGATCACATGCCCTTGGAGAAGAATTTCTTAAGCACAAGAGTGCCTTTCACTAGGGGAGAAGCAAAAAAAGGCATTTGACACTTTGAAGGATAGGCTTGTTATTGCACCCATACTATGTTTCCCTTCCTGGGATAAGCCTTTCCATGTGCATGTTGATGCCTCAGAACAACCATTGGAGTAATACTAACACAACCTAGGTGAGGGGATTTTTGATCATCCCTTGTGTTTTGCAAGTAGGAAGATGACACCAACAAAACAAAATTACACAACTACTAAGTGTGAGGCACTGTCAATGATCTACGCACTACATAAGTTCAAGAAGTATCTTACTAGCAACACCATTTATATTCTACATATATCACATGGCACTTGAAGTACTTGGTAAACAAGCTATTTTTACAAGGGTGCATATGTCATTGGGTCCTATTATTTCAAGAATTTGAGTTTTAGTTGTGGTAAAACTAGGAAAAAGTAATTCAGGACCTGACCACTTATCAAGGATTGACTCAGAGAGAGGATGCAGAGTATTGAGGAGGATACCATGCGATATGCACAACTATTTAGGTTAGGCATGCACACCCTCTCAGACTTTAGAAGATATTGTGGTGTTCCTTAAAATAGGTGTGGCACTGGACGATGATGAAGGCTTTGGAGAGAAAATAGTTAGCAATACACATCACACCCTACATGTTGATTAGTGGAGATCTATATAAAGTTAGGTCATGATGAGGTTCTATGCCGATGCATATTAGAACATGAGCATGAGATTATTATGAGGAAGTGCATGGTGGGATTGTAGGAGGGCACTATGCAGAAATGCAACCACACAAAAGATTCTACTCATAGGGCTCTAGTGGGAAACCATCTACCAGATTGTATTGAGTTTTGTAAGGCCTGACCATTGTCAAGTGCCTGGGAAAACCTAAAGAGGGATGAGATGCCATTAAGGCCGATAGCCAACAGAGAGAGCCATTTGAAAAATGGGAAATCAACTTTGTAGGACCAATTTCACCAACCACACGAAGGACTGGTTCATGGTATATCATTACTTGCACTGATTACTTGACAAGATGGGCAGAGGAAACCTACAAAGGATTACACTACAATGAAACTGCTAGATTTTATGGGAAAACATAATCAACATGTATGGATGTCCTTTGAGCTTGACTAAGTGATAGGGGTACACATTTTCTGAATGAAATGGTCAATTCTATTTAGTTAGCAAATTTATGGTGGCCCATCACAAGACTACCCCTTATCACCCTCAAGTGAATGGAACTATTGAAGCATTTAACAAGATACTAAATCACACTCTGACCAAAATTTGTGATGTTGGAAGACAAGATTGGGATGACAAGGTATCGACAGTTCTATGGGCATACAGACAACCTACAAGAGGTTGAATAAGGCCACACTGCTTTCAATTGGTGTTTGGCATGAGGCTATTTTTTCTAGTTGAATTCATGTTACCATCACTATGTATAGCACACACAGGAGGATTGGCTGATGAACAAGTGCTCAAGGAAAGGATTGACAAGTTAATGCAGTTAGACGAAAGGTGATCACTTGCTAGATGGAGTCAGAAGACTGAAAAGGCTAGAAAAAAGGCATGGCATGATCATCATATCAAGAATAAGTAGTTTGAGGTCGGAAGATGGTGTTGTTGTATGATTCCAAGTTTTTGCACCATCCTGGGAAGTTGAAAGTCCATTGGTTGGGCCCTTACATCATCTCATACATCCTTGACTTAGTGCCTTCCAGTTGTAAGCATTGGATGGGACGAGGTTACCTAGCCATTTCAATGGAAGTAGGTTGAAGCCCTACTATAAATAAGTCTTCCTTGTGTTTGTAAATAAGGTAGTATTTCAATAGCTTAGGATTTCCCTTTATGCATTTCCTTTCCTTGTGTTTCCCTTTCTCATTGCTTGTTCCTTTCTTTTTGTTCTATTTTGCACCTTGTGCATTGGTAACCACTTATTACTCAAAAAGGTTGTATATGCAGACCACACATCCATTTTAGTGTGGGGTGGAGTAGTGTGAAGTGAAGAATTAGTTAGTAGTGAAAAGTTGTGTTAAATGGCCCAGTTGAAAGATAAAAAGTGTAAGGAGGAGAGCACATGGAAAAGGTGGAAAAGAAATTTTGGTGTCAAGATAGCTTAACAAAGACCACATTCAAAGGATGAGAAGTGTAGGAACAACATGAGGTAGGTGAGGGAAAAAAAATAGGTCGGTCGATAAAGAAGTGCCTTCGGCACTACGATGATGCACGTGCATAAGAGTCTTCGGTCGGTAAGGAATTTCTTGCATGCCAGAAGGTTGTAGAAGGTTTTTCACAGAGATTGGGCGCATGGGTAAGGGTGCTTAAGGTCATATTTAAGGGAAAAATCCACATTTAATGCTAAGTACATTGGTTGGTGGTGTAGCATTTATTGCTTGGAAAGGGGGAAAAATCTATAAGTATGAAGTCAGGCACATTATTATTTACCTTGTGATTATGAAAATTGAAGAGCTCTTGTGAACTAGGGCATCCACAAAGAGAGATTTGTGAAGAGAGAATCATAGAGATCTGAGTACGTGACTAGGGTTGATCTATAAACTAGAGTGGAAGGAGTACATGGGCGTAGGGAAGAGAATTTTAGAGGAGTACGCCATCTTGTGGAAGAGTTTTTCCAAGTTAGGGTTTTATAGCTAGGGCATGGAGGAGAAGGATTCTTCCATGGAGTTGAGCCACATGATCAAGCAGAGAAAGGAAGAGAAGAAAGAAGAGTTTAGGTAGTAACCCAACAAGTAAAAATGACACCAAAGAAGGTGACCATTTCACCAAAGAAGAAGGGAAAAGGGAAACAAATATCACAACTAGTTTTAATGAGGAGTGGTATGCAGAGATGCAAGTACCTAGATGGAGTATTTTGGGGAAAGAATGGGTATCACACATCAGAAGATGGCCATGAGTGACTACAACCATCACATGAGTACCACAGAGAAGGAAATGGCATTGGAACTGGTTCATCCAACTGATACAAGGACACCAAAGGAATGTCGATCTACAACGATGAGGTGAAGGTGAAGTTGGGTAAGGTCGGGTTGCTACAACTATATGAGTTTCCCTATTTTGGAAAGCCCAAGTGGTTATACCAATGGTTGATGTCATGCATGTGCATGAAGACCACTTCTATTTTACAAGCCACAAAATGTGCATAACTCCTCAACTTATATCAAATTTTACTAGCCTGGTTTGCAAGGGGACTCCATAGATGATGACTTGGATGATAAGGAGGCCATCAAGGAGACTATGGAGGCCTATGACTACAAGAAGGGTTCACACTACTTTGATATCATAGATATCCCGACCCTATAATGAGGATGGCCACATGCTTGGTTACCAAGATGAATGGTCAAGAAAGGTGGACACAAGTAAACAAGGCATGGTTGAATGTATGTCGAAAGATTTCAAAAGGAACCATCTACAACTTGTCCACCTTTATTATGTAGATGAAATCATTAGCAACACACAGGAGGGGGACAAGATAATGTTTGGAAATGTTCTCCTCACCATCATTTTCTCATAAATTGAGTGCCTCGATGGGCCAGAGAAGTTCATATGGGAGTATCCAAGAAGAAGATCCCTCACCCATGAAAAGGTTTGAGAAGTATACCTGTGATACCATGATGGCCACCCACAAGGCATGCCTAGAAAAATGGTACAAGTGAATGCGTGATGCATTTGGGGTAGAGTGGAGGATACCTGAGAAACTTCCCATGCTTGTAGGTGAAGAGGCTGAGTTTGTTGTATATCAACATTTCTACATTGAAATTCACTCTGATGGATGGGACTCAAGAGTCCATGGTGCAAATTTCATTCTCTTTCACCACACAATATTTCTAGGGGGGTCAACCATTTCAAGGAGGCCAAAAGGCTAAGGTTTGACCTGAGTGAAGTGGACCAAGACCACCATGAGCTGCATCAAAAACATCATATATCTAAAGAAGTGTGCATATGTGGAGAAGTATGTCTCCCACAAAGTATAGATGATGAAGCCTTTAACACTTCCAATTTCTAAGGACTGCAACAAGAGTATACTTGTGCATCAGACCAAAGTTTGAAAAGGGTGCCTACCTAGAGAATGATGTCTCCATTCCTGAGGACCCCACAGGGAGGAAGAAGGTTGTGCATCAAGAAAAGGGAGAGAGAAGTGTAGAGAAGAAGGCACCAAGTGTGCAAACAACACAATCTGGGCACACTAAAGCAAAGCTAAGCCAAGCACTTACACATGTAGGAAGAAGTCCCCAGTTAGGGAGAAGACCCCAGAAGAAGAGGCACCAGAGAAGAGGAGCCTCCCACACAAGAAGAGTCACCAAGGAAGGAGTCACCTACTGAGAGAGAGAGAGAGAGGAAGAGTCTCCTATACTGGAATCACCAGTTAGGAAGAAACAAAAGGTGGTGGAGAGGGAAGACTCAAAGGAAATGGAGGGCTTGGAGGCCTATAGGGGCTGAGAAGGATGAAATGATGAGGATGAAGAAGTTCATAATCATCCCATGTATGATATACATGATTCAAGAAGAAGGAAGCGAAGAGAAGAATGGTGAGGAGGAAGCAGATGCTCAAGGAAAAGGGGTGAGCGAAGAAGTGAACACAAGAGATCAGAGGACCCCAAGCCTCACCAAGGAAAAATAGAAGAGGCCACAAAGAGAGAGAAGTGGTAGGAATTATCAAAAATTTAGTGGAACAAGAGGTAGAGCATAACATGGATGAAGTGCTCAAGGAGATAGAAGAGGAGAGCATTGGAAAAGAGTATGGCAACATGGGCGGAGACCCCAGCCTAGTAGTAAGCTTTCCAAAGGTACACGAATAGGTGGGAAGAGCATAGTGGTAAGCACAGGGGAAAGGAATGGGTTACATCAATGATCCAAGAAAGGTGCTATGCATGCGCTTCTAGAGCACCATGCCAATAAAACAACTCCTGGCCATGCCCTCATTTGACATAGAAGGTGCATACCCACAACCAGAAAATGCTATCTTGGGAATTTGAATCCCATGTCGATGAACCTGAGTTCAAAGTAAGCCAAGGGGTGCTAATGAAGATGCTAGAGAAAAAGGGATAAACCCTTGGTTAATGCTCAATAGTTTTTAGATGAGAAAGTCTTGTAATGCACTCAACAAGGTTTCAGTTGAGGTTGAGGCCAAATTTTTGGAAGGAATGATAGGGTGAAATTCCTAGAGGTGGAATTGAGAAGAAGGAGGAGGAGCTCAAGAAAAGAAGGATCTGAAACAAGAAGAACTAATCAAGCACAAAAGGCATGAACTAAAGAGAGAGAGAAGGAAAGGGTGCATGAAGTATATAAGAAAATTGAGATGATTACGGATGTTATTGTCTTAAAGCATCCCACCTAGCACCACCCGAGAAAAATATGAATCAACCTTGTAGTTCTAGAGGATTTGACTCACATCCTCACAATGGAGAGGCAACCACTCACCTTAGAATCCATAGAAGAGGCACTGGTGCATGCCAAGAAAGGGAGGAGAAGCTGAAGGTGGTAGAAATCATTTCTCGGTATACCAAACTCCTTGCCGATGTAAAGGTCCACCACACAAGTTGTTGAGGCCACTTATGATAATTGTGTTGATAGGGATAGGGTAGCAAGAATTTTAGTTGCTACACATGAAGTGGAGCTCAAGGAATTTCAAGAGAAGAATAAGGGAAATAGAGAAGAGAGGGATAAGATCCTGGCTGAAGTGGAGAAGAAATCAGAAGCTATCGAGACCTTGTGGGGCTCGATCAAAAACCAGTTGAAGGAGTTATATCCCCAGATCACCCGCAGAATGGATGCACTTGATGACCTTGGAAAAAACTAGAGGGTATTGTTGATATGATGAGTGCCAAGGGGAGGAGCTAAGTTTTGAGGAGGTGAGCACCTAGTAGGTGACCTCTTCAAAAAGCAGCAGTGAGGTAGATGCCTGGAGAAGCTCGAGGTAGATATTGGAAAGGATTTCCCACTCCTCCTTCAACAATAAACAAATTCTTCTTGTTCCCCCCATTCTTTAATTCATTCTTTCCTCATTCTTCATTCCTTCATTCTTTATTCCAACTATTCAGAGTCCTCCATTCTTTATTCATTAAAGGAAGGTGTTCCCAGGATGGAGAACAAGCTTAGTGTGGGGTGATGTTGGGCCTCAAAATATTGGCTAAGTGCCAAAGGGCACATGCATGGGCACGTGGGACCAATATGAAGAAGGGCACGTGGGGTAAAGGCACACAAGACAGGGGTTTTAGAAGGGTTTAGTAAAACCCATGGTGCATGTGCATGAAAAATCAAAGGGTTTCAGGACTTAGCCATATTTAGCATTTCAGAAGCACACAGAAAAAAGCATGACCCGACTACGCATGCAGAGTGGATAAGGTGCCATCCTAGCAACTTGGTGGTCAAGAAAGGAATATTCCATGTGATGGAAGGATCCAAAAGACATCATTATAGCAGAGAGTGGAGAGCTCGATGGGAAGAAGCATGCTCCATTAGAGGACCACCTTGACACTTGGTGACCGATCTATTACTTTAGAAAGGCATGGCGGTGGGAAATACAACTATATATAGATGCTTGGGTAGAAGAAGAAAAATAATATGATATAGAGAGAATGAAAGGGGAAGCTCTACAGAAATGATAAGAAGGTTCCAGAGAGTTGAGGTTCTCATTTAGAGGACTATAGGAGTAGTATCTTTCTAGAGGGATGGGTCTGTGAAAATCTTTATGTAATATGGGAGCATAGTTAGGGTTTCGATGCATAAGTCTGATCTGCATTATTTATTGGCTGTTCATGGCTGGCTTGGTGAATGTAATATGGTTACTGAACTTTGACTAATATGAATATAAGATTCTGTTCTAAGTATAAATTGTTCATGGGTGTGAATCCTAGTATATTTCCTTTCTAGTATGGATCAGATATGTTATTCATATAATGTTTCTTTGGTTATCTTAATGGGTATATTAATATAATGCCTCATCTTAAGCTCCCGAGAGTAAATAAGGTGCAAAATTTTATTGGTTAAAATCAGATTTAACAGATAGAGGTATGGGTTGACGGTGACCGGACCCGGTCGATGATGACTAGAGTAGGGATGGGATATTTACAAAAGAAATAGAACCGATAGTTAAACCCGAGGATGAAGATGGCTAAAGGAATACATAAATCTTGATGAAGACACCTGTAAACCTACAAAACAAAACAAGAGCATGCACGAATAATATCTTCATGTAATCTACAATATACTCCAATATTCAACAAGATTACATATAAGGGAATGACAATCGATCTATCCGAAAAGAGCTCCAGAGATAACTATAGGCATCGTAAGGATAGAGAGCACACAAGATTCAAAAATTTCTAGCCATTTGAGAGGAGGGGTGAATGTAGTTAAATAAGACAGGTACGGTCAACAAGAACCCAGTCAATTGTCACCAATGGGATGACCAGTCACAAGAGACATTAAAGTCATAATAGAATGGATAGAATACGATAATAAGCATCGAAAAATGGGAATGTGATGTCTAGAGGGATATTTTTATCCCTGCATGCTTAGAGAGGGGTATTTAATGGGTAAGGGCATCTTAGGGAGGATTAAATGGGTAGAGGGAATCTTAGGAAGGGTTTAAATGAGGGATAATAATTAGGGAGCATGGGAATCCAATAGGGGTATTAAATGGGAGTGATTAGGATAGGATTAGGATAATTAAAGGATTAATGATATATTAGGGATTAATGGTAATTTAAGATATAAGGGTGAATGGGGATAATGGAATTAATGATAAATAGATAGGATAATGGTAAGTAAGATGAGGCATGGGGAGAAATAATATTTTAGGAGGGAATATGGGATCATTTGAAAATAAGATGGAAATGGGTGAGTTAGACGAGGGTGAGGGTGTATGTAATGTGGAGGCATGAGAGTGTGGATAATCGGTGTCTACATTCTTACCCATTTTTTGAGGGGTTTGTGATAGCAAACTACAAGACAAAAATTAGAAAATAATTAATGGGAAAAAGGATTTATAATGTGCTCCCCCTCAAACTAGGGATTAGTGAACATGAAGGGGAACTGATCACTAGTTTGAAAGAGATAGATGATAGGGGAGGGTGGGAAAGCATTAGAAAATTTGAAAAGGGGGAATGATGCCCCAACTTAGGAAGGATTTAAACAAACATAAGGATTAACATATGTCGAGTGATTTTAGGAATCACTTCGGTAGGGGAAAAAGTGTGATCTCAATGGATATGATGGCCAATGTCTTGTGGACCTATGAACCGTTTGTGAAAAACCACTACAAGATGGATAGAATCCAATGAGAGTCGACTCAAAATAGATATACAAGCAATGGGACCAACGGGTTGGCGACGCATACATCATGTGCAAACAAATGTGAGGATAAAAATGCAAAATCCTTGATATATGAGGAATCAAGAATAAAATGCATCCATGGAAGATGAGGATGAAGATAAGAATTGTGCCCCACTAAAAGGACTTGAATATGGCCGGAAGGGCGATATAACAACAAAATCTAGATATGATAAGTGATAGTGTATTATGGTGACACACGGAGATAGGATGGAAGTATAGATGAATTGGTAGTGGAAATGAAAGAAAAGGAAAATGGTGAAAAATCAAGATTGAATCAACCGTGACCTAGATGGATTGACGGTAAATAAGGAGAAATGGAGGTGACCTAAAGAGGGTCAGCGATAACCAAGGGTTGTGGGCTATATAATCCCACGGGTCATCCAATTAAGCTCATTTACACCATAAGAAGTGACGATCGAGAGCTCTAAGACAGAAATAGAAAGTGCAATTTGGAGAGAAATGGAGGTCGGAGGATCCATGAGGAAGCAACAAAGAGTTCACAAGTGGTGAGTGCCTAAACCCTATCTTATTTTTAAGATTTTTTTTTGTTTTTCTTTAAATTTTGAATTTTTTCCATATTTTGGGGTTGATGCGAAGGGTAGTCGTTGGTGGCTGGTATGGGTCGCCATAAAGCGATCCTAAAAAGGCATCAACTGAGACCTTGGAGGCGTCGGCCTTAATGGGGTCGACATCGACAAGGGGTAGGATAGGATTAGTTTACTTTATTTTGGATTTTTTATGATGAGATGTTTTATATTTATGTGTTTAACTAGTTTTACAAGCCCGGAAGACCTTATATTAAATAGATAGGGTGTCGGCTCTATATGACTAGATCTCGAGTTAATATATCTAACACTGAGTGGGATCACTTAGGAACATTGGGATTGGGTGAATTTTAACATTACTAGTAGATTCCACATAATGTTGGGTTGATATAGCATTGGTGGATAGATTAGATGTGCGTACATGCACACATTTTGGTTCAAGATGGGTGAGATGACCGTCACACTCAAGGATGTATACCACATATTAAGGTTTCCTATACAGGGGGGATCATGTGCATTTGATTACACTAAATAATAGGTTTGAGTTGCTTACACATCTATTTGGAGCTGATTCCCTACATATCATATTTGCTTCAGGGGGGCATTTTCATATGAGATGATATATGATTGTAGGGATGCACGAGCCAATTGATTTCTTGTTGATGATGGACATTTCTTGTTACACACTACCAAATTCACCGGTGTGAGGTTCCCATGGACACTGACAAGGGTTCTAGTGGACATGGTTGATCACAGACAATGTTTTCATTTTTGATAGCTTTGGTAGCACATGTATATCATGAGTTGTCAATGTATAGATTGGGGAGGAGGACAGGGTTAGATGTCCATTGTTGGCCTATATGCATATATATGTCACCACCAGGGATACCATGGATGATAGGAGACCATATTGATTTGACAAGATAAGATTTTGAGATGAAAAGCTGACCATGCTCATGATGACGAGAGGTATTAGAGAAGTATAGTGTATAGTGATATATTTATGGAGCTGGAGATGGAGCAGGTGAGGTGACAACCATACGGATATTATCCTACGTGGCCTGGGGTTGATGTGGAGCTAGCGGGTATGCAGCACATGATGTGGATGTAAGTTCGTCAGCCCAATATGATCAAGGATGTGGACTTTGATAGAGTCCAACGAAGAGTTTGGAGTAATTCATATGATGCCCGGATCCTATTATGTATATGTGGATGAGGCCGAGAGGGACTTGCCTAGTCCAGTCATTGTAGACCATTTGGAGGAGGTGGTAGTGTCATGGGATGAGGGTGATGATGTCATTATTGGGGTTGCCAATGTTGATTGGATGACTGAGACATGGGCCACCCACATAGTTGTAGAGGGAGGAGAGGATGAGGATGAGGAGATGTCGGTAGCAGAGGAGGATATGATAGCGAGAGGGGATGACGGGAATGATAGAAATGAGAAAGAGATGGATAGGTTGTGCATAGAACATGACCTATCCCAACTTGAGAGGGACATTGAGTGACAAGAGAGAGAGGTGGCTTAACAAGAGATCTTGACCCTATGACAACAGAGGGATCATGATATAGAGCAAGAGAGAGATAGGTAAAAACAACATCGGGATGCGTATAGGAAAGATTTGTGGACCTTTGGCCCATACTAGCTATAGATTCTAAGACCGGTGTGCCACCACCATCATAAGGGACCCAGGTAGATGGGGCCTTCAAGGACTTTTCCTTTGAGGTTTTACACATATCTGGAAGTGGAGGCATGATATTATGAGGATATCATGACCCAAAATCTACCTTGAACATGGAGATATGTAGAGAATCTTGTGTTACAGAGGATAGAAGCGGGTGAGGCATCACATCCAAAGGTGCTATCTAAGAGTGCGGCGAGAGTGGTGTAGCCACGGTGAGAGGTGAGCTACAAGGGAGGTGGCGATGTCCAAGGATTGGAGGGGAGGGATTGAGATTGTCGATGTACAGCTTTATAGATATGGATGATGTATCTACATTACGAGAGGACCCTGAGGCCCAATATGTATTGATGTAATTTTGGACTTGTGATGAGATACACATACACACACACACACACACATATATATATATATGATTTTGATTTTTATTGACATGTGTTATGTGTAAAATTCATGGTTTTGATGATGATGATTATCGTTATGATGATATGGATTAGATGTAGATGAATAAATTATTTTAATTTATTTGTGGATGCGATAATGATTTGGATATATATGTGATGTGAATTTGATGAATCTACTTATAGATGATGACGATGTTTAAATTAGGATAGGCTATGGATGTGATGAAATTTGATAGTTGTCTTAGATAGGATGGGTTTAAGAAATATGGTAAGTATAAATGATATATAGGATGTCATGAGGTTGGATATGGAAATATGACTGGCTATGGATAGATGGTTAGACATAGATGAGATGATGAAAATGATGTAGAAATGAATATTAGGGAAGATGTGAGAGAGAGAGGCTTAAAGAGGTATGTGATCCGATAGGGACGAGCAAGGAATATACAAAGGACACTACACTTGTAGAGAAGAGTGTTAGTGTAAGAACGATCTAAATTGGATTGGAGGTCAAGCAAGAATGGGAATCAACCAAAGCAATGCACTTGTGACCAAAGGCGGGTGTTAACATAGGACCAACGATAGTTAGTCACACTTATGATCAAGAAAGGGAAGATGGAAGGGAAAGATCATAGACCTATTGTAGACGCAATAAGAGGTCAATACATAGTGTACATGTGGGAAACAGGTTCTCTTTAGGTGAAATTCCTAGGACTATTCCCTAGCTATACATAAAATGACGCAAATTTATTGATGCGGGAAGTTTTCTTTTGATGGAAAATTTGATCAATGCGGGAAGTTTTCCTAGGATGCTATATAAAATTTTGATCAATGCGGGAAGCCTTTTACTGCCATGATATAATGGGGTAGACGTCCTTTAAGGGAGTGTTCTACATTTTTATTTTATTTTATTAATATTTAGTTATTTATTTGAAATGGCGGGATAATAGTTGTCCTTGAGGATCAGTCTATATTTGTACATGATTTGATTTATATGAACAATTTTCCTTCAAGGAAGCAGTCTATTTTCTAAAATATAAGTATCCTTGATTTTGAATACCGAACTCTACATAAGATCTAGGGATAGCCAAGTAAATCACTTAGGGAGGGGATGATAAAGATGTGCAAGCTATACTTGAAGACCCTTATCATGGTTCCAAGAGGAAAATAAGAGGGAAATGGAAGTAATGATCATAGAGTTCTCACCAAGAAGGAATAACCTATCCATAAGGAACATGTTATGAGCAGAGCCATGGTGCCCATATTTAAGGTCATAGGCAGGATAGTGACAGTAGACCACATAATTCCATATCATTACAGTGATAGATGGAAGAGGAGACTAATAGAGAGAGAGGATCGCTAAGGTGACTAAGGTCACATTGGTAGATATGCTAACAATAGAAAGGTTGTAAGTGCAAGGCATTGAGAGGTTCCAGTTTAGGTTTACCATCAAGAGAAGCTAAACAATAAGCACCAAACCCATACTTATGTGTGATAATGTATGGTCCAATCTAGTTGGGAGAAAACTTTCCACGTTGGCTCCTTTCTAGAGTAGTGACATTCTGATTTTCTTTAAGGACAAGGTCACCAATGTTAAAGTCGAGAGGTTTAAGATGTTTGTTTTAGGCATGTTTGATGCGCTCTTGATATACTTGATGGTGTTCAAGAGCAATAAGGTGACGTTCATCTAACAACTCTAGCTATGCTAGATGCTCTTGATGATAGTCCTCATCAGAGATGAATTCGCGGAGGAAACTTCGTAAGGAAGGAATTTGAACTTCCTAAGGAAGGAAAGCTTTGGAGTCATAAATGAGAGAGAAAGGAGTAGCACCCATAGGGGTGTATATGCTAGTCCAAAGAGGCCCAAATACATAAGCGAATGTGAAGATTCCAATCGCAACCCGACCTATCAATAGTATTAGAAAGAATGTTACAAAGGGTCTTTTGAAGGCTTCAACTTGGTCATTGCTTTGGGAGAGTAAGGATAAGAGAATACAAGCTCAATTTTAAATGATTCGCAAAGCTTCTTAAGGTATTTGTTTTTAAAGGACTTTCCATTATCCATGATGAGTTTGTGAGGAACGCCAAAATGGCAGATAATTTGTTGATAAATGAAGTTGATGATTTTATGATCTTTATTAGACATAAGTGGAATATCTTCCACCCATTTAGTGAAGTACTCGGTAGCGGTGATGATAGAATGATGGAGGTGAGAAGAGCATAGATTGATGGTTCCAATGAGGTCAATCCCCATTGTGAGAAAGGCCATAAGTCGGTGTCATCCATAGAGCCCGAGTAGGGATGCGATAAGGTTGGAATGATGTTGGCATCTAACACACTTTTTAACGTACTCATAGTAGTCTTGGTTAAGGTTAGGACAAGTAATATCCCAAGAAAATAATGTGCTTGGCAACAACCAAACCATCAAGAGTCTACCACAAATATCATCGTGTACTTCTTGGATGTCACAGTAGATTCAAAGGAGTTAAAGCAACGTAAGAGAATGTTGTTAAACTCACATTTTTAAAGGATGCCACCAAGGATAACATAGCGGGTTGCATGTTGAAGAAAGGACCTCTTACCATTTTTAGATAGGTTGGAGGGGACTTTAGATTGGGATAGGTAGTCGAATATCTGAGAATACCAAAGATCGGTGGATTAGTCTCGATGTGATTGACACGAGGAAACACATGGCTATGAGATGGTTGATTGAGATGTTGAACAACAATAGAGAGCTTGGATTATTTCATTGTCCATGGGATAAGGGATGCAAGGGAAGCCATCGTGTCAGCGAAATGATTGGATGATCATAGAATAGCTTGGATGGTATAGGAGTCAAATGCTTCAAGGAGGAAGATGACGATATCCCTATATTTTTAAAGATATCATTCTTACATTGATAGGTGCCTATGACTTGATTGACGATGATCTAGGAATCCCCATAGATATTAAGAAAATTTACGTCAAGCATGACAGCAATCTAAAAGCCCAAGATGAGGGATTCATACTTAGCCATATTTTTAATTCATTCGAAATTAAGCTTCTGAGAAATAGGGATGGGAGTGCCCCAAGGAGGAATGATAATGATGTCATTGTCTCCCCTTTTGAAAATTAGACCTGTCAAAGAAAAGGTTCATCTTAAGACGAGAGAATTCATGATCAAGGGTGAAGATAGATTCATCAGGAAAAATTTCATAAGGGAGTTGATTATCAAAAAAGGGTCTCAAATTAGCCGATTGGAAATTACCTAGCCCTTAATCGATTTTGGGAGATGAAATTTGTAGTGCCCTTTTCCTTTGACACTTTTAGATACTGATTTTGATATTATTGATCATATTATGGACACTATTATGTTTGTTTTTAGTATGATGGTTAGATGTTAGATCATGGATTATTATTGATCTGGATTCGGTTATTATGCATGATGGTTACTAGAGACATTTTCTATATGTGGTTGATGATATATTGTTTGATAGGGACATATTATGGATATTGATTTGGACTTGTGACACTTGATATTTGGAGTAGACCTAGTATGGTAGATTCTTGATGATGATATAGTTGATTTATGAATTAAAAATGATAATGTTGAATTCTTGATATTGTTGTGATTCATGTGTTTAGATGATCTTGAAATGTTGTTTATATCATTTTGGATGTTCTGATATGGCCACGAGGATGAAGGAGGTATTTGCATTTTATAGGTTAAAAATCACAACAATGTTGGGGGACTGGAGACTAACCATATTAAAATTCTGGGTGAATTCAACAAGGTCACCATGGCAACTGTGTTGTGTGTTGTGTGTTGTGTTTTGCTAGGAATTCCCATGGGGGATTTCCATTATATGTGACCATGGGATAAGTGTTTTATTTATGTGTTCCTTTTTGAATTATTGTTGTATGTATTTTATTTGTAATGTGTTCCTTCTTTTAATTAATTTAAATGTGGTAGATTAATGTGAGAGATCATATAGTTAAATTTTATTTAAATTAAATTGGGATGTGGAATGTAATTAATAAAGTTGTTGTCTTTAGATATTAATGTTGGAAGAGTGTGTAAGTTAATGTTGTAAGGATGTATAAGAAATTTGTAAGAGTCTTGTAAGGCAGATTTTGGAAGGTCAAGCACTCCATCTTTTATGAAATTCGAATTTGTCCTTGGAGGCCAAATTTGGAGGCTTGTGGGACAAGTTAAACTTGTCCCACACCTCTTAAAATGATCCACCAACCATGCCTATGGTTTAGAGGTTAAATGTAGGAATTTATAATGCATTTTTGAAGTGACAATGTGTAATTTTTAATTGCACTTCCCTTACATGTTTTAAATTTGGTCCCTTTGGAGTATGGGCATTTTTGGAGTATATAAGTGATTTTGTCTTTTTTATTTATTGTGATTTGGAGGATGGATGTTGACTTTTCCTTTTGGGGTTGAGGAAGAATGTTGTGGCATCCCACATGGATCCACATCATCCTCTTCTCTTCCCTCTCCTATAAAAGTGAAACTCCTTGCTTATTTATGGTTTTTGGGGCGCATTTTGGTGTTGTTTCTTTTGGAGCTTGTTTGAGGAAGAGCTTGGAGTCTTTTTGCTTGCTTGAACCTTGCTGATTTTGGACTGTATTTGGCATCTTGGAAAGCTTGTGAGCTTGGAACAAACTTTAGTATGGAGAGGTAGGATCTTGAGTTGTGTTTTAATTATTTTTCCTTCTCTTGCATGCATGTTTAAATGGTGTTTGTGTTTGTGATCTTGGCTGGTTGGGTAGACTGCTTAGGACAAGGTGTAGGAGAAGGCTATGGGGATTTCATATGGGGGGCATAAGGGATTGCCAATGGCACTAGTTCTATTGAGGAGGGAGTTTTGGTTTGGGATCCACCTTGGAAAAGAAACTGCTTGCATTTCTTACTCTTGGGGGCATAAGGAGGGGTTGGGAGATATAAGGTTTATGGGGTTGATATGTTTATTGGTGGTATGTATTTTGGTGGATGCCCAATTCCAAATTGGGAGGCATAAGGAGTTCCCCATAGTTCTTGCTCTTGTTGGCTTGCTTGATCAAGCCTATGTGTTGTGTGTATGATTTCAAATGCAGTTGGGAATTGCTATCTTGTTGGACTGTGTATTTTATTGTTTGTATGCAATGTGAAGAATGCTTTTTTGATGTGGAAGAAGCCTTGTTGCCATGTGTTGATGTTCATACTTTATTTCAATATGGTTGGGGCTCGGGGCCAATGAGGAAAGGATGGCTTCTCATTTCTCATTGGATGTCTTGGTTGGGTGGAGAGCGTTGCCTTTCCCCCTTCCTTGTTGTGATCAAGATGAAAAGAAGAAGAAACTTGCATGTTGCTATTTGGAGCAAGGAGAAATTACAGTTTTGACAGTCCTATTTCTTTTGAGCAAATTCAATGTAACCTTTCCCACCTTGAGTGGATGAGATGTATAGTAATTGTGATGTGAATTTGTTGCAATGTAGATGGAAGATTAAATTAGGATTGAGAAATGTGAAGGAGAGTCATATGTGTTCTTGATTTTGGAAAAGAAATGTAAATAATATTACATGCATTGTATGATGTATTTTGTGAACTGTAGTTTGAAATCAAATAGAAAGGAAAGTAGCAAAATTGTATTGATGATCAATGAAGGATTGCATTCCTTTCTCAAAAGTGTTTTACCTTGTTCATATGCTATCTTCTCCATTGGAAATCTGAGTTTTACTTGCAATGGAAACCTCTGTTTGGAATGTTGAAAGAAGAATGCATATGGAATGAAAGTCAATGTTATTTTCCTTGCAAAATGTATATTAAAACTGAAATCAAAAATGTAGTTTCATTTAGAATTGGATGGATGATTTAATAAGAAATGTATTTGACTAAGTTAGGAATCATATGCACATTTAAATGACAAAATGGAGATTCTAATTTAAAGAAACAGTTCACTATAATATACTTCATCCTCGCAATTCGCATTGTCATAAAAATGAACAGTTCATACTTGCACTAAACAATAAGTTATGAAACATTGAAAATTAGACTTAGTACTACCTAAGGAACTCAAATTCACTATAACAGTCAAGAATGAATCTCCAAAACTTAATAAATTTCAATTCGGAGCTTGCATGCTTTTTAGTCTATTACTTGGAAAAATGAAACCTTGAACAAATTGGGAAAATAAACTTCCCCAAAACACTCTAAACCCTCCCTAGACTGATCCTCCATGTTTGTTTGACATGTTGAGCGGAGGAGTTCTAATTTTATCAAAATCATAAGTTGGAAATTGCCAGTTTGCCAAGTAAAGGCCTACATATCATTTTTACAAAATTGACCCTTAAAACTTCATCAAAAAGTAAATTTTATGTTCCTTGTACAAAGAGGGCTTCAAGATCTTTCCGAAAGTCCTCATTTTCCCAAAATCAAGCTTTCTAGCTCAAGTTATGACACTTTGAAGTTTTTGAGCCTTGGCGGAAAATTTAGGAAAATTTTCCCTGGTAGGCCCGCAACCCAAAAATTTCCCATCAAAATTGCCCTTAGAAATTTTTTGAAATTTTTGGCTTGGGAAAATTTTCACTTTTCCCTCTATCGACCCACGCCTAAAAGGAGGTTGTCACATGTCCTCCAGGGCTGAGGCGGAGGCGCGAATAAATTTTACCCCTTAAACTTTTTGAAATTTTTGGAAAATTTTTACTTTTCCCTCCACCGGCCTGCAGCCAATTAGAGGGTGCCACATGTCCCCTTGTGGCTATGGCAAAGGTGCGGGTTCTTTTAAACCCTTAGCTTTTATAAATTTTTGGGGAAAAATTCCCATGTTGACCCCTGGCCCATGGCCAATAAAAGCATGCCACGTGGCACCTTGGGGTGGCGGTGGAGGTTCGGGAGAAATTTCATTTTGGGCCCTTGGGGAAAAATTCTAAAATTCCTCCCATAGCCCGCAACTCTACCTTCTCCCTTGATTCCCTTCTTCCGCGAGCGCGCGGACCCGCGCATCCTTTCTTTCTTTTTTTTCCCCCTCGGGCGCTAGGTGCTAAATTCTTTCACCACCCCATCCCTCCCGGTCTTCTTCAGCTTTGACTCCACAGGTGCCACATGTCCCCTTGTGGCTACAAAAAGTGTGTGGACCCATGCACTTCCTTCTCCCTTTTTCCCTTCGTTGGTGCAAAGTGCCAAATCAACCCCGTCGCTCGCCTTTTCCCTTTTCCCTTTTTCACCTTGCACGAGGACTTGACACGTGTCCCCTAGGGACCCGCGGGGGTGTGGAATGCTTTGTGAATTTGAGCCATGCATTGGGAAAATTTCCCAATGCCACCCCGTGACCCACCAACCCGCCCAAGGTGCACTCCCCTCCTCTTGCCACGTGTCCCTCTAGGAAAATTTGACCCCAAGACTCCACCCGCTTATATCTTGAGTTCTACAAGGAGTTAGGAGGACTTCTTTATATCACCGGAAAGGTGAGAAAATTTCCTATCCATTGGGAATGGTTTAGGGAAATTTTGAAAGCATTGAATATGAGAAAAATCTAGTTGAATTTTTGATCCTGTTAGAGAGCAGGTATGGGGTAAGATTACTCCCTAAATCTAACTAGAACATCTAACCCTAAAATTTGAACCTTGTAAACTTGTTATAAGTTAATAAAGGAAACTTTTGTTTTGGTAAGAAGGTTTTGTTCGGAACCTATTAGTGAAAACTGATGTCTTGCAATTTAGTTGTAGACACTTCAAATCAAAAAATATATCCCTTAATTTTCTAGCTAACCCTAGGTTGTTTCTTTGGTCTCAAGTGGTTGTTGAAATGGGCACTACAAAATTTAGGTCACAATTTTTCATGATCATGAGCCATTGAGTGATATGGTCATTGTGATAGGATTTAGAATGCATAGTTTTAAGAATGTGGTAGCTAGTAAGGAAGAATGTTTTTTAAATAATAAAGTGCAACACATCTTTTCAGCTTTGGTGTAGTGGGTTTCGTGGTCAAGACGAGTACGGATGATATAATAGACAGCCTACTCCCAACCTTACTTGTCACGGTGTGCCAACATGGCAGCCAAAGCATGATCGGAGGTATAGATATAAAGATAGAAAGGATTTTTAAAAGATGGCATCCCAATTGATTTGGGTGTCTTTACGAAGAAGGTGATGAAAGGGTTGACAACGATCTAAGAGTTGCACAATGAAATGATGGATTGATTGGAGTCTTCCTTCGAGATTGTGAAGCTTATTGATATTGAAAGGGGGAGGCATTTCTAAAATAGTCATAATTTTTTTGGGGTCCACTTCAATGCCCCTAATAGATATGATGAATCCAAGGAGTTTACCAATTAGCACCACAGAACACACAATTGGATAGATTGAGGTGAAGAATAAAATGGATAAGACAATCAAAGATAACTTCAAGAACAAAAATATGATCACATCAAAGCATGGATTTACCCAAAAGGTCATTGAAATATTCTTCCATAGTCTTATGGATAAGGTCATGGAATATGTAGTTCATCACACGCTAAGTGGCCCCGACATTTTCAAACCAAAATGCATGACGTGATAATATAAATTCCCCCAAGGGGTGATGAAAGAAGTCTTATGTTGGTCTTCTAGGGAAGTAAGGATCTGATTGTAACCATAAAAACCATCCATAGATATTGCATCTCGTGTTTGATTGTGAGGTCAATGAATTAGTCGATGTTGGGAGGAGGAAATTCATCCTTAGGGAAAGTGAGATTCGGATCTCGAAATCGCAGTGTAGATACGAGAGATTTTTAGAAGATTTGGTAATGGTTATGCTATTCAAGACCCATTTTGGATAGTCAATCAGTTGGATGAAATTATTAAATAAAATTCATTGTAGCTCTTCTTTGAAAAGAAGAGAAATTTAGGGCTATATGCGACATAACTTTTGTTTAATAGGTTTGGTGTCATGGATGGTGATGATGTTATGGACTACGATGGAAGGATCGAGACCGACATATCGAGTCGACCATGTGAAGTCTCGAGATATTCTTGTACAAGGAGATAAATGCTTCAAGCTCCCGAGGATCAAGATATTGGCAAACTTTGAGGATGTGGGGCCCTTGGGGAGTCCCTATGTTGATATCGATGATGGATTCGTTGAGGAGGGTGGAAGAATCGGGAGTAATGGACTTATGGATATGAGAATCATGTAAAAGAGAATGGATTCATCATCATTGCACCTCGAGAATATCAATGGTAGGGTAATATTCCCTATCATCTTGGGGCACTTAAGAGGAAAGGAGTGGGTTTTGTTTTTAACTGATAGGTGACCATCCAAGGGAAATGTTGGAGACCTGAAAAAATTTAGGGGGAATAGACACGATAATTTGGGTTTGTGAGAAAGTCGAATAGATAAAAGGGAGGTGACTTAGTTTTTATGTGAGAAGAATAATAAGTGCATGGATCGAGTGGAGGGATATTTTTATCCCAAGCCAAACTTCTCACATGGTTCACGAGATTGGTTAAGGACAAAATCATGAATACCCTATTTGTAACGTCCTAAACCGTATCCCTTCCATGCACAATGATAAATATAATTATAGACAATGGATTTTCTAGAGAGGAAACCGAAACCATTAGTGTACGGTTTGGTGTGAGGCGGTCATCGGTATGAGAAGAAGAGTGATCAAAGACACCATAAACAAGATTGGTTTTGAGGAAAGGGGGACCGAAATAGATGATTTCCCCAACATTGGATACATACATATGGGCCTTGTCGGGACAACCAATGTGATTAATAGAAGGGAGGGAATTAAGAGCAAGAATTCGATACTCCCCAGAGCGCAAGCGTTGCATTACATCATCAAAATATCCATCATGGGGGACTTAGATGCGGGAATAGAAGAAGCTGGTGGATGATTTGGAAGAAGAGTCTCGATTAAGGATAATTACATCATTTGGATGGTAGGTCATACGACATGCTTTGAAGGGAGGGTGATCGAGGGGAGTGTATTAATCTTCCCTCCATCTTCATATTTAATACAACATTGGAGGGTATATAGGATGCAATGCATGACATGAATCCAAGGGTGTCCAAGAAAATCATTATACTTGAAACTCCCCTATACAATTTATAATATCGCATGAAGGATTTTATGGCCAGCATGGATGGGGAGGATAAGTGTTCCCAAAGTAGGGGTTATAGCATCATTGAAAGCACAAAGGACAATAGGAGATTCGAGACAATGGTGTTAGGGATTTTAAGTTGATTGAAGGTATGGGAAGAAATTATGATGATACTAGCACCATTGTCAATCATGGATTGGCGAATTAAATTATCATTGATACTGATTGTGGTGAAGAGAGGAAGATAATGTTCTTTAGGGAGGAGGTCGGTATTTCATAATCCTCAAAATATATGGTGGTCGAAGCTGCGAGAGATCCAACAAGGGTCGTAAGGGGGTTGAGGCTCATCAAATGATACGAGAATGCATTGTAAAGCTTCAATAAGAGTATGTTTATGGTTAGGGGAGATTTGGATGAGCTTGTAAAGGGACATCTTAATAGGATATTGATGCAACTAATTTATGATGGATTGTTTGATGGAGGTAGGATTAGGTGCGGCTAGGATAGATACCTTAGCCTTAGAGGAAGAAGGGGTAAAAGATAACGGTGAGGGGTATACTCACCGGGAGGAGAATCGGTGATGACTTTATATTTGGATGAAATAGATGGTTAGGCCTCATAGGGGTGAGACCTAGTGGTAATACAAATAGCATCTCCGTAAAAGGGGGTTCTCTTTGGAGGAAAGACAAGTGGGAGGCGTAATAGCAATGAAGGTTGACTTATAAGTATTGGATTCGATTGGGTGATTGGATTCCGGCGAGGATGAGCTAGGGGATGGAAGGGTGTAATATTCTTTGACAATAAGATCATCTTCTTCCATGAGACTATTGACAAGGGCGTAGAGAGCTTTATAATGTTCAAAGGATGTGGTCCGGAACACAATGGTAATCACACAAAACATTAGAATCAAACCATGTGGTTTTTATCCATGTGGGTCAAATGTTTTAATGGTTTGATGGGTGACCACGAGATGCATGGAGGAGACATTGGAAGACCTCGATGTAAGATTTAATAGGCGCCTTAGGAGATGAATTTTTATGAATTTGGGACGGGGTTGATTTAGAAGAACTAGATGGGGGTAAAAGAGAGGCATTTTTGTATGAGGTTAGATAGGGGATTTGGACCCGGATTATGATGTAGAAGGAATGTTGGATGTTGATTAAGATAGGGGTGAAGAGATGGATGATATCTTTGATGATGACTTAGAAAAATAAGGGATGGATGATTTAGATGAAGGAGGGGTGGATAGTTTGGATGTAGATTTAGTGGGATGGGGGATTTTGATTTTGATTAAGTAACTATGGGTTCTTTGGATGAAGGGTTGGGTCCTAAAAGTGAAGGAGGGAGCCCTAAGATGGATTTTTGGATACTAGGTGGTTGTGATTGAGGAGGTTTAGGAAGGTGCAACTCCGGTTTCTTGTGTGAATGGGTAACTAATGTTTGGATAGTTACACCAAGATTCTTAGGTTTACACTGTGGGTGTTTACTCTTGGTGGAGATGATAATAATCTTGACAAGGGAATGTGAGAATGGGAAAAAGACCCGAGTTCAAGTCCCATCGGGCATGCCGAGAATGTTTGTCAATATTTTGCACTAGAAACCAAGAAAACCTCAAAAAATGGGAGGGTTTAGGGACCTCTTGATGTGGATCATGATGAATATGGTATGAGTGCATTAAAAAGTAGATCTTCCTTACCATGAGTAGAAGACCCGAACAACAACAAATACTAAACATGAAAAAGGATTAGTGATAGATAGATATGGTGGGTTACACGATTTAATCCAATTTTGAGAAGCGGAAGCTTCCTAAAAGGATGTTGGCCAATGTTTTAATGGAAAAAGTAAATAAACGACAATGAAATGGAAAAATGCAAATAACAAAATCTGAATTTTATCTCATAAGCTAAGATAAATTGAAATGATAATTAATGATGGAAATATAAAAAGTAAATCCAAACCAAAGAGGGTCAATGCGACCCATGAAAATAAGGTATACGATCGATGATGACTGGAGCACAATTAGTTCCAAAATGTGTAGGCACAAAACTAAAAAGTTGATGCGAGCTACAAATGTGGATACCGAACACAAAGGAACAACCGAGTGTGAATGATAAAGAATCTATAACCAACACAGAGGGGATCGATGACAACCTATAAAAAGTGTATAAAAGGATGTAGAAATTGGGTAGATATTGATCTGACAGTCAGTAATGTGTAACAAGGCCTTTGGATAAGATGGTTGAAATGTAGAAGGGTAGATAAGATGTAGTACGAGACTAGATAAAGTGTAAAATTTTGTTGGGTAAAAGTAGATCAAATAGATAGAGGTATGGGTCAACGGCGACTAGACACAATCGACGATGACTAGAGCGAGGATGGGATATTTGTAAAGATACATAATGGATAGTTGAACCTAATGATGAAGATAGATAAAGGATGACACAGACCTTGATCAAGACCTACAAACCTAAAAAATAGAACAAGAGCATGCATGAATGATATTTCCAAGTAATATGAACTATACTCCAAGATTCAACAAGATGACATGCAAGGGAATGACAATCTGATCTAGCTAAAAATATCTCTAGAGACAACTACATGCAAAGCAACAATAACAAAGATCACACGAGATTAAAAATTTTCCAAAGAGGAAGAAAAAATCAATGAAGAAGCTAATCAAGTCAAAAATAAGCGGAAGTAGCGGTCATATAGGAATATATGTTGATTGAAGAGGAGAATGAAGAAGAAGGATCTTATGAAAAAGTTGCATTTGAAGCATACCTCATTTATGAAGATAAAGTGTAGCATGAGAACCATACAAATCATAAGATTGAAGAAATGAAGAATGAGAAGGTTGAAGGAAAAGAGAAGATCGAGTGAAGATGAAGAAGCAAAGGAATTGGAACAAGAAGAAGAAAACATAGCTATGAAGTTCAATATTCTCCTACCCCTAGAGTATGATGCAAGAGAATCAACTCTAACATGTGTATAAAGATGGAAACATTAAATTTTAGTTTTCTAGGTGAGTTCATAATTCTTAGAGGTGATTAGGAATCTAAACATGCTACTAGTTTTGGTCTAGGCCTTTAAGAACTCAAATGGAGCATTTTCCCTCCAATTTGCAATATTTGAATATTTAAGACATTTTTGGCTTGTTGTAATGTTTCAAAGCATTATTGGAGCTTATAAGCTTGTAAAAGGATGAAAAGAGGTCAAAATGTGTGTCTTAGGTTCCCTTTAGGGTCTAGGAATCATAATAAGAGTTAGAAAGAAAATATTTGAGCTTATAACTAAGAAGACTTGATGTTAAGCCTAGGGATACTCATGTGACCAAGAGGTCTAGATGGCTCATTCAGGTAGAATTTGATGAAGGGATTATAAATTAAAAAATGTAATTGTATTCCTCATTCCATCTGGATGTGAATCAAAGTGTGTAAGGTTTCAAGAAGGTTATTGAAGGAGAAAACTCAGTTTTTATGATTTTTTTGCATGTTTCTTGAGTGTGTTCTTGGATGCATGTAGTGATTCTTGCTCTTAGATTAGTATGGTGAAGCAATCTCAGGGTTGATAAAGGTAGATAGACTTGATTCTTACAAAATTCTTCGATTTGTGGTTACAATTAGGATTGAAAGATTTATATGGTTGTGTTACAATCATCATGCATGTGAGTTTCCATAAGTGGAGCTTAAACCTCATTTGAAAGGTTGCATTTTTTTTTATTCTTCAATGCTTGTGTAACTAACTCAAGATCCATTGAAAAAGGTGACTGATTTTTAGTTGTTTGATTCTTGTTTTAAAACTTATAGCAGGCTATTTGTGTTCACATTCAAAACAACATTGCACTATGTTAAGGAGAAGACACTCTCCGTTGGTGTAGGCTTGTGAATGGATGGTGAAGTTTTTTATCTCTGAGGGACTAGGGAACTTCATAACATGACCCATCTTGTATTGAGAAACTTGGGAATGTAACCCCTATCCCGTGTAACTTTTTATAAATGTGCACTATGCAACATGCCACAAAGAAATTTGAACGGTATAATCATGATTTTTACATCTATAGAGAGTTGTCCAAGGTTATCATAGTCTCAATAGAGCTGCTAGAATCAAGCATGGAATAAGAATAAGGAATAAATTCAAAAAAACTTACCTCTCGTGTACTAATAATGGGTAGAACTCTACAAGTAGGGTTTGAAAAGGAAAAATCATAGAACTCAAATTTGAACTAGTCAAATTCCTAAAATTTTGGGGAAAGCTCATGTGAAGTATTCACCAAGGTGTTGGAGAAAAAATAAGGGAATGATCCATAGGGATCCAGAAAAACACACCACTTCATCAGTTCCATCAGCACCAAGAAGGAGAAACAAGAAAAGTGAGAAAAATAAGGTAAACGGAGGTTTTGGAAGGAACCGCTGCTCAGTAGAGTGGCGGTTTCACAACAGCCACCCCCTGCAAGTAGCGATCCTAAAACTACTACCCAGCAAGGGAGGTAGTCCTAAGACCGTCGGTCTGCTCAAGGCGGCATTCCTAATACTTTCAAACAAAAAAGAAGAATGGAATGCGAGTGGGCGCATTTTGAAGCGCCTACGTCGTGTCTCTTCCCTTTCATGCCATTTCACATCCTCCAATGCATGAGAGGACATGGGAAGGTCTATAAATGCATGAAAGGAGAAAGAGAATAGTCATTCAAATATCCAGAGAGATCGAGAAGTAGATTTTAATGAGAGCAGTGAGCAAGATCTTTAGTGTTGGAATGGAATTGTAGGAGCAAGGTGTAGAAATAGAGCAAGCAAGTAATTAGAGAGAAGGTTTACATTGTTGCTTCTTTTCATACTTATTGTAATCTATAATTGTCTATATTAGACCAATAAAAGTGGGAAGAAAGATTAGTTTCCCTTCCCGATTGGTTTTCCTCCATGGAGGTTTCCAAGATAAAATTATTGGTGTTAAAGTTTTGAATTCTTTCCTTCTCTACAATTTCCTTTCTATAGCACTAGATAATCAGTCACAAAGCTCTAATTTTTCAAGAAAATATTTCATTTTCCAAATTTGAAAGTAGAACAACATAGTTGTGTGATTCATAGAGTTCCAAAGTAGAAGTTTACGGATCATTTTGGTATCAGAGCTGATTATATATCCAGGACTGTGGTATTCGAATCTTTCTTGTGATTTTGTATGACAATGACAAGGTCCAAAGGCAAAGAATTTTTACCCTGCAAGCCAGATATTTCTACAAAGTAGTGGAAGAAGAGAATTCGATCTCAAATGGAGGAAGAGAACTTGGTCCGTAGAGTCGATATGTACGATACCATGATGGATAGATTGCATAGGAAACAAGAAGAGATTTCAAATCTACAAAAGAAGGCTTTGGTTAAGAAAGATTCCATGGACTCGGTGGTTCAAGCACTAGCCGAAAAATTTAGTATCGGAAAGATCCACGAAGAGGAATAATGGGAAGACAATAAAGAGACGCGAATTGTAAGTGAGAAGGTAAAATCTGCACATACACCTTTTAAAGTTGAAATAAAAGTGGAAATAAAGAATTTTCAAGGACAAGAAGATGCAAAATTACTTGGATAAATGGCTAAAACACTTGGAATTCTACTTTAGTCGGCATAATGTCACCGAGGCACAAAGGGTCACCTTTGCATATATCAAAATGGAATTTCATGCTCGGTTTGGTGGGAAACCCATCTAGCCACTTGTGAGAAGAAGAAACCTCCTATTGTTAGTACTTGGAAAGGTTTTAAAGGATTGATAAGAGCTAACTTCTATCCTATTGGCCACAATACTAACATGATGATTAAGTGGCAGTACTTTAGGCAAGGCAGTGGTCAAAGCATGCAAGAATACACTACGGAATTTTGGAGACAAGCCATGTTGCTTAATATGGACTTGGAGGATGAGGACATTATGACCAAGTATTTGGGAGGACTTCACACTCACCTTCAAAGGAAGGTAATCTCCACGAAGCCCAAGGATCTCAATGAAGATTGTGTACAAGCATGCTACATTGATGATGAGAAGAAGCAAGGAGAAATAGAGCCAAAGGGAGACCACCAATGTAATGTTAACACAAAGAACAAGGGAAGACAAGTTGTAGAGGTAAATGGAAAGGTAAAAATATCGCTTCTACTTTGCATACTTATAAATATCCTAAGAATTTTTGCAAGAATTGTGATGTAAATGGGCATACTAACGCCACATGTTGGAAGTTACACCTAAAATTGCACCCAAAGCACCGAACCAAGGATTCTAAGAAATCCATCGCCACTATGAAGACAGAAAGAGAGGTGGAGATTGAGGATGATTCAGATGTAGAAAAAAGGCTGGGATGCATGGCCACTAACATGTACAGGACGAGTAGAAGAAGAAGAGATGAGTAAGTTATTTCACATCAAAATCCTAATCAAGAAGACTAAGGTAAACGCTTTAGTAGATTCTGGTTCTCAGTCAAATTTGATTTTTGATGCAGTTGTAAAACAGCTTGGTCTAGAGACTTATGTGCATCCACATCCATACCCACTGGGATGGGTGAAGAAGGGTGTATAAATACAAGTTATAAGGAAGTGTAAGTTTCAGTTTGGGATAAATACCCAATACATAGATGTATTAGAGAATGATATTATTCCACTTAATGCATTTGGCATTGTCTTGAAGTCCTTACTTTTATATCAGGGATGATGTGTTCACAAGGAGGGAGAACCGGTTCAGATGGGTCAAGGATGGAGTCATTTTAACATCGGGAACACCAGAGCAAATCAAAGAAAGCTATGGTAAGTGCCAACCAAGCACCAAGACTTATTCAGGAAAATCATCAGTTTTGTTACTTTCATTGGAAGAAAAACAAAATGGACATGAGAGCAGATATTTCTAACCAAAGGATGGAGAATTTGGATAGCACTTGTTAGTTTTTGCAGAAGAAGCCACCATAGGAACTACTCATTCAAGGAGCAAAACAAACTTCCACTATATAGTCACCGTATCTACCTACAGATTCACTGGACCTGACTGTGGGGCAGCAAGAAGAAGAGGAGATACAAGAAACAATGGTGACTAAAGTAGCAGTTGCACTTGGAGAGGATTCAATGATCCATCTCAAGAAACAAAGATAGGAAAGGACTAAACCACTATAGTATGGGACCTTCACCATACTTGAGCAGGTTGGAGAATAAACCTTTAGGCCATACTTCATGCAGAAGCACGTGATACTAAGTTGTAAGAGCTTGCATCCACCGATGCCATCTATCCATGACAAAGAAGGAAAGATATATAAGTTACCTTCCAAATAGGATTGTACTTGAAGAAGCTCAAAGGAGGATATAGAACTAGAACAACAAACCAGAGATCCATAGGAGTCTTGGTAGGTTGGATGAGAGAAGACACCAAGGTAGACCCAGCGGTACTCGAATGAGCACGAGAGGGAGTCGATTCCTCTACCACTCCCCCACTAAGCTTTTATGGGACCAAAAGCCTCCTAAGTAGGGGAGGTATGATCCATAGGGATCCAAAAAAACACACCACTTCATCAGTTTCATCAGCACCAAGAAGGAGAAACAAGAAAAGTGAGAAAAATGAGGTAAACAGAGGTTCTGGAAGGAACCTCCACTGCATGGCAGAGCAGTGGTTTCATAACCGCTGCCCTACATGTGGCGGTCCTGATAGTTTCAAACAGAAAAGAAGAATGGAATGTGAGTGGATGTATTTTTGAAGCGCCCAATCGTGTCTCTTCCCTTTCATGCCCTTTCACATCCTCTAGTGCACGAGAGGACATGGGAAGGCCTATAAATGTATGAAAGGAGCAAGAGAATAGGCATTTGAATATCCAGAGAGATCAAGAAGCAAAGTTTAATGAGAGTAGTGAGTAAGATCTTCAGTTCTGGAATGGAATTGTAGGAGCAAGGTGTAGAAACAAAGCAAGCAAATAATTGGAGAGAAGGTTTACATTGTTGCTTCTTTTCATACTTATTGTAATCTGTAATTGTCTATATTAGACTAATAAAAGTGGGAAGAAAGATCAGTTTCCCTTCCCGACTAGTTTTCCTACTTGAAGGTTTCTAGGATAAAATTGTTGGTGTGGAAGTTTTGAATTATTTCCTTCTCTGCGATTTCCTTTCTATAACACTAGATAATCAGTCACGAAGCTCTAATTTTTCAAGAAAATATGTCATTTTCCAAAGTTGAAAGTAGAACAACATAGTTGTGTGATCTCGAGAGTTCCAAAGTAGAAGTTTACGGATCAAGGAAAAAGGAATCTTATTTCTCGATATGTACATGACGCTTTCTAGATTCAAATTTGTACGATCAAGTGAAATCTCAAGTCGGGTAAGGAGTTGAAAATCGATGACTCGGACCATCGTATAAAGGAATGAAATTATGAAGTTGTGTCCTTAACAAACCTCCTTTCATGTTTATGTAAGTATATGGATTTAGTGATTGGATAAGACAATGTATAGTGTGACATCTTAGGATGACTTTGTATAGTGCAATAGTGAGGAATACATAAGGGTTTAAAAGTTGAGAAACATAATAATGGAGTTGGGGGAAATAAATTGGAACAAATAATGCTTGTGTAGTTCCTTAAACGTTTTTGGAGACTTAAGAGTTTGAACCTATCAATAACTCTAATTGCTAAGTTCAAAGACCTAATTATATATTGAGATCAAGTAGCTTGAGGAAATATTTGTTGATAAATCCCATCTAGAATTCTACATGCAAGTGGAAGCCTCTAATGAGTTTCAATAAAATTCCTTTCCTAGAGGAATAAGTGGATATAAACAGAGATACAAGAGGAACCATGTCCTAACAAGGCTAGTAGAGACCCCAACCAGTCAACAAAGGATTATGATGAGAAGGACCCTTAAACATAGAATTTGGAGCCTAAACTTATCATCTACAATATTGAATGAATAAGGTGATGTGAAATTCATTATAGAGTGTATGAAGGGGTTGTAGATTACTACATTCATGATTTCATTAGTGGATAACAAAGATAGACAAGCCATAAAAGGGTTAATTTGACAAAAATAGGTAAAACATTTATTCCTTCTCACTTGATCAAGCTAGATGGTTGAAATGACTAAGCATAACAAGTTGTACTAGATGTGAATAAAGTTTAAGAGTCATAAGATTAGATAAACAAAAATTTCAGGGTTGAAGGTGATTATAAACCTATGGAGAAGTTAGACTTAATAGCCTAAGTCAGTACTTTTTAAGGTTATTGTGTAAATACTAACATTATAGGGATTTTAATTTTGATCTTACTCTGCATCATTTGGTATCAAATCGTGGCATTGAGATTTGAATGAATAGTTTTTTGTTGCTAATAAAGAGTTAAGGAATGAGTTCTTGACCTCATAATGAAGGAAAGATGATTTTAGGCCTAGTAATGAGTTTGTGGTGACAATACTTTGAGTTGTTGATAGTCCTTACACATGACTAATTTTTTGATTGTTTAAGCACCTAAGTATGATTAAGGGTACCTGATTTCTAAATATGGTTAGCATGTTATGTGAATCTTCAAGCAAGTATATGCTAATGTTGACCAAGCACCGGTGACTCAAGTATCTTGATGCCTTACATATTGAAACCCTTAAATTATTGTGTCTATGTATAATAGTGAGGAATCATGTGTTAGCTTGAACCTTTAGAAAATGCATGAGGCATTGATGATCAATTAAGGTTTGAAAGTGGATAAGCAACTTCTTAGAGTTGAAACTATATGGATGTGATCTCTTACATGTTAGGGTCCTATATAAACCATGAAATGAATAGTACTTGAAGGTTGATTGAGGTAAAATCCTCTTGACACTATTTACCATGGTAAAAGGGGCTGAAAAACCATTGGGAATAGCACAAGAGTGAAGGATGCGAGAAAACAAAGAAGATCTTTTTCTGGTAAGTTCATATTTTGCAAATTGGGAAGGATCTTTGTTTCTAACGTGTCTGAGAGAGTTTTTTTCTTGGTTAAAGGGGATAAGCTCATTGTTGTGAATCAATGGTAAGGAAATTTACTTCACCTTATTGATACAGTCCTTCTTGCAAAGACTCGAGCTTTGAATAGGTTTCGAGGAAAAGTTATATCAAAAAATCCCTCTCAAACCTTACTTTGTAAGCTACGGTCCAATCATGGCTAGGGTATGGAATTTGAACCTTTAAACTAAGATATTTTCCCCTGAAATTTGGAAATAAAAATATTGGAGTGGTTAATAATAGGATTCCATAATAATCTTGATGCTTTTTTATCCGTAAACTTCTACTTTGGAACTCTACGAATCACACAACTATGTTGTTCTACTTTCAACTTTGGAAAATGACATATTTGCTTGAAAAATTAGAGCTTCGTGACTGATTATCTAGTGCTATAGAAAGGAAATTATAGAGAAGGAAATAATTCAAAACTTCAACACCAACAATTTTATCTTGGAAACCTCTAAGGAGGAAAACTAGTAGGGAAGGGAAACTACTCTTTCTTCCCACTTTAATTTCTCTAATATAGACAATTAAAGATTACAATAAGTATGAAAGAAGCAACAATGTAAACCTTCTCTCCAATTACTTGTTTGCTCTGTTTCTACACCTTTCTCCTACAATTCCATTCCAACACTGAAGATCTTACTCACTTGCTCTCATTAAACTCTACTTCTCGATCTCTCTGGATCTTTGAATGATCATTATCTTGCTCCTTTCATGCATTTATAGGCCTTCCATGTCCTCCCATGCACTTGGAGGATGTGAAAGGGCATGAAAGGGGAAGAGACATGGTTGGGCACTTCAAATTTACATCCATTCGCATCCATCCACGTTCCATTCTTCTTTTTTGTTTGAAAGTGTCAGGACTGCACCACCCTGAGTAGACCGGCGATCTCAAGACCACCACCCTAGTTGGGTGGTGGTTTGAGACTTTCACCCTTGTAGGGTAGTATTTCTAAAACCACCACTCTACACGAGAGCGGTGGTTTTGAAACCGCCACTCTGCACAGAGTGGTAGTTCCTTCCAGAACCTCTATTTACCTCATTTTATTCACTTTTCTTATTTCTCCTTCTTGGTGCTGATGGAACTGATGAAGTGGTGTGTTTTTCTAGGATCCCTATGGATCATACCTCCCCTACTTAGGAGGATTTTTGTCCCAAAAAATCTTAGTGGGGGCTCGTAGAGGAATCAACTCCCTCCCGTGCTCATTCGAGTACCACTGGGTCTACCTTGGTGTCTTCTCTTGTCTAACTCCGCCAAGACTCTTATGGATCTCTAGTTTGTTGTTCCAAGATTACATCCTCCTCCAAGTTACCTCGAGTATAATCCTCCTTGGAAGGTAACTTTTGTATCTTTCCTTCTTTTTCATGCATAGATGGCATTAGTGCATGTGATCTCATGTAACTTGTTATCATGTGCATCTGCGCATGAAGTATTGCCTAAAGGTTTCTTCTCGACCTGCTCATGTATGGTGAAGGTCCTATACTATAGTGGTTTAGTCCTTTCCTGTCTTTATCTCTTGAGATGGATTGGTTGAATCCTCCCTAAGTATGGTGTTACTATAGTCACCACCGTTCCTTGTATCTCCTCTTCTTGTTGTTGCCCCATGGTTAGGTCCAGTGAATCCGTAGGTAGATACGGTGACTGCATAGCAGAATTTTTTTGCTCCTTAAATGAGTAGTTCTGTGGTGGCTTCTTCAAAAAAAGCTGACAAGTTTTATCAAAATTCTCCATCCTCTAGTCGAAATATTTGTGCTCTCACGTCCATTTTTCTTTTCTTCAATGAAAGCAAACAAAGCGATGATTTACCCGAATAAGTCTTGGTGCTTGGTTGGCACTTACCATAGCTTTCTTTGATTTGAGTTGGTGCACCCAGATGTTAAAACCGACTCCATTCTTGACCCATCTATATCGGTTCTCCATCCTTGTGAACACAAAGCATCCCCGCATACAAGTAGGGACTTCCGAAGACAACGTCAAATACATCAAGTGGAATAATATCAGCCTCTAATACATCTATGTATTGGGTATTTATCCCAAACTGAAACTTACACTTCCTTGTAACTTGTATTTCTACACCCTTTTTCACCCATCCCAGGTGGGTACGAATGTGGATGTACATAAGTTTCTAGACCAAGTTGTTCTACAACCGCATCAGAAATCAAATTTGACTAAGAACTAGAATCTACTAAAGTGTTTACCTTAGTTTTCCTAATTTGGATTCTGATTTGAAATAGCTTACTCATCTCTTCTTCTTTTTCTGCCCCATACATGTTAGTGGCCATGCATCCTAGCCTCTCATCTACATCCGAATCATCCTCAATCTCCACCTCTCTTTCTATCTTCACAGTGGCCATGGATTTCTTAGAATCCTTGGTTCGGTGCTTTGGGTGCAATTCCGGATGTAACTTCCAACATGTGGTGTCAGTATGTCCATTTACATCACAATTCTTACAAAAATTCTTAGGATCTTTACAAGTATGTAAAGTAGTAGCGGCATGTTTACCTTTCCATTTACCTCTGCTACTTGTCTTCCCTTGTTCTTTGTCCTATTGTTCTGTTGACTGGTCTCCCTTTGGCTCTATTTCTCCTTGCTTCTTCTTGTCATCAATGTAGTATGCTTGTATAAAAGCTTCATTGAGATCCTTGGGCTTCATGGAGATTACCTTCCTCCAAAGGTGAGTGTGAAGTCCTCCTAAATACTTGGTCAGAATGTCCTCATCCTCCAAGTCCATATTAAGCAACATGGCTTGTCTCCAAAATTCCGTAGTGTAGTCTTGCACACTTTGACCGCTGCCCTATCTAAAGTACTACCACTTAATCATCATGTCAGTCTTATGGCCAATAGGATAGAATTTAGCTCTAATCAATTCTTTAAAACCTTTCCAAGTACTAACAATAGGACATTTCTTCTTCTCACAAGTTGCTAGATGGGTTTCCCACCAAACCAGAGCATGACCTTCCATTTTGAGATATGCAAAGGTGATCCTTTGTGCCTCAAGACATTATGCACACTATAGTATACTTCCAATATTTTTAGCCATTTATCCATTAATTCTGCATCTACTTGTCCTTCAAAATTATTTATTTACACTTTCGTTTTAACTTTAAAAGGTATATGTGCAGATTTTACCTTCTCGCTTACAATTGGCATCTCTTCACACTCTTCCCATTCTTCCTCTTTGTGGCTCTTTCCGATACCAAATTTTTGGATAGTTCTCGAACCACCGATTCCATGGAATCTTGCTTAACTGAAGCCATCTTTTGCATATTTGAAATCTCTTCTTGTTTTCTATGTAATCTATCCATCATGGTCTCTAGCATCTCGACTCTACGGACCAAGTTCTCTTCCTCCATTTGAGCTCGAACTCTCTGTTTCCACTTCTTTGTAGAAATATCTGGCTCACAAGGTAAAACTTTTTCACCTTTGGACCTTGTTATTGTCATACAAAATCACAAGAAAGATTTGAATACCACAATCCTAGATATATAATATGTTAGAACAATAATATTAAGTGCATCGTAATGTTTAGTTTATAGTTAAATAATATAGAATAGTTTATATTCTTATTATTTAAATATAAACTTTAGATTAGGTTTGTTAGTTATTAATTAACTAACTATTTATTAAATCGGGTGTGCCCCATCACTTAATATGGACATAACCCTTCGGGTTATTTAAATATGATTGTAGGTCATATTCATTAGATCACGTGAATCAATGGATTACGGGTAAATACATGGAGTAGAAGTGAGGGAGGAGTTACTAGGATTAGGTTGTAAAACATTTTTCTATAGTGGATTATTCTTCCGTGGTTTTTACCCATTTACTGATTTGTCACTATGTAATTTGTTTTATGTTGCTATTTACTTTTATTATGGTGTGCATATTTATATTTCCACTTATTAATGTATGTTAACCTAACATTTAATTTAGTTGGTAAATATACCTTTTCACCCCTCTTCCCGACATAATCAGCTCGATACCAAAATGATTCATAAACTTCTAATTTGGAACTCTACGAATCACACAACTATGTTGTTCTACTTTCAAATTTGGAAAATGACATATTTTCTTGAAAAATAGAGCTTCATGACTGATTATCTAGTGCTTATAGAAAGGAAATTGTAGAAAAGGAAATAATTCAAAACTTCAACACCAACAATTTTATCCTAGAAACCTCCAAGGAGGAAAACCAATCAGGAAGGGAAACTACTCTTTCTTCCCACTTTTATTGGTCTAATATAGACAATTATAGATTATAATAAGTATGAAAAGAAACAATAATGTAAACTTCTCTCCAATTACTTGTTTGCTTTGTTTCTACACCTTGCTCCTACAATTCCATTCCAGCACTAAAGATCTTGCTCACTGCTCTTATTAAACTCTGCTTCTCGATCTCTCTGGATCTTTGAATGAGCATTCTCTTTCTCCCTTCATGCATTTATAGGCCTTCCCATGTCCTCCTGCACTGGAGGATGTGAAAGGGCATGGAAGGGGAAGAGACACGGTTGGGTGCTTCAAATTCATGTCCATTCACGTTCCATTCTTCTTTTTTGTTTGAAAGTGTCAGGACCCACCCTGAGTAAATTGGCGATCTCAAGACCGCCACCCTAGCTAGGAAAAATTTTCAAGATCTGCCACCCTTGTAAGGTGGTGGTTCTGAAACCGGCACTCTGCACAGAGTGTCGATTCCTTCCAAAACCTCCGTTTACCTCATTTTATTAACTTTTCTTGTTTCTCCTTCTTGGTGCTGATGGAACTGATGAGGTGGTGAGTTTTTTTGTATCCCTATGAATCATAACTCCCCTACTTATGAGGATTTTGGTCCCACAAAATATTAGTGGGGGAGTGGTAGAGGAATAAACTCCCTCTCATGCTCATTCGAGTACAACTAGGTCTGCCTTGGTGTCTTCTCTCGTCCAACCTACCAAGACTCTTGTGGATCTCTGGTTTTTTTCTCCAGTGCTACATCCTCCTCTGAGTTTCCTCAAGTACAATCCTCCTTAGAAGGTAACTTTTGTATCTTTCCTTCTTTGTCATACATAGATGGTGTTAGTGGATGTGAGCTCTTGCAACTTGCTATCGTGTGCATCTACATGAAGTATGGCCTAAAGGTTTCTTCTCCAACCTGTTCAAGTATGGCAAAGGTCCCATACTATAGTGGTTTAGTCCTTACATGTCTTTGTCTCTTGAGATGGATTGGCTAAATCCTCCCTAAGTACATTGTTGCTATAGTCACCACCGTTCCTTGTATCTCTTTTTCTTCTTGTTGCCACACAATCAGTCCAAGTGAATCCGTAGGAAGATACGGTGACTACATAGCGGAAGTTTTTTTTTATCCTTGAATGAGTAGTTCTTGTGGTGGCTTCTTCTACAAAAATGACAAGTGCTATCCAAATTATCCATCCTTTAGTCAAAAATATTTGTGCTCTCACATCCATTTTACTTTTCTTCCAATGAAAGCAAACAAAAATTGATGAATTTCTTGAATGAGTCTTGGTGCTTGGTTGACACTTACCATAGCCTTCTTTGATTTGCTCTGGTGTTCCCTGATGTTAAAAATGACTCAATCCTTGACCCATCCGAACCGGTTCTCCTCCTTGTGAACACATCATCCCGATATAAAAGTAAGGACTTCCAAGACAACGCCAAATGCATTAAGTGGAATAATATCATCCTCTAATACATCTATGTATTGGGTATTTATCCCAAACTGAAACTTACACTTCCTTGTAACTTTTATTTCTACACCCTTTTTCACCCATCCCAATGGGTATGGATGTGGATGCGCGTAAGTTTCTAGACCAAGCTATTCTACAACCGCATCAAAAATCAAATTTGACTAATACTAAAGTGTTTACCTTAGTCTTCCTTATTTGGATTCTAATTTGAAATAAATTACTCATCTCGTCTCCTTCTATTTTACGTACATGTTAGTGGTCATGCATCCCAACCTCTCATCTACATCCGAATCATCCTCAATGTCCACCTCTCTTTTTCTCTTCACAGTGGCCATGGATTTCTTGGAATCCTTGGTTCAGTGCTTTGGGTGTAATTCTGGATGCAACTTCCAACATGTGATGTTAGTATGTCCATTTACATCACCATTCTTACAAAATTCTTAGGATCTTTACAAGTATGCAAAGTAGTAGCAGAAGTATGTTTACCTTTCCATTTACCTCTGCTACTTTTCTTCCCTTGTTCTTTGTCCTGTTGTTCTGTTGACTGGTCTCCCTTTGGATCTATTTCTCCTTGCTTCTTCACGTCATCAATGTAGTATGTTTGTATACAAGCTTCATTGAGATCCTTGGGCTTCGTGGAGATGACCTTCCTCTCGAAGGTGAGTGTGAAGTCCTCTTAAATACCTAGTCAAAATGTCCTCATCCTCCAAGTCCATATTAAGCAACATGGCTTGTCTATGAAATTTTGTAGTGTAGTCTTGCATGCTTTGGCCATTGCCTATCTAAAGTACTACCACTTAATCATCATGTCAGTATTATGGCCAATAGGATAGAAGTTAGCTCTAATCAATTCTTTAAAACCTTTCCAAGTACTGATAATAGGACTTTTCTTCTTCTCATAAGTGGCTAGATGGGTTTCCCACCAAACCAGAGCATGAACTTCCATTTTGAGACGTACAAAGGTGATCCTTTGTGCCTCAGTGACATTATGCACACTCAATTAGACTTCCAATTGTTTTAGCCATTTATCCATTAATTATGCATCTAATTTTCCTTCAAAATTCTTTATTTCCACTTTTGTTTCAACTTTAAAAGGTGTATGTGTAGATTTTACCTTCTCGCTTACAATTGGCATCTCTTCACGCTCTTCCCATTCTTCCTTTTTGTGGCTCTTTCCGATACCAAATTTTTGGGCTAGTGCTCAAACCACCGAGTCCATGGAATCTTTCTTAACCGAATCCGTCTTTTGCAGATATGAAATCTCTTCTTGTTTTCTATACAATCTATCCATCATGCTCTCTAGCATCTCAACTCTACGGACCAAGTTCTCTTCCTCCATTTGAGCTCAAACCCTCTATTTCCACTTCTTTGTATAAATATCTAGGTCATAAGGTAAAACTTCTTCTCCTTTGGACCTTATTCTTGTGTCATACAAAATCACAAGAAAGATTCAAATACCACAGTCTTAGATATATAATCAAATCTAATACCAAAGTGATCTATAAACTTCTACTTTGGAACCCTACAAATCACAAAACTATGTTGTTCTACTTTTAACTTTGGAAAATGACATATTTTCTTGAAAAATTAGAGCTTCGTGACTGATTATCTAGTGATATAGAAAGGAAATTATAGAGAAGGAAATAATTCAAAACTTCAACACCAACAATTTTATCCTAGAAACCTCCAAGGAGGAAAACCATTCGGAAGGTCAACCGCTCTTTCTCCCTAGTTTTCTTGGTCTAATATGGACAATTAAATATTACAATAAGTATGAAAATAAGCAACAATGTAAACCTTCTCTCCAATTACTTGCTTTCTTTGTTTCTACACCTTGTTCCTACAATTCCATTCCAAAGACCAAGATATTTCTCACTAATCTTATTAAAATTTTCTTCTCGATCTCTCTAGATCTTTGAATGATCATTCTCTTGATCCCTTCATGCATTTATAGGTCTTCCCATGCCCTCCCGTGCACTGGAGGATGTGAAATGGCATGGAAGGGGAAGAGACACGGCTGGGTCCTTCAAATTCGTGCACATTCAAGTTCCATTCTTCTTTTCTATTTGAAAGTGTCAGGACCACCACCTTGAGTAGACCAGCGGTCTCAAGACTACCACCCTAGATGGGTGGTAGTTTCATGACCGCTTCCCTTGTAGGGCGGTGGTTCTAAAACCGCCGCTCTGCACAAAGAGTGGCGGTTCCTTCCAGAACCTCCGTTTACCTCATTTTATTCACTTTTCTTGTTTCTCCTTCTTGGTGCTAATGGAACTGATGAAGTGGTGTGTTTTTCTGGATCCCTATGGATCACTTTTAGGTGGATTCTTGATCTATAGATGATAGTTGATTGATACAATGAAGTGCAAAAAGAAATACCTAGTCTATGGGAGACATTAACAAAGGAAGGTGGAGATATCAAATAGATTCAATGGTGAAGTTTAGAATACATTTCAAAAGTATTAATGGGTGTATAAATCTCCATTCACTTGATTCTGACCACCCACACTAAAAATTAGGCATAACAGTCTTCTTTCTAAGACCTAGTAAGGGTTTAAAGCTCAAAACACAAAATGGCAAGTAGAGGGAGTTACACAAGGATTTAGACCCTCAAATTTGAGGTGCATATCTAAGGTAGCAAGATATTTATAAGGAAACTTCAGAACCTTCTAGGTACCTATATAAATACATACGTATGGTTGTAGTATCAACCTTGTCTTAAGGGTTTAGTAGGCGCTTTGAACAAAGAAGTGTGGGTAAGAATTTAGACTTTCTTGAATGCATTTCTTTATTAAAGTTAACCATTTTGCGAGTACATGAATAGGAGCATACATTGGATAGGTTGGAAAGATAAAGAAACCAATAATCACATGTATTGGCTAGAAACTAGAATAATGAAGGTGAAGGACAGCTTTTAGTTAAGAGGGTGAGTTAAATAATTCTTTGATTTTGGATCATTGATGAAGGTTTATTTTGTATGGAATATGGTATTGAAAATGGGTATAGAACGTGATACAACTTTCTAAGGAATATTTGATCAAATATTGTAGATACAAGTGTGTGGAAGTGTGTGTAGTGGAAAGAGACAAGTAAAGATGAGAGATTGCAACCAATTTTGACCATGGGTATAGGATGTCATAGTGGATGAAGAAATTAGTTATAAAGAGTGATGAGATCAAGATAAACCAAGTACATGAGAGGATAAGAGAACAAGAGAAATAGAGAAGATTGACAAGAATGATGAAATAAAAAATACACTTGATGGAAACAAGGAAGACATGTCGAGATAGAGAGTTAAGGGAAAGCCTTATATATCAAATTTAATAGATGATGATGGAGAAGAAGAAACATTAGCATAAATGAATAAAGAGGAATTGGTACCAGAATTTTTGAAATTGATTATTCATAGGAAGAAATAATAAGAAAAGAAAAGAGAGGAAAAGAGGAAAGAAGAAGCTAGAAAACAATAAAAGAGGATGGAACAAGAGATAAGAGATATCTTAGAAAGGATTTGGATAAGCTTGATGAGTTGATAAAATTTGTGAGTATGATAGTTAAGAGAAATAAAATTGAATTTGTGATGAGAAGAAAGATAAAATGGCCTATAAAACTACTTGGGAAAAAGAAAAAGGAGAAGCTAAGAAAAAGATAAGGATGAGAGGAAGTTGGGGAAAGAAGAGAAAAGGATGAGAAAGCAAGAAGAATAAGTTGACTCGGAGGTAGTATATGAAGAAATTCATAGTTTAGATAAGGAAGCGGTGATTACAAGCTTCTTATCTTTCCTTGAAGAGGATAAAAAAGAGAGTGATAAAGTAGAGCAACAGAGAGTGAAAATGAGAAAAATCTCATGGATGAAGCATCTTACAAGGCTGAAAGGCCTCTTTATTTGTTCTAATATTTCCTTTGAGTGTTTACATGCAGGTGATAAAGATGATGGGATATAAATGAATAAATTTTATAATGAAGGGGATGAAGAAGTTGAAAATGAAGAAAGAAATGATGGTGAAGAAGAATTGACAGTTGGTGAAAAGATTTTGTGGTAAAAAATCATGTAAGAAACTAAGAATTCAAAGTTCTTTAAGGATGATGAATACTACAATATAACTAAGGAAGAACTTATGAAGATACTAGAAGATAAAGAGGAATACAAAATCAATGAAGAAGCTAATCAAGTCAAAAAGAAGTGGCGATGTAGCAGTCCTATAGGAATATATGTTGATTGAAGAGGAGAATGAAGAAGAAAGAGCTTATGAAAAAATTGCATTTCAAGCATACCTCCTTTAAGAAGATAAAGTGTAGTATGAGACCCAAACAAAGCATAGGATTGAAGAAATGAAAAATGAGCAAGTTGAAGGAAAAGAGAAGATTAGAGTGAAGATGAAGAAGTACAAGAATTGGAAGAAGAAGAAGAAAACAAAGCTATGAATTTCAATCTTCTCCTAACCCCTGGAGTATGATGCAGGAGCATCAACTCTAACATGTGTATAAAGATGGAAACCGTACGCACCCAAAATTGCATGTGCTACATTCACGGGAAAATGGTTATAAAGGTCCTCAGTGATGATTCAAAATCCTTTCAAGAAGGTGTTCAAGCTCCAATAACCCATTTGCAGTACATATTTGTGTCCTAGATAGCCTTACTTATCTTTTCCCTACATTTCTCCCTTTTCCCCTTTTATTATGTGCTTATTTTGGCCTTCAATACTAGGACCGCCGCCTTGCACAGGCGGCGGTTCACTGAACCACCACCTTGATTGGGGCGGCGGTCTGAAACGCCGCCACATGTATAGGCAAACAGCGATCGTGATCGATTTTTCCGAATATTCACGTGAGAAATTACATGCAACGATTCACTTAATTTTAACTTTTGAACGCGTCCATGAGTCAAATTTACTAAAAATAGCTTTGTTTGCTTGGTTCTCCTAGTTCCTTCTATTTTAAATAGATTTAATGAGTGGAACTGCCTCTTCAATTCCTTGTGCATGAAGTAACCTTCTAGCCTCCATTCCTATATATTCCATGCTTTTATTCAAGCAAAGGGGCCTTGAGAATTTTGTGTATCTTGCATTGTTGTGCTACTATAATCTTGCTAGGAATTGCATAGCCAAGTTCAGATCTCTTGTGTTATCTTTCTTCTACCTGCATTACACCTAGATTACTTCCAAGCTGCCATCACTCAAGCGCCATCCTCTTGTTTTTGTTCTTTGCATTCCCATCCTTGGACTCACATGAATGCTCAGAGAAAGAAAGGAAAGAACTGAGGGGACAGATACTCATACTTCCGGATTTTCCAAAGCTCTTGCTCTTCCAGGTTGGAGTTGTGTATTTGTTTGCTTTGTTTTGTCAAATTGCATATCAAATAGAGTAGAGAAACAATTCATTTCAATTAATCGAGATAGTTCTGAAGTAGATCAAGTCAATAGGAAGTTTTCTCTTCAATATTGCCAGGGAAATAGTGGGTAAATGATAGCTTTGTTAGAGTCATGATTTATTCTTCACTATTGAGGTAGAGTTGGAGAGATTGTATTTGAATTAGAGTATATCTTAGATTTAGATTCACACATCTACACAAATAGCTAGCTACATCTGGCTAGCTATTTGTTTTCTTTAAATTGTTGGTTAGATTAGATGCATTGTCTGAAAAGTTAGAAAAGCACAAAAATATTTATTTCCATAGATTAGCTTGTTTTATTGTTTCGTTCTTATACATTGAGAAAACACCAAAAATATAGTTTAGATTTCATTTGATAGATAGTTTATTCACCGAAAATGAATCAAATTCATCTTGTATGACCATCAACAGTCTATAGTAGGAAAATACCTACGGTTGTGATCCTCTGGTCCCACAACCCAACGGGCCAGAGTTAGTAACTGACATTGACACAAGTCTACGCTTAACAATCTTACGCACACCCGCCACATACATAGAGAAAATAAGATAGTTAGAGACTTTAAACATAGTTGCTAACAAGGCCTATGACTTGTGGACTACTCCCGGAATAGGGTTTGACCGCATGCATATGACCATTCCAGGCCTCACCTCGTGAGTCTTTGGTTGTGAACCATAAATCCTGCAACCCAACAGACCTACTAGTTAGTTAGATATCGACACTAGCCTACGCATGCAAGTATTCATATCCTCACCGCTTCCGCCAGATATTATCACACAACTTTCATTGTTGAACATAGTAGTTGAGCAGAAATAAGACTTTCTAGACGAGACCAGAGAATCACCCTTAGTCCCTGCAGCTCCGCTAGGTCTCTTGTTTCAATTTCCATGACCTTGTCTAGAAACCCATACGAGGCACCTACAGGCTACTTTCCACGTATTCCACAACCCACCAATAGAATATCAGCGAGGTGGACATCGATTGGAATCTCCGAGTAGCTATCATATCATACCCCACCATTATACCCCTTCAGGTTAGGAGAGCATTCTTTACCTTAGATTCATAGATTTCGTTATTGTGTGTCGAAGACATAAGGTTGCCCAATTAGCTTGGTCATCACCATCAATTTCACTCCCATTTCAAATTCCACACCGGTTGTCTCGGCACGACCTCGGGAGGTCGGGTGCATAGAAGGTCACGTGTTGATTTTCTCTGCGAAAACATTCAATTTTGGTTTTCTAGGTGAGTTCGAGAAGTCTTAGAGGTGATTAGGAATCTAAATATGCTACTAGTTTTGGTCTAGGCCTTTAAGAATTCAAATAGAGCATTTCCCCTCCAGGTTTGTCATATTTGAATATTTAGACCATTTTTGGCTTGTTGTAATATTTCAAAGCTTTCTTAGAGCTTTTAAGCTTGTAAAATGATGAAAAAGGTCAAAAGGTGTGTCTTAGGTTCCCTTTAGGGTCTAGGAATCATAATAAGAGTTGGAAAAACAATATTTGAGCTTATAACTAAGAATACTTGATGGTAAGCCTAGGGCTACTCATGTGACCAAGAGGTCTAGATGACTCATCCAGTAGAATTTGATGAAGGGATTATAAATTACAAAAATGAAATTGTATTCTTCATTCCATCCGGATGTGAATCAAAGTGTGTAAGGTTTCAAGAATTTTATTGAAGGAGAAAATTGGGTTTTTATGATTGTTTTGCATGTTTCTTGAGTGTGGTCTTGGATGCATGTAGTGATTCTTGCTCTTAGAGTAGTATGGTGAAGCAATCTCGGGATGATAAAGGCATTTAGACTTGATTCTTGCAAAATTCTTCGATTTGTGGTTACAATCGGGATTGAAGGATTTATATGGTTGTGTTACTGATTATCATGCATGTGAATTTCCATAAGTGGAGCTTAAACCTCATTTGAAAGGTTGCATCTTTGTTTTTGAGTCTTCATTGCTTGCATAACTAACTCGAGATCCATTGAAAAGGGTGAAAAAGTTTTAGTTGCTAGATTCTTGTTTAAAACTTATAGCAGGATATTTGTGTTCACATTCAAAACAACATTACAATGTGTTAAGTAGAAGAGACTCTTCATTAGTGTAGAATGAGAATGGATGGTGGAATTTTTTTATCTCGGAGGGACTAGGGAATTTCATAACAAGACCCACTGTATTGAGAAACTTGGGAATGTAACCCCTACCCTCGTGTAACTTTTTATAAGTTTGTACTTATGAAACATGCCACAAAGAAATTTGAAAGGTATATTCATGAGTTTTATGTCTATAGAGAGTTGTATAAGGTTATCACGGTCTCCATAGAGCCCGTAGAGTTGAGAATGGAAGAATAATAAGGAATAAATTTGAAAAAACTTACATCTCGAGCACTCATGGTGGGTAAAACTTTGCAACTAGGGTTTGAGAAGGAAAAATCATTGAACTCAAACTTGAACTGGTCAAAATTCCTAAAATTTTGGAGAAATTTTGTGAAGTCTTTTCAAGGTGTTGGAGAAAAATTGGGGAAAAGGAATCTTATTTCTTGAGATGTACATGACAGCTTCTAAATTCAAGTGTGTACAGTCATTGAAATCTCGAGTCGGGTAAGGAGTTGAAGGTTGATGACTCGAGACCATCATATAAAGGTATGAAACAATGAATTTATGTCCTTAACAACATTCCTCCGACGTTTATCGAAGTATAGGGCTTTAGTGATTAGATAAGACAATGTTTAGTGTGACAGACTTAGAATGACCTATAGATTGTAATGATGAGGAAGACATAAGGGTTTAAAAGTTGAGAAACATAATAATGGAGTTGGGGTCATAAATAGGAACAAATAATGTTTGTATAGTTTTGTAAAAAAATTGGATACTTAAGAGTTGGAACCTATCAATAACTCTCATTGTTAAGGACAGTCTAATCCTCGACCTATGTAATTTTAGTGACCTAATTATATGTTGAGATCAAGTAGCTTGAGGAAATATTTATGGAGAAAGCATGTCTATAATTTTGTATGCAATTGGAAGCCTTTAATGAGTGTCAAGAAAAGTCCTTTCCTAGAGGAATAAGTTGATATAAATAGTGATACAATGGGAACCCTGTCCCAACAAGGCTAGTAGAGACCCCAACTAGTCAAGGGAGGATTTAATGAGGACCCTTAAACATATAATTTGGATCCCAAACTTGTCATCTATAATATTGAGTGAAGAAGGTGATGTGAAATTCATTATAGAGTGTATGAAGTGGTTTTATATTACTACATTCATGATTTCATCGAAGTGGAAAATAGTGGAGAAGCCTTGAAAGGGTAATTTTGACAAGAATAGGTAATTTGGTTATTCCTACTGACTTGATCAAGCTAGATGGTTGAAATGACTAAGCATAACAAGTTGTACAAGTTGTGAACAAATGTTGAGATTCATAAGATCAGTCAAATAAGAAATTTCAGGGTTGAAGATGATTGCAAACCTATGGAGAAGCTAGACTTAACAACCTAAGGTGTAATTTTAAAGGTTCTTGTGTAAATACTAACATTGTAGGGGGTTGAAGTTTGATCTTTCTCTGTATTAAATACATGGAGTTTGAGATGTAGTGCAGCACTTAGTTGTAATATCACTCTTTGGGTGACCATCGAGGTCAGTCTGAATCCCCATTCTACATATTCTTTATTAGGTTTAATGTGGTTTGTGGTCATGTGCAGCTAGCTATCTATTTTTCAAGTTACAGGTATGACCAATGACATTAGAGTGAAACTAGAGTGATAAAAGAGGATCAACAACAAAGCTCTTCTAACCTGAGAAAAGGCGAACACTCCGAGCATATGACTAGACGTTAGTGTATTTGCACTCATGTACTCCCTTGAGTGCTTATATCCTACCCATATCTAAGTTCCGAACCTCCAATGAGTCTTAATGATATTCTTTCTAGTTTGTTCCAGCAGTTCCTCAACCTAGATCATTCAAAAATTAGCTAAGTCATTTGATCTCTCTATTCCTTAGTGTTTCATATTATTTCTTATTTTTACTTGTCCATTTATTGTATTATATCATCTCGTATTTCATTATTTATAGTAGTTAATCTAAAATTAGATTTAATTCAATTTATATTAAATCATTTATAACTTACTCATGAGGTAATGGTTTTCTCACCAATTAGAAAAAAATTCCAAACTCACTAGATGACATAATGATATAGATTGTCTTGATAGAATTTTAAGACAAAGAGTATTCCATGCAAAACATGAATATATCTCCATGTGTAATTCAATTCTTTCCATATTTTGGGTAAAGGAATATCCATAACAATTAGTTTTCCCCCATTGAATGTTAAATCCCAAGATAAGGTGAAATGTAAATAGACATTCCATGGTTTTCTTGAACACTTCATCTTCCTTTGAGATATTGAGGAAGGATTCATTTTCAACATGACCAATAATACATTGAGATCAAGCATAACTGGGAAGAGAGATACCCTTCATAATTCCTTTAGAATCATGCTCCCTAAAAATAATCAAATCCTTCAATAATGTGAACATAAAGAGAGGAAGCAAGAGAGAACTTTTCCCATGGATTTGGATCGGATAAAATTTCTTATATTGCCCTTATTGTCACAACAAAAATTTGATCATTTCAAAATTTCCAATTTATCCTCAAATACATCAAAACCACTTAAGAAACTAATTTTGAGCATAAACACCCCGTGTTAACAACGTCGTCTTCACAAGCCTTGTTTTGATCCTGACATAATTTATTCCTATGTTTGGTTGTAAAATTCCCAATGGCCTTCGATGAGGCCGAGAATATGCCCGATTAATGTATGATATATGATCTCATCTTACTCCCCTTTTTATTAAGTTTGATTGCATTTTGTGACTTTTAGTTGATCGATATGAGTTAGGATATAATTATCTCGTCTTTTGATTGATTGTGATTATAATGTTTAGAAGCTCAAAATTCCTAACGAAGTGTGTGTTTCAAATTTAGTTTTGTAATAAAGTAGGTCTAATCGATCGAGGAAATGAAGCGTAACGTTCAGATGTTTTGGTAGCATCTGTTACCACACAACTTAGTTTTGGAACTTCTAACCTAGTTCTGAAACTCCATCACACAGTCATCATCTAGTTCTGGAACTTTCGGACTTAGTTCCAAACTCCAAAAGATTTAGTTTCGAATTTTGGACTTAGTTCCGAAACTCCTAGGTATAGCTCCGAACTCTCATGGTTTTGATCCTTAACGATTTCCTATGGTTTTGGAACTTCTCTGAAGTTCCGGAACCGATGGAATTTATCTATTCTAACTACATATGGAAATTTTGCATCAATGACCCTTTCAATCAGGAAATAATGAGAAGATTTTTGAACACAGATCCAAGGATAGTTATCTTGCATCTGTCTGATCAACCACAATCCAACTCGCCATCTATTCTGGGCACGATTTGATTTCATCAAAATCATAGAGACAACTATGATTATAAATGTATATAAAAGCAAACCTATAGTAGATAGAAAAATAATAGAATATGATAGAGAAATAGATATAGAACAGAAAAGAGACTAAGTACACATATCTGGTACGTTTTGTAATACCGAATGTTTTATCAATAAAATAGCCATTCATGTTTGAGAGAATTACGAGTTGTTAAATCTTGATTCTAGGAGGAGCAAGGGCCCACTCCCCCAAGGACCAGGATATTCATTTATTTTAAATTTATATTTCTTCAACAAATAGCTTAGATTTGTTAATTCTGTATTGTTTTAATTCTTCCAGTTAAACTCAGTTGTATACTTATTCCTGCAGGTGTTTAGATGGATTCTTATATTTCTTGCAATCATTTTCAAGCATTCTAAATTGTGTTTATTTCCAAAAGCAAGTGTGTTTACTTTCAAAATCAAATGTGTTTATTTCCATTCTACAAAGTGTGTTTTCTTTCAGAGAAAAATTTAGTGTGTTTACTTTCAGCAAGTTTTCATAGTATGATTTAAATAAGTTTTTACCAAGAAGTCCTTAAGACATTGAAAAGATCCCCCAGAAAATACAAAAATAACTATAGTCAACTACTAGATTGATAAGATTACTCTTGTTGCATATAGCTTTAGACACACCCCTAGTTTGATATGACATCAACAAGAAGTTGATTAAATGAAGGGAATAATGACACCCATCATTTTTGGTGCCGTTGCTGGGGACACTAGTTGGAACTTTCTAATTAAGTGTTAGCAAGAGCAACAATCATACATCTAGTAGTTGAAGGATCTTCCCTACTATATCATAAAATATATGAGTAGACCAAGAGACTCAAAGGGTAGATTCCTCCCAAGAACATCTTCACAAGAATTCACAACATCCTCTAGTCCAAATAGGGAAATTGATCAAGAATTGGAGGCACCATCATCCCTTGTCAAACAAGAAATAGAATTGCTTCTTAGATCACCACCGAAGGAAGTGGAATTTTTAGGAAAAGGCTTATTACTCAATATCCATTTAGGGCGAGTTTTGATTCTCAATTGAGTAGTCAACCTCTTACTCCTAATTTTTTACCTTCCTAAGGCATACCACATACCACATTGATTGGGCGGAAAATTTAGAAAATATTTTTAAAATGGCATGAGAAGTTGAAAGAGTACCTGATAGGACCTTTACTTATCCAATCCAATTGGGAGATGATGATACATCAATGAAAAATATCTCACCTGCACATTTACCCACATTTAGAGGGATGTCATCTAAAGACCCTAACCAATTTCTATTTGAGTTTAAGGTGTTATGTCAGACCTATGACTATAAAATAGATAATCAAAAACTCAAGTTGTTTCCATCCACTTTGAAGGATGCAGCAATGAGGTGGATCATGGGATTACCATCCAAATCTATTAGCACTTGGGCACAAATGGAGCGCCTTCCTAGAAAAATACCAAGATTATTGTAGAGGGAGAAATAAGGAGGAATTCTTTAAAATCAAGCGGAGGAAGATGAAAATATAGAAGACGATTTAGACAAATTCCTCTTTGTGAGCAAAAGATGTGGATTTGTACTTGAAGAGGAGTTAAGTAAAACCATTTTCTTAAAGGTTTGGATGACGAATCTAGGGAAGTCCTTAACTTGATAGGTGGTGGAGACATTGATCGATTAAGGATGAATGAAATTAAGGAGATTTGTAGAAGCTATTCCGAACAAGGGTGGACCTAGAAAGGAAAATTAGTGAAAAGCTCCGAACCCGAGATATGAACAAACTAATGGATGAGTTAACAAATTTTAAAACAGAAATTTTAGTTCAATTAACCTCTATTGTGGATGGATTACAAGCTAAAGCAAATTCCAAAATTGAACCTTTGGCTATGTCTTGTCCTAGATGCAGAAGAAGCATGCAATAATAGATTGTCCTTTGGATATAACATAAATGTGTCTTATTTGTGAATCTAAAGAACATGATATTGATGATTATTCTCTACTTCCAGTCATAAAGAATCAACTTAAACAAACCAGGACATCATCTACAATAAAATAATTAAATTTTGTTGAAACAACCTAACAAGGGGCAGTTTATGCCAAGATCAATTCTTAATCCCTGGACGATGTCATGGGCTAATTAGTCGGTACCACAAAATTGGGGACAACCACCTTGGGTACCTCAACTAGTATGGAACCCTCAATATTGGGAAAATCAAGCTTGGTATGCTCAGGGACATCAACAACCATGGGTTGGTCAAGGAAATTCTTATGCTTGGTGACAACCTAGATGGAACCCTAGTAATTATGCTCAAGGAAGAACATATCCAAATTAGAATCAACAGGCCATCATGGCATCCCCTGCACAGAGTTCACAAACTAAAAATGTAGTCCAAATGCAAATACCAACACAACCAATAGCAAACACAAGAAACAAACAAACAACTCTTGTTTATGGAGCAATGAACCGAGAAAAATCGGTTGATTTACATGCTATGGATTGTAAGGATATTCAAACTAGATTTGGAAAAATCATTAGCAGTCCACCTGTTATAATCACTGAAATGACAGAAGAAAATGAAATCCCTAGTACTGTCGTTCCAAAAGAGGATATAGGAAGAAAAGAAAAAGAGCCAGATAGCAACACTACTGAGACTCCATTTCTAGAGAGGTTTAAAGAATCTATAGAAGCCAAGGAGTCCAATTGGTACTAGAACTAAGGAAATTAAATATTGAGATACCTCTCATTAAGTAATTAAGGACATTCTTAATTGAACAAATTAATCAAAATGTTATGTTTGAAAAATCCTGGAAGGAAGAAACGATTACACAAAGACTATCAAAATAGATGGGAAACTTGTTGATTTATTAGCAAGAAAAAATTTACTTCCCAAATATGGAGATCCTAGAAGTCCTGTTATTTTTGTCTCTATAAGGAATAAGGATATACATAATGTTTTGGTAGATTTGGGAGTGGTTATCAATGTAATGACAAGAGATACTCAAAACATTACCAAAGTAATAGGTATACTACCTACTAATACCATATTGCATATGGCGAGACCGATCATAGCAAAACCGTAAGGAATTATTGAAGACATGGCGGTTATGGTGGAGTCATGGGACTATCCAGTTGACTTCCTTATACTGTAGCCAAAAGGTAAAACATTGGGTTATCCCATTATTTTGGGTAGACCATGGTTAGCTACAGTTACTACTTTAATTGATTGCAGGTCAGGTGATATGACAATCTCAAATGGTAAGAACTCTAAACAAATTTCCTTATATCCTACTACATGACCTTTTACTGACAATCATGAACAATTGTGGGTTGATTCTCCTGAAACTAATAAGCAAAATTTGTCTTCTTTTTCTATGATCACATTACAGGATCATGTAAGAGAAGTAGAAGAGATGATTAATCCACCATTGGATAAGCACCAGTTGTCCTCAAAGTAATCAGATATAGTTTTGGAACCTACGACTATAGTTCCGGAACATGCGGCTATAGTTTTGGAACGACCACATTTAGTTCCAGAACCATGAAATAGTAGTTCTCTTTGATTGGAAATAATTTTGCTGCGGAGGAGCGAACGAGATTTCTCATGGGGAGAGGATGAATCGGTGGCTTCAATTTGTTTTCGGTAGCATCTGTTCCCACACAGCTTAGTTCCGGAACTTCCAAGCTAGTTTCAAACTCCATCACACAGTCATCATCTAGTTCCGAAACTTTCAGAATTAGTTCCGAAACTCCAGTATTTAGTTCTAGAATTTTCAAACTTAGTTTTGGATCTCCTGGGTATAGCTCAGGAAATCTCACAGTTTTGATCCTTAACGATTTCCTATGGTTCTGGAACTAAAGTTCCGAACGATGATGGAAGTTATCTATTCTAACTACATCCGGAGATTTTGCATCAACGACCCTTTCAATCAGGAAAGGATGAGAATATTTCTTAACACATATCCAAGGTTAGTTATCTTACAACTATCTGATCAACCACAATCCGACTCAACATCTATTTTGGGTACGATTTGATTTCATCATAATCATATAGACAACTATGATTGTAAATGTATATAAAAGCAGACCTGCAGTAGATAGAAAAACAATAGAATATGATAGAGAAGTAGATATAAAATAGAAAAGAGACTAAGTACATAGATCCAGTATGTTTTGTAATACCGAATGTTTTATCAATAAAATAGCCATTCTGTTTGAGAGAATTTTGAGTTGTTAAATCCTGATTCGAGGAGGAGTAAGGGCCCACTCCCCCAAGGACCAGGATATTTGTTTATTTGGTATTTATATTTATTCAAGAAATAGCTTAGATCTATTAATTCTGTATTGTTTTAATTCTTCCAGTTAAACTCTGTTGTATACTTGTTCCTACAGGTGTTTAGATAGATTCTTATATTTCTTGCAATCGTTTTCAAGCATTCTAAATTGAGTGTGTTTATTTCCAAAAGCAAGTGTGTTTACTTTCAGAAGCAAGTGTGTTTATTTCCATTCTGCAAAGTGTGTTTTCTTTTAGCAAATCTTTCAGTGTGTTTACTTTCAGCAAGTTTTCATAGTATGATTTAAATAAGGTTTTACCAATAAGTCCTTAAGACATTGAAAAGATCCCCCAGAAAATACAAAAATAACTATTGTCAACTACTAGATCGATAAGATTACTCTTGTTGCATATAGATTTAAACACGCCCTGGTTTGATATGACATCAACAAGAAGTTGATTAATTTAAGGGAATAACAACACCCATCACCTTCTTCTATTCTCACAACATCTTGCCTTAATATGTTTCACATTGGCCTTCCAAAGTCATAACCAAGATCAAGAAAATGTGATAGAATCATTTCAAGTGGGTTGGACGACCATTTAAATCACAGATTGAGGTAAATATTTTTGATATTGAATAAGAAAGTAGAAAATTTATCTATTATATTTTGATAATACATGTTTTAAGTTAAGTTCTTAAGGCCCATTCCAAGAGTGCTTATGCACTTTTGAGTCTTAAAAGTACATTATATGTGCACTTTATGTGTTGACTTGGTTCCAAAACCTTATTATAATTTTTCTTACCATGAAAAACCTCAAAATATGTGTCCACCATGAAAAAAAGATATTAAATACATGAAATAGTGCGCCCAAGTATTTTTGATCCATATGTGCTTGTAAAGTGCACTCACCATTACAAGAACATTCCATGACATTAAAAACATGTACCGTGGATTAGTAAATTTCCAAGTGGCATGATGAGGTGTTTCATTTCCTATAGAAGGTTCACATTAGTGTGGATATGTGCACCTAGGTTCCATGTGTGCTTAAATGATGTGCCAAGCTTGGTGGAGGTTCCCCAAGTGGGGAACAAGTGTTCTTTTAAAACTTTAATATTATATTGGGAACTTTAAAAGTACACTTAACTATTGTTGGAAAGTCACATTAAAGATGCAACACAACAAAAAAAAAGTGTCACAAAACACATAAAACCTCATAGAATACCCATGTCATAAAACATAGAAAAGTAATCTAAAACCTTAGAATATAAATTGGTAGGTGAAAAACACTCCCCACAAATATGTTAATGTTATTACAACCTTCCCATTTGTATGATACTAATTGCAATATGTCTCAAATAAGGATCCCATTGTAATGAATGGAAGGCTTTTGTGAAAGCTTTTGAGAGTTAGTTAGTCTTGTTGCAAGTTTACTAATAACTAAAGCAGACTAGTATCATCAATTTTCAGTAGTTTGTCATAGTCTATTGGTTTATCTTTTTGGTCTCTCGTAGTTTCGTATACCCTTTATATATTTTTATTTTTGAAGGGTTGAGGCCCATTAAAAACCTTATCTTTACCCTTATTAAAAAAACTTAATACAATTTGACAAAAAAATTCTTATTTTTAATCCTTTATTGATGGACACCTATAGCCAAATTTTAAAATAAGTCATTTTTGTCATAGAAATTTAGGTTGATAAAATGCACATTTCTAATGATCTTACACTTCATACATTTCTAATGCACATTACACATCTTACACTTTATGTGATAAAAATGATAGTGAAATTTGATTTTATTATTAAATGTGTAACCTTATGAAAAAATCTTGAACTTCAAAGAAAATAGTTTAAAATTACATTTATTGTTTTATGTAATCTCATAATTTTTTAATAATATAAAATTTGTTTTAAATCCTAACATTTATTTTTTTTTTTGTATTTTATGTAGTTATTTATTAGGTTTCTTAGCCAAATTCCGAAAAATTCTAAAATGGATAAAAATGTTATGGATATAGTTAGCGATGCACATGGTATGCATCCTCCCTCCACCTATAGACACCAAAATTGGGTCACACTCCCCTTGGCCCCCTGTCGAACAGCCAACTCAAATATATTCACCTAACCACAGCGCCTTGTACCCCACATTAATATTAATTTAATTAATTTAATTAAACTAATACCCATCCTCACAATATTCATCATTTAATTACCTTAATTGACCTAATTTCCACCTCATCCAGCCACCTCACCCTAGACCTATTCTTGGCATGTTTCCATAACTAACTAAGACCTAATCTTACTTGCCTTAATGAGATAAGATTTGGTCTAACCCTAAAATCACATGCCTAAGATTTCTCTAACCACATTCCCGCTCATTAGAAGGGAAGCTTCTGTTCTGATCCATGAGAAAAAACCAACCTAGCCTAAGAAATTGGAAAGATCTGCCATTTTTAGTAAACCTAGGGAATCCCACCTTAACCGATGTCGGTCAACCCAAAACCGTCGTCGGTTACCATTTATTCACCTTAGCAACCTTGTTTTTGGGTTGAGCAGATTCTGAGATCAAGGAGATGAGAAGAGAACTGCATGTAAGTAGAACCAAAGCCTTTTCACACCTACAGACATCCATAGCTAGCACCAGGATAGATCCAGAGGCATTCGCACTCACGGTGACATTCCGGGAAGCATCACTATTACACCAAGCTCCATCTCACCAATCGATCATCCCCACCAACCAACCATTGGACCTCTGACATTGGTAAGTGCTTTTATCATTGATCACTTCCCTTATTATCCTATCCATAGGGTTGTTATCATTTATGTTATCATTCTTCCATTAATATTCCCATTCCTTCATAGTCTACTTTTTAACAAACTCAAACCTCACCCACCCTTTTATCAGATCATCTATCCTGGCCCTTCCACCTCTCTAGAGTGTTCTCAACATTTCCACAGACCTCACCATCCCCTCCTTTAGCTCTATCTAACCTCACCCAAACTCTGTAATAAGGTTTTTATTGAACTATTGTCACCCGACTATACCGACGCCTAAGTTACCCCCATTTGTCTTCGTTCTCTCCTAAACCATCACCGGTTATACTAAACCAACATCGGTCTCTGTGTTTTACACCTTTGCCAATAACATAGCCAACCTACCTTCTACCAAGTGACCCAAACAACCTAGAACCTGACCCTGACCAATTTCAACATCCTAATGGCTACCTACCCTTCATATCTAACTATAGCCTAACTTGTTATGTTAGATTTGCTTATTGTGCTTGAATGAAATACCTAAATCATATCAACTACAATAGGACTTTGTTTATTTCTCACATTAAGTTGTGTTAAACAATGGATTGACAATCGTCTAAGGAGTATCACACTTCTTAGATCTAGCACACACTAGGCAGTCCACTGTCATATATTATTTAACTCTTCTTTTTTGGTCTTGTTTTCTATTTCAGGTAGTTCCTCCCAGCCAAAAGGAAGCTCTCACAGTCAGCATTAGATTGAGAAGTCATAATGCATGCAACAACCATCAACCAACCAACATAAACAAGTATTCCTCCTTGGCCCTTACCCTTATCTGTTTCATCTCAATAACGTAAAGAAAACGGTGAAACACCACCCACCCACATTCCTCTATGTTTCTTCCCTCCCGTTGAACCCAAGTATTTATTTTATCGATCCCTATGTCGGTCTACATATTGCACCTCTCTCTACTACTAGTGACACCGACATCGAAGAAAGTATCCCTCATCCTAAATGTACGTGTAGACCCCTTATTTGTAAGAATTATACTATTAAGTGCATCATAATATTCAGTTTATAGTTAAATAATATAGAATAGTTTATATTCTTATTATTTAAATATAAAATTTGTATTAGGTTTGTTTTTTTATTAATAAACGCTTTTGATAGGAGCTATGAACCGGAGGGTTAGGCCCCAACCATACAATAGAGGAGAGGAAGACGAGGAAAGGAAGAAGAAACGAGGGGGAAAAATAAGAAACACTGACTACAACAAGAGAAAGGAGAGGATCAAGAAGCACCAAGACGCAAGAGCTGAAGCTAACATAGCAAACCAAGATTTGTATTAGGTTTGTTAATTATTAATTAACTAGCTATTTATTAAATTGGGGTGTGCCCCATCACTTAATATGGACATAACCCTTTGGGTTATTTAAATATGACTATAGGTCATATTCGTAATATCACGTGAATCATTATTGATTTTGGGTAAATATAGGGAGTAGAAGGAGGGAGGAGTTACTGGATTGTGATGTAAATGTTTCTCTATAGTGGATTATTCTTCGTGGTTTTTACCCATTTACGGGTTTTCCACGTTAAAATATGTGTCAATGTGTTCCTTTTATTTACTTTGGTTATTTATTTCATTCTTATAAAGTTGGTTATAATGTTTATGTTAATATTAATTATTATTTCAATTTTATATCTCAACCCTGACATGGTACTCAGAGCAAGATAATTAAATTTAATTTAACCTATTAAATGAAAGGGTGCAACCGTTGGGAAGTTAGGTAGTTTGGTTGAAATATTATATAACCCCCTCCCTTCCTTTTTTGAATGTTAGTTGCACAGGTGGAAGTTATTTGGACTCTCTACAACGAAGTGAAAACTCATTCAAATTACCCGACCTGCAAAATCAAGGTAAGAACTATTAAATATTTTTGAAATATTTTGTATAGTTGATATGGTATGCAGAATTCAAGAAATCCAAGTAAAATTTTCCAAGTGAAAATCAAGTGCACAGGAGACAAGACTCGAGAAAATAGGCACTTTAAATTTTCCCATTGGTCAAGTAAAAACCCTTGTCTCCTGGTAATATTGTTTTTACAATTTGAAATGGGAAACCCTATTTTACTTTTGAAAAAAATTGAAATACTTTTGTATTTATAATCTATACAAATATTTGTATAGTTTTCATACTTTATAAATATATATACAATATAGTTGTTATATACATACAACTATATATATATATATATATATATATATATATATATAATAGTTATATACATATATATGGGTTATAAAAACCTAATATTTAAATCTAACCGAAATATCAATATATGTATGACATATATTTTAAAAAACATATATATATTAAACCTAAAACTAACCTTATCAAACTAAATTCTTGGAGCAGACCCCTTCCTTCAGTGACCCCTCTTGAAACTGTGCCAAGTGGCACTTGTTGCACCCTCCTGCACAGCCCTATGCACTCGTGCCACGTGGATCACGAGCCCTCCACTAACAGTGACCCCTCCTACTGCCAACCCCCTATGTCCTTTTCTACGTGGGTTTAGTCCCACATGGGGGATGGCATAACAATGGGGAAGGCTCGGTTGATATTAAAAGCAGCTCGGTCGTGATCCTTTTTATACTTTGGAAAAGGTAATATGTTGGTAGTGCATTCGGTTAGCAATATAAGTTTGAGTAATATGTGGCATTCGGATTGAATATTATGTGGCATTAAGATTGAATAATATGTGGCATTCGGTTAGTAATATGGTTTAAATAATATAATTTAAATGGCTCACCGAGTTAATGAGATGACTCGACCAAGTTGATTTAGATAGCTCATCATATCAAGTTGATTGTATGGGCAAGAGCCCAATTTTATATATATATATTAGAAATTATAAAACAATTTGTTTATTTATTTTAATATATATATAGACAAATTATAAAACTTCTTTTGTAAAAATAATTAAATTATCGCTTTTTATACCTATATGATGACATTTTTGTCATCGTAATTTATTGCGAAACTAAAAAAATCACTCACATTTCAATTCAAATTATTGATATCATTCTAATTTTCTCATGTATAGATTATTTTTATACATGATCTCCTTTTGTGACGTAAAAGTGATCGAGATCAATTACAAGGATTGAAATACGACAGGGGATTTGTCTATCAAATTCTTATTTTAATCCTTTTTTGTTAATCATTTTTTATGCACAAATGGGATCTAATCAATTTTCAATTGACAAATCACAGATGTTGAATGGAAATAACTACAACATTTGGAAAATTTGATTAAAAACAGAATTCATGGCTCACAAATTGTGGGCAATTGTAAATGGAATAGAGAGAGCTCCTACCGAAAGACATGCAATTGTTGATAATGTTGCCACATATCAACAAAAAGTACAAGAGGCAATGTCGATTATCTTGTGAAGTGTACAAGATGACTTTCTGCTTCATATTGGAAATCTTGAAATTCCTAGTGAAGCTTGGACACAATTGGAGTCGATGCACGAAGGTACACATTTATCAAAAATTATTAAATTGATTTTAGAGCTTATGACAACTCCCATGAAGGGAGATGAAAAAGTGATTAATTATTTAGCAAAAATCAAAAGTCACAATTAGATGGATGTGGCAGTAATTTGATTTATGATAAATTGCTCTATTTCATTATCCGATTAAATATTCATGAAAATTTTAGAAATTTCATTTCAATTTTGAATTCAAAATATCAATCCGAACAAGACATTCCAAATTTTCAAACCCTTAGTGCTCTCTTGGTTCAGGAAGAGTAGGTTATGACTAATTTTGATTCAAAATAAAATGCCACACAGGCACTTCTTGCTCAGAAAGAAAAAGGTAAACCTTCTAGGATTAACAAGAATCAAAAATCAACTTTTAAAACTCATAATAAAAGAAAGAAATCAGGAAACTTAAAAGTTAGTTTTGATGGTAAATTTCATAACTATGGGAAATTTGGACATAAGAAAGAGGATTGTAAATTTAAAAACAAGTCAAATTTCAAAATCAAAATGGAATAAATCATATCAAAATCAAGATAATGATGATGATAATGAGAATAATCATAGTGCTAATATAATAGCTTTATAAATTACTTCTAAATGAAAAGTATTTTTTCTATTTGTATACTGTTGAAAAAGGAGTTGTTTTTTCATAATTAACTCAAATAAATTAGAAGTAACTACAATTGAAAACATACTCAAATAGCTTATATGTGCTTTTACTTCATTTTTATAATTTATTCAAAAATAGAACTATTATTCATCTTTTGGCATGAAAAATTGATCATATATGATATGTATAGGCTTAAATGTATTGAAAAGTGCTTACATGATCATTGTTTGAAGCAAAATCCATGGGAAGTATCCACAGTTAGTGGATTATGTTTTCAGTGAATACTATGATTATTCTTGTATAACTTGATTATTTGATATGTTATCAAGTCTTATCTCATTTGTAAAAGGCTTACAATAAAGATATATGTGTTTTTATAAAACATTTCTTAGTATGTGAAAATAAAATATTATTATATGCATATAAAATGACACTTGGGGACGCCCTTGCGTTTATATTGGAGACATCTAATACTGATTGCATCGAATACATATTTTACAAGGATAGTATGTTGAAATTTTTTTTAACATGGTTAGTTGTTAAGCATATTTTATGTTAGTTGTTATACAACTAGTGTTTAACTTTTACAGATGGTTAAAAGTGAAATCAATAAAGATTTAGATTTATATGCTCATTATGATGTCTATATGGATATTATAACTCTAACCATGTTGATGTTGTGTTAGATATAAAATATTGGATATGTGTTCAAGTTTTTGGTGTGGGAACCATTACTTGGAAAAACAAAAGCAACCAATGGTCTTCATTTCTTCTACTGAGGTAGAGAAGTACAATGGAAGCAAAAAGAAATCATGTGGTGAAGCGGTTGTTGAAGAGATACACATGAAAGTTAAAGGAAGTATTCCTCTTCTCTGTGGTAGTCAGAGTGGTATTACTCTTGATAAGAATCTAGTTCAACATCATAATGAAGCATATTGAAGTTCATATGCATGTTATTCGAGAGAAGGTTCTCTGTGGTAATAGAAATATTCGGTTTTGTCGGACTAAAGATTATATTGTAGATATGTTTACGAGCCATTGTGTGTTGTAAAATACTGCAAGTGTGTGTAATGCTTGTCCTTTCAAAGTTTCCATTAAGGGGGAGTGTGCATGCAATGTCACCTCCTAATGGTCGGTCGGTTGATTGACTCCTCTTCCTCTATAATTCTACTCTGGTTAAAAGCATTGTAAAAATATCTTGTATAATCTAAAAGTAAACGATAGATTTTACATGTAAACTGGTAGATTTTACATGTAAATTGATAGAGTTTATGGAAAACACAGTCTAGTGTGTGCATCTATTTGTAAAGGATGTCCTTGTGTTATAAAAGGCTCCTAGAGATGCGGTATAAGAATATTTCCATGAGAAACAGTGAAATGTAGTCTCACAAAGCATGCTTATCCTAAATCATGTCTGATTTATGGATTCCAAATCCTTTTGTACCAAAAGGTAAGTTGAGCATGATGAAAGTGTTATAAATCCTTCAAAAGTACATGCACTAGCCTAAACCTTTAGGGTTTATGGATTTGTAAAACCTATTGTACAAACATGTAATGTTGGCATATGGATCCCCACTTAATATTAAGAGGGAGTGTTAAAACTATAATATTAAGTGCATCATAATATTTAGTTTATAGTTAAATAATATAGAATAGTTTATATTCTTATTATTTAAATATAAACTTTGTATTAGGTTTGTTAGTTATTAATTAACTAACTATTTATTAAATTGGGGTGTGCCTCGTCACTTAATATGGACATAACCCTTCGGGTTATTTAAATATGACTATAGGTCATATTCGTAAGATCACGTGAATCATTATTGATTCTAGGTAAATACAGGAGTAGAATGAGGGAGGAGTTCTTTGGACTATGTATATGTTTCTCTATAGTGGATTATTCTTTCGTGGTTTTTACCCATTTACAAGTTTTTCACGTCAAAATATGTGTCATTGTGTTCCTTTTATTTTCTTTGGTTATTTGTTTCATTCTTATAAAGTTGGTTATAATATTTATGTTAATATTAATTATTATTTCAATTTTACATCTCGGCTTTGACATTATTTGTTCCACAAGTTGTCATTAATGATGATTCTCCTTACCCTTCCCCACATTTTGATATTGGACCAGATCTTATTCCTTCTAGTTTACTAAAAGAGAGGTATAAGAGGTCTCTCTTTAGTAATAAGAACAAGATAATATTCTAGGATAATTTTTGGGATATCTACCCCAACAAGAATGGAAGGTATATCGATATTTTTAAAAGGAAATTATATTTTAAATTTATCATAAAATTACAATTTAATAAATTATCTTTTATCATGGTTTATAATTACAAACATTGAATGATAAAATATGTTATGATGCATACATCGCAAAAAAACCCATTAGCGAGAGCTAGCTAAGAAGGCAACCAAGATTATTGTGATGTATTCTATGTCAATTTTAAAAAAATGTAAAAATTGGGTGTTCAAGGAAATTTGGGAAATGTATGGTCCATTGTTGGATGAGGGTAATTTTATTTCTTGAATAAAATTATTTAAATAATAATTAATTTGAATGATTTTCTAATATTTTATTACATTATGTTTTATTTACTAACTTGTTTGTTGTAATACGGACATGGTTCAAAGGTACACCATAGAAATCTTGTGACACGAGAGAGATAATTTGAAAAGAAATTTGAAGATGTATTATGACCATGATGAGTGGAAAACAACAAGGAGGTAAATTTTAATGTCTAATTAAGTCGTATTTACTTTAATTTTGTCATAAATGGGTGTATTTCATAATAAGTTTACTTTTTTAAATGTTGTGCTAACCAAGTTTATACTTATTAATTATTTACTGAGACCTCTACTAGGTATAAACTCAATCCATGGTGTCAATTGAGTAACTATTCGGATAGCCGTAATTCATTACAACCAAGCCAACAACAACTAGCTACAAATGCCCAAGTGGAACAAGGAAAAATGTCACAAATCACAATGGTCATGTGGACTTGGCCGGAGCATGGGCTCTATTTGTAAGTATTGTAGTTTAAATTAGTTTTTAGTAATAAGTGTTCAAGTTTTTTTTAAATTACAATACAAATTAATATTGTATTTACATTTTCTAGTAAGAGGAGGACTATAGGAAACCTATCGAATCTTGGCATAAGGATCATATATGTACTAATTACAAATATTTTCTCTCTTTGAAAGAAATGGCCACCAATGGAGTCAAACCATTACATGTATGTTATATAAATTCATTGTAAAATATATTTTAAAATTATTTATCTATTTTATCAATTATTATGAGATTATTAACAATGGTTTATTTTACTTTGATGTAGGGTGCATGCAATATCGTCCCTAAGAACAAGTGGCAAAATGTATCGAGTAATGAATGAGAGTCACGTCACTCTTGGGGTTATCATTCAACAGGTTGTTTCGGTAGTGGAGTTGGTGGGGATTTGGACATTGGACGGGGTTGTTGAGGTTTTCATGTTATTACCATTGAGGTTGATGATATCATGGAGCATGGCAGGATGAGAGTTGAGGAAAATGAATATGAGGACCTTGGTGTCAGGGTCAATATTGAATATTATAACTTTATATTGTGGATATTGACCCTAATATTTTATGAGGTCAATCACGACTCTATCAAGATTTTGTATTATAATATTATTATAACTTTTGATTAATTATTGAGTTGTTTGATTATAATTTTAAAATTATTATTGTCTCCTTGAAAAAAATCGTTTGTATTCAATTTTAATATTTTTTATTATGCTCAAACTCAATTTTCTACTTGAACATAATTTTCATTTTTATGTATATTGTTAAAGTTGACATTAACATCAAAATTTTATAACTATATTTGTATAATATAATAATAAAATTAAATAAACAAACTTCAAAAATATTTTATATATTTATATCATTGTAATGACTAAAATTGCATAACAAGTCGAAACTAAGTTCAATTGAAGCGATAATTAAGTCAAAAGTGAAGTCATACTAAGTCACAATTGAAGTCGCACTATAGTTGTAAATAATGATAAATTAAGTCACAATTGTAGAAACAAAAATCATAGTTAGTGTCACAATCTAAGTTAGACATAATGTCAAAATGTAAGACGTAGCTAGTGTCAAAATTTAAGTCGTAGTTAGTGACAAAATTTTAGTCACAACTAATGTCACAATTTAAGTTAGATGTAGTGTCATAATTTAAGTCACAACTATTGTCACAATTTAAGTTTGATGTAGTGTCATAATTTAATTCAATATCATAGTTACAACTAAAGTCTTATTTTAAGTTGGACATAGTGTCACTTTTTAAGTCACACACAAGGTCTATGTAAATATGAATCTAAATATACTTATTAATTCATGCATTAAGTCAAACACAAGTCATGAATTAATTCATGGATGGAGTAGCATTTTAAGTCACCCTAATGTCTCGATTAAAGACACCCTAATGTCCCGATGAAGACATGGCTAAATATACATTTTACAACACCCTAATGCCCCATTTTAAGTCATCCTAACGTCATTTTAGGGTGACATTAGGGTGTCTTTGGTGAAAATATATAATTTATGTCATTTAAGTCACAATTTAAATCGCGGTTAAGTCATTTTCATGACTTTAAATTTGAATTTAGGGTTCCTAGTTACAATTCAAAAAACCATATTTGGCAACTTAAAAGTGACTTATTTTATTCAAAAGGTGGAGTGTCATGTTCAAGAGTCTAGCTTCTCCCATTTTCAACCATGAAAATATTTTAGAGCTATGTTTTATGATCTAAAACTCTTCAACTTTGGAATTATCCACAAAAACACAAAATAAAACATTGTTGTTCTACTTTCTATTAGAAAATGACAGAGATAGCTAGCGAATGAATTATGTTTATGCTTAGAATCCAAAATTGCAAGAAAGGAAAGAATTTAAGCTCACAAACACCAACAAATTTTATCCTGAAAACCTTGGAGGAGGAAAAACCAGTCGGGAAGGGAAATTTCTCTTTCTTCCCACTTTTATTGGCCAATTCAAAATAACAAGTACATAATTTACAATAAGTATGAAAGAGAAGTAGATAATATCTCACACTTCCTCCCAAATACTTGCTTGCTCTGTCTCAACACTCCTTTCTTCTACAAAACACAATTCCAACACTAAGAACTTCTTACTCACTTGCTTTCATGCTTCGATGATCCTATTATCTTCTACAAACATGTATTTATAGCCTTTTCCATGTCCTCCTGTGCACTGGAGAATGGGAAAGGTCATGGAGGAGAAGAGACATGAATAACCTTCCAAATTCTGGGTTGTTCGTTTTATATTTTTATTTTAAATCTGAAAGAGCTAGGACCCATTTGCCCAATGCGGACCCGGCGGTCCCAGGACCACCGCTTTGGTTCGGTGGCAATTAGTAACCGCTTACTTTGCACGAGAGAGGTGGTCCTGTTACTAAAAAGATAAAACCTCTATGTATCATGTTTCCTTCTTCATGTTGATTGTTTTGATGAAGTAGATTCATTTTGAATCCCTATGGATCATTTTAGCAAGTGAAATTCATTCCAAGTGTATACAACTCATTTTTAATGCATGTTGATTATATCAACCCTAGTTAAACTAATTTGTTCTTTTGAGTTGATAATATAGAAACTAATATTACATACGCATTTAAAATTAGGTTTTACATCATATAAAGGGAATATAAAATATAAAAATCAAGCTAAGAATTAAATATATGCAATCACAAGTGTAGACATGTTAGAAATAGTCACTTAGCCGATTCGGATGGTAGTAAGGATATGTCGATGAGAAATGCAGGGATTGGAACAAACCCTAGAAAATGTGTAAATGAATTTTGTGTGTCTAGACCTTATTGATCATGATGTACAAATGAGGTAGAACCATACACCATAACTTGATCCTATTAATGGTTTGACCACCTGTAGGAAATGGGTTTCGAAAAATTACGTCGTTGTTTATTTCCTTTTAAAATCTTTAATGTCGCATCGCCACTTGGATTCACACCTAAGCCTAAAAAATAAAACCCTATCTATCATGCAACACACTCAAGAAAACATTAAATAAAAAAATGCAAATTCTTGAGTTGAATCGACCTCATTGGTCACCCCTTTGTGATTTCACTGAGCACTACACTACATTTCAGACTTCATGTAGTTCTCCTAGTGCTTTGTGTTGATGTGCATGCAACTATCCCTTATCATATATTTTCCCTTGTGTTTCTACACAAATAGCAAACTAGAATACTTCATCCCAATCTAACCCTTATGTATTGATGAGAGAAACATAATTTATGCCCTATTATGTTGTGTATGCACATATACGAAGTGTCGTTTACTTTTTCAACTTAGTATGTGATATATAAATAATTTATTTCTAGATAGTAAATTATTATGTTAGACTTGTGTACATATATATATATATATATATATATATATATATATATATATATATATATATATATATGAGTTCTTTGAAATTAGGACCTTAGTGGTGGGAAAGGCCAACCCAAAATATATAAACCAAAAGATAAAATAGTGACAAATGGGTTCATGTGGAGGAAATAAATAAATAAACAAAAGGTATAAGACCGTATGTTATGGTCTTGACCCAAGCTTAAATAACAATAAACAATAAAAGTAGGGTGTTAGAGATCTCTGTATAAAGGCTCAAAATCCAATCAATGAATCCAACTAAAGCAACATGTTGAGTTCAATCAAGTAACAAAGAGTGAATCAATGAAGGATTGATGCCACTAAGATCTTGTTTCATTGTTCAAAACTCATGTATATATAATTATGACAAAAGCATAATGTAATAGTGATTTTGTGTAATTTTTAGTGTCTACACTAACATTTTCTCTTTTATAGGGGTTTTGATGCATTATCCTCCCGAGTGTGTGCTTTAAGGGGCCTTCCGGGATTAGGGTGATTATATTTTGTCACATGAGCTAGACAACATAACCTTGGATAGATATCGTTATGTTGTTATTGATGCCATAGTTACCCTACCCTCTTTTTCTCACTTGTTCACATATTACCCTCGGTATGTGATCTGAAAACGTGTGTTGTATTTTTTTCACTTTTAAAAGTTTCCAAAGATCGTGATTTTCTTAATCAATTTTAAGTATTCTAAACTCCACAAATTGATTAAATTCTGATTATTATGCATCCATAGAAGTGCAGAAAACTTGTGTAGCAAATAAATAATCAAAAAACTGAAAACACTCAGATAACAAACAAGATTGTTTACGGGGTTCGGAAATTCCTACGTCCCAGGTTCAGATTGAACCGATCCATTAATAATATTGAAATGTAAGTACAATAACTCTTACAAACAACCAATAATGAATCACAACCTGCAAATGAGCTAATCAATGTCCCAAGAACTCTGAAAAATAGCAGAAACTGTCCCAAGAACGATCCGTGGCTCCTACAGTGTTTTCACAATGTGATCTCCCTACAACTGTGTTATAAAAACACCTAAAAATGGAGATTTAAAAACATTCTATGAAAAAAATCATATATCTGAGATCATCTCTGAATTCTAAACACTTTTCATGTTTACACCAAGTCACAATTCGGACCAGAAGTGCATTGAAATTCGTGTTTTCCAACTAGCTGTCTTGTAGATCCCTGTTAAAAACTGCATTCAAAGCTTCCAAAAATAGGTTAAAACTCAACAAAAATATCAAATCTTACATTGTTAGAATTGTCTCAGAATTTCCTTCATTTCATCTTTTTACTCCGAGTTCCCAATCTAAGTGCAAGGCCTTCAAAAATGGCATTTTCTGAAACTACCTCCTCTTCCCCTTTCACACAGAGTACAAAGCTCTATTTATATAGGTGAGCTTGTTTCTATCCCATCTGAGATAGGTGGCGGGTTGGTTGGCGTGATGTGTTTGGGAGCTGAGAGGTTGGGTGTTCAAATCCCGCCTCCTACCATTTTTCTGCGGATTTGCATTTTAAATATATTTAATAGGGATAAAATCCCATATTGGCCGCTTAGCATTGGAAATGGGATTAACATCCCACATTAGGCGCCCCCTTTATTTTTGCTAAGGTTTTAATTAAACCTTAGCCACCCCTACACCACTTCACTCCTTCCTTCCACGTGGAACATCCATGCATGGCTTAATGTTGGCGGTTTAGTAGGTAAGTGGAGGATGGTTTAATACTAATGTATAAACATTAATATATATACTGGTTTGGCATATATGTGTGGCATTTGGAAAGTGGATTTACCAAGATAATATAATTTCGACCCATACAATGTGTGTAGAAATAATTAACTCGGTCCTTGCATGACTCAGCTAAATAGCTCGATGTCGTCCCTTGATAGGAAAATCGAGTGAATTCGACGAGTGGTGGCAAGCCACGTGTCACAGTGCGATTGGTCCAATATTGACCAGTTGACCAGAGTTTACTTTCCCGATGTCTAAACTTTGACCGAACATATCTAGAGCTCCCGATGTCCGTTTGGCACATTCTTATAGTCGTTGGAAATCTCTCGAGATGATCTTCTGCACAGGCATGGTTTTGGGAAGTTTAGGGAACATTTGACACTAAAATTGATCCCCGATCAATATGTCCACTTATTCACTCTCATTCCAAGTCTCCTCATCACATTTTTCATTTTGTACCTTTGTTATGTCTTTGCCTCCATTCCCTATTGATTTGACCCTTAACTTTAGGGTTTCCCCAAAGTTGATGGAATCAATCATACTTGATCACATCAATATTTGTGATTTTAATTGCGACATGATTGACCATGGTTGATCACAATGACCATATTTGAACATCCATATATATATATGCACACATCATGTTTTATAATTTGATATCAATCATATGTCATCATATCTTTAATTTATATCTTCACATTTGTTCAAACTTACTAGTTTGATTTGAGGTCTTAAAATTTTCCTTCTTGTATTTGGGTCACTGTAGTGAGCTAGGACTAGATGTATTATTCTTATGTTACCCCTTCTCCACCCATAATGATTCTCTCTCTCATTGTTGTTATCTCTATGGAGGATCAATGCATCGGTGGTCACATTAGATGTAAGTATTTGTAACCCCTTTTTATCCTTTATCTTATGTCCATTAACATTATGTTGATGGTTCATCATTTATTGCTTTAGGTTAGAGTACATTTGTATTTTCTTTAGTATATTGTTTTGTCTTATTTGTATTCTTCCCATTGGATCTATTCAAATTATGCCATTAGATTTATCCATATATTTACCTATCTATATCTTTCAAATCCTAATAGGATATCTCTCTTTAATTTATATTTAGGCCTTAGAAGCTATAGTTATCCTAGGAATAGGGTGGTTGTCCTCTAGAATTATAATCTTACATTCCCTTAGTACCTTTGGTATCCACATCTCATGTATAGGCTTATATTTGATCCCCATTATTATTTTCCCTAGTCATAATATTGTAAAACACAAGGATAATCATGGGGATCCATATTATGCCATCATATATTTTAGTGAGCCCAATGTGAATCTTATTACCCCGTTGATTGGTTCATCCATGTAAACAGCCTTATTTATATTTTTATCTCTTTTTTGTCTTCATTTCCTACTCCATCGTCCACTTTGTAAATTTCCTTGTGCAACTGATATTTTTATGACCAATTTGTTTAGCCTTGCATCATTATCCCCTGTGTAATTTTTACACGACCAATCTCATTGGGTTATTAACCATAATTCACATTATGTCCATCCCGACATCGTCGGACCTTGAGTAACACAACCAATCTTGTTTTATTCTTAGATCATTTCTTAAAATGTTTCCTAATATCATCAACCCAAATGTAATTCTATATGTGTGCCCGATCCCGTCAAATATAGTTTTCCAAAACCTCATTTTTAATCATTATTTGCTCAAAACCTTCATCAATAGAGTATTTAAAGACTAATTATGGTAATTCTTTCTCTAGATACTACTTGTACATAAAAATTAACAATGATTTTGATTTTATCCCTAGAATCATTCCTCATTATACGTATTGCTTGTCCATAGGAACTATCAACATTAAGAAGCAAAAGCAACCAAACCATAAATACGAACACCAAGTAAGTTACTCATAATCCTATATTTGATCTAGAAGAATAAGGTGAACATGATAATGTTCTTGGCTCTAATTATCCTCCCGCTATATAACAATTCCCTGAGTTTGTAGGTCAAACACTTGATATGCTACAAAAACTTATTAAGGGTTATTTTTCCAACAAATTAGACTCAAATGATATTCCTATAGAGCCTCCTACAATTGGATAAAGTATTGATCCTACTAACAACACTAACACCACTTAATCCAATGATCCCTCTCAACTATTCATCTAACTAATTGATCTTTTAAGCCACCAACAAACTACAACAACTAATCAATTTTTGCAAATGTGGAATAATTTGGTTGAACTTAATACTGACAATAAATGGTCTCTTGGGGCATGGAAATCCAATAATAATTATACTAAATTCTTGGACATATGATCTATCAACAATAAGAAGCAAAAATAAATAAAATCATAGTATGACCACCAAGTATGGTACTCATAATCCTACCTTTGATCTAAAGGAATAAGATGAACATGAGAATGTTCCTAGTTCTGATTATCCTCCTACAATAAAAACTTTTCTTGAATAATTCCTTGAGTTTGTAGGTGAAACACCTGATATGCTACCAAAATTTATTGAGGATTACCTTTCCAAAAATTATATGTAGATGTTAATCCTCTGAGCCTCCTATAATCGGAGAAAATATTCATCTTACTAAAAACACCACCACCGCTTCATTTAATGATCTCACTCAACTAATCATCTAACTAATTGATTGTTTAAGACACCAACAAACTACAAAAATCAATCAATTTTGGAAAATACAAATTGATTTGGCTCAACTTACCACCCAACCATAAATGGTCTATTAGGGCATGAAAAACCAATGTACCCCTCTAGGTTGGCATAAATAGAGCACACATTACTCAACCTCATGTTAACAATAAATTCCTTCAATATATTAAAATAGAACCTCTTTTTCCCTACATTTATTCCATGGATATAAAAGGAATCACACCTTCCCTTTCTTATTATGGATCTATCATCCCTACTCTTTATATCAAAGATTTTGGTAATCTCTACAATGATTAATTCAAAGATAATTCATTTATGACCACCAATCTATTAGTTAAAACCCTTACAAGATATGATCTAGATTGGTATCACGCTCTTCCTAACATCTCTATTGTAGAGCTTGAAAGACTAGTTACCGCTCCCCGTGAATGAATTCCAACACCATGACATTTATGTAAAAAATATTAATGTTTTCATTAATTGCCAAAAATCTAAAAATGATCCCGCACAAGCTTTCATAAAAATAAGGGAAACCCTAACCACTAAGGCTAAGAATAACATGCACGAAAAGACTCATTTTGCTTTGCCTTCAATACAAGGTAAGATCCTTCTCTCCTACTACACCGGAGGAAGCATTCAAAAAATCTAAACGCAAAGACTATCTCATTAGGTAATTTGAAAAATCTTCACCTAAGAAATAATCACCTAAGAATGTACATGTCATTATGTATCATAGAAACAAAAATGTCATCAATGAAAAATTCAAAAACACTCTTCTTGAAGGTAATTCTTCTCATAGGACCACCTATATCATTAATCATACAACTCCTAAACCACAAGGAGGTTCTCGCTTACATTCTTCTTCTCATACAAGTTATCACCAACCTTTTTCTAAGGAGGATTTGAGATGAAATTTACCGGAATCATTTAGCATGGCTATAGATCCCTCACAACCTCTTCCTCAATGGTATGATGAGAGAAAAATTTGTTGGTGACATGCCAATTGGGGTCACTCCTATAAAAAATTTTGTTCCCTTTGATCTTTTTCCTATAACTTATCCTTATTTCTAACTTTGTTCATGAATCCATCACTAATGAGAGGTTAGATGAAGCTAACAAAACATGTGACAAGTCTCAACAACGTGATCTTTATGAATCGGTTAATTGATCCAATGAACGCCTTAAGCTCTATAATGACCCACTTTTTTATCACTCTAGATATGAACAATATACTTCATCTCCTACTCAAAACAATAAAGCATCCACTAATGTTGTTGGTACCACATATCCTTACACTAATACATATGCAGAAAACATGGTTAACATATATCAAACACATTATTACTTACTTTAAGCCTACATATCCTTTTAATGTTCATAGCAAAACTTACATAACCATCTATCCATATCCTACAATCCAAACATTAGTTAAAAAATCATCAAATCCTAGTCCTATTGTATAAATCAACACCATTTTCCCATGTGTAAATTCTTCTACATGTACAATCCAATCTAATCTAACCCAATTTGATTCCCTTCCCTATGCCATCACCATTGTGCACTTGCATAGTTGATCTTTTCTAATCCTACCCCTTATTCCACCTATGCCATCAGTCACTATGTAAATTCTTCTACCATGGTTAATCCCATAGATATGTCACAAAAAAATTAACATCCTAAAAACATGCAAGCCCCGCACCTTTTGAACCTCTTTAGACTAATATCCCATAGGTTCAAATTGTTGTACTATCTAGCCTTGAAGATTGGGATCCCCTTATATAACTCTCTTACTTTCTATGTCAAATCCCATTCCTTTGGCTTGACCACACTTTTCTAGGCATCATGAGTTCCTTATGTTAGCCCTCATCTATATGAATATACCTCCCCACATATTCTAGCATGAGCCTACCTTTCCTAGTTCATAGGAGAGTATCCTACGCCAATGTGAAGAGTTATTCATTCAAACTAATCTTTCCATAAATAATTCTTCCTGCATTCACTTTCCTCTTGATTCAATAATTCTTAATGAGCTTCTTCCATGTGAACAATTATTTCCTTTTCATTTGTGTTTAAATTGGCCACACAACAGTTATGTGATCCTTCATAGATGAAGGTTTCAATACTTTTCGTTTCCCTTAATTTCATCAAGACACTTAGCTATTCCATTGAAAATATTAAGTCCACTCAAAGCACATTTCAAGGTTATGACTAGAGACAGGATGTCTTTTTGGGTTACATCTAGTTACCTATTATTGTGTCTCCTTCCACTATCCATGTCAAATTCTTGATCTTAAAATTCCCCTTGTCTTATAACATCCTCTTAGGTAGATTATGGACCCACCACATGCATGTAGTCACATCATTTGTTGTAATACCACTTTTCACCTCATAAAACTAGGGAAAATTTTTATTTCCAACTCATTATTTTAGTTAATACTTTACAAAATTAAACACGTAGTAGCTTAAACAAAGACACAAGATGTTACTATCTCTTAATTCCTTTTACGTTGAACTAAATATGTTATTTGCAGCAACAGCTAATTTAAACTATCATCAATTAAAGTTTAGAATCCAATCAAAAAAATCCCTCTCAAATACTCTTTACGAGCCAATACACCTAGTGTATCATTTGGTTAAGTCTTATTATAGGCTAGGAGAACTTGTGATATCTTCTTAGTATCCTTCAGAAAGATACTATTGTAACCATCATCTAGATCTCAGCATTGTAGCAAAAATACTTGGTGAACAAACAATGCATCCAGTTACATGCGATCTTATGGACATAGTTATTTGGAGTTGTCTTTAGGAACCCGGATTCCAAGATGCACATATGTCTATGGAACTTTTCTTCCCTTCACCTCACAACCGTTCTAGTCATAGTCATTAGGATTCATTTCCATTTTTAGGTTATTAAGTTCATTGTTAAACATCTTAAATAACCATGTATTTAATTATTAAGTTCACACATGAATCCTTAGTTATCACATCCCAGCCTTCCGGGTCGTGCGGCTCATGTCGGCACCACTTCGGGAACCCTATGGGAAAATATATGTCATCGTGAAGACCTAGGTCATCACGTGTCACACCTTTACCTATAGCCAACCCAATCTAGTGTGGGTATGATACACAAGAGTAAGTCACATTATGTTACATGTCTTCATGTATTGTTCATTAAATCAATGGTTCTAGGTTTGCATCATGTAACAACTAGGACCCACTAAGCCCAATGATATTACTCAGATTGAACCACCTTGGAATAGCTAAGGGATGGTTGTGGGTGTGTGATGACTTGCATCACTCGCACTTCGTCACCCTTCCCATAGCCATTCCAAACCGGCTCGATTGGGTTAATGTCGGTTAGCTTTGTGACACTTATTTCGACTTGAATGTGTTTATAGTTATGCATTCATTATATGAAAAGTACACTTAATTTATTACATGTTATCTGCTTTAGTCATAATATAGCGGTGAGATATCATATGTTATGAATATCCCTTACACGTTATTGCAGCAATAGGTTGTAGGTTTCGTTAACAAGTAATAAACCTTAACCATAGGATTAATCGGTTTATACATATCCTTTGAACATATTTATATGTGTTCTCATATTAAATAATTTGCAATGTATCATAAAACCATTGTTGTGTTTTCCTATTAATTTGTATCAACTCAACATTTAGCATTGAATAAATCATAACGAAATAATTAACATTTTGTACTAGTTTTTAAACATTCACATTTTGCTATAAATTTGGCTTTATAATGCTTTATAAAACAAGGCACGTTGTAATAAAATAGTTGTATATATTCATAAAATGGAGGTTATACCTCTCCGTTAAAGTACATCGAGATATTGAAACAAATAGAAAAATTACATCAAGCCTTCAAATGCCTTATTTAAAACATGCGAAGATGATAATTTTTCTTTTAAACAAAATCATATACATTTATTACAATACAAAATCGGTAATATTCAAGCAAGTGTGGCATATTCCAATATTTTATTCATTTCAAAATTACTTGCTGACCTACAATTTGAAAATGATAAAATACAACATGTGCATGGCCGATTCTGTTGAAATGGCATGGAACATACATTCACTCCCTTACTACTCCATTAAGAAAAGATAGAACAACTATGCTTGATTAAATTTATTAACTCTATTAATGAAAAATTCAACCTCTACAGGAATGCCCAAAGAAAAATAAACCAAATTCCTTAACAACATACTTGTTCACAATTCCATTTATTTCATTCGAACCATATTACAAAGCACCCCATTTTTTTAAATCCAACCAAGTCTTCCTATTTCCCTTGATCATTATCAAGATTATGACAACTAGATCAAAAAAAATTCCATCAAGAGAAATCAAATGACACTCTCATGGGAAGATTAAGAGAAAGGGCAACTTAATAAACAAAAATGTGGTTTCTACTTTCCAAATTTCTCATAACATTTTAACATGCATAGAAGTAAACATATCAACACTTTCTTCTAACTTTTACTCATGTCTTGAATGTTATTTATTCTCATGTCATTATGCAATTTTAAAATAGAATTATTAATCTAATCCTTTAATAATTCAAACAATTCCCAAACGTTTTATGACCATTCGGTCTCACGATGAATATTATCCAAGAACTAAATTATTCAAAACATCTCCTATCCATAAAATTTCAATATCTTACTAGAAAATTTAGCTAACAATTCTTTTAACAGGATCTAGGAATACAACCAAAACCCAATACAGTGATCCAAACGTCAACCCCTAAATTAAGGTTTTTATTTACTAACCACACAGAGAGAGAGAGAGAGAAATTGTTAAGCATATTATGACAAGTAAAAACTTATTCCCTTGCACAACTATGTACAAATACAAAAATATATTCTTATTATATAGATTTGATTCCCGGTATGACTCAAACCAAATCACCTAGCCTCCAAGATGAGAATTTCTATTTAACCATAGAAATCAAATATAATCGATAGTGCACGCTTTAGGAAAAAATACATATTGCCTTCTATCATATCATAGATTCGTAATTATATTGGATACCCATTATATATATAACAAACACAACTTGGAAAAATGTACCCACAAAATTGAAACCCATAAGCGAAGCCCTTATTAAAAGAAGCGATAAAAAAATCCCATATTCTAAGGACCTGGTAAACAAAATCGTCCCTATTTTAAGGTTTGAACTCCTCATGCATAAAGAAAAAGAACCTCAAGCGAGAGAAGATGTTGGTTGTGTGCTAAGAAATCTACAATACTTTTGTAGGTTATTAACTCCTCAACATCCCAAGTCGGATATTACCCATATGGTTTTAAAATATAAATAGTGAAATATGCAGCCAATAAGCACCCATAACCACTCCGGATCATAAATATTCCAACGGACCCCAACATGAATCAACCCGCATTCACAAATTGGAAAGCATCGAATAAACACCACAACAAGACCATTAACTATACAAATTATATCCTATCATTTTGCAATGAAAATTAAAGACAGAGAGAGATATGTTCCATGCCTTTCAATTTGAAATCTTCCTCTAAAATTACCAACACGCTCCCCTTTTTTCAAAAATATTTTCTCGAATCGTTTCAGAAAACATCAAAATTTGAACACGGTAATGCACTCTTCCAGCCCCTTTTTTTACCTTGCCTAGATTCAAATATATAATATAGTTTCTTATTTTTAACTTTGAGTCACAATATCTCACTTTGATAACCCGTAATTCTCGTGAGCTCTACAAGAATCTACATGCATCGTCGTCCAAACCGGAGCTCGTGAAAAAAAAAGGTTTTAAAAAAGCAACTAAAACAATAGGAAAAGATTTGCATGCATGTAGGTAGCTTCCTTGAGAAGCTTGTGTTTCCCAGGGTATTTTGCCCATGAATGAAACATACCTCCCACATTGCCATGTAAGTGCCCTTTAAAATTTGCATCGATTTTCCCTCTTTTTGGTGGTGGAAGACAATTTGAGCGATCAAGATTTCAACAAAACCTTTTTTAACCCTTTCTTATTTGCATGGTCGGTTTGACCAATACAATCATTCCAAATCTTATCATTTAGATAATCTAATGACCATCAGATCAATAAATTTGTACTTAAATAAGATTAAAATCATAATGCCACTAAAACCCAAACTATAAAATATCGAAAAGGAGTATGGTCTTAGACCAAATATTTTATTTCCATGGGAAGGTCTAAAGGCCATTAGTAAACAATGAAACATAATTCATCTCAAATTAACATCCAATAGTATGTATTAAGCCCTCTAATATACTAAACAATTTAATGCTCTCAATCCTGGTCCTAGACCCTCCAACATGGTCTTAAACCATCCTTCAAAACAATTATCAATAGTTTTGATATTAAGAATAATCAATAGCGATCGCATCCAAATGATATGCAAGTGTCAAGGGTAAAAACAAGGTTGTGCAATTTCCGGTACTATAATGTCTATGCAAAGACCAAGTTGTAAATAAACAATCTCAAAGAATGACCTCTTATCAAGGAGTCACAATCGGCCAAAGACCGAATTTACAACAAATAAGTTTATACAAGCTATAGGGTGGTTAACTTGATGTCGAACACACTCGATATTCATTAATGACATGTTTTTACTCGGTCCAAGAAAATTGACTAAATTGAAACATTATTTTCTTGCCATTCAAGGAGTTGCAACTTTCTTGCCAATAAATATATCATTATGCTAGCTTTAGGATTTTTACCGCCCCCATATTATACAATCATTAAATAATAAGATATGGCAATAATGTATAAATTTGGTCCTTTGCAAGTCATTATTTTCAGCAGGACATGCTAAAATAATAATATCAATGTCATTCAATGAACAGTCATATGCCAATGTATTAACTCATCATTTTCAGTCAAATAAGTAACTCATAATACATAATAGCAAGATGTAAAACAAAATTACATAAGTTGTCGTAACCAACCATTCAACAATGTATTTCCTCATCACTCACAAAGAAAGAAAGTGCACACAAGCGTGCAAGCAAAACAAGAGTTCGTCAAAAATGCCAAGTGTTTTATGAGTGTCGAGGAACAAACATTGTTATGCGGTTACACATGCAACTACACATTTGTGTGTATATCCTTTACAGGATATACATTAATGTGTGCAACTACATGCTCACTATGTGACAAGGCTTATTCTCCCACCTTTGTGAATCACTTAACACTTTACGACTTATTCTAACGATTTAACAGACTGAAATTGTGGGATGTGACATACTTCCCCCCTTGATAAATCATCGTCCGTCCCGATGATTTTAACTTAGTTAATCGCAATCGGAACAATCAAACTTAGAATTATATCCAATAACTAGGGAGAACAATCATCATTTTCCACAAAATATTGAAATTTTCATACCTTTTATTTCACCATTCAAAGTCAAACATCGAGATATGATGATTTCCTTGTCATTTTGGAATCAAATAATTAAAATAATATAAAGTATGTCAAATAATTGACAAAAAACAGACTAAATTATTCAAAAACAATGTTTTTATCATTCTAAATATCAAGAAAACTCGTTGTTTTAATTTATTTCAGATCGTACCAAAACCTAATTGGTCTTACCATGACAATTTTCAGATCCTGAGCCTTTAGTTTTATCAAGCATAGCCTCCTTTCCACTGTCGGTTCCACAATTGCAGCTTAATCCTCTCTACTGGGATTGTTCTCCTTGTTTCTCAAGGGACAATCTCTAACGTAGTGGTCACTATCACCACATTTGAAGCAACCAACGAAAGGCATCTTCCTTTTAAACTTGTCATTCTTACCAGTAGAGTTTTCTTGTTCATTTCTTTTAAAGTTTACAGTAATATTATTTCCACCATTTTGAGCCTTATTTTCTACCTTCTTTCCCCATGTCTTCCTAGGTGACAATGGTGAAGGTGAACTATGATTCATTTTCCACTTCTCATCCCTATGAGCAAACAATGGCTTGGAGATTGTGCTCTGTCTAAGGATTTTTCAAACATTGCTTCCATTGTTGATGGTCCATGCACATCAACTTCACCACCTATTACAGGGTTTAAACCCATGATAAATTTCCTTATGCGGAATTTCTCATCATTTTGATACTGAGGAACGTATTTAAGAAGTTTTGTAAACTTTTCCCGATGATCGATTACTATCATCTTGCCTATATGCTATGGTCTGAAATTCTGACATATTCTTGTCATAGGATAGTTGCGGTAACCAAAGTGTTGTCTAAAATAGGCTTTGAATTGATCCCATGTTATGTTAACATCATTTACCCCTAGTTCTACCTTCCAGCTATCCCACCATGAGGAATCCTCATTGGAGAATTAATAAGCTCCCCAAACTGCCTTAGTTTCTTTAGAAAAGTTTCGATGGAGAAAAATTTATCCATCTCACTGAGCTAGTTCTTGGCTCCATCACCTACGGTCATTCCATCAAATGTTGGTGGACTAATTCATTTTATATTTTTGAACAACTCTACCACTAGGTGAGATCTTGCATTCAATGGATGGTTTTCAGTTATTATTGATAGATGTATTATTATTATGAGCATCTATGTTATTATTTTCAGCATTGACGTTACTATTAGTAGCATTAAGTTTCCCTAAGGTTGCTCAACAACATCACTGTCACTTTGTTGTTGTCATTACCCATCACATGTTGTTCAAGAACAACCATATGATTGTGTGTGTGTTACCTGTAGGACTGCAAGTATTTCGTCTAACTTCGTGTTGTGGTTGCTTCACCACCTGTAGGTTGGTGATTAATAATGTGACCTCTTGTCCTAACCATTTTCTCTGTTATACAAGAATTAAATTTAAGTTACCATACGGACTCAATAAGTCCAAGAGTTACAACCATTAGCTCTGATACCAAAATGTAACACCACTTTTTACGCATCAAACTAGGAAAAAAATTGTTTCCAACTCATTATTTCAGAGTTAATGATTTAATGAATTAAACATGCAACTTAAATTAACAACACACAAGAGATTACCATCTCTTAATTCCTTTTACATTGAACTAAATACGATATTTACAAAGAATGACTTATTTAAACCAATATCAATTAAAGTTTAGAATCCAATCAAACAACCTATGACAACCATGTGCAACTACAAGGGTTTACAAATCCTACTCAATCCCCCTCAAACACTCTTTACGAGCCAATACACCTAGTGTATCATTTGGTTAAGCCTTATTACAGGATGAGAGAACTTGTGATGTCTTCTTAGCATCCTTTGAAAAGCTACTACTATAACCATCATCCGAATCTTGACATTGTAGCAAAAAGACTTGGTGAATAGACAATGCATCCAATTACATGCACTATTATGGCCATAGTTATTTGGCGTTGCACTAGCAAGCCGAATTCCAAGATTGCACATATGTCTATGGAACATGTCTTCCCTTCACCTCACAACTGTTCTAGTCATAGTCATCAGGATTCATTTATGTTGTTTAGGTTATTAAGTTCATTATTAAACATCTTAAATAAACATGTATTTAATTATTAATTTCACACACGAATCCGTAGTTATCACATCTCGGCTTCAAGTCGTCCGCACATTCTCGACACCACTTCGGGAGCCCTACGGAAAAATATGTGTCATCGTGAATACCGAGGTCATCACCTGTCACGCCTCTACCTATAAATTTCCAACCCAATCTACTATGGGTATGATAAGAAAGACTTGTAAGTCGTGTTATGTTACATGTCTTCATGTATTGTTTGTTAAATCAATTGGTTTAGTTTGCATCATGCAACTAGGACCCGCTAAGCCCAAAGATAGTACTCAAACCGAACAACCTTGGAATACCTAACGGATGGTTGTGGATGCATGATGAATTGTGTTACCACACTCCGTTGCCCTTCTCGTAATCATTCCAAACTATCTCGATCAAGTTATTGTTGCTTTACTTTACTGCACACTTATTTGCATCTTGAATGTGTTTATAGTTATGCATTCATTATATGAAAAGTACACTTAATTTATTACACGTCATCTATTTTAGTCATAATACAGAACGAGATATCATATGTTATGAATATTCGTTACACGTTATTGCAACAATAGGTTGTTGGTTTCGTTAACATGTAATAAACTTAACCATGGGATTAATCGGTTTACACATATCCTTTGAACATATTTATTTGTGTTGTCATATTAAATAATTTAATGTATCATAACAACATTGTTGTGTTTGCCCTATTATATTGTATCGACTTAACATTTAGCATTGAATAAATCATAACGAAATAATTAACTAGTTATCTTGGATTTTTTATACAATCACATTTTAAATCGTAAATTTGGCTTTATAACACTTTATAAAACAAGGCACATTGTAATAAAATAGTTGTATATATTCATAAAATGGAGGTTATACCTCTCCGTTAAAGTACATCGAGATATTGAAACAAACAGAATTTACATCGAGACCTACAAATGCCTTATTTAAAACATGTGAAGATGATACTTTCACTTTTAAACAAAATCATATACATTTATTAAATACAAAATCATTACTATTCAAGCAAGTGTGTTGTATTCCAATATTTTATTCATTTTGAAATTACTTACCGATCTGTAATTTGAAAATGATAAAATACAACATGTACATGGTCGAGTTCTCTTTTGAATTGGCATGGAACATACAATTCACTACCCTTACTATTCCATTAAGAAAAGATAGAACTAGTACGCTTGATTAAATCTATTAACTCTATCGGTGAAACATTCAAATTTCTCTGAATGCACAAAGAAAAATAAACTAAATTCCTTAACAGCATACTTGTTCACAATTCCATTTATTTCATTCAAATCATATTACAAAGCACCCCATTTTGTTTTAAAATCCAACTAAGCCTTCTTATTTCCCTTGGTCATTATCGGTATGGTAACTAGATCCAAAAAAATCCATCAAGAGAAATCAAATGAAACTCCCATGGGAAGATTAAGAGAAAGGGCAACTTAATAAACAAAAATGTGGTTTCTACTTTCCAAATTTCTCATAACATTTTAACATGCATAGAAGTAAACACTCAACACTTTCTTCTAACTTTTAGTCATGTCTTGAATGTTATTTATTCCCATGTCATTATGTGGTTTTAAAACAGAATTATTAATTGAAACGTTTAATAATTCAAACAATTGCCAAAAAAATTATTACCATTCGGTCTCCTTATGAATATTATCCAAGAACTAAATTCTTCAAGATAACTCCTATCCATCAAATCTCAAGATTTTCTTGGAAAATTTAGGTAAAAAAACTTTTAACATGGATCTAGGAATACAACCAAAACCCAATATAGTGATCCAAACGTCAACCCCTAAATTAAGGTTTTTATTTGCTAACCACAGAGAGAGAGAGAGAGAGAGAGAGAGAGAGAAATTGTTAAGCATATTATGACAAGAAAAAACTTATTCCCTTGCACAACCGTGTACAAATACGAAAATATATTCTTAGTATACATATTTGATTCCTAGCCATGACTCAAACCAAATCACCTAACCTCCAAAATGAGGATTTCTTTTACCATAGAATTCGAATATAATCAACGAGTGCATAGTTTAGGAAAAAAATACACATTGCCTTCTACCATATTAGAGATCCATAATTATATTAGATACTCATTATATATATAACGGCAAAGCTTGGCAATAAGTACCCACAAAACTGAAACCTATACCAAAGCCCTTATCAAAAGAACTGATAAAAAGATATCCCAAATTCTAAGGACCTCAATAAACAAAATCATCCAATTTGTAAGGTTTGAACTCCTCACACATTAAGAAACAATAACCTCAAGTAGAGAATATGTTGGTTGTGTGCTAATAAATCTAAAATACTTTTGTAGCTTATTAACTCCTCAACATCCCAAGTCGGATATTACCCGAACAGTTTTAAAATACAAATAGAAAAGAGATAAATAGTGAAATATGCAAGCCAATAAACACCCATAACCACTCCGGATCATAAATATTCCAACGGACCCCAACATGAATCAACCCAGATTCACAGATTGGAAAGCATCAGTGTAAACACCAAAACAAGACCATTAACCATACAAATTATATCATATCATTTCGCAATGAAAAGTATAGACAAAGAGAGATATCTTCCATGCCTGTCAATTTTAAATATTACTCTGAAATTACCAGCACGCTCCCTTTTTTCAAAAATATATTCTCTGAATCGTTTCAGGCAAACATCAAAAATTGAACACGGTAATGCACTCTTCCCGTCTCTTTTTTAACTTTTCCATATTCAAATATATAATATAGTTTCCTATTTTTAACCTGGAGTCACATTAGCTCACTGATAACCCACAAATATCGACATAGCTCTACAAGAATCCCCATGCACAGGTCATCCAAACAGGAGCGCGTGAAAAAAGGTTTGAAAAAGTAACTAAACAATAGGAAAAGATTAACATGCACGCAAGTAGCTTCCTTGAGAAGCTTGTGTTTCCCAAGGGTATTTACTTCCCATGAATGCACATTTCCACGTAAGTGGCCTTCAAAATTTGCATCGATTTTCCCCTTTTTTGGGCGGTGGAAGACAATTCGAGCGGTCCAAGATTTCAACAAAACCTTTTTTAAACCCTTTGTTATTTGAATGGTCAGTTTGACCAATACAATCATTCCAAATCTTAGTATTTAGATAATCTAATGACCATCGGTCAATAAATTTGTACTTAAATAAGATTAAAATCATAATGCCACTAAAACCCAAACTATTAAATATTTGATAAGTAATATGGTCTTAGACCAAATATTGCATTGCCATGGGAAGGTCTAAAGGCCTTTAGTCAACAGCGAAACATAATTCATCTCAAATTAATATCCAATAGTATATCTTAAGCCCTTTAAGATACTAAACAATTTAATGCTCTCAATCCTGGTCCTAGACCCTCCAACATGGTCTTAAACCATCATTGAAAACAGATTATCAATAGTTTTGATATTAAGAATAATCAATAGTGATCAAATCCCAATGATATGCAAGTGCCAAGGGTATAAACAAGGTCGTGTAATTTCCTCTACTATAATGTCTATCCAAAGACCAAGTTGCAAATAAATAATCTCAGCAATGACCTCTTATCAAGAAGTCACAATCGCCAAAGACCGAATTTAATACACAAGTTTATACAAGCTATAGGGTGGTTAACACGATGTCGAACACACTCGATATTCGTTAATGACATGTTATTGCTCGGTCCAAGAAAATAATCAAAATTAACTAAATCAAAACATTATTTTCTTACCATTCAAGGAGTTACAACTTTCTTGCGAGATAAAGATATCATCATACCAATTTTAGACTTTTTACCATTTTTGTATTATACAATCATTAAATAATAAGATATGGCGGTAATGTATAAATCTAGTCCTTTCGCAAGTCATTATTTTCAAGATGACACACAAAGATAATAATATTAATGTCGGCTACATGATGGCGAATCAATATGTCAATGTATTACCTCATCCTTTTCGATCAAATAAGTAACTCATAATACATAGTAGCAAGATGCAAAACAACATTACATCGGTGTTGTAACCAACCATTCAACAATGTACTTTGCCTCATCGCTCATAGTAAAGAAAGTGCACACAAGCGTGAAAAAAAAACAAGAGTTCATCAAAAATGCCAATTGGTTTATGAATGTTGGGGAACAAATGCAATTGTGTGGTTGCACATGCAACTACACATTCGTGTGTATATCCTTTTAGGATATACATTAGTGCATGTAATTTCCTACTCACCACGCCGAGGGCTTATTCTATCACCTTCATGAATCACTTAACACTTTACGACTTATCCTAATGGTTTAACAGACTAAAATTGCAAGATGTGACATTTGTTTTCCAATGTGTTAAGTTTGAACGCAAATGAACTATCTATAAAGTAAAAGGCAATAATAATCCTTGAAAATTTTACCTCTTCTAACAACGTGGGACATTCAAAACTCCCACTCTTGAGGAGATTCCTACCATCCCATTCAAACAATGTCAATACTTTACCTATCTTGCAGATTCCCTTCATGGCTATAGTGGTCATCTCGAGGTTGTGGATCATACTCCCTCTGACAACTTGTAGACTCGGTGATGATGAGATTGATGAAATCAATCTTAAGATTAACACTTCCAACTTACCCGATTTTATCATCTCTTAGTTCCTTCCTTCCTTATGACTTTGCTCTTGCAAAAAGGTCACCAAATTCATTCATCCTAAGACTATCATTGATTCATGTGTTATTGACATTACCAAACTGAGTATGATGACGACTATACCCTAAATAACCCCTTCTTAAAGCAAGATCCGCCAAGATAAAAATGTGTAGATCCTTTAATATTGGGAATCATTACAATCTAATTCTAACCAATATGTGTATTATGAATTTGACATTGAGGATGACAATATGATGGATTATACCCCTCTAATTAGTGACCCAATGCCGACCAATAATTTACTCCTCTAGTTAGCTCTTCTCTGTCATACCACTTGTGACATCTTATCCTTTTCCTCCCTCTCCTATTGTCTCTATGAAGTAACCTTCGAAATATTACCTCCATTTCTTCTTATTGTTGTGGATCCCGATACACATGAGGGTGAGCCATATTGCACATCGCATGATGTTACGGGCATGATGTTTCAGATTGTAGAGCTTATCAATGACATATGAAGAAGTTTAAAGTGAAGGATAGGAAAGATCAACAAAGGAAATCCACATGACCATCTTGTTTTGCACCACTCTATTGTTCTCATTATGGATTTTGTTCTCATACCAATGAAACTTGTAGAGTTATCCACCATAAATTTCAAGCCTAATAACCCTCTCCTCATGTGCCTAAGTGGATGGCTTGTTCTTCTCCTTCACATCATCCTACTTCTATGTCATCACCTAGCTCTCAACATACCGACATACCTCTCCTTGTCCCTCGGATGATATCCACCATGAATTCCACAAACATATCTCTTAATAGATTGACTATTCTCTATTTTTCACACGATTTGAAGTCCATCATGGCATTACTTGTCATTCATGATAAATTATAAGATCTCATGATTCATACTCTGCATCACTTTCTGCAACAAGTGACATTATAACCGACGCATGTAAATATTTCACATGTCGTATTTGATTCACTTAACTTGTCTCATCTCTATATTTTTATCTTGTTTAGGTATTTACTGACCATTGTCTCCTAACTTGGTTTCTTTGGTAATTAATTTGTTTTTATTTCTATCTTGTTTGGGTTCATCCTTCCCACTTGGGTCTCTATGGCCATTGTCTATTAACTTGGGTGCTTTGGTAATCTCTCTATCACCTCCCACTTGGGCTTATCTCTCATATCTTGGGATTTCCCTCTTATTGGTTCTTATCTCGTTATTCTAACGCTTCATATCCTTCAACACATTACTACTGATATTGAGACACTCAACTTTGGTAATTTGCACTTTAACATCACTTGACTTGACAATGTAATCTTGTTATGATAAATATCATCTCTCCATTCTGCTTAGCACTTTCGAGGTATTGTGTTTAACTTGTCCATCCTTGCACACCGACATGTCAAAAACATTTGAGAGAACAATGCATAAAATCCATAATAAGACACTAAGCAACAAGTTCCAAACTTCATTTGGCATATTTTCTATCCCATAGCAGAGTCGTATAGTTTGGTCATGATTTTATATCTTGTCATTGCCAACTTATGCGGTATTGGACCAACATATCTTCCAACTTTTCTTTCAAATTCATATCTTTTGTTGGGTCTTCTACTTCATTTGGGTCATCTTGTATCAGATAAATCATCTATGGAGCCCTATATAAGCAAGTAAACACTACCTCATTTGCTAACATAGAGATCATATGGCAATGCATTGATACACTCACTTCCTACACTTGCAAAAGGCACTCACAACTCCCTAAATCTCACAAAGGCACTCATTAGAGCAAAGCACCACATCAATTTTAAAGCTTCTTACCCAGGGTTAAGAAAGCATACTCTCTCATTTGCAAGCACTCAAACATCCTTCCTCACAGTATTTTAACAAGAGCAAAAGTCAAAGCAAGTATTGTCAAAGAAGTTATCAAATCTATTTGATCTATCTAAATATCACATGTTAGGTGGAGAACGACATGTGGTTTGAGGCCTCTTCAAGTAGTGCCAATGTTGGCGGTGCACGTGGGTGCCTGACAACCCAACTAATTTTTTTTTTGCAAGACTTTTCATTCATGGTTATGGTTTGAGATGATATTAAGTATGTTCAAAGAGCCTCATTGCATGATCAACAACTAGGGTTTGGCATGACGGACAAATCCAGGCGGATGACCAACACAAAAATTCTGAGTCAAAAAAGTAAATTCAAGACCGTACGTAGGGTCAAAACCGTCATAATATAGCCCTAGAAAATTGGTAAAGCTCATGTCCTATGACATTTTGCAATAACACTTCCATTTCCAAAACTCCCCAGGTTTAGATCTCCATGTTCCAACATTGCACATTCCTAGAAATTTCTAGAATCATTTGCAAATAGCTAAGTGCACTCATCCTCTTGTGTTTTCAAGTTCATATCTTGTGTTGCAAGTATTTAGAACATTATTATAATATTTTATAATTAATTTTGGAAGTTAATTAATCGAATTTCCATTTGTATCTAACCCTTCATCAACTTAGTGTAAATTTAATTCACTAAATATCTTAGATTAACATTGTCTTGATCTAAAAGGGTGTAATCAACTTTTATCATCGCTCTAAGCCTTTTATTAATTCAATTTCTTTGCCATAAATGTTCATACATTTGTGCAAAATAAAAAATAAAATATGGAATCATAGAAGTAATCATACATCAACATCAAAATTAAAGACATGTGGCAACATCAAAAATTGTATCGTATATAAATCAAATGAATAATATATCCATCATCATAATACAAAATATCTACATCATAATACAATATGCATCCTCTCCCTCGATAGAGGTTGTCTAATTCTTTAAGATAATGGTGACTAACTCATAGCCCTCATGAACACCACTAATGAAGTGGCTCTAGATCAAGCTTCCATAGCCTCTACCTCTGCTCAAGGTTTTCACTTATGCATTTGTTAGCCTTGTTTCTTTCTCTCTATCGAGTGTCGACTATGCTTAGAGAAGCCCTTGCACTAGTGACTTTATATGTATGTCCACCACGGTTTCTTGGGTACATTGGTACCTTTACAACATGTGGGTTGCCTCCCTATGAACCTAAACGAACTCACTACATCACCAGCTTTTGCTATTGTTAGATCCTCCATAGCCAAGATGTCTATCACATCCAATACACCATCCAAAATCTTATGATGTGCACTCTCAATCAATGAATACCACTCGGTCATTGTCCACTCTACAATCACAACACGTCACTCATCAACACTCCAAATATATCAATATACTAATTTATTTTAATCATAAAACACTAAAATCACATAAGCGACTATAAGGCTCACTTAGTGACCAAGTTTCTCTACCACGATTGTCATGTTTGTTCGACCTCCCAACATCGCATCATCATCCCCTCATCTCTCACCAAGCGGGCTCCACTACTCATGCCCGCCTTTCTCGATGCACTAAGATCATGTGGCCCCCTCTTACCCCAACTATCTAATCTGGGTATTGCGTAGTATGGGTCATAATCATCACTCCCATCGGTGTCAAATAACCTCCTCTTGTTCTTTACATTCGTCACTCTCGGTGACATCCTCTAGATCTCCCTTCTCCTCTCACCTCCGGGCACCCTCGGGTCTAATTACCTTCCTATCGAAGCTATCCCCCACCTCTACTATCTACGTCCCTATTAGCCCCTCTCTCTCCTACATTATTTTTGTCTAGCTCTCGATCAAGAGTATGTTGCACTCAATGTGGTCTATGTTGCGAGATAGATGCCACTAGCCCTTCTCTCCCTTCTATCATTTAAGGTATCATTGTCTATTTGTTATGAGAGGTTTTGGTATTGCATGCACTAGCCACAGAACTATAAAGGAACCTTATCAATTGGGTGTCTCCACCCACCACAACGCTCTATAATCTCCAGTTACCCCTCTGTATCTATTGTGGTCCGATAAGTAGGCCACTAATTTTTCATCCCCTAATACAACTCCCACACCAAATGATCTTATGGTACATGGATCAAAGACATGTAACCCATTTTCGCCCTTACTATGGGGCCTCTCTCCCATCAAGTACCCTTGGGGTATCCCCTTCCACCTATAGTGGTGTCCTATGTAGGCATATACATAAGGAAACTCTCATATATCCATGTTGTCGATAAATCGTCAATCCAATAGACCTTTGTTGTCTAACATGTATCCTATACATGCCGCATGCATCGGTTGTATCGTATAACGGTTGCCCAGACTAAATTGCAAAACCGGACTTTAATGCCTCCTGCATGTCACTATATAAGAAACAAAGGCATTGTTCCATCTTCCTTGTGATACAAGATTTGTATTACAATCATCCATATCACGGTCTCCTGGATATCCAAAATTTGTACAACAAAAACAACAATCATTTGTAGTATCACCGACCTAGTATGGTAATCATTAGTGCTTGTCACCCTCGATATAGGGTTCTCTTCTCTATTGTATCGAATGAAGCATCACAAAACACCCCGACCCCCTTAATCAACAACTTCGATATATGGCGTGTACATCATGTAGTGTGATGGTAACCTCGAAACTCTATCATACTACCCTTTGTAGACACAAAATCACACACTTGGGTACATTTCTAGGTCCTAAAATCATGCTAGCATTTACATGATTCCTAAGCAAGAAAACTAGTGGTTAACAATTATCTTTGGCCTCTTTTCTTTATCTAATGTTTTCTCTTTGGTCTTACACACCCTATAGCCCAGTCGAACTTAACTCATTTATCTTTTATGGCTTCAAATATCGCCTACCCAGGACAACAACGCATAGGTGCTCATGTCCTTTCTAGCGCCCCTAATCCTTCCTTACTTTACTTGTTCCTTTTGGGTCTCTTTTATCTTTTGGGCATCTTTTTCACTTATGGGTCGGCCTTCCAATTGTTAATTATGAAATTCAAACAAGGGAATCATATAAATACATAGTTATGTTTTCAAAATAAGGGACCAAGCACTAAGCATTACTACCACCACCTAAGCTTGCATTCAAAAGGCACCTAAAGCACTTTAAAACATCCATTCAATAGACAAGGGACTGCATACACAGTATAGGAAGGGGAAGTTTATTCTATTCCATCCAAACATTTGCATCTTTTAGTAAGTCTAGTCCTCTATCTAGTGCATATTGCACAAGGGCATCCTAGGGCACAATTTTTACACACACTCACAAGAACTACATGGAGTCTGAGATGTAGTGTAGTGCTCGATCGTAAGTTCACTCTTCGAGTGACCGTCAAGGTCATTCTCGACCGCCCATTCGCATTTTCCTTTTAGGTTTGATGTGGCTTGTGGGCTTGTGCAAGTGAACTTCTCTTTGCTATTCTGTGTACCTTCACGATCAAAGAGCGACTATCGTGCAACCAACTGGGAACAACTACGACACCTATGTGACATAGGGAAAACCAGATTCTAAGCATTTTTATAGTCATAGGCGCCTGTAAGCGGTCTCGGTGCCCAGGCACCTCTGTCCAACTACGGGCGCCCTTGTCCGACATTATATGTGAGCTCTAGAATTTGCAATGACCATTTACGACACTATTTTCATCCTATTCACACTTTACCCTCCACAGATCATTTCCAAATTGTGTGTATATTAGCTAAGTCTTTTTATCTATCTCTTGTGCTTAGGGTTTCATACTTGACATACTTATTTGCTTGTGTCTTTATTGTATCTTAACATTTGAATATCATGCATTACAAGAATTACTCTACAATAGGGTTTAATAATTTATTTTTATTAAATCACCCTCCACTTAAAGGTGTTGGACCTATATTCCCAATGCCTCAAGAACATTTGAATCATATTTGGATCTCGATGGGATCCAAATCATCTACATAATATCTCCAAAACCAAGCACTTATAGCTTGTGTAACATCACATGCCACCAAACCCTTCAAGAAACTCTAGCAACCATGGCACATCCATTGATCTTGATAATCTAACCCACCTCTACAAAGCAAATGCAAATACGCACCCATCAAATCTTAGTTAGAAATAAAAATAAAATCATAAACAACATAATTCAAAAATTACCCAAAAACCTTCCCTACCCAATCGGCCATGCTAGCCTTTGGCATCAACCCCTGTAATTCTTCCTAACCTTCCCTACAAGATCAGCCATGAAGCCTTCCCTTTTCCCAAATTAAATACAAAACATACCTTGATTCGCACCACCATGTGCTCCATCCTATCCACCTCGACCACCTCCTTGTACTCTTGCTAAAATCACTCAAATCAAACATTTTCAAAGCTCTAAATCTCTAAATCTCAAATAGCAAAAGAGACAAATGTCTTTCCTATTCTATTATTTATAAATTTTCTACACACGATTTTGATTCTTAAATTTTCAAACATTCATATATTTTTAGCAAAAAACCCTAAAAATATCTTGTAAGTTACACCATGACCATAACAACGATTCGATCCTTTTGACATATTGTAGTCACCTCTTCAAAAAAATCTAAAAACCTCATTTCTCGCATATCTCTTGCCACATTCTAACGATCCAATCCATCCCTCCCATGGCCTCCTAGCTAGGTGATTTCACCGTTATTTTACTAATTATATTCTATTGTTTCTTTTTTAATTGTCTCTATACGGTTACAAGCAACCTCTACACCCACCACAAGGAAGTCAAGTGACACCAAAATGTACAAATGAACGGTATATTTTATCTCGGTGGAGAGTTTGTTATTCTTTATTGCACCGTTTTTAACATGTACTTTCAATTTTAATTGTTGCATCAATATTTTCCAAAGACCATCTCGAGTTTTACTATTGTGAGTTGAGATTATCTTCAATTGAGGCATATGTATACACCTTATTTTTGACATTTGCCAACCATTTCTAGTATAGGAGTTGCAAATCATTTTCTTTCCCATGTGCCCTAAGAGGCATGTCGGGATTGGGGGTGGCCGGATTTTCTCGCGTGGACCAAACCACTAAACTTTGGAGAAATAATGCTATGTTGTCATTTGATGCCATAATTACCCTATCTTCATTTTGTAATCCCTTGATCAAATATTACCCTCGTTATATTCGGTTGTCTCGCACTTGCAATCATTCCGAATCTCCCCATCACATTGATCATTTAGGACATTTGTCATGTCCCTTATGTCTCTACTCTCCATTCCCCATCAATTGCACCCTTGACTTTAGGATTTCCCACAAAGCTAATAAGATCAACCATGGTATAAACATCCCCACACACACACACACACATCTTGTCTTGTCATTTGATATCGGACATACACACCATATCTTTAATTCATATCTTCACACTTGGCTAACTTCAAAGGTCTTAAAGTTTACCTTCTTACATTTGAATTACCGTAGTGAGAACTAAGACTAGAGATCTTCTTCTACTTCTACTTCTCCATCATAGTGGTTCTCTCAAAATGTTTCTTAAGAGAATCAATACATGTATAGTCACACTACAAATAATTATTTATTACTCTTCTTATTCTTCATCTTATGTTTAACAAATGGTTGATCATACATTTCTCTAAATTAGAGAAGATTTAAATTTATTTTAACCCATTGCTTTGTCTTATTTATATATTATCCCTGGGACTGTGTCCAACCCATACCCCCTTGTGTTTATCCAGCCATTTAAAGCCTTATTAAGGATACGGACTGCCCTAGGCTCTAGTTGTAGCCAACACCCATTTATATTCATTGGATACGTATATTCATGGACAGCTTTGAGCTGTGTTGATAACATGTCATTTTAATCACTGCTATATAAATTCTTTATCTGTCGAGGGTCTCATACATTTATGTGAAAAGAACTTTTGAATTTTATAATTTGATTCCCTACAACTGGAGACAACACTCTCAATGAATAATATATATTTTATATTTTAGTAAACACAAAATTAATGAAAATATGGGATGTCAGTTACGTACAGTAGAATAATGTAATTGAAGATTTCAAAGATCTCTGGTGTTTCTCTTAGAGTGCTCTCCAGCAACTGGTAATCTCAGCCCATTACACCTTACCAACATTAAAGCGCAAACCAACACTTCTTAAGTTTTATTAGTATATAATAATATGAACTTAAAACTAGGAAAATAATTGTAGCAACTATCTAGCCATACTGTAAAGAACTCGCATAAATGTGAATTGAACGTGGCATCCCTTTTGATCAGCGCCATATTTTGCAATTATTTATATGCTAATGTTGTTTGTCAATTATTCAACCGAGTACACACAATGACAAAGAGGAAATAAGTAATCTAATCACGAATTCCCAGGAAAATCGAACAAACCGACAGATTTTGATGTTATTAAATCACATATTAGTTATAAGTGAGATGACCCCATCACCGCACTTAAACTTTAGGGTTGTGTATATTCATGTATAGGTCTTCTTAGTACAAAATAAGTATATCATTGTGTAGCATTTTAATGTGTCAAATCACTATTTTTATTTTGGGAGTTTATTTGGAGAGAATTGTGGATTTTGAATTGATTTAATACACATAATTTTTATAAAGCATTTGAAAAGTGTACCAAAAACAGAGCACCATGTGTCACATTGTGGTTGACTCTTAAAAAGTGGTATTAATGAAAAAATGAAAACCCATTGGCACTTTTTTCCTCCAGTTATGGTGAAATCCAAAATACACATTTTGATACATACACAACTATGGAGTTGTCTCCCTAGTCTCTCTTCAACACTTGAGATACACATAACAAAATGAAAGAACTTATATTTTCCTAATTGGTAATGATAAAATACATGATTATGAAATAGGCTACACTTTCCTCTCTAACTAGTCCCATAAATTAAGACCATTAAAAACACAACTTACAAAAGTAATGTATTAATGTGCAGCCATAAATAGATGGCAGAGCATGCAATCACAAAGAAAGTACTAAACGTTTTAAGTATGTTTGTTTGAAAGTCATTCGAGAGCTCAAGCCAGGCTAGGCTAACCTAACTAGTCTCAAGAATTAACACCATTAAAAAAGCAACTTATGAAAGTATTGTATTAATGTGCAGCAATGAATAGATGCAGGTGCAAACAATCCTGACAAAACAATACTAAAACTTTTTAAACATATTGGTTGTTAAGTCATTAGAGAGTTCAAGCCAGACTGATCTCAATTTACAAATACAAATCCTCCTCCAACTTGCAGAGCATGTTTGTTCTCACTATAACAAGTACCTGTAACAATGGTGGAGCATGTAATCAGGATGAAACAATAAACTTTTGAAGAATTAAGACCATTAAAAAAGTAACTTCTGACAACATTGTATTAATGTGTCACGGTGAATAGATGACAGAGCCAGCAATCATGATGAAACAATACTTAACTTTTTATGTATGTTGGTTGTTAATTCATTAGAGAGTTTAAGCCGGACTATTCTCAATTTACAAATACAAATCCCCTCCAATTTGCAAAGCATGTTTGATCTCACTATAACAAGTACCTATAACCATGGCAGAGCATGCAATCACAAAAAAACAATACTAGACTTTTGATGTATGTTTGTTTCAAAGTCATTAAAGAGTTAAAGCCAGGTTAAGCTAAACTAGTCCCAGGAATTAAGACCATTAAAAAAGTATTATGAGTGTGCAGCGATGAATAGATGGCGGAGCATGCAATCACGACAAAACAATACTAAACATTTTAAGGACGTTGGTTGTTAAGTCATTAGAGAGTTCAAGCCACACCAATCTCAATTTACAAATACAAATCCTCCTCCAACTTGCAGAGCATGTTTGTTCTCACTATAACAAGTACCTGTAATCATGGCAGAGCATGCAATCACGAAAAACAATACTTAACTTTTGAAGTATGTTTATTTCAAAGTCGTTAGAGAATTCAAGCCAGGTTAAGCTAACTAGTCCCAGGAATTAAGATCATTAAAAGAGTAACTTATGAAAGTATTGTATTAGTGTGCAACGATGAAATAGATGACTAAGCATGCAATCATGACGAAACAATACTAAACATTTTAAGTATGTTGGTTGTTTAGTCATTAGAGAGTTCAAGCCAGACTAATCTCAATTTACAAATACAAATCCTCCTCCAACTTGCAGAGCATGTTTGTTCTCACCATAACAGGTACCTGTAACCAGTGAAAGAGTGGATCATCCCATTCTTCTATAATACATGGGAGATCTTAAGAATACATACATTAAACATGAAAAGATAACCTTGTGGGAATTTAGTAATTAACTACTTATCAAAAAATGGAGCCAAAGCCTTCTGCCACCTTGCTCAAAAGAATTTGGCACATACCCAAGTCATGGAATTCATGAATTCTCAAAAATGGAGCTAAAGCTTTGTACAATTGTTCCTCTTCAAAAGGCTTTGACACATATCCATCCATTCCACATCGCAGGCATTCTTCATGGGTTGCCTGGATAACATCTGCTGTCATTGCTAGGATTGGCACATGCCACCTTTTGTTGTAAACATCCTGTGATTCGCAGCAGTTGCTTTTACGCTCCATGTTGACAAGCTCTGCTGCCCTGATCTGCCTTGTGGCTTCAAACCTAAAAATGAATCAAATATGGAGACGTGAGCACTTTATCCAATTTCTCAAAAAGTAGTACCAACTAACTTGGTGAGATTTTTAAAATTTAAACTTCCACGGGACCATGAAAATAAAGAGTTGATAGAATGAAGCAAATTGATACCTTATATATGAAAACTACAAAATGCAAAATAGAGAAATGGCACTGTTAAGTTGTTTTCTGAAACGATTTGAAAAATAAAACACATGAAACAGTACAATTTGCTCATAAAGCAAGCCAGATAGAAAAATGTGCCATTTATATAACTTCCAGAAATAAGATTTTTCGCTTACACATATCATGCTTGTAGATTTTCGGGACTTGTTAATCTTTTTCATGTTATGTGATGAGTTTTTGCATGAGATTACCTGTCCCAATACTACTCCAGCTCAAGTTTGTTTAACAACAGAGTTTCTCCCCACAATCAAGCCCACTAGGGTTACTGCCCCATTCACAAAACCTTCACCTTTAGCAAGTGTTGTGCCTCATGAAGCATTTCATTATGGAGCTCCCTTAGCTTGTTCATTCATACAATGTCTTAAATCTTAAGCTAAGTAGACTTGACAAATCTAGTCCTCTGTTCATTCAATATGCATATACATACTAAAAGAGGGACAATTAAGCAAGCTAGAACATATTCCAAAATTTTAATTCTTAAGCTATCTAAGTAGACTTGACAAATCTAGTCCTGATTCATTAACTACGGAAGTACATCCTAAAAGATTGACAGTTAAGCAAGAGAGAACATATTCCAAAAGAACAATATAGTAAAAATCTTTAGAGGCTGGTTGGTAAAGAAAGTACCCATCCATTTCTGGCATTTGAACATCCATGAAACATGCATCAAAATTGTGTGGCGGCTGAAGTATAGAAATTGCCGATTTCCCACTGTCTGTACAAGTAACATTGGCACCATACTTCTTCAGTGCACCAGCAGCCACTCTACGATTGACAATGTTATCATCTACTACAAGCAAACGTTTGCCAGACAAAACACTATAAAGAGGAATGGAGGGCTTTGAAGGTTCTATTAGATGCTCTCTCCTCTTACAGAAGCCAAGAGCTAGCTGGAGACAAACTGCCAGCATGCTGGCACGTAATGGCTTCATAATAACAGTTTCAGCAAACCCTGCAGCTTTGGCTTTTTGAGTTTCTTCGGCTGTCAGTGATGTTGCCAAAAGAATAATCTTTAGTAATCCTTTTGATTGTAGAAAGGGTCCTCTTGGGAAGAGACCAACTCTTACTTCGGATGGAAATAATAGGCCTGTTCCAGGACCCCAAGCATCCTTCTCTATTAGGACCATGTCTATCCCATCTTTGACACTGTCATTCCTACCCCAGTGAAAAATAATAATTTATTTTTTGATTGGAGACAATTAAAAATAAATCAATGTAGAAATGAACAAACATTGTTCAACCAATGGCTCAATCTATAAAATACAGAATCTTGACTTTATGCAATAAAGACAGCAAAAGCGATGGAATTCAAGAGAGCATACCTGCAAGCTTCTGTCGGAAAACCATCCATTCCATTCAGCATAGATAGAGCTAATTGAGAACTGGTAACAGTTTTGACCTCTATGCCAAACCTCTGTAAATGGTACTTTGTTACCATTGAGCGCACTGGCTTTCCATCCAATACAAGTGCCTTCATGCCTCTAAAATGAGCTGGTAGCTTTGCACTTCCTAGTAATATATCACCACTTTCTCCATTCGCCTGTCCCACTTTTAACATTGCAGTGAATGAAAATGTACTTCCAACACCTGGACAGCTTATGAACCTAATCTCACCACCCATTAACTCAATCAAGCAACGACTAATACTGAGACCAATTCCTGTTCCACCGTGCGTCCGAGAAGTAGAACTGTCTGCCTGCATAAATGGTGTAAAAACTCGATGTTGTGCATGAATAGGAATCCCAATCCCTGTATCCTCTACACTAACTGCAAGCTTTACAGCATCAGTTAACCTAGGCATATTCCCATTTCCATGAGATTCTAAAAATATGTCATCGCTGTTAAATAACAACTTAAAAGATTCCCAGTTGTTTCTCCCATCAGCAGCCTCTAAACCACTCAGGGTATCAGCATTATGCAATGCAGGATCCTCGGTAATATTTTTAGAGCTAGAGAGCCTTTGTGTGAGAATGCTTATCTCTTCTGCAAGGCGTACACAGATAAAAATGTGGCCTTTCTCTGTAAACTGCCAGCACAATAGTCGAAAATAAATTATAATGTTAAAAGGTCAGTCAAACTTTCTACATAATTATTTTAAAACGGCTAGACAAGTGAAAAAACAAAGCAAAACTAGACAATTATTATGGAGCGTAAAATTGGAACTGAGTCTGACTAGAAAATAATGTTAAGAGGCCATTCAAGTTTCTACATAATTATTTTAAAACAGTTAGACAAGTGAGAAAAACAAAGCAACCATGCAACCGTTTTAAGTTTTTAATTGAATTCAATGTAGGAAAATCGGAACAAGTTTTGCCTCGGTGCATTTAAATCACAATTTTCCTGTCCTGTATCAGTGTGTTGTTTTCCATTTGCACACATTGCCTAATTTCATAGTCTAGGTTAGGGACCAAAGGAATTGCAACCATGAGCTATGAGTCCAAAATAAGTTTTTCAACCATTATTTATCCCAACTATGATGTTCCTAACCATTCGCAAATATTTGAAAGTTGTCTTTTATCAGGCTAATTTACTTATTTACTTGGAAGTAATGTAACTGCTTATGGCTAAAATTGTTTTATGAAATGCAGGATAGAGGATATGAATACTCAAAAAATATCTCACAACGTATTTGAAGGCATATACACGGGTTTCAATTTAATTTGTTACGAGGAAAAATACTTAAATACTTTAAACACCGCGCATTTCATACAATGCAGGTACTAATATGATTGAACAAAGGTTGATATAGAAAAAGAAACCTAAAGCCACATTTATGCTGTCAATAAATTATTAAAAGCCCTCTTTTATAGCTAAGTTGATCACCTCCTTTGAGGAAAGGACGAAAATTCAAGTAGCAAACAAAGGAGGAATTCATTCAATAGAAATGCATGAAACTGAGGGAAAACTAGTCGCTGAATGCAAGCAATGCCATCTTTAAAGAGGCAATCCTCTCTCCAAGGGACAAAGTGCCAAGTATGTGTATGAATTTATTTAAGTTGTAGCACTATATATGTAGGGAGTAGCACGAAACATCAACATCTTTGTATGCATATTGTCGAGGATAACTGCACTTCCTTCCATGAGTAAATAATTAATAGCTTTTACCAAATTTTGGACATAAATAGTAATTCCTTAGGAAAATACTGCAATATTATAAAAACGTGTGAGTAAATAATTAATGGCAATAACCAAATTTTGGACATTAACAGAAATTTCAATATAATGTGTTACAAGAAAAATACTGCAGTAATGTTAAAACCTTGTATTTCACACATTGCAGGTATTAATATGATTAAACCATGGTGGAGATGGAAGAAGAAGCCTAAAGGCACATTTAACTGAAAAAACATTCAGAAAAGATGTTGAAGTTGAATTTTCTCATGATTTTGTCCGGAAACATCTCAAACTACTGAAGCTTAAGAAAAGAGCAAAATATGACACAGTGAAAATATGAAGAATTAGACCAGAAACATTATTTTATGCCTTATAGCTGCAGTTGGAATGGTTACTAACAATTCATTTATTAAAAAATGCACAGCACAAAACATGAAATACATAAATAGCAAACTAAATACAAATCAGCTTGAAAAATGATGGCAAAGGAAAAGGGAGTACTTTGACAGAATTGCATATGAGGTTGGTGAGAATCTGCTGGAACCGCCCAGGATCACCAATGACAACTTCAGGAACTCTTTCAGATACAAATACTGCCAGCTTCTCTTCACCAAGAGATCAGCACATACAAACATCAACAATCTAGTCAACTAATAATTACAAGAAAAAACCCCTTCACCAAAATGAGAATCATGTTTACATCTTATTACTTTCCTTATCATAAATTACTGTAACAAGCCATACTACTAAATTTGCAAAGAAAAAACAACTTTGTGCGTATGCTTGGGTACCTCAATGCCTTTCACTTGAGCTTTAGCAGAAAAGAGAGACAAGACGCTGTCAAGGACAGAGCGGATATTGAAAGTCACTGTCTCGAGTTCAAGGCGTCCAGATTCAATTTTTGCTTGGTCCAAAACTTCATTTATTAATGTTATCAAAGCTCTTCCACTTGATTGTGCTGTCTGAGCATACTCTTTTGAGTAGCATCCAAGGTTGTATCCATGAGCATTTGAAGCATACCTGCCATCCAGAATTGCATAGAAGTGATTATGCATTAGTCAAATTATCCCTATCCAACCTCTTAATGATTTTCATTAAATACAATAACCTGGCACGAGATAAATACACAAAACGAAATGCATGGACATAAAATAGATGGGAAAATTATAAAAATATAGCAGATGGATTTATACATTAACAGCCAAAAGACTTTGATTTTTTAATCAAAATTATAGTATTCATCTTAGAGAAATATTAACCAAATTGAAAACAAAATTTGACTACAATGATTCTCGTCGTTTATAAATCATATGTTTCAAATTGATGTTTTAAGGGTAAATTCATAAGGGGAAAGGCTATGTGGAGGTCACCATCTCAAACAGAGTAAAGCATTTCTATTATGAAGCAGTTGGTCATTTCTAATCTAGGCATTTGCCTGTATTCAAACAATAATACATATTGATAAGATTAACATCCAATCCAGCCTTGGGTTTTAGGATACTTTCACAAAACAACTATAGTAAAATACTATTCAATGTTATTTGCCAAACCCATGCATTTTCTTGGAATGGAATGTTTTGGAATAGCATTTTCTTGGAGAATCGGCTATTTAAAAACATGGAAGCAAAAGCACTAGAACTTGAATGGAATGCATTAGTCTAGGACACCAAGAGTTGAAAATAACAAGTTTAGATATTCATTTATTATGCAAGAGGGCATCATTTCATGATGCCACTGAAAACTTGGAACATTCTGTCTTAAAAATGAAAAGAATACCAGTTAAAATTTATAGGAAAATTCAACATACAGAATATATTTCCAACAATCTGCTAAAGTGGCAACATTATTGAAACAATGTGATTTCTTTCCAATCTATAATATTAAACAAATTATCCAGTTAAAATGCAGCTGCAAGACAACCAGCACAGGAGAAAGATAAGGAACACAATTTCATGATAGACTTCAGTTATAAATATTATGCTGTTATATTAGATATCTTTCTTCAGCAATTATTATTGGCTGGAAAAATTATTTTAAGACATCTGTTGTCATGACAGAACTGTCTAAATCTACTAGCCAATCCAGTGGTCAACACACTAAATTGCAAAAACGTAATATGTGATGCAAGCAATCAACACAAGCAAAGGAAACGAACCTGATTAACACTTACAATACTGCAATGTAAATGAAAGCTATATTAAAATTGACAGTGATTTATAAAAACATGTAACAATCTCAAGTAAGTGATGTGAAGCTGCAACATTTTAATTTTTAGATTTGGATGATTACTCTTTAATAGCTACTCCTACCAGGAAATGTGAAGTTAAAAATAGACAATGAAACAATTTGTTCAAGATCTGAAAAGTCGTGTGACAAGAGATCCCCAAGAAAAGATGAAAATATGTTGTGGAGTGGGAACCCTTTACAACACACTATTTCAGTTTCCACAAAAATTGTAACTTTTTGTTATTTTCAGGGTCCATTTGGAGCATTTGAAGGAAAGACTTATAGGGAAAATCCTAGGCTTTCCAACTAACCATACAGTTTCTGAAACTAACCACCAATAAAGAAATTGTGACCATGACAATGTAACCATCTTAATGGGAGGTTGTACCTCGAGGGGTGTCCTGAATTGCCACCTAAACCAGTTGTACCTCTTGGAAAGCAACGATGCCCATTCTTCTACATCTGGTTTATTATTTACTTTTCAGAGTATCAGTGATATTCGTCCACTTAATGAGATAATCCATCCAAAATTCATTGGCATTAATCGTGAAGAAATGTCGACAAGCCAACACATAGAATTGTTGAGATCACATTTCCTCATTTATTACAAGGATGAAGATTTGGACTCTTTACCAAAACATTGACAATCATTACCAAGACATTGCATCACATTTTATTTAATAACCTTATGTTGATTCTTTTAGTGTGGTTTTAAAAGCTGCCAAATGAATCTAATGAATAATAAAGGTGCAAAAATAGGGGCTTACCATGTGCGGGCATATCTTTTGACTTAAGTCTGATTTGTCTGCAATTTTTGCATTCTATCTACAAATTGATACACATTTCTTCGTGATATTCCTGCATAGCTTGGTTGTGTATTTTCTCTACTCAACATAATCCTTGGATGACAGGGTTTCCAAATAAATAGAGATGCTCTACATTTCTATAATTTGAGCAGAACATCACACACATCCAAGGGCACCATTGTTAGAATTTGGCCTAGGATGAACCCGTACCCTAATAGCCACATGATGCTATCAACCTAAACACTGACCCACGCCAGATCTATTTGGCAACATAATGATAATGATCTCATTACTTGCTTCAATATTACACTCAGCTCTCATGTGTAAATGTGAGTGAGAGCCCTTTGTTTTATGGAGAATAGGCTTAGTTATTAAATTGATATAGTTGGACAAAACTATCCAATATGCACATGCAAAGCCACCACCATTGGCATGGCTGTCACAAAAATACAAAATAGGTGTAGGATATTAATTAGCATGCGTCCACTACTTGAATAGAGTCGAGCCACAAGTCAAGATTATCCTATGTAAAATAAAATAATCATTTTACACAAACAGACACATCGCAAAATACTTCATCTGCAAATAGCTTAATTGTGCAAGGCAGGTGACACTATCATTGATGTGCGGATTCCTTGTTTAATTCTCCAAGTATGTGTGGCTAAGGTTGAGGTGTGTCAGTAAATTCAACATCCTAAAGACATCCTTCATGATTAAATTCTTTTGAATGCCACTATCTACTATGGTAGTGCAGAGTTGTCCCTTCATCCATAGCTATGAGTGGAAATGGAAATGCAATAGCAATCAACCTCAATAATTTGCTTCCCTTCGTCCAACACAAGGAAATGTTGTTGGAGCTGGTGTTAGTTTGCTGTCACTCACAGCAATTATCTGGCACAACTTTTTTTGTTTGAATGCCCCTTGATATTGCGGACGTTGCACCACTTACAGGTATCTTTTTATTAATAGTTGTCTAAAGAAATCATCTTTGAGTGAGGCTTTAACCAAGAGTCTTTATTTTGCTGCTTACTCAGACTTGATGCCATTATTGCCATGAGAAGTCTCTGTCTTGCCTTTACTTTCAAACTCCTCAAATCTTGACAGCATATTTGTAGGCTCCTTCCAACCTTTGAACCTTTCTAGAATTTCAATTCTTATTACACATAGAATCACAAGACATTGCAGTATTTCAGAACTCTGTCTCTCCCACATAAGAACTTTTGCCAACAAGGCATGGGATGTACAGGTGTAGTCTTAGATTGTTTGTTCTTGTCTAAGTAGCCGATACATTTTGGATACGGGAGCGGGTACAGAGTATCCGATACACTTGGATACGACAGTGCAAAAATATATAAAAATTAAAAAATATATAAATTTCAGCCTTCTAAATACATTATATACATTTCTTAAAAAATTAACATTATATACATTTCATATAAATAATTTGTAAACCTATACGAACCACATTAAAATAAAAATGTTAAATTACATTTATATAATAAAAACTAAAAAAACTATAACATAAAATATAAAAACCACATTAAAATAAAAATGTTAAATTAAATTTATATAATAAAAACTAAAAAAACTATAACATAAAATTATAAGAAATGAGTTATATTCTATAAGTTATTAAAAAACTATAATATCTAAATTATACGAACTGAAATCCCACACAAATATTAATACTTTATAATCTATTAAAAACGTAATAAAAAATCAAAAGTTATACAAACAAAAGAAAATCTTAATGAATAAATAATATTAAAAAATCAATTTAAAAAAACGTATAACCTAACCTTGCGCCAATAAGGGAATATATTAATAATTGCATGGTAATCCCATTCCCGTGCCCAAGAAGAAGCGACTGAACCAAAACGGAAAAGCGGAAACAGCAAAAATATGACAGGAGTACAACTAGCAATCGCATGTGTTTCATGAGATGTGAACGCCGAATGGTATATGTTATTTGATTTAGAGGTATAGTTATTATTGATCCACTTAATCTGAAGGTTGTTTCTACATTTCAAACTTGTTATAAATTCGTACATGATTACTTGTGATATCGTTTTCGATAGTTAATCAATTTTATAGTTGATGTTGTTAGTTGTGCATTGGTTGTTCAGTTGGTGTTTTGTTGGAGAAACATTTATTATACAATTGATAATGTGTGTGATTGATAGTTGTAGTGTAGGACTTTAGTTGAAACATTACATTGTAATGTTGTATGTGTACATTTAATTATGTTACAGGTTTGTACTTTTAAAGTTGCATACCATATTTGCAAACAAAAAATAAATGTAGGTATACGTACACGTAATGAGACATGTATATGTTTGCAGTATTTATATCATGAGTGGTAGCATTTAGTGGGCAATTTTAGTTTCAATAAACTTGATTACATTTGATATCCCTTGAACGACCTTGCCGCTTTCGATAGAAGAAATGTTGAGTATAGTAGTATTTGAGGTGCTATGAAAGCAGAAGCTAGTATTTACGATGGGTTGAGTGATAGTAGTCTTGCTTCCTCCTTTCTTCTTGCTTCGAGTGCTGGTACGTGCGCCATATTTGAGTATCTCTCGAATGAAAAAGCGGGTGAAATGCGCAGATTTGCAAGCGAGGGTACTCTAGAGAAAGCTGTGAATGTCAGACCCTGCCTTTCAGTGGTTCCAATGTCAACGGTTGCTCTGTGCAAAGTAAGTCCCTGCGACTTGTGGATAGTTAATCCCGTGCCATTTTAATCGGCAACTGTCTTCGATTCCCTCTAGAAATAGGGGGTATGGGAATATGTAAGGGGTTGGAGGGATCCCAACATGGGCCGTTGTATCTATCAAATTTTACAACAACAAATAAAGGTAATGTTGGTGGTTGCATTGATGCGTCGTAGACAATGTCTGTGATTGTTCCTGTGGCACCATTCACGAGGCCTGCATCAACCCATAGATTTGCAATAAGCATGATTTTTTGTTGTTTGCATAATAGAACGTTGTGTTGCAGTATCATCATCGATTTCTGGTCCATCCTTTGCTTTACTTTCAAATGGATTGGGCGATCGTAACATTCAATGCCTTCAACATCTGTAGGTTGTGGCATGCCACTTGATCATTTTTGCAAACAAATGTGGTGCATCCTTAAAAATGTTGAGCTCTTGCTGAGTTAGGTGTGTGTCTATGCGAGACATTAAGAGTTTCCAATCCTCAATTAGAGGGGTTGAATCTCACATGTGGAGCAGTAAATTCCGAATGAAACATGTGCATTGGTTGTTCCTTGTTGCCGAAATATTGTTCGCAATGTAATGGAAGATTGAAATCCCTTCCAAAGGGTTGCTCCATAGGAATTACTTGCGTAAAGAGGACTGTCCAAAACCGGCGGTAATTGCCCGAGGTCACCGAGGAGGATGACTGATCTGTTCCCAAATTCAGATGTTCTTGAGTGTGGGAAAGCTTCGCGGAGCCTACTGTCAATTTTGCTTAGCAACTTTGGCCCGATGAAACTCATTTCATCAATAAGAACATATTCTATATGTTTCAGCGATTCTTGAAAAGACGATAATGCACTACCTTCAAGGGGTTTTAGTTCTTTGATTGGAATACGCATGGTTGTGTGGATTGTGGATGCGGAGATGTTGAATGTTGAAACACCGGTAGGGGCGAGCACAAGTAGTAGAGAGAGGGAGATATGGTTGATGCTTTGTGAATGAATTCGGATTTTATTTATCATAAATGATTTTCCTGTGCCAGCCGTTCCTTGAATTATCAATCTTAGTGGAGGTAGAAGGGATTTGTTTGTTGAATGGTGTAGTATGGTATCAAGAGCTATTTGTTGTTCTGGAGACAAAGGAAGTGTGGAAGATGGTGGTGTGGCATGTATGTTGTTAATTGTGTCTGCCTTCTCTCTCTCGATGAATGATGAACCAGTTATCTGCAAATCATGGGGAACGTCGTGTATGGTCCAATTATTGTGTATGTCAAAATCTCGTTTCCCCAACATTTCAAGACTGTCTAGACCCGTGTTGTTTCCGGGCGAAGTTGTGCAAAGACCTGCCATTCTTGTAATGGTTCTTGTTGAATCGCATTCGGGCTCGAGTCGTCGGAACTAACATCCGCATTGCAAGTCCTCGTATCTCATCGTGCTGCGTAGAACATGCCACGGTCTGTAGTTGTGCTTGTACATGTCCCAAGTGACATTGATGTCATGTGGGGTTGAGCCAAATTCAAACGCGATATTTCTGAAAGGCTTGTATAATAGGAGTTCTGACCAACAGAAAAGGTCATATGACGTTGATTCTTGAGCAGGGACATCCACAAATCTCGGGTGGACCCGTACAATTGCTTGTATCGGTCGTTTTTTCCATTTATCACCTTTACGGTGCTTGTTGTAGCTCCAATCTCGAGCAACTTGAATAAGTGGTAGGTGTTCCATGGTTGTTGGACGAACTTTATATGCATCCAAGAAAGCGGTTGTTTGTTGTGCATCGGCGTCACTTTCAACGACACGTCTCAGAATCTTTTTTCCAACATTTAATGATACGAATGGATGGCTGCACATAACAAGTGGCATTTTTTGTAGCATGTGGCATGTTTCTTGTGCGCTTATGTCATGTTCAACAACGCTTTCTGTGAGCATTTTACGGATCGCGATATGTGCTAAGAATCGTGTCTGCGCATCTTGAAACTCCGGATAGCATTTGGTGATATGTTTCATAGCGTTGCTCGGCTTTTGAAGCATATTTTGCAATATACTTAAGAACGGCATGGCGGGAAAGTACCGGTTGGCAATCAACATTTGCTCTCCATATGTATATCATTGTTCGATTGTGGATGTTCAATCTGTCATCGTTTCTGGAAGGGAGGTACTTTATTTTCCGTCACCTTCAATGTGTAAGGAAGAAGTAGGTTGCATGGCCCAAGGAGCGTTGTACCTACACTGCAGCTGTGATTGCTTTCTACGCAGACATGTCTGCTCTGAACATGTAGTGTGGCGCTGAACTCGATTAAGCAGTTCTTGAAGTCCGCGTGCGGGAGGTGGATAGAATTTGTGTTGTATCTAGCAAGCAAGGATCGAAAACGTATCCCAACTAATCATGTACGAATTTATAACAAGTTTGAAATGTAAAAACAACCTTCAGATTAAGTGGATCAATAATAACTATACCTCTAAATCAAATAACATATACCGTTTGGCGTTCACATCTCATTCAATTACCAATAACTAATTCTTAGTGCTCCAAATTGAATATACTTCCAAAATTACTTCCAAAACATTTAGAAAAAATAAACGACAATTTACTGATGAGATATCAAAAAGATCTAATACATTACAGTCGCATCCCATTGTTAGTATAGAATAATTATTTCAATCACAATACTAAACCGAGGGAAAAATTCCTGAAATACAAAAATAAACAATGCTTCCTTTATCCAGAAAAACATCAATCAATCCTTTACAAAATTCCGATTGTCCCGACTCAAATATGACTGTATGCGTAGCAGGGAAGAAGAAAAAGAGGACATCATTCGTAGAATCTGTAATTCAACGAGTTCGTCTTCGTATCTGTGCCGCCTCTATTTATGTCGATCAGAAAATTTGTCAGCCTTCCAGAATCACACCACATGGATTCCCCCGTTGCATCCGCCCCTACATAATTATATTTGTATCCTTCAACCGAAGTTTCTAGTACCCAAATCAGAGGATAAGAGAATGGAGAATTCGCATGACCATTAATATACCCGCGTGGTGTGTCAAACTGAAGAGATCTCGATGGCCATGAGGCTCATCCGATGAACCCTCATTCGAAAAAGAATGCCGAAAACGCCATGATCGAGCCGACGAGAACAGCTGCTAGCGATGGAACGATCGCCATTGATGCGGCCCCTGTAAGCGGTGATGGACTGGGCGCCTCTGCCCCTATCTCCTCCGCTACTGCAAATACTGCCGATACCAACATCATTACAGCCAAAGCCGCCGCGTAGGTGGATTTGAGTGCTGCTGCTCCTGCCATCTCCTCGAATGAAATGTTCAGAAGGAAGATCTTCAGGTGGGGAGGCCTCCAAATGGTAAGATGAAGCAGCTGCGAATATAAAACGGTGTGGGATTTCTTAAGAAAAGAGAAAGGGGATGCGAAACTCGTTGGGGAAAAGGGAAACTTATACTGGATTTGCAGTTAAAAATAGCAGTTAAAAATATGATCTTAAAAATAGAAACGAATCAAAAATTGCATGCACAGTAAAAACAACATGCAAACAGTTGTCAAATTTAATCCCGTTTGAAAAACGTCTAAAAGGCTGTCAAATTTAGGACAGTCGTAGAAACGTCCAGAGGTCCTCTACCATAGGGGAACGCCTTCTGGCGTAATAAGGAAGATATAGACAAACCACAAAGAAATAGACACACCTCGGCGAAGATATAGACACGTCGTCACACACCACGCGATTAGATCACAAGGCACTTTCCGCACCCTAGCCGCTCCGTCACCGCTCCGCTCCCGTCATCCAAGAACATTTCGAGCACCACGGGGTGCCATATCGACTACGTAGGTTCTTGTCCATTTGGTGCAATTGTTTGCAACCTTTTGCTTTGGTCCTCATGGTTCTCCACATAGTGGTTCTTTCTAATTGTCGATACAGAGTTTCTCAAAGATTTTCTCGGGCATCCTTCCTCTCAATTGTTCCCTTATCCTCATCTTCATTCTCCTCTTGGACATTTTAGAGGCAGCATAATTACCACCATTTTTAACATGGAAAGCAACATTTAAAAGTACAAAACATATACTTTTACTAACGAAAAATATGTACAAAAATATGATTCCAAATGTTTGAGCCATCCACCTAGTTGATCCGCATCAAGTTCTCCTTCAAAACAGGTATAGTAAATTTCGTGCACCCACAACCAGACTTGTAGACGAAGCGCTGGACGCCTTTGACACAATTTGTGATAGGTTATGGAAAACTGTTTCATCATCCCCCTCCGATTCTTGAGGACTTTTACGAGCAACATCTTTAAAGGTTCTCATCTCCCCATTTGTTTGCCATCCAAGATCATTTAAACCAACAAGAAAAAGAATCTGAATGGTTGTCCCTAAAGACCATACTTTTTTATAATATGTTGTTTTACGATGTGGCATATAAGCATATAACAATAGTGTTAGTGTGATGTGTTCACATTATGTAGTAATTTTAGATATTTACTACCTAGTGTTTGTGTGTTCACACTTGTAAGCTTCATTCTAGGAAGTTTACTAAGTTGACTCTAGAATAAGACATTTTTAGGTGTTTGTTAGTTTGTTTATCAATCCAAGTCACATACATGTTCGAGTATTTGACAACTATTTGAGATTTGATTATCATAGTTTAGTAAATCCTTGATTCGTGGGGCATTTTTATTCCCTATTGTTGGAACATTTCACTTGTTTCCAGGGAGGATAACTCATTTATAAGCCTATTTAATAGGCAGTCATGTATGTTTGAAAAGGAGAGAATTTGCATAGTAAAAATGTTTTTGTTGTTAGTGTGTTTTGCATTATTCTGTGAGTTTTTCTGAGCTTTTTTAGTTGCAGACCTATTGCTGGAGTTTTCTTGCAGCAGTTCTTTAGGCTGCTCCTATAAATAGATCTTGAAATCACAGATTTAGTTTGAATTGGCAGTCCTTGGGCAACATACTGGGGTGCAGAAGCTTCGATATGTTTTGAAAGCAATGAAGGTGCCAAAGCAAAATAAATGAACCTAATAAACACATAAAGGTAAAGGCAAGGTAAAGGTAAAGATACTGATAGATATAGTATTTTTAGGTTATCATCAACCGGAATGCCAGTTTGATGCATCAGAAGGGGTTTGTTTTTTCCATTTTATTGTTCAATGAGGTGTGCAACACTACCCCTTCTGATTCGAACATGTGTCCTCCACCATAGAGATCAAGCCCACTCAAGTTGTACATGTGCCTTCACTCTGTAATAAATTACAATGCAAATGACAGCTTTAATGGAAATGTGAGTAATTTATAGAGAGATGGCAACCTTAGAGAAGAGATGGGATGTTCCACTCTGATCATTACAATCAGATGCCAATGGTCCATATAGCTAGTTTTAACAAGAAATAAAATCCCTTAAAATAGAAAAGTGATCAATTTACTGAAGAACTTGAAAAACAATGCGGTGAATTGGAATATATTAGAACATTTCCAAAATTTTGAGAATCCTACATTTTTAGTAGATTTTAAGGGCCTTGAAGCATTTTGAAAAATGTCACATTTAAAGCTTTCACGCACACCTTAAATATAAGATCTCAAGCACTGTGCATTGTACTATAAAGAAATAGTCTCGTACCCTTTCCTTTCAAAATTAAAATAGGTTGAACTTGGGATAATTTCAAGCCAGAGCAATGTACCTTAAGTCAGCATGTGCTAAAACTGACATTAAGTAAAATTTGAAAACTAAGAGTCAGAAAGAGGATAGAAAAAGCCTTAAATACCTGAAAATATTGTCACTTAAAGCTATCAGTTTACATAAACATTAAACAATATCTAGTGCCTGCAGTAGGTCAATGGGAATTAAATAAATGATCAGTGGTAATAGCCTAAAAAGCAGCCCATGAAAGGTGAGCCTATATGATAAAAAAGAAAAAAACACTGGTTCAAAAATAAAATAAATCTAATAATGGAAGCATTCAAATATCATATAATGGTAAGGGAGGAATGATTGCCATGATTATAAGCTGGGTTCTGAGTAAGTTGTCCCCACCAGGATAGAAAATTTTGAGTTTGCTGGTGCTTGCTGCAGACTAAGACATCGCCACCATGTATTTTTGTTAAAACATAAATACATCCCCATTCAAGATTTCATAGGAGGGTAAACCCAATCTCAACCTTGGTTTTCAAGGTTTTAAAGTCTTCGTAAGAAATTTAAAAATAACATGAACTCCATACAAGGAATAATAATTCTTAAAATAGAAGTTGGCCACTGGACAAACTTGTTCCCACAGCAGAGAATTTTGAGGATGCTTATATAAATGTGTTATTTTAATTTTTGTACGCTTAGAACTAAAAATGTACATGGTACTGAATATGAGTAGGATGTACACCTCAAATAAATCACGCCCTATTTTATTCATTTGTTGAATTTATGAACTTGTTTGTCCAAACTTTTCCAAATTCGAGCCTTAAAAATATACATATCCAAACAAAATCAAACTGAGTTCACATTACACTACAAAAACAGAAAATGAACTAGCAAACTCAAAAAACATGATGAAATAATATTATAATATTTGACTTACCAAGAACACCATTCATTGGTGTACGGATTTCATGGGAAACTGTAGCAAGGAACTGCATTAACAACAAAGAGACATTATTTTGTATAGGGTGATATTTATAGCTCAGAAAAATAGTAAAATTTCTAGAATAAAATCACAAGATCACCTTATACAGAAACAATCAACACTTGTATCATCTTTAACAATTACAACCACAATTTTCAACAAACTGTGTTATCAAAAAAACAAACATAGAACGATGTTCATTAATGAATTATGGCGTGATAAGTTTTTGTAGAAAAACTATGAAAAGAATTCAAGTTTGTAAAAAAATCCAACAAGCTGGGTATGCATGCATACCTTCATGTTTGGGTTAAATATGTCAACAATTCTTGAGCTCTGACAGGGCAAATTAAGAATCAACTATTCTAGTGGTAAATTGGTAATCTATCTGAGGTTCATATTATTCCGAGTCTTCTTCTGCCATGAACAGTTGAAGCAGCTTTGACATTATGCTAGTATAGAAATTATCATAAGCAGTTAGACAGGTAACTTTATAATTCAGCGTGCAAACTGCTGTTTTATGTTTTTGTTACACATGTAACCACAAGCTGAACGCTAATTGTGAAAAGAGGCCATCTTCTGTCAATCTGTTTAGACCCTAATATATTGCACCATCAGGTCTTTCCTAACCTAAAGTGATTTCAGATCTTTGACACAACCAAATGTGCCCTAAAAAAGCCACAGTCCTGATCACCTTTGATTTTGAGGAATCAAGTTTTAAAAAACCTCCAACAAGCTGGGCATGTGTGCATACCGTCAAGCTTGGGTTAAATATGTCAACATTTCTTGAGCTGTGACAGGAAAATTAAGAATCAACTATTCTAGTTGTAATCTACCTGAAGTTCATATTATTATGAGTTTACATCTGCCATGCACAGTTGAAGAAGCTTTGACATTATGCTAGCATGGTAATTATCATAAGCAGTTGGACGGGTAACTTCATAATTCAGTGTGCAAACTGCTGTTTTATGTTTCTGTTAGATACATAGCCACAAGCTGAACACCAATTGTGAAAAGAAGCCATCTTTTGTCAATCTGTTTAGACCCTAATATATTGCACCCCTACCAAGGTTTGAGAGCTTTGACACTACCATTGTGCCCTGAAAAAGCCATACTCCTGATCCCCTTTGATTTTAAGATCCTTCTCTTCCGGAGAAAAAGTTGAAAGCACTAGAAACATTACATACATGACTGTAATTAACTGATTACAAACTAGATTACCTGGGACTTGGCCACATCAGCTGCTTCAGCCCGGGCTTTAAGCTCTTGCATTTTCCTGAAATCCTCCTCAACTCTTTTGATACGATTTATAGCTGCAAACAAAATATGCCCAACTAGAAAGACAATAACAAGAATGCCAAGAGATGTTCTGATGGCTGAATAAGGAATTTGTGGGCCATCAGAGAAGCTGCAAAACAAACACGTATAACAAGTTGCTTAAGAAACATTGATATTTAGCAACGCTGTGTCAAACAGTATATTAATAATACCGCATTAAAATTGAGATCACATTAGATTTTTCATCTCCAATTCGAATTTAACGATGGAGAGAATTCTAAGACCAAAACCCAAAAGAATAATTTTCAGAGTTCGGAAATGGATATAGTCTTATTAATTTACGACAAGTACCTGCAGTGCATTTCATGTTTTCTATCAGGATCTGCAAAGTCCAATTCACATATATGGTAGTCATTTGAAACGTTATTTTCTGACCCATACATCAGTACAGGATCAGAATTGTTTGTTATGTCATACACATTAATAATGATGCCCAAGTTGCCTGCAAGCTGATGAAGCAGATTATCTACGAGTGACTCGACATCAAAGGCTCCACCTAAGTACCTGCCAATATTAAAAGGAAATCGTTAGACAAGTAAGAGATAAATCTTAAACATAAAAAGCTTCTTGTATGAATAGAGTTTAACTTAAATGAATAAATAAATCATTATACAAAATTTAAACGAAAAAAGTCATACACATAGCCAGTGCCAAATAAAATACAGGTTTCATGAAACTATATAAGAAATAAAAATTATTGGGAAGCACCTAACTTAATGCGCATTAAGTCAATTCACTTATTGTGTGAATAATTCCTAATCTGGTTTAATTGTTTTCTTGAGGAGCTCTGTTTACTGATTTTCTTAGTGAACTGGGAGAAGACTATGTTACCAGAAACAAGAAATTGAAATGACACTGCCAACGAAAACACGACTAGAAACGAGGTTTTGAAGGTTGCAAATAAGAAATAGATTCTTATACAAGGAAATTTCTATGAATGTTTAGAAATTTTAAACTTCTCATATATTCTTCAATCATAATAGTTTTCTAAGCTGCCCAAGTACTCTTACCTCATGGTCCCATGGAAGGGATAATGCTTATGTTTCTCTGCAAGTTCAGCTCAAATATTCTATGGCAGTTAGGGAAAAAAATTGTCATCAAGGATCATATTATTCACTAAATCTCTCTTTGGAAATGCCATTAATTTTTTTGAAGTTGTCAACAATATCTCAAAATTTAAAAACTGCAACCACACACTTGGTGCTCATTTAATTTTTGAGATGATACCAATCATTTCATAGAAGTCTATCACTTTCAAGGAACAATTCAACATTTCAAGGTAGTTAAAAGGCCTGTATTTTACACTCACTTTGATGATTTTTGTTATAATTTTGTCCATGTGATTGGTTTAGGGACAACAAGGAGGTTGCTCAATGATTGTTTAGCCAATAACCCTAGTTGTTTGGTGAGGGCTAAGTAACCACATTCGGTGAATTTGATGTAAAAAATTCAAAATTTGCCATATACCAAATATGAATTAAAAAAATCATTCCATATACCTAGTTCAACTTCCTAGTGATTGAATTGGGGATATATCCCTAATGTAGTCAGCTTTCCATGTTGACATGTGTTAGAATTGTCACTTCTTTTACCATGGTGAAAACAATATATAAATTAGAGATATGTCTGATGTAGTTAGCTTTCTATATTAAAACCCTTGTAATCTAAGAACTTACGAACAATTTTTCATACATGAGTTTGTTTCCAGCGTGATATACATGTTGAAATACATTTTCACTTTTGACCTCATGTCACTTAGTAGATTTGTCACTTCCCCTGCCATATGGCTGCATCCTAAACAATATATATAGAAACAAAATTACCAATTTTGACTCGTGCATTACAACAACGGTCCAACATGTAATGTGTTCCTTGTGCAAATTTGTTAAGGTCACATGAATTGACTGCACCTTAAAATGAATCTTTTTCTTCAACTTCTACATTGCAGTTGTCCCCTACTACTTTCCTTAAAGACACTTCCTTTTAGCAAGGATCAACTGACCTTACACTTCTTGTATTTTAACGTTTCATTTCCTGAGGTCCCTTTAAAATAAACGGAATCAAAATTACAGAACGTTTATTATTTTGAGAGACTTCAATTACCTACTACCAATTTATAAATCTGGATTCCCTCAACCTAAATATATTTTAAAAATCAAATTCCATTGATCATACAATATCATAAGCATGCCACCAGTCCTAAGACGCAACATTCAGATTGGAATATTTGGAAGGTAATACGTAACAAATTAAATATACAAAATAAATTTGTACTATAGCATTTTTCGGAAGAGCCAACATTACAATAAAACTGCGGTCTGAGAATAGAGAAAATTCTGAAAAAGTATTTCCCCTCTATGGAAAAAAATTAGAATGCGGGTATGAGATATGTAATAAGATATGAACAACCAGAAAAATAATTAAGAGTTTCGAAGTTTGTGAAATATTAATCTCTTCTTAAAATTGACTTCCTGTAAAGTATACATTAATCTCGTATTAAAATAAAGTTCCAAGTTCTCAAAATATTATTATTTGCCAATGAGGCCGGCAAATTTTGTCTAGATGAAAATACTATTATTTGCTAATGAGACCGGCAAATTTTGTCTAGATGTTATAGATGCAGTGGTTCGCTACTAAAGTGCTTGACTGGTGAAGGTCCTATCAACGGTGAGGCCTGAAAGTGGATGTATGTGCTCAGATTCGGGGAAATTAGAAAAATAAATTGTTGCCATTAAATATTTCAGACCCAAAAAACAAATTCGCACGTTCAATCAACAAATATTTTAATATTATGAACGGCTGGGACCAATTGCAGCTCAACAAACATGTAATTGTTAGGAGTGGTGACATGTAAATGTTAGCACTTGGGGAAGGCGGTCAACAGTTGCGAGATTCGTTCAGCCTGCTGTTATCTGTTGATGGCATCATCCATGATTCTTTAATAAACGCTAGTGGAATCTGCAGTTAACTGTGCCCTCCTGAGCATGTTTACAGGCTGGTACAATGCCTGAGAATGCCACGTTAACTAGCAAACTCCTGTTAAGTAGATGATGTACGCTAGAGTGGAATCCTAAACAGTATAATAGGGTACAGTCAACGTGGACTATTATACACCGAGTATAGATTTGGTTAATAAGTTTCCTCTTTGCAGACCCACAAGGGGGATTACTTTTCCATTTACCCTGTATGTTTTTCACCGAGGCGTACAACCCTCCACCAGGCAATGCAAGAAAGGAGTACTTGTTACTTACCCCACAGTGGCTTCCGTGCGCTGTTGAGGAGTGGCGTGATGGGGAAGTTCTTTACTGTAGACAGCAAAGGTAAAAACTACACCCAAATGGCTGGAATCCAACAGCTTGAACGGAGTCGTCAACGCTCCCTTGCCCGACTCCCGCGCCCTCAATATATTCTCGCGATCATGCTGCAACGTCGACAATGATTAAATAAAACAAGAACTTAATGATTTGTTCAAGATGCAAAAGATTAGTGTGATGGGTTATGGGAGCGCCACCTGGCCAGACATCATGTCCAACGAAATGAGATACGACACAGTCTCCTGAGAAAATACGGCGGGAGCGTATTCCTCCTGCGTAGGCTGCACTTCCTTCGTATACATGTGCCGTATACTCCATCCTTGCTCTTTCTCAAAGGCCTCTCGTTCAGACTGCAGAACGCGCTGAGCGTATGCCACCCCGCTCATCAGCGGCCTCTCAAACGCCGTTCGAGCGGTATACGCTGCAAATATTCTCTGTTCACAAAATAATGAGTATATGTTAATTAAAAAAATGCGTATCATACGTTCCTCCAGATACTTGAAAGCAAAAACGTAAAAACATTACAGATAAGTAATGGTATCATAATCTGCACATATTGCCTTAAATCATCGCAATGTTTCAGTCCGGCTGTGACATTTATTTAATACCGCAAATAAGGCGCCTTCATGCAGTTTTTAAGTGACATTTTGTTAAGATTTAAAGATCTTCGCAAAATACATTATTACATTAGACCGCAAAATTTAGCGAATAATGACACTATGAGTCTCCAAGAGAGAAATAGCATTCAGTATTTGTGAAGATTGTGATATATTCTAACAAATACGGCGGCAAAAATTATCGAAATTAGTAAACAGTCACCTCTAAAGAATTTGTGCTATAATATTTTGAAAACGTGTGGGTACACTCACAAAATACGTTGTAGGCTTCTGAGGTAAATTTGAAAGGGAGATGAAAATTTGCAATCTGTAGGACACCGGCTGTTGAAAAAACTTATGACTGCTAACTTTAAATCCGTATAATACATTATGTCCAAACGAATAGATTCATCTTTAAACGAAAATAAGCACCTCCGAACGAAAAAAATAGGATGAATTTTCTATCAAATTTTGTAAAACTGATAGAAAAATTTATGACTGCTAGCTTTAAATCCGTATAATACATTATGTCCAAACGAATAGTTTCATCGTTAAATGAAAATAAACACCTCCGAAAGAAAAAAAATGGGATGAAGTTCTGTCAAATTTTGCAAAACTTGTAGAAAAATCTAAGAATGCTTCAAATTCGGACGGTAAATCCTAAAAAAATCGAAAAGAAGCGCCCGGAAATGTGTATCGCTGTGAGAATTCGTAAAAATTTGACAAACTAGAAAACAGTACAATGTTGGAAGTTAAATTATGAGCTTTGTTCAAAATAAGGACCTGATGTATAGCCGAAGGAGTCATCTCCAAATGGAAGGTAGAGACAAGGACTGTCAAAGCCTGGACGTGATTCATGCTGGTAACAAACAGGTCCTGCAGCATTTTGGCTCTTTCCTCGCACATGCTAAGCAGTGTCTCCTGCCGCCTGCTGGAGATTTCTTGAGCCATAGAGTAATACGTCCACAGCGCAACGGCGCTTCCAATCAGAAGCCACAATAACACCATTATTCTGTACCATCTTCCCCCTGTTCGCCCATTCAGAAACCCGCCTATCGCCTGCCTACACAGCGATAACCCCGCAATGATTCTGTTCCCACTGTTAATACTGCTTCCGTAAGCCCACCCATTACCGCTCTTGTTCTTCTCCTCGCCGCCTTCGGCGCTGCCGTTTATGCCAACCTTACTCTCCTGCATCTTAATCCACCTGGATTGGCACATTTCGTTCTAATCAAAGCCTGGCAGCAGTCGAATGCATGGAGAGGACTCGAACCACAAACCTTTCAACAGAGAAACATAGAGTAGCCGTAGTTTAGCCGATGAAGCCAAGACTCGAACTCCGCACCTCCTCGCGGTAGCCCTGAACCGCTACCGGCCAGAACACTAGCCGTTTTCCCTATTGTAAAAGCTTATACAGCTATGACGTTACGAATGGCCAACGGAAACGCACAATGTTTTCCTTTGAAACAGCTTGTTTGTACAGCTATCACGATGCGTACGGCAAACGGAAACACCAAATGTTATCCTTTGCGTCTGGATGATGTCCACATCGCGTTCGGCTCAAGCGGAATAAGATAAAAGCGTGGGAGTCGAACTCCTGACCTCAAGCCAAGCGAAAAGAAGAATATAGCGGCGGGATTAGAACCCGTGACCTTCCGATATCACCGAACCGAATCAAAATTAAATGCATACATTCTTCGCAGCTTGCACAGTCAAAACGTTGGAATCATTCAACGGCATCGCATTGCGCTCCTTGTAAGCTCACACGGCCAAAGAAGAGATCAAGCAGACTTAAATTTGAACTCTCGACCTCAGACTCGAACCCCTGACCTCGCGATGGAACTAAAACTATACCAGGCCAAAACTAAACAATAAATGTCATGTCAAGCTCTTACATCTTATTACAACCTAACACACACAGGGAAAGTGGAAACGCATCTCGCTTGCAACATTACGGAAAGACACTGCGAATCGAACACTCCAGAGCTCGAGACAAGACTCGACCTCCTGACCCGAGGAAACAGAAAAGCATAGACTTTGTGCTTCTGCTCGTACAGTTACAGCGTTACGCATAGGATATCTCACACACACTACCTTTAAGTTACCCTCGGCTTTTCGCCCAATCGAAAGGTGGTGAATATTCTCCGCGAATTAAGGAACCCACTGTGACCGTCGGATGTACAGTCAGACATCCGGGAGCGCCGTCGACAGAGAAAAGATTGAGCAAATCTGAAGGAAAGAGATAAAGTGGGGGCTCGAACCCGCGACCTCGGGCGAATTAAAAGGTCCTAGGGCCCCTAGCGTGTTCGATAAGGCAAGTCTTTTCAGCTCCGAGACCATGTCTATTGGGAAGCACGAGGCATATAAGATTTCTGCAAATCTCTGCGGCCTCCCAAAGGACTGACATTTCCTTTTTTTCCTTATTCCAGGGCGCTTTTAATTATCTCCCTCCCTCGGTATCCGTGACATGGGCGTCGCTTTCACACAGAGCAAGAGATGAGGAATTAGAATGAATGAAGGGTGGTGATGATGATGATGAGGAAGACAGCGACGTGATGGATGTTTGTCACGCTGCCTGGCCATTGGCACTGTTACCGTCGCATTCGCCTCGATCCTCCTGGGGATCTTGATGGCGACTCGACCAGGAACAAGAACAGTAACAGGAACCGGCCTGCCTGCCTGCCTGCCCACTGCCCCTGCCCCTGCCCCTGCCCCTTCCCATTTATCCAAGTCAAACCCTCTACAGTTGTGCATCTTCATCTGCCCCGGCCCCTCCCGGTTTTTTTTTTTATTTTTATGTAAATGCCCGCCGCTATGAGAAATAACGGCGTCGTACGGGTAACCGTAACCTGTTTCTATTCTTTTATACGCGGACTAGTTAAATGCGTCCATCTGCTAAAATTTATTACACGGATCCTTTGGACAGGTTAAAACCAGGAGTTTTTATTACGTATACTAAAACCAAAAGAATTTATGGGACGGGGACCCCTTTAATTATTAATTATAAGTGTAATTATCAAAAGTTTACTTCATAATGGCAAGCGATTTTCTTTTACTTTTAATTATAAGTATAATCATCAAAATCTGGGGCCACTTTTGACCTAAGTAATAGTCCCGAATTCGGGGTTAGCTTTAAAAAAGAAAGTTCAGTACTTGTCATGTACTTCCTCGCTTTGATCTCAAAAGAAAATTCAAGTTCCCATTATGTAATTGTTTTATATATTTTAATTTTCATCAATCATAACCTTTAATTAATTATAAGTGTAATCACTAAAGTTCATCTTGTAATATGTAATCTTTAATGTAGCTTTTAATTATAAATTTTTGTTTTTTTATAAATGTAATTAGCAATGTTTATTTTATAATTAGAAAAATAAATAAATTAAGATGACTATTTATTTGGTAGTTTGGTGATCTTAAGTCTAAGAGTGGCCTAAATAAAAATGATAAACCGTAGTGTAAAAAAGTATTACATTATTTTGATTGAAAACTATAATTAATTATTATAAAGTGTTTAAATACATATTTAATATAAAATATGACCAAAGAACAAATAAATATATAATACACAACAAAACATACCACCAATAACATCGACCATGTGTTCATTCAAAGTTGAAATATAATTTTTTCACACCACAAACATATTTTTGATTGTATAACCATTTTGAAATTTAGCATTGAAAATAACACTTTTTAATTTGCATGTAAACTCTCGATACACCACCTATTTTTCAATTCGCAGAGATTTATTTAATTTAGCATTGAAAATAACACTTTTCAATTTGCATGTAAACTCTCCGATACACCACCTATTTTTCAATTATTTGAGATTTATTTATACATCGTCATCTTCATACTAGTACCATTCTAACCTAGAATGTTTTGATATGACCATTGTTACTTATTTAATTAAATTTCAATCTTTATTAGAGGATTGAGATCGAATGAACATGACAGTCATAAGTAAGATCTATCATGCAAGAAACAAGCAAGTGTGTACAATATGGAAATAAGAGTGACTTAACTTGTATCGGTAGATATGGACTGATTTTGGGTTGGGAAACAGGTTGAGAAGGTTGGATCCGAATTGTATATGCTCGTCTGTCGGAAAGCTGAGATCTAGAACCTCTTTGAACGAGACCGTCTAGGTGGGGACATGATTGCCCGAGCGTTGGTGTCTAAACTAGGCGTTAGTGTCTGACCGACAAAGAACTCTGCTTTTGATCTTTTCAAGGTCTGAACTTGTCTTCTTCCTTTCACTCTCTATCACATCCACTTCGTTGTAGGGTTCTTGTGTCACACATAAACCTACAAAACAAAACCTAGCTACCTGCACAAGGCTTGAGCAAACATTCTAGATGGGATAAATAATGCATATGCTTGAGTTAGACTGACCTCGACGATCACCACAATGTGATTGTCACCGAGCGTTGCACTACATTTCAGACTCTATGTAGTTCTAGTATGTGTGTGATTGAATTGTCTCTTGAAGCTAGATTGCCCTTGTGTCAATCACACTAAGATAGCAAGCTTCTGACTACTTTGCCCCGAAGATGAATGTGTGAGATGGAATTCAGAAATAGCCCCTCTTATGCAATGAATAATGCGGCCTAATATATGATCCTTGAATAATGTTCTTTGCCCAAGTAGTAGATAGTAAGCAAAAGCTCCAAATTGTCTAGTTCCCAACAATAGTGAGTATGTCCCAACAATAGTGAGAATATGTGTGTGTGTGTGTGTGTGTGTGTGATTCTCTTATTTGAATTTTGTCATTACTAAAAAGCCGACCCAAAGTGATAAGTAGTAATTTAAAAATATAATAAACAATGTGGCATTTCAAACTTGAAAAATAGAGGAAAAGGATGAAGTGCCCAACAGGGACAATAATGCGCTAGGCACTTCTGTCCCTAATGGGTGGTCTTGTTGAGGATGTTCGGAGGATATAACGAAAAATACATATTTGTGTCACATGTTGTCCAATGTCCATGAGTGAAGTAGTCATTTCAAAATAGTAAATGATAAATATCAAAAGGATAAAGCAATGTAAAAGTAAAATAACTGTTGTTAATATTTTGTTTTCTTACTTAGGAATCATACATATAATGAAATATTTAGAGGCGTGATGTACATAGAATGTGTGTGATTTCGTGACTACATTTACCCCCACTTTATGTTGGTGAATGAATATTCAATAGCATAAAGTAGATAAGAAGAGCGTACCTCGTGGAGAGTCGGCGTCTTGTGCTTTAAAATGTTCCTTGTTCCATTTGTGTGTTGCCCTTTTGTCGAAGTAAGGTCGAACCTGTAAAAGAAAATAAGTGTAGCCAATGTTCATGATAAATAAAATTGAGCTTTAACTTAGTGAATGTGAAAATAGATATGTGTATTGAAAAATAAGTGAGTCAAGGATAGAATACACATGTATGTCGTGAGAGAAGAGATATAAATGTGCATGTATGTTTGTTACCTTGGAGATGGGTGGAATAATACTAAGGATTTAGGCATCTTGTCACCAAAGTAATGATTTAAGCACCCTATTAAACGAGGATTTAGGTGTCCTGTCGCTAAGGGAAGAGTATTCGGAGAGTTGTAAGCTCTACCCTCCAACCGTTAATGCTTCCTCGGGATAATTGCCACTATGAATGGTCATAAACCCAATAGAAATTGGTCACAGATGATCCTAAGAAAGCAAAGTAATTATGTCCCTTGCCCAAAGTATGTAGCTTGTCCGATTTTGTTCATGTTCTTCCCGATAATAACCTACAACCGAGTATTTGTTGTTGGAAATCGAAAAAGACTATCACTTTGAAACCTATTGATTTTGTAAATTGTATTTGTTTTGCCCAGGACAAAACCACCCAGGTGGGACACTAATGCCCACCGCTCCCGTCTGCAATTGGGTGTTTTTGTCCCCTGTATTGATTTTAGCCCAAGTCGATTTTGAACATGTTTCTTGGCTCTTGTTTATCATATTTTTGTTATGTACCAATCAATTGTCGGATCTCTAAACTATTACTTGAGGATGAAATAGTCACCCAATGATTGCCCACACTCGTTTGGGTGTGTGAGATGAACCAAGGTGAGATCGGGCCAAATAAGGAAAATTGAAATTGATTTGCACATTTGAAATAGAACTCCTATAGGGGAATAGGGAATGTGCATGGTGACAACCATGGCACATGCAAAACAATGGGAAAGAGTAACTAAGTTTTTTAGTCACAAACAAACATGGCATGATGCAATAGAGACTAATCAAAATACACAATAACATGACAAAAGACACAATGAATAGCTATTTAAATACATGACACACTACTCAGGATGTCACAAAACACTCGAAGCCTTCAAGGCTATAGAAAAAACACACAATCAAACATAGGGCATAGCCCACAAACAATGTCAATCAAGACACGAACATAGATAATATACAAGCAAATTAGATAACCATGGTTAGAAGTAGGTCTGCAAAACAAAGGTTACACATGAAGCACCCGTTAGCATGTTAGAAAAATTGATAGTATGCCATAATCTATTTAGCTCGAAATATGAATGAAAGTAGTAAATATTACAATGATAGAACCTAAATACATAGAAATAGGAGAGGTAGAAGCCCCCAAGAGTCTCAATGGCACTGGTAGAGAACAGTGTCGCGCACCATACACTGTGTAGAAACTTGTAAGTAATTTGCATTCACCTCAAAAGTATCATATGAATGTGCATATGTATATGGAAAACAAAGGATAAAGGATACTATGAATCAAAGTAACATGATGAACAATGTGCAACATAGAATAATATAAGCGAGTAAGGATACATGCAACCAAGATCGAAGCTATTGTTTTTGAATTTTTGTAATTATTGGAATGAAATGCTATGACTAGGAGAGGGGAACGAGGTTTTTCCCGGTTTATGCATGCGCAAGGCGAGGTCCATGCGGTAAGTGCACCAACAATGATTGGAATGGTGATAAAACCAAAGGTGTGATTTGATATTGTCAACTTTGTGGATACACAAATTAGAAGGAGAGAATTGTACAACAAAGACACCAACACAAATGAAAGATATGCCACAAATATTGAGGTCGGATCTACTATCAAGAAGAACATGTATAACCGAATCCTTGTTCACAATAACTTGAACATTTATAGGGAATTCAATGTCAACAAGATGATGAAGAGGAGGCCATAAGATGTTTGACATAAATTTGAAAATCAATTTGAGGTCACGCAAGAGGAGGAAATCGAATGGAATCTCAATACAAACCCTAAAAATGATATGTTTGAAACCGTGCAAAAAGAAGTAGGGTTCGATCACGAGTCAGGTTCACCAAATTATTTAACCTAAATGGTTAAATTTATAGGGGTTAATGACTGATGGTATATTATCCTAATCAACTAGTTTACAAAAAGGTAATTGCAAAATGCCAGGATAATACATTAAATAAGATAGATAATAATAAATGATGGAACAAAGCACTTGATAATGAGAGGAATAAGAATACTTAGATGATATTGTGATTTATGTGTTAATATGGGCCAACTTTGATGATTGGAAAAGGTTGGAAATGATTTGATAGAGCTTCATCGTTGAAATTGCATCTTGAAATTTTTGCCTAAACCAAGGTGCATGGTATGGCCCAAAGTGTAACCCTATTATGGCCCTTGTCCCTCTATACTTTCATCTCCTAAAACTTTATAGGCCTATGCACCACTTCCTAACTGCTCCTGTCTGCAGTTTGGACCTTCGACATTGTGCGGTGCTCATTATGCAAATGATTGAATATTCAAAACCCTAGATGCTAAGAGAGTCCTACAAAACAAACATTAATTGGGTTGCGGGCACCCCTATACACCGTCAATGTCACCACTACTCAAGAGGGATCAAATCATGTGTTGTTCTTTCCTATCATGTGATATCTAGAATGTATGCAACTAAATTGATAACCATGACCTTACAACAATGTAGTTATACTTGAACCTTTGCCTTAGCTTAACTTGACTTTGATTATGTGCCTTTTGTGTTTGTTGATCTAAGTAGATGACTACCCTATAATGTGTGCAAATTATATGAAGCTCAAGGGAGTCTTGGAGTAGCTTTGTTTTGTGATTGTTCTTAGTATTTTCTCATTGGAATGTTAAGTGTCAAGCAAATAGAATGTCATTTTCAATGAGAGATGAGTGACTTGATTATATATGCATTATAAATATGGAAAACTCAGATAAAAATGACTAGAAGTGTACCACAAAAGTTCAAATTAAGAAAATTACCTGTAGGAGGAAAAAGGACCAAGTGCCTAGGTCAACCCATAAAGACATGGACTGTTTTGGGCGTTATGGTCCCAAATACATATGTGAGTGATTTGAAAGTTAGGATTGTAATATGCGAGGGTATAGCTTGATTTGATGGATTAATATGATTGTTATGCAATCAAATAGGTTGTGTATGCAAACAAGAATGAGTGAGATATAGCTAGGGATAACATAATTGTCCAAATTGAGCAAGTGTGGGCTAAAGCAAAAGTGTTGTACAATTTGTGTTGTTACAAGATATGAATTGCCAAAATGAGTGTCTACAACCGGTGACACTATACGTTGTCTATCGGTAGTATGTATGTGTTGTCATTAACGCGTAGCATACAACATGTTGTTGATCGACATTCTTCTGAGATCGACAACATTGTCAAGTAATTTGCATCATAAACTCATTTTGATTCGCCATGATTTTGAAATTCATTTTCACACATTCACCAAGTAATATCTACATTTTTAGTGGGGGTCTTATAAATTTCCCTAGTTAGAAAACATCTAGAAGTGATATGAGATTGAATAATAGGATGTGTGGAATAAGTGAAGCATGCACATTAGTAGGAATACAAGGAGGAATGGTGTTAGAGGAAACATGAGAAATTACTACATGAGAAGATAAAAGGAGATGTTTTAATAAATGTTTTGATAATTACTTACATTTAATTAACCATAATTTTTGTGTATGTTTGATCTTCAATAATGGGTCCATTGGATGTTTTCGACCTTGAATTTAAGACTAGATATCCATCATCACCCTCAATATATCAACTATTGCATTGGGACATTTCAAGATATGTTATCCAAGATCAAACAAGTCTTGAATTGGAGTTTGATCCTCTAGTTAAACCTCTTTCCATTTGCTAATTTGACCTTTGATAGAAATAGGAAAATCATTCAAAATATTATAATCCATGAGTTTTAAGAGGATTTGGCAATTTTAGGGGGAAATGGGTGTCATTAAGAGTAACCATTTTCTTTTTGCACAAATCATAGGATGAATCAATGGAATTTATATAGTCAACCAAAACTAGAATTTAACATTGTAATTAGTTTGGTTAGATTCTTGGATGTAATCAATTTGGATGGCATAAATGTGCAATTAATATTACACACAAGAGATACAAATAAAAAATAAAAAAATAAAGCAAATTCTAAGGCTATCAATAAGAGGCACGAGTGTTCCTTAAAATGTTACAAATGAGAAAAGTTTACAGAAAGTGAAAACCTAGGATGCATATAAGATAGGCCAGGTTTACCAAAAGAGAACCCCAAGGGTTAAGTGTTCATTGTTCAATCAAGGTGGTTTCACCAAAGTGTTGACATGAAAAGTGGTTTTACACTAATAATTATATTACACTAACCATATCTAATGGTGATTAGGGTTATATTAGATAAAACAATAAATCAAACCTAATTGTGGAAATAAGGTGATATTTATAACATAGAAAATATGTAAAATATAAATTAACAAGTTGAAATGCATGAAAAAAGCTGGAGGACTAGGGTTTGTATGATAAGACTTGATTACACATGAATATGGAGATAGTCATTAGAGACATGTGGCGTAAGGATGATCCAAATAACAAGGAAAATAAACTCCAAAGAAGCATGTACTATGTGACCAATCAAAGTGTTTTCGAAATGGTTACAAAAATGGCGACCACTTTCAAAATGTACAAGGAAGTGGTCTTTTCGACAAATGTGAAATTGAGTTTGTGAATGTTGTCATCCGGTTCTAGCCATCATAAAACTTGCTCATTTTGCCCAGTTCTATTATGGATCACTGAAATCTACCCTTCTTACTCAAAACCCTATTTTGACTTTAATACCTTGGAAAACAAAAAAACGGGGTTTGAATTCGGGGCTGTCTTAATGAAACCCCCTTTGAGGATAAAGTCTTGAAATTAATACAGACGTAGGTTCATAAGCAATTTGGTGTATACATGTGTGTCAACCCTTTTATCATTTAATACGTGTAAGCAACAACTAATAAATAAGGTGATATCTATATATAGGAAAATATGGAAAACATAAATAAATAATAATAAAATGTAAAAAAACTAGAGAATTAGGGTTTGTATGATAAGTCTTGATTACACACGAACTCGGTGATAGTCATTAGAGATATGTGGCGGAAGGTAGGTCCAAATAGCAAGGAAAATCAAATCCAAAATACATGAACTATGTGGCCAATCTAAGTGTCTTCAAAATGTTACAAAAATGGTTGACCGGTTCAAAATATAGATAAGGAAATGATATTTTCTGATAGATGTGAAATTGAGTCTATGAATGTGATCACTTGGTTGGTCGTTAGAAACCTCACTCATATTTCCTTGTTATATTGCGAATCATTAGGAATCTACCCTTCTTTCTCGAAAACCCTAATTTAACCTCGATACTACGGGAAATAATAGAAAATGGGGTTTCGATTCGAGGGGCTTATCTTAATCAAACCTCCTTTGAAGAAATAATCTCAAAATCAAACCACGATGTAAGTTTGCAAGCAATTTGGTATATACATGTATGCCAACTCTTTTTATCTTTCAATACATAAAACAACTACTAATAAAAGTTATAATATTTGTTAAATACTTGAATTTTATGTTTGGCACAAAGATGCTCTTAAACATATAAACTCTCTTCTCACGATTTCAATACTACCTACTTTATGAAACAAAAACACAAGAAAACAAATAGAAAAGACAAAAACAAAATTTAGAAAAACCAAAAATAAGAATAATAATGAAAATCATTTTAAATACAAAAAAAAACAACACAAAAAAATCCACCAATTACCTTGCACAAACAAATTAACACAACAATAATAACACCAAAGCAACATATTCCGTAGCAAAATTAGGTATCCACAACTATCACCACATATTCACTAAGTATCGTTCAAGATTTTGTATTTGATGAAATCGGGTCTCAGTTGTTGTGGTCCCGACTCCCCATTAAGATTACGCACGAAATTTGATTTGATTTGATTTGATTTGATATTGAAATTAGAGTAACAAATGGAGGCGTCAAAAATTCTATAATTGTGCTGTGCTTTATTTTTATTTCACCAGATTTGGTATCAAGATTCAACTACCTACAACATTATCCGCAGCGAAATTTCCCTCCCCGAGTCAGTAGCATGTTAATATTAGGATGTGACACTTAGGGTTTATTTCAAATATATATAACATATTTTATATGGTCCAGGAGGTTCCAGGTACTTAATCATTTCGACATGTTCATTTCAAAAGTTCAAAAAGGAGCTTTATGTAATATGATAAATGGGTTTTCACTAATGACTTTTGTTTCTACAATTTATAAATAAATGCTGAAGTTCTTGTGTATGGTTTAGATGTATGTCTATTTTATTGTAAGAAATAGTAATAGTTGTTAGGATTTGAGAGTGGAAATTTGTGCCAAAAATTATTGTAATTTTATTCAGAAAAATGATGGTGATTGGATTAGGATTTCTAAAATGTTAAAAATATTTTTGACTGCATCTAAAGTGTTATTGACAATCTTTGCATGTGACAAATACTTCATAAATAGTTTAACAATTGCTTTTACCAAGTCTTTCTCTTTAATAACCTCACAAAGTCTTTTATTTTATGACTTTGACACTCTTTGCATGTGACAAATACCTCATAAATAGTTTAACAATTGCTTTTACCAAGTCCTTCTCTTTAATAACCTCGCTAAGTCTTTTATTTTATGACTCATGTATCACATGCAAAACAATTTTTCTGTTCTTTTCTAAATAGGCAACAATATTTAAAAACTTAAAGAAAACAACATATGTTTTGGGACGGGGCAAACTAATAAACCATAACAACACTATCTTTATATTGTCACACTTTTAGAAAATATAACAACAAAACAACAAACCTCGTATTTGGAATAGTTCCAATAACATGTGAATTATAGTGTCGTGTGATATGTATTCTTTAATGGTTGTTCTAACATGAACTTTTGTGCTTCAATAATAAATTTTATAGTCATTGTTTGATTTCTTTAAAATGTTTACAAGTGCTAAATAAGTTTTTGTGAACAATAAATGGATACTCTATATAATTTTCAGTGTGTCTAAAAGATCCAGGTGAACAACAATCTTTTGTATTTATAGACAAATTGAATTCAAATTGGGACCCGATTGACATGCAAACTAAAATTAAGAGGATTAAAAAGGTAAAAAGGTAAAAAGACATAACAAGGGGGCCACATGCTTGCAGTGAAATGGGCCACACCAAGGACCAAGTGCATCATTAACGCTCTTGGTAGACCCATAAACATAAATAACACTCTTGACAAAGAGCCCCATGTGGGTTGAAAAGGGTAAGATAGAGAAAGGGACATCCAAAGCGGAGGAGAGAATGGTTACGACCATCTGTAGACACAAAATTATACACTTATTACTATTACATTATGCCTCTAATATGTCATTATATGCATGATTCTTAAGCAAGAAAACTAGACATTGATAACACTTGTTTTACTTTACATTGACATTGTTTTACCTTTCCATGCTTTCGTCCTCTACTTTTTTAGAATTATCTCGTTACTTTTGGACATCACACAATGTGTTACTCAACTGAGCATTTCCTGATTTATCTTCAAAGCTTTACGGATATAAGCACCCGATGAAGGGACAAGAGCGACCGATATTATTGTCCCCCTGTGGGTGCTTATGTCCCTTCGCTTTTGTTCTTACATTCAAAAATTACACACCACTTGTTTATATTTTCTAAAACTTGTATTGATCACTTTGGGTCGGCTTTTAGGGTTGTTAATGTCAAAATTCAAACAAAGGAATCATATATATACACAACCTATTAACTATTCTATGGGGATTGGGTTCCTATTTTCTATCTACCGCTTGGGCAAAAATGAATAACTTAAGGATTGCATTTTGGGTTGCATTATTCAACTTTGCATAGGAAGGGAAAATTTAGAATTTCATGACACATTATCTTGGGTGCACAATAGTCATTGTGGCATGATATCTTTGTGTAACTTACACAAGGGCAACCTAGTTTCAAGGGAGATGATTTATATCACACACACACACACATTATATAGACTTTGAAATGTAGTGCAATGCTCAGTAACAATCACATTGGGGTGACTTGTGAGGTCATCCCGACTCAAGAATTTACATATTTTATTTAGTCTAATGCATGTTTGAGTCTTGTGTAAGTAGTTAGGGTTTATTTTGCAAGAACATATGCGACAAGAGAACCCTACAATGAAGTGGATGTGACACAAAGCGAAGTGAAGGTGACATTATCAAACACTAAAAGAACCAAATTTGCACCCATCACCCGAACACTAACACCTAATTCAAACATTAGCGCCCAGTGATCCTGTCCCCTTTGGGCATTACTTGTCCCAAGATAACTTCGAGATCATTGTTTTCTAGATGAAGCATACGCAATTTAGATAAGCTTTGTCACACCGTCGGTCTAGCCCAGCCCATATCCAATCCAAACAATCGATATCAACTAAGTCACTCCTATCATCTCGTTGGTTACACTTGCTCATCATTGTATGTTGGTATATTGTATGTTTATGATATACCCGATTTACTCGTGTAAACAATGAAAACTACAAATAAAAGCATAAGTAATCCAATAATGAAAAGCAAACCTTTGTTATAGTCTTAATGTAAACCTCAAGATGAGATTGCTGAAGTGTTGCACTTGTTAAAGCTATTGGATTTATTTGATTGTGGGTGCTCCAATTTGGTCTCCAAATGAAGACGAAATAATATGAGTAAGAGTGAACACGAGGATGTAAATTTAAATGGAAAATGAGCAGAGGTTCGTTCGCAATGCTTAAAGATTCCAAGGATTTTTGTGAAGAATATGACCTGTTATTTATAGTTGAAGGAGAGGCCATGAATTTTGGATCAAGGTTTGAATGGGTGGCGAGTTCATGATTACAATTTCTTGAAATAGCCATTTGATTTGGTTTATGCGGTAGCAAATTTTTAAGGACAATGAAATATTTCTTGATTTTATTCAAAGGTGGTTGACGTGCATTATTGTTGCTTCCATCTTTGTAGGATTCTAGAACTCGAAGTGGAGTGAGGTAGTTCACTTGAGTGACTCGTGTTGAACATATTTTCTCGCTCTTGTTTTAGATTAGTGAAATGGTAACAAAGAAAATAAACAACTCCAATATGAGAGGGTTTAAAGCTACCTCTAAATGAGATGATGATGGATACGGGCGCAAAAGATCCTCCTCGTAGCGAGCTTGATTATCTATACAAAAATAGAAACTCAACAAGAAAAAGGATTAGTAGATTAAATAGTGGGTTACCCGACAATGTCGGTCCCAAGAAGTGAAAACTTCCTAGGATGGATGTCAACCCACTTTGATAAAAGATAAATAAAATAATGATGGATAAGTGATAGGATGCATCAAAATATGAGCTAAAACAGAGAATCAAATATGACAGATAAGATAACATACATATTTAATTATATAAAATGCTAATCTAAACCAAACCGAGTGGTTCAATGGTAACCCAAGACTTCTAGGCACAATTGATGGTGACTAGGGCAAGACATTCCAAGAAGAAATACGAGAGGAGGTATATCTCGATGGAGGTTGTTCGGAAGTTGATCTAGAACTCGAATATGATTCTCGAGATGAGGCAAGGAATTTGGATCTAAATGAAATAGAAAGGATGCAAGAAAATTGATGAAAATGAGAATTACTTGAAAGGGTCGACGGTGACTAGATGTGATGAAGATGAGATACAAAGTTGTGGGTGTGATGAATACGCGATTAGATTTATGTGATGAATGAATATGTTAGATAAGATCGTGAATTTATAGGAATATATGCATGACAAAGTAGGATTACATGATGATATTATATGTGACATGATGAAAAAATGTAGAAGCTAGAATGTAGTGATTGCGCGACCTTAAGAGGGTGACCCAAGTGTGAGACAATCTAAAAGCGATACAAATTTTTAGTAGAATAAACAATAATAATCTCGATATATTCACATGCTCAATACACGACTAATATATAGCCATTTACATAGTTAAACAACCTCCTAGAAAATCGGGAGGTGTTATAACAATTAACTCGAATATTATTCATGGGTATAACAATCCAACTAACAACATAACACAAAGACTAACATGTGCAACACTAAATAAAAGAATTCCTAACATTCCCCCCTTAGTGCGAACATGGGGAAAACACATCCATGTACTGCAATGTGCCGCTACCTAGTCTGCTCATGATCTGGATGGTTTCAAGGACAATACCAACAACCTCTGGATGGTTTTCCCAGTGGTGTACCAACAACCACAACTATAGATAATTTTCCCAGTGGATTACTAACAACCACAACTATAGATGGTTTTCCAATGGATTACCAACAACCACAATATCATGATGCTGCAGTACATTGCTCAGCTCTCATCATTATCTCACTTCAGGGAATAACATAGGAAAATTTGTTGAATTCTGTTGCTCATACACACAAACTGAAAACTGGATTGCGAAATGGAACATTGGACCATGTTCCCCCTCAATGTGGAATTTCCACTTATTCATACCACGCATGAGTACTTGAAAAAATCGAATCATATTGAAACCGGAACACTGAACATAACGGAAAGCACACCACAAAAATGAAAACAAACTGCACACACACATGTCACCAAACCTTTGATGCAACCTCATCATTGGCGGCGACGAGAGGTCATTGATTGACCTCTAACCTCCGATGCCTCCTTCCTTCAAATATATGTGTTCTTGACTCAACGAAATGCAAACATGAAGCACATTTATTTCCACATCGAGCTTATTCTTTTATTCCCTCTCGCAATATGAAATACTTTAATTTTCGACGTCGTAACACCAAAAATGCGTTCGCGAGGCAATTTTTTTATTTTTATAAATTTGGACTTTGACTCATGATAACAACTTACAAAATGACAATGTATGTAAAAAAATCATAAAATCGCCAATATGACTTTGGCTCTCTTATTTTGACCAACTATGTGAAACAACATAACACTGTAATAATGAAAACAAATAATTATACAAACTTCTGACTTGACACAAATGACATTTGGTGACTATTACATATAAAACTAAGAAACCTCTAAATTTCTTTAATTTCTAATATAGCTAATAATATTGGCTATCTATTAGAAATTTAGTCGACCACTATAAACAAAAACTATAAGACTCGAACTCTATTTAAAAGTAAACTTGATAACAAACTAAAAACATTCTATGACTCCATGAAAGCACCTTTAAAAATAAACATGGCTGAGTAGTGGATGCACCATTTTCCCTGGGTGGATAGGCAAGAGATTCAATGAAATTACTCGGCAATGTGATCATTGTGTGGAATAATTGAATGCAACATTTTTCACATGCAACAGTCCACGTCACTGCAAGAGCTTCAACCTCCAATAATGTGTCGTTGCACATAATCAATTCCCACGAATTCACCACCATAGATAACTCAGACTTGCATTTATAGAAGGCATAAATTTTTAATATTGGATGGCCGCGCCAAATGCACAGGTGTTTGAGGTCCACCATCCAACAAATAAACACGTCAAGGTTGAGGTCCACCATGCTTCCAGAGATGTGCTCAGCTTGTATAATGAGATAAAGCAAATAACCCGTCAAGAGCTAGTTATTTTTGTAGCAGAAGGAAGACTTTGACGCCTGGAAGAAATTTTGAATTTACCATGTGTTTCTGATGAAGCTGAAACATGTTTCATCCATTGAATGATAATTTGCATCTGTTGGGCTTGGGCTCGGATTAGATGAGAAAATCGTGTACCTTTTTAAACAGTGAATTTGTTCAATGCAATAAAAATGCATAGATTTTAGAGAATCTTCATTGGTAAATCAGATAGCCTGAATCTATTCCACAAAAGTATTGAAGCCAACAATTCAATGAGTTGGGAAATGTGAATGACAAAACCAAAGATGATCCGGATGCAAATGCAACAACAGGTCAAATGTAAAATAATGCAAATCAGGATTTGAGAAATGCAGTTGAATTCGGTGGCAAAGATATGTGAAATTGATCATAATACAATACTCAATGCACTTTCAAACTGTAAGAGATCGAACAAGGACAAATTTTAACGAATACTAACTGATCAATGCAAATAAAACCCAATCTTGACAATCATCTCACAATATTCTTGTACACAATAGAACATAGATCCTTACAAGTGCTCTGCACATAAATTTGGGACAATATTACAAACTATAAAATTGTCCCTCAACATTGTTACTCCTCCATCACAAGAACATGACGAAAACCTGCTCTGATACCAAATCTAAAAACTGGTACAGAGTTTCAGCAGAATAAACAATAATAATCTTGATATATTCACATGCTCAATACACGACTAATATATAGCCATTTACATAGCTAAACAACCTCCTAGAAAATCGGGAGGTGTTATAACAATTAACCGGAATATTATTCATAGGTATAACAATCCAACTAACAACATAACACAAATACTAACATGTGCAACACTAAATAAAATAATTTCTAATAGACAATACACTTCTTTGTAGAGAGGAACGAACATGGAAAATATGCTTTCAAACTGGATTAGAGGTAAATGTGAAAGAGAACGAGACAAAGCAATGCACTTTCGACCATTGAAAAGTGTTAACACATAACCAACGATAGTTAGTCATACTTAAGATCCAGAGGGAAATATGGAAAATGTGCTTATAGACCCAGTGTAGTCATGACAAATGGGTTAAGTTGTAGCTTGTATGAGGAAAATAGGTTCTCCTTAATTGGTAGTTCTTGGTCTATGCCCTATCTTTGAGCTATATGGCGCAAACTGATCAATGCGGGAAGTTTGCTTTGCAGATTGGAAAGTTGATCGATGTAGGAGGGATTCCAAGGATGCTTGCTTTTGATTCTTTGCTTCTACTTTTAGATATTTAAGAAGGTTGATCAACGTGGGAAGCCTTTTACTGCCATGATATAAGAAAGTGGCCATCCTTCAAGGGAGTGGTCTATACTTGAGATTTTTGCTTTTTGACTTTGACTTTTTAGATGACAAGATAAAATATGCATGATAGTTGTCCTTTGAGGGACCAATCTATACTTTTGACAAATTTTTCTTTATATGAACAATTGTCCTTAGATGGAGAAATATGCTTTTAGATAAGATAGCTTTTTGATATGAGCATCTAAGATTTTGACTTTGGATAGATCTAGGGATAGCCAATTAGATCACTTAGGGAGGGGATGAGAAGATGTACAAGCAACACCTATAGATCCTTAACATGGTTCCAATAGGTAGATAAGAGGGTGATGGATGTAATGATTGTGGGGTTCCCACCTAGAAGGAGGAACTTGTCCATAAGGAAAATTCTATGGGAAGAGTCGTGGTGCCCATATTCAAGGTCATAAATAGGAAAGTGATGGTAGACCACATAATTCCAAATCATTACGATGAGAGATGGAAAGGTTGATGAGGGAGATAGGATTATTGATATGACTAGGATCACATTGGTAGACGTGTTAATAGTAGAAGGCTCACACGTGCAAAGCACTAAGAGGTTTCCTTTTTAGTTTACCATCTGAGACATCAAATGATAAGCTCTAGACCCATACTTATGTGTGATAATGAAATAGTCCAATCCAGCTTAGGAGCAAACTTTCCACGTAGGCTCCTTTCTAGAAAGTAGCGACAATTTCATTTTCTCGAAGGACAAGGTCACTGACGTTAAATTCACACTCTTTGATATGATTATTATAAGCATGTTTGATGCACTCTCGATAGACATGATGATGTTAAAGAGAAACTAAGCGACACTCGTATAATAGTTCAAGTTGTGTTAGACGCTCTTGGCAATAGTCCTCGTTAAAAACAAATTTGCTAAGAGAGATGCGTAAAGATGAGATTTGAACTTTGAGGGGGAAAATGGCTTGAGCCATAGACGAGGGAGAAAGGAGTAACGCCCATATAAGTGCAGATCTTAGTTCGATAAGCCCAAAGGGCGAAGGGAATGTGAAGATTCTAATTACATCTTGATTTGTCGATGGTTTTAACAAGAATGTTATGAAGATTTTTTGTTAGTGGATTCAACTTGGCCGTTAGCTTGAGGATAGTAAGGAGAAGAGAAGTTAAGCTTAATGTTAAAAGAGTCACAAAGCTTCTTAAGATCTTTGTTTTTAAAGGAATTTCCGTTGTTTGTGATGATTTTATGGGGAACGTTGAAGCAATAGATGATGTCTTTGATAAACAAAATTGACAATTTTTTTAATCTTTAGTCGACATGAGTGGAATGGATTCCACCCATTTGGTAAAATACTCAATTGCGGTGATGATAGAATGATGGCACTGAGAAGAACACAAATTGATGAGGCCAATGAGGTCAATCCCCATTGTGAGAAAGCCCAAAATCCTAAGTTGGTCAGTAAGACCCGACTAGGAATGTTGATTAGATTAGAATGATGCTGGAAATTAACTCACTTTTTGACATAGTCACAACAATCTTGATTGAGGGGGCTAATAATAACCCATGTGAAGAATCTTCTTGGTGACAACCAAACCACTAAAATGGCCACCACATATGCCTTCATGGACCTCTTGGATAAGGTGGATAGATTAAGAGAATTTTAGGCATCGAATAAGGATACCATTAAACCCTCATTTGTAGAGGATGCCGCCAAGGATGACATATCAATTAGAGCTTTGAGGGAATGACCTCCTACCATTTTTGGATAGGTCAAAGGGATGTTTGATCTGAGAAAGGTAGTAAAATTTTTGAGAATATTAGAGATATGATGGATTGGTGTCAACATGATTGATGCGAGGAAGCTCGTGGACATGAGATGGTTGATCAAGACGATGAAAAACAACATAAAGCTTAGATTATTTTTATTGTCCAATGGATGAGAGAGGAAAGGGAAGCCATGATATCTACAAAGTGGTTGGATGGGCGAGGGATGGTTTGGATGGTATACAGTCAAAGTCTCCAAGGAGAAAGTTGACGATGTCCTTGTACTTCTGGAGGACTTAGTTGTTGCATTGATAGGTTCCTTTGACTTGATTAATGATGAGCTGGGAGTCACCATAGATGTCAAGAATTTGGACGCCGAACATGACAATGGTTTCAAGGCCCAAGATGAGGGCTTTATACCCAACCATGTTATTATTGCATTAGAAATTGAGTTTATAAGTGACAGGGATAGGAGTATCTCAAGGAGGAATGATGATAACGCTGACATCTCCCCCTTGCCGACACTTAGATCCCTCAAAGAAAAGTGTCATCCGGAGGGGTGAAAAATCATGATCGATGGTGAAGCTAGACTCACCTGGATATTTTTTGTGAGGAGGATGATTGTCAGAAAGAGGGGCTTCAACTAGTTGATCGGAAATGGGCTGACCCTTAATAATTTTTTTAGAGATAAACTCTAGGTCAAACTCGGTCATGAGCATGAGCCATCGAGTAATGCGATCACTGTGATAAGGCTTAGAATACATGGTTTTAAGAAGATGGAAGCTGGTGACAATGAAGGTTTTATGATTGAGGAGGTAATGACAAAGCTTAGAAGTGGTGAAGAAAAGGGCACAACACAACTTTTTGGCTTCAGTGTAGTGGGTCTCATATTCGTGAAGGGTGTGACTAATGTAATAAACGACCTACTCCCTACCTTGGTCATCGCGATGTGCCAACATGGCACCCAAAGCATGATCAATTTACAGATATATAAAGATAAAAAGGCTCCCCCTCGTGTGGAGGCTTGAGTACATGCATGGATAGAAGATACTTTGCTTATCAAAGGATTTTTGGTAATTGTCATCTCAATTAAAGTTGATGTCTTTGCAAAGAATATGGTGAAAAGGTTGACAACGATATGAGAGTTATGAGATGAAGTGACAAATGGATTGAATTTGGCCTTGAAGACCAAAGTTGCTTTAGATTAGAAGGGGAGGCATCTTGAGGATGCCTTTGATTTTGGTGGGGTCAAATTCAATACCCCTAATGGAAACGATGAAGCCAAGGAGTTTTCTAGTTAAAAATTCAAACACACACTTAGGTGGATTCAAAAGAAGGAAGAATTGGACAAGACGTGTGAAGAGGGTTTCAAGGATAGAAAGATGATCACGTCGATGCTTGGATTTACCCAAGAGGTCATCGACGTAGTCCTCTACATTTTTATGGATGAGATCATGAAAGATGTAGGTCATAACACGTTGATAGGGGTCCCTCGAAGCCATAAACTAGTGATAATGACGTTGCACTTATAGGAGTATGAATGCTAGTTCGATAAGCCCAAAGAGTAAACAAGATTTGGATATGCCAATTCCTACTTGTTTTGTCAACGGTTTTCATGACGATTTTGTTAAGTTTTTTGTTAGAAGCTTCAAATTTTCCATTTGCTTGAGGATAATATGGCGATGAAAAACTTAATTTGATATTAAATGTGTTGCACAGTTTCTTAACATCCTTGTTTTTCAAGGATTTTACATTATTAGTGACGAGTTTATGAGGGATACCAAAGCAACATTTGATATGTTGATAGATGAAGTCGACGATTTTATTTGCTTTAGTATAAGTTAAGGGAATGGCTTCTACCCATTTAGTGAAGTATTCAATGATTGTGATGATAGAATGATGTCGTTGTGACGAGTGAGGATTGATAGTGCTAATGAGGTCTAACCCCCATTGCGAGAAAGGCCATAAATCTGGAGATAGTTGTAAAGCTTGATTGGGGATGTGAGTGAGGTTTAAGTGTTGTTGACATTTGACACATTTCTTAACATATGCACAACAATCTTGATTAATGGTAGGCCAATAATAGCCTAGTCGTAGGACACGTTTAGTAACAATGGTATCGTTGAAATGTCCACCACATATACTGTCGTGGAATTCTTGGATGGCTTTAGTAGATTCATGAGATTTAAGTAATCTTAGTAAGAGGCCATCGAATCTATGTTTATAAAGGATACCACCTATAATGACGTAGCGGGTAACATGTTAGAGGAAAGATCATTTAGCGTTTCTAGATAGATTAGGAGGAATTTTGGATTCCGAAAGATAATCAAATGTATGAGTATACCAAAGGTTAGTTGGATTGTTTTCGATAATGTTGATAGAGGGGAGTTCATTTTTATGGGATGGTTGATTGAGTCTATGGACAACAATGAACAATTTGGAATTATCAGTTGATAAGGGGATGAGGGATGCTAGAGAGGCCATAGTATTTGTGAACTTGTTTGAAGATCGTGGAACTGTTTGGATGGTGTAATGATCAAAGGATTCTAAGAGGAATTCAACAATGGATTTATATTTTTGTAAAATTTCATTTTTACATTGATAAATTCCTTTGATTTGATTGATGACAAGCTGCAAGTTTCCGTATATATCCAAGATTTGAACACCAAGCATGATGGTAGTTTGAAGACCCATGATTAAAGCTTCATATTTAGCCATGTTGTTAGTATATTTAAAGTTAAGTTTGAATGATAAAGGGATTGGAGTCCCCCAGGGAGGTATGATGATGATATCGTCTCCTCCCCTTGTTGGCATTTTAGATCCATAAAAGAAGAGGGTCATTTTGACAGGAGTGAATTCTTGACTAGTGATACTATTGATAGATTCATTAGAAAATTGTTCATGAGGTGGTTGGTTGCACAGGGAGAGGAGCTTTGACGAGCTGATCTATGATGGCTTGTCCCTTGATATATTTTTGCAGGATAAATTCAAGATCAAACTTGATCATGAGCATAAACCACCGAGTCATGTGGTCACTGTGATATAGTTTAGGTGTATGGTTCAGAGTGGGTTAGAGTTAGTAATGACTTAATTTTTGTGGTTGAGTAGATAATGGCGTAGTTTAGACATTGTGAAGTATAAAGCACAAAACAACCGTTTTTGGCTTCAAAGATAATGAGTTGCATATTCATGGAGGGTGTGACTTATATAGTATATGGCATGTTCATGACCCTGCTCATCTTCTTTGAGTGAGCATGACACCTAAGGCATGATTTTTAGTGGATATTTAAAGATAGAAAGGCTCCCCCTCGGGAGGAGGTGTGAGCACAGGTGGTAATAAGAGATATTGTTTGAGCTTGTCGATCACTTTTTGATAGTTGTGATCCCATATGAAGTTAACATCTTTCCTAAGAATATCGTGCAAAGGCTAAAAATGGTATGATAGTTATGATATAAAGCGATGGATGGATTGGAGCTTACTTTAGAGGCTGCGTAATTTTTAAGGTTTGTGAAGGAGGTATTTCGATAATGGCTTTGATTTTAATGGGGTCTACCTCAATGCCCCGGACAAATATAATGAACCCTAAGAGTTTATCGGTGAGAACACCGAATACACACTTAGTGGGGTTAAGACGAAGAAAATATTGAATGAGATGGGTGAAGATAGTGTCGAGGACAATGAGATGATTCCTATCTTGTTTTGATTTTCCTAAAAGATCATCAACGTAGTCTTCTACTGGTTTTGTGAATAAGATAGTGGAAAATGTATGTCATAGTGCGTTGATAAGTGGCCTCCAAATTTTTGAGTCTAAAGGGAATGACACGGTAACAAAAATTCCCCCAAGGGGTAATGAAGGATGTTTTTGTTGATCGTTAATAGTGATAAGGATTTGGTTGTAACCAAAGAAACCATCCATAAGGGAAAACATCTCGTGGCTAGCGGCTAGGTCGATAAGTGGTCGATATTTGGGAGAAGGAAATCATCTTTAGGAAAAGTGAGGTTGAGATCTCGAAGTCGCTACAGATGAGTAACTTTCCGAGGACTTGGTTACAGGTACAATATTAGAGACCCACTATGGATAGTTAATGGGTATGATAAAGTTAGCGGAGAGCAAGCGTAGTAACTATTCTTTGATGAGAAAAGCAATGTTAGGGTGCATCCTAAGTAGATTTTGTTTGATGGGTTTGACATTAGGATAAGTGACGATGTTGTGGACAACAATATTAGGATCGATACCTGACATGTCACTATATGAGCGGAGAAGGTTTGACTATACTTAGATAGGAAGGTAGTGAAGTCATTTAACTCTTGCGGGTTTAAATATTGACCAACCTTATCTACGTGAGGCTCTTATGGATTCCCTATATTGATGTCGATAGTATATTTGTTGAGGAGTGTTGAAGTGTCAGGTGGTAAGGATTTTTGAAGGAAATGGTCCTCTACTCCCATATGGGAGAGAATAGCTTGATCATCTTGACATTGAAGGATGTTGATGATGGGTGAGTCCTCTTTGATCATTTCGGCCGATGAGAGGAAGTGCTTTAGTATCGTGATTAGTTTGATAAGTCAATGGTCCTACTAAAAAAAGTTAAGAGGAATGGAAATGGTATCATCCGTGTCCATAGGATCTTTTTGTGTGGATGAGGAAGATGGTTCCAATTTTATAATGGCTCGGGATTCAATGTGTGCGAAGTATTTGGAAGTGGGTCTTTCATATCCTAGTCCATATTTTTATGTGGTTTAAGGGAATTTTGGATGATTAAATCATGGATTTTGTGTTCATAACATGGCTTTAGGCGCAGAGATGGAGATACATATATGCGAAGACTTGATTATATAAGAATTTAAAGTTTAATATGAATGACATGGCGTGACGCCGATAAGTAGCTTTGTAAAGAAGGATGGTCAATCCATCCATAAATAAGATTTGTTTTCAGATGAGGGGACCATATGAGACAACATCTCCCAAGAGGTTCGTACATGGGCCGTTTATCGTGTCTTTCGTATGTCTTAGTTGTGGGAAGTGAATTGAGTGTAAGGAGGCGATACTCCCCATCGAAAGACGTTCCATAACATCATAAAAGGAAGATTTGTCTAGTAGTTTGGATGATGGAATGGATGTATTGGTAGATGCTTCATCAGAGGATCTTGGGCTTGATTTGGTAACGAGTACGTCATTTAAACAATATGTCATGTTACAAGCTTTGAAAGGGTTGGAATCCGTGGGAATTGTATGCAGTTTTACCCTCATGTTCGTACTTAATACATTGATGAAGTGTTAATGGGATACAACACATAACGCGTATCCAAGGTTGACCTAACAATATGTTATATTGGAACTCTCCTTCTACTAGATAGAAGAGTTCAGGGAGAGTTTTGACACCGAATTTAAGAGGTAGGATGATTGTACCCTATGTGGGAGTGATTGTATCGTTGAAGGCTTGAAGTAGAGCTGGTGTTTGGGTGATAATGGTATTAGGTATTTGAAGTTGATTAAATTCTTATGATGATATAATATTGACATCGGCCCCGTTATTGTTCATGAATCTTTTCACGAGGACATTGTTGATTTGGGCGGTGATAAAGAGGGGAAGATCGTGGTCTTCTGATTGTAATTACAGTATTTCATAAGTGTCAAAGGAGATAGCAATGGATATTTTGAGAGTTCCTTCTAAGTTTGTAAATAGTTTTGAGTCATCTGGCACCGATATGGATTGGAGATCTTCAATCATGTCTTGTTTGTGTGAGGGTAAGGTTTGCATCGTCTCATAAAGAGACATCTTGTTTAGAACTTGGTGAATTTGTTTGATGACAAATTTTTGTACTACGGTTATGGATTGTGTAGGAGGAGTAACAAGGATGGAAAACTTGCCTTTAGTAGGGGGTGTTGGAGTTAATGACTCTGGAGCGAGTGGAACATAAACTTTGGATTTGTCTTGATCTGAAGGATTAGGTTTTGGGTATGTGCTCTAGTGGTTATACGTATTATATCGATTTGATGAGGATGGGTAGATGTGGATGATGAGGTAGGTACAATGGTTGCATGTGTCTTAGAGACATTTTTTTAATAATTTCAAGGGAAGAAGGCCCTTATTTGCAAGGATTTTGATGGAAGCTTGAAGAGCTTTAAAATCCTCCCTAGAGTTTCTTGGTGTGTGATGATAGTCACATAAAGCTTTGAAATTGTACCAAGATGGTTTCCAACCTTGAGAGTTGGATGGTTTAAGGGAAGGTAGTGTTATGATTCACTGTTGAAGAATTTTTTTAAGGGTTGATGCACAATATCCTTTTGAGGTGGATGTTGAAGGGAGTTACGTTTCTCTTGGTTTGAAGTGTGTGAAAGACACTACCTTTGGTGTGGCTTGTTTGGTTATGTGTTGGGAGTTGCTTTCAATTGTGTGACAATGATGGGTAACTTAGATGAGGGATGTGGCCCCAAGATAGAAAGCAAAGTGGTTTCAATTTTTGTGTTAAGGAAGTAAGGCGGTCACGAGATACGATTGTAACCTTTTTAAACAGAGGGGTGCATGTGAAAGACTTTTGAAGGTTACGTGTATAATATTGGGCTACATGGTCATCGAGACGAGATTTTTAAATTTTTTTATGTTAGGCTTCTTTTGTAAATATTGTGAAGAGCTTATAAATAGGTTTGATGAGGATGGATCAGATGTGGGTGAAGAAGGTTTGTTTTCAATGATATGGCTTAAGGGTGTTACTTGATTTAATGTCCGATGTCTCTATAATGGTATTATTGGTAGATGGTTAGGGTATGGATTTTGTGATGGGGGTTGCTGATGTAACAAGTGATTTCTCATTAATTGTGTTTATGGTATGATGGGCCTAAATATTATTGGTTTGTGGTTGGCTAGTTGATGAATAATGGTTCGAAATGGTTGTTTAAAGATGTTGAGGTTCTGATTTTGTGGTGCATTAGGGTTATCTTATTCTAAATCACCTTTATCGATAAGATCTTGGAGAATTTTTTAGAATGAGTAAAACCTTTCGATGTCACGAGCTTTGACTCTATGGTATTTGGAATAATCATTTTCTTTGTACCAAGAGGGTTTAGAAACATACGTATCTATAGGGCGAGATAGGTGGAAGAGTGATCATGTTAACAACTAAGAGCTTATCAAAAACGCATTGTATGATTCATCGATAGAAGTGTAGTTACGTTGGGGATGAGAGCGTTCGTTGGTAGAACATTCTTTGGGATTGGTTTTGAAAACTACTGCATTGGATGATGATTTGGATTTTTCTTGAATGGAGGATGGTTTCTTCGGTCTAAGTTTGACTTTACCTTCTTCAAGAGCACGAAGCTCATGTTTGCAAGCCATTGTAAAGGATTCATCAAATATCTAGAAGGATTGGATTTGAAGTGTGGATGAGATATGTTTGGCACAAGAATGAGAAAATAACTCAATTAATTCGGTTTGTGGGAGGGAAAATGATAGTTTATTGATAATACTTCTCCAACAAGCAACGAAGTCTGCAATGGACTCATTTTTGAATTGTTTGATTACGTATAGGTCGGTAATAGTGATTTTATGGGTGATATTGATTGAGAAGTGTTCAAGGAATAGTTGTGTGAGTGAGTGAATGAAAAAAGTGAGTATTGTAAGATGTTTTTATACTAGTCTAAAGTAGGACCAACCAAGGACATGGGGAATGTTCTCAGCATTAAGTCTTGACTGTGACCTATGAGGTAATACGCATGATGAAAGGTCGCATTTTTGTTGATGGTCTTCCTTGCTTGTAGAATTTAAGGGACTTGGGAAGTTCCCAATGAGGGGTATAAGATTTGTATGGTACATATGGATGCATAGGTTCATTGCATATCTCTGTTTATATGACAATGTGTTTTGGGACCTATGGAAGTAGCTTTGAGACTATATATGTTGTTCATTAAATCATGTATAGGGTCCATTTGTGGTTATTGTTGTGTAGTGGATGAAGAAAACCAGTTGATTTTGTAAAAATTAATGTGGTTGTTGGTATGATTGTGGAATATTTTACTAATGAGGGTGCTTAGGGAATGTTGTAAAGAGGTTGTGAAACTAAATTTTGTGATGGTTGAATGTAATGATATTATAAGGGCATGGAAGTGTTGAAGAGGGGTTATGATTATTGCAGTATGTGTTAAAAGGAATTGATGTATGAATGAGTGGTTGCGATTGTTGTGGAATATGTTGAAAAGGAATAGAAGCATAAATAAGTGGTTAGGATTAAGGTATATTCTATAGGGGATAAAATTTTGAATGAGGGGTTGAGATTTTTGTGGTATGGATTGAGAGGAAGTGGGGATATTAGATGATTGTTGTGAGGATGGGAACACAATAGAAATAAAGCTAATATTAATAAGTGGATTCGATGTCGGGATAAACATAACTATGTTTTGTACAACAAATGTGGGCTATTGGGATGGGGTAGGTTGAGCTATATTTGATGGGATAGCTACGAAACTCACGTGAGGAGTCCTGGATGGTGGAATAAACTAGAGTTGATGTAGATGAAGATATATTGGTATTGTTCTAAGATTAAGTAGATCCGGATGAGAGGTCTACTAAGGAGGTGGGTTGTTGATTAGTCATGTCTTGTGAGGAGACCACATTAAGTTCAAAAGCTATGATATGGGCCAAAGACACGACACCGGATACTTACGTTAGTTGTTGTTGTCATGCAAATGTGCAACGGGGAAATTGACAAATTTTTAACATGACAACAATACCCCTGTGTCGAAACTCCCAAGTTTTTCTCTTCCGAGGAACCCCGTGTCTAACCATTCAGTCCCATGATGTCCCGTGATGATGTTAACTCGGTCTCATATGTGATTTAGAAAAGTCAATTCAACCTCCCTAGGTTATTTTAGGAGTTTTTAGAAAATGCAACTTTTGGGTAGTTGTGGAAGGGCTATCATTGACCTTCTCAGATCGGGCGCCACCCACTGGAGTGGAATGGAGGATCCAAATCTGATAAGGAGGTGAATTTAAGGTATAAAAACATCATGGAAGTGATTTTGGAAGGTTTAAAGAATATTTGGAGAAGTTGGGGCAGTTTGATAAAAAACAGAGTTCATAGGCCTGAGTAGTGCACAACTTCAAAAGAGCTACTGAGCTTCAGAAGTGATTCCAAGAGCTCTAGATGGAGTTATGAGCCAAAAAGACATCGTAGGAAAGGGAATTCCAAGCCCTATAAGATGGTGAAATCATATTTTTCACAACACCTTGGCGTAATAGGTTTATAACTAGTTTTTTCTAGGCATAGGTAAAGGACCAAATAAACAAATCAAAAAATTTAGGGATTAAATGGAGGAATCAAGACCTAATACTGACACCATTGGATTAAAAATTCCATTTTCAGTCAAAATAATATAATTTTTTTCCAAAAAATTCTATCAGGAGCTCAAGATATTGACGTTTGAAGTTGCCCTCTAGGAATGAGTTTAGGAGTTTGTCAAAATTTGATGAGGACATGTGTTAGCTCCAAGAGCCTGGCACAATTTCATGTCCCTTTTATCCCTCAAGCAATGGGACATGAGGGACATAAAAATTATCCCAACCACTATAAGTCCTCTGGTCACCCATACAACCTCCCGGATCACCAATTCAGCCCCCAGGTGCTTGCGGGAGCTCAAACCCTCAATCACATATCTGTGACAAGTGTCAAGTTGAGGCATGCCATGAAAATTGATGACCCTCATGTCCCTTTTTACTAGGGGACATGAGGGACATAAAAATGCATCTAGCCCAAGGAATGTCTCTTGGTCCTCCATACGACTAGTTTCTAGCCCCCTAGTGCTTCCAACTTGCTTTTTAGCTCAAATCCTCAATCGTTGGATTCCCGCCATGTGTCACAACCAGAACCACAAGAAAATTGATGTCCCTCTCATCCCTTAATTCTTAAGGGACATGAGGGACATTAAAAAGTGCCTCACTCCTGATTTGCATTTTTTGAATATTTTAAATAATTCCTACCACTTTCTTTCCCGTTTCTAACTTTCCATAGCTTCACCTGCCAAAAATAGAAAATTGGTCCAGAAGGTGAGAAGAATGTAGTGTGAAGAAGGGATTCAAGCTACCATAATCATTTGAGGTCTAGAAAATCTAATTTATGCACTTGCCAAAAATAGTAAGTTACCCTGTGACACTTACTAAAAATAACAAGTTATTCCAAAGGGTGGATTTCATAGAGGGAGCACACTGGGAGTTGAACATCCAAGTTGACATCACCAGTTAGAGACTAGAGAGGGAAAATTCTCAACACTTGCTAAAAATAGTTGCCTTTTCCAAATATAGTAAGTGTTAAGGAAAATGAAGTTCATATTCGCAGGGGTGAAAACAATGTAGTCTCATTCATCGGACTATGTGGGAGTAGATGACAGTGAGGTGAATTACATGGATCTCAACAGTGTCTTTCAACACTCATTTCATACTTCAATTGGTATGTGTGAGGTGGAATTTGCAATCGAAGTTGTTAGACTATTCACGATGTGTTTCATCAGGATCATGTTCAAATCAACTAAGCAGTGTTGCAAGGAGTCAAGGCGGGATTTGTTCCAAAGCTTCAGTATCTTGAAATTATCTTCATGAGTGATGCTCATGGTCACCAATGGAATCATTCGATAGTTTTTTTAAACACTTAGTTCGCGGTGTCCATGCGTCATCCAAGGAAAGTCTCTCAGATCCATATTTCACTATATTGGAGCATTGCATCGAGATCGGTCAAGTAGAACAATGGATCAATGAGGCTTTTTCTTCATTGGCATTATTCTCCCTCTCTCTCGATCTCTTTCTCTCTCCTCTCATCCCCTAACTTTCTCTCTCCTCAATATTCTAATCTTGTGTTGGGGTTGCACTTTTCGCATCCCTTAATATTTTCAATGTAATAAGTCACCCTTCAATTATAAAAGGGGACTTAATGTTTTCCTAGGAATGTGAAAAGTTTCGGGCATATGAAGCGTCATTGGGGGTATATGAAGAATCACCAGGAAGATGAAGAGGTGTTGTTCTTCTATAAATTGTAATGCACTCCTCATTTGAGGGTCTTCTTAGCTATTCTTGTGAATTCATGAGAGAGAGAGATCCTTGTGAAAGATCAAAGAGATAACAAAATTCTTCCATTCCCCCACTCTCAAATTTCTTCCATTTCTTATACTATGTACAATTTTTGCTTGAGCATCAATACAAGAAGAAGGAGTTTTCAACCTTTTTTGACTAAGGGATTTATTGATACTTTGAGCTCATTAAATTCTAATTGGTCTTGTTGCTATTTTTAGTATTGTTTCTTCCTAATTCCAATGCATGTGATGAAACTTCTAACTAGTGTATGTAAGAATATGATTTTCTACTTGCAACATTAGTTCCCCTACCTAATATTCTCACTCCCTTTCCCACTTTCTTGATAAAGTCCTCTCTAGCAAGCAATTGCTAGATTTGTCGTAGGGTCATGGAGTGCCCCTTTTGGATCCTCGGCCGTAAGGCCAACACGAGAAAACTTACCATAATTGCACATGCATATACGACAACCGCACCCTGTTAAGTAGAGGGACTTATATTCCTAGAGTGTTGGCAAGAAACCCACTGACTTGTCCCCGAAAATGTTTCTAGCCAACAGTTTACGCACCCACCGTGGGGAAGATTTAGCAGCATCTACACCTAAAATACGACCACAAGGTATGAAAATCCAAAAAAAAAAGATATATCAAATTTCAAATTAAAATCATTTTTAAAGGCGAATCCATTGAGGAATGAATCCTTGTCACGTTCATTTTCTGCACTATGAAGAAATTTCCAGTTGGAGTGAAGTACTAATGAGTGACAATGATGAGCGGAGTAGAAGAATAATATTGTGACGAGAAAAGAAGATTGTTGATTAGCCATGGTTCCAGATTAGTGTTTACAAAGGAAAGAATAAATAACTTGCCACCGATGAAGAGGAAAGTAGGGAGTTTTTGGAAAGGATACATAAGATAAGGTGCGAAGCTCGAGAATATGCCAAATTCTTGTAAGAGTTGTACGCGCAACTTGAAGCGGCCCATCATGAGGAAGAATAAGAGGAGATTTTTCCTATAGAGGAAGATCCTGAAGATCATTCGTACCATAGGGTTTTCATCCCTAAAAGGTTCTTGAACACCACTGAAGAAAATCCTATCCTCGAGCCTTCCGATGAAGATCAAATCAGCATTCAAGAAGATGACGAAAGACATGACGATGCACAGGATCCACCGAAGAAGACTTTTGCAACCTCATGTAGCTCACTATAAAGTTGAGAACACTGTCATTTTTCTGCCACTCTCTTGACGAATTCATTGCATATGGTGATGGAGAAATGAACATCTTGAAAAGAGAATATGTGGAAAGGCTTTAGAGCATAATAGAAGGAAATTTTGATCATGAAGCCTATCAAGAGATTTGAGGTACGCTCTAGCTTTACAAAGAAGGTATGAATATCTCGAATCACTTCATGTTGCCCACAATGAAGAAGCTCAAGAATATCTTGATGATTGTTTGCACTACGAGGTGTTCATCCCCGGGATATTCTTGGATGCTCCTAAAGAAGATCTTATACTTGAACCATTTGATGAAGACTAAAGCAACATCGGGAAGATGATGATAAGAGAGAGATGGACGTGGAACCGCCATTCATCAACTCTTTTTAGCTTGAGGAATAGTCCCTTTGGGAAGTAATATATTCAATAGAGGATTCTTGTTGCCTAGTGGATGATTAATTTATTTTTGAAGATTCCACCAATGATGAAGAAAACGACCAATTTGAAGTAAACATGAATAATACCCCTTCAAACTTTGATTTTTCAATTAGTGATGAAATGGACATGTGCAAAGAAGTGAAAGAGATCCACTCGACACAATGGACTAAAAATTATGAATTCAAGATGGTCATGGAGGGTTTTCCCTCCTATTTTGATCCTTTAAGTGATGTAGAGATGATTCATGAAGAAATGAAGATAATCAAAGAACAAGATTCTCTTCCTGATTCAATCATGGATGATTTGATTGAAGAATCTCACTTACTTTTCAAAGCCAAGGAGAATGAACAATTTGAACACAATTTCTTCTCACCCAAGGAGTAGAATGATCATCACGATGAGTAGGAAGTCTTCCATTATCCATATGAGAAAGAGGATTCAATAATGGATGATCAAGATAATGCTGAAAGTTATTCCCACATTTTTGTTTCAACATGGTCATATCAAGAGGATGATATAGATTTTGAGCTTAAAGGAGTATCATTACCAAAAATCATGGACCTCTTCTCCTTGTCAGAAGGCATCATGAATCAAGTGTGCCCGTGCTTGCAAGAAAGTGAATCTTGGGTGACACAGATCATGGAAGAGGTGAACGAGGATTTTTCAAATGAATCATGGCCATGGATGGATCATATTTTCAACCATTTCTTGGAGGCACAACATAAAAATTCTTCCAATGAGGATAAAAATGAGCTTATGGAAATTTCAGAAGAGTTATCTGTGTAAGATCTCTTGAAGGTTGTAGAAGACACCGAAGATCCTCAACTTAGTCTTGAACTCTTGACCTAGGATATGGACATGCAAGACATGTATGAATCAATTCACGCTTCCCATTTTGGTACACCAATTTTTTATGTTGAGATGGGGCAGTTGGATAAGCTTGATGACTTCCCTAATACTTTGGTTGATGAGAATGAACATGAAAACATGTCTTTTATTCCACATTATGCGAAGAAGTTCATGAGTGTAAAAGAAGAAAGGTTATCAAATATCCTTTGGACATCTCCAGTTTTAAAGACAAAACCTCTGCTATGGAAGAAGATAGTAGGGAGAATGTTGAGCTGACTCACATGGAGGGGAGTTGTTTAGGATAATAAAAGTTGTGAGAACATTGGGAGTGTGTTCAAAACCAACTTATTCCCACTGTATTTTGGAATGGTCCATCAATGTAAAATAAGAGTTCATATGGCAAAATCCAATGAAAGGTGAAGAATTCTTATATGTCCAAACCAAAAGCTACAATTTTGATAATGATATCAAGATGGACTTCAAACAAATGCATATTGGCAACAAATTCTCTAGACAACAAAGTGGTAGTATGCATAATTCTTGCCAAATGATCCAAAATGAAACTGCACTCAATATCCTCCAAACTCGATTCATCCCGAACATGTTTTCATGCTTTGCAACAAGCTCTTAAGGATGATGAAGACCTCGACTCAATGATTTAACCTCCATATCCAAAAATACTTTCTCAGAGCAATAAAGTGGGATGTTTAGGGAAGTTCTTGAATGGGAAGAAAACCAATTTTTTCTCACTCCCTCCAAGTGTTTTGCTGATATAAGAGACAATTTGAAGTCACAATTCAAAGAAGATGAATGTTTTCATGACAGGAGCAATTTTCCCACTCTTGAAGACATGGAGGGATGGTGTCTCATGATCGCAGGGCATCAAGTGGAAACCTCAAGAGGAAAGAGTCTTAAGAAGGTGACCAAGTTCTCAATAGATACAAGAACATTCTCATTATAGCATAAATATGAATATGGAGTCTTGGTACGTATTATTCTTCTCAAGCCACGCAAGGCCATCACAAAATCTTGGTTTGATCAAATAACAGTCTTTTTACTTCAAAGGTTAGACTTCAGTACACTATTCCATGATGGCATGTACTTTTCTCAACCCATTGTTGGGTATGTGTATATTCTTTCCCGCCTATGTAGATATCACCCCCTTTTATATAATTTCCTTTTTGTGGTGTGTGTATTTCCATTTTCATGTGTGTTGTGTGTTTCCTTTCCTTGTTTTGTGTGTGTTTCCTTCTTCGCTATCTCTCTCTCGTAAGTTGTACATGACTCCGCAAGGCCCAATGGATAAGGCACTGGTCTGTGTATGTTGAAGTTGAGATTTTGGTATTCTTCATATCATGTATTCACTATGCTCACTCCATACCATGTCCCCAAGCTAGAGCCAACTCATTGTCATGTAAATGTGCAACGAGGAAATTGACAATTTTCCAACATGACAACAATACCCTTGTGTCAAAAATCCCAAGTTTTTCTCTTCCGAGGCACCCCAGGTCTACCCAGTTAGTCCCATGACCCCCAAATGATGTTAAATCAGTTCCTAGGTGATTTAGGAAATTCAATTCAACCCTAGGTGATTTTAGGAGTTTTTGGAAAATGCAAATTTCAGGCAGTTGTGGGAAGGGCTATCACTGGCCTTCTCAGGATTGGCGCCACCCCCATGGAGTGGAACGTGAGGATCCGAATCCAACATGTAGGTGAATTGAAGGTATAGAAAAATCATGGAAGTGATTTTGGAAGGTTCGGAGAAGATTTGGAGAAGTTGGGGTAGTTTGATAAAAAACAAGGTTCACATGCAAAAAAGTGTACATGGTCAAAATAGTTGCAGAGCTTTAGGAAATGATTCTAGGATCTCTGGATGGAGTTATGAGCAAAAATTACATTTTCGAAAGGGAATTCCAATATCTACAAGCTAGTGAAATCATATTTTCACAACACCTTGGCGAAATAGGTTTATAACTTGTTTTTTTCCGAGGCACGAGTAAAGGACTAGATAACCAATCTAATTTTTAGGGCCTACATGGAGGAATCAATACATGATACCCCCACCACTAGATTAAAAAATCCATTTTAAGTCAAAATCATATAATGTTTTCCCAAAACATTCCATTTGTAGTTCTATACATCACCATTTGAAGTTTCTCTCTGAGAACGAGTTCGAGAGTTAGTCAAAATTTGATGAGGACACGTGTTAGCTCCAGGAGCACAGTGCGGTTTTATGTGCCTTTCGTCCCTCAAGAAAAAGGGACATGAGGGATATAAAAATGTGCCCAGCCCCTATAATTCCTCTGGTCACCCATACAACCTCCCAGGTTGCTAGTTCAGCCCCCAAGTGCTTGTGGGAGCTCAAACCCTCAACCATCGGATCTGTGACAAGTGTCAAGCTGAGGCGCGCCATGCAAATTGATGACCCTCATGTCCCTTTGTGTTGAGGGACATGAGGGACATAAAAATGTGCCCAACCCAAGGAATGTCTCTTGGTCCTCCATACGACTAGTTTATAGCCCCTAGTGCTTACAACTTACTTTTTAGCTCAAATCCTTAACCATTGGATTTCCGCCATGTGTTGCAACTAGGCGCTGTATGAAAATTGATGTCCCTCTCATCCTTTAATTCTTAAGGGACGTGTCAGTGGAGTGCCCTGTTGGATCCCCGACCATAAGGCCAACCCAGAGAAAACTTAGCATACTCACGCATGCATATATGACAACCGCATCGATTAAGTAGAGGGACTTAGATTCCCGTAGTGTTGAAAGAAACCCACGATTTGTAACCCGAAAATGTTTCTCGCCAATAGTTGCTTAAAGGATAAGGATGTATCTATTGAATGATTGGTTCATGATTTAGATCAATAAGATGTTATTAAGGACATGAGGGGTCGGATGCATAAGGTCGTGGTTCGTGTAGGCGGTTGAAGGTGAACATGTCGGGTAAAGAGTATTCATTAAGAACAATGGGGTTTGAATATAACATTTCAAAAAAGATGAGATCCCCACTATCAAAGAAATGGGGACTAAAAGAACAAGGTATTTTGTATGAAGGAGATTGACTACTAGGAGAATGTGGAAATTTTTAATCTTTTGGTTGGGGTGATAGAGATGCTCGTCTTTGTTCTAAAAAACGCGAGGTGTACTCAATGTGGGTTTGGATATTTTCAATAGGTCTTTGGAAGTTTTCTATCATATTGTTTTAATTTTGAAGACAAAATTTTTGTCTAGTAGAAAGCATGAAAGCAAAAAATCACCTAAAAGAAAATAAATCTAAATAGATGTTTACAAATAGAAAACAAATCACATAGAAGAAGTCTGTAATTATCTTGATTAATTAAGAAATAAAGTATGCAATGTGTAAAATGGCTGATGGGGTCCTAAGAAATGGCAATCTATGGATGGTTTTAGGCGATGTCTACGGCTAGATTCCTCTATATATCCGAAGGTACGTGAGGACCAAATCTATGTTGGTGTCGATGCACGGGTCCCGGTATTGGGGCTACCCCTCACTTCACGGTTCCACAACGATAAAGGAGTCAGATGCTTAGCCATTATACCGACAACTAGATTGATTATACTCGGCTAGAACACCGAGTCAAATTCTCTTCTTTGTGATCAAATCCAAGTAGGTCCACCTGGGTAGGAATGTTTCAATGCAAATTTGTGTTTGAAGTGATTTGGTTGTGTGTGGGGATATTTAAGTGAATGCAATCTATTAACCTCCTAATTAAACTATGTGATAAAAAAGAATGACAAGTTCATTTTAAACCCAAAATAAAGATTGATTTCGATAAGGAAAAAAAAACAAGAATGTTTTGGAAATAAAAAGAGAGGAAAGAAATGCACTGTAAAATGCTTCCTTTTTAAAAAAATATTTTTAGCATAGGTACAATGCAACAATCAAGCTCCCAAGACAACAATCTATAAGGGTTAGATAAAAATAGAAAACAAAAAAGAGAAATGAACGTTAACGATTGACCTGAATAAGCAATCGGAACAATCTATAGTGATCGCCGATTTATTGAAAGGAATCGCTAGAGATTCACCTAAATCATTAGCGATTTAACCGGATCATTAGCGATTGAAAAACAAAAAACCTATAGATGAAAATTAATTAATTTAAAATGAAATAAAAAAGGGACAAATCATCTCATCGGGCATGTCATAATATACCAAAGAGTTTTTGCTTTCCAACTTTAACTTAATGAAGTGAAATAAGAAAAAACAAACCAACCTCAGAGGACGGTGGGGTTTACCGATATCCATGATATTGGAAAGTGATATTGCTGGATATGTGTTGGATAAATCTCCTTCCTTATTTCATTGATGAAGAAACCTGTAAATCAAAGACACTAAACAAAATAAATTAGACATATGGGTAAATGAGATGCTCGGAAAAGTCCGATCCAGAATCCAAAGGGACTTCCTTGGAGGATGTTAGCTTGCTTTAATACAATTAAGTAGATTGATAAAAATGATAAAGATATATGGATGACAACGATAAATGGCTAGATAGATAATTGACTAGAATCTTTAGAACTTGCTTGAAGGGAAAGTCCCGTGCAACTTTGAAGGTTGCCCGGGTAAGGGTGGATGTAATCATGAAGAATTGAAGTAGTAGTCATACCAAAAGTCTTGATCTCTTGTTGGATCTTATGGATGAACTCAAATTGATCCTCGATATCTTTAATGCCGATGGCAAAACATATTGCACATAGTGTCAACTTGTGAAGGATGTTGTACTATTCCCGAGAAGAATGGTTGTTGGACTATGGGAAGGTCGTATATGTTTGTAATAGGATGGGGACAATCATGTATTGCCATCTAAAGGAAATACATGCTTGCAGAGAACAAGTTAAAGCTACAAGATTGATGAAAATTGAGATAAAACTGATAAATTGATAAAAATATATATAAATTAACAAGGATCACCGATGATCAAGCGAGTCGTGGGTGATTTGGGTAATCGTTGACGATTATTATAAAAATGGAATATTTCACTTAAACGATAATCAAAGCTTTAAAATGATGACATTTGATTATTTTTGTTGCTTGGATGAAAGATAAATGATAAACAAGATAGAAAAATACCATTAGTTGTGGAAATATACTAAATGGATTCTCCAAATGTCAAATGGGGCTGATTGAAATTAATGAGCGGTTGTTAAACTTCTTGGGAAGTGATTAATGAAAAAGATACCAAAATGATGTGTTTGTGAGAATTTGAAATTGATGTAGGTGCTTGATGATCTCTGAAATGACTGGAATTCATTATTGAGTCAAAAACAAAGAGTAAGTACAAGCTAAAGGTTTCTAAAGATTTCTGAGAAAGGAACAAAAACTCCTATTTATAATCGGCGATCGGTTAGGGTCATCGACGATATGGGTTTTTTGGAGAAAACGTTTGGGAAGTGGGTGAAACCACTTGTAAATAGGTTTTTAGGTAAGTAACAAGGAAAAATGGTTAGGGGATGTTATTAACAAGTTATGGAGGTTGGGATGTGATAATAAAATAGATTTGAGTTGTTTTAAAATGGTTAAGGTGGATTTAAAGTGGTTAGGTGGTTTAGGATATGTAAATAGTAATTTTATGAGAGTGTAAAATTGTTTTTACGGAGGTGTGGGGAGGGTGACTTAGGATAATGGTTTTTAGATAGGTTTTATATTAAATAATGTGTGTATAATATGAAGTAGGCGGGTTGACAAAAACCCGATGTCTACATTGCCCCTTTTTGTCGAGTAGTTTATGACAACCGAACAGTTGGAAAAAAATGGTGAGAGATAAAGTTTTCTTTGTGTTTGGATGGGTGACCCCACCTCAAAATGGGGTTGATTGTGATGCAGTGAAAGAATCACCAATTTGATTTGAGTTGATTGGATAGGTTTAACATGTGTGTTTTGTTTGAAATTTCCCAAGATGAGGTATTGAAACAAGAAGGATATCACCATAGAATCTAGTGATAGTGTAACCAAAGCGTTCATGTCCTATAGATGTATGATTTGTAGGGATAACTAGAAGATCATGGAGCCAAGTGATATGGGACCCGGAGGGTTTGATTCCTATAGACGCATGGCTTATTGGTGTTGAGGTCATAAAATGATTCATGTGAAGGATGACCTAGTTTTGGGGTCCTAAAAATGAGGCATATTGTTGAAAGATGCAATAATGTGGTTAAAAATAATTTTTGGTATTGAAAAATGATGGTTTGTGATAGAAAATGAGATCACTAGTGATTGGGGCAAATTTCTAGCGATTAAGGTGAATCCTCGGTGATTATAATAATCTTCGGGTATTCTCTTGCGCAATGGATATAAATAGTCGATTTCCTTAAGAAATAGTTCATTTGTTATTTGTGAGTTGGTGATATTTTAAGAAGCTTAATTAAGTGATTAATGGGTGATAAGTGAGCAATGACAACGACATGACCATCTGGACAACAAAGAAGGCCCATACAAGTAGAGGTATGTTCCTTTCTTTTATCATTTTGTGTTTTTTGTTTTTATTTTTTTCTCCGAAATGTCATACAAGGGCATGTTTTTGAAATCGCGAGGATCACCGATGATTTGGATGGATCGCAAGCGATCCATCTAAATCATTAGTGATCAAGGTTTTGATATATATTTGATAAAATTTTGATGTAAATGTGTTCTAATCCATGTTTTTGTGTTTTGTGGATGTAGGTGAAGGATAAGTTGACTATTAGAGATAGGATTCCAGTGATTTTAGTGGAGGTGAGGGAGGATATGTTGGATGAGGATTGGGTGCATGTGGAGGAGGTGGGTTTTGTGGGGATGTGTGACTATAGACGCATTCATATATATCAAGGATTGTTGTTGGCTTTGATGGAGAGGTGGGATCCTGCCACTTGTACTTTCTGTTACCGACGGGTGAGATGACCATCACCCTAGAGGACATTCACATGATTACTAGATTTCCCATACATGGAGAGGGCATATATTGCATTGATGATACTAAGAGGGAGGATGTTATGAGGATATTGTATGGGGAGGATGTTGATGATGTGAGGTATATTGCATGGGTGGATTCTATTATCACTCTGTATATTCTTTAGATAGGGGGTTGTACTCGGATGACTATGATGATGATGGGGATTACTTGTTTTGTTTTGCATGACTCGGTGGTGGTCGGTTTCCTTAGATGATGATAGGGGTAGTGGCAGAGATGATGGAGCATTGGACAATATTTACATGGGCCCCTTCTTTGTTAACATAGATTTACAAAGAGCTTTGGGCACAAGTATTCGAGAGAAGATTTGGGATAGATATTGCTTTTCTATTACAGTGTTGGGCCTTTGAGAATATTTTCGTGGCTCATCCTCATGGTTTACCATGGGGAGGTGTAAATATAGTTGGGAGATCAGCTGGTTTCATGCAATGGCATCTTTGGTGCGGGCGGTCTGGAGGAGTACGAAGTGAGGATCACTACTGAGACAACTTATAATAGGGTTACAGGTGGGAGATGTATTATGGATGCCTTACATTGGATTTCTAGTGTGGGTAGGACTAGAGATAGATCTCAATGACACTCAACATGAGCTATGGGTTTAGGGGTGACGAGGAGGAGAGTGGGAGCTCATTAGATTTGGTCGTGCTAGGTGGAAATTTGGTCTGATATAGGATGTGCCAAAGGCTCCGCTTTTGTATAGACAATATGATGGGGATGTAGATACTTCCAAGGCAGTGATGGAGTGACATTTTCCTATGTGTGATGAGGAGGGAGCCGTACGTACCCAAAATTGTAAAGGTATCTTGTATCTTTGCGAGCGGTGTAATAAGTGCCCCAATGATGATACAGGTCTCCTCGCAAGGTGTTCGGGATCCGGAAAAGCCCTCGGAGTATGCGTTAACATCCCGCATGCCTCGCTTTGCCCCCGCGCCCTTTGTTTTTCCCTTTCTTTCCTCTTTCCTTGGCCTTTTGACCTTCAGTGACGAAACCGCCGCCTGCGGGGCGGTCTCGCGGCTGCCCGCCCGATCGGGGAGGCGGTCTGTGCTGCCGCCCCTGAGCAGGGCGGCGGTCCTGTGCGCGTTTTCCAGAACGTTCTTTTGACGCGACCCGCGTGAAATATCAACGCTTTACCAGCTTTTCTTGCCGACTTGAGCACGCATTTATGTTTTTGGTCCCCTGGAATAGTGTTTTTCTTTTGTTTAATGTTTAGGAGTTCAGTTTGGATTTGATCTCTGCATGTTTGGATTCCTATAAATGCATGGTTTGTGCACATGCAAATGGCCCCTGAATTTAGCTCTGAATTTTGCTCCAAAGTTTGTTTTGAATTTCTTGTTGCAGTAGATCTAGTTTTCTTTTGCTTAGAATTCTTAGATTTCTCATTGAGTGCTTTGGCTAGTATTGTGTTGCAGCTGGTAAGCCACATATCCAACTTGTGCAAGTGCAAACATTATTTGAGCCACCATTTTTAACTCCAATTTTCATGTTTCAGTGCTATGGTCTTTTAGCTTGCTTAAGATTGGTAGCATAGGTTATTCTGAGGATTGTTTTAGCTTTGTGTTACTGTTGGTAAGCCACAGATCCAACTTGTGCAAACAGTATTACTGTTTTGGAGTAGAATAGTCTAAGGCAGCCATTGAAGTTGCAGGTTTTGCTCTTCATACAGACTAGTTTCAGGTTCTGGATACTTTTGTTGCACGATTCGCAGTAGACCCCGCTAGGAATTGTATAGGCCAAGCTCTGTACTCTTGCGCCATCCCTCTCCTATCCGCACTCTATTCTGTCTGCATTCCAAAGGCTGTCCATTGATCCAAATACTTATTCCTGTTGATGCAAGCATTCCACGCTTTTCTGGATTCACGTGAGCACAAAGAACGTGGAGATCATACTGAGGGGACAAGAACACACACACCGTCGGATTCGCCACTGTTCTGCGAAATCCAGGTTCCATCTTTCAAAGTTTTAGTTAGAACTTATCAAATAAAGTAGTTAATCGCTTTATTTAAGTTATTTCCATTCTCGATATTGCCAGGGAAGTTGTGGGGATTGATAGTTTCTGAGAAACTATGATTCATTCCTCACTTCTGAGGTAGGATCGAAGAATCTTGCAGATAGATTAGTTATTTCGTTGTTTAGAATAGATATACGAAATTGCACAGACAAATAGCTACACTCGGCTATTTTGTTTGTTTTACGTTGTTAGTTTAGTTATCAATTCTAAATATTTTAAATAGCTGCTTTCTTATAAATTGCCAGAAAATACAAAAAAAGAAATTATATATGTTAGAAGTACACTTAGTTTTTACTTTATTATAGTTTGTCTCATTTCCGCTTTTGCATGACAATTACGGGACCCAGGGAGCCCAGGGAATACATTTTCGAGCCAATTGTGCCCCAGCCCAATACCGTAGTGGCAATAACTGATATTGACCAAAACCTTAGGATACAAGTCTTCCAAACAACAACAGACTTCCAACAGATCAGGTCACAGTTGAGAGGGTTAAATATCGAAGACGACCAAGCACATCTGTTTTGGTCAAATCAGCCAAACTACAGGTTATCCTAGAAAACATCCGCATGACTGTAGAAGGATTTGAAAGAGAACAAATATTCGGGTGCGATCCTTTAGTTCCACAGCCAGACGCTGGAGACACCCTAGTAGATATAGATACCAGCTTAAGAATCCAAGTCGCTAGAACACCTGTGAGGTATTCTGAGAAAATCGCACAATTGCTGATTCTAAACGTAGAAGCTGAAAAGGCTTACGACTACTGGATACTAGGGATCAGAACTTGATCTCCCGTATGACCATAACGGGACCGCAACAACCAAGAGTCTATGGTTGTGATCCCCAGATCCCACAGCCCAACGAACCCACGAGTCAGTTAGATATAAACACTGGCCTTCGTACATTAGTATTTCAGTCTACTCCGATTCCACCTCTCATCATTCAACAGTTATCCCTACTAGACACAACAGCTAACAAAGCTAGAGAATTTTGGACTAGGCCAGAGAATCGTCCATAGAATCGACCATATTTACCATATGACCCTATCAGGAGAAATACACGAAACCATCCCGGGTCATTTTCCACGCATCCCACAACCCATAGATCGAATCACGCCAGAGCTCGATATTGATTGGAGCCTTGACGATCATCCTCGCTGATCGATCTATCACACCAGTCCAAGTTAGAAGGGCCTTCTTTGCCTTAGATTCGCAAATACCATTAGTGCGTGTCCAAGACATTAGACTGCCTGACTAGTTTGTCTGCGCATTCTACCCCCACCGGCTGTCTCGGCACGACCTCGGGAGGTCGGGTACGCGGAAGAGTCACGTGTTGATTCCCACGCTCACCTGTCGCTTTTCCGACGTACAAAATTGGTGAACCCAACGTGAATCAAGCAATTCTTTCACCTTCTCTTTGAGAAGTTTTATCTTCTCCAAATCACCTTCGCTCCTTCCCATTATTCTGCGGGTATTCATATACCCCCCGAATATGTCGGGATTCGATGCATACGGCAGACCCCTCTTGGGTCTTGAGGCATACTACGCCCAACAGAATAGGCAATCATCACCCTCACTCTCAATGTGGGGCGACAACTATTCAACTAACCAATTGTCAACACAAACACCAAGGACTAGATATAACTCGTCCTTTCAAACAGAGGGGTTGGAGCAAATTGCTCAAACACAAACAGAGCCTTCAGGCTCAAACAATATGACATTGACTGGAGAATCTGCTTCATCTCCTCAGGTATTACTCAGACCACATATTAGTAGACAATCGGATCCATACTTGGTCTTGGATGATGGACAATCAATACCTTATCCTAGGAGTGAACAACGCTCCCGGGGTATGTACCCACCTATAGGAGGTTTACAAGTACAACCTGAGACCCATTTTCAAGAAAATACCTCTACAGGAAATATTCTTGGAGAAACTTGGCAAGATAGCAATCAGTTCATGACAGGCTATCACATGCCTATACAACACCGGGACATACAACAAACGCCACCAAGGCACGATATCATGGCTTCACCAAACGAAGTCATTTCAAATCTAATGGAAAAGGTTAGAGGATTAGAACTTGCCCAAGCAAGTCAAAATTCAAAAATCATACAAACAGGGAATTCCAATCCTCCGCACCATCCTAGCCAAGTGGATCTCCTCACAGGAGTAGGCACACTGGGTATGACTCCTCAATATTCACAACAAGTGCCAACTAGACCCACAATCGCTAACACTGTTCCTCTTGGTCCAGTACAGAGCAATCCATTCCTAGATAGTACCCCTTCGTACTTAAACATGTACTCCAAATCACCACAAGGGGATTTGTACTCATCCCCCGGCGTGTTTACTCAAATGCAGGGATTGCCTTATGCCCCTGCCAACGCGTACGTTACGCCATATCAACAACCCCTTCCGCCACCACAGGCACCATCAATGGTTGAGACATATGCGATAGGGACTTATTCAGAATATTTAAAGGAGCCCTTAGATTTCGCCATACGAAGCGTTATGCTTCCAAGGCCTCTTCCCGATTTGCCCAAATACAAAGGAGAAGGAGATCCGAATGCGCATATCAAAGCTTACGCTACCGCCATTCGTGAATTACTCCCATGGGATGGGGTTGTTGCTAAAATATTCCCCAAAACGCTGGAAGGCATTGCCCTCGATTGGTATTACAGAATACCTGAGGCTTCCATACATTCGTTCAAACAACTCGTGTCTGAATTCATCAAAGCCTTCGACATGAACAAACTATTAAAGACAGGAATCAGGGAGTTCTTGCACATCAAACAAGAACATAACGAGTCTGTCGCCCATTTCATCCAAAGGTGGCGTACAGTCCTTTATTCCTCGGCAAGCGCTCCAAACATGGATCAGATGGAGCTATGCGATTTATTCCTTCATTCTCTTAGCAGAGAAGTGAAGGAAGAAGTCCAAAAATTCCCACTGAGGACTTATGACGAGGTGCTTGAAAGTGCTCTGCGAATTGATCAAGCAGCAATAGATAGCGGCCGTAAGACGTACGGAGCAAACGGGAGGTTAATCACCTCTTCTCAAAACACTACAACCACCACAAGCGTCAATCAAGGACCCAAAATCCTTAACAAAAATCGTGGGGTAACAACAGACGGGGTAACTGACCAGCCCAAGAGGGTAAATATCGTTAATACTCCGTCACAAACAAACAACCAAAGAAACAACAATTTTGTCCCGACGATTAATACGGTGGATTTTAACAATCCACAACAACAACAACGGCGAAATCCCATGCAAGGACCAAGCCAAAACTCATTTGGTTACCAAAACCAAAGTCAAAACCAAAAACAACAATTCCAAAACTTTGGTCCTAATAGGCAACAGTTTGACCGGAATTTTAGGCCACAATACACACCAAACCAACAAAACGGGAATTATAATCCCAATTCTTATTGTGGTTTCCATAAAATTCAAGGGCATGACACTAGAACGTGTCGTGATTACAACAAATTCATGCAACGCTTGCCAAATGAGCAAAAACAATTTTTTATGGATATGTTCTTAGCAGATCCTACGTCACCAACGGCAACTACCTTCGCAGGGGCAGTTTCCCCTCAGAACGCCCCTCTCAAGATCTTTAATGATCCACTCCCAAACCATGATAATGATAGGTTGAAACCAACTGGAACAAACAAAGGTGCAATAACAGGAAACAACGATCACGAGGCCTCAACCTCGCTAAATCCGTTAGTTGCGCCACAACTAGGAAGTCAACCACGACCTAAGGTAGTTGGATTAGTAGAGTTAGATTCCGATTTACCCGTTGAAGCAATTACGAGGACACGAGAGTATTTCTCTCAACCAAGTCCAAGCCATCTTCCGGAAGCTGATAACATCCAACAAACCGTAACAAAACCTATGGGTGCTTACGATCTAATTAATGATCTAACAAAAACCTTCTCGCATATTTCATTCCTTGATTTACTAAAGAATTCCCCTGCTCACAGGGCTGCTCTTTTAGAGGCATTAGGTTTGGGCCATTTAATTAGCATCACTCCACCACCAGAAGCACAAGTAAATCATATAGACTTTGATGTTTATCCTCCAGGACAAGCAGATAGGGATGTCGAATTCATATTCGAAATAAGTAAAATGCCTACAGATGCTGAGATCGCACGCCGAGGTGATCCAGCCCTACACTTGCAAGTACAAGTTTATAATAACTATGTAAAACGGGCAATGGTTGATGACGGAGCTGCGGTTAACATAGTTCCTTTCTCTTTTCTCCAAAAATTGGGATATGGAGAAACAAACTGTTCTACTACACGAAATACCTTGAGAGGCTACGACAGCCTTAAAGCCACATCAATAGGAACTATAATACTACCAGTCACCTTAGGACCTAAAACAATCCTAACTGAGTTTTATATTATAGATCGGGAAACTAACTATAATATGATCCTCGGCCGACCATGGATACACCGCATGAAGGCAATCCCTTCCACGCTATTTCAAGAAGTAAGATTCCTGCATCTGGGAAAGGTATTTGTAGCCAAAGGCGATCCAAAGCCATTTGACGTACACCTAGCTGATTTAAAGAAGAGACCAGGTGTACACTCAGAATTCGAACTGCCAACAAACCAACTTAACAAACCCTCCGACTCAAAGCCAGAGGAAAAGTTGATACCTACAACGGATCTTGAAACTACCAACATAGTCCAAACAATTCCAAAAGGTAAAACTAAAGAGACAGTATCATTAGAGACTACTGCGAAGATCGTTGAATTAATAGAACAAGATTCACCAATATTCTTACCATTCGATTCAGTAGGCATAGGATTTTCCTTAGGTGTTGGTTCCTTGCCAACAGAAGATCTCTGTATGGTAGAAGTAGAGTGTGCAAACACAGCAGATACACCTACATCCATACTCCCAGCTAAGTATTGGACTCTCCATTTCGATGGAGCTAAATGCCGTTATGGAGCGGGGGCAGGTATAATTCTTACCTCGCCTGAAGAGAAGGTCCTCCCATTCTCTTTTAAATTAAACTTTGAATGTACAAACAACGGCGCTGAATACGAAGCCCTCCTCCTTGGCCTTACCTTAGCCAAAAGAATTGGTATCGATAATATCAGAGTTTTAGGAGACTCGCAATTAGTTGCAAACCAAGTTTCAGAGGTATATGAAACTAAAGCCGAACACTTGCAACTTTACAAAAACGCTGTATTAGATTTAAGCAAAGCGTTCAACTTCATATCCATCGAAGCAATTCCACGAGAGAAGAATCTTCTCGCCGATTCGATAGCAACTTCGGCATCACGCTTCACTCCAAGCAATGAGCTAGAAGATACTCATTTCACGGTATCCATTCGTAACGAACCATTAATAAAAACGATGAAGGATCCTCTTTCAAACGGAAGTGAATCTACCATCCTAGACCATGTTGGAAATGATGCGGCTACTTTGGATTACTTAAATGCCCTTGCAGCATTACATCTCTCCTATCACACGCTGGATTTATCCCTGATCCCGCATTCATCTTCCTACTTCGGAAATCCCGTGACGAATCTTCCCTCGCAAAAAGAACCTAATATATACGTGGTGGAAAACGGGGATGATATAGATCTACCTCCGGCACCACCAGAGTTCGAAGAGGGTAATGCCTCTTTAATTGAAGAAACAATCGATGTCAACATCGGAACGGAAGATGAACCAAGAGTTTTAAAGTTAGGTTCTTCATTAACCCCAGAGGAAGTAGAGATACATACTCGGGTTCTCAGAGAACATCAGAAGGCATTTGCATTTAATTACAAAGAGATGACCGGAGTCGCACCCCACATTGCGGTGCACAACCTCGTCACTAGATCAGATGCAAAGCCTATTAAACAGAAATCAAGACCCATGAAACCCAAAGTAGCTCTCATGGTAAAAGAGGAGGTGATGAAACTCCTTCAAGTAGGATTCATCAAGCCAGTTGACTACTCCCAATGGGTATCCAACATCGTTCCCGTTCTCAAGAAGAATGGAAAGATACGCATCTGCATAGATTTTCGAGATATCAACAAAGCTTGCCCTAAGGATGACTTCCCATTACCATCCATAGACGTTATTGTTGATGCAACAGCAGGTTTTGAACTCTTGTCTCTCATGGATGGATTCTCGGGATACAATCAAATCAAAATATCCGAGCAAGATCAAGCTAAAACCACGTTTATAACTCCTTGGGGAACCTATTGCTATGCTGTCATGCCTTTCGGTCTCAAAAACGCTGGTGCTACATACCAGCGGGCTATGACTTATATATTTCACGATTTAATTCATAAAATCGTGGAATCCTACGTAGATGACTTGTTGGCTAAGGCCAAGAAGCGTTGTGACCATCCTGAAGTACTCCGCGTCATTCTTTCACGTTTAATAGAATACGGAGTTACGCTAAATCCGGAGAAATGCGTCTTTGGTGTAACAGGAGGAAAGCTCCTAGGTTACATCATATCATCACGAGGGATCGATGTTGATCCAGCCAAAATTCGGGCTGTCCTCGAAATGGTCCCACCCTCGAGTGAATCTGGAATCAGATCATTTCTGGGGAAGCTCGGTGCAATCCGGAGATTTATCCCGGATCTAAGCTTCGCCATTCACCCAATCAACAATTTACTCAAGAAGGACTATAGCATTAATTGGACTGAAGATTGCAATGAAGCTTTTGATGCTGTCAAGCGTTTCTTGTTATCACCGCCTACGCTAATGCCGCCTAAGCTAGATCGCCCTTTAATTTTGTACTCACGGGCCACCGATGTTTCGTTAGCTTGCATGCTAGCCCAAGAAGACGATGACAAGAGAGAGCGTGCAATTTATTTCATTAGCCGAACATTGCTCGACTACGAAACACGCTATACACAAGCGGAACGAGAATGTCTTGCCATAGTCTTTGCTACTAAACGCCTAAGACACTACATGCTAAATCAAGAGACAAGGGTCATAGTAAAGACGGACCATTTACGGACTTTTCTCACACAAGGGTCCTTGTCCAAAAAAGCTGGACGTTTTATAACCTTAATGGGAGAGTTCGAATTAACTTTTGTAAATCAGAAGTCAGTTAAAGGACAAATCATTGCAGATTGGTTAGCTGATAACCCGCTAGACGGAGGAGACTTAGTGGATTTAGACTTTCCAGATGAATGCGTGTACTACGTCGAAACCCGACCTGCTATATCTGAGTGCCCTTGGTACGCTGATATCATTAGTTATATCATAGACCATAGGTACCCAGAAGGAGCTACACCTCAACAAAAAAGGAGGTTACGCATTATCGTAGCTAAATACGTAATTATAGAGCAGGTGCTCTATCGGAAAGCATTCGATGGAATGCTCTTAAGGTGCGTTGACACAGAAGAGTCCAAGAGGATTCTCCATGAATCCCATAGCGGTATATGTGGAGGCCACTTCGGTGGCCATGCCACTGCTCGAAAAATACATCGAATGGGTTATTTCTGGCCCACTCTAGAACATGACACAATAGAGTTTGTACGCAGGTGCCATAAGTGTCAGGAGTTCTCTCATGAGATCCACATGCCAGCACAAACTTTACAACCGATCGTTACTCCATGGCCCTTTTCTACATGGGGCCTGGACTTGATAGGGAAATTCTCTCCCTCCTCCACAGACGGCCACAATTTTATAATCACGGCCACTGAATATTTCACTAAATGGGTAGAAGCCATGCCTCTTACAACTGTACCTGGTTCTGTAATCGCTAAGTTCATTTTGAACCAAATCATTTGCAGGTACGGTATCCCACAAATCATTATCTCAGATAATGGAACCTCTTTCAAAAACGAAGAAGTTCGTGAGCTATGCAACAGATTTAAAATCAGCCATCATACGGCCTCCTTGTACTATCCCCAAGCCAATGGGCAAGCTGAAGCAACAAATAAAACACTGAAAGCCATTCTCCTTAAAACAGTGAAAGAAAACAAGCGGGATTGGCACTTAAAGTTATATCCGGCCTTGTGGGCCCATCGAACTTCAATAAGAACTCCAACAGGAGCAACTCCTTTCTCGCTGGTATTTGGGTCAGAAGCAGTTCTCCCACTCGAAGTTGAAATCCCCAGTCTTCGCATTTCGCTACAAGGGATTCTGGATGAGGACGCTTACAGAGAAGCACGTCTTTCTCAGTTAGAAAGCCTGGATGAAGCCAGGATAGATGCTGAACAGCGACATAGAGTCTATGCCGACCGGATGTGCCGGCAATACAACAAGAAGGTCTATGAACGTGACATATACGAAGGTGACCTAGTTCTAAGGTTAGATAGCCGGATCGACAAGAAGACCGGCGAAGGAAGGAAGTTCCGGCCCAAATGGTTGGGCCCATACCAAGTCACAAAAGACTACGGAAATGGTGCATACCTCTTATGTACGCTAGAAGGTGAGGAGTTTGGCGAAACAGTCAATTCTCTCCACCTCAAACGTTTCTACGCATAAGCAGCTAACGCTACCTATATAACTATCTACATTGCATTTTTCATACAAATTAGGATCATTTTGTCCACTTGTTCTTACACAAATTATGATCAAGGAATCTATTCTCAAAAGCAATTTATTTCAAACTCGTGATGTTTCTGGCATAAAGTTCTTTAATCATATCTCTCCATCTTTAACATTATCAAATCACTTCAGAATCTTTTATCAAACAGTTCAGACATGACGAAGTCCTAATGGTAACCATACCAAGATCTGCAAGTTTGTTCTCGCTTTGATTTCTTCTTAGGATAGGTGTCTTGCCTATGGTCTGTTCTAGAAGCTTCATGGTGTCACATCTATCCCATATACGCATCTCTTTGGAAATAAGCATATATTGACAGTTTACTCAGATAAACAAGTCAAGAAGTGATTGAAACAGAAAATTTTATTTTACACATTTCCTTGCCCCACCAACCTTCGGTGATGAGCTTGCGTCTCTTACTAGTGACGTAGGGTTGGGAAAGGATGGAAATGCCCTTACTCGCCTATGCCTTGCCCACGGTGATAAACCCATGCTTCTTACAAGTAGCATGGGGCAAAGTGTAGGGGGTCCTCTAAACAAAGTGAATGTTAAAAAGTCATAAACAATCAATTCAAACTTTGAGTCAATAAACGAATAAATCAGATGTTCAAAATTCCAAGAGAGTTAAAAATCCTAAAAACCCAGATTTTGTCTACTATGTGGCCATCTACGGGTCTAAGTCTGGATAAACCGCAAAGCAAGTCGCACCCAAAACTATGAAGTCATTCAGGTAGAGTAAGCTTGTAGTTCTTAACTTGGTTCCACCAAAGCTTCGCCTGTCTTTTATCACTATCATTTCACCATATTTCATAACTTGCGCCCTTCTTGGCTCTTGGTGATGAGCCCTCGCATCTTACTAGTTGCGTGGAGTTAGGAGTGGGGCAAGTTAATCTGTTCATCCTACTGGTTATTTTTCATCATTTTGCCAAAACAAATCATGAGGTATCCAAATTGCCCACAGAAACTAAGATTTAAGATCACAATATATCTACAATATCATGTATCAGCATCATGAAACACAAAAAGAAAGCGAACATTTGCACCATCTGTTTTCCATTGCATACATTCTAGAAAGCACATAAAACATACATCGTAGTATACACAAAACAGTTGGAAAGAAAGAAAGTAGAATACAAATGACAAGTTTTGATCCAAAACCGACGCATATATATAAATAAATCAAGTTTATATACAATGCCATCATGCGCAAGGCATGGTCAAAACGCTCAAAGAGCCCGTAATACACAAAAGAATGTAACTACAAATATAGAGAGCCAAGTGGCCTCTCAACCCCTGCGCGATCCCGCTGAAGGTGCGCGCCCTCGCCTAGGACTCCGGCTGCGCTGGCGCTCTGAATGGACGGAGGGCTCAGGGTCCCTAGGGGCAGTCGTAGTCTCGCCATGAGAACGGCTCCTCATAAGACGCTCGGCTGTCCTAGCCAGCACCCCAACTCTGTACGGAGAGTTGACACCATCTTGGCCACATGCCAAACGGGAGCGAAGACGTCAGTATGCCTGCCGGCTGCTGAGGGCTCTCCGGCATCCACGGATAACTCCGTACGGGTCTTATCCATAGGGATCATCAAAGAATCGACGCAAACCCTACGGATTAGATCCCGCCACTCATCAACAGTCTCTGCAAAGCAAAGAAAGAAAAACAAATTAGAAACTAGGCAAAAGATTAAAGTATACACAATGCAAATATAAGGAGAGTTAACATTCGAAAACAAATCCTAAAACAAAACAAGCATTGAAAGGAGGAGAAGATAACTTACTCGGATCGCCAGGCCTCCAAGATGGGTCGCCAGGGCCAGCACCTGCTGCTGATGCCGCTGCCGACTGAGGAGCTACTCCTGTAGTTGGGGCAACATGGCGCCCCGCAACGGACTCATCGTCTCCACCATGACCTCGGGAGAGTGGCTCCTCAGAGGCCACGGTCTCTCTCTCTGCACTCTCCTCCTCTCTCTCTGCCCGCAAAATGTCCTGAGTATCATGCCACTCAGGATCGCTCTCGTCTGTCTGCTCCTCTGACCCTCCCTCTGTGTGCTCCTCAGAATCGGAGTCAATATCTATAGGGTCGTCACTGCTATGAGCAGGACCTGCAGCAATCTGAAGTAATGGTGCCCGAGGCGCACCAGCTCTCCCTCTGGCCCGAACTATCCCTCTGGCTGCAATAGGAATGCCAGGGGTAATCACTGTCCAACCACGGCCTCTAGGCCCCCCTCTAGCCTCTCGGACTGATCTATAAACGGGTGCTACTGGAGGAAGCATAGCCGCGTAGGGGAGGCCAAACTGCTGAGGAACCCTGCTGAAGGGATGTACCTCTACCCGGCCCACACGATCAATAACTTCCCCTGTGATGGAGCAGGAGATCAATGTCGTAGTCTCCTCTCCCCATATACCGGCCATAAGCTGGTACGGTGTAGCCTCCATGTCTGCCGTGGTAAGGGTGGCTACTGGCTGGTGAGGTGCTCTGAGCACTGACATACCTGACCATCGGGCTGCCCTCACCGCCCCGGGATCTGCCACCGCCACGCCTCTGCCATACGGAATGAAACGCTCATACACCCAACTCATGACTAGAGTGGGGTGGCTCAAAGACTGTCCCTGCAATCGGACCACCCTGTATAAGTCATGGTAGGTGGTCCCCAAAATGTCTGCGCCCCAGGCGTATTTCCGGCCATGTCCCTCTATCTGTGCAATGATGGGGCCCCAGCAGTATAACAATGTATCCCCTCCCTTGTCCCCGATCAGTCTCGAGGCAAGGATCCCCATGATGGCCTGTCGAAATACGGGGATGGGCAAAGAAGGAATGGATCTAACTCTCACTCCCTTCTTTGGCCCCGTCGAAATAGCTGCATCCCCCATATAACCTGCCCACTGTGCAATCTGTGCTCTGGACCCAGCTGTCTCCAGTGTGAGTCTCCTCCCGATGATCGGGACCCCCAGGATGCGATAAACATCCTCCAAAGTGATGGTCCACTCACCACGGACCCCTGGCAGTCGGAAGGTGTTCCGATCTGCGTCCCAATATGAAAATAGGTCACAAAGAATCTGACTGGATGGAGCAACGTGGGGCACACGCGACAAACGTAATATACCGGCCCTCTGCAATGTGTCCTCCTCATCTGCTGAGAGGGCATCCAAAACCCCGGGCAGCCAGTCACACTCTCGCTCCCGGCTCCATCTAATGTACTCCTCTTTTGCCTGCATACACCCAAAAACACACAAGGAAGAGTAAGTTAGTATCTAAACAACATCAAGAGAAGCATAAAAACACGTACAAATGCTAAAAATACAAGCAAAAGCTTTTAAGTAAGGTTCTTTTGCATTACATTTCAAAACCGCGCCACGAGCGGGGGCGGTTTTATGCCGCCGCCTTAAGGGCGGCGGTCTCGTGACCGCCGCCCTGTACAGGGAGGCGGTCGTGTAACCCCGCCCATCCGGGCGGCGGTCGTGGTCCGAAACCCGCGGGTTTTTAAACCTAAAAAGTCCCAAAAATGTGAAAAATAACCATTTTAACTAAAAACAAAGCCTACCCAGTAGGCGCCCCCCCTAGATGGACCTTTTGAACCTAACAATTTCAAAAATAATCCCCCCATTGCAAAGAATTTGCCATTTCAAATTTGAAGAGGGAAAAACATAAAATGGAAGAAAACCAACCTGTGATCGCTGAGGTCGGTGTTCCGCTCGTGGAGGCATGATCTCTATCTCACTACGGATGTTTTGACTCTACTCGCGTAAGAAACCGTCACCGTGGGTCCCAGAGCTCAAAATCAATCAAATCGACTCGCGCAAATGAATAGGAAAATGGGCCCACTTTCATATATATATCGTCCTGTTTCGTTTTAAAAATAACTTTTTCACAGGTTCGGAGCGCCGACGGAGGTAAGTTTCTATCCTCGCCTGGCAGTGACGTCCTCTTTCTCTATTATTTTAACGTTTATTTTTCAAATTATTGTATCTATCTGCATTTGAGTTCTCTTTTCATTTTGCAGGTAGCGGGAATTTTGGAGCGGCGTCATTTCAACACACGGGCGTGTAAGGTATAATTTCTCACTTCCTATTTCGGGACGGCCATGCTCGGACCCACCGTTTTATGCCTCTTCATGGCTAAAACGCTTCTCCGAGGGGGCAATATGTACGTACCCAAAATTGTAAGGTACTGTACTGCGGAACGGTGTAATAAGTGCCCCAATGATGATACAGGTCTCCTCGCAAGGTGTTCGGGATCCGGAAAAGCCCTCGGAGTATGCGTTAACATCCCGCATGCCTCGCTTTGCCCCCACGCCCTTTGTTTTTCCCTTTCTTTCCTCTTTCCTTGGCCTTTTGACCTTGATGTGAAACCGCCGCCTGCGGCGGTCTCGGGACCGCCGCCGCCACGATCGGAGGCGGTCTGTGCTAACCCGCCACGAGCGGTCGGGCCCGGTCCTGCTTGGCGTTTTCGAAACGTTCTTTTGACGCGACCCGCGTGAAATATCAACGCTTTACCAGCTTTTCTTGCCGACTTGAGCACGCATTTATGTTTTTGGTCCCCTGGAATAGTGTTTTTCTTTTGTTTAATGTTTAGGAGTTCAGTTTGGATTTGATCTCTGCATGTTTGGATTCCTATAAATGCATGGTTTGTGCACATGCAAATGGCCCCTGAATTTAGCTCTGAATTTTGCTCCAAAGTTTGTTTTGAATTTCTTGTTGCAGTAGATCTAGTTTTCTTTTGCTTAGAATTCTTAGATTTCTCATTGAGTGCTTTGGCTAGTATTGTGTTGCAGCTGGTAAGCCACATATCCAACTTGTGCAAGTGCAAACATTATTTGAGCCACCATTTTTAACTCCAATTTTCATGTTTCAGTGCTATGGTCTTTTAGCTTGCTTAAGATTGGTAGCATAGGTTATTCTGAGATTGTTTTAGCTTTGTGTTCTTGTTGGTAAGCCACAGATCAACTTGTGCAAACAGATATTCTTGTTTTGGAGTAGAATAGTCTAAGGCAGACCATTGAAGTTGCAGGTTTTGCTCTTCATACGAGACTAGTTTCGAGTTACGGATACTTTTGTTGCACGATTCGCAGAGACCCCGCTAGGAATTGTATAGGCCAAGCTCATGCTCTTGCGCCATCCCTCTCCTATCCGCACTCTATTACTGTCGCATTCCAAAGGTGTCCATTGATCCAAATACTTATTCCTGTTGATGCAAGCATTCCACGCTTTTACGGATTCACGTGAGCACAAAGAACGTGGAGATCATACTTGAGGGGACAAGAACACACACACCGTCGGATTCGCCAGCGTTCATGCTGCAAATCCGGTTCCATCTTTCAAAGTTTTAGTTAGAACTTATCAAATAAAGTAGTTAATCGCTTTATTTAAGTTATTTCCATTCTCGATATTGCCAGGGAAGTTGTGGGGATTGATAGTTTCTGAGAAACTATGATTCATTCCTCACTTCTGAGGTAGGATCGAAGAATCTTGCAGATAGATTAGTTATTTCCTTGTTTAGAATAGATATACGAAATTGCACAGACAAATAGCTACACTCGGCTATTTTGTTTGTTTTACGTTGTTAGTTTAGTTATCAATTCTAAATATTTTAAATAGCTGCTTTCTTATAAATTGCCAGAAAATACAAAAAGAAATTATATATGTTAGAAGTGTATTTAGATTTTACTTTATTACTGTTTGTTTCATTACTGCTTTTTGCATGACAATCACGGGACCTAGGGAGCCCAGGGAATACATTTTCGAGCCAATTGTGCCCCAGCCCAATACCGTAGTGGCAATAACTGATATTGACCAAAACCTTAGGATACAAGTCTTCCAAACAACAACAGACTTCCAACAGATCAGGTCACAGTTGAGAGGGTTAAATATCGAAGACGACCAAGCACATCTGTTTTGGTCAAATCAGCCAAACTACAGGTTATCCTAGAAAACATCCGCATGACTGTAGAAGGATTTGAAAGAGAACAAATATTCGGGTGCGATCCTTTAGTTCCACCCAGAGACTGGAGACACCTAGTAGATATAGATACCGACTTAAGAATCCAAGTCGCTAGAACACTGTGAGGTATTACGAGAAAATCGCACAATTGCTTTGATTCTAAACGTAGAAGTGAAAAGGCTTACGACTCACCTGGATCTTGGGATCGAACTTGATCTCCGTATGACCATAACGGACCGCAACAACCAAGAGTCTATGGTTGTGATCCCCGATCCCACACCCAACGAACCCACGAGTCGATTAGATATAAACACGGCCTTTGTACATTAGTATTTCAGTCTACTCCGATTCCACCTCTCATCATTCAACAGTTATCCCTACTAGACACAACAGCTAACAAAGCTAGAGAATTTTGGACTAGGCCAGAGAATCGTCCATAGAATCGACCATATTTACCATATGACCCTATCAGGAGAAATACACGAAACCATCCCGGGTCATTTTCCACGCATCCCACAACCCATAGATCGAATCACGCCAGAGCTCGATATTGATTGGAGCCTTCGAGCAGTCATCCTCGCTGATCGATCTATCACACCAGTCCAAGTTAGAAGGGCCTTCTTTGCCTTAGATTCGCAAATACCATTAGTGCGTGTCCAAGACATTAGATTGCCTGACTAGTTTGTCTGCGCATTCTACCCCCACCGGCTGTCTCGGCACGACCTCGGGAGGTCGGGTACGCGGAAGAGTCACGTGTTGATTCCCACGCTCACCTGTCGCTTTTCCGACGTACGGGAGCCATGGGTATCGATGAACATGGAGATGTGGTTCTTATAGATGATGCTTTGAGTCTGATTTGTGGGCTATAGGGAAAGATGGGATGGGACATATGTTGCATGGGAGAGAGCCCATCTAGATCGAGGGATAACAGAGTGTGGGCCTAAGTAGAGGGGATCATCGGGAGGGTGGTGGTGATGATGGTGAGGAGGAGGGAGATGGAGATAGGGCAGCCCGGGAGACTACGATTGCATGATTGATGATTGAGAAGGCCGTAGTGGTGCTTTAGAGATATGGTTTTAGGATAGAGAGGGATGGAATAGTGATGGAGAGGGATAGTTTGTGGGTGAGGAGGATAGCCTTAGGTAGTAGTGACACAGGCTATAAGCCCGACCAAGATAGATGCATACAACACCGAGATACATTGAAAAGGGATATTGGCATTACGGGGACATTAGTGTTAGGTATCGAGTTGGTAGCGTGAGATCGGGCTAGTAGTAAGATGGGATTGCAGTGCGGTTGGCATAGCTCACTACTAATCGATACGAGAGGAGTTAGCCTACTATGAGGAGTTAGTGGTGCAAAACCTACCTACTGCACTTAGTTGTGCGGATCATCTAGCTCAAATGGGAGATTGTCCTAGTATTAGTACAATGATTATGGGTTAAAAACCTCGGGTCCAAATGGAGGACATGGTGGTGGAGCTGCAGGGAGCTTAGGGTGCTGGTGGTTATGATGTTTAGGGGAGCATTTTTTATGGCAACGAGTTATTTTTTGGTGTCCAGTTTACTAGATAGACATGGTGTATTGTATTTTGATATAGATGGCTCTTTGTGAACCCTTGATTTGTGATGTATAGATTTTGATATACGGAGTTTAGGGGACTCCACATGATGTACTAATACACTCATATATGTATATATATATAATTTTGATTCGTGATTCATGTGTTAGTTGTGATGTGATTTGCTCATGACTATTTTTTATTTGATGGCTATGTGATGGATGTGTATCATTATTACATGGATGTTTTGTGATTCATTGGTTAACTGTATTTAACATTGATGAATATGTAGATGTTTTTATGAGTGTTTAACTTTATATTGATATTTTGATTGATTTTGATATTGGTATAAAGATGTGATGGAAATATTATGATTTTTACGTGATCAAAATGTATGTCAACTCCTAGATAGGAATAGAGATGGAATGATTTATTTTATACTAGTATTTGATACATACGTGATGGGTATAAATATGGTGAAGGCACTTTCACTTTTGGCCCTTATTACAAATGTTAACATATGAATAACAATGGGTAGTAACACGTAGGATCTTGGATATAAGTAGAAGCGAGAATTATACCTTCCTAGGACATGTTAAGGGTTAACATATGTAGATTGTGGGGGATAAAAGGTTCTCTTGTCAATGGCTTTATAGAGAGACGCCCCATCTATTGATATTTTTATTTGACATAAACTAATCGATGCAAGAAGTTTACTTTGATGGGAAAGTTGATTGGTGCGGGAAGCTTTTCTAGGATGCTTTGTGACATTTGCTATTTTGAAGGCTGATTGATGCAAGAATCCTTTTTAAATAGGTATCCATCCTTCAACGGAGTGGTCTACAATTTACATTTCTTCATTGATTTTGATTTTGGGATAGTTGTCCTTCGAGGGATCACTCTATCATTTTTAATAGGTAGTTGTCCTTCGCGGGATTAGTCTACTTTTCTTTTGATAAGATGCATCCATAGTTCGTTAGGATAAAGTCTTATAGAGATAAAAAAGGTGATGGGATTTGAACTTAAAGGGGGAGAACCACCTCGAGCTATAGACTAGTGAGAATGGCGTAAAACCCGTAGGAGTACGAATGCTAGTTCAATAATCCCAAAAGAGCAAACAAGATTTGGAGATGCCAATTCTTGCTTGTTTTGCCGGCTTGATTTTCATGAGGATTTTATTAAGTGTTTTTAGAAGCTTTAACATGTCCATTCGGTTGAGGATAGTATGGTGATGAAAATTTTAGTGTGATATAAATTTTTCACAAAGTTTCTTAACATCCTTGTTTTTAAAGGATTTTCCATTATGAGTAACGAGTTTACTGAGGATAAAAAAGTGACATATGATATGTTGATAAATGAAGTTGATGATTTTATTTGCTTTAGTAGAAGTTAAGGGAATGGATTTTACCCATTTAGTGAATTATTCAGTGGCTATGATAATAGAATGATGTTGTTGTGATGAGTGAGGATTGATAGTGTCAATGAGGTCTAACCCCCATTGTGAGAAAGGCCATAAGTCTTGAGATAGTTGTAAATATTATTTGACCGGGATGTGAGTGAGGTTCGAGTGTTGTTGATATTTGACACATTTATTAACATATGCGTAACAATCTTAAATAATGGTAGGCTAGTAATAACCTAGTCGGAGGACACGTTTAGCGATAATGGTACCGTTGAAATGTCCACCACATATACCATCGTGGACTTCTTGGATGACTTTAATAGATTCATGAGATTTAAGGCATCTTAGTAAGAGGCCATCGAATCCACATTTTTGAAGGACACCACCTATAATGAAGTAATAAAAAACACATTGGAGGAAAGATAATTTACCATTTCTAGATAGATTAGGAGGAATTTTGGATTCCGATAGATAATCAAATGTCAGTGCGTACCAAAGGTCAATTGGATTGTTTTCAATAATGTTGATAGAGGGGAGTTCATTTTTGTGGAATGGTTGATTCATCTTGTGGACAGCAACAAACAATTTGGAATTATCAGTTGATTCTTTAGTTGATAAGGGGATGAGGGATGCTAGAGAGGCCATAATATTTGTGAACTTTTTTGAAGATCATGGAATTGTTTGGATGATGTAATGATCGAAGGCTTCTAAGAGGAATTCAACAATGGATTTATATTTTTTAAAATTTCATTTTTACATTGATAAATTCCTTTGATTTGATTGATTACAAGTCAGAGTCTCGGTATATATCTAAGATTTGAACATCGAGCATGATGGCAGTGTAAAGATCCATGATTAAAGCTTCATATTCGGCCATGTTGTTAGTACATTCGAAGTTAAGTTTGAATGATAAAGGGATGTGAGTCCCCTAGGAAGGTATGATGATGATATCATTTCCTCCCTCTTGCTAGAATTTTAGATCCATCAAAGAAGAGGGTTATTTTGACAAGATTGAAATCTTGATTGGTGATAGTGTTGATAGATTCGTCAGGAAATTGTTCATGAGGTGGTTAGTTGTGCAGGAGAGGAGCTTGAAGAGCTGATCTACGATGGATTGTCCCTTGATATATTTTTGTGGGATAAATTCAAGATCAAACTCGGTCATGAGTATAAGACAACTTTGAGTCATGTAGTCACCGTGATATGATTTTGAGTGGATTAAATTTAGTAATGACGTAAGTTTTGTGGTTGAGTAGATAATGGCGTAGTTTAGAAATTGTTAAGTATAAAGCACAACACAAATTTTTGGCTTCACTATAACGAGTTTCATATTCATGGAGGGTGCAAATTATATACTATACGGCTGCTCATGACCCTTCTCATCTTGATGAACAAGCATAAAACATGAGGTGTGATTTGTAGTAGATATATAAAGATAAAAAGGCTCCCCCTCACAGGAGGCGTGAGCACGAGTAGTAATATGAGATCTTGTTTGAGTTTGTCGAAGGATTTTTACGAGTTGTGATCCCATCTCGAAGTTAACATCTTTCCTAAGAATATGGTGAAAAGGATAACAATGATATGATAGTTGTGATATAAAGTGACGGATGGACTGGAGCTTACATTGGAGGTGTGTAATTGTTTGAGGTTTGTGAGAGAAGGCATTTCGATAGTGGCTTTAATTTTAGTAGGGTCTACCTCAATGCCCCCGATAGATACAATAAACCCTAAGAGTTTACCAGTGAGAACACCAAATACACATGTTTATGCGTAATCACAACACCCCCAAATTCCTCGGTTTGAGATAGGGCATTCGATGTGATTGCACAACATGGAGTTGTCGTGAAGTGTGGGACCTTGCGAATTAGACAACTCTCTGGAGAAGGCCGGTTCTTGCTTCTAACTTACCTACCACAACTACTCCAAGTGAAGGAAAAACTACTACCTAACCCTAAAATACAAGTTCCAAGGGAAAGGGATAAAAGGATTGCATGAGAGTAAAGCCTACACTAAAGCGGCGATACACTTTGAGAGAAGGAGTGTTGATCACTTCCCTTATCCTGCAAAACAATGAAAGAGATGAACCTAGAACAGATGGACATGCACCAAAAACTAAATTACATCCAATACATCATTCCCGAATGAGCACAACACACCAAAATCATGTAATAACCAAGAAAATACACATATTAAGCAAGCACAATGAAAGGTAAGATGAAGACAATAAACCATGAGAGGTTAAAGAGATCAACACAGACATAATCTTATTACTCCATATGAATATACACAATACATTGTTGTAGCAGAAAGAGGCATGAAGCCATTACAGGTTTTGAGAGGAAGGCTTGAAGCCCCAAGAATAAATGGGGTGCATGAGAGAAGAAGGTGATCAAAACCTTTGTTTTTGTAACCCCTTACAATATTTATGGTAGAAAATTGAGGGGAGGAGAGAGAGAAATGAAACCTGAAATTGCTCTAAAACCCATAAAAAAATCCTTGTTTAATCTTGCAATGAGTGCTTGGAGATCTCCAAAATCTTTGCTCCATTAATGACCTTCCCTTGTGCATGAAATAACCGATTGTGATCACACATGGGTCTAGTCTAGCTCCTGTAGCTTCATGATGATTTGTATCTTTTACCTACCTCCATTAATGACTCTCACCTACCACTACATTACTTACCATTCCAAAATTTCATAGGTCTAGAACCTCCAAAATCCTAAAATCTAATGTTTCTAAACTGTAGAGCTTCTCTTCACAATTTCGACGACTAGTTGTTTGTGAGAAAAACGCAGACTCCCGAGGTGAAAATTATGGCATTTCGGGTTCTCTTGGACTTTATAATTTTTGGGTTTAAAAACCTCTAAAAATATCATTTTTGTGTCTTTGATATGTTTCCACTACAAAGCTCTCTCTCTTAGCTTTCCAATGACTTTAATTTTGTGAGATTCCGACATCTAGAGCTCAAGTTACACTTGTTTTGAGTATATGAGGGCTTTGGCATGTTTCAGGGTCTATATGTGGCGAGATGACAAGTAGCTCGCTGAGCTACTTGGCGAGCTAGGGATCAAGCCCCACTTTTACCTGTTAAGTTCCATCATTGGACAAACTCCATTGTCACTCCGAAAGGAATGTATTATATGCTCCCCATACTTGGATAGCTCAAACTTCCACCGATTTGAATGAGTTATTTGTCGAGCTCGTCCCGAGACCCTTGCACACCATCGGCGAGAACCTTGAGTTAAATGTTGAGCTAATCCATCGATTTCACCACGCCACCTTTCCCTTGGTCCCACATCGAGCCCACGTTGCCACCATGCATTTATCACTTCGTGGAGCCATCTCTGAAAACAACTTACTTCATACGTTTTGGTGTCGATTTTGAGGTTTTCTACCTCGAGCTTGTGTTACTATTCATTGTCCCAACCCCAAAAATTCTCAAACCCCAAAGTCTGAAATTCAGACTTCGGGTTTCGGGCCTCCACTCGCTCACCCACTTCGAGTTTTCGACATTTTCTCTTCGGGCTCCTGGTTACTATTCACCTCATCGGTTGACTAAAATCCCCGAAGTCTGAATTTTGGACTTTGGGATTTTTCTTCTCCATTTTTGCATGGGCGCTACAACACTTTTCGTTGAGCAATTTCTCAAAAATCCAAAAATTCATTCCCATTGCTCCTTCTTTCATTGCCATTTCTGCGTGCAAGCTCTTGAATGTACCTTTCATTGAGCTTTCTAGTTTGCTGATTCCTTTCTTCTCTCATCCATGAATTTGGCTTTCACATCCTCAAGACTACATCATCCACCCTTCTCCATGAGTTTTAAACTTGGTCGGTGGAGACTTGCTGTGATGAGCCCAAAGCTTGGGCCTTCTTTGATGTAGGATTTTGTCTTTCACACCCCGCGAAGTCCAAGACCCTTCTCACCATCTCGCTCCAAATGAATATGAGCTCGTCCCGCACCTTCATGCCCGCAACCAATGGTCTCTGCGCTCGGGATTCCCAACCTCAATATCACTACTTAGCATTAGCCTAACGAGCCTCTGTCATTTTTATTTCTCGGCTCAATATCTCGAGCTTGTATCGCCTTCTACCGTGGCATTTGAGTTTGCAAAGCCTCAATTCTTAGTAGCTTATCTCACGCCATGTTTGAACTCTATAATCCTCCTACGCCGAAACCACAATGCATGAGTTATTCTCCATTGCTATGGGCCCATGGCTTCTACCCTAGTGTTGATGTTGTGACACGAAATGAATTGTTCAAGTTCCATGTTGAGTTCTTCCATGTTCTACTAATGGGCTCACCGAGCCTTTGAAATCTCCTCCATGTTGACCCATCACCGAGCTAATTACCATGCTCTCACCCATTCGATAGTTCTCAACCTTGGCTGAGTTGCTATGGGTGTTATGTGAACTATCTCACTTGTTGGCTTGCCATTGAGTCATTTTATTGTTTGGGCCAAGCTTTGTAGTGAATCCTTCTTCCTCATTGGTTTTCTTCGATACCTATGGTTCTTCTATACCTCTGAGCCATCTTACTGTTCGACTTTGCTCAAAATTTCTACACAATGTTTGGATCTCTATTCTTCTGCGTGGTGCCTCCATAGTTTGAGCCAACATTGAGTTAAATCCTTCAAAGCGGTGCATTATAACCAAGCTTCCTCTTGTTGTGTCGAGTTAGATTTTTGCTCGGTTAGACAAGTTTTCCAAGGGCCGGTATTCACCACTTCTTAGAGTTCAACTTGTGAGCTTCCAACTACGCGGGCCACCCAATATCAACCTATTAACTTGTATGTGAGCTCGTTGTATCTCGACCATTTCTAGCATGCCTTGTTTTTCCATGTGATCCCAAGATCATTCAAATCTAGACCTATTGATATGGGATACTTGCATTAAGCTTCGGAACCTCCAAGCCTTTCCTTCCGCCTAGTTCAACTCGGTTCAAGCTCTTTTCATCTATGTGAGTTTTGCATGAGTCATTCCAATTGGACCAACTAACTCACTCCCATGACCAAACTATGGCTTTTACGAATCTGCATTGAATGTTTGTGCCACCCGACTTAGTCTTCCATGTCGGCCGAGTGTCTTCTTTTCTCGTAAACCAACTTCTCCATGCTTCAATGTTGTAGCCACCCTAAATAATCATGCGAACTTGTTTATGCCATGGTGATCTTTCCCACACAAAGATCGAGTTGGATCATTCCACCCATGCATTGCAAATTCAGCTCACCGAACCTTTCAAGAACTCGCCGAGCTCTATCCGGTTGGTCAACCTCCTCCTAACTTCTACCACGTCAAATTGCTCCAAATGGATCAACTCGGTTGAGCTCTTCATGCCAATGCCAAACCCACTTCTTCCATCTTGTTGACCTTCATGGATAAACTCTAATGAATTCTCTTCCACCACGGTGTTTCACCATCACTATTTTTCTCGAGCTTGTTGAAGATCTCGCACATCGCCCTCACGATGCATCCCAAGTCAAGTTCAAGGAACCCGTGCTCTACTGGCTGTGTAACCTACTCGCCCGCGTAGGTCCTTTATTGACTCGGTCGAGCTTGCTGAATCAACCATGAGCTCACCACTTTTTACTTGAGTTGGGCTTTAACTCCCCATGCTACTCAAGTGACCAGCTCATCGAGCTTCTCGACGAGCTCTTTTTGAGCTTAGTGACCCTAGGGCCTTGCGTATAGGGTATTTAATCTCGATTTTGAATTCTTGAGGGGTTTTTTGAATTCATTAACGAGAGAGAAGGGGATGAATATCCGAAGCCCAAATCATTAGATTTTTGTCGCAGGGGACTTTTTTCATTTTTTAGGCTGGAAGCTCATTTTACACTGCAATGGGACTATGAGCCCAGTATGGACCGAAATGGCTAAGTTTAACTCAAATGCTTCCTAAATGCCTATGAATGCTCCCTAAGACCCTGAAGACCACCTATGACCTATTTGTAACTTATGGGGCCCACTTGGGGCTTGGGATTACTTTGAGGCCCTGTTGGGAAATTTTTCGCATGGGTGAAAAAATTATCAATAATTTGGCGACTCGCAGGGAAATCTGCCTGCTAGATGTTTTGAACCAGTAGCCTAGGATTTTACATTGGGCACAGAGTCACTCTATTCCTAAAAATTGATCCCGAACTTGTCTCATTTGAAATGTGAAACCATTTGCATATCACCAAGCTCAGATAGACTGCTTCGTCACTTACGCTCTCAACTCTCATAAGAAAATCTTAAAAATAAGATTTGTGAGAGTAGAAAATTGTCTTGACTTGAGATCTTCACATGTTTCTCTCTGTAACCTTGTTCCGCGAGACTAGAATGAACTCTGTCCTTGATTCTACCAAGTATGAAGCACAACTGATGATTGATTGGACGATAACGCACGCGTTGCAAGATTTGAATAAGACAATTTTCAAAATTTTACATCATGGAACTCTATTAAAACTAAAATTTCTCTTTCTTCTGAAAGTTCCACTCTTTGACATGTTGCTCGTGGGATTCCTTCGACACTTTGCAGAGCACTAGAATTCCACCTATGGTTGGTCTTGAAGGATTTGAAGAATGAAAATAAAACCTATCCTTAACCTGATTTTAGTTGCTTTGCATTAGTTTTCTTTTAAGATCTGCAATTGTTTTCCACAAGTATGAACCTCTTTTGTAATGAGATTCTTTTGGGATGCCTACTGAAACACCATGTACTCGTGCTAGGGAAAAAACGAACAAAAGCGTATAAAATATCAAAGCATACATGCTCAAATGAGACATGCAGAGTGTGCATAACACTTGTGATGCTTTGAAACAACTCCTACTCCTACCCTACACTAACCGGAAGCAGAGAAGATTTCAAACAAATCTTGACACTGGTAGTGCAAAGTAGCTTCCTCTTCTTACGATTGGCAGCCATGTAGATGATTTGACACTAGTCATGGTTGTACACATGAGTGGAAAACTGATATAGCAACAACCTTCCACCCACGTCATCAAGGTATCAACCGGAAACCAAACTAATACCTATTCGAATGATTCACCTGAGGCTCCTGGAGATTTTGTAGTTGATGTAGCTGATCCTTGACACTATGAAACTCACCCTCATGCTTAGGGATGAACATGATTGGTTATGACACCTCTATTTTAGACTTTAACAAAGCTAGATACACGATGGTGCATGGCTTGAACCGCTGAAAATGCCCGTTACTCGAGTTTTCGTAAGAAAGCCTTCATGTAGGATTTCCTAGGAAAGGTGACTATCTGTAACTTGGTTTTCCTCCTTTTACACATCTATAGACAATTGATATGTCACCTTGGTTGATGGTACGAAAGTGATGATGGCAAGCTTAGGCTCCTTAATTGAAAGTAGGAAACCTTCAATGATTGCATCTTCATCAAGGCCCTCTGAATCTGATCCAATTTCCTCCACTTCAAGAAGGCTACTATGAAGTGGGTTCCTCTTGAATGTTAACTTCCATGGCAAGAGGATCTTCATTTTGAAGGATAGGTGGTGGGGCAACAAAGGTTGTGATCTCTATAGGTTCTTCCTCACGAAGAATTCCTCCAAGTCAGATAGGCATTCAAACTCTACCAGGGGTTCTTCCTCCTTCATGGCATCCTTTAGGTTTGTAATTTTCTCACCACATGTTACCTCGTCCTTAAATATGAAGTCTGAAATTTAAAACTTGTCTTAAAAATCAAAAATTTTAAAGAACGAAGGGAAGAGAGGATTGTGATTCTCTCCACCACTTGCTTATTTTTTAAGTCCTCTGAAGATGAACAATCTTCCTCCTCAGCATGAGGCTTTTCTTGGTTAGTTATAACTGATGGTGATGCCTTTGGTAGATCAATGCAACCCTTCAACAAAGTGGTAAGCTCAAGGCATGTAGGGTAATTAGGATTGCTGCATTCTACTACAATGCCTTGCACACTTGGGAGCTTGTTTTCGTTCACTTGCACATGCCTCTTTTCTTGCACATCATGAGCTGATTTTTCCTCTGCTTCTTCTTTTGAATCTATAGGCTATGATGGGTTAGCAAGTCCTAGAAGGATAGTGCTAATGTGGACACTACATTCGAGAACAAGTAGACTATTGATCATTGTCCTCTTATTCTTGCTCCGTTTCAACTACTAGACCATTTTGCACCACCTCGACTAGACCTCACCCTCCTCTGTAGGCTTAACCATCAAGGGGATTTTAGTGATCCTGAACCTTAGAGCCAAATTCACCAAGATTTTCATCATCTGATCTTTGTTTGGCTCCTCTTCTTGTTGTTCTTCTTGAATGGTTTCTTGAGTCTTTTCCCGACATGGGTTCGGGATGATGAGAGGAGTGGTGGGTGGGGTCTCCATTGATGTTTGCTTCATTGGTGGTGGAAGAGGAAGTTTAATTTCTTTATCTTGTGGAGGAGATGGTTTCTTAGAAGGAAAAAGGGTAGCAGAACTGATATGAGGTGGAAGAGTAGAAGATGGAGAAGTGGGTTTCATAATGGGAGAAATAGGTGTGAAATTTGGAAACTGTGGCTTTGGTTGAAAAGATGTTGGATGGGGATTAGGAGGGGACTACAAGATGGCAATGTAGGATTTTCCCATTGACATGAATGATTGACATTATACTCATAGGCCTCTATGTCCTAGATCCATGCCTCAAGGTGTGGTGTCATTTCAGCCATAAGATCAAGTTTCTCCTATGGGCTGTGATAACTCGGAAAAAGGGAAACCATGGGAAAGGTATCCTGAATCCAACCTTGGACACTTTTAACTGATATGCAACCCTTAACTGTTCCAATTTGGCCTCCATGTTTTGTGCTTTTCTTGTAAACTAATATCCTCGGGAGGAGGATATCCTCCAAAATCCGCATACCCATGATCTTGAAAATCTGCATAGTTTGGTGAACAACCAAACTGATCTGCTTCTTGTCCATAAGAGTATGCATATTGATTCTCATCATAGAAAGGTTCTAGAGGTGATTGATAGTAATCAGGGAATACATATTGCAAGTGTGGAGGTATGTCTGACTAATACTGTTGTTGTATGTGTGAATTCCACTGCGGGAATGAAGCCATGACTTGCACAACTTCATGAAAGGAATGAGATGGAAACAGAGTGAGAGAAAAGAAAGAAAGGTATGCTACTCAAAGAGATGGGTTTTCTAACTAGATGGATTCACCAATTGTGCTCGCATGTATGTCTACAAAGACTAAAATCCCACCAAGTGCAAAACAAACTTGACGAAATATAATTGAATACTTGAATGCACACCTTGAAGAGATCAAAATGGTTACGGAAGTTTAACCAACCCGGCTGCAATAATTCCCAAAACCCTAAAATGCCACAAAAATCTAAAATCCAAAGTGAAAAAACTCTGAAATCTAAAATATGTGTAACCTCTGAAGTCCCAAAATGGAGACCTCCGAAATTCCCAAACCTCTAAAACTCAAAATCCTAAATTTTTAAAATTAAAACCCCAAAATTTGGAAAAGTCTAAATTTCAAAATCCTGAAATCCCAAATTCAAAAAACTCCAAAATTTCAAATGTCAAAAATTAAAAATCCAAAAATACCCTTTTGAAGATAATCCCCAATCTATCATTTGATGAAGTTTGAGCCCATTTTACACATGTTAAGCCCTCCAAAATTGATTTAAGACATTGACCCTATAGTTGAAACCTCTCAAATATTAAAATGGCAACCTTCGAATTTTGAAATGTAGGAAACCTCCAAAATGTCTTCTGTTTGGACTTAGGATAACACAACAACAAGATCTTCGATAGAACACCTGTAAAAGATGGAACCCTGACTTCAATATCTCCCACCAGGCGTGCCAAAAATGTTGATGCATAATCAAGAAATCCCCGAATTTTCCAATTTGAGATGGGGCGTTCAACATGATTGCACAACATGGAGTTGTCGTGAAGTGTGGGACCTTGCGAATCAAACAACTCTTCTGAGAAGGTGGTTCCTGCTCCTAAATTACTTGCCATAACTACTCCAAGTGCATGAAAAACTACTACTAAACCTAAACTATAAATTCTAAGGGTACATGGATTAAAGGATTGTAGGAGAGTAGAGACTACACTAAAGTGGTGAAACACCAAGAGAAGGAGTGTTGATTAGTTCCCCTAGCTTGCAAAACAATGAAAGAGATGAACCTAGAACGGGTGGACCTGCACCACAAACTAAATTACATCCAATACATCATTCTTGAATGAGAAAAATACACCAAAATCATGTAATAACTAAGGAAATTCATAGATTAAGCAAGCATAATAAAAGGTGAGATGAAGACAATAAACCATGAGAGGTTAAATAGATGAACACAGACATAATCTTATTGCTCCATATGAATATACACAATAAATTGCTATAGGAGAAAGAGGCATGAAGCCATTGTAAGGATTGAGAGGAAGGCTTGAATCCCCAAGAAGAAATGGGGTGCATGGGAGAAGAAGGTGATCAACAACCTTTGTTTGTGCAACCCCTTACAATATTTATAGGAGAAATTTGAGGAGAGGAGAGAGAGAAATGAAACCCGAAATTGCTCTAAAACCCAAAAAAATATTTGTTTAATAATTCAATGAGTGCTTGGAGATCTCAAAATATTTTTTCCATTAATGACCTTGCCTTGTGCATGAAGGAACTGACTATGATTGCACCCTGATCTAGTCTAGCTCATGTAGCTTCATGATGACTCTAGCTTTTACCTACCTCTATTAATGGCTCTCATCTACCATTACATTGATTTATATTCACGAATTTTGGATGTCTAGAACCTCTAAAATCTTGAAATATGATGTTTCCAAACTATAGATATTCTCTTCACGATTTCAACAACTAGCCGTTTGTGAGAAACGGACTCCTGGGTGAAAGTTATGCCATTTCGGGTTCTCTTGGACTCTGCAATTTTGGGGTTTAAAAAACCTCCAAAAATCTCATTTTTGTGTCTTTGATATGTTTCCACTTCAAATATCTCTCTCTCTCTCTCAGCTTTCCAATGACTTTAATTTTGTGAGATTTTGACATTCAGAGCTCAAGTTACAACGTTTTGAGTATATGGGGGCTTTGCATGTTTCGGGGTCTATATGTGGCGAGATGGTGAGTAGCGTTCCCGAGCAGCTCGCCAAACTACTCAATGAGCTAGGGATTGAGCCCCCTTTTACTTGCTTACGATGACTCCCATACCTTGGCAACCAATTTGTTGAGTTCCATTGTTGGGTGAACTCCATTGTCACTCCAAAACAACCAAACTACATGCTCCCCATACTTCGCTAGCTCACGAAACTTCCACCGGTTTGAATGAGTTATTTGCGACCTCGACCCAAGACCCTTGCACACCATCGGCGAGTGCCTCAACTTGAATGCCAAGCTACTCCATCGATTTCATCACGCCACCTTTCCCTCGTTCCCACATCGAGCCCACGCAACCACCATGCATTTATCACTTTGTGGAGCCGTCTCAAAACGGCTTACTTCAAACATTTTGTGTCATATTTTTGGGGTTTTCTACCTCGGAGGTCATGTTATTATTCATTTCCCCAACCCCAAAATTATTCGAAACCCTGAAGTCATAAATTTGGACTTTGGGTTTTGGGCCTCCACTCGCTTGACCACTTTGGGTTTTTAGACATTTTCTCTTTGTGCTCTTGGTTATTGTTCACCTCACCGGGTTGACTTAAATCCTCAAGTACCGAAAGCCCAAATTCTAAATTTTAGACTTTGGAATTTTTCTTATCCATTTTTTGCGTGGGCGCTACAACACTTTCCGTCGAGCACTTTCTCAAAACTCCAAATATTCATTCCCAATGCTCCTTTCATCACCATTTCTCGCTTCTGAAGCTCTTGAATGTACCTTTTACCGAGCTCTTTGGTTTCCCGATTCCTTTCTTCTTCCATCCATGAATTTGACTTTCACATCGTTGAGACTACATCCTCCATCCTTCTCTAGGAGTTTTGAACTTGGCCGGTGGAGACTTGCTTTGTGTGAGCCCAAAGTTTGGGCCTTCCCGATGCAGGCTTTTCTCTTTCACGCCCGCAAAGTCCAAGACCCCTTATCACCATCTTGTTCCAAATGACTATGAGCTCAACCTCACCTTCCATGCCAACTAATGGTCTCCGAGCTCGGGATCCCTAACCTCAATGTCACTTTGCTCAACATGAGCCCAATGAGCCTCTCTCATTTTTATTGTTGGGCTCAATATCTCGAGCTTGTATCACCTTCCGTAGAATGGCATTTGAGTTTTCAAAGCCTCGGTTCCTAGTAGCTCATCTCACACAATGTTTGAACTCTACAAGCCTCCCACATTGAAAATATAACGCATGAACTATTCTTCATTGTTGCAGGCCCCCAGGCTTCCACCCTAGTGTCAATCCTGCAACACAAAATGGATTTTTTAGGTTCCATGTTGAGTTCTTCCATGTTCTCACATACGCACTCTTGGTCGAGCCTTTGAAATCTACTCCATGTCAACCCGTCACCGAGCCAATTACTATGCTCTTGCCCATTCGATAGTTCTCAACCTTGGGCTGAGTTGCTGAGCATTCTACAAACTATCTCACTTGTTGGCTTGCCATCGAGCCACTTTATTGCTTTGGTGAGCTTCACAGGTGAATCCTTCTTCCTCATTGGTTTTCTTCGAGACCTATGGCTCTTGAACTCACCATCGAGCCATCCTACCTACTCGATTTTCTCAAACTTTCTCCATGATTTTGGGTCTCTATTATTCTACACACAGTGCCTCCATTGTTCGATCCGACATTGAGTTCAATCCTCCAGTGGTGCGACTTCTAACCAAGCTTCCGCTTATTATGTCGAGTTAGATATTTACTCGGTTAGATGAGTTTTCCAAGGGCTAGTGTTTTCCACTTCTCGAGTTCAACCTATGAGCTTCCAACTACGCAGCCACCCACTATCAACCTATCAACTCGTATGAGAGATCACTATATCTTGACCATTTCTAGCCTGCCTTGCTTTTCCGTATGATCCCAAGATCTTTCAAATCTAGACCTATTGATCCAGATAATTGTATTGAGCTGGAACCTTGAGCCTTTCCTTCCACCTAGTTCAACTCGGTTTGGGCTCATTTCATCCATGTGCTTTTTACATGAATTGTTCCTATTGGACCAACCGGCTTGCTCCGTGAATGAACTACGGCTTTGCCAAATCTCCATTGATTGTTCATGCCACCCAACTTAGTCTTCCCTGTCTGCCCGATTGTCTTCTTTTCTTGTAAACCAACTTCTCCATGCTTCGACAGTATCGCAACCACCCCGAATAATCACGCGAACCTATTTATGCCATGGTGATCTTTCCCACACACAAACCGAGTTGGATCATTCCACCCCTGTGTTGCAAATTCAGCTCACCGAGCCATTCAAGAACTCACCGAGCTCTATCCAACTAATCGACCTCCTCCTAAATTTTGCCGCGTTAATTTGCTCCAAAGGATCAACTCATGAGCTCTTCATGCCAATGCCAAACTCGCTTCTTCCATCTTGTTGACCTTTGTGGCTGAGCTCTACTAAATTCTCTTCCACCATGGTGTTTCACCATCACCATTTTTCCAAGATTGTTGAAGATCTCCACACATCTCCCTCGTGATGCATCCCAAGTTGAGTTTGGGGAACTCGGGCTCTACCCGCCGTGTAACCTACTTTGCTTGTGTCGAGCCTTCACCGACTCGACCGAGCTTGCTTGACTCAACCACAAGCTTTTCACTTGCTCACCCGAGTTGGGCTTCAACTCCCCGCTGCTACTCAAGCAACCAACTCACCGAGCTGCTTCAGCTGAGTTCCTTTTGAGCACAATGACCATGGGGCCATCCATAGGGTATTTAATCTTGATTTTGCATTCTTGAGGGGATTTTTGAATTCATTGAATGAGAGAGAAGGGGATGAATAGCTAGAACTCCAAATCATTATATTTTTGTCACAGATCATTTTTATCATTTTTGAGGCCGAAAGCTTTGTTTTGTACCGCAATGGGACTATGAGCCCAGTATGGCCATGAATGGCTAGGTTTAGCTCAAATTCTTCCCGAATGCCTAGGAATGCTCCCAAAGACCCCGGAGACCACATATGACCTGTTTGCAACCCGTGAGTCCCACTTGGGGTTTAGGATTACTTTGAGACCTGTTGGGTAATTTTTCCCATAGGGGAAAAAATTGTCAACAACACACTTAACGGGGTTAAGATAGAAAATATTGAATAAGATGGGTGAAGATAGTGTCAGGATAGTGAGATGATTCCTATGTTGTTTTAGTTTCCTAGAAGGTCATCAACGTAGTCTTCTATGGTTTTATGCATGGAAAATGTATGACATAACGCATTGATAAGTGGCCCCCACATTTTGAGTCTAAAGGGCATGACATGTAATAAAAATTCCCTCAAGGGGTAATGAAGGATGTTTTATGTTGATCGTTAGTAGCGATGAGGATTTGGTTGTAACCAAAGAAACCATCCATAAGGGAAAGAATCTCATGGCTAGAGGTTAGGTTGACAAGTCGGTCGATATTTGGGAGAGGGAAATCATCTTTAGGATAAGTGAGGTTGAGATCTCGGAAGTTGGTACAGATGCGTAACTTTCCCGAGGACCTTGTTATGGGTATAATATTAGAGACCCATTGTGGATAGTCAATGGGTATGATAAATTTAGTGAAGAGAAAGCATTTTAACTCTTCCTTGATGAGAAGAGCTATGTGAGGGTAGATCTTATGTAGATTTTTTTATGGGTTTGGCATCGGGATAAATGATGATGTTGTGGACAACGATATTAGGATTGATACCGACATGTCATCATATGACCCGGCGAAGGCCTAACTATACTTATATAGGAAGGTAGTGAAGTCATTTAACTCTTGTGAGTATAAATATTGACCGACCTTAACTATGTGAGGCTCATTTGAATTCCCTATATTGATGTTGATAGTATATTTGTTGAGGATTTTTGAAGTGTCAGGTGGTAAGGCTTTCTAAAGGAAATGGTCCTCTGCTCCCATATGGGAGAGAATAACTTGATCGCCTTGACGTTGAAGGATGTGCATGATGGATGAGTCCTCTTTGATCATTTCGGCTAGATGAGAGAAAGTGTTTTAGTATCGTCATTCATTTAATAATTCAATGGTCCTAATGTAATAGTATTGAGTATTTTTTTAGGAGGAATGGAAATGGTATCATCCATGTCCATAGGATCTTCGTGTGTGGACAAGGAAGGTGGTTCTATTTTATAATGGCTTGGGATGTTTGCATGCGTGGAGGATTTGGAAGCGGGTCTTTAATATCCTAGTCCATATTTTTCATTTGGTTTGAGGGAATGTTGGATGTTAAAATCATGGATTCCTTGTTTATAACATCTAAATCAAGCCTTTCCGGCACAATGGTGGAGATAAATCTATGCAAAGACTTGATTATATAATAATTTAAAGTTTGTTATGAATAACATGGTGCGATGCTAATAAGTAGGCTATGAAGAGGAACAGTCAATCCCTCCATAAATAATATTTATTTTTTAGATGCAGGGTGAACGTAGGAGATGACATCTTTAATGTTATCTTTGTACATGATATGTTTTTTAGGTTTTCCGTATCTCTTAGGTGTGGGAAGTGAATTGAGCATAAGGAGGTGATACTCCCCTAGCAAAAGGTATTGCATAACATCATCAAAGGAAGAGTCATCTCTGTAGTTTTGACGATAAAATGGATGTGCCGGAAGACTCTTAGTCAAAAGGATCATGGGATTGATTTGGAAATGAGTACATCATTTGGAATATACGTCATATTACAAGATCTAAAAGTTTGGGATCCGTAGGAACTGTAAAGGTTTTACCCTCATGTTCATACTTAAGACATCAATGAAGTGTTGATGGGATACAACGCATAACGCGTATCAAAGGTTGGCTTAATAGAATGTTATATTGGAACTCTCCTTCTACCAGATATAAAAGAGTTCAAAGAGAGTTTTGAAACCAAATTTAAAAGGTAATATGATTGTACCCAATGTGGGAGCGATTGTATCGTTTAATGTTCAAATTACAACTGGTGTTTGAGTGATAAAGGTACTAGGTAGTGGAAGTTGATTAAATCTATATGATGATATAATATTGATATTGGCCCCGTTATCGATCATGACTCTTTTCATGAGGAAATCATTGATTAGGAGGTAATAAAGAGGGGAATATCATGGTATTTTGGTTGTAGTGACATTATTTTAGAAGTGTGAAAGGAGATAGCAAAGTGGATGTTTTGAGAGTGCCTACTAAGTTTACAAAGAGTTATGGATCGTCTAAAGGCACTGATATGGACTGGAGAGCTTCAATCATGGATTGTTTGTGTGAAGGTGAGGTTTGCACTAGCTTATAAAGAGACATCTTGACTGGAGCTTGGTGAAGTTTTTTGATGATAACTTTTTGTACTTTGTGGTTGTGGATTGTGTAGGAGGAGTGGAAAGGATGGAAACCTTGGCTTTAGTAGGGGGTGTTGGAGTTGATGACTTGGGAGCAAGTGGAATAGAAACTTTGGATTTTTCTTGATATGAAGGATTAGGTTCATGGGTACGTGCTCTAGTGGTTATGTGTATTGTGTCGATTTGATGAGGAGGGGTAGATGTAGATGATGAGGTAGGTACAGTGGTTGTGGGTGTCTTACGAGATGTTTTTGATTTTGTAATTCCAAGGGAAGAAGGCCCTTATTTGTAAGGTTTTTATGGTAGTGTAAGAGCTTTACAATATTCTCATAGAGTGTCTTGGTGTGTGATGATAGTCATAAAAGGCTTCAAAATTATGCCAGGATCATTTCCAACCTCGAGAGATAGATGGTTTAAGGGAAGATAGTGTTATGAGTGATTGTTGAAGAAGATTTTCAAGGGTTGATGCATAACAACCTTTTGGGGAGGATGTTGAAGGGAGAAAAGTTTCTATTGGTTTGATGGGTGTGGAAGACACTACTTTTGGTGTGGCCTCTTTGGTTGTGTTCTAGGGAGTGGCTTTCAATTATGTTATAATGACGGGTAACTTGTAGGAGGGATGTGGCCCTAGGATAGAAGGCAGGGTTTTAATTTTTTTGTTGAGGAAGTAAGACGATCACATGATACGATTGCGACCTTTTTAGATGGAGGGGTGCATGTGAAGGACTTCTAAGGGTTATATGCATAATGTTGGGCTACATTGTCAACATACGATATTTTCACAATTTGTATGATAGGTTTCTTTTGTAAATCTTTTGAAGAGCTTATAGATAGGTTTGATGAGGATGGAGCAGATGTGGGTGAAGAAGGTTTGTTTTCAATGATAGGGCCTAAGGGTGCTACTAATTTAATGTCTGATGTCTCTATAGTTTCACTAATGGTAGATGGTTTGGGTGTGTATTCCATGATGGGGTTTTCCGATATCACAAGTGATTTCTCATTAATTGTGTTTATGGTATGATGGGCTTGAATATGATTGGTTTGTGGTTGACTAGTCGATGCAGAGAATGGTTCGAAAATGGTTTTTTAAAGACGTCGAGGTTTTGATTTTGAGGTACATTTGGGTTATCTAATTGTAAATCACCTTTATCGATCAGATCTTGACGACATTTCAAATGAGCAACACCTTTCGATGTCATGACCTTTGACCCTATGGTATTTGCAATAATCATTGTCTCTGTACCAAGAGGGTTTCAAAACAAATGTATCTATAGGGCGGATAGGTAGAAGAGTGATCATGTTAGTAGACATGATCTTATTGAAAAATCCACTATATGATTCATTAATAGGATTGTAGTTACGTTGGGGACATGAGCATTCTGTGGTCGAACCTTCTTTGGGAGCAATTTTGACAACTACTGCATTGGCTAATGATTTGTATTTGACTTGATTGGAGGATGGTTTTGATGAGAATTCAAATTTTGGTTTCTTTAGTCTAAGTTTGAATTTACCTTCTTCAAGAGCGCGAAGCTCAAGTTTACAATCCATTGTAAAGGCTTCATCAAATGTTTGGAAGGATTGGATTTGAAGTGTGGATGAGATATTTTTGGTGCAGGAATGAGAAAATAACTTTATTAATTCAGTTTGTGGGAGGGAAAATGATAGTTGATTGATAATACCCCTCCAATGGGTGACAAAGTTTGTAATGGACTCATCTTTGAATTGTTTGATTGCATATAGGTTAGTAATAGTGATTTTACAGGTGATATTGATTGAAAAGTGTTTAAGGAATAGTTGAGCAAGTTGAGCGAATGAAAAAAGTGAGTATTGCGGGATGTTATTATACCAATCTAAAGCATAACCATCCAATGACATGGGTAATTTTCTCAAAGATTAAGTCCTTATCATGAGTTATGAGGTAATAAGCATGACAAAATACCTAGATGTGTTGTTGAGGGTCTTCCTTATCGTAAAATTTAAGTAAATTTGGAAGCTCCCAATGAGGAGGATGTGCTTTGTATGGTACATATTTATGAATAGGTTCATTGCATATCTTTTTGTATGATAATGTGTTTTTGGGACCCATAGAAGTAGCTTCGAGACTAGATATTTTGTTCATTAAAGCATATAGAGGGTCTTTTTGTGGTTGTTATTGTGTATTGGATGAAGAAGAACCAGGTTGATTGTATACAAATTGATGTGGTTGTTGGTATGATTGTGGAATATTTTTCTGATGAGGGGTACTTAGGGAATGTTGTAAATAGGTTGTGAAACTAAAGGTTGTGATGGTTGAATGTATTGATATTGGAAGGGCATGGAAGTGTTGAAGAGGGGTTGTGATTATTGCATGTACGTTTTGAAGGGGAATTGATGTATGAGTGAGAGGTTGCAATTTTTGTGGAATATGTTGAAAAGGAATGGAAGAATGAATAAGTGGTTGGGATTGTTGAGGTATGCTTTTAAAAGGAATAAAAATATGAATGAGGGGCTGAGATTGTTGTGGTATGGATTGAGAGGAAGTGGGGATATTAGATGATTGTTGTGAGGATGGGAACATAATAGAAATATAGTTGGTATTAATAAGTGGAGTTGATTTCGGGATAGACATAGCTACATTTTTGTACAATGATGTGGGTTGTTGGGATGGGGTAGGTTGAGCTATGCTTGATGGGATAGCTACAAAACTCACGGGATGATTCTAGATGGTAAAAGGAACTAAAGGATTTTATGTAGATGAAGATACATTGGTATTGTTTTGAGATGAAGTAGATCTGGATGAGAGGTTTGATGAGGAGGTGGGTTTTTGATTAGTCATGTCTTGTGAGGAGACCACATTAAGGTCAAAATATATGATAGGGGCCGAACAAGAAAATCTAGATACTTCTTGTTGGCTGCTTAGAAGGATAAGGATGCATCTGTTGAATGACCAGTTCATGATTTGGATCAATAAGATGGGATTAAGAACATGAGGGATCGTGTACATAATTTCATGGTTCAAGTGCATACGATTGAAGGTGAACACCTCGAAAACATGGTATGCACTAAGAGTAATGAGGTTTTAATATAATATTTTAGAAAAGATGGGTTCCCACTATCGAAGAAACAAGGACCGAAAGGATCGAGTATTTTAGAAGAGGAAGATTAACTACTAGGAGAAGGTGGAAATTCTTGATCTTTTCATCGGGATGATAGAGACACTCATCATTTTCTAGTAAATGCAGAGGTATCCTCGATGCGGGTTTGGAGATTTTCAATAGATCGTTGGAAGTTTTCTGTCATATTGTTGGAATTTTGAAGATGAGATTGTTGTCTTGTAGTAACCATGAAATCAAACAATCACCTAAAATGGAAAATAAATCTAAATAGATGTTTACAGAGAGAAAAAAATCACACAAGAAGTTTTAATTATCTTGATTAATTAAGAAAGAAAGTATGAAATGTGTAAAATGGTTGATGGGGTCCTAGGAAATGGAAGTCTATGGATGGTTTCAGTGATGTTTAAGGATGGATTCCTTGATATACCTGAAGGTACGTGAGGCCCGAATCTATGTTGGTGCTAGTACGGGGCACTGGTATTGGGGCCTATCCCCTCACTTCATGGTCCCACAATGATAAGGGAGTCGGGTGCTTAGCCAATATACCGACAACCATATTGATTATACTCGGTCAGAACAACGAGTTAGATTCTCCTTTTTGGTGATCAAATCCAAGTAGGTCCACCTAGGTAGGAATGTTTTGATGCAAATTTTTACTTGAAGTGGTTTGGTTATGTGTGGGGTAGATTTAAGTGAATACAATCTATTAACCTCCTAATTAAACTATGTGATAAAAAAGGTTGATAAGTTCGTTTAAAACTAAAAATAAATATTGATTTTGATGAGGAAAAAAAAGAATGCAATGCTTGGCAATAAAAAGAGGAAAGAAACGCACCTATAAAATGCTTCCTTTTTTGAATTTTTGATTTTTTTAGCATAGCTACAACATAACAAGCAAGCTCCTAAGACAACAATCTGCAAGGGTTAGATAAAGATAAAAAAATAGCAAAAAGAGAAATGAATGTTAAGGGTTGACGACTAAATAATCGGGTATAATCTACAAAGATCGGCGACGATTCACAGAATCACTCATGATTCACCTAAATCTAGTGATTTTACCGGATTATTAGTGATTGTAAAGTAGAAAACCTAGAGATGAAAATTAATTAATTTAAAATGAAATTAAAAAATGGAAAAAGTGTCCCACTGGGCGTGTCAGAATGTATCGGAGATTTTTTGCTTTCCAACTTTAACTTAATGAAGTGAAATAACAAAAAACAAACCAACCTCGAGAGGACGGTAGGGTTTACAGATACCCACGATGTTGGATAGTGATATTACTAGATGTGTGTTGGATAAAGCTCCTTCCTTCTTTTGCTGATGAAGAAACCTACAAATCAAAGACACTAAACAAAATAGATTAGACAAATCGGTAATTGAGCTACTCAAAGAAAGGCCAATTCCAGAATCCAAAGGGACTTCCTTGGAGGATGTCACTCGCTTTGATACAATTAAGTAGATTAATAACAATGATAAAGATATATGGATGACAATGATAAATGGCTAGATAGATAATTGACTAGAATCTTTAGAACTCAAGATTGAAGGGAAAGTCCTATGCGGCTTCAAAGGTGGCCCCAGAAAGGGTGGATGCGATCTAGAAAAACTCGAAGAAGTCGTACCATTTTTTTTTTTGTTTCTTATTGGATCTCTTTGAGGAACTCAAACTGATCCTCAATATCTTCAATGTCGGTGGCAAAATGTATTGCACATAGTGTCAACTCATGAAGGATGTTGTATTGTTCCCGAAGAAGGGTTTTTGGACTATGTGATGGTCGTAGATGCTTGTAATAGGATGAGGATGACCGATTCTTCCATGTAAAGTAAAGCCATGCTTGCAGAGAACAAGTTAAAGCCACAAGATTGATAAACATTGAGATAAAACTAATAAATTGATAAAGAATATATAAATTGACAGGGATCACCGAATATCACGCATAATCACAAGCAATTCCTTAGAATCGTGATTATTGTAAAAATTACAGATTTCACTAAATTGATAAACATATATTTAAAATGATGACTTTTGATTATTTTTTTACTTGGATGAAAGATAAATGATAGAAAAAGATAGATAAATACCTTTAGTTGTGGAAATAGGCTGAACAGAGTCTCCAAACGTCAAATGGGGCTGATTGAAGTTGATGAGTAGTTGTTAAACTTCTTGGGAAGTGATTGATGAAAAATCTACCAAAATGATGTGTTTGTGAGAGCTTGAAATTGATGCAGTGCTTAGTGATCTCTAGAAAATATTGAATTTGTTGTTGAGTAGAAAATAAAGAGCAAGTATGAGATAAAAAGGTTTATGAAGATCCCTGAGAAAGGAGAAAAAAATCCTTTTTATAATCGCTAGTGATCGGTTAGGATTGCTTGAAGATATTGGGTTTTCAAGGAAAATGTTTGGGAAGTGGTTGAAACCACTTCCAAATGGGGTTTTCGGGTAAGTAATGAGGGAAAATGGTTAGGGGAGGTTATGGACGAGCTTTGGAGGTTGGGATGTGATAATAAAATATATTTGAGTTGTTTTGAATTGGTTAAGGTCGATTTAAAGTGGTTAGGTAGTTTAGGATAAGTGAATAGTAATTTAATGAGAGTAAAATTGTTTTTATGGAGGTGTGTGGAGGGTGACTTTGGATAATGGTTTTAGATAGGTATTAGAGTAAATAATGTGTGTATAATATGAAGTAGGCAGGTTGACAAAAACTCGGTGTCTACAGACGTTGTCAATAGAATCGTCATTAAGGATATTAGATGTAAGGATGGATGAGTGGTGGATGCTTCAAATGAGTCCTTTTTAGGGACAAGCACATCGTTAGGTCGATAAGTCATGTGACATGATTTGAAGGGAGGAATGTCTATAGGGATTGTTAGGATCTTCCCCTCATGCTCATACTTGATGCAATGATGGAGAGTGGAAGGGACACAATGCATGGCACAAATCCATGGTCGCCAAGCAAGACACTAGACTGAAACTCCCCTACAATGTAAAAGTTATTATGAAGGAGTATTTCACCAACGTGGATAGGAAGGATGTATATTCGCAAAGCAGGGGCAACAATGCCATTAAACGTATAAAGGACCACAGACGATTGGGTGACAATGGAGTTAGGAAGCTTAAGATGATGAAAGGTATGAGATGATATAATATTGATGTTATCTCTATTTTCTATCACTTATCATTGGATGAAGGTATCGTTGATGCAGATAGTGATGAAGAGAGGAAGATCATGGTATTTAGGTGAGATATCAAGAATTTCAGTGTTATCAAATGAAATGGTAGCAAAAGTTGTGAGCGTGCGAGGGCCATGCAAGGTTGAGTCTCATCACTAGTGATGGGGATACATTGTAGAGCATCGATGAGAGATTGTCTATGATTGGGGGATCTTTGGATGAGCTCATAGAGTGACATCTTAACTGGAGCTTGATGGAGTTGTTTTACAATACTTTATTCAATGGCAGTTGGTTTTGAAGTGGGTGGAGTGGCTAGAATGGATACCTTGGCTTTGGATGAAGAAGATGGATTAGGTTGATCAGATGGAGTGGTGACAACAAATTTAGGTTTAGATTGGGATTGGGGGTCATAAGGTTAAGAGTGGACGGTGATAAAAATGATGTTTATAAATAGAGGGGACATTCTTTGGAAGTAGTAGTGTTTGGTGGGGAATTACAACAAAGGTCTTGGATGAAGAAGTGGATTTGGAGGTTGTGGATTTGATGGGAGGACTACAATTAGATGTAGATGGGAGAGGATGATATTCTTCAATAAGAAGGTCATATTCTTTGATGAGATTATGGATGAGGGTTTGGAGATCCCTACAATGTTTAGTATTATGTCTAGGGGTACGATGATAGGAACACATGACATTAGGGTCAAACCATGTGGGTTTTTGTCTGCGTGAGTCAAAATATTTGATAGGAGGAAGAGTGATGACATATGCTTGAAAAAGACATCAAAATATTTCAGCATACGACCGAAGGGGGTGCTTGAAGGAGATTTTATGGGGATGGTAGATGATTTGGATGAAGGTAAGAGTGGTGCTTTACTTTTATGGGGATTCATGAGTTAACTGGACTCGATTTGATCTTGGGAGGAGAAACATATGGTTGTGGCTCTAATTTAGATGTAGGAGGGAGAATAGGTGACTTTGATTTTGATTTTGATTGATTGATGATGGGTGATTTAGATAAAGGGGCTAGTCCCAAAATAGACGAAGGGCTCCCAAGATGGATGATTAGGGATGAGATTACATAGAATGGTGAGGTTTAGGAGGAGGGAGCTCCAACTTTTTATGTGGATGGGTGAGATATTTCTAAATAAGAACGCCAAGGTTTTTGGATTTTTGTTGTGATGTTTTTCCCTTAGTAGGAATGACAATGATCTCTATAGAAGGATGGTCTATATAGGTGGAATTGGATGATTTTGATGAAGATTTGGTTGAAGATTTAAGAGTTGAAGATGAATGCGGTACCGAAATAAGAGGCTTTGAAGGAGCCACAGATTCTGAGGACTTTAGAGGTGTTAATGTGGGAGTGGTTGAAGGTGTGGATGAGATGGGGGAATTAATTTTGATTATATTTGAAAGAGATGTTTGCTTAGTTGGTTCATATGTTGATGTGGGAATATTGATAGTTGTAGATGTGGTTGTAGGTAAGGATATGAAAGTGGATATAGATAAAGGACTATGTGAATAAGTTGTGAGAGATGTAGGGATATATACATATAGGGGGTTAGATGTGATTGGTGTAATAGAAGTAAATATGGTTGAGGAAGCAGATGTGATAGGAGTAGGTGTGGGGGAATAATAGGTGTGACTATGATGGGTGTTGAAGTAGGTGTGGATGTAGACAAGACCGTGGGTGAAGGAGGAGAGATATCAATGGGTGTAGTGGATGAGGGAATGGTGGGTGTAAGTGATGTTGTCAATTCTTGGTTTATAGTGTTGATCGTGTGAGCATTAGGTTCCTGAGATGTCTGAGGAGTGGTTTGATTATTCATTGGATGGTTGGGGAAGGGTTGTTTGAATACATTGAGGGGTTGATTAGGAGGTGCATTAAGGTTATCTACTTGAAGGTCACTTTGATCTATGAGTCACTTTAAAAATCCTTAAAGGTGTGACACTTCTCAATGTCATGACCACGACTTGGTGATATTTACAATAGTGCTCCTCATTATACCATGTGGGTTTGGGTCATGAATCATCAAGATGTCAAATGGGGGAGTTGAATGAGATGCACATCCATTATCTTGTCAAAAATAAAACTATAGGACTCCTCGAGAAGGGTATAGTTGGGGTTGGCCTATGAGATCTTTATGGAGGCTTTGTGTGAGAAGTGGACACAAATGAAGATTTGACTACGATAGCGTTAGCCACATTCTTATATTTATCACCATGATTAGAAGGCTTGGTGAGTTTGGGTTTTGGTTTATTAGATTAGAGTTTGACATGACCTTGATCAAGGGCACGAAGTTCAAGTTTATGAGCCATGGTGAATGCTTCTTCAAAGGTTTGGAAGGATTGAATCTGAAGATTTGATGAAATATGCTTCGCACAAGACCGTGAAAAGAGTTCAATTATCTCGGTATGTGGAAGAGAGAAGGAAAATTGGTTGATTATGCCATGTCATCTAGTGACGAAGTCTGCGATTGATTTGTCATCGAATTGTCTAATGGCGAGAGATATTTTTAATTGTGTTTTTGTGTGAAATGTTGATATAAAAGTGCTCTAAGAATAGTTACGTAAGTTGATTGAAGGAGAATAGATAATGTTGAGGAAATTTGTTATAGCAGAGTCTAGATCGGGACATGCCAACGACATGGGGAAGGTGCAGAGCATAAGATCTTGGTCATTAGTAATAAGACAACACACATGCCTAAACACGTGAAGATGATGTTATAGGTCCTCCTTACTATTGAACTTGGAGAATTTAGGGAGTTCCCAGTGTGGCGGATAGGGTTTTATGGGACTGATGGGTTGATGGGTTTGTTACTATTTATTTCATAGGAAAAGGTGGTTTTAGACCCCAACGTGGCGATTCAAGACTATCCATTCAACTTAGTAAAGCATGAATAGGGTCTTTAGATGTGTGTGGGGGAGAGGCTAATGAATGTAATTATTGGATATACGAAGTAGAAGGGTGAGGTTACGAGATGAGATTGATATTGTTGTGGATAAGTGGGTGTTTGAGGAGGTGGTTGATAAGGGGAAGATTGTTGAAGGGTTGTGATTGAATGGGTTGGGAAATAGGATGTTGTTGAGAGGTAGGGATGTAATTAGATGGATAAGTTTACATTTGTTGTTTTTGTTGAGAGATGGGGATGTTGGATTGACCTTGCATGGGGTGAGTGGAGATATAAGTATGGGGTGGTTGAGATGCTTGAATAGATTGATTAGGAAGGATGTAGTGAAAGAAACTTCTAAGGGAGGTTGGTGAGTTTGGGTGGACTCGAAGGGTGAGGTTGTGAGGTGATGACATTTGCATGGATGTGGGATGTAGAAATAGGGACCAAAGTTTGATCATGTTGTTCAAGTGGTGGAGGAAGTAGATAGGATTCTTACAAGGTTTGGATAGGGATGCTTTAGTGATGACAGTGGATAAGGAAGTGATAGGGATGAAAGAAGTGGGCATGGTGTTGATACGAGGAAGATTAGGAGGAATGGGATCCACCAATGAGTGGATTGGAAATTTTGAGGGATTGTAGAGGAAGATTGGTGGGAGCCAAACTCACGTTGCACCATGGAAAGCTCTTTCATAGCTCTAAGAAAAGAACACTACGGGTTGGGAGGTGAGGACTTGAGTGGATTCAAGATGAGAATGATAAGCATAAATTTGTTGAAGAGGGCCCCTTGATGGGGAGGTTGGTATATTTACTGAAGGAGATAGTCATGTAAAGCAATAAGATTGGCATCAAGGATCTCTTGGAATTCCACACATCCACGAGGAATGGTAGGATGTCCAAAAGTTTCTTAGGAAGCAACAAATGGAGGTGTAGCTGGTCTAGAAGGAACGAAATGCTGATAGATGAAGGGATTACTCTTAACATAGGGGTTGTTTTGGATAACTTGAGATTCATGAAGAGGGGGAATGGAAATAGTAGGTTGGGTAATTATAGAAGAAGTGATCAAGGGAGTGGAGGAGATAATAGAAAGGGTTGAGGTCATTGGGAAGCATTGCTTTAGAAGTAGGAATGTTATTCTATTTCATGGCTTGTTCCATTTTTCTTACTTAAGAATGTGTAATAACGAGCATGAAAGAATAAAACAAAAAACTATGTTGATTTTTAATATTTCAAACAAGTCACACAACAGATTTTTAATTATCTTTATTATTAGAAGAATGTGAGAAAGAAAATAAAATGGGCTCAAAGGGGAACCTAAGGAAATGGCCAAACTACGAATGGTTCCAGGTAGTTTTGGATGACGTCCTCGATATACCCGGAGGTAAGTGAGACTCAAATTTGTGATGACTACCAGTATGGGGAATGATATTGGGGCCTACCCCCACTTCACACACCGTAACGATAAGGGTGTCAAACACTTAGCCAATATACCGATAGTCAAAAAATTTATAACGTGACTAGAACACCGTAACGAATTTCCTATTGGGTGATGAAATCCTAATAGTTCCACCTGGAAGAAGATGTTTAAGATGTGTAAGTTGATGTGTGTGGAAGAAGTGAATGCAAAGAATTGACCTCCTAATTAGACTATGTTGTCAAACAAGTATGAAGAGGTTCTTTTTAAGTCCAAAATCAAAATGTGAGATTCGATGAAGTCAAGCGAGAAAAGAAGGAAAAAATGATGTAAAAATATCAAATAGGGAAAAATGAAGAATACTTGGATAACACTATTTTCCTTTTTATTTTTATTTTAGCAAGCACATTAATCCAAGAAAGAAATCCACTTCACACGCATGTAAAGTGAAGCTCCTACATGTGAGGTTAGTAGAAAGAGAGAAATAGAAGATGAAAACAAAATGAATACAAATAAAATAACTCACCAAAGAAGGGTGGGTCCGACCGGGTGTGCCAGAATGTTAAACAAATTTTCTTGCTCCTATTTTAGATTAGTGAAATGGTAACAAAGAAAAAAATAACTCCAATATGAGAGGGTTTAAGGATACCTCTAGATGAGATGATGATGGATATGGGTGCAAAAGATCCTCCTTGTAGCGAGCTTGATTACCTACACAACAAAGAGAAACTCAACAAGAGAAATATTTAATAGATTAGATGGTGGGTTGCCTGACAATTCCAGTCCCGAGAAGTAAAAATTCCTAGGATGGATGTCAATCCACTTTGATAAAAGATAGATAAAATAATGATGGATAAGTGATAAGATGCAATAAAATATGAGATGAAATAAAGAATCTAAAATATGATAGATACTATAAGATGTATATCGATTATAGAAAATATACTAATATGAACCAAACCGAGTGGGTTGACGCGAACCCAAAACTACTAGGCGTAGTCGGCATTTACGACAGGAAAGCACATCCAAAAATAAATGCAGAGGAGGAAAATCTAATGGAGGATGATCTGGGAACTAAATATGATTCTAAGAGGAGGCAAGGAATCTAGATTTGAATGAAACAAAAAGGATGCAAGAAAATTGATGAAAATGAGAATTAGTAACGTGGTTGTTTAAGACCGATATTGATTGGTGGCGAATAGATGTGATGAAGACAAGATCTAAAGCTATGGGTGTGCAGAATGGGAAGATTGACAAATTCTAAGGGAGTGTGGGCCCGAGAAAGTAGATGGGGGATAGAATGAATGACAAAAATCACACGAGTGGATTGGGTTGACGGAGACCCAGGTAAGTTTGACGGTGACCGAGATAAGGATCTAGGGTTTGAGGGGTAAAATGGATGAAGATAACAAAACACAAAAAGATGTTGAGGATGGCTAATGCATGGGCAAATCTCCAATATGGCCAAAGAACCTCGCAAAACTGAAAATGCAATGATGATGGGATGGTAATGGAGATTCAAAGCATGTAAATATGTGGTACCAAGAAAAGGGAAAACTCCAAATATCTAAGGGTGATGCAAAAGATCTCCAAAGTAGCTCCAGTTTGTGATAGTAGTTGAAAAAAGGAAAGATCACAAGAAAGCTCAAAGTATCCAAAGTTACATCCTCAAAAGAGGAGGGGTATGGTCATATTTATAGGGTCGATGACGACCCAAATGGGTCGTCGGTGACTACGATAGTCCATTTATTTTGGCGGTAGAAAATTGATGAGCTCGAGATAATGAGCCCTTGTGAGGCGGGATTAGGGTTTTGGGTGGTAAATATGGGTTAGGGATGCTTAGGGAGGATAAAAAGGTAGGTGAGAGGTAGGAAAACATTAAATAAAGGCAAAGGGGAGGTAAAATTATTAAATGAAGGCCTAGGGAGGAAAAAAAGGAGCATTTAGGGAGGATAAATGGATTAATGAAGGGATTTAGGGACAATTAAGGGGGATTAGGGAAGAGAAATTAATGATGTGATTAGGATAGAATTAAGGTGGAAAATAAAAATTAAAGGGATAAATAGAATTTAGGAGGGAAAGGGGATTTAAATGAGAAGAGAGGTATGTATGTTGAAAATGACGATGAAGGGGAATAGATGCGGGAAGGAAACAAAGGATACCAAAAATTGGTGTCTACAACTAGGATAGGTGAAGTGAAGTCGAAGTAGATAAATAGTTTTATTTCTTTTTAAATAACTAATTAAATTAGCTAAGGGATGTTAGTAGGTAATTAACTATTTTTTTGAAAAAGGGTAAAAGTGGGGGTTTTGAAAGGACCCACATCCTTATACAAAAGGCCCTTTAGACAAAATAAAACAATGAATCTTAACAGAAAAGAGGCCTAAAGGAAACAAAGAATAGAAGACCACTAAGGCACAAACATAGAATAAAAATGAGATTGGAGTGAAAAATAAAGGCCGCATCACACATAACTGCAACAACAAACAAATTACTTCAGAGGATCCCGATCATGGGATCATAATTTCATTTTAGGGAAAGAAATTCTTTTCTTTTTACTATTTATAACTATCTAACCATCACTCTTGTTAGGAACTGGATTTTCATCTTGATGTGTTGACAACAAAAACTAGAGATCTCAATTGTTCCAACATTATAATCCTCAATCAAGGATATGTTTTTAGAGCAATCAAAATCCACCCCTAAAGGAGAAGCTCCACCTTACTCGACCCAACCAACCCCTTCGTAGGGGGGAAACGTGAGTTTCAATGAGTAGTTAAATATCCCTATCATCTAAATCAGGGTATTTGTAAACTTCCTCTGAAACTTCTAAGAGGATACATAATCAACCCCAACAACCAACATGTTGGGTTGGGAATCCTTCCACCAAGAGAATTTTTCCTTCAACTTTTGTTTCACTTTCTAACACTCTAAAAAAAAGATGCCTAGGCCAAAACATTTCATGCATCTGAAGGAAAGCCTTCATAGTCAAGAGGTTGTGACCAAACCCTATCCAAAACTTTGAGATCAATGGACATTAGTAGATCAAGAGAGGTATCCAGATCCACCAAGATGTGAGCATAGGTAGTATGTGTGTAAAGTTTCATTTTAGAGTCGATGGATAAAAACTTGCCCAAAGCATTACCAATAGCAATAAAACTCTCCTCCCCCAAAAATGTAGTGGGAGATGAGGTAAATGAAACCAAAAAGGCTTGAAGGTTAGAAAACATGGTTTAATTAGCAAGTGATGATTCAAAAGTTCCCAAATCATGGAGAGGATGGCATTTCTATAAGCAATAATAGAAAAAACCACAATAAAAAAACCCTTGCACAAGGGTAAATGTCAACTTTACCAGTCAAGAGAGGATTCCACTCAAAAAAATCCATGAGTAAAGAATCGTAGCCCAAGCCGAGAGGCCATTGAAGCAAATATAAACCCTAGGCCGAAGAAATAATATTCTATCTCTAACACCGACTCCCAAAAGTAATCGAGAGAGAGAATTTGGCAATTGAAAGAGGTTTGGAAGATGAAGAAAGTGAGGCTATAGCCATAACATGCAAGAAGGAGTGCTTCATAAAGGGGATTTTTGGGGTTTAGCATCCCCAACCAAACCCACATTCCCCACGGAAAGAACAACTCCAAAATAGGACCAGATGTAGGAATGAGAACAAAAGGGCACACAAACAAAGCCACCATATATAGCAAATGAGAGAAGATCCGATCCACCATAACCCACAACCATGCTTTGCTTTAGGGTGTTGGAAGAATAATGCACTAAGAGGGGGTGAATCAGTTTATAATGATTTTTACTTCAATTACCAAACCATACATTCATCAATTAGATTGTCCATTCAACATTCATAACCATGTGTGCTTATTAAGATATATAACATCAATCACAAGAGCATGAAACAAAGTACACAACACAAGAACACCATATGTAAGTGGGAAACCCTCATGGGGAAGAAAAACCACTGAAAATCTGCTTATATTACACAAATAAAAAGATTTAGTGAAGCACCAACTTCATAAGGAGCACCAACCCTTAGTTTAGTAGAACACTAACCCTACAAGGAGCACCAACCCCTAATTTAGTGAAGCACCAACTCCAAAAGGAGGATACAACCCCTAGGATGACCAAACACTAATTCACCCACCCACGAATATGTTTGATCTCTGATTTTGCTTTTGTCAAAACTCGATGGAGATCACTTATTCAAGTTACAAACCCTAGGTCTTCAATCTTGCACAATCTTCTTCCTTCTCAATTTTTATTGCCTCTAATATCTTGCACACATGCTATCTGATATTCCTCAACCTTTCATGCTCTTCTTCATCCTTCAAATGATGCACACATACCTGTAATTTACTCACTTTTGGGTCACACTTTTCACCCATACAAGACTATCTCACTAAATGAGCTCAAACTTCACTTTTATATGCACATATTATCTCCAACCCAAAGGAGGTTGGCCCCTTCTCAACACATACACCTTTTGAAAATTCAATTACCTCCATTACAATGGTCACATATGACCCAAATAGGTCGGCCTAGCCAAAAACCACTTTTCATGCACCAACAATCCTCAAAACCTTGCCATTTGAATGAGAAAAATACCCTCATTCCAAAAACATGCTTATTCAAGATCCCATATTCATCAAACATGAGTAATATATCATTTAAATACAACCATAGTCACAATTTACGTTAACCAATCATATTATTTCATTTAATGGGTATGTTTAGCTAAAAGTAACTAAACTATGTAGTATATAAATAATTAATCCAAGCTATGAACAATCATACTTGAAGTAAATAAATGTAATAAAGAAATATGCTAATGATCTAATAAAATATGTAAGATGAAATAATAAACCCTAATGTGCAAGAGAGAAGAGGAAAGAACTCGATCGATAAGCGGACGTGTTGTCATGAAAATGTGCAACATGAAAATTTCCAATTTTCGAGCGTGACAACGGACCAAAGTATCGAAAATTTTCAAATTCATACCTCCCCAAGACACCCCAGTCAGTCTATCCCAATCACTAGTCCTATTCTCATCAGCCTAATGATATATATATGAATTTCAAGTTTCCTCCTAGGTGATTTAGGAACTTCTAGAGCATTCAAGCATTCAAGCAGTTTTGGGAAGGGCTATCATTAGCCTTCCTAAGACTAGTGCACCACCCCCAGAAGTGGATCAGAGGAGTAAGACTCATTGTGGATGAGTATTCAAGTGCTAGGAACATAAAGGAGATGATTTTGAAAGATTCAGGGAAGATTTAGAGGTGTTGGAAATAATTAACGAGGTTTTCGGGCCTGAACGAGCACACACCGTGAATGAGGACTTGAGCTTCAAAGAAAGATTTTGGGATCCCTATGATGATTTGAAAGCCAAAAATGTGTCAATTGAAATAATTTTCAATTCCCTAAATTGTGGAAAAAATGAGACATCATGAAACATCATGCACTTCCCTAGGCAACTCATTCTTCTGGTGCACAACGAGGCATCCGAGAAAGAAGGGGCCATTTGAGAGAGTTTCAGTCAAATTTGGATCTTGGGACCATCACCATTGGATTCATTGAGGTGTTTTCATGTGGTATAGTAAACATTTTCACCCCGAAATTCATCCGAAACCTAAGATATCACCTCTGCAAGTCGGTCCCAAGGTAAGAGTTTTCATACTTAGCCATTTTTTGAGAAGGACACGTGTCAACACTAGGAGCCTAGAGGGATTTCATGTCCCTTTTTTCCCTTTAGAAAAGGGAAATAGGGGACACAAAAATGTACCCAACCCTTTTTAGCCCCTGAACACCAATGTGACCTCTCATTTGCCAGTTAAGCCCTCGAGAGCTAAGTTGGAGCCTTCCCTCTCCCTACATGGATGATTGCCAAGTGTCGCGATGAGGCGCAAAGTGGAAATTGATGTCCCTTTCATCCATTTGGAAAAGGGACATAGGGAACATAAAATTTTCCCTCCCCTTATTTCCATGTGGTTTTTCATATGACCCAGTCTCAGCCCCTGTGAGGAGAAGGTAGTCAAAATAGGTACCTAATCTTTGTCGGACGATTGCGGGAGCTCTGTAAGGAGTTAGAAGGAAAAAAAATACTCTTCGAAATATGAGAAGATCCTATACATGATGGAATATTCATATTTTTCAGAAAACACTTCGTTCTTCCTAGGTGAGTTCATTTTGAGTGGGCACACTCGGTGATTCCAAGGAAGGATGTCATTTTGGAAGAGTTTTAAGAAGAATCAGAAGATTAGACCCATTGCTACCATTTTTCCATGATTAGATGAGGATAAAACAAGAAAAAACATGTATTTTTGAAGGCTCCAAGCTTGTTCTTCGCCAAAATGACTTCGTTGGCCCCAAAGTGAAAAATCTTCATAACTTGAAGAACAAGATACAGATTGACATGGGATTTTTGCGATCATCCACATTTTTAGAGGCTGTTAGAATCCAAGTGGAAGATTTTGCAAACACGCCCCAAATTTTTGCAGCGAAGAAACCCCAATTTCTTGTAGTGAAAATTTTAAATTTTAAAATCTCCATTTCTAGAGCTCGGGTTGACGTGAAATTTCAGAGGAGCACTGTAGAGCAAAAACCCATATCGGAAAATTTGTTTCATCACAAACCAATGCCCAAAAACCCACTTTCCAAAAATATTAATCCTTCCTACATGAGTATTGGCTATTTTTGGTAAGCCATCTCCAGAATTAGTTGCGGCGAAGACGGTGTGCACCATAGATAATCAGAAGATCAAAATGGTCGAGCAGAAGGCTAGAAAATGGTGAAAACACCCACTTACTAAAAAAATTAAGTTCCCTATGTTGGTACCCAAATTGATCCTTCCTTTGAAACCAAGCAGCATCACAAGTTGATCAAGATGCTTAGAGACAAACAAATCATAATAGGAGTCGTTTTGTAGTCGGGGATGGATTTTAGATGACTCTTTATTACTCTGGTTTGGAAAGGACTGGATAACACCATGCTAAGGGTTTGACCTACCCTCACTACTTTAGGTTGTGCCTTCAACTAGGGTGAGAGGACCCATTTTGTGACCTGTGTTAGTGGAGAATATCAACATTAATAATATTTGACTCTCCCTTTGCAATATTTGAAGGAGACCTTGAGAAAACATGGTCAATACAACATAACCTAACTCTCACGAGCTGTCACCTTAGAGAATGAAGATTTTTTCTAGACAAGGTCCAGGTCACTAAAGACAACGATAAAAACTGATTACATCTGCATATTTTGGTAAAGGATAGGAAAATTCAATGAACTTCTTCAACATTTATGGATATACAATGCAAGCAGGGATGGTTCATGTATGATTTATTACTGAATGTGTAATTTTTGGTTGGGAAGTTAAGCAGGATAAAGTTGATTATACCAAATTCTTGAGAACTTTTAACAAATGTTGGAAAATCTACAAAGCAAAATGAAAAATGGCTTCAAATAGTCAGAATGAACCTTCAACTAGAGAATGTGCATCTATGAAAGCTCAAAGACACACGGTTTCACACATTCTTCAAGGATTCAACACAAAATCTCATGTTAAAGACTTAATTAAACATCGAAGTCCCTAATTCATCACGCCTATGATACACTCATAGACTAACAAACAATCTGTATCATCAAAATGAAAGTAAAGTGAATTTAAATTGTTTATTGCATTATGAAATGAAAACTCTCTTCATAATGTAATTGCAAATGCCACAATACTATCACGAGGACAAGATCTTGTGTGATTCAGAGGAACTCCTAATATAATATTGCAATAGGAACACATATAACTATTTGAAGATATCTCAAAATGATAGCAGACACAACAAGGTTCATGATTAACACGATTTACTCAAGGTTTTTCAAATTGATCAACAAGGGAAAGTTTATTTACAATCTCAAAGATTATCAATGGTTGGACACTTGCAACCATATTGACATGATCAATTTTAAATATACACAGGAAATAACTGGTTTCTCAAATAAGTTCCTTTGGAAAATGGCTTCTCTCGACTTTCTCTCCTTATCTTTTCTTTGAATAACTCTAAAAAAAATTAACCCCCTTATGTCGTGATTATCCTTTTTCCTTTTTATATCACCCTCCTCACTTGTTAACCTTCAACATTTTTCCTCACTCTCTTTTTCTTTCCAAAGACACAATGCTCATAGAAATCAAGATCTAAATCTTTCAAATATGATAACTTACCCTTAGCCTTTAAGATCTCGTGCATTCCTTTTTGACTTATATGGCCCAACCGGTTATGCCACATGAATACATCTAAATCTGAAGTAGATAATGCGAAAAGGAATCAAAGAACATAGGTAGATAAATACAACATTTCTACCTTCTTACCTCTTTCCACAACAAAAGCACCCTTGGTGACTTTCCAAGAGTCTCCTATAAAAGTAACCATGCAACCGATTCACCTAGTTGCCTGCTAGAAATAAGATTCCTCCTGAGGCTTGGCACATGCCTCACATCTTTCAATACCCATGTATTTCCATTATGCAATTTTATATGAACTTCCCCTTTACCATTAATACTGCAAGGTTCATCATCACCCAAATAAACATGCCCAAAATTGCCATGGACACAATTTCAGAAATAACCCTTATTAGGGGTTGCGTGGAAAGAAGCTCCTGAATCTAAAATGCATGATTCGATTCTATTATCTAAAGAAAGAATAAGAGCATCTTACATTACCTTTGATGTAGCAAGATTTGATTCTTTACCTTTATCTGGGTTGTTGATTCTCTTTCTCCTTTGACTAACAATATTTCTTTGCATATCCTTTCTTTCCACATTTCCAATAAGTAATTCCCTTACATTTGGATTTAGATCTGCTATCACTTGACTTTGATTTCCCATTACTCTTATTCTTGGATCTTTCCTTCTTCTTCTGTCCTTGCTTTCTACATTCAAAGCATTCCCAGGATGTTGATTCCTTTGTACTCTTCCTTCAAATTTCTTCATTCAATATTATACTAACCGAGATCATCAAACTTCAAAATATTATTAGCAGATGTTGTATTACTAACATCCATTGCCAAGTTATCCCAACTATCAGGCAAATAACATAAGAATAAAAGTGCTTTCACTTCATCATCAAATGGTATATCAACCGATTTTAACTGATTTACAATAGATCTGTAATCATTCAAATGACTAGATATAGATCCATCTTCATGCATCTTAGAACTAAATAGTTTCTTCATCAAATACAATTTATTTGAAGCACTAGGTTTTTCATATAAATTAGCAAGATATTTCATTAACCCTACTGTAGAAGTAGCTTCGTAATATCGGAAGCCACGTATGTTGCCAGGCTCAATCTTATAGATCCCAAAGCCTTTTTGTTAAGAATCTTCCATTCTTCATTAGACATCGTCGTAGGTCTGAACTTCTCATCCAATGGTAAATACAAATTTTTTGATACAAATAATCCTCAATCTACATCTTCCATAATTGATAATTTTGGCCGTCAAATTTCTCTACCTTGTATTTGTTTTCTTCTGTAATTGTTGTAGCTCCCAATCAATCAAAAAACCCTCTATGAGTAAATCTATCAACACACAAAACCCTCAAACAAAGCTCTACGTCTTTTGGTTGTTGGGGTTAGCAGACTAGTTGTAAAGATAATATATCAAATCTAATCATACATGCAAATAAAAGTAGATATTCTACCAGAAGAAATATACAAAACAAGAAACATAAATCAACACCATATTTAACGTGGTTCACCCAGTGTGGGCTACGTCCACCAAGAAACAATCCAATCTATTATCCAAAGCTTTGACAAGATATACAATTGAAGATTTACAATCTTCCACACCTCTCAGATGTACAATAATTTCTTTCTCTCAAGATTTTCTTCATCACCAAGAATTCTCTCTCTCACCAACTTTTGCAAGTTCTTAATTCTTGTTAATAATTACTTCTAAACCCTAGCTTTCATGCTTATATAGTCATTTATAGACTTAGGGAACTTAGCCATGTAATTACAATCAATAGATATACTTTAATGCTAAAAATAGATCTAATTCTTGAGAGTTAATTAAAACATCCTTGCACGGAGTAACTAACATCGGTTAGCCCTAACGATGTTGGTTCCTCCTTGTTGTCGACCGATGTCGGTCCTAGGTGACCGATGCCGGTCCCTCCTGACCGATGATGGTTATTGTGTTTTCCAGCAAGTTTCACATTACATGCTAATATGAAGTAATTGAGCTCCACAACTCAACATTTATGATGGAAGGGCATGAATACCTTCCAATTTGAATAGGGAATTTTATATTTGTCTTATGCCTCCCAACAATCAATTTATGCACAGGTGTTAGCTACCTTGTTAGTTCACATAAAACCAATTTATCATCTACATACCTAGGCAACTTACAAGGCTTGCCCTCAAAACCACTAACCCTTATGTATGTGAAATTTTTATATTGAATGAAGTAGCATCCGTACTCCAAAATCACTTATCTAGCTTGTTTAGACATCCTATATTGTCCCCACTCTAGCTTGAAAAGACAAATGATTGGGGCAAAGAAAGCATCATTAACTAACCTTACATTCCCACTCCAATTGATCAATTGCAGTTGAGGGAATATCTCATGCATTTGGCACTTCTTGAAATTTGCACGTGGTGATAAACCCAAGAAATGTCTATGCCCAACAACATTGTAGATTAAGTAAGTCATCATATAAAATTCTAGCTCTAAATTGTCACCCATCTCAATTCTCGTTGCTAAGGTGACCATGTGGCCATGGAGTGCTTCTGTAATGAAATTTTCCTAGTAGATGCTCCCTTTTCTCTCCAAAATGATCCATATGTAAGTAACCATCCATTCCTTAAATTCATTTACAGTTTCCAAACCCGCCATTCAACTTAGTAACACAATGACATCTTCAACCTCTTCAACAAACGTGCCCTAACTAGATTTTTAGGGATTCTAGCCGTTGTCTTTTTCGCAATGAGCCATTTTGTATTTATCATCTTAGCATAGTCCTTTTTCTTTGCTTCATAATCCCGTAGGGCTAATTTGATAACAATGGTGATTGGGTTGGTGATTACAGGAAATTTTAACATTATTCTAATGGTTGTAGGTGTCAATGTCAAAACTACATCCCCACTCCCATCTAATACTTCCCTCTTTTCGGATCATAATTCATAGCACAATGCCACACCAACTCGGGAAATGAACCTGTTGGTGGGATAGCACCTACTAAAGCAATACAACTATCTTGAATTGCCTTTAGGGATTCACTCTTATGGGGGCTATTAAGTCTCTGAAGAAAATCATCTAGATCAACACACATCAAGTCCATGTCTGTAATCTTGTCCAAATCACTCATGACCCCTGATGCAACCGAGAACAAAGATGGCATGGTCTTCATCTTCAAAAACCCTAACTTTACTTTAAACCAACTTGCCACTGAAGGAGAAACACAGGAGTTTCTAAGATCTTACCAATCAATCCGTGAGTGCTTGAGTAATTTAAATCCAAATCAACAGCCTTTTCAGTCCTTAAGTTCACAATTTGAGCTTCACAACTAATAACGCGATAATTCTCCACAAAAATCACAAAGGTAGCAACAAAAATCAAGCAAATTGGTAAATAAAGACAAAAGCATTCACAGGATTTAAAATGTCCTTGATTTGCATAACAACATTAATGATTACGAAATAAATGCATTACATCATGACCATTCAATCTGCCGTTCTCAACTTTGAAAATGAGCCATCCACGTGGAATAAGACTTTTCGCTAACACGGGCTCGGGGCACTTTTTTAATTTTGCAACATTTGAGAACTTACACACTTTTGGAAAACTTGACCCGCCCATCCGCTTTTTGGCTTTCAACACGTGGTCACACTTGGGTGATAGCGGGGTTGCGGCCCTTTTACGTAGTTTTATCCCATTTCCATTTCAAACCAAAAATGTTTGAGTGCCCCGACGACCCGCATCCCCCTTTTACATACAAGTAGCCACGTGTCCCTTGTAGGTTTGGGAACCTTTTTACACCTTTACTCCTTTCCTCTTAAATGCACAAAGCTACAAATATGCACCGCTTCCCTGCATCCACTCAAATTGTGACAAATGTACACTCCTTGACACCAATTGAGAAATTGCTTGCATTACTTTATGATTACGAATATTCGAAGAATATTTATCAGGTAATGGGGCTGATTTTGCACTTTGTGAATGTGACAAAAATTACAAGTTTGCAAATTTGACCCGCCATACCGCAATCAATTAGGAGTTGCCACGTATTAGTGGGAAATGGGAGAGAAAATACAAATAAAAAGACAAGACCCAGAAAAAATTTACAACAAGCGATCCCTCCAACTTCAAAACTTAAAACACAATGGGTTCCCTGCAAGAAACCTCCAAATAATGCATATCCAGACATGATCCTCAACCGAAAAGAGAGAAAGACTAAACCATACACAGAAGAACCATAAAGCCAACTCGTACCCCTACAGGGATCAGAAAAATATAATAGACAACGATGGCAAATCTTAACCAAATAGGGGCGAGATTAATTCGAGCACCAACACCCTATATGGGGACCTACTAAAAATAACAAGTCATTCCAAGAAGTGGTCGAGGTGAAGGAAAATTTCACAAAATAAGCATACAAGGGGATAAATATTCAAGTTGGCAACATCGGTTGGAGTTCAAGAGAGATTGATTCTGACACTTACTAAAAATAGTAAGTTGTCTCTTATGCACTTCAAAACAAGTACTTGATCTTCGATGGACGATTCTGGAAGCTCCATAAGGAGTCAAGAGGAAAACAATACTCATTGGAAAGCTAAGAGAATCCTCTAAAAGTGAAAGCATCGGGGTTTTAAAATAGTCTTGGCGCTTTTCAAATGGAGCTCATTCTTCATAGGGACTGTGACAATCCTGATTAAAAAAGGGGCCATTTCAAGGAGTTTCATGTAGAATTGAAAGATGAGACCCATCCCATTGATCTTGGAAGGATGTTTGGAGTCAAAATCATGTAAAATTTCATCCAAAAAGACCTTCTGGAGCTTGAAAATCTCAATTTCAAGTTTACTCTCCCAATGGGTCAAATTCTTATGTTTTTCCTCTCAAAAGTGTAAGGTGCATTTTTGTGCACCTCATGTCCCTTTGCAAAGGTGCAATGGGAAAAAAATGCACCCATGCATAAATTTTTCTCTATTTCTCTGTTTGATCCCAATTTTTTTGCATCGCGTGCGTATTCACAATCCCTAGCTCTCCCTCTAGTTTTAGGTCTTAAAGTGCAAAATCATGCCTCTAGAAAAAAGTGGGTTTTTCTATCCCTCTCATCCCCCTTGGTGTAGTAGGGACAGTAAAATGTGCCCATGCATAATTTTTTCCCTACTTGATCCGTTCTTCATGATTTTTTTGCATTGTATGTGTCTTGCCTTGCTCTATCATGCCCCGCAGTTCCTAGATCAAAATTTTCCACCTCGGTGCACTTACTAAAAATAACATGTGTCCATGGTGAGGCATACTAAAAATAGAAAGTGGATAAAAATGGAAATGTAATGTCAACAAAGGAGGATTGAGATGTGCCAAAGGATTCAGAGTTCATCGCATTGGAGCGTTTCATCAGATCATCCGACAAAGATCATTGGACTTCATCAGAGGCAACTTCTAATTCTTCCTTCTTCTTCTCTCTCTTTCTCTCTCTTCTCTCACCCTCCCCCAAATTTCTCTCTCTTCCATGTTATAATTCTTCGTTGGGGTGCACTTTTTATATGTCCTTAATAAAATTAAAAAGCAACTTCATATTTCTAATGTAAAAGTCACCTTTATGTTATAAAAAGGGACTTAAAAGTTTCCTAGGAAGTTGAAAAGTTTTAAGTTGTGCAAGGACATATGAAAAGGCATTGGGGGTAAATGAAGAGTCATATCTCATTCTATAAATTGTAAAGTCCTTATCTTTTCAAAGGGTTGGTGATCAATTTTGTAAACTCAAGAGTGCATTGTGCTTAGAGAAAACAAAGGAGATAACCACTTTCTTCCATTCTCCTCTTACATATGTTTCCTCCTTTTCCCCACTTTGTACAACTCTAATTGAAATGCTAATGAAGGAATAATTTTCTATTTTCTAAGGCATATGAATGTGTGCATCCCCAAATAGTAGACAAATTACATTTTGAAGGCACAGGTGATGTGGCTAGGACTGGAGTGCTTGGGAGAGGACTAGGGTGCCTAATTAGTAGGGCCTTCAACTCCCCTCGTGAGACTATGAATCCCAGGAGCTTCCCTGAAGTAACACCAAAGACACATTTATTTGAATTAAGTCACATCTTATATTCTCTCAATCATTCAAATACACGCCGCAAGATGGATGAATGATTGACTCTAGTTTTAGAGTTGGTAAGGATGTCATCAATATATCCCTCCATAATTTCATGAAGTAGATCATGGAAAATGACCATCATTGCACATTGATAGGTTTCCCCTGCATTCTTAAGGCCAAAAGGAATGATCTTGTAATAAAATGTACCCAAGGTGTTATGAAAGTTGTCTTATGTTGGTCTTCCTTAGAAATTTGAATATAGTTATAACTCTGAAAGCCATCCATCAAAGATAACATTTCGTGTCCTGCTATACATTCAACAATCATATCAATGTTTGGTATGGGAAAGTCATACTTCAGACAAGCCTTGTTGATATCCCTAAGGAAGTCGGTGCAGATCTAGATCCTAGGTGTCTTCTTTGCAACATGAACCATGTTATATATCCAATCATATTAGTCTATAGTCCTTATGAAGTCATCTTTGAGCAATTTCTAGAGTTCTTTCTTGACTAATAATGCAACCCTAGGATGAATTTTCCTCAAATTTTGTTTTATGGGTTTCTTTTAAGGGCAAACCACAAGATTGTGCATGACTAGAGAAGGATCTAAACTACACATGTATTTATATAACCATACAAATAGATCCTAAAACTCAATGAGTAGTGTCATGCATACTTTTTTTTTTATGATGCAAACACGCTTGCACCAAGTTGTAATAGTTTGGGGTTATCACTTGTTCGATATTGATTGTGATGGTTTCCTCTACCAACATTTTGATGTGTCATTATCTTAAAAAGATGTGGTGGGTTTATGTACGTAATATGGTTGATTTAGAATTGATTCTCCTCTCTCTGGTGCCTTAAAAAGGCATTCACCAGAGATGTGTCCTTTTCCTTTTTATTGTTTTTATCTTTCTTATTTTTTTTCTCAAATAACGCCTCAATGAGGTTTTCACTATAAGAGATTGTATTTTTATTTTTCTTTTTTTTTTTGATGGACTAGAGCACTCAAATTCCTCAAGTAAAGTAAGATAAAACATCAAGGTCTATATTGAAACCCTTCTTGTGATCTAATAGGGGAATATGGTCTCGAGTCTCGAGAAACTCCTTGATGGCCTCATCGTTATGAAAGAGGTCCATGACGATGTGATTTTGTTGGTCCTAATGAATAAGCGATGGATAGAAGTTATCAAAGTCAAGATTGAATATGCATAGGTTTTGAGGAAGAGGTTGGTTTTAGCTAGGTCTTTGAAAAGGATATGTGTCGAACTCGGTCTCGACTTCAGATTTAGATTCCTCTTCACTAGTTATGTTGAATATTATGGGCCTCTTTTCAAAAGTTTCATAACCTAGACCATGGAGGTATATATTTTATTCATATAAAATAGGTTCAATATGGCCTTGTTCTTGTGGACCAAGTCCTATGCCCTTCCATTTCATGTTTTTCATCATTTTATGAGCCTTGTTGTAGTTTATAGATTCGTAGCAATTAGCCATCCGATCCTCATATAACCAAGAGCCGTCAGATCCATGAATGTGTTCATCCTCTAAGTATCCATATCATCTCTAAAGAGTATTTTCAAGATGGTAAACATGAGATTTTTAAAAATGGGGTGCATTGGGTCTTCCATGGATGCGCAAAGATAATGATAGCTTACCGACATGAAAATCATTCTCAAGATTGTATTCACTAAGACCTTTATGAGAAAAATTGAGTTCATGTGGTGAGTTGGATGCAGATGGTTGTGAATTGGATGTAGAAGGTGGCGATTGGAAAAGTGTATTGGGAACTACATAGTTATCATTTGTGAATGATATAACTTGTGTACTACGGTAGATCTACTGTCGATCGAAGGGAAATAGTTTGCATTGTTATACCTACCTTCTAGGAGCTTATAGTATTCAAAAGGCTTATCATCCACAAGCAAGGTAAACTCTTTGTCATTATGGGGGAACTTGATACATTGGTGGAAAGTGGAAGGTACAAATTGCATTACATGGATCCATGACCAACCCAAAAGGATATTATACGAGGTTTCGACATCGACAACATGACATAGAGTATCTAGCATGTGTGGGCCAACTTGTATGGATAAGGTGATGGTTCTAGAGGATTTCCGCTCATTGTTTTTATAACCATGAATGGTTATGATATTGGCTTCCAAAATATTTTTGGTATGATCGAGACATCTCAACATCTTCATAGAGTAGATATTCAAAGTAGCTCTATTGTCGATAAGGACTCGTTTGATCTTATGATCAATAATGTAGGCTTCAATGTATAATGAGTTATTATTCTAAATATTGGGATTTAGGAGGTCTTGAGGACTGAATGATAATATAGGGCTACTAAAAAAATGGCCAACGAGTTCCTGAAATTGTTGTGTTTTGATATTCTTAGGAACACATGCCTCATGCGAGCATGAGTATGGATCCCTTGAAGTCCGACAACACTTCTAATAACTCCATAAGGGAGATATGTGCGGGTTTCATCACTAGCTTCTTGACTAAATCATAGGGAGTAGATGAATATTTAGTTGTAGTTGTAGGTTTTAGATTGTTTGGAGCAATAGGATTTGACATTTGAGGCTCGGTGGAAGTGGATGGTTACTTTCTGTAGGCACCCAAACCTTCTTTTTCGCGTGGCCACTACATAGTTAGGATTTTAGAATTTTATGGTGGCAATCAAATTGGGTAGTTCTTCAAAAATGATATGATCGAGTTAAAGTTGACATTATTCGAGGATTTACCTTTTTCCTAAGATTTTTCATTCGTACCATGCTTGGGAAAAGGATTTGAGAACACCTAAAAATTATCCTTGGGTGTTTTATTAGGTGATGGATCTTTGGTGGCAATGTATATGTTATCAATAAGATATTGAATACATTGGCAAAGTCTCATGCACCGATCCGTAGGGCGACCTTGATGCGATGAAAATTGCAATACTCACTGAATTTATACCAATTTGGTTTTGGTTCTCCTTCTGTGAAGGGTTTTGTAATGGGGTAAGTGACCATATTGACACTTACCAGTTGTTGTAAGATGCTTGAAAGGATTTCTCCCAATGATATAAGTTTTCTTCACTTACTATCACAAGGAGGAACTTTACTTGGCACCACGATGGCTTGTTTTGATTTAGATTGTTTTGCTTGATTATTTTAAACGTTGTGTACATTATGGTTATCAGTTACACCATCATTAACAACATTTTGATTCTGATTGATAAGATTGTTGACATTATTGTTGGTGTGGTCCTTGGAAGGAATTTTAATAAGCCCTTTTGTAATAAGAGCCTTTTCTATTTGGGTTCCCTTCTCAATGAATTCTTCAAAATTTGTGAGACAATGCATCTGCATTTGAAAGGATAATTCATTATTTAGGTTAGGTATGAAGATACTAACTAGTTGTTTCTCTGGAATTGAGAAAGGAAACCGACTTGCGATCCCTCGCCATCATTGTAAGAACTGTGCAAAGTTTTCATTTGTTCATTGTTTGGTATTACACAAGTCCATCATTGTAATCTCTGAATCAAGATTAAAGGAGAAGTGTTTAACAAACTTCTCGGATAAGTCAAAAAAGGTTGTGATAGAATGTTTTGGCGAAGCAAGAACTAACTTAGGGCTTGTCCTCCTAAGATTTTTGGAAATAACCGCAAAAGATATATGTCATTATAGGCTACCTCTTGACAAGCCATAAAGAATTCTTTGACATGTTTGTGAGGGTTGTGTTTTCCTTTATACTTGTCAAATTTTGGAACTTCAAAATATTTAGGAAAAGGTAAGTGTAAAATGTCCTGATCAAATGGATAAGGGCACATCTCCTTGAAGTTGAATTGTTTTCTTTGTTTTTGCATTCCGAAGATGGTATCCTTCATGGTTTGTCATTCCTTTGCAAATGATGAATTGGTTTGTGGAATATTTGAAACATTGTCAAGTTTGTTTTTCGTTGTTTATGTTTATGTTTTAGTCTTTGTTTATTTTTTATCTGTGTCATCAGTGACCTTTGAGGCCATTAAAGCTAATTATTTAGCCATCTCATTGATTTGGTCTACTAATGCCTAATTTTACGCGGTTGCGGAAGCACTACAATTCCATTTGTTATCATCATTTGTTCTACTTGATCTGACTACGTTACTCTTATTGGGTTTGTGTTGAGTGTTCTTATTTGATTTAGGTTGGCTTCGTAGATTCTTCAAATTCTCGTTGTCAAAATCCAAAGGAAACTTTGCTCCCATTTCAAGGAGACAAAGAAGAAATTGATCTTTATTTTACCATAAAATTCCCTCAAGGTTTTCTTGTTCTTCTATGCAGGCATCATTTTTTTGGTTTTCTTCTTCCTTTTGATAAAAAATAAAGTGGAAAATATTTTTATCCTTTCTTCCGAAGGGGTCATAATTTCTATGTCTTGTTCCCACCATTTTGTATGAAAAAGGGTAACGTGGAAACTTGTTTGATGTGCTTATATGTTGGCAAAGTGAATGCCAAGATATAAGGGGTAGTGATCAAATAGATGTGCTTAACGTTTGGAAAAGTGAATTCCAAAATATAAGACTAGGAAATTGAATTGATTGATCAAGTTATAGCAATGAAAACAAATGTGCTTAGATTTGTGACAAAGTGAATGTAAAAAAATGTAGATATGAAAGTACTTGCTCAAACTTTAACAAAAATAAATGCTAAAACGAGAGGCTTAGGGAATAAGATTAATTACTCAACTATTAACAAAGTGAATGCTAAGATAAAAGAGTTTAACAAGGAATATTAATTACTCAAATCGTAACAAAGTGAATGCTAAGATAAAAGAGTTTAACAAGGAATATTAATTACTCAAATTGTAACAAAGTGAATGCTAAGATAGAAGCGTTTATAAAATAAGATTGATTATTCAACTCTTAGCAAAGTGAATGCTAAGATAGAAGAGTAGAGAATAAGATTGATTACTCAACTATTAACAAAGTGAATGCTAAGATAGAAGAGTGTAGAAAATAGGATTGATTACTCAACTCTTAAAAAAGTGAATGCTAAGATAGAAGAGCTTATGAAATGAGATTGATTACTCAACTCTTAACAAAGTGAATGTTAAGATAGAAGACTGTGGGAACCGAGAAGGCTAAAATAATCCATTCTTAACAAAGTGAATGCTAAGATAACAAAGTGCAGAAATGAAAAAGGCTAAAGTTTAATGTTAAATTATTAGACGTAGAATATGAAAGTACTTAGAATTTAACACTTTGTACATGTTAAACTAGAAGACTTAGGAAAATGATAGGGCAATTGCTTAGAGTCTAACAAAGTGAATGTTAGACTAAAAGACTTAAAAAATGAAATGGTGATTACACTTGACCTTGATAAAGTGAATACCAAAGGTCGAGACTCAAATTGAAATGAATGTGCTTAAGTTATGATGTGGGTATCCAAAACTCAAGATTTAGACTTTAAGATTGATAGTGTATGATAAGAGTGTGGAACACAAACTTAATAACATGTAACATAGATAAAAATAACATTGTTAAGGAAGGCCTCTAAAAGTAACTTTGGATTTGTCAAGTGCGTCTTCCTATGGAAGAGTTATCTCCTATATGCCAAGGATTACCCGAGTGAGTGTGGTAACTATTTCTAGTTTTTGGCTTTACTTTACCCCCCTTGATTCAATAAGCTAGGTTTTACTCCACTCAAAGGATCAAACCGGGGCCGCCACTATGTATAATTTTGGGTCTATTCCTCATAAGGTGAATTAGTCAAGTAGGTTGGGGGCTCGTTTCATTGGCGATTCCTTAAGGTGCCAACTACTTTGGGGTTCCTGTGGTACTCCTCAAAATGAGTTTCTGGCCCCTGGCCATGTACTTCCCACAATTACAATAGACTTGGGAATAAACTTGTCTCCGAAATTTAATTAAGAGAGTTTTTAAAAATATAATAAAAGAAATATGATAAGGTTTGTTTGATTCCCATGAGCAAGGAAACACACACTTAGTATTTTTAAGGAAACAACAATCTTCATAGAGATTAACTCCGTAAACAACAAGCTAATAGTTTTCCGAGGTGACAACATGATAGAAAACGAAGGAAAGCTCACGTTTTTGGTTTTCAAGTTCACCCAAAAGGGGGCGAGAAAAGAGAATACGCAAGAGTTTTTCACGATTAGATTAAATGAAAGCTATTTAGAAAAATAAGCACTTAAATGGATTCATTATAATAAACCAAGCAAGAAAAAGGATTAAAATAGAGGTTAGAAAAAGTTTAACTTGCTAAAAAAACGAGAAAACTAAAAAAGTAGACGAACATGCTAGCACGTGCTCTTAGATACGCTAGAATAACTAACGATGCTTTAGCACATTTAATAGTACGTAGGCACATGGATAGAGGTGTAAGCGAGTATAGGAAAACACTAATGCATGTAGACAAAAAAATAGTGTAACCCTAGTGCGTAGAAGACTACGCCAACACATGCAATACACAGAGGACCAAATAATTAGACGTAAGCATGTGTACTTCTACATAAATACCTACACTATGACACTAGCCCATGCACTTACACACTAGTGTAAGTTACGTGTAACGCTAACACACACAACTTGAAGTGGACATAATGTGATAAAAACAACAAAAAACTTGGTTTTTAAAAATTTCTCCTTCTCTCGCTACACCCGAAAGCCTAAAACTTAGATAGTAAGGTTAAAACAGTATTGAAAGAGGCCACAAATGAAATTAGTTTAATCGAAAAAAAACTAAAAATGATATAAAAGTGTGTGACTCCCAATTGGGTGTGCCAAAATGTAGGTAATGAAAACTACAAGTAAAAGTAGAAGTAAGCCAATAATGAAAAGCAAACCTCCCTTACATTCCTATTACAAACCTTAAGATGATATTTTTGAAGTGTTGTACTTGTTGAATCTCTTGGATTTATTTGATTGTGGGTGCTCCAATTTGGTCTCCAAATGAAGAAGAAATGCTATGAGTAATAGTGAACACGAGGATGCAGATTTGAATGGAAAATGAGCAGAGGTTTGCTCCAATTTCTTAAAGCTTCCAAAGATTGTTTGTGAAGGATACAACATGTTATTGATGTTTCCACCTTTGTAGGATTCTAGAAGTGGAGTGGAGTGAGGTAGTTTGACTTGAGTGACTAGGATAGTTGAAGTGGAGTGTGAGTAGATAAATATATTTATTTATATTTAAATAAATAATTAAATTAGCTAAGGGATGTGAGTGGGTAATTAAATATTTAATTAAATAAATATTTAATTAAATTAGCGAGGATGGCGAGCATGATAGAATTAATTTAATTAATTCTAAAGGATGAAGGTGAATTCTAGTGGGATAGAATTAATTTAATTAATTCTAAAGGGATGTAGATTGACACATTATGTAAAGGATATAGATATCCAAGGATAAGCTAGAAATAAGTATGTATTTTTAGGGTGTCTACAACTCAAATCCTTTGATTAAAAATTAATTTTGTTAAATAATTTGGTGAACTCATTTATTGATCGAGCCCTAGATTGCTATAGAATTCCTAATTTTTTTACTTTGTTTGTTTCTAATGGCTTACAAAAATATGTTTCATGATCGTATTTCTAGCGCAAGAATATCTCGGCGCCATGCACATGCACTGTCATAGCTTTTGTACCTTTTGTTTTGCTTCTCGGGCGTGCATACGCTTAAAAGGGCACACACACACTTAAATGGGCACGCATACACTTTGAAGGAGCGTACACATCATTATGTGCACGCAGCATACTTCTCATTGTAATTTTTTACATAGGGGTGTGCACACACATTGAACTGTGTTCATTAGCAATCTTCTAGTGGCCATAACGTTTGCTCCCGAACTCGAAACAAATCCATTTTTTTGCGTTGGAAAGGTATTAAAGTGAACTACGCAATGGAAACATAAATTTGGTGTTTTGAGTTACCAAAAATTAAGATTTTCATTTTTATAAAACTATTCATTTCTAACATGTCTAAATGCTTTGTAAAATTTGGTCTTTGATGTTGTAACACCTTGCAGGGTTTATTTGAGACTAATTTATATTTTTCATAGTATATTTGAACATACTTTGTGATAATTTTTCTTGATTAAAGTTAATGAATGTTACATTTTTGTTTAGGAGGCTAGGATTGCGTATGTTCTTCCCTCGCACCTTTTAGGTGATCTTGGGAATAAAAATGATCATACACCTTGTCTATTCTTTAGAAAACATCTCATTTAACTTTATTTTTGTGCTAAGGAAATGAATTTCAAGTTGGTTAAAATGAACAAATTGTATGTTCTTTCATTAATATATACATAGTTGGGCCTTTTTCGTGTATGCTCTTCTCTTGCATCCTTAGACAATCTTGAGAATCAGAAACGACATCTTGTCCCCTTTCTTGATTGTGGAGAACTACTAACATCTTCGTGCAGAACCCGGAGACGACTACGAAAGAAAGGAATCTAAAGAAAATTCGACATGTTTCTCATAGGATGCCAAACGGATTTCAACTAAACCACATTAAGATAAACAAGATAAAACACACACCACAATCATCGCTGTATTTACAGGTTCGGATAAGGGTACACACCGTCTGCTTAAAACTAGGACATAACCCCTTTGGCATAAGCCTTAAGCTACAATAATGGGGGTGGTCCTAGGAACCCCAAAGTAGTCCACACAAGAGGGAACCTTGTAGACAAAGTGAGAAGTGCTCCGCACAACCTACTTGACTAGTATTACCATTTTTGAGAATTAGCGTCAAAGTTATTTGTATTGCGACCCCAATGAGAGTACACGATGGACACATTTATTGCCCAATGTTCTTGAAGGGGGTAAAGTAAAGCTGAGATACTCAAAGAGTTAGTCAATACGACTTTTCTTGGAAAATTGAGCTCGCTCTTAGATAACTTGTGACACCTAGTTGAGTGAACCACCTAGGAAGCTATCTTTGACCAGGAGCCAACTTGGACCATATCAAAACCAATTTGAGTTGGGAGCTATTGTTCATCATGAAACGTGTGAAGTGTTACTTTTTCTTAGTTTTTCACTTGCCCTAAGGCGAGGTAAAACTCTGCCGAAGTGAGGCTAACATTTTTCACCCCCAATTGATCTACTTCCTTCACTTTCTTTAGACACTTTGTTGATCAAAAGAAGCGTGACTACTTTTACATTATCAATTGATTGTTTTTGCAACTTTTGTGTCCATTTACGCCCATCCATGTTTGTGGCTGGGTTGTTAAACGTCTAAAGTGTGTGGACACATTTTCATATCATTGGTAGCATTTTTTATCTTGATACCCAAGTCAAGATCATCAATTGTAGTTAGGCTTGTTTCATCACTTGTTTCTCCTTTGAACATTATCTTGCTTGTATCTTATTGTCACAATTTTGATACTTACGTCTTGTTTCTTGTAAACTTGACCTAAGTGTCTAGATTGTAATGTTATGCTACACGCATCGTAATAATTCCTTGGTATACTCTAGCCTTAGTTTTCCTTCAAACATTACCTTGATTTTGAAAAGTGTTGTTGTTACCTTTGTGCGCGTCGTAATAATATTATTTTGATACTAATACCTTACTTTTCCGTAAAGTTTGGTTAACGTATCTTAGTGGTATTGTTGCGTCATTCATGTTTGTAACTTATACTTTTTGATATTTAGGTCTTGATTGGATCTAAACTCACTTTTAGTATACCTTGTTTGGAAATCGTATCAACCTTTTGTTATTACTTATGTCTTATTCATTTTTGAACTTGGCATAAGTGGTGACATTTTGTTGATCATCTTATGTGTCAAACTATTAATTGATCGGATGCTTAGGAAGTAATCCATTTGACTAATTGGTTTACCAACAACTTTGTGTGATTGTGTCTCATTTGTCACATCGACTTATCCATTTCGAACAATCACTTTGATCCATTGATTCTTTATCATTCATTATTATTTGGTCATTAATTTGGCTTTGTGTTTTGAACTTGCATGATTGTTCCTTTTGTTTATCTCGCCTTATAAACTAATTTATAGGACAATCCTTTGGGTCTTTGATCCTCTTGATCTTCTTGTTTTTCCTAAGTTCATGATCATTTTTGAACACATCTTTCAAACCTTGACAAAAATATTCAAGCAACTTTTGCATCAATCGAACATTGGAAATATTTCCTTTGTATCCTTTATGTTGTAAAAATTTTAATCAATCCTTTGACATTTACGTCTCTAAACCTTATTGGATTATCGATCTTGAGTAATCTCGATGTATGTTTTACTTAGCTTCCCTATTGGAAAATCACACAAGCATCCCCATCTTTACAAAATGTCTAGTTGGTTGTTGTTATGTTGCCCAAATCAACATGAAACCTTCTTCGCTTTGAAGAAGTTTGATCGTACAATATAGGTCTAGGCCTTTGACCCCAACACACACCAAAAATGATTGATTATCGTAATGTCCCCTATACATATGACAATAAGGAATCAAAGTTTCGACATTCACATCAAAAGACACCCATCATGACCAAACCTCGTTTGGTTCTTCGCGCTAGAGAACCCATCTGAGTAACCCGTTTACCACCTTTATGTCATAGTTGGTGGTATGGTTTGGAAAATTTTGATCCAAATTATTATTCGATTTCCCCACTCTTCTTCTGATTCTAATCCAAAAATTTCCTCTTCTTATGAGGATTCCAATCCAAATATTTCCTCTGATTCTTCTGATGATTCAGATCCAAACTACTATTTAAATTCATCTAATTCGACTCCTAAGTCGCGGTCCTCCCCTTCTTCGCAAGGCCTCTATTATCAGTCACCTAAAAATGTTATCCTCCTCTAAAGATTTGTGTCGCCATAAATTCTCTTCATCATTCATCTAATGTGACTCCTACGTCACGGTCCTCCCTATCTTCGCAGGACCCTCTTCATCATTCATCTAATGTGAATCCTACGTCACAGTCCTCCCTTTCTTCACATGACCCCTTTTATCAGTCACCTCAATGACGAATTATTCCTTTGAAGATACACGTGACTCCAAATCCCTCCAATCAAACATCTAATACAATTCTTGAATCATGGTCCTCTCTTTCTTCGCAAGACCCTTGTTATTATTCATCCAATGCGATTCTTGAATCACGGCCCTCCCCTTCTTCGCAAGACCTTCTTCATCAATCACCCCCATGAAGTCTTCCTTCTTTGAAGATTCGTGTGACTCAAAGTCCTTTTAGTCAAATGTCTGAATCGAACCATGCATCGCAATCTGCAGACTTTGGAATTAATCCTACTAGTTTACGACAATATATTATCATATAGGTAGGCCCACAACACCTTCTTCTACTTTCCGCGTGAATAATTATTTTATTTAAATAATTATTTTTCTCTCATTTTTAGTCATCTTTGGGGCATTCTTTGCCATCTCAGGCACTTATTTCTTCTCACTAGAATAATTTTATTGCTCCTAGGTGATATCCCTTCTTCTACACACTCCATTGAATAATTATTTTTATTAAATAATTATTTTATTAATTTTTCCATTGTGCTAGGGCATTATTTGCCACTTGCTTCTTTCTTCTCCCTAGGGCATTTCTTTTGTGTCTAGGAGATTCTTGCTTGATTCTTCTACTTTCTTCTACACATCCAACCCACAAAAATAAAAATCCATATATATATATATATATATATATATATATATATATATCCAAAATCCAAAAAATGTTCAAAAATTCTCCAAAAATCCTAAAAATTGTAAAATTCACAAAACTAGGTAAACTAGCTCATAGCGGCTGAAAATTATGTCTTGCGCATGGTATTCTTTCCATATCTTGTTGGAAATTTCACATCTTTGCAGATCAAACGACTCGCGGATCATTAGATTTACAACCATTTACAAAGCTAGCTGTTTGCTTCGTTAGTACTCTAGGGCACATATAGTTTCTTGGTATTGTTTCGTAGCGCACTACGCTTTTCTTTAGACCCAATGTCCTTCATCATCTTCCCTTGCATGTATCCTTTCTTAGGGCATCATTTTTAACCCTTTTCATTAATCACGAACATTTGGGGATCTTCAACTTGATAACAAAACATTTGTACAACCATCTTGACCGTTGTTGGTTGGAATGTGTGTGTGTACTTGTTTTCCCTGTTAAATGAGCTTATTTCCTTCTCATATTGCATTGCTTTTTGTATGCTTGCATTAAGTAGATGTTTTTAAAGAATAGACAATTGTTCGTAGTATGAATTTTCATTTCATCCTACTTTTGTCGTATGCTTATATTTTTAATAAGGGCTGATGATGTAGATATTTAGCAATATGATGACAATAAAGTTGCTTCAATACACTGGATGAAAGCTTGCTCGTTTCTTTCCTCTTCATTCCTCCCATACATTATTCTCCTATCAACACTATTCTTCTTATTTCCCTGAGGCATCCTACTCCTACCCATTATAATATTTCCTTTCTCTCACATTTTTCGATTTTCGATCACCTTCCCTCATCACCCCATCAACATTTGAGGGGGCATCTCTCACTTCTACTAATTTTTCTTCTATGCCTTCAAAATTTAATTTGTCTACTATCTTTGAAGTGGTGTCACTTACGCCACCCCAAAGAGGGGAAATGTAGACACCTATAATTTAGCTTGAACAATTTAAATACTTAAATTGCACTAATTATACCCTTTCCTGCAAATTGACGACATATCGTCAATATAACACACTTCCTCTTCTATCACCGTTAATTAGCTACATTACGCTAGTTAATTAACCCTTCTATCCAACAAATACACCAATTAACGACCTTCCATTAATTAATCCCCCTTTATATCTAAACTAATTAATTATTATTAATTAATTAGCTTCCTATTCTATTAAATCAATAAATAATCATTTATTTGATTAAATCCCTCTCATAGTCTAAATCACGTTAATTATTCCTCTAAAAACTTCTATAAGCTTGCACACCTATTAATTAATCACTTTGGTTAATTAATAAAGCCCATCAAACCCCATGGGTCACTAAAGGACAAACTAAACTCTCCTAAGGTTGACACAACCCTTTCTAAACCTTCCTTATCCACAACTAACCCAACCTCTCCATTTATCCCACATGAAGAGGGATGTAGAGATTCTTCATCCATTGGGCTATATAATACGAGCTACGGATCAAAAGTTATGAGCTCTAGAATGTTTTGCTATTAAAAATAATATTTTAATGCTGATTTTTTAAAGGTACACATGACACCCAAATTTCTAGAGGGTAAAAGAGTGCATCCACATGATACACACTTGCGACCAAAGGATAAAATCCTACGCCCAAAACCTAAACATCCAGAGGGTAAATCATTGCATCCGGAGGGTACAAATTTATATCCAATGGATAAAAGAATACACCTAGAAGGTACAAATATGTGTCCAAAGGGATAAAAGACTGCATCTAAAATAGAAAAATCAAGAGGTAAAAGAATGCATCCGAGCGTACCACGACTATATCCAATAGATAAAATAATGCACCCAGAGGGTACAAATCTACGTCCAGTGGATAAAAGATTGCATCCAAAACATAAATATCCAGAGGGTAAAAGAATGCATCTAGAAGGTACATGTCTATATCTAATGGATAAAAGAATGCACCTAGAAAGTACAGATATGCGTCTAGTGGATAAAAGAATGCACCCAAAAAGTACAATTGTTAATACAAACTTATTGTAAATATCTCTTTTTCTGGCACCTATATCAAAAAATAGAGAGAAACCCATAAAGTTTCTTGAAAAACCTAGAAAGATGATATAATTTTTGTGTCATAAAATTTGTCTCTACATAATTGTATGGATTTTTGGAGAAATGTGCCAAAAACCCTTTTAAAATGTCTAGATTTGATGTCTTAGAACATAGTTGAGTTTATAGTCAATTCTAGGGTTTTGGCACCTTCCAAATCTAATGGCACACTCTGTTTTGCATAAAAATGCATGTTGCAGAAAAGTGCTAATAAATTCCAAATACATGAAAATAATAAACCCTTGCTTGCAAAGAAAAACTTACAGATGGATGTCTACATCATCTATCGCTCTGATACCATGAAAGGAACGATAAGAAGATTGTTCCAAGTCATGAAGATATTAGATGATCATAACACACCACATTTGATAAGCTGAAAGAAATTCACTAGAATAACTTTACAAAAGAATTTGCAAGCAAAGAACAATAATATCATATATTATTATGGAACTCTCATATATATGGGTACATGATGAAAATGGACCTTGTTTATATCGGGCAGGAAGATCAATCTAAGAACCGCTTAAGGTCGTAGATCAAGCCATAAATCAAGGAAATAAATAATCATCAAAGAACTAGTCATAACAACTAGATAATATCCCCCTAATATCTAAATAAAATAAAAGAAATATCCACACACATAAGTGGGTGAGGATAAATACACTAAAGGTAAACAAAGTACCCAGTGAACATGAGCTAAGGTAAATACCTACTCTAACATGTTAATTATAGTTATTAATAGATTATCGTAAGAGTATGGTAGAGAGCATAGAAATGTAGGGTCTATATTTATATACATGGATAATAACTAATCGACCAAATTGTTGAAGGAATTTAGGTGTTATGTACGAGTTATCATAATTAATTCTCGATGAATGTAACTTCCTTCATAGGAATAGTTTGTTAACTAAAGATTTTATCTAGTAAAACATTCCTAACTTATCTTATAAACCATTTGTTATCTTTTCATAAGGTACATTTAGTAAAACTAATTTTGATCTAGATAAATTCTAATGGGGCTTGTATTTCTTCTATCAAAATTATCTCACTCTTCTTGCTTTAACCCCACATCCTGTTTTTGACACAATAACCCACTACTCTCTATCTGTCAGTGATATATTTGATCTTGAGTTTCCATAACTCACAAATTTCTCTCCATTGAGCTTGCAAATATTTATTCTTGTTCTTCTTGAAATATTTTTACACATAAGATGTCTAATAATATAAAGACTCAATCACAACATACATGTTTTGTATAGACCTACCTCCTAGATCCTATAGAGCTATAAGCCAAGCTCTAGTACCAAATATTGTGAAATGAACCCTCAATCGATATCTTATATCTATTAGCAATAAGTGAATCGAGAAGTTTCTTAAACTATAAATTTAAACAACACATAAATATGTTAAAGACAAGCTATGAACATTGGTTTATCGTGGAAAAACCCTTTCAAATAAAATACCAACATAATAGTTTTCCTTATTGCATTAAATTTTAATCGATCTTACAAATGCAACAAGATCTATACAAGACAATATAATGCAATACTCTATAGTCCATGTACAAAAAATACATCTAAAACACTCAATGGATATCATTTTATCTTTACTCTCCTCGCAACTAAAATGTCGATTTCACACATGAAATAAAACATTTGTTCAAATATATGGATGAGAAGATATAATAAACAATGACGAGTTTTAAAGGGTGAGATGTGAGGGAATATGAAATGTATGGAGCCTTGAAGGGATACGAAGAAGATGACAGAGATAAAGTTGTAGCTAGGCCTATTAGTGAGGCCTTTATCGTGGGTGGAGGATACCTTGAGGCATCTAGATCTGGTTTTATAGTTTCCATTGGAAGCCTTCACAAGAATATGTGGGTAGAATGGTTAAAGTTACAAGCCTAAATATCCTCGACAATTTGTGTGATATTCGGACCTTTTAGGATAATAATAATTTTTGTCTCAAATTCCTAGATATGTTAGTGGTCTAAGCATCCTTGGATATGGAAAACACCATGATTACAAAGTTTAGGGTTTAAGATCCAACATTGATGCGTTTAAGTTATGGGATTCAAGGAAATGGAAGTTTGTAAGACACTTTAAAATCTTAACGATGACCAAAGGTTTTTTCCTCTTTTCTTTTACTGATTAAAAATATTGTGTTCATACTCTCCTATACATCCTTTGGTTCATTGGGAAAGAGGATCTATATTTATGAAATTGGAGCAAAGGTTTTTACGTTGAAAAAGAGAACATTAGAGCTATCCCCATTTGATTCATTCTACCTCATGCTTCCTTTGGAGTTTTGGTTTGAGGAAGTCTTGAAGGGTATTTCTAAATATTTTGGTAAATTCATTTCATTCCACATTATAATCAAATCAAAGAAAATACTTGTTTTTGATAGATTTTATGTTAATTCCGAGGGAGTAAGACTCTGCCTAAATTTCTCTTTTTGAATTCCAAATATGGAAAATGGGTGCAATAAATTGAATATAATAATGAATCTATTTTGTGTCTTTCATAATTCAAAGTTGGGCATATCAATGGAAAATGCCTCATATTGAATAATAATGAACAATCGTTAAGGAAAAAAGAGGAATGTTCACTAGGAATCTTTCTAGAACTACCGAAAATAGTAAAATGATATAAATAGTCAAAAGGAACAAGTTAATGCCATAGAAAATAACTCTTTTCGAGGACAAGACCAAGGAGACATGTCAAACTTCAAAGAATAAGAAATATTCGAGTCCGAAAACTTTAGAAAAGGCTTGTGTATTTCCCACACCAAAGAATCAAGAGAAACAAGAAGAGGAGCTCAAGATAGCCGGAAATAGTAAGAGGAGATCCATGTCTTTAAAAGGAGAAAACCATGCTAAATGTGTGTCCTTTGTACCTCTATTTATTAAATATTTAAAATTCATTATGAGGACTATTGATCCACCCTCTAAAAAGTCAAAAAGGGAGAAGGAAAAGAAAATCCAATAAGAAGATCCGATATTTTTAGGAATGAGGAAATGGGACCAAGGGGAAAGAAGGAAGTTAGAGGTTAAAATCGTAAAATATCAAGAGAAGTATCAACAAGAGGAGGAAAAGAACAGAGAAATTGAATGGGATATCCCTTTGGATCCCTTAGAAGTACAAATTCAAGAGTTCACTGGGTCCCCATCTTGCATGGGAGAGAAGACTATGGGTGTTAGCTTCATGGGAGGGAACCAAGTTTAAATATCAAAATTTAAAAGATATGGAGGATAGATACATGGTTTTTATTCTTAGGAATATTACAAACAAGAGGTATTGGAGGATACAAAGTCCTTTCTTGAAGTTGATGAATAGAATGTGGTTCCTTAGAAAAAAACAAAATCTAATAAGGGATCATGTACAATTCTTCCAAGTGTTAGAATCACGAGGAGCACTAAACTAAAGGAGTTAACTACACACACACAAGGATTAAAGGGGATGCTCAAATATCTATTATCCAAAATTACCCCTCGGGTTATTTTGGCTCGAATAAGTTTAAAAATGGATTTAGCCATTTTTAACAGTGTCTTGACGTTAAAACGACATCAAATTCCACCGCCTAAAAGCTCTAGTTGTTAGTAGTAAAAAATCCACGTGGCTTGGCTTTTAATTAGCGAGCTATGTTTAAAAAGGCCCTTACGTTCAAATGCCCATCAAATTCAACACCAAGCATTAATGGGGCATGCGGCATGTAGAGAAGATGCAATAGGCTCTCCATGGTTATGATAGGAGACCATGTGTTGGCATTCCAACAATTGTCGTTGCAGAATGAGCCCCAGTGGACATCAAGGCCCTAGAGTGAACCAAATATGTTAAAGGGCATCAGGTCTAGGCTTGGGCGAGGTAGACACGGTGGAGCAGAATGGAAAAATGGCCCAACCAAGTGATGCCACATGGCAAAGATCTAACAATCCTAGAAGGACACATAGCGACATTCCATCAAATATTTTGGTGATAGACCACGATGGACGTGAAACCCGTGGAATGAGTTGCATTAAGGAATTTCATGTCCGTGGGACATGGTTGAAAGGTCAAGGACACACGACGGGTGAAGGAAGAGACAGGTGGCGTAATATCAATGATGGCAGTGGTGGACACATGTCACCATTCTAGCAATTTCGAGGCGATGAACTTCAAGAGACTTCAAGACCTGAATAAGTAAGAAAGAAAGGAATTTTGGGTCCGCCCGACCCCCATAACCAATGAAAAGAGGAAATGTGGCACAAAGTATGGAAAATTCAAGCAAGAACACATAGGCAAAGGCAATCACAACAATAAATCAAATGACACGACATGTCGAGTTTTCCGTGCTCCATGACACGCAAATTTTGAAATGCTCATATATTTCGACTCGAGCTCGAATCTTGAAAATTTTATATTGATGGAAAGATGTCCTCGAGCCCTTTAATTTAATGCAATCGATTTGATATTTGATGGTATTTGGTGGGTAAAAATGGAAAACACGACTTTAGAGGGAGAGAGAGAAGTCTTGGGCATGTAAATGATCAAATCAAGTAGCTCAACCACCAGACTTAATGAGGCATGGTTTCATTTCCTTCTGCAGGACGTAATAGACTGAATGATGGCTCTGTAAGGTGCCCATGTGCTTGGTAGAAGACTTGAATGCAGACTATTGGTGGTTGAAGTCCAAAAGTTTGTGCCTCTCTCTCCTTTTCTCTTTCTCTCGAGCTATATATTGTAAAATCTTTCATTATTGAAAGGATTCACATTCAAGAAGCTGTGAAGGAACTATCTCAAAATGGTTCTGAGTAGTCGTGAGTCGTCGAACCTTCATTTTGGGATTAGCAATGTGTTCTTTTGCCTTGTTTTGTAAATCGTAATGAATCAGTGCATACTTTTATCGCAATAAAATTTATTTTTAACACATTTGTTTGTCTAGCTCGCTTTAGTTGCAACATTGCCCGGATTTTACTTATTACATTGTGTTGTGCATGTATTTATCCTTGTACATCCATTCGATGTGTTTCATGTGAGAACATATGGTAAATGAAGCTTTGGGTGTATGTCACTTATGTCCTGGCATGTCCCTTCTCCATTTCCTTCTCTCTCCCTTACTAGAGTGTCTCTTACCCCTTTTATGGTGCTATCACCACCTTTTAGCTTAGGATTTCCCTTTTTACATCTTTCTAACCCTTCTCTCTTTCCCTGGTCCCTTGGAATTGTTAGTTTAGGATTAGTTAGCTGCATTTCCTTCTTTAGGAGTAGTTTTAGCATTATATTTAGGTAGAGGAAGCCGACCTTCTCCGAGGTCTATCTCAAGTAGAAAAAGTAGGGATTTGCAACGCATCATCCTAGGGTGCTTATTTTTGATATAACAATAAATTATTCTATTTCTAGGTTGATCTAAGAATCTAGTTGGTTTCCTTGAAAGGATGAGTGAATGAAGTCGCACCTTATTCTTGGTAGGTTGACTTGTTGCTAATAGTGGGGATAGGTATGGATGTAGATTTTCCTCCCCTTGTTTTCTTCTTTAGTTTCTTATAAACTTTAGTGAAAATATTCCACTTTTAGTTGCTTTGTACAGGAGAGGGACCATTTCAAAACTCTTACTTTTACCAAATAATATTTTTTTAAAAACGAAGCAAAGAATAATAAATAAATATGGTAAACAATAAAATATTATGCTCCTAAATCTAACACAAGACAAAATTAAAAAAATATTTGTTAGCACTTTAATTTTTTGTTAACTGGTGGAATCGTTGCTCTAATGACCTACCACAACCCTTTTGGTGCGGCCTTTTGCAAAGTGAACTTCTATAACCACCGGATGACAAGAAATGCCCCTCTTCACACATCGAAAGTAAATAATGAATTGAACACCTTATTTTAGTCCTTACTCATATTATTCCATGTAAAAAGAAATTGATTGAGTATATTGATTCATAATAAATTCTATAATTTTTATCTAATTATCCCAATTAAGAACTTAATTTTCCAAATGATTTTGTGTAATAAATAAAATAATCATAATATGGAAATGTTATGAAGTAATCTATTTTATCTTGTATTTCTTTCATGTCAAGGAAAAACACAGTAAATCAATTACTTATTTTATAATAACATTAATAATATCTAAATTGTTAATTCTTTAAAAACCAAATAAGAAATTGATAATATCCATTAAATATTTATAAACATTAAGGGGGCTTACACTAGGTTAATTATATTTTATTTGTAATTATTTTCTATTATCAACATGAAAAGGTTATATGGTTCTCTTCAATTTTATATTGGTATATTAATAAGACGTTACATACTCAATAATTCATATAACCTCGTACCCATCACTCATCTTCACCAATTTGAATATAAAAAATATTTCACTAGGTCATCTATTTTTTTGTTTTTCATGTTAGTTCTTGGTCTACATTGTTTGTGAGGAGATCGATGCCCTTTTTGGGAGAATTTTTGTCACATTTTTATATATCAAGTTTTAATTTTCATTTATTTCAAAATTGAGTGTTGTGGTTGTGGCATTATGTTAATATTAATATACTTAGGTTGTTAGTTGTTTATAAATATTGTCACTTAATAATCTTGTTAGGTACTTATGTTATTGTTTGTTGTCCTAATGCAAATGTGTGACCTTGTCGTTAGCGGCGATGAGAGGTTGCTAATTGACCTCCTTCCTCTTTTGCCTCTATCCTCTAGTAAAATATATTTTAGGTCTTGGAAACTCGGATTGTTTCTTTTCAAGTGCCTTATATATTTGTGTGCGATTAATCATTGACGTTTGCGAGGTCGAGCTTCCTCAAGTTCATCATCCGCCTCATATCCCGCTTCTAATTCTTTACGAATTCTATTTCTCTAATGTCATAATGTCATCGAATCCAATGGACTCAATATTCTCACATAGGGCAAAAACACAATGATGGGAAGACATAACCAAAGGGTGTCTGGCTCTACTAATCATGCACCCGATTATAAACAATTTATTTGATAACCGACTCGTATTCACAACAATGAGCTATAAACATTAAAAGATTATTTTTGACATCACAATACCACTATTAACGTTAACATTAGATGAAAATGACACTTACAACATTTTGACGTCCAACAATGACTTGCTATTGCTTCGATACATAAATAAATGACCAACAACAATAATATTCAAATATTTAAAAAGTAATTAGATATTACTGATTATTATGACATTAAAACCTAAACAATCGATGACCTTTTGACCAACTAATAACAACAAAGTGCATAGAGGAATACATGATAGTTCGGGGATGTTAGATCTGCGCATGGAATCGTAGGTTTGTCGTCAATAACCAGCTCACCTTAACTCTTCTCCCTATCAATTCATGGCCAAACTTTTCTAAGCAAGTATTCCAAACAAGATTTTACGCTATACTTTCAACATTCACCACAATATATCCATTATTTACGCCATAATAGGGTATAACACTGTCCACAAGAATATCAAAACAATGCAATTCTTCCAACAACAACATAATACTCCCTCAAGGTTGTAATAATTGAATGCTTGCACGTATGGGTTGGCAATGTATGAAAACCAAAAATATTTCAATAGATATACCTTGACCACTTGAAAAGATATCGTAACATGTAATGTTCATACTAATATTTCATAACAATTTCTTCCTTATCCTTGAGTTTAAAATGGAGAAGGAAGGTAAGCCCATTTGATGAAGAGTTCATGTGGGATAATCAAGGAGTTTGCCTTGCCCAACAATCGAATTCTCTCCTATCCCCATTTTGCCCAATGCTTGTGTGGTCTCCCTCAACACGTTAGTCACGCAATTGGGTCATCCGATCGTGTTGGGGTGACATGCTCCCTCCTAATTGTTAAGGACCGAGGATGTTGGGCTTTGACTCTTGGCATGATGGAGGTTCTTTAGGATGACACTCGGTTATGCAATTCTTTGTTCCCTCATCCCAATGTAACAAAACCCAAGGTTGGTGTTGGATCAATAGTTAAGTGCAATAGTCGTAAATTTGAGGCTAAAAGACGAGAGATGAAAAGTTGTGGATTTGGTTGGAGATGACTTGTAGTAGACGATGCGGGGTTTCCTCTCTCACAAAGCGAGGAGACTAGGCGCCTTATGTCATCTTTCTCTCTCACGATAACTCTTCTTTCTAGTTTCATTTGTAGGAGGTTTTTATGTTATATGTAAGTCATTTGGAAAATTATTCCTTACTTGTAATGTTGTTTCAACGTGTCTTTTTGGAGTCCACTTATATTGGTCTTTCTTGTTTTCCTTTAGTCATATGTATTTTAGGTTTGGCTATAGTTTTCATGTAGTTTCCTTATAGCTCTAGTCTTTATCAATTACGAGTGGACGAGTTGGTTGGTTTGACTTTATAATTTTTCAAATTTAATTATATGATTATGAACTCTAATAAATAAATATTTACCCCGTTTGATTCAACTTGGCCAATATCACAAGTAGAAGCAAAACCTAAAAAATCGGAATCAATTTTGAAAAAAAAATAACGCTGTGTTCTAGTTGAATAATATCTTCTAAGCAATATTAAATTCAAGCCTAAGTCAAGATATTATCTTTATTTTATTTCTTACACTACATTATTGTGACCCATGTTTTCCTATATTAATGTTTGTAAAAGCACGTTCATCATAGGAGCATGCTACATGCACATCTTTTAACACAAATGTACCCTAAACCTTTCTTTATTAAAAGAAATTTGAAATATATTTTTGATGTTGATGTACCGAATATTTTTAAAATATAAGTAAGCAATAATGGAATAGACCAACCTAAATGGGACCTAGCAAGAAATAAATAAAATATAATTGAGAGAGGCATATGCCTCTTCGCTCCGCTAGATTTAGTTACGAATATTCGAAATAAAAGGAAAAAGCTTCTAGGTACCTTTCAGGAAATATTATCAATATAATTCTAATAATTTGGAGGTTTGTGTTTAAATATTTGTATATGTACTTTGGACATGGTTGCAAGATTGTGGGTTCATAGAGGATTGAGTGTTTTTTTGGTAATTTTTATTTTTAATGAATAATTTTTATTTGATATTATTATTTTTGATTATCGGATAAAAATATGTTTAATTGGAGTTATGAATCACGATCCGGGGTATAAATAAGAGACTCATTCTCTAACAGACAAAAAAATACTAAGAACAAAAGAAACTAATGCCACACTAGAAAAAAAAAAAAAAAGCTAACAAAACTACATCAATCATCAACAAAATGTTTCAAAACCCACAACGAAAGGTTAATATATCACTAATGTCAAGATGATCAAACGACATGGAGTCTTGCAGGGAACAAACAAATATACAAAAACCACAAGACTTTGCTACAAGTTGCTCCCATTCTTCTCCCACCACGGGTGAGAAGGTCCTCCAATAGACCATCACCTCTACATCCAATCTCAACCTCTTCCACATTATTATATATGTTTGACTTGTTAAGTTTTGTTGATAGTACTAATTAGTATAAATATCAAATACATTTATTAAAAAAATAGAGAAATGTTAATATGAAGTTTTTTTAAATATATAATATTGATTGATGATTTTATTGTTTATTGGAGAATTTCTCAATAATTAATGATAATTGGTGTAAACATCTGAAAACATTATATGGAATTCAATTTATTTTTTATAGAAAAGAAAAAATGGACCCCAAATTCCATCATATAATTAACAGATTCTGATTTTTCAATTTATTTCTTTAAACAATTTTAAAAACTTGATTTTAATACTTGATTTTAAATATTTTCTCAAGACTCTCTATACATACCAACCAACCACTTTTTATTATAAAATATTTATATATTTTATTGTTATTATTTAAATTAAGATTTTGCATGACCTAATTTGGTCAATATTGTAGCTTAGTTTATTACTTAACAAAGAACAAAAATCTAGCGTTGTACCACATCGTATCTTTAATTGTTTTTAATGTAAACATATTCTCTTACGCTCATTGGTCACTTGTTTTTTCTATTGTGGAATTGGTCACATTTTTAAATTCCATGGAATAAAATGAAGAGCGATGGTTACCATGTAGAGTTCTTTTTCCATATTTTATTTGATATACAAAGGAATCTCATACATAAAGGAATTAACAAAAGACTATATTGATCTTTTACCGAATAAGTTAAATGACAAAAGAAAATTATTATAATCCGCAAAAGAATTTGAGGTTTCCTGGGTGTTCATGGTATAAAGGGAACAAGGGCCCTGGTTGTATTTTAGGAAACGAACCCCAAGATTCTAATTTAGCCTTGGAAAGCTTGAATTATCTACATGTTTAGATCTCTTTCTTTCTCTTTCTTTTTCTTTTTTTTTTTGGGCATTTCTTTAAAATTTTGTGTGAAGAATATTTCAAAAAATGAATTAAAAGTCTATTTAGTAAATTTATCACTATCTTAAAGATTACTTAATATTATATTTTTACAAATTTTGTGCCAAAAAAATATGTTAGATTGGATCTTACTCAACTACTTTTGGAATTATTTATTTTAACAAATTTTAAAATATTATGATCTTTATGTTAATAGGGGTGATGTCACGCTAGAAATGACCTTCTTTATGTTAATTAGGATGACAAGTAAGAATAAGAGTCAAACCTTAACGTTATCCTAGTGACGAATTCTACCTCCATCTTTAGGGCAACATAAGGGGTCCTTTCCTAGGGTAGTGTTAAGGTCCTTTTTAGAGTTGTATTAAGGTATGTCCTTTAAGTGACTTTAATCCTCATCCTTAAGGCCACTTTAATTCTCGTCCCTAAGTGACTTTAAAATAAATTTGAAGTTGAATTTAATTCTTGTCCCTAAGACAACTTTAATCCTCATACATAAGGTGAATTTAATCATAAACACTATATCGAGTTAAAATGCAACTTTAGTCCGATGTTATTTTTAGATTTTTATTTTTATTTGTAATATTTAGCAAATTAATATCATTTTTAGTTTTAATTGATTAATATTATTTTATATTAATTATTATAAATAATGTTATCGCATTATGTTATTTAATGTGAGACTGCATAGCAATGAAAAATGTCAATAATAACATGTAATAATACATTATATTTAAACTTGAATGAAACATGTATAAGGAAATTTGAAATCAAAACCTATATACATTGAAATTTTAACATTTGACACAATAATAAATTAAACATGATAATACTAACATAACACAATAATAAATTGGAAGTCATAGTATTATAGTTATAAAAATAGGCATAAATCCAAGTCATGATTGACCCCACTCAACAAGATCATTATCGTCATCTATATTATCCCACCCAAGGCCATTATCATCTCGCCCAACTACCTACACTTCCATTGACATCTATGCAACCTCGGTGTCACTACCCGTAATGTCACCACCTACAACATCAACACCCCCATGTCCATCGCCCCGAAGTAGAAGAACCCTTTGACTCTTGATTTTGTCCTGTATAATTTATTCACGTTCATCCACTCTAACTCAACCTTGATTTTACATTTTGCCTGCATAAAATTCAACAAAACCATTGTTAAAAATATTAGAAAACAAAGTCATAAACACGTATAAACAATTCATATGTTTTGGCTAGTGTCAATTTATTGTTATTTTCTTCTAAAGAGAAACATATTCGTAACAATGGATGTCAAATTTTCATGTCAAGGTTGGAGCAATTTGTAACAATCACCCTTCTATTAAAAATGCAAACATAAAGATTAATATCTTTATTATTTGAAAAAAGCAAACTCCAACATTTATTAGTGGAAAATAATAAAAAGTGTCATACTTACAAATTGAGTGCATGCTCATTCAAATTCCATTGGCCCCATGGGATTGGCGAGCTTAAACCCCTCCTAATTCAAGTTTGTGCAACTTTCTTTTCCCAGCGCACTTGTTTAAGATGATCAATATTGTCCCAATAAATAATGATCTTCTTGCAGGCTTATGATTATAATGAAAGGGCCTACAAAATAGTTTAAAAGTAAAAACTTTGTCACTACAATATTTTCAAAAATAATAAATATACATATAATTCTAAAATATATACAACATTTTCAATAAATTATTTGGTTTATAAAAGATTTCAAAAGTTAATAAAGAAAATATGAATAAGTCACAAACAAGATTTACCTACCAACAATTTTTTATTTTGATGGTGGGAAAGACATCATCGGTTTACCCTTTACATTGTCCCTCTCTTGTTGTAGACGGACCTTTACCCACTTCTCTATAACATTTTATTGTATAAAAGAACAATTTATAATACAAAAAATAGATAAGTAGTAAAAATAGATAATTATTTAATTTCTAAACAACTAATAATACAAAATATAACATTGTAATATTTAATTCATTTTTAAGCTAAACAAAATGTACAATTGAATAAAAAATAAAGAAAGATAAAAAATAATCATAGAAGGCTTATATGTCTCCATGGTCAAATGCCATACTCATGATATAGGTGTTTTCTATCTTTAAATGCTATACAATGATTGGATGGAACTTTATGTTGTAACTTGTTAACTACTAGTAATTGTACGGAAATGTATGATGGAAATGTTGAAAGGTATCTTGTGAAGAAGCGAAAGAGGAGGGAGAGAACAATGGGAGAGCAAGAGGGGTTAAGAAGAAGGGGTTTGAGGGTGGATGAGTGCAAGGGTGGGGAAATCGGAATGGGGAAGCAATCCAGAACTCCACACTACAACACATGAATTTTTGTTAAGCATTTGAAGTAGAAAAGGTGTTTTGTGTAAGACGTGGATGCAAATGCTTGTGGAGATATATGAAAATGTAATGTTTGGATGAACAATACTGAAGAAACACAAAATATTTTACAATTCCAGTTGTTGCATATATTTGTTAGTCAGAACATACGTAAATTTAATGGGAAATCAAGTGCAGTCTAATGACACACGACATAGATAGGAAGATGTGTAGTGGGTGTAACATTGAAAGGTAGCGATTGCACACAATCGACCATTTCAAGCCACTTTCTCGCAGAAATGATTTTTTTAGGGGTTTCCCTCGCACCGCATCCTTCTTATATGTTGTTGAATCAACAACTATTAATAGTCCCTCACATATACGGCTGATTTTTCCCATACACAAGCACAATCCACGTGTTTCCTCTCATTGGTCCCCATTTTGAGATCCACAATCCTCCTCTACCACATCATCCATCGTTGGATTGTCAACGCACACCCTCCTTCATTTCCCATCATTCAATTTCTGACTTGTTGGATCGACCTTTTTAACGACACAACTTATAATGGATCTTTGTATCAGATGGTTGTTGTAGAGTTCAAAACTTTCAAGAATCACTGGGATCTGGATGACAATCATGTTGGGATCGATGTCAACAACATTTTTTCAAAGGTGAATGTTTCGTTGAGCAACAAAACTTTAGTCTCACGCCTTACTGAGCACAATCTCAAGAATGATGCATATTGGGATGCATGGGTGGATTATGATGGCACATAGAAGTAGATTCAAGTATTTCTATTATATAACCCCACTGGTAATGTCAATAATATATCTAAACCTGGAAGCCCCATCCTGTCGTATGATATAGATCTCCGTGACCATCTTCCTGAGAACATCAAGGTTGGCCTCTCGACATCCACTAGATTCTCAATAGAGACTCACACTGTGTTCGCTTGGAATTTTTCTTGTGAATATTCATGGGATATTTTCTCTGGAGAAGGCCCTACGGATGATGGTGGCATTAGATACAACCCTTAGATTGAAAGAAGTGACAAAAGCGAAGGAACAATAATTTTGTAATACTCACTTCGGTAGCGGTCTTCCCCGGAGTTTTGGCCCTTTACACTTTTGTATGCGTTTGCTTAGAGTTGGTATTTAAGAAAATGCAGGGGAAACAATGATGCAAATGAGAAGAATGATATGGAGTTGGATGAATGGTTTGCTCGGGGTCTCATAATTTTTCTTATGCTTTGACCTTAGAGCTTTCTTACTAAAACTTTAACAAAGAAAAAAGCTTGGACAGGGAGGCTTGGACAACGTCTACAGAGGCATCCTTCCATCACAAAAAGGAGTATGTGGCTTTTTTACAAGCTGGAAATTAGGAAGTTTGTTTATTTCTAATTAAATTAATGCATTTTATTTTTTTAAGTTTATTTATTTAAGGTAAGTGGATCCTATATATAATATAATATAGCAATAAGACATACAATTATAATATGTGATATATAATTTATACCATATGAAATATATAATATATAATATATAATACACAAGATAATAAATAAAATATATTATATCATGTATATAATATATATTATAACATCTATAACAAAATATAAAAAAGTAGATTAATAATAATAATAATAATAATATAAAAAATAAATATAAAATGGGGGACACATAATCCATTAAATTAAATATTGGGCTAAGAATGGATAAACAAAGGGTTTCACGCAGAGGAAGAGTGAAGGAGACAAATCTTGTAGAGACATAAGTGGGATAATAGGAAAGGGCACTTTAATTATTTCTCTGAATGAAACGCCTCCCAATCCCCAATCTTCTTCTTCTTCCTTTGGATACAAAAATAAATCGGTGGTAGCGGTATTTTCTTCTCGAGAAAAAATGAACCCACTTAAATACAGATAAAGATCCGGACTAATCAATTTATACATAGTAAAATGAGGAGATATTAGGCGCAAATTTATCTCCATGTGCAGGGCGGATTTAAACCAGAATGGCACTAATTTTAGGACGACTATTAGCGAGAGCTCTGTTTAGCACAGATTCTGCTGGGACATTTTGTTTATTGTAGATTCTACACTTGCTGCAACTATCCAATCACTGCTAAATATTCAATGTTAACTTCAGGTTCCATTGTGGTTAATGAAAGGAACGATAAGAAGATTGTTTTAAGTCGCAATCACAGATGATTATAACATACCACATTAGATTTGCAAAACAAAAGAGCTAAAATACCATATATGGAAATCCATTATAATCCATAATGCTCAATACATTACAATACAATGACTTTAACTACTCAATAAGAAAAATGTACATATAGGAGGAGGGAAGTGTAACTACTATTTAAATCGGTGGTGAAGAACTCCCACTATCTCGATACTAGTAGTTAACTCTTGAAGACTAGTAAGCTAACTTCATATAACCGAGAAATTAACTCAACACAACTAGTAAGTTAACTCCACATAACTAGTACACCTAAGTAAGCTAACACAACAAGTATAGGGCTAACACAGTGTAAGAATTATCCTAATAAATAAATAAAAGGATAAATAATAACCTACAAATTATTTGTTCAAAGAAAGGTTGCAAAAGCTATGGAATGGGGTAAGAACACTCAAGAACCCCAAAGCTTTGTGCAAAACCGATCAATGGACCATCAGTTAAGAAGTAAACAAGGATTCCTACTTTGCATGCATTAGTTTGAAGCAAACAAGCAAACTTAACAAATATAATTACCCTCTATTCTTGAAAGCTTAAGTAAATGAGCCTAATAAGGATCCAAGCAATCAATTTATGCTTCAAGAGAATGGGAGCTCACCATTAATGGCTTCAAGGCCAATGGTTCCTCCCATTTACTCTATGCTATGTGATAAAATGCAAAAGATAAAGCAAATAGCTCAATAAGATGAAATAAAACTCCTAATCCTAGCAATAATACTATAGTTTATGTTAGAGGGAAGAAGTGTTCTTGTAAATGAGAGGGGGGTAGTGGGCTATTTATAGTTTTCCATTTGGGAAATGGGAGGCTTTTTGGTGCATGTGGGACTAAAAGGGAGTCAACAAGTTAATTAGCAAGTCAAAGTAAGATTTGACTAGGTTTAGAAGAGGTTGATCATGATTTAGGGTAATTAACCTAGGTTAGACTAATTAATCTTGTTTAGAGAGAAATTAGGGTTTTGGGAGGGTCTAAAGGCCTAATCAATCCAATGAAATGGATTGATAGTCCAGAAGCTAATAGAAGTGGTAAAGAAGAGGATTTTAGCCAAGAAGAGGCTATAATAGCCTATTTAATTGACTTATAAGAGGAATAAGACCATAAGAGTGTCGTAAAAGGGGAGTTAGATCTAATTGACGATGTGTCATCAATTTGCGAGGAAGGGAATAGTTAGTGCAATATTAGAGATAATAGTGCTTTGATCAAACTACAGGTGTCTACACACTAACACCCTCCCGTAAGCATAGCTCTCGGGTGGGTGAAAAAGAAGGTGGGTCCCGACAACAAGAGCCCGATGAGGTACCCATGTACAATTATTGGGAAAATTAGACACCATAAAGTACCCAAAACCAAATAAAAAAAAGTAGAGAGAAAAATCTCAATGCAAGATATCCTAAGAAGCTTGGCTCTAAAAACTCGTATAATGTTGAAGAAGTTTGGTGCGCACTGTGGGCTGAATCCACTGCTCGATCATAGAGCTAAAAACAATTGACATTGGGCTTCACCATAATAGCTCCATGCAAGGAGACTATCAATGGAATGATGTCAAAAGTGCAAAAAAACACCAAACATAATTTTATCAACTGCTACGAATAGGTGTGCCACGATCCAAGTACAACCAAGACAACAAGGCAAGGGCATGAGAACCAAATAAATAAGAGTTTCATGATCCAAGAAAAGCCAAGGTAACAAGGTAAGGACACAAAATCAAGAAGTGAGATCAATTACTACAAATAGGTGTGTCACGATCCAAGAACAATAACCAAGGCAACAAGGTAAGGACACGAGATCCAAATAAATAGGAGTGCCACAATCCAAGAAAATCCAAGGTAACAAGGCAAGGACATGAAACCCAAAGAAACAATATCAACATGTAACAAGGCAATGACACAAAACCCAAAGAATCAGTATCAACACCACACCCTCCCATACTACTGAATGGGTAGAGTGACACCACGATCTGTATGAGTTGCCAAAATCAACTACTCGAACACTGACAAACTAACACTGGGCTTCACCAGAATAGCTCCCCCACAAGAGAGACTGTCAACATGCCAAAAAAAAGTGTCGAAAATACAGATCTAAAATATCTCAAAAAACAAGAGAGATATAAATGTATACACCCATAAATACAAGAATGTAACACCCAAAAGTTTAGGACGTCGGGCTCAACCGAAATTGCATCCACAAGTGATTACAACACCCTCCTAAATTTGACACTTTATAATTGAGTGCATGTAAATATTACAATGAGTAAAAGTACCTTTCACATTTGAATGTGTATAAAAATTTCACCAATACGTAGATCTTAAAAAATACACAATTTCAAAACAAAGATCACCATAATCTAAGATACGAGATCAAAAGTTATGAGTTCTAGAAGGTTTTACTATTAAAATAATATTTTAATGTTGATATTTTTTAAAAGGTACACGTGACACCCAAATGTCCAAAGGGTAAAAGAGTGCATCCACATGATACAAGATGCGACGAAAAGGATATAAGCTGCGCCCAAAAAACCTAAATGTCAATAGGGTAAATCATTGCATTTGGAGGGTACACATTTATATCCAATGGATAAAAGAATGCACCTATAGGGTACAAATCTGCATCCAGTGGATAAAAGACTACATCCAAAACAAAAATATCTAGAGGGTAAAAGAATGCATCTAGAAGGTACACACTTATATCCAATGGATAAAAGAATGCATCAAGAGAGTACATATTTACATCAAGTGGATAAAAGACTACATCCAAAACATAAATATACAGAGGGTAAAAGAATGCATCCTAAGGTACACACTTATATCCAATGGATAAAAGAATGCACCGAGAGGGTACAAATCTGCGTCTAGTGGATAAAAGATTGCATCCAAAACAAAAATATCTAGAGGGTAAAAGAATGCATTTGGAAGGTACACACTTATATCCAATGGATAAAAGAATGCACCGAGAGGGTACATATCTACGTCCAGTGGATAAAAGACTGCATCCAAAACAAAAATATCTAGAGGGTAAAAGAATGCATCTGGAAGGTACATGCTTATATCCAATGGATAAAAGAATGCACCTAGAGGGTATAAATTTGCGTCTAGTGGATAAAAGACTGCATCCAAAATATAAATATCCAGAGGGTAAAAGAATGCATCTAGAAGGTACACGCTTATATCCAATGGATAAAAGAATGCACTTAGAGGGTACATATCTACGTCTAGATTTGACTGTCTCAAAACATGGTCGAGTTTACAGTTGATTCTAGGGTTTTGGCACCTTCCAAATCCAATGCCGCACTCTGTTTTGCATAAAAATGCATGCTACAAAAAAGTGCTAACAAATTCTCGAATACATGAAAATAATAAACCTTTGCTTGCAAAGAAAAACTTCTGAGATGGATCTCTACACCATCTATTTCTCCGATACCATGAAAGGAACGATAAGAAGATTGTTCCAAGCCACGATCTCGAGATGATAATATCACAACACATTAGATTTACAAAACAAAAGAGCTAAAATACCATATATGGAAATCAATTATAATCCATAATGCTCAATACAATGACTTTAATTACTCAATAAGAAATATGTACATATAGGAGGAGGAAGTGTAACTACTACCTAAATCAGTGGTGAAGAACTCCCACTAATTGATATTGGTAGTTAAGTTAACTCCAGAAGACTAGTAAGCTAACTCCACATAACTGAGAAACTAACTCAACACAACTAGTAAGTTAACTCCACACAACTTGTACACCTAAGCAAGCTAGCCCAACAAGTATAGGGCTAACACAAGTGTAAGAATTATCCTAATAAAAAAATAAAAGGATAAATAATAACCTACACTAATAGTTAATGCCTTGGCATATCAAATAAAGTGCTTGTATTTGACAGTGAGAAATGCCTTGTAGGAGAAGTCGTTAGATTTTAACGCAAATGGGAGCAGTGATCACATCTACCCATTTTGTTACGTATGTCGAATCAACAAGGAGACATCCAACTAAGGTACACCTTCCGACATAATTAGAAAAATAAGTTACATCTAAAACGTAGAGTAAATGTCAATTATGTTATTAATTTCTATGACATTTTATTCACACATATTTAACTCATCTCAAGAAAACATACTTAAATAACATTTTTTTATAAAAATACTATAAACATCTATTTCTAAAAATAAATATGATTAAGTCATAAATAAAATATTTGAAAAGTTAATAAAGAAAATATTAGTAAGTCATAAAAAGAGATTTCAAAAGTTAATAAAGAAAATATGAGTCACTCGCATTTTTTTACTTCGTAAGAACTTTTACTATGATGGTGGCAAATATGTAATAAGTTTATCTTTTATGTTAAATACCAATAATATTGTAGTAAAAATTAGATAATTATTCAAATTATAAATTTAGAATACAAAAACTAATATTATAGAAAACAACATAATTATTCCAATTAATAGTATATTGTTGGCAACACATAAATATTTAATTTGTTTTCAGGTTAAACATGTACACTAATCATCATTAAATCAAAATTGAGAAAAAAATATAGTTAATGCTATAATAATGATATAAGAATTCTCTAACATCAAATATTATACAATTTCATTAGAAATTTACATTTTAATTTATTAATTATTTTTAAAAATTATATTTAAAATATAAATTAAATATCTAATTTTTATAAAATTATATTTTGTCGAAAGGCATCCACCTTTTACGTTGCCCTTATTGGAAAGTGTCAAATTTCGGGGGTTTTTTTCCAGGTAATATTTTCCGACAATATATGGCTTGCTTTTTCAAACACTTGATGATAATGGTGACGGATGTGGTTGCCAACATAAGGGATTATTGGACAAAGGGAAGTTCTCTTAGAAATGTCCCCGTTGGGGTCAATGCAGAAGAACAAGTGATCGAACAAGCATAAAAGCGGCAGAGGCGATCATCGGAATGGTAATAATTTAGTGCAGAAAACCGAAGGCTCTAAACATGTTATTATGGTAGTGTTTCTCGGCAGGATTTTTCAGAGTGGATTTTCCCAGTAAACACAATTTCCAATGAATGAAAAATCAAGGTGCCTCATCTTCCCGAAATATTGTCTTCTCCATCAGATCTCCACCTGAGCACGTCTCCATCACCAGACAGACAATCCTTATCCTCACGAAAGTCACAAAGTTGGTCATTTTAAATTCCCACGCACATATTGTGAAATGGCGATCTTGCTTGGAGGCAATCCCTATCAAGAAAATTGCGCAGGTGATATTTCCATAAGGTTTTACAGTAAAACATCCAAAAATGGAGTTTCAAAATAGGGCATGGACATCTACAAGTGCCTTCGTAGATATGTCTACAAAATGTGGGAGCATGCGAACTGTTCGACTAAATGCCTAAAAGATATGCCGTCTCATGAACTACAATGATTCCGGATTGCAGGATTGTAGAAAATGGTTTCGGATTGCTTCAAACCGTTCCCAATTTCCGGCCTGTATTATTATGGCAGAGTGGCTGTATTATGTGGACATAAGTAATGGAGATTTGTAGAAGAATTTGGACTTATGCCACTTAAAAAGACAACAGAGTTTTTATAATGAACTTGTGCTCACTTTAATCGAGGAAGGGAGGCCTTACGAATAAATTTTGGCAATATAATATTTCAATTAAAACATTTTCAAAAAATGATTTATGATATACAATCCTTTCTCTCCACTTGGCCCTAGATACTTACATATCACCCAATGTATTTGTTAAAAAATAAGAGTGATAATCGGATAATATGTGTGAGTTGATTTAAGAGTACCCGGATACGAAAGACATGTTTAAATATTGAGAGTTAATTTTATATTGAAGTTATTTGGAGAAAATAAGGATGTAAGTGTTTTCAAGAAGAGTTGATAACTAACATTAATAGGAGAAATAATTTCTTTTTGTTCCCAACAAAATTAATTTACAATTTTTAATTATTTAAAATAATTAAAACAACTTATGATTTTATACATCTCGTAATGATATTATATTTTTGTTTCAACTAATTTATAATCTTATAAAATATTAAATCTCACAATGATATTATATTTTGGAAAAGAAAACTAATAGTATGTTTGGGCTTTTGAAAAAGTTTCAAATTCTCTATTTATTGAGAAAATTCAAATAAAATATGTTTTCGTTATCTTTGTTCCATTAGGTTGGTCTTTGTCCTATCAAACAAATATAGTTAGTAGATTTGAAGCTACACTCCTCAACCTTTGTTGTTATTTCAAACTCTTTGAACTTTGAATCACTCTGGAACATGCCTTGACCATGTAAGATTTATTTCTTTTATTAACATGGAGCCATGTATGTGAACTGTTTGACAAAATGTCTTGAACAATTGTTCTAATGTCTACATTTTTTTACTTTATAATTTGCAACCTCTTCTCACAAAATATCATACTTGAAGATAATACATGGGTATCCTCACAAAAAACTGATACTAATTCACCAAATACAACTAATAGGTGCCCAATTCCATCACTTCACCTTTGCTAACATACCCCCTTTTTATGCCAAAATAGGATATTTGAAACAGGGTAATGACACCCACCAAAGCCTTATGAAGAACTAACTTTTGCCCAATGTTTTAGTTGCAAGTGTCATGGTAGATATGTATGCAAAATTGAAGTGGATTTTTATCACAAACATGTATACAAAATGTGCAAGCATACACATGGCACACGAATTGTTCTTCTATCAAACATTTATGCAGAAGTGTGTTGGCCATGGATCAAGGTTCAAATGGTAAGGAGATTGATGAAGGATATGGGAATTATAATGATGCTTATATGTAATTGGATTAAAGGAAATAAAATGGTGCATGTTTGATGTGGAGGAGATAACTCACACCCACATGTATACATGAGATCCTTGTAGAGATTATTGGTAATGTTATGTAAAGCAATTTGTAGACATAGGTTAGCATTGTAACAAGGTGCATCGTGTCAAACCTGCAATATTATAAAAGAGACCAAGTTTCATTTATATTTTCTTTAAAAAACTACATATCTAGGATGTTAGGTTGGGGGAGGTGGAGAGAAGGAAAAAAAAGGAGTGGTATCCCTCAATGAGATGGAGAGATGCTTCTCCAAACGAAACAATCAATATAATGCTTGGAGATGATGTAAAACACATCCTTGATGGTTAAATGGGATTGAATTACACTTACAAGATTATACATAGATATCACTTTCGATGATATTTACAACTCATGTACAATTGCTAATGACTTATATTTAAATCATCTCAAAATAACATAAAAATTTATTATAACACATATGGGCAAAACAACAAATAATAGAACTTGCTCTAACGAAATACCTCACTTGGATGTAGCAATGGAAAAACAAATAAGTTTACCTAATGTGTACAAAATGTTCCTTTACTATCCTTTGGACTATATTGCCATTATATTATCCACAATATAATTACTATTATATTGATTCTAATAATAACCTTACAAGAATTTATTCAACTAATCAAACAAAAATCTTTTGGAATCAATAAGTAATATTATATTGATTATATTATAACCTAAACTCTTTTGGAATCAATCTCACAAAATCTTGTTTCCTTGTCACATATATTATGTGAGGTACGGACAAAAGATTTGAGAACCTTTCTATGTCTTATTTGTTTTAATAAAACATAATGAGAATGACATGATCGATTGCAATTTGCTTATAATTTTTTAATGTCGACTTTACCAACTACCCAAAGTTTTGGAATTTCTATTTCATTATTACATTTAGTTAGTTATACTCTCACATTAATTGACATAAAAGCTTTTTATCAATGAGAGTGAAAGAGGAAAGCTATTTTTTATAGAAAAATCCGTTCCCCGAGGAAGTTTTTAATGCCCGGTGCCATTATTTATCCTTCGGTTTATGATTTTTCATATTATATTTTTAGAAGTTACAAGATTGGCCCTGCCATGTTAAGTATTTGTTGGTTTTTTTGTTTTTTTTTGGGGTAATTTCATTCTTAGGTAATTATTGAAATTGTAATTACATTATAAAGTTGTCCACAATAGTGACATTGAAGAAACCACATATGCTCGTTCCAAAAGTATTATATAGGGTAATATCTCTCATTTTTATATTATTTTCGTTGCTCGTGAGTTTGATGTTGCACACCATTAGCTTGCATTTTTTCTTTGATAGGTTATTTTGTTGGGAGGATTCCCTTCAAAAATATGCTCAAACCACAGGTTTAATTTTCGTAGAATCAACGTGGTATTAGGTTAGACATTGTTAATTTTATGACCAAATGATTCTTTTTTTACATCCCCGACTTGAACCATGCCTTAATTAGCTTACTAAAGTCCTCTACTTGGCATATTTGATGCCCTCTACTTGTTCTCTTCATGTGGACACATGAGTCTAGTGTTTTTGAACACGTTGCCCTTAAGGTCTCAATCTAGGTTGATTTCCTAGGGCTTCCCACATCGTGTTGACATTTCTTAAACCAAATAGAACCATGAAAGGTCGTGTTATATAGGGAACTACATAAAGTTTGCTTTGCCAAATCCTAGAAGTGGGTTTGTGTTGAGGTAGACCTTTCTCATGACTTTAAGGAGGCAATTTACATCCAAGTCGGGGATTCATGCTACTTGCAAAGTGTTTTATACATTAATTTTCCCAATACATGTTTTCAAAGTGGCGAGGCCTCGAGCATAAAATTAGGGGTTTCCTTTTGCTCTCTTTGCAGAGAACCATGTCAAATCTAACTATTTAGGTCCATGAGTCTAATGGCAAAGAACATTGAACAACTATTGGTGGTACATGAAAATAGTTGTAATAAAGGCATAAAAATAACCCTTCAATGCTCATACGTCCTAATGCCAAAACTACTAAGCCAAACCCTAGCTTAAATGCTCATTCACCGATGCACATAAAATAATGGTGCTTGAAACACCCTCTTAAAAGAAAGCTCGGACTCGAGTAGAAACATCTAAAGATGTTGAAAAACCAAAGTCTTCCAACATACCTTTAGCCTCCAATTCTCTCTCGATATCTCATATGACTACTCAAGAGAATAATTTAGATTCACAATTGAGTCTTCAAGTTGTTTCTCCTTGCAAGGCAACCCAAACATACTCTCACAAATCCACATCATCAACTTGAAGAGATAAATACTTCCAAAACTTCACAACCATTAAAACTCAATGATTTTTTTACAAGATAGCTATGGAGCTTTTGATGACTTAGATGTAAAGGAGATGTCTCTTGATAAATGTGCTCCATGAATTCCTAGTTATGGAATGTACAAGGTCTCATAGATCCACCTCATAAATACATTGTGCAAGATTTTTGAAAGTATTTCTAGATATGAACATTCTCTATTTGTAATAAATAAAGGTGGAAGGATTTTTGCTTACATATATCACTAAAGTTATTTAGGCAAATAGTCTAGGCAGACTAGTAATCATGATCAAGAGCATGGAGGAATCATTACATTTATTTCTTTGAAATGGTGACTTTATCATATGGATAATGGATGTTACGCTACCAATCCCATCATTTGGGTGGTATCAAACACTAAGAAACTTTTTTGGTATAATAAATGTTTATGCATTTAACGACGTTATTTAAATGGCTACTTTTTGGTGATGGTTAGCGAGATGAATCAAGCTTGATGTAGACACATACAAATTGATATACAATGACCGATTCCAGCTTAGTCCCTTCACACCGACACTACTCTTTTGGGGCATATGCCACACCATACAAGTGCTTTTGTTTCATTATAATTAATTTACATTTCCTTGAGCTACGTTGATTACATATATTGTGTATATGTTATCTTTTGAGCTACTAAGACCTACACATGTGTCGTATGTAACACTATAATATCTTGCCGCTATGTTTTTACTATCGGTATTTATTATGCTTGATTGTCACATTGTTATCATTACTCGCTTATATGGAGTACTTACTTGAATACTTGCTTTCTTGACTTCTTGATTGCTTCTTTTATGCAAAGTGTAACCTGCTCTAGTTATGTTTTCATAACATGGGTGTCCCATGTTTGTGTCTTTATTCTTCTCTTTTGTGTATGCACTTGCTTATGTATATGCGGCCTAAAGTGCCTTCTATTGCGATTTTCTTGTGATATTGTGGGTGTCCCATGTTTGCGGCTTTATGCCTTCGTATGACTATGTTCTACTATATTTCTCATTATATATATATATATATATATATAGAATATTTATACACTATTGTTTATACTTTTATACACATTTACTATTGCTTGTTAGGTGTCACATATTGCTTTCTTTATGTGTTATGGTCTTCGCCTTGCACAACCCCTTTTATAGGTACTATAATGCAAGAAAAGACTAGCTTGTGAATGCAAGAAAACAAACAAACTTGTTCTCCTACTCTAATTTTCTCAATCAAAACCTCAGATAGAGCAATGGATGGAAAGAAGGGAGAGATATTCAATACCCGCACTTACTTATAAGTTGCGCAACTCCTTTGATGTGTTAGATTTTCTCTCGATGATAGATTGGATGTACTTGCTTCAGATTTTGGAGACACTTGGGCAACACCTCCCCTTTATTTCCTTGGATTTCTTGATGCTTGATGAAGGATGAATTGATTGGAGTGGATTGAAGATGGATTGATAGAGTGGATGGATTGATTGGATGATTGAAGATAAAAATGGCAAAGGTTGGTTACCAAATTCTTAAGATGGCTCTCATGGAGGAGGAGAGCTTAATTTATAGCTTGTGGGTGGAGGATTCAATGGCTAAGATGAAGCCATGTTGGATTTGAATCAATGGTGGAGAGTGCATGAGAAGAATGGAGAATTCTAGAATGGAGATTTCTAGAATTTGAGAGAAGTCTCCATTGAATTAAAAATGGAGGGAGGGAGATATATTTGAATTTTTAAATATGAAAGAGAGAAATTTAGAAAGGCTTATAGAAATCTAGAAGCCTCTAGATTTAGAGGTGAGGATATGATTATGAATAGGATTAAATTAGGTTGATAAAATGTGATTAGATGTGATATTACACCAAAAGGCTAGGTGTATTGATCGGGGATATTTTTTAGTGTTAAAAGTTCCTAAACTTCCGTAGACCATTCCATTGTAGTATATCCTTTAGAGAGCTTTCTGACGACTAGTAAGAACGTGAAAAATAGACACTCTGAGCTCAAGTTATGTCCGGTCAAAGTTCAGTCAACATGGAAGTCAACTTTGGTCAACAGGTCAACAAGTGGACCAATGGCAAGGTGACACGTGGCAATTGGTGACAAGGTAAAATTGATGGTCTTGTAATTTTTTAAAAATCAGTTTCATGGTATAGAGCTCGTCATAAGCTTTCTGACGCATTTTGAACGGACCAAATCTAAATTTGTATGCGAAAGATATGCATAGTCAAAGTTATGGTCAAATGATGATGTGGCACACTCTGACGTGGACAAATGGCATATTATGGGCGTGACACTTGGAAGGTTTTTAGTGGCTTTGGATTTAAAATTATATTAATAATATTTTATTTAATCCATGCCACAGGAATAAGCCTAATCCCATGGGATAAGGAGGATTTTGTGGACAAAAAGCTATTTAAAGGTTTATCCTATCCCTTTCCCACCAAATGTGGGGTCAATGGCTAAATTGGGCGCCTAAACCTATGGAAGGGGGATTTGAACCCAACACCTCATCTAAAAAAATAAGAGGCCTTACCAACCCGCCACCCTCTTGTAAGTGGTATAAATAAAGCTCACTTGTATTTGTAATGGACAAGTGCTAGGTTTGTGTAAAAGAATAAGGAGGCAGTTTTGGAAAAGTGCAATTTTGGGGCACTTCTGCTCACTTCCAGATCTCGAGTTATATATGAAAGTTTCTCAAAATTTCAAGATGATCACAATGGTGTGATCATTTATCTAATTTAGAGCTTCTATGATAGATTTATGTTCTGTTAAAGTCACACAAAGGTGTAGAACCAAAGGGAGACACTGCTGCAAGTGGATCAGGAAGGTGAAGGACATAGGTTGAGCTCCATTAACGTCCTTTGAAGGTCTAAAACACAATTTTTAGGTTTTGATTCATTATTGGTTAATGTAAATGTTATTGTATTTACATTTTTAACATTATTAATGGATTGGTTCATCACGAACCCGGGGACGTAGGAATTCGAACCCCGTAAACAATCTGGTGTTGTGTTCTAATTTTTATTTTCAGTTTCTGATTATTTGCAGTAATTTACATTCCAAATTTGAATATGGATGCAACTATAATCAAAATTGATAAAATTGGAAAAATCAATTAAATCAAAAAGCAGATGACTTTTTGGGTTTTGATCAAACAATGAATTTTGAGTAAATTGCAAACTTAATTTCATTTTGAATTCAGTCCATAAATCATATTTTGATTAATTTTTGGAAGTATACAATCCTTTTAAGTTGATTAAAATTGAAGATCCTTGAAAGCCTTTAAAAGTGGAAAAATAAAACACCCATTTTCGGATCAAGTTTGGTATCAGAGCAGTTAGATTGTTGGATTAGCTTCTAATTGTGTTTGAAAATTTGGCTTCAGTTTCAGTATTGATTTTAGTTTTTAGTGTGTAAACATTTTGGGTCTTGTTAATCTTCTTTTTCAAGTGTGTAGTTTTGGAAGTATAGGTTATGTTTGCAGGAACAAGGAATCATGGGCAAGTCATCCAAACATGAGCAACTGGATGAGCTTGAAGCCATTAACCGCCAACTCCAGGAAGAAAACTCTTTCCTGAGAGATAAATTCTATTCCTTAGAAGAGGAAATAGTGTGGTTAAAATCTGAGCCACAATCCTCTATAACCAAGAAAGAGGAGTATGTCAATGAGATGCTTACACAAAGTAAGAAGTTAATGGGCTTTGTTAAAGAGTTGCAGGAAGAAATATGGACCAAGGATGCCCTCTTGGCAAAGCTGTAATAAGGTGAACACAAGAAGGAAATGCCTTCCAAATCAGATGTAGGTACTATGATAGAATGCACTTGTAAGTTGTTCACGTGAAAATACTTCCTCTAATTTAGTTTCAGATATTCCTTTGGGTCAGTTTGAAAAACACACTAAGGGAATTGGGTCTAAACTAATGGTTAAAATGGGATATAATGGAAAAGGCCTTGGTAAAAATGAACAAGGTGATGCTAATCCCATACAAGTAGAGGATCAACCTCGGTTTGCAGGTTTGGGTTATTCTAGTGGGCAAATGGAAATTGGAGAAAGTTCCAAAGTAGCTGAAGGAAGACAAGCTTCCAACAGCCAAGGATCTACGCCTCTAGAATTACAGGATTCCACCATCAGGAGGAACAATGAAAGGTGTAAGAAAGCAGGTAAGTGAGGTAATGAAATTCCACCTCCTCCCACTTACACTAAAAATAGCACTAAGGGGAAATTAAATCCTAAGACTTCTAAAACTCTCTTTCAGTCTTGAACAATATAGCTTCAGTAGACAAAAGTATGGTTTTCCTTGCACGTTTTGTGAAGGTACTAATCATTCTGTAGCATATTGTTGGAAGAGGAAAAATATGATAAAGAAGTTAATGCCTTTTGTGAATGATAACACAGGTGCAAAAAACAATCTCACTGGTAAAGTGAGAAATGGAAAAAGGTTACCTCTCCTAAACAAAGGAATCATTATCCTAGATAGATTTTAGGGATAACAAAATGGGTAAGACTCCTAAAAACATGGAAATTAAATTTTGTTCCCATTGTAAAAGGAATGGTCATGATGTTAAGATGTGTTGGTATGTTCCTTCAGTGAAACATTGGAAATTTGTTAAAAACGAAAATAATTTCAAACCAACATTTGTCAATCTAACTCGTGTAGATACTCATTTTGGTACTGAGGAAAAACCACCTAAATAGAAAAATCCAAGTAATTGGATGGGTAAAATATTCCTCAACTTTATGTTTGCATTACAGTAACTGGTGATAGTATGCAAACATTTTCAAAGCTATATTTTAGGGATTTTGATCCTATGTTAATATTCAACTTTGAAATAATTTGGAAGTAGCCATAAAGAAGATTTGAGTGATAGGTTCATCATACTCATATTCATCTTCTCACATTTTGGTTGGTTATTCCATTTCTGACAACAATATGCATGGATATGGGCATCGTCAGAATGTCTATTTTGAAACTTGTAGTTTTATAGTGTTGTCATTTGTGTAAATATTATGGATGCTTATAAGACCCATTATGGCAATCAAGCTTGATATTGTAATAAATAGACAAACTTGTTGTATCCACATGTGTTATTTGCACTAATTTATAAGACCCTTATTTTGGGAAAATTTGATTTTTGTAACTATCAGATGTGGTTGCAATTAGGGTGTAAATTTATTACACTAACAAACTGGTTTGCAAAGGTACCAGGTGATCATTTTGTAGATTATGGCAGTTCACCAATTTGGGTAAGCATACAGTTTATAATATATCCCTTTACAGTTCAGTGTATGGATAGAATATTTGCATATTCACGTTGATTCAAATTTTGACTATAGCCATTTTGGGCGTTGATGGTTTAATTATTCTGGATAGTGAATATTTGCAGTTGTTATCAACATAATCACAAAGTGTCAGTTGAACACTAGCTTCCATTATAGATGGGTGTTATTATTTGACTTATTATTTGTGATGGTGATACAATGTTTTTAGTAGATTCACGTGGATTTAGTTGTTGACTATAACTATTTTTGGGTGTTGATAGTCTATTTTATTCGGATAGTGAATACTTGCAGTTGTTACAGTTTCAGATGGACAATGGGCGTAGCCTAATTGTGGCGGTTTATATGTTTGGTATAATCGATATGTGTTTATGAAATTGTAATTTAAGTAATTAGCTATATCAAAAGTGACATTTGAACACTAGCTTTCCGTAATAGAATGGGTGTTATTATCTGGTCAATTATTTGTGATGGCATTACAGTGGGGTATGACAATCACAGGTTCAGGTTGTGTGCGAGTTGTCGGGTTGTAACTTTTCGATTGAACACTAGCTTAATTGGGTGTTATTATCTGATCGGTTATGTAATTAGCTAATCAAATATTTGCATTTTATTAACCTATAATGTTATTTCGGGTTCTTGTATGTGTTTTTGCAATGCAGGAAGAGATAACATGTTTTGTGGGTTGATACATAGCTTTTGTGGACAAAAAGCCTTCTTAGTAGGGAGGAGTGATTAGGGGATATTTTTTAGTGTCAAAAGTTCCTAAACTTCCCTAGACCATTCCCTTACAAAGTAGAGACCGTTAGTGCAAAATCACAGCACCCCTGGATGCAGATCAATTTTCTAGGTTGATCATTCAGGCATCCAGTGTGATTGCACAACATGGAAACCTCTCTCCAAGCGTGGGACTTGTGAAACCGAGAGAGGAATCTCCAGAGAAGGCTGGTTCCTGCTCCTAAACTACCTGCCACAAGCTATTCCAGTGCAGGCAAGCTAATCTAATCCTAATCTAACCATGCCAAGGAGACAGAGAGAGAGAGAGAAGGGAAAACAACAAAAGCCTACACTAAAACGGTGATACACCGAGAGAGAAGAATGTTGGACATCTATCAAAACTGCCATGCCATGGACAAGGAGAGGTGAGCAATGGGAAGGATGGACAGATGCATCACAGCCCAAGGATAGATTTCACACGAAAAATGTCCCAAAACTCCATGAACACAAACTCCATACCCGCAATGAACATTCAAACATGCACAAATACCTGCAATGAAGAGAGGCAAGAAGAGAACAAGCAAAAACGAGCAAGGATGGACAGATGCATCACAAAACACATTTTGTTGCTCTAGAAGTTTGCATAGAACATCATTCCATTAGTAAGAGGCAAAAATGCCATTACAGAGCAGGGAGGAGGTTCGAACTCCATTTTCAACCCTAGAGAAGAAAAGAAGGGAGGGCCGAGCAGAAAGAATGAACCACCTCTTCAAATGAGCCAAATCTGGCTTTTTACATTACATGGGTCGAGCCCAGGGGACAGAAATGTGGGAAAACGTGCAAGCCCATTCCTCATTGACTGCAGATGCATTAAAACGGCATGGGATACCTACCAACCCATACCCTGCCATCTTTGACCAATTTGGAGGAGAATGCGACCCATTCTGCATTAATTTGGCCGCTGAAATGTCACCTCTGGCCGTACAGAAGAAGAATGCGACCCATTCGCATTAAAACAGGTTGTTGAAACGTCGCCTCTGGCCATTATCACGCATCAGAGCCGTTTCTCAATTTTATCCCTCCAGACTACACCAAAACTCGAGATTAGCCCCAGAATCATGTAGAGGATTTCACTAGCTTTCCATTGATGTCAAGAGCGTGCAAATCCGAGCTCTGATCAAAAGATATGACGATCTCAAGATTTAGGGCACATGTAATGACCAAAAGGATTTTGAAATATTTTCCCGCGCTTCGCCACCTGGACGACACGTGGCAGGGCTGCTCCGATTGGTCACGTGATTCTCTCTCCTCCGAGCCTTTCGGCGGGCTTTCTTTTGAAATTTCCTCAGGACCCTAGTTGGGACACGTGGCACTATCTCATTGGTTCGGATCGGTGCTCGAAAACTTGCCCTTTGACCTTTTGACCTTTTCCCTTGTGACACGTGTCATGATCTCGGTTAGTTCTCGGCTCTTTCGGCTCCTTCGCGTCCCACCGCGTCCATTTGTCCCGGATGTCCCAAAGGTGCTTGTCAGTGCTGATTTTGGCCGAACCCGGCGATTCGCGTACTTTGTCCCACTTGTCCCACTTTGTTTGGATGAAGCTCCTCATTTCGGCCGATCTGGCCGGTTCAGGTCTTTTTGTCCCAGATGTCCCAAATGCTTTTCGGACTGTTTGTTCCCATTTCGGCCGAACCGGCCGGTTCGGGTCTTTTTGTCCCAGATGTCCCAAATGCTTGGATGCGCCTTTGACCTTTTTTCGCCTGGTTCGGCCGGTTCGCATACTCGCGGCCCAAATGTCCCATTTTCTTTCGGACCATTTGTTCCCATTTCGGCTGAATCGGCTGGCTCGGGTCCTTCGCGTACTCTTGTCTCGAACTGTCCTTCTCAGCAGTTAGTCGATTTTCTTTTCCTCTTTCGGCTGGATCGGCTTCTCGCGCCCGCCGCGTACTTCTGGCCCGATTGTCCCAAATGCTTAGCGGGCCACCTAGAGGCTTTTCGGCCGATCCGCATCTTTCTGTCCCACACGTCCCTACTGTCCCAAGGACTAGGACTTAGTCGATTTTCACAATTTTTCCTGGATCAACCTACTTGCCTGGGACTTGAATATTCTGATGCATGTTATCAAAATTACCCTGGGGGGTGAATTTTGGATAACAGAGACTTCAGAAGATTTTTAATGACTGTAAGAACGTGAAAAACAGGACACTCTGAGCTCAAGTTATGTCTGGTCAAAGTTTAGTCAACATGGAAGTCAACTTTGATCAACCAGTCAACAAGTGGACCAATGACAAGGTGACATGTGGCAATTGGCGACAAGGCAAAATTGATGGTCTTGTAATTTTTAAAAAATTAGTTCCATGGTATAGAGCTCGTCATGCAAGCTTTCTGACGCATTTTGAACGGACCAAATCTGAGTTCGTATGCAAAAGATATGCATAGTCAAAGTTGTGGTCAAATGATGACGTGACACACTCTGACGTGGACAAATGGCATATTATGGGCGTGACACTTGGCATGTTTTTAGTGGTTTTAGATTTAAAATAATAATAATAATAATATTTTATTTAATCCATTCCACAGAATAAGCCTAATCCCATGGGATAAGGAGGATTTTGTGGACAAAAAAACTATTTAAAGGCTTATCCTATCCTTTTCCCACCAAATGTGGGGTCAATGGCTAAATTGGGCGCCTAAACCTATGGAAGGGGATTTGAACCCAACACCTCATCTAAAAAGATAAGAGGCCTTACCAACCCGCCACCCTCTTGTAAGTGGTATAAATAAAGCTCACTTGTATTTGTAATGGACAAGTGTCAGGTCTATGTAAAAGAATAAGGAGGCAGTTTTGGAAAAGTGCAATTTTGGGGCACTTCTGCTCACTTTCAGATCTCGAGTTATATATGAAAGTTTCTCAAAATTTCAAGATGACCGCAATGGTTAGATCATTTATCTAATTTAGAGCTTCTGTGATAGAGTTATGTTTTGTTAAAGTCACATAAAGGTGTTGAACCAAAGGGAGACATTGTTGCAAGTGGATTAGAGAGGTGAAGGACATAGGCTGAGCTCCATTAATGTCCTTCAAGGTCTAAAACACAGTTTTTTAGGTTTTTGATTCATTATTGGTTAATATAAATGTTATTGTATTTATATTTTTAACATTATTAATGGATCGGTTCATCACGAACCCGGGGACGTAGGAATTCCAACCCCGTAAACAATCTGGTGTTGTGTTCTAATTTTTATTTTCAGTTTCTAATTATTTGTAGTAATTTACATTCCCAATTTGAATATGGATGCAACTATAATCAGAATTGATAAAATTGGAAAAATCAATTAAATCTGAAACAGTGACTTTTTGGGCTTTGATCAAACAGTGAAATTTTGAGTAAATTGCAAACTTAATTTCAGTTCTAAATTCAGTCTATAAATCATATTTTGATCAGTTTTTGGAAGTATACAATCCTTTTAAGTTGATTAAAATTGAAGATCCTTGAAAGCGTTTAAAAGTGGAAAAAATAAAACACCAATTTTCGGATTATGTATGGATGTGTAAGGTAGGTGGTAGGTGAGATGTAGGAATATTAAATTCCTATAAAATGATAACGAAGGATTAAAATAGGATAATAAGATAGTATTGAATTAAAGGATTAAGGTTTGAGATGGGATATAATAATGAAATAAAAGGATTTAGGATAAATGATAAATGATGATAAAATGATAAATGGGTAAATATTATAAAACAAATTAAATAATAATAATTAATCTTGTGATTAATTATTATATGGATGATGTTGGGATATTTGTGGGACAAATTAATTGTAATCAATCATGTCGATATTTTAGATGTTTACATTTTACCCCTTTCGAATGGTTATTGTGTATCAATGATAGTTCAAATAAAAATAAGAAAAGATGTTAATATGGTGATATGATGCCCCGCGAGGGGTTAGGCGGGAGGGAACGAGTTGTGTAACCACGCGAAAAGAGGAGATGCCCAAGTAGATGAGAGAGAATTATCGATGAGAAGATTGGAGGATTTAGAGGATTTGAGGATTTGAGGATTTATAGGATTAGGATTAGAGGACTAGAAGATTTGAGGATTAGGATTAGAAGATTAGGAGAGATGATTAGAGGAATAAGAGATTAGAAGATTAGGAGATATTGGAGTTTAGATTTTGATGCCCTAGTCAACGATGTATGACAAGGGTGAATATTTAGAATTTAGGATTAGAGGATGCCCTAGTCAAGGATTTATGACAAGGATAAATTGTTAGAGTAGGTATTTACCTTAGCTCATGTTCACTCTAGGTACTTTATTTACCTTTATTGTATTTATCCTCACCCACTTATGTGTGTGGATATTTCTTTTATTTATTTAGATATTAGGAGATATTATCTAGTTGTTAGGTATAGTTCTTTACTTGATCTATGGTATTGACTAGTTCTTTCCTAGATCTATGGTATTGACTAGATCCTTGATGTCTAGTTCTCTCCTAAATCTATTATCTTGACTAGTTCTTTGATGACTAGTTATTTCCTTGATTTATGGCTTGATCTACAACCTTGGTCGGGTTCTTAGATTGTTATTCCTTGCCTATTTAAGCAAGGCCCATTCTCAATGTATTGCATTGAGTTCCATATTAATATATGATATTCTTTACTCATTTGTTTGCAAAGGTTTTATGTAAAGCTATTCTCGTGAATTACTTTCATCTTATTGATCGTGGTGTTTGATTAGCATATGTGTTCTTGGCTTGGTACGATCCGGTTATCGTTCCTTTCATAAATATTTAGGATTTATATTTGAGGATGCCCTAGTCAAGGAGTGAAGTTTTGTTGATGTTGGATTTAGATTTAGGGATGTTGTATTTGAAGATATTGGATATGTAGATTTGGTTTATAAGTTGTGGAATAAGGATTAGATTTTGGATTGATTTGGATGAAGGGACATTGAGGAGGAGAGGATTGGGACGATGATTGATGAAATGACGAGAGGATGTTAGGAGATGCCCTAGCCAAGGGGTGAGGATTTTGGATGTTGGATGTGAGATGATAAGATTTGGATGTGGATATTGATTGATTGATGAAAGGATTGATTGGATAGGACGATGATGATAAGGATAAAAGATGATGATATAAGGGGGTGTGCTACCATAAAGTGCCCACTATTATCATCATTAACAATGTTATTGATGTGGCATAGAGAAAATGCACCAAGGTATAAAGACCATGATGATTGAGTTGCAAAATGCCCTGTTCCTTATATCATTGGACATATTAATGCAAAAATATGGTCGTCACATCATTGGGTGTGTAAAAAAAAAAAAAATCAAAAGGGGCCTCATATCATCTTCCAAATGTAAAAGAAGACAAATAAGCAAACACACACACATTGTAATTTTGTATATTGTTTTTTGTCTTTATGGATTATTTGAATGTTTTGATTATTATATTTTTAGATTTTTGATGTTTAGATGTTTGGATGTGTGGATTTTTGAATTGGGATGGGGGAATAGTTGAGATTAGGTAAGATGAAAGGGTTTAGGATGGGATAGCTCATGGGGGGAGGAGAAGGGATGTAAGGTGAGATGTGACTTTCTCTAGAATTCCCAAAGCACGTTTGGGTAGGATGAAAGGGAAGGAGTGAGGAAACTTGGATAGGTTGGATAAGATAGGGATTAGTTGGTAGGTTAGGATTAGATGAGACGTGGTGATGGAAGATAGGTAGGATGTGTTGATGCAAAATCACAACACCCCCGGATGCGAGATCGTGTTTCTAGGTTGATCACTTTGGCATCCAGTGTGATTGCATAACATTGAATCCTTTCTCTAAGTGTGGGACTTGAAAAATGAGAAAGAATTCTCCAGAGAAGGCTGGTTCCTATTCCTCTGCTCGTATGCACACGAAATATGCAGAGGGTTTTCTCAAAACCTAATCTAATTCTGCCAAGGAGACAAGGTAAGAAGATGCATAAAATAAATCTAAGCTAATAGAGGTGATGCACCGAGGAATGAAGAACACCTATTTTTCCAAAGTGAACACAAACCATTTGAATGTGATATAAGATCACGCACGATGACAAAACCTACAAAGAAAGACCGGAGGATGCAAAAATGAACACGAGAGGGTGAGAATCATCCATGACATGCATTACTTACTCCAAAGATTGATACAATACACTACGAGAATGCCATGAGGCATAATAGTATTACAATTCAAATGAGAGGTTCGAACTCCACAAATTCACCTGAGGAGAAGAAGGGAGAGGCAAAACAGAAAAATGTTCAACCTTTTAAAAGAAGCTCCTCTTTACAATATATAGAAAGAATGAGAGAGGAAAGAGAGAGAGGAAAGTCAAATCTACCCCAACCACCTCCAGGTTGCATTCCATTCATCTCATTATGGCAGAAGCGGCAGATCCTGGCAAAACGGCGGGCATCTAAATGTAATGGCGAACCTGCTGCATTAAAGTTATTTGTTGAAGCATTACTTCTGCTTGTTATTTCGTGCCAGAGGTGTTTCTTGATTTTCTCTCTCCAAACTGAACCAAAATGCAAGATTGACCCCAGAATCGTGTAGAGAATTTTACCAGCTTTCCATTGATATAAAGAACGTGCCAATCCGAGCTTTGGATCGAAAGTTATGGCGATCTGAAGATTTAGGGCAAAAACGGGCCAAAACGTGTTTTGAAATCTTTCCCGCGCTCTGCCACCTGGATGACACGTGGCATGTGCTGATTGGACGAGCAATTCTCTCTCCTCTGCCTTTCGCGGGCTTTCCTTTTGAAATTTCCTTGTGGGCCCCTTAAACTTGGACACGTGGCGCTATTTCATTGGTTCGGGTCAGTGCTCGAAACCTCGCCCTTTGACTTTTGGACTATCTCCCTTGTGACACGTGTCGTGATTTGATTGGTCCGCGGGTTTGCCGGCTTTTCGCACCCTTCGCGTCTTTATGTCCCGGATGTCCCAAACTATTTGGGACAAAAACCTCCGATCCGCCCGAAATGGGCTTCCTCGTCCCTCATTTGCCGATGACACGTGGCGCAATCTGATTGGCTCTCCTTTTTCGGCTATCCGCGTCCCTCGCGTCCCTGCGGCCCAGATGTCCCTTTACGAACTTTCTCTGTTTCGGCCGAACCGGCCGGTTCGCGTCCATTTGTCCCAAATGTCCCAAAGGTTCAGGGACAAATTCTTCCAGTTCACCCGATCTGGCCGATTCGCGTACTTCTGGCCCAGATGTCCCTTTTGCTTCCGGACTGTTTGTTCTCATTTCGGCCGATCCGGCCGGTTCGCGTACTTCGCGTACTTGTGTCCCGTTTGTCCCGGATGAAGACTTGGGCAAATTTTTCCTTCTTTCGGCCGATTCGGGCATTTCGCGTCCCGCGCGTACCTGTGGCCCAGATGTCCCTTTGCTTCACGGGCCGCCTGGAGGCTTTTCGGCCGATCCGCGCCTAGATGTCCCAAATGTCCCGACTGCTCCTAGGACTAGGACTTAGCCATTTTTCATGATTTTTCCTGTTTCAATCTACTTGCCTGGAACTGCAAAACTCTGATGCATGTTATCGAAATTTACCCTGGGGTGAAATTTTGACAACAGTTTTGACGACTCAGCGGGGTCACCTGCCTGCTAGGTAGAAGATCAGTGGCCTTTTAGCGATCCATTGGGCATGGAGTTGTTCTCACCAAAATGCCACCAAACGAATCATGCAAGAGCAAAACCGGATAAACAAAAACTATGTACAGAATCGAAAATCATACATGCTCCAAAATGAAACATGCGAGTGTGCACAAGCACTTCTTCTACCGAAAGCAAACCTACCTACTCTATTCTAATCTAAAGCAAAGGCAAGCTAAACAAACCCCGCAACTAGTTGTGTAAAATAGCTTCCTTTCTTCAAAATTGGCAGCCATGCAATTGATTTGGCACTCGATCATGATTGTTTGGATGGATGGAAAATCAACAAGAAGCTGGTCTTCTATCCAAATCATCAAGGTGTCAACTGAAAAATCCAATACCTCTTTTAGTTGCTCTGCATTTGGATTGGAGAGGTATGGCAGCTGATCCTTGGTACTTTGTAGCTCACCCTCATGCTCAGGAGCAAGCATGACCGGTTGTGGCTTCTCCTTTGGCTCCAATGAAGCCAAATACCTGATTGGGCAAGGTCTGATCCGTTTGATATGCCCATAACTCTGATTTTCTACTCCAAAAATGGAGTTCTCTTGTAGACCCTCTTGAATGGATGATGTGGAAGAAATGGTGAAATTCTTCTGTCCTTTCTCTTCCTCCGATGAAGAACATGGAAGATTTAAATCTTCCAATTTTGATTCCAAAGGGCTGCTATAAGATGCAGGCTGCTGCAAATGAATGCTCTCCTTCATGACAGCAGGCTCTGGTGTTTGGAAGATGGATGATGAAAGAGAGAATGGTGGAAACTCAACCGGCTCCTCTCCATCAAAACAGTCCTCCAAATCAGACAGGTAAACTGCCTCATTGTTGTCCTGCTGCAAATGTTCAACTTCCTCCATGGTGTCTTCTTGATCTGTAACTTGACCACCATGGTTTCTTTCTCCCTTCAACATTGAGTTTGAGAGGTCAAACTCCTCTTCAGCACTGGAACTTGAGAGAGGTGAAGTAGAAAGAAGAACTGAAGGTTCTCCTGTAGCCTGCTTTGTGCTCAGAGCTCTTGGATCTGCAATTTTCTCCCCCACAGCTGGAATGTGCTCCTCTTCTTTTGGATTTGGAGCAGCTTCTCCTTCCTCCAATGTTTGAAGACAATCTTGCTCTTGATTGAACTCTTCCTCCAGCATGAAGTTTGTCAAGTCAAACTCTTCAATCTGCTGCTCTAGAGGACAAGTTGTGACTGCAAGATCTTCTTCTTCTGCTGCAACAAAATCAGTCCTAACCACCACCTGTTCTCCAACCCTAGCCTCTTCTGTAGGTTTAACCATCAAGGGGATCTTTGTCATCCCAAATCTAAGAGCCCAACTCTTCAGACTTTGAATTTCTTCATCTTTGTTTGGCTTCTCTTTTTGCTGTTGTTTTCCTTGACTGGCATTCTGATTGTCATCCTCCCAACATGGATTTGGGAATGCAAGAGGAGGGATGGGTTGTAACTCAACTGATTTGACATTTTTTTGTGGTGGTGGAGGAGGTGAAACCTCTTGTTTCTTTGGAGTGGGAGGTATTTCATTTAGCTCTTGTGGAGGGGATGACTGTTTAGAAGGAAAAAGGAAAGAAGAATTGAGGTGTGGTGGAAGACTGAGAGGTGGAGACATGGGATCAACATTTGGGACAGCAGATGGAGAGTTTAAAATTTGCAAGTCCAAATGAGATGATGCTTGCTTGAGTAATGGGAAGAGAAAAACCAGATGATGGTGTAGAACTTACCCATTGACAAGGTTGTTCAACACCGAATATATAGGCCTCTATTTCGTTGTCCATTATGCAAGTTGGGGCAGCATCTTTATCATGAATTCCAGCTTCTCTTGAGGGCTGAAGTGTCTTGGAAAAGGGCCTCCCCATGGACAAGGAGTCCTGTAACCGATCCCGAAAGCTCTCATTTGAGCTGTTGCTCTGGACTGCACCATCTTTTCCTCCATCTTTTGGATCTTCTCCAACAGACCAGCATCTTGCATCTGATGGTCTTCATTATATGCATACTCTTGTTCTTGGAAAGCTCCATAGCCAAACTGACTTTGGCACTGCTGCTCATATGGGTATGCATACTGATCTTGAACTTGCTCAAAATGTTGATTTGGAGGATTTGTAAAACATGTTGGAGGTGTGATATACTGACTGTTGTTGATGTGAATCCCATGATGGAAATGAAGTCATGATTGCGCAACTTCATGGAATGGAAGAGAATGAAAGGGATGGAAAGAAAGATGGATGAAAATGGATGAAAAATGGGTCTGCAACTCAGAGAATGAGTTATTGATCAGATGGAGTCGCCAGATGTGTTTGTAAGTGCCTCCAAAGGCTGAAATCTTCACAGGAACACACCAACTGCAAAAGATGAAGTGGAAGACCTCTAAGGTCCCACCGGGCGTGCCAAAACTGTTAGTGGTCGCATGGTGGCTTAAGATTTTCTATTTGATAATGAGACACCTCGAAAGATGAAACTCTAACTTCGTGATGTCCCACCGTGCGCAAGTGCAAAACCGCGATGCAAAATCACAAAGACTTCGGATGCGAGATCGTTTCTAGGTTGATCACTTTGGCATCCAGTGTGATTGCATAACATTGAATCCTTTCTCTAAGTGTGGGACTTGAAAAATGAGAAAGAATTCTCCAGAGAAGGCTGGTTCCTATTCCTCTGTTCAGATGCACACGAAATATGCGAGAGGGTTTTCTCAAACCTAATCTAATTCCTCGCCAAGGAGACAAGGTAAGAAGATGCATAAAATAAATCTAAGCTAATAGAGGTGATGCACCGAGGAATGAAGAACACCTATTTTGCCAGTGAACACAGACCATTTGAATGTGATATAAGATCATGCACAGATGACAAAACCTGCAGTGAAAGACCAGGAGGATGCAAAAATGAACACAGAGAGGGCTGAGAATCATCCACAGACATGCATTACTTGCTCCAAAGATTGATACAATACACTACAGAATGCCATGAGGCATAATAGTATTACAGTTCAAATGAGAGGTTCGAACTCCACAAATTCGCCTGAGGAGAAGAAGGGAGAGGCAAAACAGAAAAATGTTCGACCTTTTAAAAGAAGCTCCTCTTTACAATATATAGAAAGAATGAGAGAGGAAAGAGAGAGAGGAAAGCCAAATCTACCCCAACCACCTCTAGGTTGCATTCCATTCATCTCATTATGGCGAAGCGGCGGATCCCGGCAAAACGGCGGTCATTTCCAATGTGGCGGCGGCGAATCGTCTGCTGCATTAAAGTTGTTTGTTAAAGTATTACTTCGCTTGTTATTTCGTGCAGGCGTTTCTTGATTTTCTCTCCAAATAGAACCAAAATGCAAGATTGACCCCGGAATCGTGTAGAATTTTACCAGCTTTCCATTGATATAAAGAACGCTGCAATCCGAGCTCTGGATCGAAAGTTATGGCGATCTGAAGATTTAGGGCAAAAACGGGCCAAAACGTGTTTTGAAATCTTTCCCGCGCTCTGCCACCTGGATGACACGTGGCACGTGCTGATTGGACGAGCAATTCTCTCTCCTCTACCTTTCGCGGGCTTTCCTTTTGAAATTTCCTTGTGGGCCCCTTAAACTTGGACACGTGGCGCTATTTCATTGGTTCGGGTCAGTGCTCAAAACCTCGCCCTTTGACTTTTGGACTATCTCCCTTGTGACACGTGTCGTGATTTGATTGGTCCGCGGGTTTGCCGGCTTTTCGCGCCCTTCGCGTCTTTATGTCCCGGATGTCCCAAAGCTGTTTGGGACAAAAACCTCCGATCCGCCCGAAATGGGCTTCCTCGTCCCTCATTTGCCGATGACATGTGGCGCAATCTGATTGGCTCTCGGCTTTTTCGCTATCCGCGTCCCTCGCGTCCCTGCGGCCCAGATGTCCCTTTACGAACTTTCTCTGTTTCGGCTGAACCGGCCGGTTCGCGTCCATTTGTCCCAAATGTCCCAGTGCTTTGTGGGACAAATTCTTCCAGTTTGCCCGATCCGGCCGATTCGCGTACTTCTGGCCCAGATGTCCCTTTTGCTTCCAGACTGTTTGTTCTCATTTTGGCCAATTCGGCCGGTTCGCGTACTTCGCGTACTTGTGTCCCGTTTGTCCCGGATGAAGACTTGGGCAAATTTTTCCTTCTTTCGGCCGATTCGGGCATTTCACGTCCCGCACGTACCTGTGGCCCAGATGTCCCTTTGCTTCACGGGCCGCCTGGAGGCTTTTCGGCCGATCCGCGCCTAGATGTCCCAAATGTCCCGACTGCTCCTAGGACTAGGACTTAGCCATTTTTCGTGATTTTTCCTGTTTCAATCTACTTGCCTGGAACTGCAAAACTCTGATGCATGTTATCGAAATTTACCCTGGGGTGAAATTTTGACAACAGGATGAGGAAGACGATAAGATATGCCTCTAAGTATAGGGGGATGGATTGAGGGATATATGTGGTGTCCCCAAAGTGTAAAATAGGGTGGCCTATGTGGATGGATGGATGGGTTCGATTTGCCCCCAGGTGTAGGGTAGGATGGGAAGTGAGGGGTTTCTAAAATGGATGATGCCCCTAACAGATGGTAGTAAGGTTGCCCCACCATGATGATGACATTCAAAAGGGACACGAGGAGGATTGTATGGAAAGGAAAGGGTCATCATCTTCCCATGGATGTTCGATCCAAAAGGATGTGGATGTGATGGATGGAATAATATAAGTGATGAACAAAAGATGAGCCTAACGACATATGTTGTAAGGAAAGAGTCAGACTAAAATAAAAGTGTGTCCAAGTTTAATCAACACATGGTAACATGCAATCCCTATGTCTCTTCGAGATCTAAGTGTGTGTGATTGTGATGGTTAATTACCACTTGAAGTGAAGACTTAAAGGGTAGTGTGTGAAGACAAACTAGCCACTTTGTATAGGGAGTGATTAATTCAAGTAGGTTGATGGAAGGTGAATAGAAGGTTAAGCCACACATTGCTCCGCTACCTACTCCAAGTGTCCATAACCCCGACGAGATATATTTTATTCTTGTTGTTGGACCCTCGAAAGACGCTAAGTATAATGCGGCACGAAAATTTTGGATGCATGAAAGTTAGGTGAAAATGCAAAGCGTGGAAGTAGAGAAGACAACATGTGAAGGCTCGCGCTAGGGTTAGACACATTTGAGACTTATCTGTATTTTGAAGCATGGGGTAGAATTGAAAGATGGATGGTTGGAGTAGTGGCCAAGCAATGATTTGAAGATAAGATAAAAGCATGAAGACTTGCAGTTCAAGAAAAATCTATTTTTAGGAAAGAACTCATGCGAAGGAAGATAAAGTGTCATGCAAAGCTTAGGTTAATAATAGGATTAGAACTAGAGTTTAAAATAGAATATAATATATTATTAGTGAAGCTTGCATGCTTCTGTAGTTGAATTTTAATGCATGCATAACTATTTTTGACATGAAGGCTATTTTGAGAGTGCATGGGCGGTGAAGGGAAATTCCCCACCCCTATATATATATATATATATATATATATATATATATATATATATATATATATATATATATATATATATATATGTATGATTTGCACTATATGGATAGAAAATGAATGATTGTAAGGTTATGTTGTTGTTTTACTTATGCGCATGATCTTATGGGGTTACTATTGATGTATTCAATTTCCGTGTTTCATAATGATTAATACAATGCATCATTGTGGATAGATTCTTGTTATCGATGTTACTGTTAATGGATCTTAAATGGTAAATCTATTATTGGTTCTTGTATAGTTTGTTCTTGAATATGGTTATGATATGTTGCTTTATGTTGTGATCTCATTTATCTATGGTTATGCAATATATCTTCATGTATGCTAACTCCTTGACAAAGATGACATCAAAAGAGGAACCAAGTACCTTTGCACGCTTCGGTGAGCATTCACCTTTCAAATTTGAATGAGGTGTCAATGTGCCTAGGGTGTTGGTAAAGAAAGTGACTACATTTTGGTTCTATTTAAGGGACCTCTTTTTAAGAATTTTCAAGGATGTTGCACGATGAAGACGTATCGGTTGACTTTGGACAACATTGAGAGTTGGGTTGTGGATTTAGAAGACCAATTTGCTCACAGATATAATACTAGACCTAATTTTGATGCTCGCGTGTGGGTTGAAGAACATCTATATCATGAACTCTATAAGACGTTATTTTGTTGTTTTCTTATAAAGTTGTACGAGTGTTTGGTAACATATGCATCGAAGTAGAATTGGAGGTATAAAACAATTTTTTGGACACAAGAAGATTACCAAGCTCGTATGATGTTGATGTAACTTGGACATGTGTTGTAGATCATTGGTGGAGTGGTGTTTTGAATAGTTACACATTGGAGTACACTGTTTCTACTTATTCTTGTCCAGAGGTTGTTGATTTCCAATTCTTGTGTGAACCTAGAGGATCTTATTTGTGCGCTATCCCTTTAGCAATTAAGATCTTGATTGTAACTCTGGATTTGGAAGAATGACCTATGGCTAGCTAAACCTCCACCATGCACAGAGGGGGCGGTGGAGCAGGTGTGGTGAAATATGGCGGACCTTGCGGAAAAAATATAGAGAGAAGAAAGACGGCTTAAGTATAATGAGGCGCAAGAGAGGGAATTGGTGAAGAAGTGTGATATCGATGAGTCTATGGAGTTGTAGAGGATGATGTCTTGTGAAGGATTTGAGGCTCACGTGGAAGAAATGGAACCAAAGCATCAGGATCTCCCCAAATTAGGAAAGCATAGAAGAGAATACCCCTCAGCTTTAGATGAGAGCGCATCTGATGAAGAAATATTAAGGACCATAGGCACACATCTGATCCCATTTGAAGACCTCGCCCTTGTGCCTTGTGTTCTAGTTCCTGAAACTGTTATTGAGAAGTAGGATAGTGTTGGTGATAGAGTAACAACATGTAGATTTCATTTTCCATTAAATACAAAAGTTCTTTAGACAATAAATTCATATATGGCTATGAAAACATCTTCTTTGTTTGGTGGTTTGATTGGTGGTATATTTTATGACACGTCATCATGACAGAGCATGGGCACGTAAAATGTTTGTAATACATTTGGGAGTATCACAACTTCACAGATTGTGGGAGTTTAATTTAGTACAACAGCTTATAACATAGTGTAGCTCATCCTTTGGTCCAAAGGTGCTCGTTAGGGGAGGTGGATCAGGAGGTTCGGGATCTAGTGGATCTAGTGGTTCTAGAGGTGGAGGAAATACTTGGAGGTAATACAGGTTTTGGATCTGGTGGGCATGGTCCGTACTAGCCACATAAAGATTATTACAAGATGTATCTTTGCCTACCATAGTATAGAGGTATTGAGGATGAAACTAAGCACATATACATGTGTGAGATACTATGGCACGCAAATGGAATTATAGTTCTTGAGTGTAAGGAAAGTAAAGTTTCTACTACTTTGCAAGGGCACAACATAGTCGATAGGAATTATGATCCAAACCAGATTGTTGTAGATTACAATGCACTCGCATGATGCTTTCTTGGTTGAGTTTCATATACTTGAGTTTGAACAGAAAAGCATCAACACACTAAAAGGGAGATTAAGTAGGGCATGCCTAAGAGTGTAAGGGAGTATGATGCATACTTTAAAAAAATTCTATCAAAGTTGTCTTATGATATTCACCCTAGCCACAATGCACAATGGTTTGTTAGCGGTTTGTTCACACCTTTCTAAGGGTACTCTTGCATAAGACATTTATAGATCCACACAAGGCTTTGGAGGCAGCTCTACGTGCCGAGGCTGTTGGGAGTGTAGACACTAGAGTTATCCTGTTCTTGGAGGCACATATTGCATCTATGATAAAACCGTTGGAGAAAATATCATCCAATTAAGCTCATGAGATGCGCAAGTGGTATTTGGTGTATAGATTGTGAGGTGGAAGGACATACCAAGGATAGTTGCCCTCATAAATTAGTGTGCACCATGTTTCTAGATTGTGAGATCTATCACTTAGATCATGATTGAAGTAGGTGCCCCTTGTTACAACTTGTAATCCAAAATAATGTGTCATGTTATCAGTAAGATGTACAAGTACCACACTCATGATACAAAGAATTGTAGATTGATTGATCATATTAATGATGCCATTGAGACTGGTGTATGTCAGACCAATGTTGCAAACGATTCTAAGTAGCAAGGTGAACATCATAATCATAACCACAATGAAGGGCACTCTGATGGAGGTGGTAGAGGTAGAGGTTACCATGGTGGATACAGAGGCCATGGTTATGGTGGAGGCAAAGGTGATTTCCCACAAGGAACCTATTTTACATGTGGATCCCTTGATCATTATAGGTGTGAATGCCCTTAGAACATGGTCTACTCATGGTGTGTAAAAATACTTAAGTTTGAAGAATGTATTGAGTTATATGAGCACATGAGTAAGAACTATAAGAATAATGATAAGGGTGTGGGGATGATTAAAGTGTAGCACGCCATGGATTATCAAAGTGGATGTCGGGTTAGCGCCTAATCTTGAGATGCTACTTGTGTTAGTAACTACACGCGTTGAGGTCAGACACTAAAATTAGGTCACACTCCCCTTTGGTCCCTCGACGAATAAGCACCTTTCATCACATTCACCTAGCCATGGCCCCCTTCATCCCACTAATATTAATTTAATTTAATTAATTCATTATCCTCACCATATTTATTATTTAAATATCTTAATTTAAATAATATCTACACATACACCTCACTTAGACACCTCATCAATCCAACTCACCCTAAGACCTATTCTTAGTAAGTTGTCATAAATAATCGAGACTTACCTAAACCCTAAAAATCAATGCCTACATTCTCTCTAACCACAATCCCGCATGCTTACAATAAGCTTTCAGTCTAATCCACGGGTTAATGACATGAGATCCAAGGAAATCAAGGGATCTCCCTTGTTTAGTAGACCTAGGAAATCCCGCCTTAACCGACGCCGGTTACCCCTAACCGTTGCCGGTTAAGACGGAACCGCTGTTGGTTACCCTTTTAACCCCAAAACAACCTTATTCTCAAGGTTGGCAGAAGGTTGGAAAAAGATTGCAAATGTTGGTGAACATTAGCACATTCCAAAGAGATATCGCATCTTCTGAGAGTGAATTTCAATGAGAACACGCATGGAACGAATGAGATCAAGCATCTTTTCCTACACAGCCATCCCAAAGAATGATCTTATGTAACCAAGCAAAGAGGAATGTATATGCAGCCCATGCAGAAGCTTTCCTTCGATTGGTGATCACCTCGCAGCCTTCAAACCTCTCATCACCGCTCCGTCCCTCACTTACAGACATCCAGGACCAAAATCCAAGTAAGTAAATGTTATACTTCTCTAGTTCATTCCATTTCATCATTATATTATCATCTATTATTTACCTAGCCACCCATTGACCTCCTCCAATACTCACCCCTCCATATAGCCATTAAAATCTCGCCAAATCCTATCTAAATCACCCAATACCTCATCCCGACCAACCAATGTCTTTTATGCAATCATAAAGGAGACCTAAATCTCGTCTCGTGGCATTTTCGCTTTCCACAAGAACTGCACCGCAGTTACACCCTAACCGCCACACACCCCCTTAACCGACATCGGGTCTCTCGCATTTTCCCATACAACCCAGAACAGTGACCTATCCACCTAATTCCCTCTCACCCTCATTCACCTGTGATCTACCTGAGACCTCTGTCAGACCTGCAGAGACCCAAAACTAGTTATTTGACCTTCGGATCCTATTCTAACCTAGCCTGTTAGATTAGATCTATTTCTTATTGTGTTTTAAGTGAGATACCTAAATCATTTCAAATTACAATAGGATTTACCTTATTTACCGCATTAAATTGTTTAAAACAATGGACTGACAGCCATCTAGGAAGTATCACACTTCCCAGGATCTAGCACACGCTAGGTAGTTCACTACACATATTGTTTAACTCCTTTTGGTGGTCTTGCTTTTCATTACATGTAGTTCCTCCTAGCCAAAAGGAAGCTCTCACGATCAGCTGTGGATTCGGAAGTCATACGCATGCAACAACCCATCAACCAACATTAAAACAAGTATTCCTCCTACACCCGTTACCCTATCTATTTCATCAATACTTCAAAGAAATGATCTAGAATCAAGTGAAACATTTTGGCACATCCGGTGGGACCCATCCGGGGTTCCTTGCATTTCATTCATTCCTAGGAAAAGTTGTGTGTTTGTTTCCCTTCTGAAAAGCATACACATTAATTTTCTTCCTTGGTAACCCACCTTTTCTTTCTATTTTCTCTAAAGGAAACCTTTCTTTTGGTGTAATTAAAAAGAACCATTTCTTTATGTTTTCTACATTGTAGTGAAAGAGCATCCCTCTTCCTCTTCATCTTATTGTGTCATCCAAATTCACACTTTGATTTGGGTTTAAAAATAAGTGCATTCCATTCTGATTTATCACATTAGCTCACATTAATTGAGGGCAACCTATACTGCTGGAAGTCATGACCAGCTAATGGTTGACAAACGAACCGTAGAAAGCAATTTCTTTCTCTCTCTCTCTCTCTGAGTCTTACCAAACCTCAAAAAATTGAAAATACACACATTATTAAACAACATCTTACTTGGAAGAAGTTGTAGGTGATCACACAATCACGACACAGTGGGCACCTAGCTCGCTTACTTTGTCGAGTCATACTTTAGAGCGAGGCCCGCCCCCACCATAACATACCTGAAACCTCACCTTTTAGATCTCCTTCCTTGTCAGGGAAGCCATCCTCACCAAAAACTCTATTTCACAATTCATGTGTCAGGTCCTTAAATAACATAAGCTCAAAAAAACATAATAGAAAAGGCACTCCTAGGGTCGCATTTTTCTTAGTGTTTCTACTTGGCTTGCATTTTGAGGTGAGAGATCATGTTATTCATTTTTCTTGTTCATCCTTGCACGCTCCTCATCACAGCTTGGTGTATTCCAGCTTCACCTGAGTGTGCCTGGGCCATATCATCATCATTCCCAAAATTCTGGGTCTAATTCTACATCATATTTTAATTCACAACCACTTTTCTTTCATCAATGTTTCAATTTCACAAGAACCATCGCCATGATTACCCTCTTAACGTTGTCGGTTATATCTAACCAATGTCGGTTCCAGTCCTTTTTTAACTTACACAAAAGGACATTTTATTCATTTTCTTCCACTTTTCACACCCCCTATCACCGACATCATTCCCATTGACATTGTGAAACACCATCAGATTTGGCATACCTATCAGATTCAACTTTATACTTGGTTTTTCACTCACTAACCATTTTCTATACAAAGTGATCAATAGTGGTTACCCCGACCAAAGGTGTCGGTTTTGCCCAAACTAGCATTGGTTAGACTTGTTTCACTTTCCAACCTACATTTGGTACCGAATACACTTTTTACCATCAAATTCACCTATTCCTAGCTATTTTTCTGTGTCATTTACAGAGAAACAACCTTACCTAATCAATATTGGTTCACATGGTGCTGACTCAAAACAAGCAAGCACACTCATATTTCACGCCAGTTGTCAACCACTCCCACCTAGTCCTTCACCACCTTCCATTTTATCACCAGCCATGGATCCCATCTAACCTATCACTATCGCTACAGGAGATGAGGAGTTTGCATGACTCCTTGACCAAAACCCTGCCACTTTGCAGTTTTACCTTTCCCACTCTTCCACTAGAGATCTCACTCCCACTCATGTATCTATCCCCCAACTCCATCCCACTCCTACATCAGCTCATCTAGCTCAGTGTTTCCCGCATCTACCTTACCCCGGTCGTTATGCGGATAGGTCCTATACCCGCTATGACTGCCGCGTCTTCCACCTCTATGGCACCTGCCACATCCACCATACCCTCGATAACTACCCAAAATGTAACCTCATCCGCCCCTAATGTCTCACACATACCCGTAACTACACTACCACCTCTCGTGTCGGTGACCCCTACCCCTTTTAAGAACATGGTCCTTTCCATTCCACAATCATTAGCCCCCATTACCACTAGGGTTACCACAACCCTTCCACCTCCATATACATACTATCACCACCTCTTGTTTCATCCATTATTCACTTCGGGTACGTACCTCCTGTTTCACTACCTTCTTCTCAATCAACCAACATGGTAGCACCATACATTGGAGTGTCACCCTCGTTATATGCCCAAAACCAACCCCATCATGCTACAGGAGGCACCCAATCATCGCAACCTACCAACGACCTAATCAAATTAATGTTGGACAAGATGTAGACATTGGAGGCATCGGTTTCTGGCTCCCGTAATACTCTCACCTACAACGAGATTTGCAACGAACCCATCCACCCATCCATTCCTATCCGCCCATATCCCATGCATTGGGAAATGCCTAAATTTAATTGTTTTAATAGCAAAGAAGACCCGCAACAACATTTGCGATCTTTCAAACATGGGTGTTATCTGATCGGTCTCGATGATGCCTTACTCTTGAGAACTTTTCCCATGTCCCCGACTAGACATGCATTAGATTGGTATATTGGGTTACCTAGACACTCCATATTTTCATTCAATCAGGTAGCCCAAGCCTTCTTGGATCATTTCTTTATCAATATCGTCAAGAAGGTTACCATGACCGACCTATACTCCACGCGTCAATATGAGGACGAATCTATCACGATTTTTCACTCACTGGCAACGTAGCTTGATCAACCAACTCACCTTCCAATTGCCACAAACAAAACTCATTGAGCTCTTCACATGGGCTTGTGCTAGACATATCTCACCGACCTTGCAGGTCCAAACCTTCCGAACATTCGATGAAGCATTCACTATGGCACGAAAGTTAGAGATTCGGGCCATCGAAGAGAAGAAAATCCAATTACACAATAAGAATTCGGCATTCAATTCAAATGATACCTCTTCTTCTTCCAAACCACAAACCAATTATTCAAAATATAAGGGCACCACTAATGCAATGGTACTCAAGGCTGGCCTAGCTCATCCATCAAATCAAGCTACCCCCTCATCTAATCTCTCACCCATCCAGACTTTTCAATTCGATGAGAGAGCAATGGAAATACACCCCAATTGGGGAACCTTACTCTTCTGTCTTAGAAAATCTTATCAAAGCCGGAGCCATCACTCTTCCACCCATAAAACCACACACTAGTTTTTACCTTGCTCACCCCATGCCCGCATGGTATAAAGAACATGACTTTTATAACTATCATTAAGTAAAGGGTCATAGTGACAAAACTACATCACTTTCAAAAATATTGTCCAAGAAATGCTCGAGAAAGGTGAGTTAACCGTGGATAATCCTAATGCACCTGCCAACCAAAACCTACACATCTTCAAGAAACCATTTCCCAACCATGCCCATTCATCTGATCAAATCGGTGAGACCTCAACTCATGATATACCCATACCCGCATGAGGTCCATGCTATCTTTTAATAATGATGCACTGTCACCTCCCAATTACCTCACATTCCTTCCATAGAGGAAATCTTAGCCTGAAATCCTCCTTCCACATTGGAACCCACCGAACCTACTCCTCCACCCGTAGAGGAACACCTTTCATCTCCTTCATCACCTATGGAGGAGTCTTCCGCTAACATCAAGACCATTTCACCTTTGGCTTCTCCACTTAGAGAACCTTTACCCACAATACTTCCTCCACCCATAGAGGATCACCCATTACCTCCTCCACCCACAGAGGAGTACCTATCCATTCCTCCACTTGCAGAGGAGCTTCCATCACCTTCTACACCTACCATAGACCCAGTTGAGATACCTTTGCCTCTTGGTGAGCATTCTCCATCCACTACCCAAAATCCTACAGACCTACTTTCGGCTCTCTTACCCATGGAAGTTGAAGCTAGCCAATTTCCCATCTCTAAGACACATTTTATGGGAATTGCCATTAGGTCCTCATCAACTCCACCTACAGACGTGTCGTTCTCTGTTTGGCCGATCACTTAGATTATGTGGATAGAGCCTTACTATGGGGACGCCTTTTACTTCTTGTCTCAACGTAGATGCAGAGGTCACTTACTGATACCTCCACTATCTACCCAAAAATATTTCAACCAATCAAACCAAACACAACCACCTCTATCACAACTCCTTCCACGACACCTATCATAGCTCAAACCACATCCTTACCCATAGCCCAATCTATATCTAAACCCAAACCCACACCTATGACATCATCCTCGACTAAACCTATTACCACTTTAGGGGTCACCCCGACCACCAACCTTACTCATCCACCTATCAAAATGGATTTAGCTACATCCTCCAAAGTCAACACCACACCTACTTCGACACCCAAACAAAAGCACCAAACCCATAGAACTCATACCCCAGCTGCGCCAATCACACCTACACCTGTCCCATCCGTCTTAGGATCTCAGCTTCCCCACATGGTCAAGAAACCTCCACCCATCAATAAACCAAAAACAACAACCCATTCCTTCCTCACAAACCTCTAACCTACCTAGACACCCAACACGACTTACACCCACACCTGCAACATCTTTACCACCCATACCTCCAATACCCTCAACTATTTCTTCACTACCCACTACACTTCAGTCACTGTCTCCCACACCCCAAGCATGACCCACATCATCTACCTTCACGGCACCCCCGTTATCCCCATGGGTAACTCACCCTCTTCCCCTATATGCCTTTCCTTCTAGACCCCGTACACCCACATCGCCTTTACCCAAGGTGCAAGGGTGTAACCCAAATACAAAACTCCACTACCCCATAATAAGGTCCATCTACTATACCCCTACCTAAGCAAGCATGAATGACACCTAAAACCATGCCAACACCCAAACCTATAGCTCGACCCGATCCTCCTCTTCCAAAGACCATTCCTCGACAATCAACCACACCTACACCCAAACCCACGTTCACTTGACGGTTCCTATTGCGATCCATTAGCGGGTCCTATGCCAAAATTTTAACCAACCTCCTTGAGGCTTCTGTCATCACATTACCACCACTCAGACCTTATGACCCCCTCAAACCCAAGCCAAAAGGGTTTGACGATACCAAAATTTGTGCATACGATCGTGTGCTTTGGACACGATGTGGAGAACTACAAAGGCCTTGAAAACTATCCTTATCTAGTTGTGTCCTCTGGAAGCCAACTTTGATGACAACGATGACCTTCTTGACGAGGATCCGTCATCACCAATCCGGCACTATGATAATTATTCACCGGGAACTCCTTGTTTATGATTATTTACTAATGCGCAACCTTTTTGTTTGGTGGATGTAATCGGAAACAAAACAAAAACATAACATAAGAATACCATCGACTATGATAAGACTAATGATGACAAATATGAAATATCAAAGTAAATTATAATATTAACATGAAATTATTACAATCTCACCCATGAGGTACTTCAAGTGTTATTGAGCGAATACTTCACTTGCCTTCCACCAATACTATGGGAGAAACTTTACAATTACACCTCTTAATGACTTCTTCAACACACCTTTAAATTGATGGCTTCCTTTACACACTTCATACAATATTTCTCACTACTTCTTTCTATGCTAAATGAGGGGGTGGCCTCTCTATTTATAGAACTTCCAGCTTATCCATCTTATCTCTAAGATAGGATAAGAAATCCACTGACGAATCATATTCCATACCTTAACTCTTATCTCGTATCATGTACAGCTTATCTTTTAAGATAAGATAAACCTTATCATTTTACATGGGTTCCACATTTTTAGACTTTTTACAAATAAAATACACAAAATATTTATGACCTCACTCCTTGTCCTTATTACCAATATAATATTTCTAATTCCTAATCATGTAGACCCTACTTCTCTAATTACCCAAACTTTGACATTTTAACATTACCGGACCACTTACGACAAATATTTACTTTTTACCACAACATTCCTATTGTACTTTTGACTATTACCGTACTTTCTATCATACATTATTGGTGGCATCGTCTTGGCCAAGCGTGGGTCAAGTTATCTTCTATCGGACGCTACTACTAATTATACTTAACAACATCCTATTCCTAATACATACATTAATGAAATAGAAATTACGGAGGAAAATTTTAGTGTCGACATGATCCTACTTCACCAACACCCATTCCCCACACCGCCCACTCAACAACCACAAACTCCACCCTCACAACTCTCCTAGAGAACCACCCCTAAGATTTGAAATTAACATGGTTCACATCAGAGAACTTTTCACGCCACCACCCAAATGTAGTTGTGCTCAACTCACCTCACAGGATTTTCTCCTCCTAGCTAGCTTTTTGCCTATCGTGTCGTTATACCACTCACCCTACACCTTCTCCATTTCACAACTCCCCTCAAATCAACATGATACACATCACTACATGTGCTCAAAAGGATAAGGGTAAAGAAAAGGAAACTAACACACAAACTAATGCTATACACAACATACCATCGTACCCATACCTAAAATCACTATCCGCGCCCTACATACCCCATTTCTAACGGCGTCACATTGCACCATGCTCAAACAATTATACCAATCTCCCTCAAAATGTCCTTATATGACCTCATCCAAACCTCAGAATCCCATCATCAAGCTCTCATGGAGGTTTTTCAATCTATTGAGGTTTTACCCAATGACCCTACACCTGTAGCCTCCATTATCACACCCCATCATGTAGCCTCTCTCACCAAATTACCACCTTTATCTTCGCCCCACCCTATTCACCAAGTGGCCTCCCTTAGCTTCTCAGAGGAAGAGATCACGTCCACACCAAAATGATTACCCGAACCTAGCCCTCTTAATCTTTTTCCACATCGATGACATACGGGTATGTTGTGTGATGATTGATGGGGTGCTAGCATTAACATCATTTCATCCCATGCATTCACTCAAATGCACATACCTAATAATTGCATGCATAAACATCCTGTCATGTTGCATTCATTCAATGAAACTATCACCTCTACACTAGGCACCATTATCCTCCACGTTCATGTGGGCCCCTACACTGTTCCATAATTATTTTACGTTTTGGAAGGGGAATTCCAATATAACTTGTTGCTTGGCAGACCCTGGATTCATGTCATGGGTTACGTTCCTTCCACTTTGCATCATTGTGTAAAGTTTGAACAAAAAGGACACACCTATACCATTCCAGCTGACCCATCACCTTTTAAAACATACAACATGCTTTACCAACCCAATGATGTGCTCATACCTATTAAGCCGACTACTCGTTCGCAACCGTTACTTCTTCATCTACACTTCCACTTACCAGTACATCCACTACTTCTACCACACGTACCTCCTCCATTCCTATTGCTGCCATAACCTCCACGACTGACCCATCAACTTCCCAATATGTTAACTCCACCTCCGCATCGACCTCTGACACATCATCCATTCCAACTACCTACATACCAACCATTGATCCCTTGGAAGGTGTTTTTCAACACCTCACTCTAGGGAGTACCACCTATATAGTGTCAACACATTCCTTACTCCACAAGAGTATGGAAGTCTTCACCAACACCCTCGCTATGATCACCGCATAGGAGAACGCCTCCTTTATGGTCCTCCTCATCTTCGTACTAGTCTCACCTATGGGGGACTTGATACTACCACTTACACACCCGAACCACCGTCACAAACCTCACCCCTTTTCCGCTGACTTCCAATCACTTACCAATCACCATTTTTCCCACACCTTCCTGCACCGATGTGCGTGGAAGGGTTTTGGTTTTGGCTTTTACGAGCAAGGTCACCATACTTTGTTATTCCATGTACCACCCGTAAACATAATGACCGTAGTGGTATCGGCTTTCTGAACCACCTACCAAACAAGAACGCATTGAACTCATTAAGGACACTAGCTCTTCTCCACCTTCTTCACATGCTCCACCTTCATCACCACCCTCACCGAAGGAGTCGATGGATCCTGAATCTATCCCTCCTAGCTTTTTTTGTTCTTCATAAACACCATTTCCTTGGGGCATCTAACTTATCAACGCATGAGGGCGAGGCCCCTTCCACTCTTCCCTTCCTGTATCCTAAAATGATCGATGACGATACACCTTCAATTAACGTCATTCAATGTTAGGATGATGAATCCATACTCACCTACCTTGGTGTAGAAGACTCATATATTCATCGGTCGTTACCTTCTGAGACACAAACCATGTTGAATGAATCAACTATCGAGATCAACATTCATACTCAAGATGACCCGCACATCCTAAAGATCGGACAATCTTTAGATGCTACTAAATAGGAAGCCATCACTTCTTTTCTTAGAGATCATAACCATGCTTTCACTTGGTCTTATGCAGATATGCTCGGTATTGACCCCACCATAGTGGTCCACAATATCGTAACCATTCCCGATGCCAAACCCATCAAATAAAAGCTGAGGAAAATGCACCCATGCATTTCTCTTCTCATCAAAGAAGAACTTCAGTGCCTTCTTTCCGTTTCCTTTATCTTACCCATTGATTATCCTCATTGGATTTCTAACATTGTCCCTATCACTAAAGCGATAGGGGGACTCCACATTTGCACAAACTTCCATGACCTCAACCTAGCTTTCCAAAGATGACTTTCCCTTACTCGGTATTGATCAATCAGTTGACCTTACCGCTGGTCCATGATGCTATCACTCATGGATGACTTCTCGGGTTATAACCAAATCCTACTTGCCCCAGAGGATCAACACAAAACCTCGTTCATCACCCCTTGGGGGAACTTTTCTATCAAGTCATGCCTTTCGGCCTTAAAAACACTGGTGCCACATATCAATGGGCTATGAATTACATCTTCCATGACATCATGCATCGCATATTGGAAGATTACTGGATGATCTCCCGACCAAATCTAAATGCCCTAACCTTGGCGTCCTCAAAACTATCTTTGACCGTCTCATTAAATATTACGTCCGTCTTCAACCTAAGAAGTGTGTCTTCACGGTTCTCTCAGGAAAGCTCCTGGGATTTATCGTTTCCCTCCATGGTATAGAAGTTGACCCTGCTAAAGTCAAGGCCATTCTTGAAATGCCTCCGCCTACTAACCTTCGACAACTCCATAGCCTATAAGGTAAGTTGCAGTCCATTCATCGTTTCATTTCACAATTATCTTATCGATGTCAACCATTTCATCATCTGCTCAAGAAGGATGTCTCCTTTAAATGGGATGATGACTATCACAAAGCTTTTGAGGCCCTAAAACAATACCTTCTCCAACCACCCGTACTCATTCCACCTAAATATGATCAACCTTTTTACCTATACATATCCACTATCGATCACTCCTTGGGAGCCATGCTCGCTCATCGCGATGAACAACACAGGGAGCAGGTGGTTTATTACATAATCCGTACTCTTTTGGACTATGAAACCCGATACACCCACCCTGAAAAACTTTTCTTAGCCTTAGTGTTCATTGCCACCAAACTCCGTCATTACCTACTCAACCACAAAACCTATGTTGTGACCAACACCGACCCCTACACTTTCATGTACGCAAAACCTTATCAAAATTAGCGTGCCGCATGATGGCTTATGATTTTAGCTGATCTTGACCTTGAATTCATTCATCAAAATTCCATCGAGGGCCAAGCTATCGTCAACTAATTGGCCGCATGCACCTATTTCCGGGATCAACCCTCAATTTTGGCTTTCCAATGAATCGATTCACCCTTTCCTCGAATGAACCCCTTACCAAATGACACTCTTCTTCGATGGTTCTAAGTGTCAGCTGGGGTGGGGCTGGTATTATCCTCATTCCCCTTGATGGTGAACCCATGCCTTTGTCTTTCAAACTAGATTTTGAATGCACCAACAATATTGCCAAATATGAAGTGCTTGTACTAGGTCTCCAAGTTACCTACACCCTAGATGTCAAATCAATCAACATCTTTGGTGATTCTCAATTGGTCGTAAACCAAGTCAATGGTATATACCAATGTCATAACGAGATACTTCAAAAGTATAAACATCATGTAGACATACTTTTTACCACCTTTGACCGTTACGCCCTTAAAACCATTCCACGTTCAACCAACAAATTTGCAGATACCATGGCCTGTTGAGCTTCCCAAATACCCGCTTCGCCCGCCGATTCTCAAATCTTTGTCATCGTATAATGACTCCAATCACCTTCTTATTTACCTCATGATGTTTACTTGATCGGAACCACCACCTCTAACACGGGTGACCTTTGGTACAAATAATACTTCGACTACCTTTCTCTCTCCATCTTACCTCCCGATCTCACCAGTAACAAATAACGCACCTTCCTTAAAAAGGTCTCTCATTACGTCATTCAAGGGGGACTCCTCTATAAGTGTGGATTTAACGGTATTCTCTTACGATGCCTCACGAGTTCTAAAATTCCTTATACCATTAATGAAGTTCATGACGGCATATGTGGAGGTCACTTCAGTGGCCTTGTTGTTGCTAAGCGTATCCTTTTCTGGGCTATTACTAGCCGACCCTTAACTATGATTGTTGCGACTACATCAAACGTTGTGTAAAATTCCAACAACATTCCAATCTTCATCATACACTCAGTCTTGCCTTACAGGTCACCCTTGACCTTTGGCCCTTCTCTCAATGAGGTTTGGATCTTGTCGGAGAAATCAATCCCCATTCTTCCCAGTGCCATCAATGGATCATCACTGCTACCGAATACTATACAAAATGGGTGGAAGCCATACCACTCATCTCCATGAAAGTTGAGAAAATATGTGAGTTCATTAACCACCACATCATTTGTCACTTTGGTGTTCCTCATTGTCTCATCACTGACAATGGAAAACAATTCAAAAACAAAACATTACAAAAATTTGCGACGCCTTCGGCATTCAGTCTTAGTTTCTCATCACCCTATTACCCACAAACCAATGACCAATCCAAATCCACTAACAAAACCTTAAACAAAATTCTTATGAAAGTGGTTGGCGATATTGGGAAGGATTGGCATACGCACATTCCTTTTACCCTATGGGCATACCACACTAGTATTCACACTTCCACTGCGGCCACACCCTTTTCTCTCGTCTATGGTATAGAGGCAGTCCTACCTCCTCAAGTCCGATAACCTCACTTCACATTTCTCTCCATGACATGCTCAATGATGACGACTTTCATCAAGACCGTTTAGCATAGCTAGAGTTATTAGATGAATGTTGTCTTAATGCTTTAGATCACCTTCAAGTTGACCAAAAACGTATCAAACATGCCTACGACAAATGTGTCCATGAACAGACCTTTGAAGTCGGTGACCTTATCCTGAAAGAAAATCAACACATAATCAAAGTAGAAAAAAAAAGTAAACCGGGTAAATTTTCTCATAATTGGCTTGGACCATACATTGTGACTCTTACCTATGGATCATGTGCTTATCGTTTAGATCTTCACTCGATGGTAAACCCGAACCTGAGCCCCTTAACGCCTTACATCTTTGACCATTCTATTGTTGACTTGTAGTCCTAGCTCACCTTTTTCTCTTTCCATGCTCATCCCTTGAGCGCTATTCACTTCATACACCTCATTAACGATTAAAAAGAATCATGTGAGTACCCATCACTTGTTATCTTCTCTTGAATATGTGTACCACAACACTTTGCACATAACATGATTATCATGGATACTTTTCGTCTACTTTTAGATGAGATCCCATGGTTGGTTCACCTTTCCTTTTGCATGAGAGTCCTATTCTCCACCTTGGTCTTTTCCATGACTTCAAAGACCTCACATGGGACCAAAATCCTTGAGTCAAACTTCTAATAAAAAGATGACTCCCTCAAAAGGACATCTTCCTCTCGACAAATGCTGCTATAAATAGACTACTCCCTCAAAGGACAACTATGTAAAGCTCTTAAAAAAGAGCAACCGAAGCTTCCCGCATCGATCAACTTCACAAAGACCTCAAGGAGTTAAATTTTATTCATCCCATATAGACTTCCCACATCGATCAGTCTATTTCAACTATAAGTCAAAACAACAACCTTTTGTCATGGACTTGCCCATTGTGACCTAGGTTCTCTTGCCCAAAGCACATGCTACCTATACCATATAAAAATTACCTACCTTTCACCCTTTTTACCATTCCCACTCCCATTTCCTATTGCCTCAAGGGACTTCTTGGAACTTAGACATTTGGTGATCATGTGACTACTTTTCACCGTAGAACAATCAATCATGCAATGTCTTTAGGGTCTTACGTTCATCACCTCTTTCAAGGTGTGATTTACTCGGTATGATCCTACCCAATCTAGTGGCTTTCTTGCCCCCTCTTATCTTTTGAACCATCTTTGTTTATGTTTTGTTCATCTTATACAGGACTTGGTCCTTGACGCTTACTTTTGGGGTAATCTTCTTCTTTTGTCACAATCGACATCACCTACATCACTTTACCTATAATCCACCCACACCTAATAGATCTAAAACCCACACCATGCCTAAAACCTACTACCTCATTTTCCAACCCTCTCATATTCTTCCCTAGCTCATGGGAGAACTACATCGGCTTGAGGTCCCTTTTTCACCGGGACTATGTAGGCAAGCACTCCGAGGGCATGGGGCCCTTGGAGGTTAGCTCGACCATCCTCTACCTTAACAATTCATCTTCCATGTGCCTCACATTACATCACACCTAACTTAGTTTCCCTTTTATACCCAAAATTGGAAATTCAACCACATACATAATGAGTTGTTTCATATTTTAAACATTATCACAACATACATTTATTACGCCTACCATTTCTCTACCATCATCATGCATGTATTATAACACATCTCACATATGACCCATATTATCATTCATTGCATGAAATAATGACTCACAACTTCACCTACTTTCAACTCCATCATGCCTAAACAAACCTGACTCGATCCATGCCTATAACAAACCTGACTCAATCCATGCCTATAATTTGACTCAACCATGCCTAAACCGACTTTGACTCGATCCATGCCTATAACTTTGACTCAATCCATGCCTATAACCAACTGACTCATCCATGCCTATAACCTAACTCGATCCATGCCTATAACCTGGCTCAACCATGCCTACACAAACTTGACACGATCCATGCCTAAATTAACCTAACTCGATCCATGCCTATACCAACCTGACTCCATCATGCCTAACTCACCTAATTTACATCCATATCAACACAACAAATTCATATCTCATAAACACATCAACAAATAAAAAAATACCATGTATCTCATCATATAAATAAATCAGTGTGTGTCTCAAATATACATGGCTATCTCATCATGTCCATCATCCCAAAATCATTGGCACGCAGGCCGATATACAATACAAAATGTCATCAGCACGCAGGCCGGTCTCATATATACAATAAAATAATGAAATAATACAAATTCTCTCTGGGGTGCGGCTGGTATATGCTCGAAATATACAAAAATCTCTCATACACCGTCATTTGTCATCAGCATCGCACGCATGTCGGTATATACCACACAAAAACTATCATACATCAAAATCGGGTGACCACATATATGGCATCTCGGTGGATGTCCTCCATGTCTCAGATATCACCTATACCCTCGGCCTCCCGGGTCCCTTACGGTGCCTCACCTAGATCTGGTCTCTGTGCAATGGTAGCCTCTACCTGATCGGGCCTTGGAGCTCACTGACCCCCTGTGCTCTCCACACTGTGAGTGCGGGATCTCATCCTCTCACTGGATGCCTATTGTGCCCTATACTTGGCATAGGATATGAAGTCTATCCCGACCACCATCAGTTGGTCCTGATAGTATCTAGCCTCACCTAGGGCATCCCGTAACCTAGAACAGGCGTGGTTTGTGTTGGTCCCATAGGTCTCGGCCCCTATACCTATCTTGCGGGACCCTATCCCGCTCTTGCTTGTGAACTGGGACCTAGTCCCGGTGCATGTGATGGTGGTACTTGTGGTGGTGCCAGTACGTACCCAAAATTGTAAGGTATTGTACCACCGAGTGATGTTATATGTTAGCATCCCAAATGCCTTATCCTTGTTCCTTGTGCTTTGTTTTATTCCTCTGCCTTCCTTTTCTAAGCGTTTTGACCTTTAGTGATGAAACCACCACCTTGTTAGGGCACCCTATAACCCCGCCTATCAAGGCGGCGGCGGTAGCCCCTTCACGCATTTTCTAGCACGTTCTTGTGATCACGACGTGTGTAATTTTCAAATTTTACCAGCTTTTCTCCACCGCCTTGGCTTGTATTAATGTTTTATGTCCCCTGAATAGTGTTTCTCCATTGTTTAATGGTAAAAGAGTTCTAATAGGAATTACCTTTGGGTGAATGTGAAATCTATAAATAGCCAGCTTGTTTTCAAGCAAATGGCCCCTCAACTTCTCATTTTTCATTGTTTAAGTCTGTCAATTTCTTGTTTAGAAGCTCATTTTGTTTTCATGTTTGCATCCATGCTAGTTTTCCTTCTTGTGTTGGAAGCCATTCAATCTTCTTGCTTCAGTCTTGTTCATTGTTGTCCATACAAATTAGTTTAGAGCAGAATAGTGTCAGTTATAGATTGAATTCATTAGAATTACAGGTTGTGTTCTTCACAGAAGGTGGATTCTAGAATCCCTCGGTACACTTGTGTTGTATTCCCGCAATAAGTCCCGCTAGGAATTGCATACGCCAAGCTCATCACTTGCACTATCCCTCTCCTACTCACATTTTATTCGGTCTATATCCAAGGCTGCCATTGTTCAAATACCTTCTTCTGTTGATGCTAACATATACACGCTCTTCTAGATTCACGTGAACATGAAAGAACGAGGAGATCATTATGAGGGGACAAAGTCATACACTACTGGATTCGCCACTTTGTTATGCAAATTCTAGGTTTTATCTGTCAAAGTTCTAGTTAAAACATATCAAATAGAGTAGTGAAATATTTCATTTCAATTAAGTTTCATTTTTGATATTGCCGGGAAGCTGTGGGGATTGATAGTTTCTGAGAAACTATGATTCATTCCTCACTTTTGAGGTAGGATCGGGAATCTTTCAATTAAGTTAATCAGCTATCTAGTTATTTAGGATAAAATTCACAACTGACACAGGCAAGTAGCTACACCGGGCTACCTTGCTTGTTTTAATTTTGTTATTAGATTAGTTGTCATTTTCTCAATATATTAGATTAGTTGCTTCTTTATTCTATTAAAATATATATAAAAATATCAAAATTTCATAGAGGCATATATATATGACAATCACGGACCTAGATATATCTTTTAGTTAATTTCATTTGTTGTTAGGTTTATATTGACCTTCTTTAAACAACAATAGACCTATAAGAAATCACGGGACCTAAACGTAGAGCCGACAAAGCAATATGTTTTGAGCCAATATACCTCAACCAAATATAGATTGCCTTGCAGATAACCGTATATAGAAGGACAAAATCTCGGAAAACATTCGGTTGTCTTCCCAACAACAATAGAGACCTCCTCGTTGATATAGACACTAAATCCAAGTCTCACACCATTAAGGGGATTAAACGTAGAAGGCCGAAAAGGCATACGATTACTAGATACTCAATCAGAAGAAGGGATTGATTCTTCACATGACCATAGGAGGTCCACAACAACCACAAACTTATGGTTGTGATCCACAGGTCCCACAACCCAACGGGCCTACAAATCAACCCAACATTGATGCTAGTTTGCGAACATTAGTATTTAGGTCCTCTCCACTCCCACCAGACATTATAACACAACTATCATTATTAAACGTAGCAGCTAATCAAGCTAAAGATTTCTAGACTAGACCAGAGAATCGTCCATAAAACACCAAAAGATCCACTACATATTTAGCCATTCCATTTTCATGACCTTTTCGGGAGACATATACAAAGCACCCATAGGTTATCTTCCATGAATTCCACAACCCATAGATCGGATCATGGCAGAACTCGATATTGATTGGAGCCTTCGAGCAACTATCCTCACCGAACGATCTATCACACCGGTTTAGGTTAGGAGGGCCTTCTTTGCCTTAGATTCACAGATCCCGCTATTGTGTGTTGAAGACATAAGATTACCTAACTAGCTTATCTACATCCCGCGTGTATTCCATCTCCACCGGTTATCTCGGCATGACCTCGGGAGGTCGGGTGCGAGGAAGAGTTACTTGTAGATTCTCATGCTCGCATGTCGCTTTTCCATCGTACAAAATTGGTGAACCCGACATGAATCAAACTAATTTTCCTCTTTCTATTCTTTCATCCACCTTCACTCTTTCCCATTATTTTCGGTATTCATGTACCCCCCGAATATGTTGGGATACGATGCATATGGCAGACCTCTCCTAGGTCTTGAAGCATACTACGATCAACTAAATAGATAACCATCACCCTCGCTCTCAGCATGGGGTGACAACTATTCAACTAACCAATTTTCAACACAAACTCCACCTCAAAGGACTAGATATAGTTCTTCTTTCCAAATAGAGGAGTTGGATCAGCTCACTCAAATGCAACAACCAGAGCCTTCAGCTCAAACAATATGACGCTCACTGGAGAATCTGGTTCATCTCCTCAGGTGTTGCTTAGACCACAAATTAGTAGACAGTCAAATCCATATCTGTTGTTAGATGACGAATACTTAGCACATTATGCTAGGAGTGAACAATGCTCTCAAAATATGTACCCGTCTATAGGAGGTTTGCAAACACAACCCGAGGTCTCATTCCAAGAAAACACCCCATCCCTCCACCTATAGGAAATGCCCTCGGTGAAACTTGGTAGGGCACCGATCAATTCATAGTTGGGTACCATATGCCTATACAATCTCAAGGTATACAAAAACACCACTAAGGAAAAATACCATGTCTTCACCAAACGAGGTCATCTCAACCTTAGTTGAGAAAGTTAGAGGGTTGGAACTTGCTCAAGCAAGTCAAAATTCATAATTCATGCAGGCAGGAACTTCCAATCCTCCACATCATCCTAGCCAAGTAGACCTCCTCACAGAATAGGCACGTTGGGCATGCCTCCTCAGTATTCACAACAAACACCAACTAGAACCACGTTTTCTAACGCCACTCCAGTGGAAAATATGATACCTCCCGGTTTAGTACAAAACAATCCATTCCTAAGCAATGCTCCTCCATACTTAAACATGTATTCCAAATCACCACAAGGAGATATGTTCTCTTCTCCCAGCATGTTCACTCAACCACAGGGATTTCCTTATGCCCCTACAAATACATACGCTATGCCATATCAACAACCCATTCCACCTCCACCCCTCAGCAAACACCATCAATGGTCGAAACCTATGCAATAGGAACTTATTCAGAATATTTGAAAGAACCTTTGGACTTCACTATACGAAGCGTCATGCTTCCAAGACCTCTCCCCGATCTACCCAAGTACAAAGGAGAGGGAGACCCAAATGCACATATTAAGGCCTACGCCACAACCATTCGAGAACTAGCTCCTTGGGATGGAGTTGTTGCTAAAATATTCCCCAAAACTTTAGAGGGTATCGCCCTCGATTGGTATTATAGAATACCTGAAGCCTCAATACATTCATTTAAACAACTTGTTTCAGAGTTCATCAAGGCATTCGACATGAACAAATTGTTGAGAACAGAATCAGGGAATTCTTGCATATTAAACAAGAACACAATGAATCTATTGCTCATTTCATCCAAAGATGGCGTACAGTCCTCTATTCTTCAGCAAGCGCTCCAAACATGGATCAGATGGAACTATGTGATTTATTCCTTCATTCTCTCAGCAGAGAGATAAAGGAAGAAGTCCAGAAGTTCCCACTAAGAACTTATGATGAAGTGCTCGAGAGCGCTCTCGAATAGATCAAGATCAAGGTAATATAGATAGCGGTCATGAAGACATATGGAACAAATGGAAGGTTAATCATCCCCAACCAAAACACTATGACTTATCCTACCACCACAAATGCCAATCAAGGACCTAAAATCCTTAACAAAAACCCCAAAGTGACAGATGATGAGTATTGAAAAACTAAAAAAGCAAACGTTGTAAATGTTCCACCACCGCTAACAACCAACGAAAACAACAATTTCACCCCAACAATCAATGCGGTGGATTTTAATCATCCCCAATGATGACAACAACAACAACAAACAACAATGATGTGATCCGCATACGTGGTCCATGTCAAAACTCAACTGGATATCAAAACCAAAGACAACAAACGCAAAACTTTAATCCTAATAATCAAAAATTTAATCAGAGTTTTGGACCACAACACTTGCCAAACCAACAACCTAGGAATTATAATCCTAACTCATATTGTGGTTTCCACAAAATTTGAGGCCATGATACTAGGACTTGCCGAGATTACAATAAGTTCATGCATTTTTTCTAGAAGAACAAAGACAACTCTTCATAGATATGTTCTTAACAGATTCTGTGACACCTATGCCAAATACTTTCACAGGGGCAGTCTCCCCTCAAAACACCTCTTAAGATCTTCAATGATCCACTTCCAAATCACAATAGCAATAATAAATTAAATCCAAATGGGATGAACAAAGGTGTAATGACAGGAAATAATGATCATGAAGCCTCAACTTCACTAAATCCACCTATCGCACCACAATTAGGAAATCAGCCACGAACCAAGATAGTTGGTCTAGTGGAATTAGATACTGAGCTGCATGTAGAAGCCATAACAAGAACATGAGAATATTCTTCTCAACCAAATCCAATCTATCCACTAGAACCAGATAACATTCAACAAACATTGGTAAAACCCGTGGGTGCTTATGATTTAATTAATGACTTAACAAAGACCTTCTCTCACATCTCCTTTTTGGACTTGTTGAAAAATTCTCCACAAAATTAGGGCTACTTTTTTAGAAGCACTAGGTTCATGTCATTTAATTAACATCACTCCACCTCCCGAAACACAAGTAAACATATAGACTTCGATATCCACCCTCCAAGCCCTCTTAAGATAGGGATCCACTTCCAAGTTTAGTATATTCGACATAAACAAAATGCCAAAAGATGTTGAAATTACACGTAGAGGCGATCCGACCTTGCATTTCCACAGTGTGGGTTTACCACAATTTGGTTAAACACATAATGGTGCTAATGGGGTAGTAGTTAATATTGTCCATTTCTCTTCTTAACAAAAGCCAATCTATATTGAGAAACAAATAACATTTAACAAACAAGAAAACCCGCTAAGAGGTTATGATAATGCCTTAATAAAGACTACTTCACATCTCCTTTTGGACTTGTTGAAAATTCTCCGCCCATGGGCTGCTCTTTAGAAGCATTAAGTCATCATTTAATTAACATCACTCCACCTCCCGAAACACAAGTAAACCATATAGACTTCGATATCCACCCTCCAGGGCAGCCAGATAGGGATACCGAGTTTATATTCGACATAAACAAAATGCCAACAGATGCTGAAATTACACGTAGAGGTGATCCGACCTTGCATTTACAGGTGTGGGTTTACAATAATTACGTTAAACGCATGGTGGATGATGGGGCAGTAGTTAATATTGTCCCTTTCTCTTTCCTTCAAAAGCTAGGATATGGAGAAACAAACTGTTCCACAACAAGAAATACGCTAAGAGGTTATGATAGCCTTAAAGCTACTTCAATTGGGACTATAATATTACCAGTCACCTTAGGACCCAAGACAATCCTCACCGAGTTTTATATCATAGATCGGGAAACCAACTATAATATGATCCTCGGTCGACCATGGATACATCGCATGAAAGCAATTCCCTCTACGTTATTCCAGGAAATAAGATTCTTACACCTAGGAAAGATATTCATAGCAAAAGGTGACCCAAAACCATTCGACATACACCTAGCAGACCTAAAGAAAAGACCAATGTTCACTCTGAGTTTGAACTCCCAACAAACCAACTTAACAAACCAATCGACTCAAAACCAAAAGAAAAATTAATACCTACAACAAAACTAGAAATTACGAACCTAGTCAAGGGCATCCCAGCCCTCAAAGATGAAGCTAACATTGTAGAAATAGTATCATTAGGAACCACTACAATTTTGAGTTACTGGAACAAGATCTACCAATTTTCCTACCATTTGATTCCACAGGTATGGGATGTACCCTAGGAGTTGGTTCTCTTCCAAAGAAAGGAACTTTGCATGGTAGAAGTAACAAAATAGAAGAAACAGATGTGAAGAATGTCCCAACATCCATCTTTCCTAGTAAATATTGGACTCTCCATTTCGATGGAGCTAGATGTCGCTATGGAGCCGGGCGGTGTAATCTTTACTTCTCCTGAGGGAAAGATCCTACCTTTTGCTTTTAAGTTGAACTTTGAATGTACAAACAATGGCACTGAGTACGAAGCCCTCCTCCTTGGCCTCATCATAGCCAAAAGGATTGGTGTTAATGACATCAGAGTGTTAGGAGACTCACGTTAGTAGTTGCAAACCAAGTCTCTGAAGTATATGAGACTAGAGCCGCACTTACAACTCTATAAAACAACGGTATTAGATCTAAGCAAAAGATTTGACTTCATATCCATTGAAGCAATCCCACGAGAATAGAACCTTCTCACAGATTCAATAGCAACCTCAGCTTCACGTTTCACCCCAAGTAATGAGTTAGAAGATACAAGTTTCAAGGTATCACTTCGTACTAAACCATTGGTGAAGAAAATGTCAACAAACCCTCTTCTAACACATACAACTGAGAATGAATCTCCTATCTTACATCATGTTGATAGTGATAAAGTCACTCTCGAATATCTAAATGCCTATGTAGAGCTACACCTTGCTCACCCTATAGTTGATCTTTCCCTAATACCACATTCCTCTTCCTACTTTGGAAATCCCACGGTAGAGTCTCCTCCATAGAAGGATCTCGATATCTACGAGATAGAAAATGGGGAAAGCTTGGAACTACCTCCAGCCCCACCTAAATTTGAAGAAGGTAACACTTCTTTGATAGAAGAAACCATTGACATAAACATTGGAACAGAGGAAGAACCAAGAATTTTGAAGTTAGGATCCTCGCTAACTCCGGAAGAAATAGAAATACACACCCAAATCCTCAAAGAACATCAAAAGGATTTTGCATTTAATTATAAAGAAATGATAGGTATCACACCACAAGTTGCGGTACATAATCTTGTCACTAAACCAGATGCAAAGCCAATTAAATAGAAGTCAAGACCAATGAAACCAAAAGTAGCTCTCATGGTAAAAGAAGAAGTGATAAAACTTCTCCAAGTAGGATTCATCAAACCAGTCGATTATTCACAATGGGTATCTAATATCATCCCCGATTCTCAAAAAGAATGGGAAGATACGCATTTGCATAGATTTTCGGGATATTAACAAAGCTTGTCCCAAGGATGATTTCCCATTACCATCCATTGACATCATCGATTGATGCAACAGCTGGATTTGAGCTTTTGTCTCTCATGGATGGGTTCTCGGGATATAATCAAATCAAAATATCCGAACAAGACCAAGCCAAAACCACATTTATAACTCCCTGGGGAACTTATTGTTATGTTGTCATGCCATTTGGTCTTAAGAATGCCGACTACGTATCAGCGGGCAATGACTTATATATTCCACGATCTCATCCATAAAATTGTGGAGTCATATGTGGATGACTTGTTGGCCAAGGCCAAGAAACGTTGTGATCACCCGGAAGTACTCCGCATCATCCTCTCATGATTAATTGAATATGGAGTCACATTAAACCCAGAGAAGTGTGTGTTCGGTGTAACAGGAGGAAAACTTCTAGGATACATTATATCTTCACGAGGGATTGATGTTGATCCGGCCAAAATATGGGCTGTTCTCGAAATGATCCCACCTTCGGACGAGTCTGAAATCAGGTCATTTCTTGGGAAACTCGGTGCAATCCAAAGATTCATCCCAGATTTAAGCTTTTCCATTCATCCAATCAACAATCTACTCAAGAAAGATTATAGTATCGATTAGACTGAAGACTGCAATGAGGCTTTTGAAGTAGTTAAGCATTTCTTGTTGTCACCACCCACGCTAATGCCTCCTAAGCCAGACCACCCTTTAATTCTATACTCTCGAGCTACTCATGTCTCGCTAGCCTACATGCTTGGCTCAAGAAGACGATGATAAATGAGAATGCACGTGATCTATTTCATTAGCCAAACATTACTCGATTATGAAACACGTTATACACAGGCAGAAAGAGAATGCCTTGCCATAGTCTTCACCACAAAACATTTAAGACATTACATGTTAAATCAAGAAACAAGGGTCATTGTGAAGACAGACCATTTACGGACATTCCTCACGCAAGGGTCCTTGTCTAAGAAGGTTGGACGTTTCATAACCCTAATGGGAGAATTTGAGTTAACATTTGTAAACCAAAAATCCATCAAAGGACAAATCATTGCAGACTGGTTGGCTGACAATCCACTAGATGGAGGTGAGCTGGTAGATCTAGACTTTCCTGATGAATGTATATTCTTTGTCAAAACCAGACCCCCCATCTCTACATGTCCCTGGTATACTGATATTATCAATCTTATCATGGACCACACATATCTAGAAGGTGCCACGCCACAACAAAGAAGGTGGTTACACATTATTGCCACTAAATATGTTGTTTTAGACCAAGTGCTCTATCGTAGAGCCTTCGATGGCATGCTTCTAAGATGCGTCGACATAGAAGAATCCAAGAAGATTCTTCATGAATCCCACAGTGGGATATGTGGGGCCACTTCGGTGGTCACGCCACTACTCGCAAAATACATCGGATGGGCTATTTTTGGCCCACTCTCGAAACATGATGCAGTGGAATTTGTACGTAAATGCCACAAATGTCAAGAATTCTCTCATGAGATTCACATGCTAGCACAATCCCTACAACCAATAGTGACTCGTGGCCCTTCTCCACTTGGGGTCTGGACTTAATAGGGAAATTCTCTCCCTCATCCACCGATGGCCATAATTTTATAATCACAACCATGGAATATTTTACCAAATGGGTGGAGGCCATGCCCCTCACCACCGTACCAGGTTCGGTGATTGCCAAATTCATTTTGAACCAAATTATCTGTAGGTATGGTGTCCCACAAATCATTATCTCAGATAATGGCACGTCCTTTAAAAATGACGAGGTTCATGAGTTATGTAGCAAGTTCAAGATAAACCATCACATAGCCTCCCTTTACTACCCTCAAGCCAATGGGCAGGCCGAAGTGACAAACAAAACGTTGAAAGCTATTCTCCTCAAAATGGTAAAAGAAAACAAACGAGATTGGCATTTAAAATTATATCCGGCCTTGTGGGCCCACCGAACCTCAATAAGAACACCAACAGGAGCAACTCCTTTCTCACTGGTATTCGGGGTAGAAGCAGTTCTCCCACTTGAGGTTGAAATACCCAGTCTCCGCATCTCCCTACAAGGGATTCTAGATGAAGAAGCTTATAGAGAGGCACCTCTCCCAACTAGAAAGCCTAGATGAGGCTAGGTTAAACGCCGAATAGTGGCATAGAGCCTATGCTGACCGGATGTGCCGGTAGTATAACAAAAAGGTCTATGAGTGAGAAATATATGAAGGAGATCTAGTTTTAAGACTAGACAACCGGATCGATAAGAAAACCGGCGAAGGAAGAAAGTTTCGGCCCAAATGGTTGGGCCCATATCGAGTCATGAAAGACTATGGTAATGGTGTATCTCTTGTGCACACTTGGAGGGTGAGGAATTCAATGAATCAGTCAATTCCTTGCACCTTAAATGATTTTACGCATGAAGCATAGGCACTATTTGTATAATTATATCTACATTACATATTCATTTAGATAGGTTCATTTTGTTCACTCGCTTCGTAAAATTTGGTGATCAAGGGACTTATTCTTAAGCAATTCATTACAAACTTCTGATAGTATTGGCAGGAGCTTTCAAATCATACTTCTTCATTTTCATAACATCATCAACTGTTTCAGAATCATTTCATCAATTAAAGCTAGATATGACAAAGTCTTAATGGTAGCCATACCAAGGCCTGCATGCTTGTTCTCACTTTTGGTTTCTTCCTAGGATAGGTGTCTTGCCTATGGTCTGTTCTAGAAGCTTCATGGTGTCACATCTATCCCGTATATATATATCTCTTTGGAAATAAGAACATACTGACATTTTTCTCAAGTAAGTAAGTCAAATATAGATCAAACAAAAATTTTACTTTTACACATTTCCTTGCCCTACCAACCTTCGGTGTTGAGCTTGCATCTCTTACTAGTGACGTAGGGTTGGGAAAGGATGGGAATGCCTTTACTCACCTGTGCCTTGTCCATGGTGATAAGCCCATGCTTCCTACTAGTAGCATGGGGCAAGGTGTAGGGGGTCCGCTTGACAGTAAACGTTGAAAGTCATAAGCAAATAGTTCAAACAAACCTTTTGAATCTTGAGTCAAAACAAATGAATCAGATGTCCAAAATTCCAAGAGAGTTCAAAACCCTGAAAACCAGATTTTGTCAACCAAGTGGCCATCTACGGATCTAAGTCTGATAAACTGCAAAGCAAGTTACATTCTAAAACTATGGAGTCACTTGAGTAAGATAGGTTTGTAGCATCCTAATTTGGTTCCACCAACTCTTTGTCTATCTACCATCATTACCATTTCAACACACCTCATAGCTTGTGCCCTTTCTAGCTCTTGGTGGTGAGCCCTCGCATCTTACTAGTTGCGTGGAGTTAGGAGTGGGGCAAGTTTATCTGCTCATCATACCAGCTCATCATCACATTTTGTCAAAACAATATGAAGTACCAGAAAATTGCTTATAGAAACTAAAGTTCAAGATCACATAGTGTCCACATCATCATACATCAGCATCACGAAATACAAAAAGAAAACATTTGTGATATTTGTTCTCCATTGCATACATTCTGAAAAGCATATAAAAACAAAATTTTACAAACATCTAGTGTACATGAGAAAATGAATCACACAATTCAAGATACCAAGAATCTAAAGATATATATATATATATATATATATATCAGGTTTCATGTACAATGCCATCATGCACTAGGCATGGTCAAAACACTCAATGAGCCCGGAAAATACAAAATAGTCGTATAAATAGTCTAGCAAGAGTCACTACAAAAGGAGCCAAGTGGCCTCTCAACCCCTATGGGATCCCTCAGAAGGTGCACGATCACGTCTAGGACTCCAGCTACGCCGGCGCTCTGAGTGCACTGAGGGCTCACGGTCCCGAACAGGTAGCTGTAGTCTCGCTATGAGAGTGGCTCCTCCTCATCAGGCACTCTCTGCAGTCCTATACCCGGCTAACTCGGTATGGAGGGAGGTCACCATCTTGGCCACATGCCAAACAGGGGAAAAAATGTTGGTATGCCTACCAGCTGCTGAAGGCTCCCCTGCATCCATGGATAGCTCAACACGAGTCTTCTCCATAGGGAGCATCAGGGTGTCAGTGCATACCCGGTGAATCAAGTCTCGCCACTCATCAATAGTCTCTACAAGAAAAGGAGAAAACAAGTTAGAAAATAATCAAAAGGTGAAGCCAAGGATGAACAAAAAGAGAGATAGCAACTAAGGAAACCCTAGCTAAAAAGCAAAAATCAAAAGAGGAGTGATAACTCACTCGGATCTCAGGTCTCCAAGAAGGATCTCTGGGATCCACACACTACCACATGCCCACCGACCGACTGTCCCCTCCTACATCTGGGACAACATGGCATCCTACCATGGACTCATCCTCTCCACCTAGGTCCTGAGAAGGCAACTCCTCTGAGACTAGAGTCACCCTCTCGCGCTCTGCTCTACCCTCTCAACCTGTAAAATCTCCTGAGTGTCATGCCACTCAAGATCACTATCCTCTCCCCCACCCAACTCACTGACCTCCATGTCCTCGGTCTCCTCCTCCGTCTCTCCCCCTGTGAACTCCTCAAACTCGAGTCTATATCAATGGGGTCATCACTGCTATGGGCAGGACCGGCGGCAATCCGAAGTAAAGGTGCCTAGGAGCACCGACTCTCACTCGGTGCGTGTACCACCCTCCTGGCTGCAATGGGGATGCCAAGAGTAACAACAGTCCAACCCCGGCCTCTAGGACCTCCCCTAGCCTCCCGAACTGATTTGAACACTGGCACCACTGGGGGAAGCATGTCAATGTAAGCAAGGCCGAACTACTTGAGGCACTCGATCAAAGGGGTGTGTCTCTACCTTCCCCATCCTATCCACAAGCTACCCTGTAGTAGAGCAGAAATCAAAGTGAAGGTCTCCTCACCCCACAACCCTACCATGGCCTGATAAGGTGTGGCCTCCATATCCTCAGTAGTTAGGGAAGCAACTGGCTGGTGGGGTGCTCTAAGCACCATCATCTCTGTCCATCTAGCCGCCCTCACGGCTCCGGGATCTGCCACCTCTATGCCTCTCCCATAAGGGATGATGCGCTCATAGACCCAGCTCATAACTAAAGTCGGATGGCTCAACAACTATCCCTGTAACCGAACCACCCTGTATAAGTCATGATAGGTGGTCCCAAGTATATCGGCTCCCCAGGCATAAATCCACCATGTGCCTCAATCTATGATGATGATGGGGCCCAGCAATAATAGAGTAAAGTATCCCCTCCCTTGTCTCGATCAATCTCGAAGCAAGGATGCCCATAATAGCCTGACGGATCAGAGGGATGGGCAAGCCAAGAATAGAACGGACCTTCACCCCCTTCTTCAACCAGTGGAGACAACTGCATCTCCCATATAGGTGGCCCACTGAGTCACTCTGAGACACTACACTATATCAAATGAAAGTCTCCTCCCAATAATCGGGACTCCCAAAATGTGGTAGACATCCTCTAGGGTGATAGTCCACTCACCCTAACACCTGGAAATCGAAGGTGTTCCGATCTGATCTTGCATCCCAGTAAGAAAATAAGTCACATAGTAAAAAAAAATAAGTCACATAGTATGTGACCGTGTGTAATGTGGGAACCCGTGCATCCTCGTGACCTGCCCTCAAGAGAGTATCCTCTCTCATCTCGAGAAAGTGCATCTCTCTCTCTCTCTCTCTCTCTCTCTCTCTCTCTCTCTCTCTCTCTCTCTCTCTCTCTCTCTCTCTCTCTCTCTCTCTCTCTCTCTCTCTCTCTCTCTCACTCTCTCTCTCTCTCTCTCTCCATCTGATGTACTCTTCCTTCTTCTACAAAACACACAAAAACACACGAAAAGGAGCAAGTTAGTATCAAGATTGTATTAAAAAAATCATTAAAGCAAATAAGAATACTAAAAATGTAGAAATAAACTCAAATCAGTGTTGTTTTAACATTTTGAAGAGAACCGCCACCTTGAGTAGGGGCGGTTCCATAACCACCACCTTAAAGGGTGGTGGTCCTGTAACCACCACCACCCTGCTTAGGGCGGCGGTCCTGTCCCGCATTTCAAAATGGGTCGTGTGCCCTAAAATGCTTAAAAATGCAAAAAGACAACCATTTTAACTAAAACAAAAGCCTACCCATTAGGCGCCCCCCTAAGAGACACATTTAAAACTGACATTTCTAAAAATGACCCCCCAAGACAAAGATTTCACATTTTAACATTTCTAGTGCAAAAACGTTAAATCAAGAAGAACTAACCTGAGATTTTGTGGGTCAGGTTCTAGCTCATGGAGGCATGATCGCTATCTCAATACGAACATTTTGACTATACTCTCATTGGAAACCATCACCGTGGGTCCCAGAGCTCAAAAACTATCAAATCGACATGCACAAATGAATAGGAAAATGGTCCCATTATATATATATATATATATATATATATATATATATATATATATAGTTTTGACTCATTTTGAATGCCCCTTTCGCAGGTTTAGAGCACCAATGGAGGTAAGTTCTCATCCCCGCGCAAATGGTAAGTCCTCACTTCGTACTAATTTAGTAATTATTTTTTGATTTGTTTTGTCTATCTGCACTTGAGTCTTCTTTCTATTTTGTAGGTGGCGGGAACTTGGATGGTGATATTTTGACACATAGGTGTGTCAGGTATAATTTCTAAAGCTTCCCATTTTGGGACCGCCATACTCGGACCCACCATTTTACGCCTCTTCATGGCTAAAACGCTTCTCCGAGGGGGCAATATGTACGTACCCAAAATTGTAGGGTATTGTACCACTGGAATGATGTTACACATGCCCCAATGATGATACAGGTCACCTCGCAAGGTGTTCGGATCCAGAGAAGCTCACGAAGTATATGTTAGCATCCCAAATGCCTTATCCTTGTTCCTTGTGCTTTGTTTTATTCCTCTGCCTTCCTTTTCTAAGTGTTTTGACCTTTAGTGATGAAACCGCCACCCTGTCAGGGCGGCGGTCCTGTAACCACCACCCTGCTCAGGGCGGTGGTCCTTATAATCGCCACCTACTCGTGGCGGCGGTCTCACACGCATTTTCCAACATTCTTGTGATCATGACGTGTGCATAATTTTCAACTTTTACTAGCTTTTCTCCACCACCTTGGCTCGTATTAATGTTTTATGTCCCCTGGAATAGTGTTTCTCCATTGTTTAATGGTAAAAGAGTTCTAATAGGAATTACCTTTGGGTGAATGTGAAATCTATAAATAGCCAGCTTGTTTTCAAGCAAATGGCCCCTCAACTTCTCATTTTTCATTGTTTAAGTCTGTCAATTTCTTGTTTAGAAGCTCATTTTGTTTTCATGTTTGCATCCATGCTAGTTTTCCTTGTTGTTGGAAGCCATTCAATCTTCTTGCTTCAGTCTTGTTCATTGTTGTCCATACAAATTAGTTTAGAGTATAATAGTGTCAGTTATAGATTGAATTCATTAGAGTTATAGGTTGTGTTCTTCACAGAAGGTGGATTCTAGAATCCCTCGGTACACTTGTGTTGTATTCCCATAATAAGTCCCGCTAGGAATTGCATACGCCAAGCTCTGTCACTTGCGCTATCCCTCTCCTACTCATTTTATTCGGTCTATATCCAAGGCTGCCATTGTTCAAATACCTTCTTCTATTGATGCTAACATATACACACTCTTCTGGATTCACGTGAACACGAAAGAATGAGGAGATCATTCTGAGGGGACAAAGTCATACACTACTGGATTCGCCACTGTTCTGCAAATTCTAGGTTTTATCTGTCAAAGTTCTAGTTAAAACATATCAAATAGAGTAGTGAAATATTTCATTTCAGTTAAGTTTCATTTTTGATATTGCTAGGGAAGTTGTGGGGATTGATAGTTTTTGAGAAACTATGATTCATTCCTCACTTCTGAGGCAGGATCGGGAATCTTTCAATTAAGTTAATCAGCTATCTAGTTATTTAGGATAAAATTCACAACTACAAGCAAAGTAGCTACACCGGGCTACCTTGCTTGTTTTAATTTTTTTATTAGATTAGTTGTCATTTTCTGAATATATTAGATTAGTTGTTTTTCTTCTATTAAAATTATATTAAAAATACAAAAATAGAGGCATATATATATATATATATATATATATATATATATATATATATATATGTTGTAGATATATCTTGCATAGTTAATTTCATTTCAGTTAGGTTTATATTGACCTTGTATGACAATCACGGGACCTAGGGAGCCCAGGGAATATGTTTTTGAGCCAATCATACCTCAACCAAATATTGTTGCAGCAATAACTGATATAGACCAAAATCTCAGAATTCAGGTCTTCCGAACAACAACAGACCTACAAGAAATCAGCTCACAGTTAAGGGGATTAAACATAGAAGATGACAAAGCACATACGTTCTAGTCAAATCAACCAAATTATAGATTGCCTTGATAGATATCCGTATGACTGTAGAAGGACCTGAAAGAGGGAAAACATTCGGTTGTGATCCACTAGTCCCACAGCCAGATGCATGAGACCTCCTCGTTGATATAGACACTAGCTTACGTATCCAAGTTTCCAGAACACCTGTTAGGTACTTTGAGAAAATCGTGCAACTTCTAGTTCTAAACGTAGAGGCCGAAAAGGCATACGATTACTTGGATACTGGGATCAAAAGAAGGGATTGATTCTTCACATGACCATAGGAGGTCCACAACAACCACAAACTTACGGTTGTGATCCACAGGTCCCACAACCCAACGGGCCTACAAATCAACCCAACATTGACGCTAGTTTGTGAACATTAGTATTTAGGTCCTCTCCACTCCCACCAGACATTATAACACAACTATCATTATTAAACGTAGCAGCTAATCAAGCTAAATATTTCTAGACTAGACTAGAGAATCGTCCATAAAACACCAAAAGATCCACTACATATTTAGCCATTCCATTTTCATGACCTTTTGGGAGACATATACGAAGCACCCACAGGTTATCTTCCATGAATTCCACAACCCATAGATCGGATCATGACAGAACTCGATATTGATTGGAGCCTTCGAGCAGCTATCCTCGCCGAATGATCTATCACACCGGTTCAGGTTAGGAGGGCCTTCTTTGCCTTAGATTCACAGTAGATCCCGCTATTGCGTGTTGAAGACATAAGATTACCTAACTAGCTTATCTACATCCCGCATGTATTCCATCTCCATGGTAGGCTAGATCCGGATGCCCTAGTCTGGTGGTATTGCTCATAATCGAGCCGCGACACACGCTTGCCTTTACCTATTTGTATATCTCGGTGTCATCTATCCATCGGTCCACCGGCTGCTCCTCCTACCCTGTGGGCACTGTAGGCTATGGTAGAGGTAAGGGCCTCTCCATGTCATCTCTCTATACTGTGGGAAGGGCGGAGGTATGTCCTATAATAGCCCGAACCGCTCAAGCTTTAGAATTTGTCTACCAGGATCATGTCGTCATCCTCGGCACGACGACCTGTATCCATCTCTCTAGCCGGGCTCGGCTAGCTCCTCATACATATGTCTATATGAGGGGAATCCCACATATGGCCTCCATATGATGTCCACTTCGAGATAACCTCTCCAAGAACTTCCAAAAATGGGCCACATCATGTGTGGGCCTCTCAGATCTCTGCTCTCCAATCACCGACACCCATCTCCTGTACCCCACCCACACAAATCTCACTGGGAATGCATCTTGCTCGAGGCATCCCTATAGTCCACACACAAACTATGTGCTTGTACGCCTAGCAGTGCAGTAAAAATGTACATCACAAAGCTAAACTCGCGCATTTCGCCCATATGCCGACAACTCCTATACAATTGCACTAAGAATGTTGGTTCCCGGGAAAAGTGAGTCTCATTTACCATCATATCATGGAGTACCCCCATCAGTGATTGGGGAAAGCGTCCACCTTCTACATCTGGCAGTGCATAGTAGCACACTACCTCCGTCAACAAAACCACTAGCCTCATCTCCTCTGGACGGGCTAAGTACATCTCTCTATAGCTCAAGTTGGCGCTATGGAATCTCGATCGGCCATCCCTCTCCATTACACAGACACAATCAGCTCCTCTGAGGCCTCGAAGGAGATAAAATAAACCTGTGCACCCAATATGGGTAGCCGAAGAATCCAGAACACATCCTCCAAGGTGATAGTAATCTCACCCATCGGCAGGTGGAATGTGTTGGTCGTGGAATCCCATCTATCGATGAGCACGACCATCAAACTGGGTTGCCGAAAAACATGTCTATAACGATGAACTCCACTCAACCCAACTACCTCCACATACTTGCAGCTCCTCCGAGGTCGCCGCACCCCTACACTGTCACCAATAGTGGCGAGCCCCCGTCTCGCATATGTAGTTGCGCTCTCCCCTGCATCTAATACAAGCATGACATTAATTTACATGTATCATTCCATATTCAACAATTATCATTTTCCTACACCCTATTTTCACCCTACCTATTTCAACCACCTAGCCCACATCACTTTTGGACCCTTGTGCCCAATAATCCGACTGGTACTGGTTCATCCTAACTGACCCCTAGTCACCCTTTAACCAACATCGGTCACCTGTTTGGTGACCGATACTGGTTCACCCTTACTGACCCCAGTCATCCCTTAACCAGCATCGGTCACCTGTTTGGTGACCGATATCGGTTCCACCTAACCGACACTCGGCCAAACTTGATCGACGCCGGTCACTGTCGCGGAAAACCCGTGATTTCCCAAAACCCCCTTTAAAAAATCTCCCCTACCCCTTTACCCACCTACAATGACCTAAACTACCCTTGGACCTCCACCCACCACCCCTATCCCATTTATTACCCTCCCCATTCCTCCTTTTACCCAATATTCCCCCCATTCCCAAATTTAATTTGTGCCCACCCACCAAAACGAAAAACCAACAAAACCTACAACCAACAATACAATACTCCTCTAATCTATCAAATCAACTACACATGGAGTAGAGTGCTTACCTTGTCGCACCGCTGCCGTCTCGTGGCACATCTGGCCACTGTACTGGTGGCCCGCCTGATCCCTCTCTCGGCCTCTCGCCATCACCAAATCGATACCCGTAACCTCTACCCAATCAAATCCCTCACAATGATCTTGTGGACCCACTGCTCACCAACCAATCACTCGTCAATCACACCGCCAACTCACTGTTCCATTTCGTCTAGACACTTTTCTCTCTTTCTCTCTTTTTTGTCATTTTCTCACTTCGCAAAATAACAAATGAATAATAAAAATGCAGATTTTTATTTTTATAACAAACATGACCTAATCGATGTCGGTTACCCTTGACCGGCATCAGTTGCGTGCCCTACCTAACCATCATCGATTTACCTCTACCAATGTTGGTTATCCATGACCGGCATCGGTCACCATCACCTGCACATTGCCCTAAATTTTACCCTTTTACCCTCCCCTACTTCCTTTTTAAACCTCACCCAACCTTCACCCTGATCATTTACCTCACCCCACCTTTACCCTACCCATTTACCTCACCTTTCCTGACCTCATCATTTACTACCTCTCTTTTTCCTCCTTTGGGGACTCATTATTTTACCCCTACCTTGGCCTTACCAAGGTCTTTGACCTAGATATTTGGACTGGACCATCGCTAGTGACCTTTGATCTCATGTGTTCGGTATACCTCAAAGCGCTGCTACCTATGTTGTTGACATAATGACCTTACCTAGCCTATTTTCGTGACCGTTTATCCTGACCCTACCTTTGGTGTACCGAACATACTTAAACGTTCCTACGCCTAACCTACGTTGTGTTTCCCGACAATATCCTATACCTTGTATACCGGAATCACTTCAACCTTGTTTGGATAAACCTATCGACTTTAGATGATGTAGAGTTTGATGCTATTCAACCCGTAGCGTGTTGTAGTTTATACGTGTGCCTACGTTTAAATTTTGCTACCTTTGACCCTGATCCATTACCTAGATTTCCCGAGTAGACCTTTCTTCTCTTTCCCCGTTACCCACCTACCTTGTCCCTCACATTTACCTTTTATCACACCACTCACTAATTCACTGCCTCGCGCTAGTCGCCTCTGGTTTGAGGGTGATCACCTTCACCCACACATGGGGCAACCACATCTTTTTTTGTGTTAGAATTGCTTACTAATACAAGCTACGCAATAAAATGGGGCAAAATGTAGACAATAAAAATTAGGTCACACTCCCCTTTGGTCCTCGACGAATAAGCACCCATCATCACATTCACCTAGCCATGGCCCCCTTCACTCCACTAATATTAATTTAATTTAATTAATTCATTATCCTCACCAAATTTATTATTTAAATATGGTAATTTAAATAATATCCACACATACACCTCACCCTAAGACCTATTCTTAGTAAGTTTCCATAACTAACTCGAGACTTACCTAAACCCTAAAAATCAATGCCTACATTCCTCTAACCACATTCCTCCATGATTACAAGAAGCTTCTAGTCTACTCCACACATTAACGACACGAGATCTAAGGAAATCAAGAGGATCTTCCTAGTTTAGTAAACCTAGGAAATCCTGCCTTGACCGATGTCAGTTACCCCTAACCGTCGCCTGTTAAGATGGAACCGACGTCGATTACCCTTTTAACCCCAAAAAAATATTATTCTCAAGGTTGGCAGAAGGTTAGAAAAATATTGGAAAGGTTGGCAAACATTAGCACATTCCAGAGAGATATCACATCTTCTAAGAATGAATTTCAGCGAGAACACGCATGCAAGGAATGAGATCAAGCATTTTTTCCTGCACAACCATCCCAACAATGATCTGATCTAACCAAGCAAAGAGGAATGTACATGCAGCCCATGCAGAAGCTTTCCTTCAATTGATGATCACCTGCAACCTTCAAACCTCTCATCAGCACCTCCGTCCCTCACTTACAGGACATCCGGACTAGAATCCAAGTAAGTAAACGTTATACTTCTCTGGTTCATTCCATTTCATCATTATATTATCATATATTATTTACCTAGCCACCCATTGACCTCCTCCAATACTCACCCCTCCATATACCCATTAAATTCTCACCAAATCCTACCTAAATCACCCAATACCTCATCCCGACCAACCAAAGTCTTTTATGCAATCATAAAGGAGACCTAAATCTCGTTCTGTGGCATTCCCAGTTTTCCACAGTAACCGGCACCGGTTACACCTAATCACCATCGGTCACCCTTAACCGACATCGGTCTCTATATTTTCCCATACAACCCAAAACAATGACCTATCCACCTAATTCCCTCTCACCCTCATTCACTTGTGATCTACCTGAGACCTTTGTCGGACTCAAGAAGAGACCCGTGGAACCGCTTATTTGACCTTCAGATCCTATTCTAACCTAGCCTATTAGATTAGATCTATTTCTTATTGTGTTTTAAGTGAGATACCTATATCATTTCAAATTACAATAGTATTTGCCTTATTTACCGCATTAAATTGTTTAAAACAGTGGACTGACAACTATCTAGGAAGTATCACACTTCCCAGATCTAGCACACGCTAGGCAATTTAGTGCACATATTGTTTAACTCCTTATGGCGGTCTTGCTTTGCATTACAGGTAGTTCCTCCTAGCCAAAAGGAAGCTCTCATGATCAACTATGGATTTAGAAGTCATAAGCGCGCAACAACCCATCAACCAACATTAAAACAAGTATTCCTCCTATGCGCTACCCTATCTGTTTGGCCAATATTTTCAAAGAAACGGTCTAGAATTAGGTGAAACAGAGGCGACGCATGCGAAGAAAGTTCCAAGTAGAAAATTGTTATTACGAAGCAATAGGTGATAAATGCAAAGTATCCGATCCTACCCATCGAAAGGAATTTTATCATAAGACTATAGAGGTTATTATAAACTTGTAGGGTGACATATAATGTTTGAAGGAGTATTTACATAAGTTGGAGCAAGAGAATCTAGTTGAGCTTCCTCGGAAAGATGTTGATGACTTGAAGGAGGTTTGCAAGATGTTGCTCTAGGAAAACATCATTCCTCTCTTAAGGGAATGGTGAGAGAGAAGATTCCGTGCATTGGATCTAAGCGTGAGAGACATATATAACATGTAAAATTTCCTCCTCACAGTCTTGAGTATGATAAATAAATCACCTTGAATGCGATTGTTAATGGGTGTATGTTGAGTAATATATTGATTATTACAGGTGGAAAATTGAATGTACTCACTTTAGATGCGTGGAATCATATGGGAAGACCGACATTACAACCCTCTTCGAATGTGTTGAATATGGCGAGCGGGACTCGAGCCACACCCATTGGAGTATTGAAAGATGTCACTATTATGATACAAGAGGCCAAGTTTATTGGGAAATTTGAGGTCTTGGTGCTTCTTGAAGTAGATAGTTTCCCGAATTACTTGGGAGCCCTTGGTGTTATGTGAATAATGCTGATATGCACTTTAATAAAGGTTATATTCATTTTGAGAATAAATAGGAACACATGATTATCCATTTGACAGATGGGAAGGCTACACCGTATGTAGAACCCTTGAGTGAAGAGGATCTGAATAGGATATATGCATGAACAATTATGGATCCCAAAGTACTTGATCCATTTAAAGTAGGTGTTATACGGTGGGATGACACTCGATGTCTATGAGTGATAAAACTAGTGTTTCCTATGATAACTAAGCGCATGGAACATACAACATTATTGGGTGAGAGATCAAGAAAAAATTACGTGCATGATCAAAGCCGTGCATTGTTCGTCATTTGGGTCGGAACCGGGTACCTCGATACACTTTGGTGAAGGAAATCCTGATGTATTTCTATGTGTCATGGAAGCTTAGTGGAAATATGGGGGTGATTGGAGAAATATGTTGGTATATGCCTTGCGTGGGACAATCTGCGTGTTGGTGGACTACACATAAAGATAACCTTTTAGAGTGGCGAGAAGTGAGAATCACCTTCTCTACTAGGTTTTTAAGGAATAATGTACCTTCTCAAATATGTGAATTTCATGGGAATAATTTTACTTTGCATCACGTTCAAAAGTGTGAGAAACTCGGGCGAAGAGGCGGGAGGCCTTGCTGCCATCACTATGGGTACATAAGTTATATGTTACTCTAAGAGGTTATGCACACGCATGGTATGTTCATGTAGAGTTAACAAGAGAAACATTTAATTAGTAGGAGATGACCTTAGGTATGATTAAGACCTTTGACTATTTTTCTACTAAACCTCTAGTGAATGAAGCATTACAAATTATAAAGTGCCTTACGATGGGGGATAGTGCAAAGGCTGAGGAACTCCTATTAGATATGTTTGGAGAATTGGAATTAGATGTGTAATTTGACGAAGAAGAGACATATGAAGTGTAGCTTTGGCGCGCCTGACTGGAAAAAGAAAAGGGTAATCTAGTTTACATGATTCATGATGAAGAAGTACAGAATATGTATGTTAACCACACTATAGGTACGCGTGAGGTCTTGGATAGTGCTGAAGAGAAGGTGATCACTTACCATGAGCTTATGAAAATAAAGAAGGTCAATATTGGGACAGATACAAAACCTAAAGAGGCAATTATTGGTGACTATTGGTCTGAACAAGAGGTGGTTAGGATTATTGAGTCAGCTGCATGAGTTCTAGGAATTGCTTCTGCGAGGCTATCACTAGTTGAAGGAGTGTATCCCTCTTTGGGTGAGATGAGGATCAAGTTAAAAGAAGGTGCACACCTAGTTAGGAAGAGGCATTCCCGATGAATCTTTATATGTGTGTTAAAGTAAAGGCAAAGATTGATAAGATTTTGAAATCGGGAATCATTGAGCCCATTGAGGAGTCGAGTGGGTTAGCCCCATGGTGATCAACATAAACAAAGATGGTAGGATAAGGATCTATGTGGACTACAGAGAGTTGAATGTTATTTGTGTCATAGATTCTTTCCCCACACCTTTTCTTGAGGAGATCTTGGAGGGCGCGAGATTCACTCTTTCACCGATGGATTTTCTCGGTTATCATTAGGTGTGGATTGCTAAAGAAGATCAAGAAAAGACAACTTTCAAAGACCGAGTGGGGAGGTTTTTTTATACACAATAATTACCTTTGGGTTGAATAATACGTCTGCAGCCTCTTTTCGTGCATTGTTGTGCAAGCATTTGAGGACTTTATTCGAAGTTTTTATAGGTTTACTTGGATGATTGGATGTATATGGGTTGGTAAAGGATCACTTTGTGACAATTTGAGACTCATGTTTGAGAGATGTAGGAAGTTAAGCATCTCCTTGAATATTAAGAAGTGTATTTTTTCTACACCCTTTGGAACTTTTTTTGGGACATATTATATGCAAAGAAGGCTTGTTGGTAGATCCTGCTAAGGTCACAATTATTTTGGGCTTAGAGGATCCTACCAATCAGAGGGAGGTGCGTGGGTTCTTAGGACATACAGTTATTACAAAAATTTCATTAAGGGATATGCTAAGATTGTTGCACCCTTGCAGCCATTGTTGAGGAGTAAGGGAAATTTTCATTGGGATGAGGCACAACAGAGATAGTGTTTAAGACACTAAAGGAAAGACTTACTTCTACGCCCATTTTGCACTTTCCTTGGGATAAACCGTTTCATGTACACATTTATACCTCTAGCATGGCCATTGGCGTAATGTTAACACAACATGGTGATGGGATTGTTGATCATCCTCTCTACTTCATGAGCAGAAGTTGACCTTAAATGAGTAAAATTATATAACTATAGACCGCGAACATTGTCCATGATTTATGTGCTTTGCACAAGTTTACATAATATTTTATGGAAACTCCTTTATATATGATACAGATCACATGGCACTTAAGTACGTGGTTAATAAGCCCATTTTACAAGGGCACATATGCCGTTGAATCCTTTTGTTTGAAGAATTTGACTTTACGCTTATGGTATAACCGGAAAGAGCAATTCTGACTAAATCACTTATCAAGGATTAATTTTGGCAAGGATGCACAGAGGATTGAGGGCATAATGCTAGATGCAAACTTGTTTAGATTGAACCACACACCCTATGACTTAGAAGATATTTTCATGTTTTTGCGTCTCGGTGTGCACTTTGAAGGGATGAAAAGCTTAGAGAAGAAACAACTTCCCATACACACGACACCCTATATGATGATAAGTGGAGATTTATACAAGTTAGGCCATGATGAAAATTTGCACCAGTGTGTACTTGAGCATGAACACGAAGCTATAATGGAGGAATCTCATGGCGGAATTGCGAGAAGGAAACTATGTAGGGAATGCTATCGTGCACAAAAACTTTCTAGTTGGTCTTTGGTGGGAAACACTATATAAGGATTGTAAGGAGTATGCTTTGAGGCCTATGAACATTGTCAACACTTTAGAAAGCTTGGTAATGGAGATGAAATGCCTTTAGGGCCTATAACAAGTGCATAACCTTTTGAGAAATTGAAATTGACTTTGTGGGTCCTATCTCTCGCACCGACGTGTAGGACCGGATCACATTACATTATAAGCGATACAAATTATTTGACAAGGTTGGTGGAAGTGGCGCCTACACAAAGGATTGCATGGAAGCTCTTGTAACAAGGTTCTTATGGGATGGCATTATCAGCAGTATGGATGTCCATTGAGCTTGATAAGTGATAAGGGCACTCACTTCCTTAATGAGATAATTAGAATATTGTTGGAGGAATTCATGGTGGCACACCATAAGACAACACCTTATCAACCACATACCAATGGGACTATTGAGGCTTTCAAAAAAAGAGTGGGACATACATTGCCAAATATTTATGATGTTGGAAGAAAGGATTGGGATGATAAAGTCTCTACTATACTTTGGGTGTACAAGAAAAATTACAAGAGGTTGAATAAGGCCACACCATTTCGGTTGGTTTTTGGCACAGGCTCTTTTACCGTGGAATTCATGTTACCCTCCTGCGTATTACACACACTGCAGCATCGGATGATGAGCAAGCACTTGAAGAGCACATTGACAAGTTGATGGAGTTAGATGAGTGGCACACTATTGCACATTGGAGCCGTAGAGACGAGAAAGCCGGGTAGAAGGCATGACATGAAAAACATATTAGGAATAGACCTTGGAAGTTATACAAATCTGTTTTCTTCTTTATAAATCCAAGTTATTGCACCACCTTGGAAAGTTCCAACTGAATTGGTTGGGACCATATGTTATGACTTATATACTTGATTCAAGTGCTTTCCATTGAATAAATTGGATGGCACATATCTTCCGGTTATTTCAACGGGTATCCAGGATGGTTTTCACCTTGGGTTTTCTTATCATTCAAGAGGGTAACCACCTAACTCAACCTCAATATGGTGGGGTTTCTAGGATACCCGCAATGTGGACTATGTGATATTGCGCACCATGTAGATAGAAAACAAGGCTCATTCTCCTATAAGTAAGCCTACAAGTCAAAGCATTTAAACAAGATGATATTAGTAAATAAATGGGAAGGTTATCTGGTAAAATCCAGTCCCCAAAAATCCCAATGACTTTCCTTGGTGGTTATCAACCTTCTCAGAAATAATTAAGCTTTTATTGATATTAAGATTGTGATACAATGTGATGAAATGAAAACATGACAAACTAACATCACTTATTTAGATGGATATACACATAGATACTAATGACATGACTTAGATCCAAAAATAAAACTCTTGGTCAGGATATAGGTTCTCAAACACATTAGATCCTACAAAGTCAACAAATCCTTCCTCTTCAGTGAAGTCAAATTTAGGTACGAAATGAACTCTTCAAATAAGAACTCTGGACACTTCCTCCAGAGTGTCATAAAGATGGGCTAATGTAGTGTCAATATCGGTATGTTGATGTGACTAGCGATGATCAAATTCGAAGCCGTACGGTAGTCTTTGTCTAGGAGATGTAAGCTGGCCTCGTAGTTGTGCTCGTATTATATTAGATATTTATGGAGCCTTATAGTTTCATTGTATGTGTTCCAAAATGCTTCATAGCCTCACGAATGCGCTGGGTTTTTGCAAAGATAGCTTCAAGACGGTCGAAGGGTACATTCAAGACTACAAAGAGCTCTAGGTTGTGAAGGAGTTCATATTGCTACTGATAGAGATGATGTTGAACCACGGGGAAAGAATCAACAATGGAGAAGTTATTACCATCTAATGCCATATGAAATTGCCATATTGGATAAAGAGTTAGCAAACAACATGAAAAAGAAAGCAAAATTAGGTATATTTACAAAAAGTGAATTATTACACAAGAATCCCCGACGATTGGGTAAATCACTGGCGATTGCAGTAAATTTGTACACTCAAGAAAATCAGAGATAAATTTTATTAGATTAAGATCTAAAGTAGAATTTCAGAGTGTATATGACACAATAAATAAAATATGAGTGATATTACCTGATATCAAAGACAAAAATAACATTGGTTACCTTGTGTAATTGATAGAATAGTATGATAATGAATTTGATGATTAAGGAGTGGCTTGAAAATGATGAAGCCTCTTGGAAGGTAAATGATCTATGGGAACTCTAAATAAGAGAAAATTTTACCTGTGATACATGAGAATCCTCCATTTCTTATCTCTCTTGAAGAGGGGCTAAATGCAAGCTTATATAGATTGTTGGTGATTGGGAAAATCGCGGCGATTGTAAAAAATATGACTTAGTTGGTTAAACAAGTGATTTTCCTTCCACTTTGAACTAGATTCAATCATATTTTTAAGTTGTTGGGATGGGAGGAGGTTAAAAAAGCATGAAATGAATTAATTTTGTTAGGGTGAGGGGTTAGCTTTTTAGAAGCGCTTTTTAGAGGTGGTTAGGGATAAGTTAGTGATTTTTAGAAGGTAGTTTTAGAGGAGGTTAGGTAGTTAGCGAGGTGTCATAGTGAGGTGTGAGGGTGAGGAGGATAACTAACTTATTTTAATTAAATAATTAATCTATAATTTTAGGGATATGAGGGGTATGATGTATGTGAGTATATTAAAATGATCGATAGGGTGATTCTAATGCCGTGAAGGGTCGTAAATGTGTCACCTTTGGTCACAAGTGAGTTTAAGACAGGGGATGTAGATTTTTGGTGTCTACATTTTCCCATTTTTGTCTTGCAATTTTTGGAAAATCGTTAGACAAAAATGATGAAGGGTTATGTTGGCATGGGTGAGTCTACTGTAGCACCATATAGTGAACACTAGTGTGTTTTGTTTCAAAAAGGGTTGCTTTAATTGTGGAGGGGGTGAAAATAAAAATGCTAGATAATCAATTGATAGGGTGGCCAAAGGGCTTGAAATTTGTAGACATATGACCCTTACTAGGTAAAGTTGTTGAGTGGGAAAACCAAGTGATGGGGGCCAAAGGGCTCATCTCCCATAGACGTATGGAAAATCCCGATGTTGTGTTTATGTTGTTTTGACAAAATATCCTAAGGGCTAAGACATTTTTAGAAGCATGTCACACTTGTGCAAAGGGTAAGAATGACATGTTTTTGGGAAATGTAGGCATAGAATCCTAAAACAAGGGAATTTTTCGGTGATTTGGAAAATCGTCGATGATTTCCTCAATCAGCGACAAATGTATCGTGTGGAAAATTGGGAGTATAAATACCCAAATGCATTGTTTATTTGTCACTTTGGAACTATATATGACAATGACCTGTCGTGAGGGTGGGAACAACTTATTTGGAGAGAAAAAGATTGTCCAAATGGCCTTCTTGAGTCACAAACAGAGGCCCGTTCTAGTAGAGGTAGGATTTTAACTTGTTTTGTTTTGTTTTTTAGTTTTTTTGCAATTTTTGAGGATTCAAATCTGTAATGGGGCATGGGGATGCCCTAGGTTAGATTTACAGAATCGTTGGAAATTCCTTCAATCGCTAACAATTGAGGTGAATCGCCAACGATTCACTTGCAAACAAAACAATTTGTTTTTAAAGTAAAAAGTTATGCTTTTTTATAAATGTTTTTGACTTTGTGGAATGTTTAGAGTTATATTATACATGTTTGAATGTTAGTCTCATGCTATGAGGGTATTTTGTGATTTCAAATTTTTATTTTTCAAAACTTTACGACGTTATTAATGTTTCTTGTGGTGTGTGTGTTTTGCGGTGGATGCCCATTGACCATTCAAGATCACATCCCCTCGATGCTGGACCAGTCGAGATGACTTATCGATGATGATTGGGAACACTTGGAGGCTATGGGATTTGGTGGGATGAGATTTTATAGGAGATTCCATATATGTCGTAACTTGATTATGGCTTTGATAGAGAGGTGGAATCCTTCCACCAATACTTTCTGATTACCCACAGGAGAGATGACCATAACTCTCGAGGATGTTCATCAGATTAGAAGAATTCATGTTAGGGAGTCTTTTTATTGTATTTCGAGAGGAGAGAGGGTAGATACAATGTGGCAAGTATATAGAGAGGATGCTCTGGGTGTTAGATATTCATCCGAGATTTTGATTACTGAGCCTTATATGATCTTTGAGAGATGGTTGTTTGTGGATGAGCATGCTGATGTTGGGCATTTCATGTTTTGCATTGCCAGATTCAGGAGGTGGGCAGTTCCCATGGATGATGATAGGGGTAGTTGTGAAGATGATGGAGTAGCATATGGTTTTTGAGTGGGCCCCTACCTTGTTTACATAGACATACAGAGAGTTGTGGGCTTGGAATGCCCACAAGCGCTATGAGATTGATGTTGGTTTTCTACTACAATGTTGGGTACATGAGAACATTTCTATTTTTTGTCCTTTGGGGTTGCCTAGTATTATTGAGGTGATACATCCAAGTTTTATGAGGTGGAGCCGAGTTTGACACTTCTTAGGAAGGCCATAGGCATACCTATTACATAGACTTGATATCGGGGTTACGGTTGGGAGATGTGATCGCGAATGTATGTAGGATTTCAGGATTGGCTTGAGTTTTCAAGGATTTATTATATCTACAGAGTAGGACATATGGGTTCAGGACACAAATCCGGAGGATGCCCGAGGATATGGTTTTATACGAGCAAGAGGATGGGGATACCGAGACCCCACAAGATATTGTGTTAGGTTCTGCGATCATCATTGAGTAGCTAGGTGTGATGTGTGCGAGATGAGGATGGACATATAGATATGATTGATGATGTAGGGGTGACCCTGCAGAATTACTTGCATGGTGATCCTGTTCATTGAGGGATTTTGAGAGGATGAGGGTGGTAGAGAGGGTAGCCCGATCGAGTTAGACAAGTGTGGGCTCAAGTAGAGGGAGGTAAAGAGGAGGGAGGTAAGGTCAGATGAGGAGAGGGTCAAGCCTAATTTTACTATATCTCCATATGTTGCAGCTATAGAAGGGGTGAATTAAGTCTTTTGAGTGCCCTAGGCAATAACTAGACCATACATCCCCCTCCCCTTCTAGTTGTTCATAAACCTAAATTTTTGTGCTAAATTGTAAATTTTCAATGCCGAAACACTGGAAAAATGAACTCACCGTGTAATATCTATAGTGACACGACATGCAGTCTGTAGATACATTTGGAATGCAGGTGAATTTAATTGGTTTGTTAATAACAATTAAATAGAATGACTAAAATTTGACAGAGTTGGTAAATAAATTATGAAATCAAAATATAAATCGAACAGTGAGATTTTTCAACTCAATTAAAACCTGTAACTACATATGAGAATAAACCATCAATATAGAACTAACCTTAATGCTTTTGCATTTGCTTTTACTTTTACTTAGCTCCTTTTCTTTACTATGACTACATATTTAAAACGACATATATATCTTATCTGAATAAATTAATATTATTGTATAGAGTTTCATAAAATTCAATACAAGAGGAAATAAATGAAAGCATCATCCATACTTAGTAGAGAAAATGAAGAAATATCTAGAGGTGCCTAATATAATTACAAAAATTAACATCATGGGAGGATGATGCAAAGAAGCACCGTCATTGAAAATATGAGAATAAGAATGGCAGTGGAATTGACAAGCATGGCCTATGAACTAAAGCGATTCAGTCATCTCTCGACTCTTAAAAAGTAAGTTTCTCCAATAATCTTATCTCCACTATTGCTTCTATTGTCGTTGCATATAGAAACACCCCAATCAACAAGTGCGAGGATCCAACCTCACCCTTTTCCTCTTTTATGCTAGTGTATACAATACAATTATCTAATTACAATATATATGTATATGTTTTCGAGGTTAATAGTGGTTATCTGTGCCGAATCGAAGGTTTTTAATAACCGACCTATCACCTAAGACCACCCGATGCTCTTCTTGTACCCTAGGCAACCGCTTAGGTTGCTTTCTAGGGTTTAAACGCCCGAGCCGTAGATGGTGTGATAGTAACAACCGAGAAGGATGCAATGGAGGCAAAGAGAGATGCTGCTTGAAGAGAGCGTGATTATCTTGTGGGAGTTTGGGATACTCTCATTGCAGAGAGATATGGATTGGTAGTAGAGCGAGATAGCCTCCAGACACCTTGTACATGTCTCTTCTGATAGATACATGTACAAGAGTCAGAGAGATACCTTCAGGAAGACCCTTGGGATCACATGGCCTTCTATCTCTAGGACAGAGCTATTGGTGATGGTTAGACAGAGAGAGGCATCTGTAACACCTTCTCCTCAAATGATTGCAGTGTCTCATTACGAGTAGAGAGCGAATACTATGTGGATATGATCATCAGGAACTACCCTAACGCCACTTTATATGTTGATCATGTAGCTGCCCAAGGGGGTGCCATAACAATGGTTAGGCCCAATGATAGTGCAACGAGTGTGGGGCACCATCCTCGAGACTAACGAGAGGACATGATGATGAGGGAGGAGCCGGTGGTGGTGGTCATGCAATGGGAGGCACTTGATCCTAGTTTGATACCATATAATTGTATATTGACTCGTGGGAGCCCATTTTTCTTATGTATGATGTCATTTTGATTATATGGACATTCATATAATGGACTTTGATATATATATGATGATAATGATTTATATACTTGTGTTGATAGGCTCATTGAAGCCTACGATGTTACACGGAGTATGTGGTTATTTGTACTCAGGATTTATATATGATGATGATGATGTGTTCTTGTCTTTGGTTTTGATATGTGTGTGTTGTATGCTATTGATATCTAGAAATGTTTATGTTTTGATTATTATTTTTGATGTCCAACTAACTTTGGAAAATGTGAGGAAATCAGAATGTATCAAATCAAAATGTGATTAAATAGAACAAAGTAAAATTGGAAAGAACACCCCACTAAATTTTAATGTGTATAATGGGTTTTGATAACATTTGCACTTATAGCCTTTCACAATGTTAAATAAGACCGTCAATGGACAATTTAGGTAAATCACAATGGATTTGGACAAAACATGTTTTCTGCTAGGATAAAAAAGGAGGCCATGTGGATGCATGTCATTATAAGGGAAAATGTTCTCCTTTTCAATGGGTTTATAGAGAACTGATGCCCCAACTTCTATAATATTTTGAAGCAAACTGATCAATACGGGAAGTTTGCTTTATGAGGGAAAGATGATCAATGCGGGAAGATTTCTTGGATGCTTTGTATTTTGAAGGTTGATCAATGTGGGAAGCCTTATATATGAGTAGCCATCCTTCGAGGGTATGGTCTACATTTTGATGATTTTGATTTGAATGGTCATCCTTTGTGGGATCGGTCCATGATTTAGATAGGTAGTTGTCCTTCGAGGGATCAGTCTACTCTTTTTTGATAGTTTGCATTTTGTGAATAGCTTTCCTTCGAGGGATCAATCTATTATTATTATTAGCATCTAATAGATTTATATCATTTTGTTGAGCTAAGGGCAGAGAACCCTAACAAACCATTTTTAGAGGAGGGGATAAATGCACATGTGACCTATATCCACATGCCTAATGTTCATGATGTTGATGGATAGGTGTAGTGATTTTTAGGAAATTTGTGCAATGAAGAAATGAATTGGATTTAACTAAAACTTGCATCATGAAGGTCAATTACTTAATAGTAGAAAGGTTGCAAGTGTAGAGCATTTAAGGGTTCCACTTCAGGTTCCCCATCAAGATACACAAGATGATGCACGCCTGACCCATATTTTTGAGTGAAAACATAAGGACCAATCCAATTGGGGAAAAATTTCCATGTTTACTCCACTCTAATGTAGTCACATTCTGATTTTATTTAAGGACGAGATCACCGATTTTAAAATATCATTCTTTAACATGTTTTTTGTATGCCCTACTAATGCATTGTTGATAAACTTGGTGATGTTCAAGAGCTACTAGATGTTTTTCATCTAACAATTCCAATTGTGCTAGATGATCCTGATGATATTCTTCATCGGGATGAAATCCTTGAGAGATACACATAGTGACGGAATTTGAATTTCAAGAGGCATAATGGCTTGAGCCATAAACGAGTGAATAAGGTGTCGCGTCGATAAGTGTGAAAATATTGGTTGGATAAGCCCGAGAGAGTGAACGAGATTTGAGTGTTCTAGTTTCTACTTGCATCATTTACAGTTTTCATGAGGATTTTTTTGAGTATTATGTTAGAGGTCTTTGTTCTACTATTTGTTTGAGGGTAGTATGGTGAAGAAAAGATAAGTTTGATGTTGAATGTATCACAAATATTTTTGACTTCCTTGTTTTTAAATATTTCCCATTATCTGTGATAAGCTTATGTGGGATGTCAAAGTGATGATAATGTTTTGATATATGAAATTAATGATGGGTCTAGATTTTGTTGAGGTCAAAGGAATTTCTTCAATCCACTTAGTGAAGTATTCAATTGCAATGATGATTGAATGATGTTGTTGAGATGATTTTTGATTGATCGAGCTAATGAGGTCTAATCCCCTTTGAGATAAAGGCCACAAGTCTTGTGCGGGTTATAGCGCTTGGCTCATAATATGAATAAGATTAGAATGAAGTTTACATTTAATTCACTTTTTCACGTACATACAATAATCCTTGGTGAAAGTAGGCCAGTAATACCCTAATCGTACAATGTGTTTAGCAATGACATTATGACTAAAGAGACCACCACATACACCATCATGAACTTCTTGAATTATTCTAGTTAACTCATGTGTTTTAAGACATTGCAGTAGTATGCCATTAAAACGCATTTATAGATAATACCACCTATGATGACGAAGTGGGTGGCTCATTAGAGAAATGATCGTTTAGTGGATTGTGATAGATGATGGGATTTTACACTTAGAAAGGTAATCATATATATTTGTGTACCAAAGATCAGGTAAGTTGTCGTCAATGTCATTAATAGATGGTAGCTCATTTTTATGTGTAGGATGATCCAAACGTTGAATGACTACATACATCTTAGTGTTATCCTTTGATTTTTTTGTTTCAAAAGGAATGAGAGAGCAAAGATATGCCATGGTGTCTACAAATCTATTAGAATATCATGGAATAGCTTGAATGGTGTAATGGTTAAATGCACCGAGGAGAAAATGGACAATAACTTTGTAATTTTGAAGTATGTCATTTTTACATTGGTATTCTCCTTTGAGTTGGCTGATGACGAGTTTTAAGTCTCCATATATTTCCGAGATCATGGACACCTAGGAGTATAGCGGTAGCAAGGCCCATTATCAAGGCTTCGTATTCTTCCATATTATTAGTGCATTTGAAGTTGAGTTTGAATGATAATGTTCTAGGGTGGTACAATGACACCGACCCTAAACCTTGTTGACATTTAATGTCATTAAAGAAGAGGGTCATCTTGATGGGGGTGAAATATAATTCATAGTCGTCAAACTCATTAATGTTATTGTCGGATTCATCAAGGAATTATTCATGAGATGGTTGATCGTCAGGAAGGGGTGCTTGAATGAGTTGATTGGAAACGACATGACCTTTAATGAATTTTTATGGTATAATATCAAGATCAAATTCAGTCATTAACATGAGCCATAGGGTTATGTGATCACTATGCTATGGTTTTGCGTGCATTAATTTAAGTGGATTAAAAATAGTGATAATGTGTTTTGTGGTTAAGGAGATAATGTCGAGTTTGGATGTAGCAAAGTATAATGCAAAACATAGTTTTGGCTTGAGTAGCGTGTTTCATATTGATGAAGCGTGTGAATAATGTAGTACACGGCCTGCTCACGACCTTGATCATCACGATGGGAAAACATGATTACTAGGGCATGTTCTGAGGTAGATATGTAGATATAAAACAACTCCCCTTCACAAAGTGGCATAAGTACAGGAGGTGATAATAAATATTGTTTGATTTCATCAAAGGATTTCTAGAAATTAGAATCCCAGTGAAATTCAACATATTTACGGAGCAGATGGTGAAATGGTTGAAAATGGTCAGAGAGTTGTGATATGAAACATCTGATGGACTGTAGTTTTCCTTGCGAGACAACATAGTTGTTTGAGATTAGAAGGCGGAGTCATATCGATGATTTCCGTAACTTTTGCAGGATCGACTTCAATTCCACGAAGAGATATGATAAATCCCAAAAATTTTCTAGTGAGAACACAAAAAAACACTTTACAAGATTCATGCGGAGATGACATCGAATGATATTTGTGAAGATTGGTTTAAGGACATTAAGATGATAGTTTTGTGAGTTAGACTTCCCAAGAAGGTTGTCAATCTAATCTTCCACAATTTTGTGGATAAGATCATGGAAAATGTAGGTCATTATGCGTTGATACTGTATGTACCCAAAATTATAAGGTCTTGTCTGAACGGAGCAGTGTAACAAGTGCCCCAATGATGATACAGGTCTCCTCGCAAGGTGTTCGGGATCCGGAAAAGCTCTCGAAGTGTGCGTTAACATCCCGCATGCCCCGCTTAGCCCCCGCGTCCTTTGTTTTTCCTTTTTCCTCTCTTTTCTTGGCCTTTTGCTCTTGGTGTGAAAACCGCCGCCTGCCACGGCGGCGGTCCTCTAACCGCGCCTGCTCGAGCAAGCGGCGGTCCTTTATGCATTTTCCAGAAAGCGTTTTGACGCGACTCACGTAAAGATCAATGTTTCACCAGCTTTTCCTTGCCGACTTGGGCTTGCATTTATGTTTTTGGTCCCCTGGAATAGTGTTTTGCCTTTGTTTATTGTTTGAGAGTTCAGTTTGGTTTTGATCTTTGGGTGAATGCAATTCCTATAAATAGATTGCTTGTGCTCAAGCAAATGGCCCTGAAGTTTGTCTCTGAATTTCTCTTTGCAATAGACTTAGCTTTCATTTTGCTTAGAGTGCTTGGTTTAGTTCATTATATGTCTAGTTAGCATTGTTCAACTGTTGGTAAGCCACATATCTAGCTTGTGCAAACGATGTTGTTGTTTTATCCAATCCATTTGAGTAGAATAGCTTAGGAAGCCATTAAAGTTACAGGTTTTTCTCTTCAAACAAGATAGTTTCAGGATCTAGACACTTTATGTTGCATGACTCACAGTAAATCCCGCTAGGAATTGCATAAGCCAAGCTCTGTACTCTTGCGCTATCCCTCTCCTACTTGCATTATATTTGGTCTGCATTCTGAGCTGTCCTTGTCCCAATATTACTTCTATTGATGCTAGCATTACACGCTTTTGGATCCACGAGAATACGAAAGAACGAGGAGATCATACTGAGGGGACAAGATCACACACACCATCGGATTCGCCACTGTTCTGCAGAATCCAGGTTCTAGCTTTCAAATTTCTAGTTAGAATCATATCAAATAGAGTAGATAATTACTTCATTTCAGTAAATTCTATTCTCGATATTGCCAGGGAAGTCATGAGGGTTGGTAGTTTCGAGAAACTATGATTCACTCCTCACTTCGAGGTAGGATTGAGAATCTTGCGAGATAGATTAGATAAGCTATTTTATTTGTTTAGAATAATCTACAAATTGCACAAACAAATAACTACACTCGATTATTTTGTTTGTTTTAAATTGTTATTTAGTTATTATTTCTAGATACGTTTAAATAGCTGCTTTTCTTCTTAGAAAGTTAAAAACAAAAGTAGAAGTTATATATGTTTTAGATGGTTAAAATTTGTTTTGTTGCAGTTAGATTTATATTTTGTTTTATATGACAATCACGGGACCTAGGGAGCCCAGGGAATACGTGTTTGAACCAATCGTGCCTCAGCCCAACCTCGTCACAACAATAGTTGACATAGACCAGAACCTTAGAATACAAGTCTTCCAAACAACAACAGATTTACGACTGATCAGCTCTCAGTTGAGAGGGTTAAATATAGAAGACGACCAAGCACACACGTTTTGGTCAAATCAACCGAACTACAGACTGCCCTAGGAAAAACATTCACATGACTGTAGAAGGGTTCGAAAGAGAACAAACCTTTGGTTGTGATCCTTTGGTCCCATAGCCAGGTGCAGGAGACACTCTCACAGACATAGATACTAGTTTAAGGATCCAGGTTGCACGAATGCCTGTGAGATATTCTGAGAAGATCGCGCAGTTATTGGTCCTAAACATAGAAGCTGAGAAAGCATATGATTACTGGATACTAGGGATTAGGACTTGATTTCGTACATGACCATAACAGGACCACAACAACCTAGAGTCTACGGTTGTGATCCACAAATCCCGCAGCCTAACGAGTCCATAAGTCAATCAGATATAAACACTGGCCTATGCACACTAGTATTCCAATCCACTCCACTTCCACCCATCATCATCGAACAATTGTCCTTACTAGATATAACGGCTAACAAAGCTAGAGAATTTTGGACTAGGCCAGAGAATCGTCCGTAGAGTCAATTGTATTCCACCATCCACCATATGACCTTATCTGGAGACATACACGAAACTATCCTAGGTCATTTCCCACGTATTCCACAACCCATAGATCGAATCACGCCAGAGCTCGATATTGATTGGAGCCTTGAGCATCATCTTTCCGATCGATCTATCACACCAGTCCAAGTTAGAAGGGCCTTCTTTGCCTTAGATTCACAAATTCCATTAGTGCGTGTCGAAGACATTAGATTGCCTAACTAGTTCATTTGCATCCCACGCATATTCTACCCCCACCATTGTCTCGCACGACCTTGGGAGGTCGGGTACACGGAAGAGTTACTGTAGAGATTACCACGCTCGCTTGTCGCTTTTCCGGCGTACAAAATTGGTGAACCCGACGTGAACTAACAATCTGTTTCACCTTCTCTTTGAGAAGTTTCATCTTATCTCAAATCACCTTCACTCCTTCCCATTATTCTGGCGGTATTCATATACCCCGAATATGTCGGGATTCGATGCATATGTGCGAGACCCCTCTTGGGACTTGAGGCATACTACGCCCAATGAATAGGCAATCATCACCCTCACTCTCGGTATGGGGCGATAACTATTCAACTAATCGATTGTCAACACAAACCCCAAGAATCGATATAATTCCTCTTTTCAAACCGAGGAGTTAGATCAACCCCTCGAACGCAACAAACAGAGCCTTGAGGCTCGAACAATATGACGTTCTACCGAGAATCTGGTTCGTCTCCTCGAATCTTTACTTAGACCACAAATTAGTAGACAATCGACCCATACAGGTCTTAGATAATGAACAGTCAATACATTATCCTAGAAGTGAACAACGCTCTTGGGGTATGTATCCATCTATAGGAGGTTTACAAATACAACCCAAGGTCTCTTTTCAAGAAAATACCTCTATGCCAATACATATAAGAAATACTCTCGGAGAAACTTGGCCAGATAGCGATCAGTTCATAGCAAGATATCACATGCCTATACAACACCAGGGTATACAACAAACTCCGCTAAGGCAAAGCACCGTGACTTCACCAAATGAAGTCATTTCAACGTTAGTAGAAAAAGTGAGAGGGTTAGAACTTGCTCAAGCAAGTCAAAATTCTCAGTTCATGCAAGCAGGAAGTTCCAATCCTCCATACCACCCTGGCCAAGTAGATCTCCTCACAGGAGTAGGCACATTAGGCATGCCTCCTTAGTATCCACAACAAACGCCAACAAGGCCCATCATCTCTAACACTATTCCTCCCGGTCTAGTATCAAACAATCCATTACTAGACAATACCCCGTCATACTTAAACATGTACTCCAAATCACCACAAGGAGATATGTTCTCCTCTCCCGGCATTTTGGCTCAAACGCAGAGGACTCCCTATGCCCCTGCCCGATGCATACGCTGCGCCATATCAACAACCCATCCCACTATCACTCCCTCAGCAACCACCATCAATGGTGAAACCTATGCGATAGGGACTTACTCGAATATCTGAAAGAGCCCTTAGACTTTGCCATACGAAGCGTCATGCTTCCAAGACCCCTTCCCGATTTACCCAAGTACAAAGGTGAAGGAGATCCAAATGCGCATATCAAAGCTTACGCTACAGCCATACGTGAATTACTCCCTTGGGATGGGGTTGTTGCTAAAATATTCCCCAAAATCTTGGAAGGCATTGCTCTCGACTGGTATTATAGAATACCTGAAGCCTCCATCCATTCATTTAAGCAACTCGTATCAGAGTTCATTAAGGCGTTCGACATGAACAAACTATTGAGAACAGGAATCAGGGAATTCTTACACATCAAACAAGAACACAATGAATCTGTCACCCATTTCATCCAGAGGTGGCGTACAGTTCTTTATTCTTCAGCAAGTGCTCCAAACATGGATTAGATGGAACTATGCGATTTATTCCTTCATTCTCTCAGTAGAGAGGTGAAGGAAGAAGTCTAGAAGTTCCCGCTAAGAACTTACAATCAAGTACTTGAGAGCGCTCTTCGAATAGATCAAGCAGCGATAGATAGTGGTCATAAGACATATGGAGCAAACGGGAGGTTAATCACCTCCAGCCAGAACACTACAACTACCACAAACATCAATCAAGGACCTAAAATCCTTAACAAAAATCGTGGTGTAACAATGGATGGAGTAACCGACCAGCCCAAAAAGGTAAATGTTGTCAATCCTCCATCACAAAAAAACAACCAACGAAACAACAACTTTACCCCGACAATCAATACAGTGGATTTTAACCACCCACAACAACAACAACAACAACGGTGAAATCCTATACAAGGGCCAAACCAAAACTCATTTGGTTATCAAAACCAAAGCCGAAACAACAAATGTAAAATTTTAATCCTAATATGCAGCAGATTTGATCGAAATTTTAGGCCACAATATACACCAAACCAACAAAAGCAGAATTACAATCCCAATTCTTATTGTGGTTTCCACAAAATTCGGGGTCATGAAACTAGAACATGTCGTGACTACAATAAATTCATGCAACGTTTGCGAAGAACAAAGAAAGTTCTTCACGCATTTGTTTTTGGCATCCCGTATCACCACCACCAAATACGCTCGCGGGCGGTTTCCCGTCAAAATGCTCTCCTCAAGATCTTTAACGATCCACTCCCAAATCATGATAAGAAGTGAATCCAACTAGAACAAACAAAAGCGCAATGACGGAAACAATGATCATGAAGCCTCGACTTCACTAAATCCATCGGTTGTACCCACAGCTTAGGAAGTCAACCGAGACCCAAGATAGTCAGTTTGGTAGAATTAGACACTAAACTACCTATCGAAGCTATAACAAGAACACAAGAATATTTCTCTCAACCGAGCCCAAGTCATCTGCCAGAAACGGATAAGAGTCAACAAATAGTAGAAAAACCCGTGGGTGCCATGATTTAATTAGTGACCTAACAAAGACCTTCTCGCACATTTCATTTTTGGATTTACTAAAGAACTCTCCCACTCATAGAGCTGCTCTTTTAGAAGCATTAGGTCTAGGTCATCTAATTAACATCACTCCACCTCCTGAAACATAAGTAAATCACATGGATTTTGATATCCACCCTCAGGGCAGCCGGACAAGGATGTCGAATTCATATTCGAAATAAGTAAAATGCCTAAGATCTTTGAGATCGCACGCAATGGGTTTATAATAACTATGTATGGGTTTATAATAACTTACAAGTATGGGTTTATAATAACTATGTAAAACGGCAATGGTTGTGAATGACGATGGGGCCGCAGTTAACATAGTCCCTTTCTCTTTCCTCCAAAAACTAGGATATGGGGAAACAAACTGTTCCACCACTCGAAATACATTGAGAGGCTATGATAGCCTTAAAGCCACTTCGATAGGAACTATAATATTGCCGGTCACCTTAGGACCCAAAACAATCCTGATTGAGTTTTATATTATAGATCGGGAAACTAATTATAATATGATACTTGGCCGACCATGGATACACCGAATGAAGGCAATCCCTTCTACGTTATTTCAAGAAGTAAGATTCTTACATCTAGGAAAGGTATTTGTAGCCAAAGGTGATCCAAAACCTTTCGATTTGCACCTAGCTGATTTAAAGAAAAGACCAGGTGTGCACTCAGAATTTGAACTTCCGACAAACCAACTTAATAAACCCACTGACCCAAAACCAGAGGAAAAGTTGGTACCTACAACGGATCTTGAAACTATCAGCATAGCCAAAACAACCCCAACCCCCAAAGATAAGGCTATAGAAACGGTATCATTAGGGACTACTGCAAAAATCATTGAGTTAATAGAACAAGATTCACCAATGTTCTTACCATTTGATTCAGTAGGCATAGGATATTCCCTAGGTGTTGGTTCCCTTCCAAAGGACCTCTGCATGGTGGTAGAGTTGAGTGCGTAAACACAAAGCAGATGCCCCAACATCTATACTCCCGGCTAAATATTGGACTCTCCATTTCGATGGAGCTAAATGTCGTTATGGAGCGAGGGTAGGTATAATTCTTACTTCGCCCGAAGAGAAAGTCCTACCATTTGCCTTTAAGTTAAACTTTGAATGCACAAACAACGGTGCTGAGTACGAAGCCCTCCTCCTTGGCCTCACCTTAGCTAAAAGAATTGGTATTGATAACATCAGAGTCTTAGGAGACTCGTAATTAGTGACAAACCAGGTTTCTGAAGTATACGAAACCAAAGCTGAACACTTGCAGCTTTACAAAGAGGCCGTATTAGATTTAAGCAAGGTGTTTAACTTCATATCCATCGAAGTGATCCCGCGAGAGAAAAATCTTCTTGCCGATTCAATAGCAACTTCAACATCACGTTTTACTCCAAGCAATGAGTTAGAAGATACCCAGTTCACGGTGTCCATTCGTGATGAACCATTGATAAAAACAATGACAAATCCCCTTTCAAGCGGAAGTGAATCTACCATCCTAGACCGTATTGATAGTGATGCGGCTACTTTGGATTACTTAAACACCTATGCAGCACTACATCTCTCCTATCATATGCTAGATTTATCCTTAATTCCACATTCGTCTTCCTACTTCGGAAATCCCGTGATGGATCATCCCTCACAAATGGAACCTAGCATATACGCAGTAGAAAATGGGGATGATTTGGATTTACCTCCAGCACCACCTGAGTTCGAAGAAGGTAACACCTCTTTGATCGAAGAAACAATCGATGTCAACATCGGGACAGAAGATGAACCAAGAATATTGAAACTAGGATCCTCGTTAACCCCAGAAGAAGTAGAAATACATACTCAGATCCTCAAAGAACATCAAAAGGTGTTTGCATTTAATTATAAGGAGATGACAGGAGTCGCACCCCACATTGCGGTGCACAACCTCGTCACTAAATCAGATGCAAAGCCAATTAAACAAAAATCAAGACCCATGAAGCCCAAGGTAGCTCTCATGGTAAAGGAAGAGGTAATAAAACTCCTCCAGGTAGGATTCATCAAGCCAGTCGACTACTCCCAATGGGTATCTAACATCGTTCCCATTCTCAAGAATAATGGAAAGATACGCATCTGCATAGATTTCTGAGACATCAAGAAAGCATGTCCTAAGGACGACTTCCCGTTACCATCTATCGATGTCATTGTTGATGCAACATCTGGATTTGAACTTTTGTCTCTCATGGATGGATTCTCGGGATATAATCAAATCAAAATATCTGAGCAAGATCAAGCTAAAACTACATTTATAACTCCTTGGGGAACCTATTACTACGCTGTTATGCCATTCGGTCTCAAGAACGCTGGTGCTACCTACCAGTGAGCTATGACATATATATTCCATGATTTAATTCATAAAATCGTGGAGTCCTACGTAGATGACTTATTGGCTAAGGCCAAGAAGCGTTGTGACCATCCGGAAGTACTCCGCGTCATTCTTTCACGCCTAATAGAATATGGAGTCACACTAAATCCAGAGAAATGCATCTTTGGTGTAACAAGAGGAAAACTCCCGGGTTACATCATATCATCATGAGGATAGATGTTGATCCAACCAAAATTGGGCTGTCCTCGAAATGGTCCCACCTTGAATGAATCGAATCGATCATTTCTCGAAAAACTGGTGCAATCTGGAGATTTATCCCGGACTTAAGCTTCACCATTCATCCAATCAACAATTTACTCAAGAAAGACTATAGCATTGATTGGACCAAAGACTGTAATGAAGCCTTTGAAGCAGTTAAGTGTTTCCTATTATCGCCACCTACGCTAATGCCACCAAAGCTAGATCACCCGTTAATCTTATATTCACGAGCTACCAATGTCTCGTTAGCTTGTATGTTGGCCCAAGAGGACGATGACAAGAAGGAACGTGTGATTTATTTCATCAGCCGAACGCTACTCGACTATGAAACACGCTATACACAGGCAGAATGAGAATGCCTTGCCATAGTCTTTGCTACTAAACGCCTAAGACATTATATGCTAAACCAAGAAACAAGGGTCATGGTAAAAACGGACCATTTACGAACTTTCCTCACACAAGGGTCCTTGTCTAAAAAGGTTGGACGTTTTAGAACCTTAATGGGAGAATTCGAATTAACATTTGTAAATCAGAAGTCGGTTAAAGGACAAATCATCGCAGATTGGTTAGCTGACAACCCATTAGATGGAGGTGATTTAGTAGATTTAGACTTTCCGATGAGTGTGTATCTTTACATCGAAACCCGACCCTCTATCTCTGAGTGTCTTTGGTACACGGATATCATTAATTATATCATGGACCATACGTACCCAAAAGGAGTTACACCACAACAAAGAAGTTGGTTGCACATTATCGTAGCTAAATACGTCATTATAGAGCAAGTGCTCTACCGAAAAGCTTTCGATGGAATGCTCCTAAGATGTGTCGACACGGAAGAATCCAAGAAGATTCTCCATGAATCTCACAGTGGAATATGTGGAGGCCACTTCGGTGGCCATGCCACCACTCGAAAAATACATCGAATGGGCTATTTCTGGCCCACTCTAGAACATGACGTAATAGAGTTTGTACGCAGGTGTCTTAAGTGCCAAGAATTCTCCCATGAGATTCATATGCCGGCACAAGCTCTGCAACCAATCGCTACTCCATGGCCCTTTTCTACATGGGGTCTAGACTTAATAGGGAAATTCTCTCCCTCATCCACGGATGGCCACAATTTTATAATCACGGCCACTGAATATTTTACCAAATGGGTAGAGGCTATGCCTCTTACTTTCTGCACTGGTTCTATAATCACCAAGTTCATTTTGAACCAAATCATTTGTAGAGGTACAATATCCAGTAAATCATTATCTCGATAATGGAACTTCTTTAAGAATGAATAAGTTCATGAACTATGCAATAAATTTAAGATAAGCCATCATACGGCTTCTTTGTATTACCCAAGCCAACGGGCTGAAGCGACAAACAAGACACGAAATCCATTCTCCTTAAAACGGTAAAAGAAAACAAATGAGATTGGCATTTGAAGTTATATCCGGCCTTGTGGGCCCACCGAACCTCAATAAGAACACCAACGGGAGCAACTCCTTTCTCGCTAGTACTTGGGCGGCGACGCTTCTCCCACTTGAGGTCGAAATACCCGATCTCCGCATTTCACTACAAGGATTACGGATGAAGACGCTTATAGAGAAGCACGTCTTTCCCAACTAGAAAGCCTAGATGAAACTAGGTTAGATGCTGAACAGTGGCATAGAGCTTATGCTGACCGAATGTGCCAGTAGTATAACAAGAAGGTCTATGAACGCGACATATACGAAGGTGATCTAGTTCTAAGGCTAGACAGCCGGATCGACAAGAAGACCGGCGAAGGAAGGAAATTCTGGCCCAAATGGTTGGGCCCATACCGAGTCATGAAAGACTACGGAAATGGTGCTTACCTCTTATGTACGCTAGAAGGTGAGGAATTTGGTGAAACAGTCAATTCCCTGCACCTCAAGTGGTTCTACGCATAAGCAACTAGCACTACTTGTATAATTATCTACATTGCATCTTCATATAGATTAAGATCATTTTGTCCACTTGTTTCTTACATAAATGGTGATCAAGGAATCTATCCTCAAAGTAATTCATTACAAACTCATGATGTTGTTGGCATAAACTTTCTAATCATACCTCTCCATTTTCGTGATATCATCAAATCATCTCAGAATCATTTTATCAAATAAAGTCAGACATGACGAAGTCTTAACGGTAACCATACCAAGATCTGCAAGTTTATTCTCGCTTTGATTTCTTCTTAGGGCAGGTGTCTTACCTATGGTCTGTTCTAGAAGCTTCATAGTGTCACATCTATCCCATATGTATATCTCTTTGGAAATAAGCACATACTGACATTTTACTCAAGAAAACAAGTCAACAAGTGATTAAACAGAAAATTTTATTTTTACACATTTCCTTGCCCCACCAACCTTCGGTGATGAACTTGCATCTCTTACTAGTGACGTAGGGTTGGGAAAGGATGGAAATGCCCTTACTCACCTATACCTTGCCCACGGTGATAAACCCATGCTTCTTACTAGTAGCATGGGGCAAAGTACAGGGGGTCCTCTTGACAAAGCAAACGTTAAAAGTCATAAACAAACAATTCAAACTTTGAGTCAAAAACGAATGAATCAGATGTTCAAAATTCCAAGAGTTAAAATCCTAAAAACCCAAATTTTGTCTACTATGTGGCCATCTATGGATCTAAGTCTAGATAAACCGCAAGGTAAGTTGCATTCTAAACTATGAAGTCACTCGGGTGGAGTAAGCTTGTAGTTTCCTATTTGGTTCCACCAAAGATTTGTCTGTCTTTCATCGCTATCATTTCAGCTACACCTCATAACTTGTGCCCTTTCTAGCTCTAGGTGAAGAGCCCTTGCATCTTACTAGTTGCATGGAGTTAGGAGTGGGGCAAGTTTATCTATTCATCATACTGGTTATATTCATCACTTTGCAAAACAAACATGAGATATCAAAAATTGCTTACGAAACTAAGATTCAAAATCACATTGTATCTACATCTACATATATCAGCATCATGAAATACACAAAAGGAAACAAACATTTGCATCATTTGTTCTCCATTGCATACATTCTAAAAAGCATATAAACATACATCGTAGTATACACAAAGAAACTGGAAATAGAAAGGAAACCATGAGTGCCAAGATTTTGATCCAAAACGAATGCATATATATAAATGATCAACGTTTATATACAAAGCCATCATGCTCTAAGCATGGTCAAAACACTCAAAGAGCCCGTGATATACAAAGAAATATATAAATACACGAGAGCCAAGTGGCCTCTCAATCCCTACGCGACCCCTCCGAAGGTGCACGCCCACGCCTAGGACTCGGCTCACGCCGCACTCTAATGTACGGAGGGCTCAGGATCCCTAGGAGCAGCCGCGGTCTCACCGCAAGAACGGCTCCTCATAAGACGCTCAGCCGTCCTATAGCCCGCTAGCTCGGTGCGAAGGGTCGACACCATCTGGCCGACATGCCGGCCGGAGTAAAACGTCGGTATGCCTACCGCTTCAAGAAGGCTCCCAACGTCCACGAGCGGCTCTGCGCGGGTCCTATCCATGGGGATCATCAGGGAATCGGTACATACCCTACGGATCAAATCCCGCCACTCATCAACAGTCTCTGCAAACAAAGGAGAAAACGAATTAGAAACTAAGCAAGAGACTAAAAGATACAAAAATAACAACTAAGGAGAGCCTACAAATAAACATTAAAAGGGAGAAAGGGTAACTTACTCGGATCCCCAGGCCTCCAAGATGGGTCACTAGGGCCGGCACCTGCCGCAGATGCCGCTGCCGACTGAGGGGCTGCTCCTGTGGCAGGGGCAACATGTCACCCCTGCAACTGACTCATCCTCTCCACCATGGCCCTGAGAGAGTGGCTCCTCTGAAACTAGAGTGTCCTTCTCTGCGCTCTGCTCAGCCCTCTCTGCCTGCATAATATCCTGAGTGTCATGCCACTCAGGATCGTTGTCCTCGGTCTCCTCCTCTATCCCTCCCTCTGTAAACTCCTCGGACTCGAGTCAATATCAATAGGGTCATCGCTGCTATGAGCAGGACCCGCAGCAATTTGAAGCAAAGGTGCCCGAGGTGCACCGGCTCTCCCTCTAGCACGAACTATCCTCCTGGCTGCAATAGGAATGCCAGGAGTAATCACTATCCAACCTCGGCCTCTAGGCCCCCCTCTGGCCTCGCGAACTGATCTGTAAACTAGTGCCACTGGGGGAAGCATACCCACGTATGGAAGGCCAAACTGCTGAGGAACTCGGCCAAAGGGGTGCACCTCCACTCGTCCCACTCGATCGATAAGCTGCCCTGTGGTGGAGCAGGAAATCAAGGTAAGGGCCTCCTCGCCCCATATACCGGCCATGGTCTAGTATGGTGTCGCCTCCATATCGGTGGTAGTCAGAGAGGCAACTGGCTGATGAGGTGCTCTAAGCACCGACATGTCTGACCATCTCGCTACCCTAACAGCTCCAGGATCTGCTACCTCCACACCCCTGCCATAAGGGATGAAGTGCTCATAAACCCAACTCATGACTAGAGTCGGGTGGCTCAATGACTGCCCCTGTAAATCGGACCACCCTATATAGATCGTGGTAGGTGGTCCCAAGAATATCTGTACCCCAAGCGTATATCCGGCCATGCCCCTCTATCTGTGTAATGATAGGGGCCCAGCAGTATAGCAATGTGTCCCCTCCCTTGTCCCCGATCAACCTCGAGGCAAGGATCCCCATGATGGCCTGTCGAAATATGGGGATAGGCAAAGAAGGAATGGATCGAACTCTCACCCCCTTCTTCGACCCCGTGGAGATGGCTGCATCTCCCATATAAGTCGCCCACTGTGCAATCTGTGCCCGTGAGCCAGCTATCTCCAAAGTGAGTCGCCTCCTATAATCGGGACCCCCAGAATGCGGTAGACGTCCTCCAATGTAATGGTCCACTCGCCACGGACCCCTGGCAATCGGAAGGTGTTCCGATCTGCATCCTAGTAAGAGAATAAGTCACAAAGGATGTGACTAGATGGTGCAACATGGGGCACGCGTGATATGCGCAGTATACCAGCCCTCTGAAGTGTGTCCTCCTCGTCCTGTGAGAGGGCATCTAATACCCCTGAGAGCCAATCACACTCTCTCTCTCTCTGCTCCATCGGATGTACTCCTCTCTCACCTGCATACACCCAAAAACACACAAAACAAACTAAGTTAGCATCCAAACAATACTGAGAAAGTCATAAAAACACGTAGAAATGCTAAAAATACAAACACAATCTTAAAAACAAGTTCTTTTTACATTCTGTGCAAAACCGCCGCCCTGAGCAGGGAGGCGGTTTTGTAACCGCCGCCGCCCGAACAGGGTGGTGGTTATCTCCACCACCGCACAGCCGGGCGGCGGTTGTGGTCCGAAAACCCATGCGGGCTTTTAACCTAAAAAGGCCTAAAAAGTGCCAGAAAAGACCTTTTTAACTAAAAACAAAGCCTACCCAGTAGGCGCCCCCCCTAGGTGGACCTTTTGAACCTAGCATTTTCAAAAATGACCCCCCCATTACAGAGTATTTAGCATTTCAAAATTAAGGGGAAAAATAATAAACTGAAGAAAACTAACTTGTGATCGCTGAGGTCGGTGTTCCGCACGTGGAGGCATGATCACGGTCTCGCTGCGAACGTTTCGACTCTACTCACGCAAGAAACCGTCACCGTGGGTCCCAGAGCTCAAAATCAATCAAATCAACTCGCGCAAATGAATAGGAAAATGGGCCCACTTTCATATATATAGCACCATGTTTCGTTTCAAAATGACTTTTTCACAGGTTTGGAGCGCTGATGGAGGTAAGTTCCTATCCCCGCACAAATGGTACGTTCTCATTCCCTGTTATTCTTAGCGTTTATCTTTCAAACTATTGTATCTATCTGCACTTGAGTTCTCTTTTCATTTTGCAGGTAGCGGGAATTTCGGATGGCGTCATTTCAACACACGAGACGTGTCAGGTATAACTTCTAACTTCCCATTTCGGGACTGCCATACTCGGACCCACCGTTTTACACCTCTTCATGGCTAAAACGCTTCTCCGAGGGGGCAATATGTATGTACCCAAAATTGTAAGGTATTGTACTGCTGGAATGGTGTAACAAGTGCCCCAATGATGATACAGGTCTCCTCGCAAGGTGTTCGGGATCCGGAAAAGCTCTTGAAGTGCGCGTTAACATCCCGCATGCCCCGCTTAGCCCCCGCGTCCTTTGTTTTTCTTTTTCCTCTCTTTTCTTGGCCTTTTGCTCTTCGGTGACGAAACCGCCGCCTTTGCCCAGGGCGGCGGTCCTTTACGTGTTTTCCGAGAAGCGCTTTGGCGTGACTCACATAAAAGATCAATGTTTCACCACTTTTCCTCCGACTTTTCCTTGGCTTGCATTTATGTTTTTGGTCCCCTGGAATAGTGTTTTGCCTTTGTTTATTGTTTGAGAGTTCAGTTTGGTTTTGATCTTTGGGTGAATGCAATTCCTATAAATAGATTGCTTGTGCTCAAGCAAATGGCCCTGAAGTTTGTCTCTGAATTTCTCTTTGCAATAGACTTAGCTTTCATTTTGCTTAGAGTGCTTGGTTTAGTTCATTATATGTCTAGTTAGCATTGTTCAACTATTGGTAAGCCACATATCCAGCTTGTGCAAACGGTGTTGTTGTTTTATCCAATCCATTGGAGTAGAATAGCTTAGGAAGCCATTAAAGTTGCAGGTTTTGCTCTTCAATTCTAGACGCTTTATGTTGCATGACTCGCAGTAAACCCCGCTAGGAATTGCATAAGCCAAGCTCTGTACTCTTGTGCTATCCCTCTCCTACTCGCATTATATTCAGTCTGCATTCTGAGCTGTCCTTGTCCCAATATCTACTTCTATTGATGCTAGCATTACACGCTTTTCTGGATCCACGAGAATACGAAAGAACGAGGAGATCATACTGAGGGGACAAGATCACACACACCATCGGATTTGCCACTATTCTGCGGAATCCAGGTTCTAGCTTTCAAAGTTCTAGTTAGAATCATATCAAATAGAGTAGATAATTGCTTCATTTCAGTAAATTCTATTCTCGATATTGCCAGGGAAGCTGTGAGGGTTGATAGTTTCTGAGAAACTATGATTCACTCCTCACTTCTGAGGTAGGATTGAGAATCTTGCAGATAGATTAGATAAGCTATTTTATTTGTTTAGAATAAATCTACAAATTGCACAGACAAATAACTACACTCGGTTATTTTGTTTGTTTTAAATTATTATTTAGTTGTTATTTCTAGATACGTTTAAATAGCTGCTTTTCTTCTTAGAAAGTTAAAAACAAAAGTAGAAGTTATATATGTTTTAGATGGTTAAAATTTGTTTTGTTGCAGTTAGATTTATATTTTGTTTTATATGACAATCACGGGACCTAGGGAGCCCAGGGAATACGTGTTTGAACCAATCGTGCCTCAGCCCAACCTTGTCACAGCAATAGTTGACATAGACCAGAACCTTAGAATACAAGTCTTCCAAACAACAACAGATTTACGACTGATCAGCTCTCAGTTGAGAGGGTTAAATATAGAAGACGACCAAGCACACACGTTTTGGTCAAATCAACCAAACTACAGACTTCCCTAGGCAAAACATTCACATGACTATAGAAGGGTTCGAAAGAGAACAAACCTTTGGTTGTGATCCTTTGGTCCCACAGCCAGGTGTAGGAGACACTCTCACAGACATAGATACTAGTTTAAGGATCCAGGTTACACGAACGCCTGTGAGATATTCTGAGAAGATCACGCAGTTATTGGTCCTAAACATAGAAGCTGAGAAAGCATATGATTAGTGGATACTAGGGATTAGTACTTGATTTCGTACATGACCATAACAGGACCACAACAACCTAGAGTCTACGGTTGTGATCCACAAATCCCGCAGCCTAACGAGTCCATAAGTCAATCAAATATAAAGACTGGCCTACGCACACTAGTATTCCAATCCACTCCACTTCCACCCATCATCATCGAACAATTGTCCTTACTAGATATAACCGCTAACAAAGCTAGAGAATTTTGGACTAGGCCAGAGAATCGTCCGTAGAGTCAATTGTATTCCACCATCCACCATATGACCTTATCTGGAGACATACACGAAACTATCCCAGGTCATTTCCCACGTATTCCACAACCCATAGATCGAATCACGCCAAAGCTCGATATTGATTGGAGCCTTCGAGCAGTCATCCTTGCCGATCGATCTATCACACCAGTCCAAGTTAGAAGGGCCTTCTTTGCCTTAGATTCGCAAATTCCATTAGTGTGTGTCGAAGACATTAGATTGCCTAACTAGTTCATTTGCATCCCACGCATATTCTACCCCCACCGGCTGTCTCGGCACGACCTCGGGAGATCGGGTACGCGGAAGAGTTGCCTGTAGATTACCACGCTTGCTTGTCACTTTTCCGGTGTACAGAGATACATTGCCCCAAAATTATTGAGACCAAATGGCATGACACGGTAGAAAAGGTCCCCCAAGGGGTGATAAAAATGGTTTTATGTTGATCGTTGGGGGCGATAAGAATATGATTATAACCATAAAAACCATCCATAAGGGAAAGCATTTCATGAATGACTGTTAGGTCGATAAGTTGATCTATGTTCGAGAGAGGGAAATCATCCTTTGGACAAGCAAGATTGAGATCCCTAGAAGTCTGTGTAGATGCAAATTTTTCATGAGGCTTTAGTTACTGGGATGATGTTGGAGACCCACTATGGATAGTTAATGGGTATGATGAAATTGGCAGATAAAAGACGTTGCAACTCTTCCTTGACAAGGAGAGCTATACGGGATGCATTTTGTAGAGTTTTTTCTTGACATGTTTGGCATCATGGTATGTGACAATGTTGTGTACGACAATGTTGGGAATCGATCCGTGCATATCACTATATGACTAGGTGAAGGCTTGGTGATATTTTGTTAAGAATGTTGTGAAATCAAGTAATTCTTGTGGACTCAGAGATTGACCAACCTTAACTATACGGGGATCCCGAGGTTAACGTCGTAAGAAGGATTGGTGTATCGAGATGATAAGGATTTATAAAGGAAACGATCCTAAGTTCCCATGTGAGAAAGAATGTCCTGGTCGTGCGTCTTGACACTGAAGGATATCAATAGAAGGAAAATATTCCTCGACCATTTCTGGATGAACAAGTGGTAGTGTTTTAATGAAGTGACTAGACCGATAAGTGAGTGGTACTAACAATACAATGTTGATTAAAAAAAAATTAGGTGGGATGGGTACAATGTCATCCGTGTCCATGGGGTTTTTAAGGTTCATTAATGATGCTAGTTCTAGTTCGAGATGGTTAGGAATGTAGCAAGTTCGTAGGTAGTGACTTTTTACATGTTAGAGGACAAGCTTTTGTAATCTACTCTAATCTTCTCTTGATATTTGAGGGTACATAGGACGGGTTGATCATGAATGCCTTGTTCATAATGTCCAAGGTGAAAACCTTTCCATGCGCAATGATGGAGATACATGCGGGTAAACTTTGGGTTGTCCAAATGATTTAAAGTTTAACACAAATGGCATGGCATGATGTGGGTTAACAAGATGGGATGGTATTTTATTAAATCCACCATAAATTTGGTTTGAATTGAGATAGGCTGGTCCGTAGGAGATAACATCTTTGACATTGGGGTCATACATGAGTCATTTTGTTTGTTGGGACGACCATACGTTTTAGGTGAAGGGATGAAATTATCATGAGGAGGTGATAATCCCTAGGGTAAGATGATTTACGATGTCGATGATAGAGGAATCATCATGTAATTCCAAAGAATATATGGGTGTGCTAGTAGAGGCTTGATCAGAAAAAATTAGATGAATATTTAAGTACAAGTACATCGTTTGGGTGACACATCATGTAACAATCATCGAATGGATTCAAAATAGTAGGGACAATATAAGTCTTACCTTCATGTTCATATTTAACACAACGATGGAGAGTGAAAGGAATGTAGCGCATGGTATGTATCCAAGGGATTCCTAAAAACATATTGTATTAGAACTCTCCTTCTATAATGTAGAAGATTTTAGGTAAAGTCTTGACGCTAACTTTAAGTGGAAAAATAATGGTACCTAATGTGGGTGTGATAGTGTCATTAAAGGATCGTAACAGGATTGGGGTTTGAGCAACAACTGTGTTGGGAAATTTAAGTTGGTCAAAGGCGAGAGAGGATATGATATTAATGGTCACACCACTATTGATCATGACCCTCTTAATAGAGATATCATTGATCTGAGTGGTAATGAAGAGTGGAAAGTCATGATCCTCCGATCTAAGCGAAGGAACTTCATACGGCTCGAATGATATGGAGGTGGATGCTTTCAGAGTACCCACAAAGTTTGTGAATGGGATCAGGTCATTAGTTGGTATAGTAATGGATTGGAGAGCTTCAATCATGGCTTGCTTATGACTAGGTGATGTTTAAACAAGCTCATAAAGTGACATTCAGATGAGAGATTAGTGTAATTATTTAACGACGACCTTCTGTATCATAGTCAAAGGTGGTGTTTTTGTTTGTATAGAAATTTTGTCTCTTGATGACGATGTTTGATTGGATTCTTTAGGAGCTAAGGAAATGGATACCTTCGGTCGTTTTAGTGGAGTTGATAACTCGAGAGAGTAGAGTAGTACGGTGGCAAAAGTCTTATTTTTAGAGGCTCGAGATGATCCTTTGTCATAATTTTTTGAGCGAGTAGTGACATGGACAACATCAACTTGGTGAATCAACGTCTCAGGGATGGAATATTATAGTGATACTTGATGTTGATATTGATGTGATGTTTAATTGAGGAGGAAGGAGTGAACTACCAATATTCACAACTTTTTGATGAAAATATTTGCACTTCTCTATGGAGTGGCCTTGCATTCTATGGTAATCATAGAAGGCACTAAAGTCATACCAGGATAGTTTCCATCCACGATGATTTGACAGTTTGGGGGATGGTAATTTGATTAGTGAATCCTATAATAAGTTATATAAAATGGTGGCGTAACACCCTTTAGGTCCGAACATAGCCGAGATTTCATTTTCCTTGGGAGTAGGTGAAGCGGGTTGTTTGGAAATAGATTATTTACTTGGTGGTTGTGGAGGCTTCCTAGCTATTGTGATAGGTGGAGAATGAGGATTTTGTATAGGTAACGATTGCGAGAGGATAGAAGGATTACACAGAGATGAGAAGAAAAGGTCAAACATAGATTCCCATTGTAGGATAATAAATGTGGAATACAGACTCACGATGGGGGCCTGATGCATGGGTTTTACCCTTGTAATAATGGGGTGATTAACCAGTATGATGGGAGAAGGATTGTGCATGAGGTTATGATCTAGAAGGCTATAATGAGGGTCTTTAGGATTTTGAATAATGTTCTGTTTAGGGGTTCTCATAGGTCTTGGTCTTGACATGACAAGAGGATCTCTAAAATTAGGTATGCTTCTTGGATGAAATGACAAAGAGAAAGGTGGAGGGTGACATAAATGATAGGTCTCATCATAATAAGGACTTCTAAAGACCTGAACTATGCCCTGCTTGTTAGGTCCTTTCAAAAATTTAGATGAACTAGGTGTATTTATCGAGGTTAAAGCTAATGAAGAGGGAGAAGTTTGGATGGTGTGGTCTAAGTGATTAGCATATTTTGGATTATTTATTTTTGCAAGTTGAGAATGACTACAACCCCAGTCGGCTTAGGTGGAGGTGGTTGTGCTAAGAGTGTTTCAAGTGGTATCATGGTTATATTTGCAAACCTAGGTGGTGGTATTGGTGGAGTTGTGCCGGAGGACAGGGGTATGCATTTGGTAATAGTATGTGGTAAAGATGTGGGAATGTTCTTAGTAGCGAGAGGTGGTTCAGAAATTTCAAGCTTGTCAGATTTTGGTGTGGATTCTGTGAGTGTCAACTTGGTAGGTGAAAAAGAAATAGAAAGGATTTGAGTGACACTTTCATCAGGGGGAGACTCCGTAGTCATGGTTTTAGGATCATTGGGTAGTGATGTCGATTTTGTGGGTTTTATTTTGTTAAGTGACAAGGTAGACAAAGGGACTGGCTCAATTTTAGTTATTGTATTAATGGTGTGAATTGTGTTCATTTGTGGTTTCTCGAAGAAGAAGGGTGATTTGGAAAATGTTGTTTAAATATGTCCAAAATCTGATTAGGAGGTGCATTTGGATTGTCTAAGTGAAGGTCACCTTTGTCAATCAATTCTGAAGTACATTGTGGAATGTGTGACACCTTTCAATGTCATGACCATTGAACCTATGGTATTTGCAATAATCATTATCTTGATACCAAATGGGTTTGGAAACTAATATATCAATGGGTTGAATGGGTGGAAGTGATTTTCTGATGGAGGCAAATAATTGATCAAAAACTGCACCATAAGTTTCTGCTATGGGTATATAGTTGCGTTATTGACGAAAGCGTTTAATGGTAGGATTTTCTTTAGGAGCTGTTTTTGACTATGAATGCATTGGCAGATGATTTAGACTTATTTGAGTTTAATCTTGACTTGGATGGGAATTCTACTTTTGGTTTCTTAGGATGAAGCTTTACCCATCCATCCTCTAGGGCTTACAACTCTAGTTTACAGGCCATGGTAAAGGCCTCATCGAAAGTTTGGAAGGTTTGAATTTGTAAAGTGGATGAGATGTGTTTGATACATGCATGGAAAAAAATATCAATTGGCTCTGGATGTGGTAGTGTGAAGGATAGTCGATTATTAGTGTCCCTCCATGGGAGACAAAATCGGTAATGGATTATTCTTCAAATTGTAAAATGGCATACAAATCATTGATGGTAATTTTATGGGCTATGTTTATCGAGAAGTTGTCTAATAATAGTTGCAGATTTATGCAAAATAAAATAGTGAGTGATACGGAATCTTATTATGTAGGTCTAAGGAAGGACCGTTTGAGATGGTTGAAGGTTGTATGCGTGCGTATCTAAATTCTAAATCAAGTGATTGTGAGACCTTCCTTTTGGCTAGGAGGAACTACCTATATAAGAACCAAAACAAGACCACAAAAGAGTTAAATGATATATGCAGTGGACTACCTAGCATGTGCTAGATCTTGGAAGTGTGATACTTCCTAGATGGTTGTCAATCCACTGTTTAAAACAATTCAATGCTGAAATAAAGTAAATATTGTCCTACTGTAGTTTAATATGATTTAGGCATCTCATACAAAAACAATAGGCTAGATCTAATCTAACAGGCTAGGCTAGAAGGAGATCCAGAGGTCAAGTAGGTTGGTTATAGGTGAATCTGAGCTAACAGGCTAGGTTAGATACAAATCTGAAGGTCAAATAGGTGTTCAGGTAGGTATATGCCAGGAACAATGAGGTCAGGTTGAATGTGAGTCACAAATAGGTTGTTGTTTTGGTAGAGATCAGGGAAAATAGAGACCGACCATGGTTCTACAAAACCGATGATGGTTTAACTATAACGGTGATGATTAGAAGAAGCCGATGATGGTTAAGTCGGGGCTGGTGGAATCACACATCTCAGGTTTTGGAAAGTTTTGGGGCAAAAGTGGAGTTGGTGGAAGGTAGGGATTGATCACAGAGGGGGTGTAAATATGTTGCGAAGGTCTGAGATTACTGAAGAGGTCAAATAGATAATTGGGCAAGGTATTAAGATGATTGGGTATAGAAGGTGGCTATAGCTGGAGAGAGGAATGGACAGAGGGTAAAAGACTAGGTTCCTTTACCACAAAGACTATAATGATGATAAGAAAATGAAATAGATGGAAGGAGGATACTTACTCTTCTGTGAGGTATAGGTCTGAAGAATAATGAAGAAGTTGTTGTGTTGGAGAATGTTGGGAAGAAAGTTTCACTGTTGTGCTAGTGTATTTGGTTGCCTTTGTTGATCACCAATCAATCTTTGTTCTATTGTTGTCACATCTAAAGAGATCGAATCTCAAGATCAGAAGTTTTCTCAAAAAAACAACCATCAACCAACCCATATTACAACCCGTATTACAAAGCTGTAGATGGGTCTAAATAGGCCATTTGGTCCATCCCGGTATAACCGGCGTCGGTTTAGGGGAACCGACATCGGTTTAGGGTAAACCGACATCGGTTTGGGTGAGATATCTCGGGTTGTTCAAAAGTTTCCTAGGAAGTTGTTCCACCATTTGATAAGGGTCTCTTCTTTTCTCGGGGTGAAAACCGACCTTAGGAGGCTTTTAATGTGAGGTGAGGGGATGGGTCTAATGTTAGGTTTTATTTAGGACATTGGTTTAGGGTTTAGGTTAATGGGTCAAATGATGGGGGTGGTTAGGTGAGGTGTATTTAATAAAGGAAATTATATTAAATAGGTGTGTGAGGGTAGTGAATTAATTTAATGTAAATAATTAAATTAATATGTGTGTGGGTAAAAGGTCATTAACTTAATTAAAATAATTAAATTAATATGTATGGAGATAAATGGCATTAATTTAATTAAAGTAATTAAATTAAAATGTGTGGGGTGCAGGAGGTAGGTGCTAAAGTGTTGAGGATGAGGAAATGATTATAGGGTTGCGGTAGGGGACCAAGGTGATTACGACATGATTTTGGTGTCTACATTTTGCCCCTTCTTGTTGCGTAGCTTGTATTGGTAAGCGACGTGAACAAGAATAGAGTGTGGTTGCCCCAAGTGGGAATGAGGGTGATCCCCCTCAAACCAGGAACTGATGAGGTGACAAGGTGAATCGGTGAGTGGTTTGATAAAAGTGGATGTGAAGAAGAATAGTGAAAAATGGGGAATGGGGTAAAGGGAAAATCGGGCATATAGGTAAATGGGTAAATGGGCCAAGGTCAAAGGTAGTGGTAGTTGAACACACACACACATATAAACTGACACGGTACCAAGTTGAAGAGCTTGCAAACTCTACATCGTCTAAGGTCGATAGGTTTATCCAAACAAGGTTGAAGTGATTCTGGTATCCAAGGTATAGGATATGGTCAGGAAACACAACGTAGGTTAGGTGCAGGAACATTTAGGTATGTTTTGGTACACCAAAGGTAGGGTCAGGATAAATGGTCATGACAATAGGCTAGGTAAGGTCATTAGGTCAAACAACATAGGTAATGGTGTCACAAGGTATAGTGAGCACATTGGTTCAAAGGTCACAAATAGTTTTTTGGGTCCAGGTAGATAGGTCATAACACGGGTAAGGCCGAGGTAGGGGTGAAATAAGGAGATGCCAATCGGTTAACAAGGTGAGGTTAAAGAAGGTGGAGGGCCAGAGAAGAAGGTAAAGTGGTCCAGGTAGGGTGTAGGGGAGGCAAAAGAAAAAGGAGGTAAGGAAAATGAGGTCAATGTGAGGGCAATGAGTAGGAGGGTAACCGATAGCGGTGGTCAGTATGAACCGATGACGGTGGAGAGGAACCAGATGGTGGTTGGCTAGGGCATAGAAGACCGGCATCGGTCAAGGGTTAACCGACGTCGTTGAGTCGGGTAGGGTATAAAAAGTGGAAAACCCACATTTTAAAATTCATTTGTGCATTGTTAAGAAGAAGAAAAGGACAAAAAGAGAGAAAAGAGGAAGAGGTCAAAAGAGTATGGCAGAGAGATTGGTTGGTGAGCCACATAGGTGAGATTGAGTGGGTGAGAGGTGGGGCCACGAGATCGGATCGAGCGAGGTGATTGGTGGAGAGAGTTGGAGGTCATTTGAGGATGGCGGAGGCCGGAGAGGGATCGGAGGAGTGGTGCGGAGGCTGGAGGTTCCACCATGATGGCGGCAGTGGGATCAGGTAGGATTTAAACCTTTGTTATTGATTTGTGAGTTAATTTGGTAAAAATATAAAAATGTGAAAAATGGGGGTTGGGGGGAAAGAATTTCAAAATGGGAAAAAAAGGAGGGGGCAATGGGAATGGGGAAGGGTAGGGGGTAGGGAAAAAGGGTAATGTAGGAACAATGAGGGGTGTAAGGAGGGATTTGGGTGGGTAGAATGATAGGAAGGGAAAAAATAGGGTTGGGAAGTTGGGCGGGTGGCATGTGACAATGACCAACGTCGGTCGACTTGTGGCGGCTCGGTGGGTAGTGGCCGAGTACGATCACAAACAGTGGCCGGTCGGTCAAAGGGAGACCATGGTCGGTGGTCAATCCTAAGATGAAGTTGGGATAAAAAAGGGAAGAGAGTAAGGGTAGGGTGGGAAAGAATTAGGTGAGAGGAAGGGTTAGGGTGAGAAAAGGGGTAGGATAAGAGAGGGTTGGGGTGGAAAGGTGGGGGGTGGGGTAGGGGTAAGGTAGGGGGGTAGATAGGTTTAGGGTGGATGGGTTTGGGGGTAGGTAGGTAGGTAGATAGGTAGGGTAGAGGGTTTGGATGGGGTTTGGGTGAGGGTTTAGGGTAGATAGTTCGGGGGTGGGTGGGGGGTAGGTGGGTGGGGGTAGGTAGGTGGTGGGTAGGGTTTGGGTAGGTTTGGGTGGGGTTAGGGTAGATAGGTTTGGGTGGATGGGTTTGGGTAGGGGGTAGGTAGGTAGGTAGGGTAGATGGGTGGGTAGGTTTGGGTGAGGTTAGGGTAGATAGGTAGGGTAGATGGGTTTGGGTAGGTTTGGGTTAGGGTTAGGGTAGATAGGTTCGGGTGGATGGGTTTGGGTAGGTGTGGTGAGGGGGTTAGGTAGGGTTTGGGTGGAGGGTTAGGGTAGGTTTGGGTGAGGTTAGGGTAGATAGGTTCGGGTGGATGGGTTTGGGTAGGTTTGGGTGAGGGTTAGGTTAGATAGGTTTGGGTGGATGGGTTTGGGTAGGGTTTGGGTGAGTGACAAGGCCAATGGGATGGGGGTGGGGAAAGAGATTAGGTCGGGATGTGGGGTAAAAATAAGGTAAGTTGGGAAGGTGGACTAATATATTGCTTTTGTGGGATGCAGGCCTGAGACGAGCTATGGATGAGGCCCAGGTGCCACCCTTGTTATTGATAATACGGGTGATCACGTCATAGGTGGAGTGGCAGCATGTGGCAGAGGTGGGATTGATAGGCATGTGGCGCTACCGGCATGTAGTCTGGGAGGTGAGTCTTATGGTTTCCCTCATCGATAGATGGGACTCGGCAACCAACACCTTCCATTTTTGCCATGGTGAGATGATGATCACCACTGAGGAGGATCTCTACGAGATCTTGCGGTTGCCCATATTGGGGGCCCAGGTTTATTCCATCTCTTCAGAGGCATCTGAGGAGTTACTAGCACCCATTTTTGGTGAGGGTGTAGTGATAATGACGTTCCATAGTGCTAGCCTGAGCTATGGAGCGATGTATAGAGCTCATCCAGAGGAGATGAGGTTAGTGGTACTCATGATGGAGGTGTGCTGCTTCACACTTGCCGGATGTAGAGGGGGGAGATTCTGAGGTCACTGATGGGAGTCCTCCATGACATGATGATACATCAGACATGGTTCACATGGGCACTTGCATTGCTGACACAGTGTATAGAGAGCTATGGGCCTATGGGTGACTACGGAGAGTTCAACATCTGCTTGCATCATATTACTACATTGTTGGGCATATGAGCACATTGTTTGTGTTCGACCAGTGGGGATGCCCCGGGAAGATGCATTCCCATGGAGAGTTTTGAGAGTGGGGTACAGGCGGTGGGTACCAGCCATGGGAGAGGCCCGAGGCCTAGAGCTACTCATGATGTAGCTTATTACAGGAGGTTGTTGGAGGGGTTGTCCGAGGGTGGACATCATTTGGAGGCCATATGTGGGCTTCCCCTCATACAGATAGATGGCCACGGAGCTAGCTAGGCTACAGAATACATCATGTGGATAGAGGGGAGGAGAGTGGGAGAGCATGAGTGGATACCCATAGAGTGGGTTAGATGCCAGTTTGGATTGGTCCAGGGTGTACCACCTCCATTCCCTCAGTACTGGAGAGATGATGTGGAGAGACCTATGTCTCCACCATGACCACAGTGCCACTTGGCCCAGGACGGGAGGAGCAGCTAGTAGATGTACAGATTGATGATGTTGGGGTTGCAGATGGGTACAGTAGTGGTGGGTGGCACAAGTGAGCCATACCCACCGGCCGGGCAGCAGCGAGACTTAGCCACCATCACGGTTCGAGAGACACCCCTACGGGGCGGTGGCTACTTTGGTGATGCAGCTTGGGATCATGCGGGGGTAGCAGCTTACGAGTTGAGGCACAGTTGCCATCTTACGGCCCCGAGATAGCTATGCTTGCGCTCGGGCGGGGCGGGGATAGGTACATGTGCGTAGGTGCGGCAGGGGGAGAGATGGAGATGGAGAGGAGGTAGGTGGAGATGGAGGAGATAGCCTCTCTACGGGCAGTGCAGTAGATTTACGAGGCGATTGGCCATACGCAGCGCGGGTAGGTGGAGTGCAGGGGTCTAGGCAGCCGCAAAGCACACAGCACATATTACTACCCTACGAGCCCAGATACGGCACAGCATGAGCATAGACTCGAGGCCGACTCAAGCTCTAGTACCAGCACAGGGCTCAGTGTAGGTTCAGGGATAGGGTCCCATTATACAGGTACCCACGCAGGTAGTGGGACCCATGGCACCTCCACAAACAGTGCCCATGGCTAGGTTCAGAGATGCCCTAGGAGAGGCACGGTATTACTAGGATCATTTGTTAGCTACTAGGCTAGATGTGCCCTCTATGCCAGTACAGAGCAGAGCAGCAGCAGCCTCAGGTGAGAGGACTAGATCCCACACTCACATGTGTGGAGAGTACGAGGGGCCGAGTGAGCCCATGGATAGGTAGGGTCGTGGTGAGGCCACTAGTGTGCGAGGCCAGCCCCAGTGAGGGCCATCGGCGGGAGGTGAGGTAGGTGTGGGCCCCAGAGAGGTGCGTGGAGAGGGTCGGGAGAGACACGAGGCACAGGAGCATTCCCGACATCGAGATGGGAGATGATTGACTCTATGTGGACCAGCTAGCCTGCGTGCCGAGTCATTTTTGTATGTATTATATATGAGACCGGCCTACGTGTCGAAAAGAGATTTTGTATTTATTATTGTGTTGTACATGATACCGGCCTGCATGCCAAAGATTTTTGTATTGATTCATTCATTCTTTTTGTATATATGAGACCGACCTGCGTGCTGATGACATTTTGTATTGTATATCGGCCTGCGTGCCATTTTTTTTTGAGATGATGGCCATGATGAGATATGCATGTATTTTGAGATACACAGTTATTGATTTATATGATGAGATTCATGGTATTTGGTGATGTGTTAATGTGTTGATGAGATATTGGTTTATGGCTTGTGTTAGATGAGATATGGATTTGTTACTTTGTATTAGATGAGATATGGGTTTGTTGGTTTGATATGGATGGAAATTAGGTGAGTTAGGCATGATGGAGTTAGGTCAGTTTAGGCATGGATTAGGTTGGTTAGGCATGGTTGAGTTAGGTTGGTTAGGCATGGATTGAGTTAGGTTGGTTAGGCATGGATGAGTCATGGTTGATAGGCATGGATTGATTCAAGTTGGTTTAGGCATGGATTGAGTCAGGTTGGTTTAGGCATGGATTGAGTCAGGTTGGTTTAGGCATGGATTGAGTTAGGTTGGTTTAGGCATGGATTGAGTTAGGTTAGTTTAGGCATGGTGGAGTTAGGTTGGTTTAGGCATGGTTGAGTCAGGTTGGTTTAGGCATGGTGGAGTGGAGTTAGGTTTGGTTTAGGCATGGATGTTCATTTCGGTATTTTGATAACAAATGGCAATATAAATGCATGAGATGGTGTAAAATGTGGAAAATGTTGGTTATGTATGAAAATGTGAAATAATATAAGTGGTAAAAGTTATGTGGTATATGGTTTAGATGTCGAGGTTTTGATATGAACAGAAATCTAGGTAAAGGTGGGGAAAATGGTTAGGGTAAAGAGTGGTTGAGCTAACCTTCCAGGGCCCCATGCCCTGGAAGTGCTTTGCCTACATAGTCCCAGTGAAAAGGGACCTCAGACCGATGTAGTTCTCCCATAAGCTAGGAAAGAATATGAGAAGATAGAAGAATAGGTAGTGAGGTTGATAGTTAGGTTGGATTGGTCATAGGTATGATTAGGTCAAGGTCGATTAGGTTAGGTGGAGGATAGGTAGATAGGTAAAGGTGATTTTAGGTCGATAGGTAGTGTGGATTCCAGGTCATAGGTATAATTAGGTCAAGGTTGATTAGGTTAGGTGGAATATAGGTAGATAGGTATGGGTGATTTTAGGTCGATAGGTAGTGTTGATTCAGGGGTATGATTAGGTCAAGGTCGATTAGGTTAGGTGGAATATAGGTATAGATAGTATAGGGTGATTAGGTCGATAGGTAGTGTTGATTCCAGTCATAGGTATAATTAGGTTGAGGGCATTGATTTGGGTTAAGAATAGGTAGATAGGGTGTGGGTGATTTTTAATAGGTAGTGTTGATTCCAGGCCATAGGTATAATTAGGTCAAGGTCGATTAGGTTAGGTGGAATATAGGTAGATAGGTAAAGGTGATTTTAGGTTGATTGAGGTGTGAGAAAAAATCCCAAAGATAGGTGTCGAGGGTCTAGTCCTATATAGGAAGATCAAAAGGTAATGAAGAAGAGAAAAGATAAGAGGGGGCAAGAAAGCCACCCGATTGGCAAGGATCAAAACATATGAAACACATCTACAGATAGGCTAGTGAATGTAAGACCCTAAAGACATTGCATGATTGATTACTCTAAAGGTGAAGAATAGTCACAGAATCACCAAATGTCATAGGTTCAAGGTCCCTTGAGGTAGTATGAGGTGAAAAGACAATGGGTAAGGAGGTGAAGGTAATTGGGTCATAAAATGGGAAGTAAAATGCCTTGGGCAATAGAGCCAAGATCACAATAGGCAAGTCCATGATGAAAAAAAGGTTATTTTTCTTTTTCTTTTCTTTTTGACTTTTTAGATAGACTGATCGATGCGGGAAGTCTATATGGGATGAATATATGTCTCCTTGAGGTCTTTGCGAAGCTGATCGATGCGGGAAGCTTCTGAATTTTGATTTTGAGAAAATAGTCCTCTTTTTGGAAAGACTATGTAGAGAGTTGTGAGATTTTTATAGCTGTCCTTCGAGGGAGCAGTCTACTTATAGTGAAAATTGAAGGTGGAAGATGTCCTTTTGAGGGATTCATCTTTTATATTGGAAGTTTGACTCAAGGAGTTGATCCCTTATATTGGAAGATGTCCTTATGAGGGATTCATCTTTTTTTTTTTTTTTTTTTTAAGTCATGGATGAGACTATAACAAAGCATTTGGTTCTTGTTGAGAAGGAAAGGGTGAATGACCATGGGATCTCATCTAAAAGAAGATGAAAAGTATCCATGAGAATCATGCCATGTGCAGAGCCATGGTGCACATATTTAAGATAAGGCAAAAGGGTGATGGGTAATCACATGATTCTTGTTTAGTCATTGGAGATGAGGTGTGGAAAAGAAAAAGGTAAATGGCACTCAAGGGATGAGCATGAACTAGATAAATAGTGATGTAGGACTAGAAGTCAATAGTAGAATGGTCAAAGATGCAAGGCATTGAGGGGCTCAGGTTGGGCTTACCATCAAGTGAAGACAAGTGATAAGCACCTGATCCATAGTCATGGGTCACGATGTATGGTCCAAGCCAATTAGGAGCAAATTTTCCCCATTTTTTTTTTACTTTGGTTACGTGTTGATTTTCCTTGAGGATGAGATCACCGACCTTGAAGGTGCATTCATGGACACGTTTTCATAGGCATGCTTGATGCATTTTTGGTAGACTTGGAGATGGTCGAGGGCATGAAGATGACGTTCATCTAATAACTCAAGTTGTGCTAAATGGTCTTGGCAAAAGTCATCATCAGTAAGCATATCTTGAAGAGAGATATGGAGAGATGGGATCTAGACTTTGAGAGGAAAAATAGCCTCGGTACCATAGACCAGAGAAAATGGGGTAGCAGTAGTGGAAGTACGAATACTAGTACGGTATGCCCAAAGAGCGAAAGGAATGTGCGTATGCCAATCCTTCCCAGTATCGTTAACCACTTTCATGAGAATTTTGTTTAGGGTTTTGTTGGTGGATTCAGCTTGGCCATTGGTTTGTGGGTAATATGGTGAGGAGAAGCTAAGCTGGATACCGAAAGTGTCACAAAGTTTCTGTAGAGTTTTGTTTTTGAATTGTTTTCCATTATCAGTGATAAGGTGATGTGGAACACCGAAGCGACAAATAATGTGATGATTGATGAACTCACATATTTTCTCAGCTTTAGTGGAGATGAGGGTATGGATTCAACCCATTTGGTGTAATATTCGGTAGTAGCGGTGATGATCCATTGATGTCTTAGGGAAGAGTGAGGATTGATCTCTCGACAAAGATCCAAACCCCATTGAGAGAAGGGCCAAAGGTCACGAGTGACCTGTAAGGCATGACTAGGTGTGTGATGAAGATTGGCATGTTGTTGGCATTTTACACAATGCTTAATGTAGTCACAACAATCATGATTGAGGGTCGGCCAATAATAGCCTAGGAAAGAATGCATTTAGCAACAAGCAAGGCCACTAAAGTGACCTCCACATATGCCATCGTGAACTTCTTTAATGGTATAGGGGATTTCAGAGCTGGTGAGGCATCGTAAGAGAATACCATCAAAGCCTCATTTATAGAGAGGCCACCCATGATGACATAACGAGAGGCCTTTTTGAGAAAGGCATTGTCCATTACGTGTGAGATCAGGAGGCAATATAGAAAGGGAAAGGTAGTCTGCAAGCTTGCTTATACCAAAGGTCTTGTGTGTTTAGTGAGGTAGTTTCGGATGAGGTTAACACAACAAGATTTATAAGAAGGTCTCGGTATGCATTTTATGGTAACAAAGATGTCTGAATCGGTAGGTGAAGTAGGTATTTGGGAAGCGAGGCAGGCCATGGTATCCACAAATTTATTGGTGGATCGCGGAATGGTTTGAATTTTATAGCGGTCAAAGGTAGTCAACATGATGCCGACGTAACGTTTGTACTCTTGAAGTATTTCATTATGACACTGATAAACACCATTGACTTGGTTTACTACTAGTTGAGAATCACCAAAGATATTAATGGATCTGACATCTAAGGCATAGGTAGTCATGAGACCCAATACGAGTGCTTCGTATTCGTGATATTGTTAGTGCATTCAAGTCAAGTTTGAATGATAAAGGCATGGGTTCACCATCAAGAGGAATGAGGATAATACCTACACCACCCCACATTGACATTTGGAACCATCGAAGAATAAGGTCATTTGGTAAGGGTCATCATCCAAAGAGAGGTTAGCAATGGATTCATCAGGGAAATCAAAATTTGAAGATTGATTCCCAGAAAGAGGTGCATCAGCGAGTTGGTCAGCAATGGCTTTGGCCCTTGATAGATTTTTGGTGGATGAATTCAAGGTCTAGGTCAGCAAGAAGCATGAGCCAACATGTGGCACATTGATTTTGGTAAGGTTTAGCATACATGAAGTGTAAGGGGTCAGTGTTGGTCACAACATAGGTTTTGGTTAAGTAGGTAATGGCGAAGTTTGGTGGTGACAAAAACTAAGGCTAAGAAAAGTTTTTTAGGGTGAGTGTATCGGGTTTCGTAGTCCAGAAGGGTATGGATTATGTAATAAACCACTTGCTCCCTATGTTGTTCATCATGATGAGCGAGCATAGCCCCTAAGAGTGATCGTAGCAGAGAGATGTATAGGTAGAAGGGTTGGTCATCTTTAGGTGGAATGAGTACGGGTGGTTGGAGAAGGTATTGTTTTAAGGCCTCAAAAGCGTTGTGGCAGTCGTCATCCCATTTGAAAGAGACATCCTTTTTGAGAAGGTGATGAAATGGTTGACAACGGTCAGATAATTGTGAAATGAAATGGTGAATGGACTGCAATTTACCTTGTAGGCTACGGAGTTGTTTAAGGTTAGTGGGTGGAGGCATTTCCAGAATGGCCTTGACTTTAGCAGGGTCAACTTCTATACCACGTAAGGAAATGATAAATCCCAGGAGATTTCTTGAGAGAACCATGAAGACACACTTTTTAGGTTGAAGGTGAATGCAATATTTAATGAGGTGGTCAAAGATGGTTTTGAGATGGTGAGGTGCTCGGTGTGACATTTTAGATTTGGCCAAGAGATCATCCACATAATCTTCCAATATGTGATGCATGATATCATGGAAGATGTAGGTCATAGCCCGCTGATAGGTGGCACCAACATTTTTAAGGCCGAAAGGCATGACTCGATAGCAGAAGGTCCCCCAAGGGGTAATGAATGTGGTTTTGTGTTGATCCTCTGGGAGCGAAGCAAGATTTGGTTATAACCTGAGAAACCATCCATAAGTGATAGCATCTCATGGCCAGCGGTAAGGTCAACCAACTGGTCAATACCAGTGTAGGAAAATCATCTTTTGGGCAAGCAAGGTTGAGATCATGGAAAATCGGTGCAAATGTGAAGTCCCCTGTCACCTTAGTGACAGGGATGATGTTAGAAATCCATTGGGGGTAATCGATGGGTAAGATGAAGGAAACTGAGAGAAGGCGTTGAAGTTCTTCTTTGACAAGAAGAGCAATGCGAGGGTGCATTTTCCTCAACTTTTGTTTTATGGGTTTGGCATCGGGAATGGTTACAATATTGTGGACCATGATAGTGGGATCAATGCCAGGCATGTCAGCATAGGACCAAGTGAAAGCATGGCTATGATTTTTAAGAAAAGAAGTTAGGGCTTCTGTTTAGCAACATCCAGAGATTGGCCAATCTTGAGAATGTGGGGGTCATCCTGAGTGTGGATGTTGACTTCGATAGTCGATTCATTCAACATTGTTTGCATCTCAAAAGGTAACGACCGGTGAATATAAGAGTCTTCAGCACCAAGGTAGGTGAGTATGGATTCATCATCCTGACATTGAATGACATTAATAGAAGGAGTATCATCCCCTATCATGTCAGGATACAAGAAAGGAAGAGAGGAAGGAGCCTCGCCATCGTGGTGATAGGTCAGAGGCCCCAAGGAAATGGTATTTATGGAAAAAAAAAAGGTAGGAGGGATAGATTCAGGATCCATCGACTCCATTGGTGAAGGTGGTGAAGGTGGGGTAGGTGAAGAAGGTGGAGAGGGGTCAATGTCTTTAATGAGTTCAATACGGGGCTTTTTGTAGGTAGTTTGGTAAAACCAATTCCACTATGATCATTGTGTTTACACGTGGTACATGAAATAATGGTGTGATGACCTTGTTCATAAAGGCCAAAGCCAAACCCTTCCAGGCACACGGTGTAGGAAAGTGTGAGAAAAGTGGCGGTTGGTAAGTGACTGAAGGTCAGCCAAAAAGGTTGGGTTTGTGATGGTGGTTCGGGTGTGTAAGTGGAAATGTCAAGTCCCCCATAGGTAAGATGGGTACGGAGGTGGGGAGGACCATAAAGGAGACACTCACCTATGCGGTGATCATAGTGAGGATGTTGGTGAAGGTTTCCATACTCTTGTGGAGTAAGGAATGTATTGACATTGTATAGGCGATACTCCCCCATAGTGAGGCATTGAAAAACACCTTCCAAGGGATCAATGGTTGATATATTGGTGGCTGGAATGGAGGAAGCATTAGAAGTTAGATCGGTGGAGGTGTTGGTTAGTTGGGAAGCTGATGTGTGACTAGTAGAAGTGACAACAGCGGTGGGAATAGAAGATTTGGGTGAAGGTGAGGTTGCAACAGCACTGGTGGATGGGGTCATGTGTGAAGAAGATGTAGGCAGGGAGGTAGATGCCTTAATAGGTACAAGGACATCATTGGGCGGTAAAGCATGTTGTAGGTTTTGAAAGGTGATGGGTCAGCTGGAATGGTATAGGAATGTCCTTCATGTTCAACTTTACACATCGGTGCAAAGTAGAAGGAACACAACCCATGGCATGAATCCAGGGTCTGACGAGAAAAAAATTGTATTGAAACTCCCCTTCCAACACGTAGAACAACTCGGGAATAGTACGGGGACCCACACGAATGTGGAGGATGATAGTGTCGAGTGTAGAGGTGATAGCATCATTGAATGAATGCAACATGACTGGATGTTTATGCATGCAGTTGTTGGGTATGCACATTTGTTCAAATGCGTGAGAGGAGATGATGTTAATGCTAGTGCCCCCATCGATCATAACACATTGGACACATATATTATCGATATGGATGGAGATGAAAAGTGCAGGATCTGGGTCATCGGTTTGGTGGGGACAATTTCGTCATCTGAGAAACTAAGGATAACAACTTGGTGAATAGGTGGAGGTGATGAGGTAGATGGAAATTTGGTAAGAGAAGTGACATGATGAGGTGTGATAATAGATGCTACAGGTGTGGGGTCATTAGGTAAAACCTCAATAGATTGAAGGACCTCCATGAGAGCTTGACGATGTGACTCTGAGGTTTGGATGAGATCGTATAAGGACATTTTGAGGGAGATTGGTGTAGTTGTTTGAGCATGGTGCGATGTGTGATGCCATTAGAAATGGGGTATGTGGGGCCATGAGATAGTTATTTTAGGTATGGGTGTAGATGGTATGTTGGGTATAGGATTGGTTGGTGGGTCAATTGCCTTTTCTTTTCGCCCTTCTGCACGTGTAGTGACATGTACCATGTTGATTTGAGGGAAGTTGGAAAATGGAGAAGGTGTAGGGTAAGTGGTATAATGACATGACGGGAAAAAACCTACTGGAGGAGAAAAACCTTGTGAGGTGAGTTGGGCACAATGACATTTGGGTGGAGGCATGGCAAGTTCTCTGATGTGAACCATGTTAATTTCAAATTTTGGGGTGGCTCTATGAGCTGTGAGGGTGGAGGTTGTGGTATAGGTGTAGGAGGAAGATGTGAAGAAGGTGGTGAGGGTGAAATAGGTTCATCATCCAGGAGGTCATCATCATCAAAATTGGGGTCAGAAGGACATAATTGAATGAGGGCAGCCTTTAGACCCTTACAGTTCTCAACATCATGTCCTGGCACATGATGGTAAGCACAAATTTTAGTATCATCAAACCCTTCGGCTTAGGTTTAAGAGGGTCATAAGGTCTAAGAGGAGGGAGAGTGATAGCAGAGCTTTCGAGGAGGTTAGCCAAGATGGTGGCGTATGATCCCACCAGTGGATCACAATGTGAAGTAAAAGTAGGTTTGGTTGGAAGATTGGGTAGTTGTGGTGGTAGTTGAGGTGATGCAGTCTTGGATTTGGGTTGTACTTTCTTTGGTGTAGGTGCAGCAACAAAAAGAGGGGTAGGTTTAACCACCTCTTTGGAAATTAATGTTTTTTTTATTTTGGTGTTTTTTCTTAGGTAGAGGTGTAGGGGGAGCACGTGATGTAGATGGCAAGGTAGATGGTGGGAGAGGACGAGTGACCCAAGGGGACAACTGAGGTGCGCATGGTAGGTGTTGGTCGAGGTCGAGAGGGAGGTACAGGTGAGGTGGAAGAAAATGTCATGGTAGTGAAGGAGGTATAGAAGGTAATGGTGGTATAGGAGGCAAAGAAGTTATAGATGGTGATGAAGGACGTAAGGTTCACCTAGGTAGAGCTACAGGCTATGGTAAAGGGGTCAAGGGAATTTTAGGTTTACCCCTGGAGAGGTAGATTTTGTTAAGGTAGAGGGGTGAGGTCCCAAGATGGATGGTAAGGGTGAAGGTGATAAAGGTGTAGTTGGTGAGGTCGGTGCATGCGGATTAGAAGGTTGGGTTTTTCATTTAGGTTGAGGGATTGGTTCCATAGGTATATGGGAAGATGTGGTCAAGTGTATCCTAACAGGAGGATGTGCAAGGTTTGATGTGGGTGTGACCCCTAGAACACTAGTGGGTTTAGATATAAGAGATGGTGTTGGAACACATCGGCTAGTAGGTAGAGAGGCGGGTATAGATGAGGATGATGTAGTAGAAGATGTATCGAGAGTTATGTTCATGTGTGGTTTGGGTTGTTGAAACTTCTTGGATAAATGGTAGAGGTGTCAGTGGAAGATGATTGCATTTGGGTCGAGACCGGAGTAAGAGACGCCCCCAAAGTAAAGACCTATCAACATAATCTAGGTGATCGGCCAAATGTGAGAATGACACTATGGTAGATGAGGTAGATGTGGAGTGAGTGGGTATTCCCATAAAATGTGTCTGAGAAATAGGGAATTCACTAGCTTCGCCTTGCCTCTGTAGGTAAGAGAGCCGAAAAGTAGGTCCGTATGATCTTGGGTAGTTGATGGAGAATGGTCACCGAGTGGTAACAAAAATCTATTGGATCTGAATAGGTGGAGAAGGTGATGGGTACTCCTCTGTGGGTGGAGGAGGTACAATTGGTAGTGGTTCACTGGGTAGGGAAGTTGAAGGGAAATGATATCGGTGCTAATGAGAGACTCCTCCGCAGTGTACGGGGAGGTGAAGGGCTTTCCTCTATGGGTAGAGGAATGGATAAAGTAGGTTCCTGTGTGGGTAGAGGATTTCGGGCTAGGATTTCCTCGATGGAGGGATAGGAGATATTTGGGAAACAAGTGGTAAGTTCGGTAAAGATAACATGTACCTCTCGTGTATTACTTTCGTTGTGTGAGGCATCACCAGTTTGATCATTAGATGGGGAATGGTTAGGGAATGGTTTCTTGAATATATGAAGGTCTTGATTGGCAGGTGCATTAGGGTTATCCAAGACTAACTCACCACTCTCGAGCATTCCTTGAACAATGTTTTTAAAGGTGATACAATTGCTTTGTCACTGTGACCATTTACCCAGGTGATAGTTACAGATAGTCATTTTCCTTGTACCAACCTGGTATGGGGTGAGAGGGGTCAAAACTAGTATGTGGTTTGATAGGAGGAAGGGTGATGGCATTAGCTTTAATAAGATTTTCCAAAATAGATGAATATGGTTCCCCAATTGAGGTGTATTTCTTTTGTTCTCATTTGAATTGGAAGGCTTGGACCGGTGACAGATTGGATGAAGGTTTAGCATGATTGGATGGATGGGCAGGGCCAGCCTTAAGTACCACTTGCGTTGGTAGTTCCCTTGGCTTTGGAATAACTCATCTGAGGTTTTGAGGAAGAGGAAGTATCATGTGATTTAAAATGAGGAGTTCTTGTTTCGTAATTGTATCTTCTTCTCTTTGATGGCACAAATTTCAAGTTTATGTGCCATGGTGAAAGCCTCATCGAATGTCGAAGGTTTGCACCTATAAGGTAGGTGAGATATGTCTAGCACAGGCTCATGTGAAGAGCTCTATGAGTTCAGTTTGTGGTAATTGGAAAGTGAGTTGGTTGATTAGGCTACACCAACGAGTGACAAAATCTGCGATAGATTCATCGTCATATTGACGTGTGAATAAAGATCGGTCATGGTAACCTTCTTGATGATGTTAATCAAAAAATGATCCAAGAAGGCTTGGGCTATTTGGTTGAATGAGAAGATGGAATGTCTAGGTAATCCACTATACCAGTCCAATGTTGGACCAGTTAGGGACATGGGAAAGGTTCACAAAAGTAAAGCATCATCATGGGAAATTAAGTAACACCCATGTTTGAAAGATCACAAATGTTGTTGCGGGTCTTCTTTACTTTGTTAAAGTGGTTAAACTTAGGCATCTCCCAGTGTATGGGATATGGGTGAATGGGAATGGATGGGTGAATAGGCTCATTACAAATCTCGTCATAGGTGAGAGAATTGCAGGAGTCGAAATAGATGCTTCTAATGTCTGCATCTTATCCATCATTAACTTGATAAAGTCATTATTAGGTTGTGAAGATTGGGTACCCCAGGAGTGAAAGGAGGTTGTTGTGGGACATATGAAGAATACGACATGCTAGAATATGGTGGTGTTGAATAAGGAGGCAGGAATTGAGAGACAGACATAGAGGGTATATATCCGGACTGAATGATGATGAAACAAGAGGTGGTTGGTAGTAGGTATGTGAGGGTGGGACACTCGTAGTGACCCTAGTAGAGATGGGAGGTAGAGATTGGGGAATAGAAAGGACAACATTTTGAAATGGGGTAGAGGTTACCGACACAAAGGGTGGTAGCATTGCGACTGGTATATATGAGACAACAGGTGTGGATGATGCTATGTTTTGGGTGGTGGATGAAGGTATGGTGGAGACTGTGGGTGCAATAGAGGTGGCGGATGTGGCGGTGGTCAAAGCTGGTGTGGGACCTAGCTGCACACAACTGGGATAAAATGGGTGAGGTCACCATGGTAGGAGGTGGAGCCGAGGCGGAAGTGATCATTAGGGATGGAGATAAGGATATGGGCATGTCATAGATCAATTGGCCCGAGGCATCTCGAGTGGAGGCATGGGTGAGGTAGTGGCTCAAAGCAGCGGGATTCTGATCCAGGAGTCATGCAAACTCCGTGTCACTTGTAGGAATGGTGATAGGTTGATTAGGATCCATGGATGATGAGATGGAAGGTGGTGAAGGACTAGGTGATGAAGGGCTAGGTGGGAGCGGTAGTCGACTAGTGTGAAATACGAGGGCACTTGCCTGACTATGGGTTAGCACCATGTGGATAGGAACTGATTTGGCGAGACTATATTATGTTTGAATGGCACAAAACACAACTAGGAAAACAATCAACGGTGAGTGAATTAGGTCAGTTGGTGGTGTGTAAAACAACACAGGGTGACCGACGCGTTCATGTAAACCGATGCCAATTAAGTTTAATCGGTGCTATTACTATGAAAAACTAATAGTCTATTAAATGATGGTCCCAGACTGACAATTTTCACACAGGATGAGATGTAAGGTGACTGATTGAAGTAACAACAATATGGAAGGTGATAGGAGCCTTTTATAGCTCAGAAAGTGAAATAGGTGTCTTTTGGATAGGTATCCAAGAAGACTTCAGACCGACTCGGTTGGGTTAAACCGATGCGATTAAAGGTAACCGTAGCGATTATTGTGAAATTGAAATAGAGAATAAGAAAGATGGTTGTGATTTAAAAATATGGTGTTGAATCAAACCCAGAAGTCTGAGAATGATGTAGATGTGGTCCAGGCACACTCAGACGAAGTCAGAATACACCGACTATGATTGGGAGTGTGCAAGGAAAGACAAAAATGATGATCGAAAGCTCTCACCTCAAAATGCAAATCAAGTAGAACACTAAGAAAGAACGTTCCTAGAGTGCCTATTCTATTACATTTGTTCAACTTATGCTATTTGTATGGACTGACTGTTATGAACAAAACAATAGAATTTCTTGGTGAGGAAGGCTTCCTACGAAGAAAGAATTCTAAAGGGTGAGGTTTCAAGAATGTTATGGTGGGGGTGGGCTTCGCTCTGAAGTATGACTCGATAGAGCAGTGAGTTGGGTGCCCACTGTACCGTGATTGTGTGATCACCTACAGCTTCTTCTAGGTAGGATGTTGTTTAAGAATGTATGTATTTTGAATTTTTGTGTGGTTTGGTAAGACTCAGAGAAAGAGAAAAGGATAGAAGTGATTTTCTATGATTCATTTGTCAACCATCAGCTGGTCATGACCTCCAGCGTATAGGTTGCCCTCAATTAATGTGAGCTAATGCAACAAATCAGAATGGAATGCACTTGTTTTAAACCCAAATCGAAAGTATGATATTCGATGATAGCAATAGATGAACAGGAAGAGGGATGCTCTTTCACTAAAATGCAGAAAACAAGAATAAGAAGGTTCTTTTTAAATACACCAAAAGAATGTGTCTTTCGGAGCAAATAGAAAGAAGAGAATGTTACCAAGGAGAAAGTATTAATGTGAATGCTATTAGAAGGAAAAAAACACACACAATTTTTCACCTAGGAATGAAGAAAGATGCAAGGAACCCCGAATGGGTCCCACCGGTGTGCCAAAATGTTTCACCTAATTTCTTAGTTTTCTGAGAAGTACTTGACGAAAAACAGATAAGGTAAGGGTGGTAAGAGGAATACCCAATTTGAGATGGTTGAAGGTTGTATGCGTGCATATCTAAATTTTGAATCAAAGTGATTATGAGACCTTCCTTTTGGCTAGGAGGAACTACCTGTATAAGAACCAAAACAAGACCACAAAAGAGAGTTAAATGATATATGCAGTGGACTACCTAGCATGTGTTAGATCCTGGAAGTGCGATACTTCCTAGATGGTGTCAATCCACTATTTAAAACAATTCAATGCTAAAATAAAGTAAATATTGTCCTACTATAGTTTAATATGATTTAGGCATCTCATACAAAATGCAATAGGCTAGATCTAATCTAACATGCTAGGCTAGAAGGAGATCCAAAGGTCAAGTAGGTTGGTTATAGGTGAATCTGAGCTAACGAGGCCGGGTTAGATACAGATTTAAAGGTCAAATAGGTGTTCAGGTAGGTATTGGCCGGGAACAATGAGGTCGGGTTGAATGTGAGTCACAAACAGAGTTGTTGCTGTTTTGGAAGAGGTCAAGGAAAACAGAGACCGAGCACGGTTCTACAAAACCGATGACATATTTTTGTTCTTATCTTCTATCCCCTTCTTTATTACTAATTAGTTTATTACTTGATATTTTATCTCCATTTGATAACAATTAAAAAGTTCCATTTATGCCGCATAAAGGTGAAAATATAGGAAAACAACATATTTTGGGTTCCTACCTCAAGAATCTCCCCTAAGTTGATGCATACTTTGATAAAATTGAGCTAGCAAACTAGCTCCCCTATCACAAATATTGTTTGGCATTGTTTAGGAGCTGATATTACTTGAGAATTCTCCCTCACCTTGTCTTTACATCTTCTAGTTATTGGTGGGATCAGGAATGACCCCCAATTCATTCCTTAAGTGCTCAAAAGTAGCCTTTAGCAGTGGCTTGGTCATGATATCTGCAAGTTCTTCTTTTGTGCTCACATATTCTAGATTGATTTTCTTTTCATTCACTTGTTCCCTCAAGAAATGATATCTAATTGGAATATGTTTTGTCTTTGAGTGGAACACAGGGTTCTTAGAGACACTTATTGCACTTGTGCTATCACAAAACAAGGGAATTGGACTTTTATATTTTACCTTGTAATCCTCCAATGTCTGCTTCATCCATAGAACCTGAGTGCAACACATTACGGTAGCTATATATTCTATTTCACATGTTGAGAGTGCCATTGATGATTGCTTCTTTCTCAGCCAAGAGACTAAGAAATTTCCAACAAAGAATGCTCCGCCATTGGTACTCTTCCTATCATTAACACTTCCAGCCCAATCAGCATTTGCATATGATTTTATGTTAAAGTCACTGCTTGTGGGGTACCATAGTCTATATTCAAGTGTTCCCATTAGGTATCTCAGGATTCTCTCGACTGCCTTGAAGTGTGTCTCCCTTGGCTCTTCTTGAAATCTTCCAACTAGACCCACCGCCTGCATAATGTCAAGTCTTGATGTCGTGGAGTAAAGTAGATTACCAATCATGGATCTATACAAGGTTTTATCTACTTTTGGTGAGATATCCTCTCTGCTTTCCATTGCATCTATTTCCATTGGTATTCCTATAGGTCTGTAATCTTTCATCCTAAACCTTTTCATCATTTATTTAATATATTTGGTTTGGGATATGAATATACCTTGGTCTCGATTAATCGATTTCCAATCCTAAAAAGGAATAAATATCTCCTAGCATGGACATTTCAAATTCTTCTTTCATTATATCAGAAAATTCATATGTCATTTTTTCATAATCTCCTCCAAAAATGATATCATCCACATACACAATGACTATAAGCATATGATCTCCTTCTTCCTTGATGTAGATATATTGTCATCAACACCTTTTTGCACCCATGCTCAATAAGGTATGAGTCCAATCTATTGTACCAAGCTCTAGGAGCTTGTTTGAGTCCATATAATGCCTTTTTCAACCTACACACATAATCTTTATCTTTAGTTAGTGAAAAGCCATCAGGTTGTTTGATGTATACCTCTTCATTCAGAAAACCATTGAGGAAGGTTGATTTCATGTCCATCTGGAATACTCTTATCTTCTTGTAAGCCACATAAGCTAGGAACATTCTTATTACTTCCATCCTTACCACTGGTGTAAATGTTTCATCAAAGTTGATTCCTTCCATTTGCACATATCCTTTGCACACAATTCTAGCCTTGTTTCTCGTTACTTCTCCTTTTTCATTCAACTTATTTATGAATACCCATTTTGTTCCAATTACATTCTTGTCTTGCGGTTTGGGTATAAGCTCCCATGTTTCATTCTTTTCAATCTGATCAAGTTCTTCATTCATTGTGTCTACCCAATGTTGATCCTTACTTGCTTCTACAATGCTTTTGGGTTCTACCATGGATAGGAGTGTTATATCTTCATGATTCTGCTGATCTCTTAGCCTTCTTCTGGTTAAAATGTCACCTTCTTTGTTTCCAATGATCTGATTTGTTAGATGGTCCCTTTTGACTTTCCTTGAGGGTGCCTTAGTGTCTTTCCTTTCTTCTTCTTCATCTGCTTCTTCACACGGACTATCCATTTCCTCATCATCTTATTGTTCTTCATTATTGTTATTGTGTTAAGTGTTGGATTTGGGAGATTCATCCACCTTCATGTTTGTGCTTTCAACAATTTTTTACAACCTTTTATTGTAGCACATGTAAGCCACACTTGACCGCTAAGTATCCAAGGAATATACCTTCATCACACCTAGAGTTGAATTTTCCCAAGTTATCTTCATCTCTTTTGATGTAGCATTTGCTTCCAAAAACTCTTATATGTTTCACATTTGCAGGAATGTTTTTCCACAATTTGTAAGGTGTCTTGTCACTATTTACTCTTAATTGAGCTCTATTTAAAATGTACACCGTGGTGTCTACCGCTTCACTCTGATATGTATCTCGGTAGTTTAGATTCATTCAACATGGTTCTTGCCATTTCTTGCACAGTTCTATTTTTCCTCTCAATAACTCCATTTTGTTGAGGTGTTCTAATAGCTGAGAATTGTCTTCTAATCATGTTTTCTTCACAAAACTCATCGAACTCGTTTGAAAAAAAATCTCTACCTCTATCTCGATCTCAAGAATTTGATCTTGGTGTTCTTCTCATTTTTCACAAGTGCCTTGAAGGACTTAAATATTTCCATATTCTCTTATTTGTGCTTCAAGTAAGCCACCCTTGTCATTTTGGTATAGTCATCTATTTACATAAGTTATATTCCTCTAATTATATGTGGACTTACTATGGTTATTGTATGTGAACTCTGCTAGTGCTTACTCAAAATAATAACCCTCTTTCTCCTTATTTCTCTAACTCCCTTTACCTCTCTCTCGATGTAAATTCCTACCTTGTACTCTGTCACAAGAACTTTACCACATGTTCGGTGGAGTGTTCATATGTGATCCCCATCCTATTTTTCCACCCCATAGAATTAGGATAGTTTACATTCAATAATGGGAGCCTCCCCATACCCAAGAAGGAGGGGCTTAGCCCAAAGGATCATTCGAAACACATAATATGCAACACAAAAATTATTTCACCAACACCGTGTTTGCTACATACAAACTTTATCTATTTCGAGAAAAGATGGATATGAATACCCCATCTCTATCTATGATCTTTGTATGACTAACCATTGTAAGTCATACGTTAATATCTAGTATGGAGTCGTATGTGCAATATCATATGTTTTAAATTATTTTACCATCATAGACTATGTATATCTAAGACAATAAAGATGCAAACATTTCACGTTCTTCTCTTACCCATCTATAGTGTGTGAATCATACAACAAGATCATCACTTGTCACGAAAACATCAAAATCATATTATAACATATACATTTACAATCTAAATCATACATTCTAAGTATTTCCATAACACATCATATCTTAACAGAAAAACTAATCAAATCATCATCAATCACATTTACAACCATCACATTGCAAACCAAAAATAATAATTCAAAATGATAAAATCATATATATATATAGTGTTTATACATCATTATGGGTCTCAAAAACACTTGTGTATTAAAAAATCGATCATCATAAAATAGATTCAAAAGATCCTCATACATCATGTTGGCTAGATTTTCTGCATAGCACAAAACCTAGGCAGTCATGAGATAAATCTCCCTCATTTAATCGGTGAGGCTCCCATGTCAGATTTGTCAATTTAAGTATGCTAATATCTAAATGGGGTTTTACTTTAACTACTCAGTTCATGAACCATAACTGAACAGTTCTGCAGCAAGTAAGTAGCTTTGTTTAAAGAAAGGAAAAGTTATAGAAGAAGGTAATTACATAAACACATAGAAGAAATGGGGAAGATGTGCATCCCAATCAGTAGATGGCGAGTTGATTGCATGCACATAGAAGAATCAATAGATATAAACACATAATTCTAAAACAAAGGCACTTTAGATCCATATCTAAAATACCACAAAGTTTATTAAGAGATCTAAGATTAGAAACAAGAAACATAGTACACTGCGACACAAAGTTCTCTGAAACCTACTCCTTTGTATTCTTTTACTCTAAGTGGCTCTCGGGGTTCAAGACAAAGTCTAGAACACAAGATTGCTGCTTACAAATTCAATTTCGATCACTAACCCGGAGGTTCTTCTCTTACTTATAGAATGTAGGAGGAAAGTACAAATGGGAAATCTAATCTGAATGAAACATAAAAACAAGTAAAATGACATTTGGCAATCATCCTCAACTAATTTCTCCTTAAGTGACACATGTATCACTTAAATAATAGAATTGTTCCACATGACTTTTAAGTAATGGTTGCAAAACCAATAACTTAAAGTTTTACAATTTCATCTCGAGAACATAGAAAATAGAAGAAGAAAGAATAGAAGAAGAAGTCATGCCAGCTGTAACATTTATGTCTTCTTTTTGTTCTGATATCGGATATACTTGTCAAACATGTGATTCAACATCTTCCCATCTATTTTAGCCACTACTTCCTTCTCTATCCTAAACTGCAGCAATCCTTCATTCAACACTTTGATGCACGCTTCCACATCTTCCAAGCTCGGCCCAAACCTCGCAATATCCGCCTACAGTGCCACCAGTCTGCTAATGGAATTCATCGTGAAAGGTTTAGTAGCTTTATCAATTCTCTTTTGTACCATCAGAAGAGACCCTTCCAGGGAATTAGGCACCTTGCTAGGAACGATCCACACGTATGAAGTAACACCTCCGACCACGTCCTCCTCAGTGAAAGAAATGATATTGTCTAGTAAGGATGATGTCCTACTCTCAAGTGCCTGCATCCTCTTCAACAAAACTCTACAGATCTCCAAATGGAAAGATACTACAAACTCCAGCTACTTCCCCTTCTCAACTAATCCGTCTGGTACAATCTGCTCTGCAACCAATACATCTCTCGGCAGCTTGTTGATCTCGGCCAAAGTACTCAGGTTACTCTCAGAATCGTGTTCATGTCCACTATGCTCATCACCAGTTGCTGCAGCTGATTTGCCACATCATTCATAACCTTTAGGTGGGCTAGCACCTCTCCAAGTTGTACAATAACTTGATGAATAATCAAATCCTTCCATTCGTCAATAGCTTTTACTTGATTGCTTGCATCCTCCATTTCTTGCATAAGATGATCACTCACCTGCTCTAAAATGGGCTAAATGGAAGGCTTAGCAACCTTGGCTATGATCTCGCACAACTAAGATACATACTTCAGAAGCTCTTCTTTCTCCACCTTTTCACTATCAAGCCTAAGGAATAGGGCATCTATCAATTTTTGTGTATCCTGCTTCAATCCTTCTGTGGTGGCTTGACCGAGGGGTACTCTAGTTACTGTAACATCTTCTACCGTGAGCTCCTCCTCCTTCTTTCCTTCTGCTGGAATTGATATCTCAGCAAACTTTTGCCCTGATTCCTTGATGATCAACCTAAAAGTTGCTTTAGCAACTTTAGGCCTTCTTTCTTTTCCACCTAGGTTGTGGAGTAGCTGCAAGTCGTGTTCCTCCAAGTTCATCTCCACTCTTGCTTCTAGAACCAACTATGAAGCCATCGGAGAATGAGAAATCGCTGAGTGCACTACCATCTCTTGCTATGCATCCTCTCCATCAGAAAGTGCCACATTGTTATGGTTGCCATCCTCTGAATCATCCAAGGACAAAGCCCTTTCGAACTCCACCATCTGCAGCTTTAACATCTCTTCTGGAACAGGTGATGAACGAAGTGGCTAAGGAGAGAAGATGAATGTCTCCGGATCCAATGGAGGCCTAGAAGTGTCCTGTTGCGGTGTAATAACTGGTGAAGTACTGGGTGCTGGAGAAGCCGGAGCTAAAGTCATGGTCGTGGAAGTGATCTTCTCCTTTGATTGAGATCTTCTATGCACCTTCAACTTCTCGGACCTTCTGCTTTTTCTCTGCGTGCTTCCTCTTCAGGGAATCTCCTGCACCGAAGTTGCCTATGACTTGATTCATCAGTGCTTCATCAAGGCAATATCCCTTCGTCAGCAACCAGTTTGAAGTATTCACCAACACAGCTCTAGATCTTTCCTCAATTGTATGGAAGCCTCCTATGTTATCCTGTAGTATGGCTCTATCTCCTCCCATCTGATGGTAAGTGTCAAGTAACACATTCCCATCATCTTTAAGATCCGCAGGTATCTGCGCTAGTCCAAATTCAAACACTTGCTTTGCTGATAGCTTGTTGAAATCCCTCTTTCTAACCTCGTACTCACCTTTTTACTTCATCTAGAAATCCTCCAATGAAGGCACATGTGCGTACTCTTAGGAGATCGTCTTTCCAGCTACTCCAAATGGATCAAAGTTTAGCAAGTGTCATGAAGAACTCTTGCTCATACTCAGATAACATCTACACCTCCATCCCTCAAGCTCTATGAATGCTCTAGCGATAATAATGTCTAACAGTGATTGGAAAGAAGCCCGTAGACTTGTGCTGCTTTGACTAAAGATCATGTATTTCCACAAGTTGCTTGCTTAGCTCCATGGTGATTCATCTATCATTCGGATATCTGGGAATCTTTATTGGTTCTCCAGAAAAGCATGTAACCCTAAGGTATGTGAAATCTGCAAACTGAATGAATAGACTACCAATCCTGATACGGCTTCCCACGCTTCTTTTCTTACCTGTTGACCTTTAGGTCCTTGTCTAGCCTGCAAATGAAATCGTAGAAGAATCCATCATTGACCACTTTGAAATCCTTCTCACACATAGGTACAATAAGCTATGGGTAGCACTTGAAAATGGGGTCCTTAGAAAGAATGCCACATCTATCTAGCTTGGAGAAGATGCCTTGTGAAGCTGCAGCGTACACCAAGTAAGAAGTCATTTTGAAGTTGAAAGTATGCTTCACATTCGGAGTTGCTCACCAATGTTGTTACTAATAATTTCTGACCAATTGATTATGGAATCAACCTTGTTGACTTCAATGGTCCTAATGAAAGCATACATCCATGTACGAAAGTGTAAGCATTCGCCTCACCATTAATCTTGCATAACAATTTGACAATATCATTGACCTCCTGCACCAAATTAGACCGTGGAAGAGTTCTTGGGAACTTGGAAGGAGATCTAGGCTTCTTCATGTATCTCCTATTCATTATGCTCACACAATCAACTCTATGCTTCTCCCACCTACTGCTTGCATCCTGAAGGCTAATGGAAGTCACCACCTTTCATACTGGAATCTTCAAACAATAATTGATGAACTCTACATCCAGGTAATTATTGTTTTCCCTATCGCATCTCACACTGATCTGGATGAAGGATGGTAAGATCTAGCACACTCCATAATAAAATCTGGCAACTGGGTTGTGTATGGAAAGGCTACAGCTCGAATAATTCCACTGCTTTTAACCCCACACATGAGTGAAGTCTTTCTTGCTCTAGATCTATCAATCAATTCGGAAAGAGGTTCCAGACCTAGATTTGTGTCTCCTATGTCTACAAGTTTGGAAGTGATGCATGACTCCGTTGTGCTTTCTTTTTCATCTCTCTTTGTCATGGCTTTGTCTATCTTTGTCTGAATAATTCTTTTTCTTCTTACTTTACTGGATTTCTTCAATACTGGTGCAGATCTGGATAATTCTTCAGATTCGGATGATATATTCAATGTATTGTACATTTATTAGAGCTCCTTTTCTTTTGTAAAGCACCTGTAATAAATTCCTACAATTAATTCAAACAAAAATGGCCACCAAATCATGAATAATGAATTTTAATTGTAAAAATCTACACTTTTCAAGCCTGCTGCCCCAAAAATGATATTTAATTTGCATGCAAAGAGACCCCGAATCTTTCCAACTTCACTTGAGCACACTGTAATACTTATGCAAACAATTATGCAAACAAAAATCATCCTCCTTCAATGCATGTGCCAAAATTGGAAGCTTTTAGCCTTGGTTTCACCTTTGTCTGAGCAAAAAATCCTCTTCAAATGGGGCGCACTTTTCCTCTTGGCTACAATTCTTTACCTGTGAATTAAATAATTCACCCTTATGGCAGCCCATGCTTATATAACCCTAATAATTCTATAATTAATAATTGCCCTTCCTATTCCTGGCAATTAATTAATTAAAAATCGTGCTCTTCTCTTTAACTGATGTGTAAAAATAGCATATTTAAGAACAACCATCCAATAAATTAAATTAATTCAATTTAATCATCCACACTTCACTTCACTTAAGCTTCACAATGTGCTTTGACCATAGCCACTGAAAATAGGAATTTATTTAATGATTTAATGCTTCAAAAAACATTAAATCTATCCTAAATGGGGCGTACTTTTTGACATGAAGGGGCAGCCTTTAAAAAAAATAAATTTAATCAATTGAACCCATTTAATTCTATTTCTTTTATTCCCTTTGGCTTTTTTGACTTTCTTCCATGCCTAGGCGCCAAAATTAGAAGAAGAAACAATTAAAATAATCCACTTTAAAGCTGCCTTTATCTCTCCAAAGGGGTCGCACTTTTTGGCATCATATAATTCTATTTTTAAGAATTTTTCACAATGGAATTCTTTAACCTGCAAGGCAGCCCTGGAAATCCCATGATCCACTTAAGTGATTTGACTTTAACAATGGGATTATTTAACCTGCAATGCAGTAATAAAATCCCATGATTTCACTTAAGTCACTTTTCTTTTATTTCACCATGGGAATTTTTACCCTGCAAGGCAGGCAATAAATTTCCGCCTGCCTGTTGCCTCTAATTTTCCCATTGCAGCTTAAGTGACTTTTATATCATGGGAAAAAGTACCTGCTTGCGTAGGTACAAAATTCCCACCTTGCTGTTTCTTCTATTTTTCCCACTGCGCACTTAAATCCTTTGTTTTCCAAAAATGCGTCCAACCCCACGAGGATTTTAGTGCACAACTTCGTCATTTCCCAGTGAACCAGGCCTCCATGGTGACTTCATCCGGGCATAACATGCGTATATGTTTTCCAGTGCTCTCAGACCAAGAATCGGGCTTACCTAAGCAAAGGAAATGGTCCAAAGAAATTTCACGAGAAAATGAAACGGGACAACACAAAAACACAAAAATTGTCAAAACTCATAAATAAATCCCAGAACTTATTCCTTATTAAAACCCTTCTAATAAATAGGAATAATGATATGTTTGATCATAACGAGTTAAAAGCGGAGTGCAAATAGCCTCAAACGGGCTCAAAATAATTAAATACAAATTTCCCACAAATAAATCCCGGCTACGAATATAACAATTTTAGGCATCCGGGTATTTGGCGAAAAAAGGCTATTATGGCTCTTTGGGAATATCTTGATGCAATACAAGAACTTTCAGGCAATAAAAACACAAAACGACCCATTATTTTAAAAGTACGAATTTTTTTGGATAGGGTAGTCACATTTCAGGATGAAATCTGGGGACACCTGATCGGCTCCATCTCGTGGACATCTTTTTCTCTGTCAGAATGACAAAGGGAAAAGATGAGATCCCAGCATCTCTAGTTTCGTATCTTGTCTTTTGGGCACGGGGTCAGTCAAACAAACACAACACAAAAATAAAAACAAAACAAAGAAAAACAAACAAAAAAAATTATTTATGTACATACGTGTTTTACCTGCTCTTCATGTCCTAATGACTTCAAGTGTTGCCCATTGAAAGGAAACGGCAATTCAACTCCATCCTGATGAGAAAGAATGAAGCTATCTGCTCCGACGATCTTCTTAATCACAAAAGGCCCTTTCCATAGTGAATCAAATTTTCCATGCATGCCTTTTGCTTCTCTTCTTTTGTCCCATAAAAGGACCTAGTCATTGACTTCAAACTTTCTTTCCCTGGATTTTTTTTCGAAGATGACTTTCACCTTCCTTTGATGCTCATTCAACCTATCTGCAACTTAAGTTTGTACTTCCCTCAATTCAGTCAGGTACATAATTCTCTTATCAATAGCATCCGTGAATGTGGAATCCTCCATGGCCTTAGAAAGTTAGGGCAGGCAGTTCCAAGGTAAGAGGCAGCTCTGTGTCTCTACCATATAACAACTGAAATGGGGACATGCCTATCACCCTCTTTGGTGTGATTCTATCGGCCCATAATGCATCAAACAACTTTTTATGCCAAGTCCTTTAATTTTCTCACATTAGCTTGTGCACGATAGTTACCAAGTTTTTATTACTAGATTCAGCTTGGTCGTTCCCTTGTGGATAGTAGTTTGAGGAATGTACCAGCTGAATCCCATAAGTGTAGCAGAATTCAACCAGCTCCTTAGAAGAAAGATTCGGAGTGTTTTCTGCTACTATTTTGTTGGGCATGCCAAACCTAACAATAATATTTTCTTTTATAAAATTGCACACCTCGGCGGAAGTGGCATTCTTCACAGGAATAACTTCTACCCACTTACTGAAATAATCAGTCATAACGCCACATCTATCCATAGCTTATTATACCTATGTGCGGGAAGGATTTCAAAGTGGCCAATGATGGATTCTTCTACGATTTCATTTGCAGAGCTAGACAAGGACCTAAAGGTCAACAGGTAAGCAAAGAAGAGTGGGAAGCCATATCCAGATTAGCATCTATTCATTCGGTTGTAGATTTCACATACCTCTGGGTTACAGGATTTTCTAGAGAACCAATAAAGATGCCCAGATATCTGAATGATAGATGGATCGCCATGGAGCTAAGCAGAAACTTGTGGAGATACACGACCTTCAGTCAAAACGGCACAAGTCTACGGGCTTCTTTCCAATCACTGTCAGACATTATTGCTGCCATAGCATTCATAGAGCTTGAGGGATGGAGGTGCAGATGTTATCTGAGTATGAGCAAGAGTTCTTCATGGCACGGTTGAACTTCGATCCATTTAGAGTAGCCGTAAGACGATCTCCCAGGAGTATGCACATGTGCCTTCATTTGAGGATTTATGGATGAAGTGCAAAGGTGAGTATGAGGTTAGAAAGAGGGATTTCAGCAGGCTATCAGCAAAGCAAGTGTTCGACTTTAGACTAGCATGGATACCTGTAGATCTTAAAGATGATGGGAATCATTTTGACACTTACCATCGTATGGGAGGAGATAGAGCCATACTGCAGGATAATATAGAAGGATTTCGTACAATTGAGGAAATATCTGGAGTGTTGGTGAATACTTCAAATTGGTTGTTGTCGAAGGGATATTGCCTTGATGAAGCACTGATGAATTAAGTCATGGGAAACGTTGGTGCAGGAGATTCCCTAAAGAGGAAGCACGTAGGAGAAAGCAGCAGAAGGTCCGAGAAGTTGAAGGTGCATAGAAAATCTCAATCAAAGGAGAAGATCACTTCCATGGCCATGACTTTAGCTCCGGATTCTCCAACACCCAGTACTTCACCAGTTATTGCACCGCAAAGAGGAAACTTCCGTGCCCCCATTGATTTGCGACATTCATCTTCTCTCCTCAGCCACTCCATTCATCACCTGTTCCAGAAGAGATATTAAAGCTACAGATGGCGGAGTTCGAAAGGGCTTTGTCCTTGGATGATTCGAGAGATGGCAGCCATAACACTGTGGCACTTTTTGATGGAGAGGATGCAGAGAGGAGATGGTAGTGCACTTAGTGATTTCTCATTCTCTCGAGAAGTAACTTCTCGGAATGGTTGGCTTTACAATTGGTTCCGAAGCGAGAGTGGAGATGAACTTGGAGGAACACAACTTGCAACAACTACAGAGCCTAGGCGGAAAGAAAGAAGGCCTAAAGTTGCTAAAGTAACTTCTAGGTTGATCATCGAGGAATCAGGGTAGAATTTTGCTGAGATATCAATTCTAGTAGAAGGAAAGAAGGAGGAGGAGCTCACGGCAGAAGATGTTACAGTAACCAGAGTACCCCTCGATCAAGCCACCACAGAAGGATTGAAGCAGGATACGCAGACATTGATAGATGCTCTATTCCTTAGGCTTGATAAAGGTGAAAAGGTGGGGAAGGAAGAGCTTGAAGCGGTATCTTAGTTGTGCGAGATCATAGCCAAGGTTGTTAAGCCTTTCATTCAGCCCATTTTAGAGTAGGTGAGTGATCATCTTGCGCAAGAAATGGAGGATGTAAGTAATCAAGTAAAAGCTATTGAAGAATGGAAGGATTTGATTATTCTTCAAGCTCTATATACACTTGGAGAGGTGCCACCACCCTAAAGGTAATGAATGATGCGTAAAATCAGCCGCAACAACCGGTGCGAGCATAGTTGACATGAACACATTCTTGAGAGTAACTCGAATACTTTGGCCGAGATCAACAAGATGTCGAGAGATGTACTGGTTGCAGAGTAGATTGTACTTGCATGATCGCTTGAGAAGGGGAAGCAAATGGAGTTTGCAATATCTTTGTTTGGAGATCTGCAGAGTTCCTGGCAAGAGGATGTAGGCACTTGAGAGTAGGACATCATCCTTACCAAACAAAAGATATCATTTCTTTCACCGAGGAGGACGTGGCGTGGTCGAGGTGTTACTTCATACATGCAGATCGTTCCTAGCAAGGTGCCTAATTCCCTGGAAGGGTCTCTTCTGATGGTATAAAAGAGAATTGATAAAGCTACTACACCTTTCACGATGAATTCCATTAGAAGACTAGTGGCACTCTTGCGAGATATTGCAAGGTTTGGGCCGAGCTTGGAAGATGTAGAAGCATGCATCAAAGTGTTGAATGAAGGATTGCTACAGTTTAGGACAGAGAAGGAAGCAATGGCTAAAACAGATGGAAAGATGCTAAATCATATGTTCGACAAGTATATCCAATATCAAAACAAAAAGAAGACATAAATGTTACAATTGGCATGACTTCTTCTTCTATTCTTTCTTCTTCTATTTTCTATGTTCTGGATGAAATTGTAAAACTTTAAGTTATTGGTTTCAAACCATTACTTAAAAGTCATGTGGAACAATTCTATTATTTAAGTGATACATGTGTCACTTAAGGAGAAGTTAGTTGAGGATGATTGCCAAATGTCATCTTACTTGTTGTTTATGTTTCAGCTCAGTTAGATTTCCCATTTTTACTTTCCCTCCTACATTCTATAAGTAGGAGAAGAACCTCTGGGTTGATGATCAAAATTTGTAAGCAGCAATCTTGTGTTCTAGACTTTGTGGTGAACCCCTGAGAGCCACTTGGAGCAAAGGAATACAAAGGAGCAGATTTCTTGAGGACTTTGTGTCGTAGTGTACTTTGTGTTTCTTGCTTTTAATCTTAGATCTCTTAATAAACTTTGTGTTCTTTTAGATCTCGGATCTAGAGCTGCCGTTGTTTTAGAATTCTGTGTTTATATCTATTGATTATTCTATGTGCATGTAATCAGCTCTGTCATCTACCGATTGGGATGCACATCTTCCTCATTTCTTCTATGTGTTTATGTAATTACCTTCTTCTACAACTTTTCCTTTCTTTAAACAACTGCTTACTTGCTCCAAAACTGTTCGATTATGGTTCATGAATTGAGGAGTTAAAGTAAAACCCCATTTAGATATTAGCATACTTAAATTGAAAAATCGACACGAGAGCCTCACCGGTTAAATGAGGGAGATTTATCTCATGACTGCCTAGGTTTTTTGCTATGCAGAAAATCTAGCCAACACATCAAAACCATATATATACATCTACCGAGTAAACTGTACATTCATCAAGTGAACACTCCCATCAAGCTCCTCGCAACACCTCCCCGAGCCTCTTTCTAGTCCTTTGTTAGGGCCTCTCTCTGGACCCCATGGTGAATTTCAAACACTTGCAACATTACCTGAAGGTTCTACTTCTCTCCGCGCTAAAAACAATGTGTAGCGAGGCTCATCTAAGAACCTCCATTGTAATATCCCCTCATAATATCTTAACTCTTCACACAATGACTTATAGTTTTCCATACCCATACTACTAGGTGGTCACGTCGACCACTTACCTAAGCTTTGGATTCCCGTAGCTCATCCCCTGAGATACAAGTACATGTCACTCCATAGGCCTTTCACAAGAGCTTTCTATCCCATTGATAATTATCCATGTCGACCTTGGCATGTGTAAGCTCCGCCTATATGGTGGTGAGTTGCTGACTCAACCCATCTCTCTTAGCTACCAATAAGGCCTTCTCGTCCTCTAAATGATTCATTATAGCCTCAAACTCTACCACCCTATCCTCCTCATCATTTTCATCAACATCACCACCCCCTATAGAGGTTTCACCTCTGCACATACTCGCACCTACCTCTCAACCCCATCAAAAACCCCTAACACCACATGATAAAGGCCTCGATCACACCTGTCATCATCATACCCTGTCAATACTCCTTGTGCACCTACCCTCACACTAACCCCCTCATCATCCTTCATATCCACTACCTCTCTAATAACATGAAGTACCACATATATCTTTGCATCATCCCTCTAGTAGGCCACTATTGTCTCTAAAACATCCTATACCAAACCAAATTTTCATCCGACACGGCCAAATCTAATAAACTCCCACTCACCCTCCCTCTACACTTCACTTGTACCCTCCTATCATGTTGCATAGCCACCAACTCCCTCTCCATATAAGGCCATGTTGGGAAACTTATATAAGGTCTCCAAACAACATCTCCACCCCGTAAAATGAATATGAGATACCCGTAGTGGGCCTCCCCGAATGGGATTTGTAGGCATAAAATTTGATATATGCCTCATGAAACCTAATAGATACAGCAAGTCCACCCACCTCACCCATGGGACACCCTACAACCGAACCACTACGTTGTGTTTGTATGCCTAACACACTAGCAAAAAATAGACATCTACTCCAAATCTTTTCCTCTTACTCAAGGACCAAAACTCCCTATACACTTGTGCCAACAAAAAAGGGAACCAAGAAAACACCATCATGTGTACCACCATATCTACTACCACCCATTTCAACATCCACAAAAATTACCCTCTCGGCGAATTTGGTAAAGCGTAATAACCGATCCCCATCATCATCATAGTCACCAATATTGGAAGCACAATGGATTAAGAGGGGGTGAATCACTCCTTTGAAAACTTTAATCAATTTTATATTTGCTTACTTAAACCATGAAACATTCACCATTCATTAATGTGTGTATAACATTTAATGAAATCAACACAACCATGAAAGAAACACCATAACACAAGATATATGTGGACACCCTTAAGGGGAAGATAACCCACTTTGAAAATTTAGATTATATTACTCAAATAAAAACTATTTAGTGAAGCACCAACTTCACAAGGAGAATCAACCCCTAATTTAGTATAGCACCAACCCCAATTTTTCTAAAGCACCAACTCCACAAGGAGGCTAAAAACCCCTAAGATGATCAAGGACCCACTCAAAAACCTTTTATGAATATCTTTGATGTATTGTTGCCACAACAACTGATGGAGATCACCTATTTAGCTCACATTGTTGTGAAGAAACCTCATTCTCACGCTGGTAAAATCTGATATTGGAAGCCACTAAGAACTTCAAATGATGGAGGACTTAGGACCTCGATGCAGATATGGATCGACAGCACAGAGAAGATAGATATGTGATAGAAAAGATAGATCTACGAAATAGAAAAAAATGTGATTAGATAACAATATGCGGGGTTGCCCGAAAATCTCGAGTTCGAGAGGATGTTAACTCCTCGAGGATATCAACCCCGTTTTTACAAAGATAACAATAAATGATGAACAATATATATCATGCAGAAATTATGGAATACAAAATGACCAAGAATCGAAATGAAGAGGGGACTTAGCTTGTGCTCAAATGGAGATGAAATGGGCATCAAGATGGCAAGATAATGAACAATGGAAAAGATTTCTCCCACACTCCTCACCTCTAACTTCTAACAATGGCAAAGGTTTTCCTTAACCTAAAACTTGTAGAACTTAATTAAGCTCTTTCTTCTCCTCTCCTTTCTCGGGTCTTCTTCTAGTTCCTGGTCTAGGTCCACTTTTGGTCCAGTTGCATCTGTGTCCAGCTTCTCTCATTCGTGGCCCTCCCTTTGAAAGAGGGGAGAAAACCCATATTTATAACTTGGTGGTGAGGTTAGATTGAGGTTAACGAATAACCAAGGTTGGGTAAAGTAACTCAAGGTTAATGACATGATGTGATCACGCGGGGCCCATGGGTTGACTTATTAGATGGAGTGGGGAGCATGATTGACATGGTAAGTGAGATAATAGATCCCATTTTTTTCAAATTAAGAGTGGAGTGTCGAATGGCTATATTATTACCCATGAATTGAATAATTTTGATATGGAAGATAATGATAAAAATTTAATTATCAAATGGGTCCACATGAAGCCCATTTGATAATTAATTTATTAAGGATGACTAAATAGATGGGATTTACTCAAATTTAAGAAAAAGAAAAGTGAGGGGGAAATTGGAATGAAGGATAACGAATACGGGATGAACGAGAGGGGTTACACCAAAACTCGGTGTCTACATTTGCCTCTTTTTGTTGAGTGGTTTGTGATAGCAAGCCATGAGACAAAAATAGAAAGGGTTGGATGAAATATGTGTCTCAAAAGGGATGGGGATGAATAAAAACATGACCAAAGGCAAGATGCCTCAGAAAAAAGGATCACAATAGGAATGAAAAATATGGTGATGACTCCAATATCACATCGGTGAGGACAATTACAGGCCTCAATGGAGACGGCAACAACGTTCTACGCACCATTGAGTGGGTGGAGATCACTGCAATACAGATGTAAACCGTGATGACCAATGGGTCATAGAAAACATCAAAATATATTCGATTGAATGTGAAGAGTATACGAAATCCTTCATACACGAGGATTCAAGTGAAAATCATGCTTCCGCAAAAGGGACGAGGATGAAATTAATTATGCCCCAGTATAAGGCACGAGAAGGAAAAAGTGAGTTATATGCATCAACAAGTACAAGGATGAAAAGGTGCCCCAACATAGGACATGAAAATGACATAATGGGAGATGGATGTTGAAATAAAATATCCCTACTAGGGGTGGGAACTTTCCTTCACCGCCTATGCACTCTACAAAATAGCCCGCATGCCACAAATAGCTATGTGTGCCTTGCGTGCCTTCTCCTTACGTGCCCATCTTCAACCTAGGCCTTGCGTGCCCATGCGCCTTTGTGTACTTAGCCAATATTTTAGGGGCCTAACATCACCCCACACTATGCCTGTTTCTCTCCGTCTGTGGGAACACTTCTCCAATGAATAAAGAATTACAATATGTTCTAGAAGAATAAAAGAATTTGGGAAGAGTAAGAATAAGGGGATGAAGGAATGGGAAAGAATAAAATAATGGAAGGGTAATTATTGTTGCAAAAGGAGTGGGAAGTCCCTTTTTAGGTCAGCCTCCAGCTTGTTCCAGCATCTACTTCATTCTACACTCTCTAGCAGAGGTCGCCGACTAAGGTGCTCACTTCCTTAAAGCTTAACCCATCTCCCTAGGTATTCATAGTCTCAACTACCCCTTCCAATTGTTTTCCCATGTCCTCAAGTGCATCCATTCTTCTTGTGATTTGTGGGTATAGTTCCTTCAACCGGTTTTTGATTGAACCCCTTAAGGTTTCAATGGCCTTGGATTTCTTTTCAACCTTGCAAGGATTATGTCCCTTTCCACCCTATTTCCCTTATTCTTTTCTTAAAAATCCTTCACTCTGCTTCACGAGTGGTGACCAAGATTCTCACCACTCTATCCCTGCTTGTTACTTATCGTATGTGGCCTCAACAAATTGGGTAGCAATCTTGACATCCACAAGTACCTTGCTATAATCAGCAATGATTGATACCACTTTCAATTTGACCTCCCCCACCAAGCGTGCTTTTGCCCACTTCTTCCATGAACTCTAGGGCCAACGATTGTCTCTCCATGGTGAGGATGCGCGTCAGATCTTCTAAGCATTCAAGAGTGGATCCATACTTCTGCGGGGCAACATTAGGTCTAGATGCTTCAACATAATGGCACTTGTGATAGACTCCATATTTTTGTATACTTCACGCACCTTCTCCTTCTCATCCCTTAGTTCATGCTTTAGCTACGCATTGATAAACTCTTCTTGTTTCAAACCCTTAGTCTTCTCAACCAGCTCCTCTTCCTTCTTTTCTAGCTTTCCCTCTAGAAATTTTACTCTGTCATTTCTTCCAAAGAGCCTAGCCTTAGCCTCGACCGCGACCTTGTTGAGTGCATTACATAACTGCTCATCCGAGAGTTGTTGGGAATTTACCAAGGGGTTGGCTCCCTTAGACTCTGATACTGGCATGATTTCCACTTGGTATACTTCAAACTCTGGCTCATCAATATGGGACTCAAATGCCCAAGATAACATCTTCCTTGTCCTGGGTACGTGCCCTCCTCATCAAATGATGTCATAGCTAGAATTTTTTCTATGGGTATAGTGCTCTGAAGCACGCACGTAGCACCTTCCTTAGGTCAACAACAAAGCCCATGACCTGTCCTCATTCTCAGTATCAAGGCTCTTTCTTCCTAAGTGCATGATTTTGGGAAACTCACCGCTTAGACCGGGACCTCCTCCCACATTGACTTGTTATTTTTTAACGCTTTCCTCCTTATCCTCTCCCATTACTAGGTCAACGCCGCACTCCAATTCTTGTTCTTCCAAGGCCTTGATTATTTTCACTACTTCTCTTCTCTTTGCCTCATTTACTTTCTCCTACATAAGGCTTGGAGTTTTCTGATCTTGTGCACCAACTTCTTCACTTCTTTCCATGTCCTGGGTGCCTTCCTCCTCTTGGCTACCCTTGCGCCGCATGAAATGGAACTCATGTTCTTTTATTCTACTCTATTCTTCCGAGCCGTGCATGCTGAAAACAAGTGGTTCTTAGTCCTCTTCAAAATCATCTTCCTCATCGTCATCCCTCTCACCTATGTATTTCTCTAAGCTCTCTGTCTCCTCCGAGTCAACTTCCTCCATCACCTTCTATGTTTCTTCCTAACTAGGGATTCTAGTATAGGAGACTCTATTTTTCTTCCTCTTCCTTTGGTGATTTCTCCTCTGCGATGAGCTCTTCCTATGTTGGCACCTTCTCTTTGACTAGGGACCTCTTCCTGCGTGTGTAAGTACTTGTTCTAGTGCTTGTTCTTGGGGTGCCTACCGCCTGAGTATCTTGGGCACTTGGTGCCTTTTCTGCACTTCTCTTTCTTTCTATCTGGGTGCGGGCTTCTTCCTACTTGTTAGGTCCTCAGATATAGTTATCTCGTTTTCAAGATAAGTTCCCTTCTAAAACTTGGGCCTTATCCAAAGGTATACACATGCCGCAGACCTCTTTGCAATGATCATAGTTAGGGGTTTTACAAGTTAGACTTCATGTGACATTTACTTTTCCACGTGTACGCACACTTGTTGGGGTAGACCAACATTCTGCACATCTCCCTGTGGTCCCGGTCCAAACTTCCAAGGTCAAGCTTTAACTTTTTGGACTCCTTGAATCTATTAACTCCTACCTAGAAGTATTGAGCTCTGAAGGCGAATGGGAGCTTACACCACGGGCTCATGTTTTCATTTGTCAACACGAACCTACCAATACAAAAGTATTAGTATATAACGAAATCAGCTTCCCTCACCGTAAGTGTTGGCGCTTGTTCCAAAGATTCTCCATTTTTCCCCGAACGCATTCCTTAAGCGCATATACCACTTTTCAAGATGTGCCTTGTGAATGGGCGTCATGCTATCACAAGTGTATTTCTCAAATCTTTTTGTAGGCAAGGGTCTTCCTCTGGGTACTCCCAAATGAACTTTTCTGCTACATCTGGTACTCCGATCTTTAAGAGAAAATGGTTAAGAGGACATTACCAAAGATAATCTTGTCTCCTTCCTATGTACTAGTGATAATTTCATTTGTAATGTATGCAGACATATTATAGATGGTGCCCTCTGATATTATTCTACAAACATTCAACTAAGACTTGTTTACCTGTGTCCATCTTTCTTGCGTGTTGAGTTTTGTTACTGTGCAACCATTCTCATTATTGGGTCTTGGATATCCCCGATATCAAATTACCTTGACCCCTTCTTGTATGCATATGCGGCCACTATGTCCTTAATTACTTCCTTGTCACACAGGTCGTCCTTTATATCTTATCCTTCATAGATAAGGCATGTGAATTTTGAAATTAGCTGAGAGGTTATGCGCATCTTGTACCCCGCGAAGTGAAAGTGGTCTTCATGTATGCACGACATCAGCCACTGATATAGGTGTTCTAGCTTTTCAAGTAGGGTAACTCATAGAGTTGTAATAAACCCGCCTTCTCCAACTTCACCTTGACTTCATCGTTATAGATGGGCAAACCCTTTGGTGTCCTTTTGTTCATCGGGTGCACTAACTCTAGCACCATTTCCTTCTTTGTTGTGTTTGTGAATGGTTATAATCACTCACCGCCATCTTTCTCAAATGGGATTCCCACTCCTTCCCAAGCAAAACTCCATCTGGGTACTACATTTCTACATACCACTCCTCATTGGTACTTACGGTAGTCTCTTGTTGTTTTCCCTTGCCCTTGCCCTTATTAGGTGCTACTACTATTGGTTTCTTGGGTGCCATTGTCTAGGTCCTCTTATCACTTCAATCTCTTCTTGTTACTCTACTCTTCCACTCCTTCCAACCTTAGATCTCAAACTTGTGAAGAAAACTTCTTAAACCCATGCCCTAGTTTTTCAAACCCTAACTAGGATAATCCTTTCATAAGACGATGCCTTCTCACAACTACTCTTACACCCGTGAAATCCCTTCCTTCTGGTTTGTAAATCCAAACTAGTTACTCATGCTCAAACTCTTCAATTTTTTCTTCACATGGATCAGAAGCCCTAGTTTGTAATGATGCAAAAGTGCTTCTCTCTTCATATACGAAAAGTAAATAATGAAGTTCCCAACCTTCTATTTATAGTTTTTCCCACTTTGTAACATTAAATGCTACCTTACCTACCATTGTACTTTAACACTTAATGCGGCTTTTTCACCAAAGTCTGACTTTAGCACTTTAACTCACACACCCAACCTTGCGCAGATAATTCTACAACCTCGTTATCCATATTTCATCCCCAGAAAAGTATTAGATCAGCCATGACCCCACACAGAAAGAACCAGAGAAAGATATGTTTGAATCTTGCAAACAGGTCGTAGAAGGACTCTACGATGGAGTGGTATAGCATGCGAAAGATTGAACGACTTGATGCAAGAAGAAAGAGAAGAAACGACTCTGTCGAGTGAATCTATGCCTTAAATTCATCAAACAGATTACAAGTGGTCTCGAATATGAATTAAGCAGAGTCGAAGAAGAAGGAGACACTGTCAAAGAAGCTAGAAGCTCAAAAGAGAAGAAATAACAAAGGTTCAAAGTCTTTGGGCTCTGAAACTATTCAGAATGAGTCTAAAATTGACTAAGTATGGAGGAGATAGTGGACACCGCCATGTCCAAACGGTGCACCTCCAAATATTAAATCCAAAGGGGTAGACCCAAACAAGCGCCAAGCTTCCACGTGTCTAGAGTCTCAAAAGTTGCACCGGCTGTTGAAAAGTCTTCAACTTAGCGGACACTGCCAAGTGTCCAAGTGACGCTTCTCCAAAGATGAACCCAAAAAGGGAGGCTTAAACAAGCGTCGGGTCCCCACGTGTCCCAGGCCCAAAACAAAGGTAGAGTCAAAGCTAAAAGTCAAAGGCGGATAGGGTGGGCCTAAAAAAGGCTAAGTATAAAAGTGGTCGCGGAAGAAGCCATGTGTTGGCTCTACACGTCTCCAAAGGTAAATCCAAAAGTGGAGACTCAAACAAGTGCCATCTCACCACGTAGCCCAGGGTCTAAAAAGGTAAGAGGGGTTGTTGAAAATTCCAAGAGTCTACTGGAGGTTTCCACATGTCGATCCGACGCTCTTTAGAGGCAAAATCCTAAGCGGTTTCTAAGTGAGCACAGAGCCTCCACGTGTCCAGTTTAAAAAGGGGACAGGGTTGGGTTGAATAGTCAAACACTAAGACAAACTAGCGGAGGGTGCCAAGTGTCAACATGATGCCACTCCAAAAGAAAAATGTAGAGGCCACCCTCGGACATGCGCCAACCCTCCACGTGTCTAGTTTAAAAGGGGACCTGTTTTCAAACTGTTTTCCCGCTATTTTGTACAGACCCGACCCAAATTTCAAATGGCCATATCTTTCGACTCGAGGCTCGAGACCTAACAAATCTGACACCATTGGAAAGATCTCGGCCTCATCTACACCATGGAGATCTGAGACTTTAAGTTTGAAAAGGTTAGGTGGGAGAAAAATCGAGAATGTCTCCGGTGTCATTAATGTAGGATCTATTTTTCCCCAACAACCAGATCAGATTTGATCTGATCCACCATTTCCTCCTCCTTCGAGGCGCCAAATGAGAAATTGATTTAGTCAAGACAGATTTGGGGGAAGATTTTGTAAGAGACATTGATGGCAGTGGTTGAGCTCCAAAATGGTTTTCCCGCTTCTCTCTTTTTCTTCCCTCTGTGCTGAATTTATAAAAGAAGGGTCGGGGCTCATTGTAAAGTTGTTGTTCATTTTTCCTCTCTGCCTCCCCCTCTTTTTCTTCCTCGAGGTTGAAAATGGAGTTTGAACCTCCTCCCCTACTCTGTAAATGGAGTTTTGCCTCTTTCTCGTGAATGATGTTCTGTGTAAACTTCTGAAGCAATAAAAATGTGTTTTGTGATGCATTTTTCCATCCTTTGCTCTTTTTGGTTGTTTCTTCTTGCCTCTCTTCATTACAAGGTACCTGTGCATGTTTTGGATGTTCATTTACAAATCATGAGCTATGTTTGTTGGGTTTGAAATGTTTTCTATGTGAATTTGATCTTTATCCTATGATGCAGTTGTTCATCCTCTCCATTGCTCACCTCCCTTCATTTCATGGCAATTTGGTTAGATGATCAGCAGTTTTCCTTCTCTGGTGTATCACCATTTTAGTGTAGGCTCTATTTTTTCTTATTTTCTTTCTCTCCCTGTCTCCTTGGATAGTTATAGTAGGATTAGATTAGCTTGCTTGCACTAGAATATCTTGTGGCAGGTAGTTTAGGAAGAGGAACCAACCTTCTCTGGAGAGTTTTCCCATTTGCAAGGTCCCACACCTCGAGGAAAGCTCAATGTTATGTAATTCACACCAAATGACTCTGCCTTAGAAAAGCAGATCTGACAACTCATTTGGGGGTGTTGTGATTTTTCACTAACATAACCTTCTAGCGCGCAACCAATCCATCTGACAGAAGACTCTTACGCGTGCGTCAATAGCACCGAAGACACTTCTTCCATCCTTTACATGATTTTTCTCTCACCTACCTCGTGTTGCTTTTGTGCTTCTTCCTCTCTTGTATGTGGATCCCTAATGTAGCCTTATCCTGACACCAACCATCCTTTTTCACCTTTCCTTGCATGTACTTCCTTCACAGGGCCATTTAACTGGGATTTTCGATGTAATCCTTCCTAGTGCTTCATACTTCAATCTCTTCCACCATACTCCACCCCACACCGAGATGATGCATGGTCCTCTCGCGCAATTACAACCTTCAAAAGTCATGAGATTATCAGGCCCAAGGCACAACACAAAACAACAACGAAAGGGAAACACAAGAAAAGAAAATGCATTAAAGGAAATCCTAAACTAACTAAAGCAACACTTTGCCTTATTTAAAGAAAACAAGACTTATTTATCATAGGGCTTTAGCCTAGTCCCATTGAAGTGTCCTATTAATAGCGTCCCATCCAAAGACTTGTAACTAGCACACACCTAAATCAAGGATGTACGAGATGGTGTAGGGACCCAACCAATGGACTTTTAACTTTCCAGAATGATGCAGAAACTTTGAATCATATAGTAAGACCATCTACCCAACCTCAAAATTCTTGTTCTTAATATGATGATCATGTCATGCCTTTTGTTTTGCTTTTTATGCCGTTTGACTCCACCTGGCGAGTGATCATCTTTCATCCAATTGCATTAACTTGTAAATTCTTTCTTCCAACGCTTGCTCATCATCTAATCCTCTTGTGCATGCTATACACAGAGAAGGTAACATGAATTCAACTGGTAAGATAGCCTCGTGACAAACACCAATTGAAATGGTGTGGCTTTGTTTAGCCTTTTATAAGTTATCCTATAAGCCCATAATACAATTGATACCTTGTCATCCCAATCTTGTCTTCGACATCAAAAATCTTAGTCAATGTGTGGCTAAGTATTTTATTAAATGCCTCAGCAGTTCCATTTTCCTGAGGGTGATAGGGAGTAGTTTTGTGATGGGCCACCATGAATTCTGACAACAAAATCTTGACCATTTCATTAAGGAAGTGTGTACCTCTATCACTTGTTAAACTCAATGGGTATCCATACTTGTTGATTATGTTTTCCCATAAAAATCTAGCAGCGGTAGCCATACAATCCTTTGTAGTCACTTCGTTTGCCCACCTTGTCAAATAATCAGTACAAGTGAGGATATACCGTGAACTAGTCCTTCGGCGCCACCGCAAGATTGGTCGAGAGAAAGTTGATAGCCCACTTCTCAAATAGTTCCGCTAGCTTTATTGGTTGTAAGGGTATTTCATCCCTTTTCCCAAGTTTTCCAAGGCGTGCAATGGTTACAAGCCTTATAAAACTCAATGTAATTTTGATAAATGGTTTCCCACCAAAGCCATGCGAGTAGAATCTTCCGCACGAGTTGCATTTCCCACATAGTGTCCTCCTGCCGCAATCCCACCATGCGCATCTTCCATAATTGAATGCGCTCATGTTCTAAAGCACGTAATAGTGTAGAACCTCATCACGACCCATTTTGTATAGATCTCCACTAATTAACATGTAGGGCGCGATGCGTATGGCTAACTTCTTCTTCTCCAAGGTCTTCATCCCGATTGGTGCCACACCCATTTTGAGAAATACTGCAATGTCCTCCAAATCCAAGGGTACATGCTTTGTAACCTAAACAGTTGTGCATCTGGCATGGTGTCTTCAATGCTTTGCGTGTCCTCACCTCGAATCAATCCTAGATAAATGATCAAGTTCGGAATTAATTTTTCCTGGTTTGACAACCACTGTGAACTCAAATTCTTGGAATAATAGTACCCACCGACATATGCACTCTTGTAGAACGGGCTTGTTCACTATGTATTTTAATGTCATATGGTTAGTGTAAAATATAAAAGGGGTTGCCAACAAATACTACCTAAATTTATGAAGTGCGTAGATCATAGAAAATGCCTCGCGCTCAGTCGTAGTATAATTCTGCTCTCCGTTGGTGTCAATTTCCTAATTACAAAGCACAAATGGTGATCAACAATTCCATCACCAAAGCTATGCAAGCATTGCCCCCGAATGGTTGTTCCCGAGGCATCCACATGAACATGGAAATGCTTATCCCAAGAGGGGAAATGTAGGATGGGCGTGGTGATAAGCCTATCCTTCAGAGTGTCAAATGCCTTATGTTGTGCCTCTCCCCAATGGAAGGATCTTTTGTTTCGAGAAACTCTTCTAAAGGCACGAAGATCTTGGAATACCCTTGATGAACTTCGATAGTTGCCAGTGTGTCCAAGAAACCCACGCACTGTGCTTTGACTAGTTGGCTCCCCCAATCCCATAATTACTGTGATTTTGGCAGGATCCACCAATAAGCGTTCTTTACATATAATGTGTCCTAACAGGTCTCGAACGGGGTAGAAAATACACACTTCTTGATGTTGAGGGATATCCTCAACTACTGACACCTTTCAAACATCAATCTCATATTGTCACAATGGTCCTTGACTAGTCCATACACAGTCCAATCATCAAGGTACACTTGAAGGAATTTATGGATGAATTCCTAGAAGGCCTACACTACAATGCATGAGAACACAACAGCACTTTTTTAACCCAAAAGGCATGACCGTATAGGAAAAAATTCCCCACTCGGTGGCGAAGGTTGTATTTCTTTGGTCTTCCTTTGCAATCCTCACCTGGTGATAGCCTGAGAACCCATTCGTGAAAGAGTAGACTTCGTGCCTTGCCACTCCTTCCAAGATTTCTTCAGTGAACGGGGTTGGGAAGGGATCAATGACACACACTGCATTCAGATCCCTATAATCAACACATATCCTTATCCTTCCATCCTTTTTGATACTAATCACCATTGGACTTATCCACTCTAACTCCTCCACACCTCTATGATTCCTAACACTATCATCTTGTCTATTTCCTCCTTGACCTTCACGCGCAGATTGGGATTCATCCGGTATGGTCTCTTCCTGACTGGGTGCGCACCTTCCTTCAACTTTATCCTCATCTCCCCTAAGGAATGGTGGATGCCTTTAAGCTCATGATACCCGCGTGGGAATAAATCCTCAAAATCACATAAAAGATCAATGATCTTGAGACTTTCTTCTCTGACCAATAGTCTCCGATGATAGCCTCTTTAGGCTCTTCATCTGAGCCGATGTTAACCTTTTTATCTTTTAAGGTTCGTGATAGGCATGCAACCATTCATTAGAATTGTCTAACACTTGCGCATCCCTACCGAATGGTCAACATCTAAGTTCTTAGTTTCTTCCCCATCAATAACATACACTATCTTGCCTTTTTCTTTCTCTATGCACGTGCACTCAAACTGCACCTCATCAGACTCATCTTCACCAAATTTTCCCTCCAAGCATGGATCTCCTAGAAATTCTACAAGCCTATCCTCTACCTTTGCACTATCCCCCATCATAAGGTGCTTGACCTCCTACAATGCCTTATCCACCGATGGTTTGGTGCTTCGATACTCAAATGCTTGGACGAGATCAACCGCTAGTTCTTGCCAATTCCTTATTTGGCAGCATGTCTCAGAGTGGATGTACCATGTGCACGTGCAACCCTACAGTGTAGAATACAATTTGTGTACCTAGAGGGATGGTGGTAAAGCTTCCGCACCTTCCCTCCATGCTCTCTCACAGGATTGGATGTGGAAAGAGGTGGGCTCCTTACCATGGTAGTCTTTGATGGTGGTGGGCGCATTGCTTCTAGAGAACCAAACAGATAAGGAAATTCTCACTTCATGTCATTCTAAGAGATTATCCCGATGTGTTGCCCACCAGTGCGTAGCAGTTCCGAGTAGGACATAACTTAGCATCCCCCTTCATTCATTCTCATTTCTCCACTGGGCCTCCATTTCCTGCAAGGTCTCAGTGTAAGCCCCTCTAGAATACTTAGGTAACTTCCTTCCTCCTAGGCACCTAAGCGAGCGTGCCTTAGGTGCTCTGGTTACAAGCCCCTTCAGTTGTCACCCAACCAACTCATAAGTTCCATGTACCCAATTGTCACATGCTAGACTAGTGGTGTCACTTACCGACTGAGCATCCTCAAACTAGATAACTCCATCGGTAGGATGGATTATCTCTGGGTCTCAAATAGAATGCACATAAATCCAATCAAGGACCTCTTCTCCTAAGGGCTCTGTGTATGGCACTGACTTCCCATTTGCAAGGGGAATGATAACCCTTTCTTCCTCATTCTCAAAGTTGATGTACCCCTTATTGAACCGAAGATCCACATTATTTTTATAGCACCATGGGTGCCCAAGTAGTGCTGGGAAATTGTCTACCTCGACAAGCGCCAAGACTTCAAAGTCCCTAGTAAACCTAGCCCCTGAATGGTGATAGCTACATCCTTTGAGACACGATGGGAATTTCCTTTGTTTTGTTTTCCATATACAACACATTTGAAGACGGCTATAATGTAGGCCTTCCAATCTGATGCCATGCATCTAAAGTTAGAACATTGTCGTCCGCTCTTATGTTAATCAATATATTAGTAAGGAGTCATCCATCCACGACTACATTTAATGTGATCTCCCTATCATAGTCAAGGTTGTGAGGGGGAAGGTTTGCATGCAAGACCTGCCTTTCATGCTCTTCTCTGGTGCGTGGTACCTTCTCTCTCAACCATGCTCCTAGCAGGGGAAAAATATTATCCTGCCTTAACATCTTACACACTTCCTTGACCTCATCCATGTCCTTCTGCAGAGCCTTAACATTTCTCCTATGCTCCTGCTGTCTAGACTGCTCCTTAAGGCACTAGATTTCTCCCTGCAAGATCCTTATAACGTTCATAGTTTCTTAATACACCTCCTTATGATGCGCAGGATCTGGGTACTTCCCATGTACCACTTCTTCCCTTGAAATCAGGTTCTTCTACCATGGTATTTCATTTACGGTTATAGTGTAGTGGTTCAGTGGATTTTTTCCCAAATTGGGTTTCCCACTTAAAAAATCTTGTCTCCTGTGTGTGAGTGATTGATGTTTTTATTTTGATTTGCATTTTTGATTAAGTGAATAATATAATTGGTTTTGTATTAAAGTTGAATTAAATATTTATTCACCTCCCATCTCAATGTTCACATTTCTAAAGAAAGTATGCAGACTAGGCCAAGAAGCAAAAGTAGAATTACTTATGATTTTTGGATACAATAGAAGAAGTGAAGAAGTATGCATAATAGTTTAAGTCTCCAAAGAAGATGTAGATGTAAGATGATATCCCAAGCCAAGCTTGTTAGATTGAGTGGGAAAACCCATGGTTATGTGACTTCTTACCCACGCGAGCCTAAACATTACTAGAGAAACCATAATGAAAAAATACTTATAACCAAGACCATATTGGCAAAAATTATGACTAGGTGCGAAGAGATAAGGGTGTATGTAGAATGCTCAATAGAATTACAATATGAATATGGTGATGGATCTTATAGAATGTCATAGAAAATCCCTTGATAAAGAAATTTAAGTTGTGTATGAAGAGTGGAGGGAACCACATGCATGGCATGGATCCAAGGCCGCCCAAGAAGAATATTATAATTAAGGTTTTTGGGAATTATGTGGTATAGAATAGGTAGTGTACATGGCCCGACATGTAAGAATAAGGAGAGTGATAATTCCTAGGAAATGCTTGGGGACATTGCCAAATCCATGAATAGAAACAGATGATGGAGCTAAGGAGGCCTCAGAGAGGCCAAGTTGATGGAGAAATGCAATATTACAAATATTAATCCCCGATCCATTATCAACTAAGGCACGTTTGACCCCAAAATTATTGATACAAACCTGAATATAAAGGGGGGTCATGTTTTGACATGGCTTTAGAAGACAACTCATTTGATGTGAAAGTAATGTGATCTTCATTGAGAAATAGAGCTGAAGTAAAACTATGATACACATACTCGGGTGAAGTATTAGGATAAATATAAGTATTAGCTAAATAAGACCTAAGATTATTTACAAAATCAGGATGATCCTACAAAAGGTATGAATAGAGACATCAATATTGATAATATCCTAGGAAAATGAGAGAAATGAAAAAAGTGGACCAAAAAGCATTCAAATGAGATGGAATCACCAAATGATTTAACAAAAATAAGCTTTTCGTAAACCCTAGACATTTTAGAGTCTAGTCACATATGATAAACAAGCAATAGAGTATATATGTGACCTAAGAAATAAAATAGATAAAATTGAAACCCTATGTGTAAGGGAAGTGATAGAATACTTAGTTTATTTTGTAATTAATATTGAGGTGTTCCAAAATGAAAGACTGATGAATGGGAGGAGGAAACTCACAAACAAGCTCGAAAAATTATACGACTTCCTGATCTGCTTGGACTGGGCACTGGAATGGGTTAGGGTGCCGAGGGTGCTAAAGATCTAGGCACTGTGACTATGAAATAAGTCATAAAATGATTTTTCATTGTGTCGTAAGATGTTTTCAAACCTTCATTGTTGATTTCCTATGTCTCGCACTATTCCCACAAAGTTCACATGTAACATGCAAATAGAAAGAGCACCAGAAAAACCCCAAAACACATCAAATCCTAAAACTAAAAATATGCAAATGGGGATTTAGAATGACCCTAGCGGTCACTCCAACAGAGTGATCTTACGATCAAGCGATGAAATACATTTCAAACTTAATATAGTTCTTGTGTGTGTGTGTGTGCAAGAATCCTACCCTAGGTGGCTCTTGTGCAAGATGCACTTGATAATGAGCAAAAGCTAGATGTAACAATGTAAGTACATGTGTGGATGGAAAATGAAATTCTCCTCGTATGCATATATGAAAAAAAAATATTCCCTTGTCCCTTGAATGAAGCTATATGTATGCTTTGATGCTCATGAAGTGCCTTTGGATGTAACCTTAGTGATAGTAATAGATTCTTAGAGCTTGGTCCCTCATAATGGTCACATAACTTTATATTTATATGATTCCCTTAGTTGAATTTCACAATTAACAGCTAAAAGGATGACCCATAAGAAAAAAATATGCCTAATAGATAAAATAATCCAAAAAGGGGTGAGTAAGATACAAAAGATGTCGGGGTGCTAAAAGGACGTGGGCGCCAGGCGCTGGTGTTCTCAAGCTAGGTGCTGGTTTTAGAGTGATAAAAGATAAAACAGTAAAACATCGACTGGGTTGTAGGGTGTAAGAGGTCAGGAATAAGACATGAACAAAGAAAAAAGGGCCAAAGACAACTGTTAATTGCTAGTTTTATCACTTAGGAATCATATGAATAGTAGTATGCGATTATGACCTAGAAATGTGCCCAAAGTGTGTGATTTAGTGTCTAAAGAGTCTATTTTGTGAAATTTGGATGATTTTGGGTATGGCCAACCTATATGGGTCATATGTGAATGTTTTAATGATTTATTTGGGATTTTTAAAGTTTCCTTGGTTGAACCAAAGGAGGGAAACCGACTTGGTGAGTGTTTGAATCAAGAGGAAGGTATAAAGTGCATGTTTGAATTCAAATTTGCACTAGTTGAGAAAGAGGGAAAAGTGTGACCTATGTGAGAGTTTTTTTAGGTACCAAGGCATGCATTGAGATTTGAGAGTGTGTATGATAGAATGAAGGATATTTGGAATATTTTTTGCAAGAGGTTGAAGCAAAGACAAGTTGAGAAAGTGAAGGAAATTGGAGAAGCTAGGGTTTGAAGGTGTGCGATCTCAATCAATTGTGGAAGCAATAAGACATTAGATATATTTTTCAAAGGTGATTGAGTGAGTGTTGTATCATCTTAGGGGGTTGTTGTCTCCTTGTCTAGTTGTTGCTTCATTAAACTAGGGGTTGGTACTCCTTGTAGGGTTGGTGCTCTACTAAACTAGGTCTTGGTACTCCTTGCGAAGTTGGTGCTTCACTAAAATATTTTTATTTGAGTAATATAATCATAAGTTTTAGTGGGTTTTCTTCCCCTTGAGGGTTTCTCACTTATATATTGTGTTATGGTGTTGCTTCTCTTGTTCATGGTTAATTGAATGTATGTTGTATGATGTTGTGCACACTCTTATAGATGGTTAATTGACTAATAGTTTATGTGAACAATATGAAATTTAAATTAAGTTTTGAAGGACTGATTCACCCCCCCTCAATCCATTGCGCTTCCAACATAAATTTCACCAAAACCCTCATGCTCCAAAACACAAATTTTCTCATTACTCCCAAACCCCTCATTGTGATTGCCATGAAATACTGACCGTAGGATCCTTGATAAAACAATTTTAAGGGGAGTATCTCCGTGCCTCCATTGATTCTATCCTAAAATTTCTACATCCATATGAAATTTTGAGCTAAAAATAATCATTTTTCATAACTACACAAACTTGGTGATTATAATCCTCTAAAAATTGGAGCAAAGGCTCAGAATTCAAAATTTAAACTTCTACAATTGGTTTCATTCGAATCCGAAAGTGGGAAGACCACTTTATATTTTTATTAAGTCTCCATTGGATCACTTACTAATAATAGTAAGTTTGAGAAAAATTAAATTCAGATACCTCATTTCATCCCCCATGTTCGAGACACTAAAAAGAGGCAGATTGGTGAAACTGCAAAAATGGACATTGATGATGAACATGTTAAAAATAGTAAATAGATTGAATGAGCTCAAAATTATCACATATGATTCCTTCGTGAATTTTTAATGATCTCAACACTCACATGATTATTTCCCTTAATTCTCAAGTAAATTCCTGCATTCCCAATGTGGTGAGCATAAAGTGCCTAAATGGGAAATTGTCGGTTTATCCCGAGAACCATTTCACTTCATCTCACATGGAGTGCATGATCATAAGATGGATGAAATTTATTTTGGTCCATTTCTCCTTCCCTTACTTTTGTATCGAAAGGATTTGGTTTCATTCTTCATTCACCATCAGTGCTCTCATGGTGACAAAATCATGATCATGGTTGTGTGAGCAAAATGCACCAAATTCTCCCCATGAGAATGATTGTTCATAAAGAAGCAAAAGTTTTTATCAATGAGGTAATTCATATTTTAATACTCTCAGTGGTATACCTATCAATTTTTCATCACTCCTCTTCTCGGTGTATCCAAAAATGTTGGAAAGGTTCATCATTTAAAGAGTTTTAGAAGGGGACAAGTTTTCGAAGGATCTTCATCGAATCTCTTCACTCGTGCATCATAAGTGGAGGTTCATCATAGATCAATATTTCATCTTCATCATCATCATATTTGATCTCCATCAAGGGTGGAGGAACCTTCATCCATGCTTTGGAGCATCTTTTCTCTCCTCTCTTCATTCTTTCTCCTCTTCTCTCCCCCTTTCTAATTCCTCATTGTATGTAATCATGACATTTTGTCCTATTTACTTAAGTGACAATAAAATATTTATAATGTGTAAAATTAATATCTCAAATTATAAGAAAGGTACTTATTTTTCCCTTCTAATGGTAATTAAAAATTCACAAGTGATGGGACATGAAGATTCATGTGGGGGGTAGATGAAGAGTTGCATTGTAAAGTTATAAATTGGGAGAGCCTCCTCATTTCAAAGGATGGTTATTCTTGTTTACTAGCTCCCATATTCTTTCTAGGAACAAGTGATCAAATTCCTTTATCTCCTTTGTCTATGTTTCCTCTCCATCTCAACTACACTCCATGAGCATGTACTTGTTGAATGTTATGCACTTAGACTTTGTGTTATTTGTATCATGTTCCTTGTTCTATGTAAATGGTGTCTTCTCATTGAAATCATGGATGTATTCTAGTTTTAAGCAATAAACTTTACTGTGTTATTTATTATGCAAAACCCTCTCACTATTCTCTTCACACATCTCTCTCAAATTATTTCCTCCCTTGTAATATATACAAGAATTTTTCCACAGTGTAGGCAAGAACCCCCGTGTTATCCTGGTCAAAAGACCACCCCAATCATTAGAATAGTGCACATAATTTCCCTTTTTCAATAAATGGAGCTTACCCATTTAAACAAAGGTACTTAGTCCCACACTATTGGTTTGATATCTCTAATCTTCCAATGTGACAAATTAATTTTTCCAACACACGGAAAATGGGTTCTTCATGATAATTCCCTAGGATTTGTGCTAGCTTTTTGTATTTGAACAATTTGATTGGCGTGGGAAGCTTGCATTTGATGGGAAAGATGATTTATGTGGGAAGATTTCTTAGGATGATTTTATTTTTCTTTGATTTTGACATGAAGGTTGATCGATGCGGGAAGCCCTTTTCAAGGTATGTAATTTGATTAGGTATCCATCCTTTAAGGGAGTGGTCTACAACTTTTATTGAATTTATTTTGATGGTAGCCATACTTTGAGGGAGTGGTCTACAACTTTATTTGATACAATTTAATTTTTAAAATCAGTCCCGTAAGGGATCAATCTATATTTTAATTAAATACATCCCATAGATATTTATGACTTTTGAGCTGAGGGTATCCTAGGTAACCACTTAGAAGGGGATAAGATAAGTGTGCGAGCTACACATATGTATTTTTCATGTTGATCAAGATGAGATATGAGGATGATGGAGTAATGATAGTGGGGTTCCCTAGCCATGAGCAAGGAGCTTGTCCATAAAGAATATACTATGAGTAGAGTTACGGTTCTTATATTTAAGGTTTTGACAGGTATGTTGACAGAATACCACATGATTCCATATCATTACGGGAGTAATAGGGTGTGTGAGATAATAAGGGAGATCATAGTTTGAATAATGTCTCATAGGTCGATAGGTTAATAGTAAAATGTTCACAAGTGAAGTGCATTAAGAAGCTCCTTTTTCAGGTTTACCATCAAGGGAAGCTAAACAAAAATCCCTTGATCCATATTTATGAGTGATAATGTATAGTCCAAGCCAATTTGGAGAAAATTTTCCATGTTTTCTCTTTTCCATGTTAGTGACATGTTGGTTTTATTTGAGAAAATATCGTCAACATTGAAGTCGCGTTGTCTAAGATGTTTATTATAGGCTCGCTTGATTCATTATTGATAAATGTTGATGTGTTTGAGTGTAGTTAAATGACATTTATCTAACAAATCTAGTTGTGATAAGCATTCTTGATGATAGTCCACATCGAGGCCGTATTTGAGATAAATACGTAAGGAGGGATTTGGACTTCAAGAGGAATAATGGATTTGGTGTTGTAGACTAAGGAGAATGGAATGACACCCGTTGGTGTGAAAAATTTGATCCGATATACCCATATTGCAAATGGAATTTAGAGATGCCAATTTCTACCAACTTGGTCAACAGTCTTCATGAGGATTTTATTGAGTTTTTCGTTGGATGCTTCTCCTTGACCATTTTCTTGTGGGTAATAAGGAGATGAAAACTTGAGTATGATGTTATAAGTATAGAATTTTTAATTTTATTTTTTTGTTTCGAATGATTTTATGTTATCTGTGATGATTTTGTGAGGAATGCCAAAGTGACAGATAATGTGATGGTGGATGAAGTAATTTTTTATCATATTTAGTAGAGATGAGGGATATATTCCACCCATTTTGTAAATTATTCAGTGGTTGTGATGATAGAATTATGTCATTGTGATGAGCAAGGATTGATGAGACCTATAAGGTCAAGCCCCAAAAATGAAAAGGGCCATAGGTCATGAGTGGCTTGAAGATCATGCCTAGGAACATGTATGAGGTTGGAATTTTGTTGACACTTGACACATTTCTTAACATCGTCACAACAATATTTATTAAGAGTAGGCCAGTAGTAGCCCATGCATAGGATGCTTTAGTAACATCTAAACAGTTGAAATTTCAACCACATATGTAGTCATGGACTTCTTCGATGGAAAGATGAGCCTTTGGGGTTCTAAGACACTAGAGGAGGAGGCCATCAAATATGATTTTCAAAAGATACCCCTTAAGATGATGTAATAGGACACACCACATTGAAAATATCATTTTTCATTTCTAGAAATATTGGGAGGTATTTTGCTAGTGGATAAATAGTTGTAAGTTTGTGTGTACCATGTGTTAGATGAGTTATCTTCTACATGATTGATAGTTGGAAGAATAGTATTATTGTAAAATGGTTGATCAATTTTTATGTAGAAAGAGTTTGGAATTGTCCATTGATAGAGGAATGAGATAAGTAGGAGAAGCCATTGTGTTTGTAAATTTGTTAGATAATTGAGGGGTGGTTTGAATTTTGTAATGGTAAAAGAGTTGTAGTAAGTCTTCAATGATGGTTTTATATTTATGAAGGATCTCATTTTTACATTGATAGATGCCTTTTATTTGATTAATGACAAGTTGTGAATTGCCGTAGATGTGAAGAATTTACACACTTAAAAAACAGTCCCATGATAATATCTTTGTATTCTATCATGTTGTTAGTACATTAGAAGTTAAATTTGAAGGATAACGAGATAGAGTGTCCCAATGGGGGATTATGACTATCCTGACACCTCCCCTTCTCTACATTTGGACTTGTCGAAGAAAAGGGACATTTTAAGAAGATTTTTGTCATGATCAACGGTGTTAATTAACTCATCAGGGAAGTGTTCATGAGGTAATTGATTGGTAGGAAGGGGAGCTTCAACAAGTTGGTCAGCAATGACTTTCCCCTTAATTAATTTATGAGGGATGAATTCAAGGTCAAATTCAGCCATGAGTGTGAGCCATCTAGTAATGCGATCATTATGATATGATTTGGAATGCATGGTTTTGAGTGGATTGAATTTTGTGATGATGTAATTTTTTTGATTGAGGAGATAGTGATGAAGCTTGGAAGTTGAAAATTATAACACACAATGTAACTTTTCAGCTTCTAAATAATGAGTTTCATCCTCATGGAGGGTCTAGCTAATATAATAGACAACCTATTATTTACCTTGATCATCTTGATGTGCAAGCATGGCTCCCAAGGCATCACCTATTGTGGATATATAAAGATAGAACAAATCCACCTATCATGGACGTGTGAGCATGGGTGGTGATAGGAGATAATTTTTAAGAGCATCAAACGCCTCATGAAAATTATCATCCCACTTAAATTTGATGTCCTTTGTTATAAGATGATGGAAAGGTTGAAAACGGTCTTATAATTGAGAAATGAACCAACAAATTAATTGGATATTTCCTTGAAGACTATAAAGATGCTTAATATTAGATGACATGGGCATTTCTATAATAGATTTGACTTTGGCAAGGATCGACTTTAATACCCCTTATGGATATAATAAATCTAAGGATTTTTCTTGTGAGAAATCCAAAGACACACTTTAGGGGTTAATTTTAAGAAAAATTTAGTAGACATGCAAATAGAACATCCAGGATAATGAGATGGTCTCTTTGGTGTTTAGATTTACCTAAGAGATTAAAAAGAATGATAACCGATCGTACCAAGCCAAGAACAAAGATGCTAATCAAACACCATGATCTATAAGATGAAAGCAATTTTCCGAATAACTTTACATAAAGCCTTTGCAAACAAATGAGCAAAAATATCTTATATTATTATGGAACTTAATGAAATAAAATGAGAATGGGCCTTGCTTATATAGGTAAGGAATAAAAATCTAAGAACCAATCAAGGTTGCGAGATCAAGCCATAAATCAAGGAAATAACTAGTCATCAAAGAACTAGTCAAGACCATAGATTTAGGAGAGAACTATACATCAAGGATCTACTCAATACCATAGATCAAGGAAAGAACTATACCTAACAACTAGATAATATCTCCTAATATCTAAATAATATAAAAGAAATATCCACACACATAAGTGGGTGAGGATAAATACAATAAAGGTAAATAAAGTACCTAGGTGAACATGAGCTAAGGTAAATACCTACTCTAATACCCCCCTCAAGTGAAGCTAGGGGCTAAAATAGAAGTGGAATGTCCACAATATGAGTCTCAACAACTAGGTTTGATGAGGTACTCATGTACAATAACTCGGAAAAAGGGACAACACAAGGTACCCAAAAACAGTAACAACGAAGTAGAGAGAAAAACCCGCTTTGCAAGGCATCCCAAGAAGCTCGTATCAAAAACTCATACAATACTGAAGAAGTTTGATGTGGACCGTGGGTTTGAATCCACTGCTCAATAAAAAAACTCAAAAACAACTGACACTGGGCTTCACCAAAATAGCTCCATACAAGGAGACTATCAATGGAGTGATGTCGAAAGTGCAAAAAAACACCAAACATAATTCAATCAACTACTACAAATAGGTGTGCCACGATCCAAGAACAATAACCAAAGAAAAAGGAAAGGACAAACTCTAGAGTGTCACGATCAATAAAAGCCAAGGTAACAAGGCAAGGACACAAAACCCAAAGAAGTAGGATCAACACCACACCCTCCCATACTACTAAATGGGTGGAGTGACACTACAAATCTATACGAGTTTCCAAAAATCAACTACTCGAACACTGAAAAAATAACACTGGACTTCACCAGAATAGATCCCCCACAAGAGATATTGTCAACATGCCAAAAGTGTCAAAAATACAGATACAAAATCTCTCAACAAACAAGAGAGATACACTACACCTGCTAAAGAAAAATGCTCAAAACAAGAAGCATTACAATGTAGAAGGTATAAAAAGTGGAGCAAGAGGTTGAATTGAAGGTTCCACACATGTAGAGTCCTCTCAATGAATGCCTATGTCGTCACCGCGAGTGATCAGATATCTACCCCAAATCAGCATGGATGGATGAAGAAGATGTCTGCATATGACTTGGTTTAAAATGCATAATGGGTGCATGCAAAGGAACATCAGAATGTGTGTCAGGTTGATCAAGTCCGAAAGTTGAAATCTCAGGTTTCTCAAGCCTAAGTGATGGTGCAAAACTCAAGTGCTCGCTCATGATCCTCGAAAGAGGCGAGCAAACAAAAATAGGATCTCTGACATGTGTGATCCCAATGAAGTATCTTACTCGAAAATCAATGGCATGGTGAGAATTCCACTTAACATGTGGAATAGGGGAAACAATACCTTGTGAATGTCGCCAATACCTTTCTTGTGTGAAACCCATATAACAGAGCATGCGAGAACCGAATGCGGTGGTATGCTTCTCAAAAGAGCCATGCATATGAGAAGAAGTAGGATACAAAACATGTGGTATTGGAATAGGTATAGATGTGGAAGAGCATGCAATAACAAGCCTCATAGGATAAGAAGCATCAAGAGTAGTAATGTAGCTCAAAGATTGGCGGATCAATGTCAGGTGGATACAAGAGCAACAACTAAGTGGACTAGGAGCATGCACATGGCTATCCACAATATTATGGTGATGTAGTAGGCTAACAAGTGTTTTCTAAAGGGATTTTATTAGTGTATCCTTATTTTAAAATATCCTCTTGAAGTCCACACACTTCATAGAAAAGTATATCATTCTCAAAATCCATAATAGATACAAGAATGTAACTCCCAAAAGTTTAGGACATTGGGCTCGAGACGAATATGTGTCCATAATTTATTACAACACTCCTCCATATTTGAACTTTATAATGAGTGCATGTTACAATATGGAACTTTATAATTATATTGCAATTCTCAAAATAAATATTCCAATGGAAAGCATGAAAAATAAACACTTTTGTAAAAATGGCACTCAAAACCGATTAACCGATCAAAAGATACAAGTTTTTCAATATTATGCTATGCTATTTATTTTAGTTACCACTAAAACAAAATAAAATGATCTTGCCTTCACCACACAAAAAATGAAAGGGGGATAGAGTTAAGCACCTACTAGTAGGAATCACGTGAACGGTCGTCCTGGTACCCTTCCAAAAAGGAAAGATCTGTCCTTCCGAAAAAACCTCCTAAACACAAACCGAAAATACTACACCGCAACAGAAAAATACCCAATTCAGATCTCGACAGACCCAACAAAACCTAGAAAAATAATTCTTGTTTTTCTCTCTCTCGGATGGCACGAATCTCGAGACAAACTAGTGTGTTTCTCTCAGTAACAAAAAAAAACTAAAAATGACTACCTTCGAAAAGGTCAAGTTTACAGATAGATCTTAGGGTTTTGCCACCTTTTAAATCCAATGGAAGCCTTTGTTTTGCATAAAACTACATGCAACAAAAAAATATGACCAAATCCCAAATATATGAATATACAAATAATTTATTTGCAAAATAAAACTTACAGATGCAGATGTCAATAGAAATCTCTTGCTTTGATACCATAAAAGGAATGATAACCAGGTCGTACCAAGCCAAGAACACATATGCTAATCAAACACCACAATCTATAAGATGAAATCAATTCACCAGAATAACTTTACATAAAACCTTTACAAACAAATGAGTAGTAATATCATATATTTTTATGGAACTCAATGAAATACAATGAGAATGGACCTTGCTTATATATGCATGGAATAAAAAGCTAAGAACCAGTCAAGGTCATAGATCAAGCCATAAATCAAGGAAATAACTAGTCATCAAAGAACTAGTCAAGACCATAGATTTAGGAGAGAACTAGACATCAAGGATCTAGTTAATACCATAGATCAAGGAAAGAACTATACCTAACAACTATATAATATCTCCTAATATCTAAATAAGATAAAATAAATATCCACACACATAAGTGGGTGAGGATAAATACAATAAAGGTAAATAAAGTACCTAGGTGAACATGAGCTAAGGTAAATACCTACTCTAATAGAGATCATTGATATAGTCTTCTACAGTTTGTAGATGAGATCATGGAAGATATAAGTCATAACGTATTGATATGTATCTCTTTCTTTTTCAGGCCAAAAGGCATTACTCTATAGTAGAAGGTTCCCCATGGGGTGATGAAGGATGTCTTGTGTTGATCCTCTGGTGTGATAAGGATTTGATTGTAACTAGAAAAACCATCCATAAGGGATAACATCTCATGGAAAGTTTTCAAATCAACGACTTGGTTGATGTTGGGTAAATGAAAATATTCTTTAGGGAAAGTGAGGTTGAGGTCTTGAAAGTTCATGCGGATGTGTAATTTTCCGATGGCTTTGGTGGCGGGTACAATGTTATAAACCCATTACGGATAATCAATGGGTAATATGAAATTAGCTGAAAGAAGATGTTGGAGTTCTTCTTTGATGAGTACCACAATGAGAGGATACATCTTATGATGCTTTCCTTTCATAGGTTTAACATCTAGGAATGTAACAATGTTGTGGATAATGATGCTAGGGTCGATACGACGATATGTCGTTATAAAACCATGCGAAGGATTTATTGTGTTTGGATAGGAAGGTGGTGAATTGTTGGAGTTCATGTGGGTCTAAGGCTTGGCCAATCTTAACAATGTGTGGTTCTTGAGGTGTGTCAATATTAACATCGGTGGTTGATTTGTTAAGGAGTGTGGATGTGTTAAGGGGTAGGAATTTATGAATATGGTGATCGTCAACTCCCATATAAGTCGGATAACATGATCATCGTGGCAATGAAGAATGTTTATGACAAGAGAGTATTCCTCTATCATTTGTGGTAGTGAGAGGGAAATGGTTTCATTCTTTTCATTAACTCGATAGGTTAACGGTCCAAGAGTAATAATATTGACAATTGTTTTAGGAGGAATGGATCTTGTGTCATAATTATCGAGAGGGTGGAACTGATGATGGTTATGAAGGTGTTAAGGGTTTTGTTGTGCATGATGAAAAACTTGAAGAAGGGATCTCAAGCCAAGACCATATTTCTCATAAGGTATCCTCATGTTTTCGAGAGGAAGGTCACGCAAACCCTACTCATACTAACCCATAAAAAATACCTTCCATGCATAACGGTGGAGGTAAGTCCCGACGAGTTGAGGTTTTTACAAGAATGATAAGTTTGAGGAGAATGGTTTTGAGTGTGGTCAGTCATCAAGATGGGAAAAATCAAGGTCGATACCTCAATATACTAATTGCGTGCGAAGGAAAGGGGGAAGGAAATGACATTTCCTACACTAGGTTCATAGAGAAGTTTTTTTTATCAAGTCTCCCGTATGTCCTGGGCATAGGGAGTGAATTAAGAGCTAGAATGCAATACTCCCCCAACAAAAGGCATTACATAATATCTTCAAAGGATTGATCATCTGATAATTTTGATGATGGGATGGAAGAGCTCATTGAAACGTGATCTAAGGACATAGAGTTCCGTAGTGGAAGGAGCACGTGGTTGGGCCTGTAAGCTATATGACAAGATTTTAAAATATTATGATTGACAAGGATAGTAAATGTTTTACCTTCATGTTCATACTTTAGACAACAATGTAGTGTTGATGGGATACAATGCATAACACATATCCAAGGGTGTCCTAGAAACATGTTATATTGGAACTCCTCTTCTACAAGATAGATTATCCCATAAAGGATTTTAACACCTATTTTAATGGGTAAAATGATTGTGTCTAGTGTAGGGGAGACAATATCATTAAAAGTGCGTAACACAACACGGGATTGGGCAACGATGGTGTTGAGTAATTGAATTTATTTAAAATCATGAGATGTTATGGTATTGATACGTGCGTCATTATCAATCACAACCCTCTTAACGAGTGTCGTTTATTTGGGTGATGAAGAAAAAGGAAGATCGTGGTCCTCAAGTTGTAGGGATGGGATTTAAGAATCATAAAAATGATAATGGTATACATTTTAAGAGTGCCGAAAAGGTTGGAAAATGGTTGTGGGTCATCTAATGGTACTTGAGATCAATTATATAGCTTTAATCATTTCTTTTCGATGTTGTGGATATTTTTGAACAAGCTCATGAGGGGAATATTTACAGTATCTTGATATAATTGTTTGATGATGGTGTTTTGTATGAATGTGGTAGACTAGGTGTGTGGGGCAACAAGGATGGAAACCTTGTCCTTAGAAGGCGATAGATTAGGTGATTTAGGGGAGTAAGGGAGATAGAGACCTTGGGCCCATTTTGATTAGAGGCCTTCAATTCATGTACACGTGCTCTTGTATTTATGTAGAAAACATCTATTTGATAGAGTGGGGATTTTCTAAAGGAAGCCATACTCTTGTTGGATGTGGACGTATTGTTATGTGAGGGTTTAGAAAGTAATGGTTTAGGGATTTGGTGGGTTAGTTTTATTTGATGATTGGGGTTGGTTACATCCGGATCGAAAAATGGATGATTTGTATCTATGGGGAGAATCCCTTTATTAGCAAGGCTATGAATTATATCATGAAGGACTTTACAATCCCATGTGAAGTGTCTTGATCTCCAATGGTATGCATAAAATGCCTCATAATTGTACCAAGATGGCTTCCACCCTTAACGATCGAAGAAGAAGCCCCAGGGAAACTACGGTTCGATCGAGAGTCGGGTTCACTAAATGATTTCACTTTTTAAGTGATTTAATCCTATTTCTTTCCCTTTTAATATTTTAGATGTGTTTCTAACCAACATACATAAAAATGATGAATATTGCAATAGGAGGCTATTTTGATTTAATTAACTTCCAACATTAATTTTCCCAAATCAGAAGAACACTTTACAAAGTAACTATTGATCTAGCAATTATCAAAACACAAAGGAGAAATTGCACTTAGTTGATTCTGTGAGGACCTAGGAGATTTTGAGTGATCTAAATGTAAGAACAAGATGATTTGAGACCGAAAGTGCTTTGGTAATGTCCTCTTTTCGAAATAATATATATTGAAGGGTTTTTGCTCATCCTTCTTGTTTATGGGCAAAAGAAGTGGAACAAGGGAAGGACTTGAGCTATATTTGAATTTTCTTTATTTATATTTATGTTTTGCCTTTCCAAATAGGTCAACTGGGTTAGAGAGCTCCCAAGATGAAATTAGAAAATAAAGAAAGATTCCAAAGAGTATAAAGGAGTCGCATAGGCCTTAGACCTTTAACGCCACCATAAGGGTATAAAGGGAGTCGCATAGGCTCATTTTGGATCATCGTTGGAATATATACTTTCATATATGTGGTTATAGAGTTGGTTTCTCTAATCCAAATCCACTAAGGGGTGACAACCCATTAATGTGGCATCCAAGGAGACCAAACCCTTCCTTATGGAATATTGGAGAATGAAACTCTCCAATTTGGTGGTGATTGCGGACATATGATGTAGGAACATCACTCCTAGCTTGTATATAAGGTTAGCATCATCAATTTTGGATTTCTTGTTGTTTTGATAGGTTTAGGAGGTCATCTAGGGTCATCTAGGTGTGTTGATTTGGTTTAAGACCTTCACAAATTTGAATTTGATAGTTTCCCTCCAAAACGCCAATTTGAATCTTGAAGGATTTTTGGTTTGAAATGGGTGAAATGGTGTAATATTAGAGCATTATAACATGTAATAAGGTGTGTTGAGCTTGTAAAAATTCATGTTTAGGCCTAGAAATCCCACTAAGGTCGTGATTGTGACTCGATGCTTAGGTCCTGAGGGAACTACACTAAGCTAGTTCTTCTAATGTTGTAATAAAGGACAAAATATGTAATGTGAAGGGTAGTAGAGGCCAAGAATCAATTATAAGTGAGGGAGAGAACATATTTAAACATATTTGTAACTTTTTCAAGCCATCGTTTGAATGGTCAAGTGAAGGAAAAGAGAGCTCCAATAAAATTGTGGAGTCATTCTTGTGTATACACAAACTTTATGATTGTTTTCCATGGTTTTGTACATTTTGGGTGATTAGTGAACTTGTGCATATCATTTAATGAAGTAAGGAAAGATTATTGATCAAGATAAAGAAATTTTGGGTGTTTGTTTATAACAAAATGGGAAGGCTTCACCAATAAGAAAATAATTGAGGCAGGGCAACTTGTATACGAACTATAACATCAAGGTAAGTAAGTAAAATGAATCATAGCTTGTGAATTTAGTGTGAAACTTGACTAAAAGGTCAATGCATGTGAACAAGAAGATCATGTGAATGATAAGAGAATACATTATAGGCACACACACCTCAAGGTTTCTCTAGCACATTGGAAGAAGGAAAGGTTTTGTCTACATGCAATGGTGACAGTTTGACAACTTTGTGTTTGATATTTGATAAGCTTTCTTTTATGATGCAATCAAAATAGGCATGATTAATATGATTGTAAAATTTTTCTTGTTTTTGAAGGCAAGCTCTAATCTATTGTTAAAACTAATGTCTTAAGAAGCTATGAAAACACTGTAGCTAAGTGTTTTTCTTAATCGATCTTATCACAACAGTGGTAGGTTGGAATGATGTTGGGTGGAAGATTTAAAGATTGAACACCGAGCATGGTTTAAGAAGGGTAACCAGTCCTTAGATAAACCTCATAAATCTCTACAGTAGCAGATCGAGAGATTAACTTGCTTGGGAACCCTTAGAAGGTATAAGGAACTTTGTTCTTAGAGGCAATTTGAGTTGTTTTCACGGTTGAAGAAAGTAAGAGTCCCCACTGTAAATTTTTAAGCTTTAGGATGATAATACAAACCCCAAGAATGAATTTTAGGCCTTGAAATTATCTCTAGACATTTTTATAGAGAAATCACTCTTGTCGGGTTGGTAAGAAACCCTCACCTGGGGTTTGGTAGATTTTGTGGTTGTAAGTTTTTATAAGGAATCGGGGCTTTAATTTTTCAAGATATCACCTTGAAGGTGTGCCAAATAATATTTGTAAAGTTTTAAACCCTAGAATACTCCCAAACTCTTGCTTTTTTATAGTTTAGCCATGGGCTTATAGAAGATAAATAGAGACTGGTTTGAATACTAAAATTGTGGATTTGAAGGAGAATTTACAAAGAAGACCAATACTGACCAAATGGGTACTAGAAAATGTACCAAGTTTATCAGCTGAGTGTACCTAGTTAAAGTTAAGTGAGGAAAAGAACAATGGTAGGGCTAGTAGGGATCTAAACTAGTGAAGAAGGAGCTAGTGAAGAAAAGTGGTCTAACCAAGGAGTTGAACCAAGAAATTTTGCACACACCTCGAGCAAGATAAAGGGTGCTCAGAAAAGTAATTAGTTTGTTTTAGGAAAGTGTATAATGCTACAACCATGAAACCACCTATGGAATGCTCTTAAGGGGCTTGAGAAAGAATATTTGATTAAAACAAGACTATTGAAGGATTTATTTTGCATTGTTTCATCTTGAGGTTGTATTAATATTATATGAGGTATAGAAATACGACTTGAGAATAATCCAAGCTCAAATAGGTATTAAAGGTCAAATTGACTCGAGAAGAGAGAACTTCAAGCTTGGAAAAAGTGGGTATTTGACTTGAGAGAAAGATTTTATGAAGATTTCAATTAATTTAACATTGTGAGTTGTTGATTGTGTATAGGCTTTGCATCAACATCTTTGAAGACTATTTTGTTGGTTCATAACTAGGGCTTGGAAGAAGGAGTACCAAGGGTTTTGGTATTATTTTATGCCCCTCTCTTAGGGAGCGATTCGTATAGGAGTGTGATTAGGTCCTTTCTAGGGCACACATTTACATTCCAAGTTGATATTTGGACTTCTCATATTTTATAAGGTTGTTATATTGCATATTTGTCATTTTTGGGGTTTGGTGACCTCTTTTTAGTCACTTCTATCGGTTTTACTTTTGTTGTTTCTAAATTAATTTCTAGTTGTGCATGTAATTAAATTTCACAGTGTAAAATGACCTACATTGTTCGCAGAAGGCTTCTATATGTTATGGGTGAGTTTCATAGTGATATTTGGGTGAATTATTGTATTTTACAAATTGTTGTCCTGGAAAATTAGACTGATGTACATCATTGTTCCAATTTTCAGTTTGTTATAAAAAACATATTTCATTCATTTGGGTTTGTGTGATTTTCTTTATTAAGGGATATTTCAGTGGTATTAGAGCTTCAGTCTTCTCAGCCTTAGGGTTTCATACAAGAAGGCAATAAGGGTTTTATTTTCTATTAGAGGAGAAAAAATAAATTATACCAACTAAGAGATGAAGATAGTATGGCTCGCCAAGATCCACCGGAAGCCAAAATCGACAAGCTCATTGAAAGGAAAGTGAGATTGATGGATAATATGGACTTGTTAACCCTAACACAAAGATTTCATGAACCGAGGGTTCATAATGGAGAGGGCATCTCATCTAGATAAAATACATCATGACAACCATAAGGATCATCTCGCCGATCAACCATTAGACCTACTTGCCTTCCAAGGGAAGAAACCATTCCAAATGTGGGAACAAGGCACTCTTTAGGGCAAAGTATTGTGGAAAGCTATTAGGAATACATGAAAGTTCCAATGGAGATATGAGAGGTAATTTCATTTACCGATTTCATTGGTGTGAGCAAAGCAAGGTTTAAATTGAAGCCAAGGAAAATGCTCCACCAACAGAGGTACAAAATGCTTTGGGTAAAATGTATTTCTCTACTTTTGATGGTTCCAATAGGGGGACAACTCGGGCATAGATTCAAAAATTAGATGGATACCTATCTTTGAGGCCTATGATGGAGGAGGATGCCATCAAATTTGCAGCCCTTCATCCGGCAAGGACTGCCATGAGTGGTGGTTCCATGGATTGGTGACACAAGGGCATAATAACATCCACTCATATGATGAGTTTTGTAGAAGACTCATTGGGAGATTTGATAGGGTTGACCCGAAAGTTCACTTTTGGGAGCTTGCACAATTGAAACAACAAGGCACGGTGGAGGAATATGTGGCTGAGTTTCAAAGGCTTTCTATAATGGTTACTTGTGTCATGAAGGGGGAAATTATTGTCCTACTCATTAAGAGTTTGACCAAACCACTCAAGGGTTTGGTTAGAGCCTTTAGTACCTCGTCTCTTCAAGAGGCAATTAAAAATATTTGGACATTGAAGGTGCTTCCCCAAAAACAACAACAATCAACGAATAATCCAAGGTAATTTTGAGTGGAGGACAACCCAAAGGACCCTTAGGATAGCCTAAAAACCTCTCCTTGGACCAACCAAGGAATACTCTCGATGAATGTCCATTATTCACAAGGAGTTTCCCAAGACTAGCAATGGAGGTGAGTCAAGAAATGAGCTAAGAAGAAGGAATTTTTGCTTCTCTTTCAAAGATCCATGGTCTCCCAGGTCATTGTTGTTTAGGTAAGGGTAATGTGCATTACATTGAAGTATTTTTAGATTGTGATGATGATGAAAATTGTGCTGATGAGGCAAAATAAGATAGTATTATGGAAGAAGATCCAAAATTTTTGGAGGGCACTCTTCTTTACCCTATTCGGTGCACCTAGTTATCATCCATTCAGGGATGGAAGATGACCTATAAGGGAAAGGGGTCATAGTTTTGATTGATAGTGGAGTCACTCATAATTTCATCAATGAATGTTTGATGAACAAGATGGAATTGAAGATATAATACTTGAAGGGCTTCATGGTCAAGGTATCGATGACTACTCTATGCCATACACAGAGAGGTGTCCCCAAATCCTCTTCACATTGGGAAAACATGAGGCGTGTAGTGATTTTTATTTGATTGACATGGTTAGTATCAATCTCGTGCTTGGGGTCTAATGGTGGCATTCATTGGGAGAACTCGCTTTTAATTACCAAAACATGGAAGTAAACTTTATGGATAAGGGAAAGAAGGTGACACTTCAAGGTATGATTCCAAAACCCTCAATTCAAGTACTTAGTAGAAGAAACCTTGACAAGGATATCATATTTTTGCCATTTATCTAAGATAACACTAGATTGGAAGTCTTTGATTACTATTGAATATGTCAAAAACAAGTTTGTTAATGTTATTTTGAGGGTGAAATGATGGATGAAAGGTACAAGGCAATAGATGGGATAATTCTCTACAAGAACCGGGTTTATTTAGTGCTTGAATTGAAGGTGAAAAGTAAGATATTGAGGTTTTCTTGTGGTAACCTATCACTGGTCATTCAGGTTATTTAAAGACTTATAAATAGGCGAGGAAAGATTCTATTGGAAAGGCTAAAACGGGAAGTACTACAATACATATGGGACTGTCTAGTGTGCCAACAAAATAAAGTGGAACATGCATTTCTAGCTATAATCTTACAACCTCTTCCTATTCCCACTCAAAAATGGGAAAGTATCTCGATGAACTTCATCATGGGGTTGTTGATGGTTCAAGGTAAGAACTATATACATGTTGTGGTTGATAGGCTCACCAAATATACTCATTTTTGTCCCCTTTTAGCCAAGTACAATGCACCTATAGTGGCTTATGTGTTTTCTAAGGAAGTGTTTAGACATCATGGGCTGCCCAAGGATATAATGAGTGACAGGGACAACAAATTTATGATCGTGTTTTGGAAATAATTGTTTTAGTTAATAGGGGCCAAACTCACTCTTATCACTAGCTACCATCCTCAAATGGATGGGCAAACAGAAATAGTCAACAAATGGGTGGAAGGCTACCTACAAAATTAGATTGATGGGAAACAATCAACATGGATAAAATGGCTATACATGGCTGAGTTTTGTTATAATACCACCTTCTAAATTTCTATTAGTATGTCTCCTTTCAAAGCGTTGTATGGTTATGATGCCCTTTCCTTTGTTTACTTGGTTATGATGGATAATAGAGCAGCAAGGGCCAAATATTTAGTTCACTGCAGAGACAACACCTTGAAAGAGCTCAAAAAATCCTCCAACATGCCCAAAACCAACAAAATATGTATGCATATCAAAGCATAGGAAAGAGAGGTCATTTGAGGTAGGTGATATGGTATTTTTGAGGCTACAATTCTATAGCAATCTTCTCTCAAACAAAGTGGTGTGGAAAATCTAAAACTACATCCGTATGGTCCCTACAAGGTACAAGGAAAGGTGGGAAACGTTGCATATGAACTTGAGCTACCAAAACATAGTAAAATACATAATGTTGTTCATGTTTCATGCCTCAAAACGGGACTTAGATATTATATTACTCCCTCTCTTGAGTTTTCATCATTAGACGAGGAAGGTAAATTGGTTATAATTTCAGAAGGTATTTTGGAAGTCCATGAAAAGAGGTTAAGGAACTAAAGCATAAAGGAATACTTGGTTCATTGAAAGGGATTGCCACTTGAAGATGCTATATGGGAAAGTGCAACGATTTTGGAACATCTGAATTTACAATTGCTTGAGGACAAACAATTTCGGGAAGGGAGGACTGTAATGTCCCCTTTTTTGAAATAATATAAATTAAAGGATTTTTACTCATCCTCCTTTCCCATGGGCAAGAAGAAGTGGAATAGGGTAAGGACACGAGCTATATTTCAGTTTTCTTTATTCATATTTATGTTTTTATTTTGTGTTTTTCCTTTCCAAACAGGTCAAATGGGTTAGAGAGCTCCAAGATGAAATTAGAAAAAAAAAATCAAGCTCCCAAAGAGGTCGAGTCTTGGGGCAATTCACCCTTAGACCTTTGGTGCCACCATAAGGGTATAAAGGGAGTCATATAGGCTCATTTTGGATCATCTTTGGCATGTATACTTTTTATGTACTTGGTTCTAGAGCTGGTTTCTCTAATCCAAATGCACTATGGGGCAACAACCCATTAGTGTGGCATCCAAGGAGGACAAAACCCTTCCTTATGGAATACTAGAGAATGAAACTCTCCAATTTGGTGGTGATTGAGGACATCTTTGAAGACTATCTTGTTGGTTTACAACTAGGGCTTGTGAAGAAGGAATACTTAGGGTTTTGGTATTACTTTATGCCCCTCTCTTAGGGAGTGACGTGTATAGGAGTGTGATTAGGTCCTTTCTATGGCACAAATTTACATTCCAAGTTGATATTTGGACTTTTCATATTTTATAAGGCCAATATATTGCATATTTGTCGTTAGTTGGGGTTTGGTGACCTCATTCTCGGTCACTTATTGGTTGTACTTATGTTGCTAAATTAATTTCTAGTTGTGCATGTGATTGAATTACATGGTGTAAATTGACCTACATTCTTCCTAGAGTGATTATATATGTTGTGGATGAGTTTTATAGTGAAATTTGGGTGAATCATTATACTTTGCAAGTTGTCCTAGAAAATCATACTGATGTACATCATTGTTCCAATTTTCAGTATGTTGTTATAAAAATCAAATTTCATTCATTTGGGTTTTGTGTGATTTTCCTTATTTGTGTGGTCGAGCCCTAGAAAGGGATATTACAAATAGGAGGCTATTATGATTTAATTAACTTCTAACATTAATTGCCCAAATTAGAATAACACTTTAAAAATAACTTTTGATCTAACAATTATCAAAATACAAAGGGGAAATTACACTTAGTTGATTTTGTGAGGACTTGGGAGATTTTGAGTGATCTAAATGTAGGAACAAGCTGATATGAGAAGGAAAGTGCTTCGTTGTTGAGACTGGAACCTGAAATTGTACCTGGTCAAAACCATATGTACAATCCTAACCCTTTTGTACAGTCTTAAACCTACTTAGATTTTGATTTTATAGATTTTTGTGTGCCTCACCTACCTAGAAATGAGTATCGTTGTATATCGGTCTTCTTCACCCACCTTCATAATGGCTCTGTAACTTTGCTCAAACCCTTAAACCATCATAATGAAGGATAGAGTTTTTGCAAAACAAAGTTAGGTGGGTTTTGGGCACCCTTGTGCACCACCAACATCGCCACTACTTCAAAGAGGCTCAAACTACACGTCATTCTCCTAACATGTGATATCTACCATGGTGCAATAAAAAATTGACAACCATGTCGCGATAATGCCTTTGCTTGAGTTTCACACTAGCTCAAATACTTGGGAAGGGTCACTTTGCTTGTTTGCAGGGAGAAGATGGAGACTCTTAGACCTGGTAGGAGACTTCATACTTGTAGAGGGTGCTACCCTAATGGATTTGCATCAGTTACTTCATTTTTAAGGAGCAGTAAGTGCCTTTTGTACTTGTTTTAACACGAGGAGAACATAAAGTGTCAGGGCCCTAAATGAGGTATGATTAACTTGTTTACATAGGCACTCGATGATTGTTATTTTGTGAAAGGCCGACCAAGAGGGAATATTAGACCATATGAAGATGATGTAATTGAAATTTTTAATGTATGAGGTGTTGATCCAAAATCTTATAATATGATAATGATGTAGATTTTTACAAAGCGACCCAAACCGATGGTTTTGGCCGGAGGAAAATCATAGTTTAGTTTTCTGGTCGGAGGATAATTTCCTTTAGATGTATTTTGTGTTATAAAACCTTAGGAACTGACTACGAGGATGTGTGAAAAGATAAGAAAGTAATCAAAGATCTATCAAGGTGTTCTAATGTGGAGAGTGTATTTGTGCATGCAAGTGTGCAATGTCACTATCAACATTGTCAAAGGATAGATTGTCAAATTTGAGTGTTTACAACATACGAGTTGATGATCATAAGAAGTTTTGAAAAGAACTGGGTGGTGAGATACCGCTTGACTAGTTGCAAATTGTTATCCTAGTGAAAGGATTAAAACTAAATCTTGAACTCAAGAGAGTTAAATATACAAAGGCGAAATATGATGACCGAAGGTAGTATATCTTATACTAATTTATTTTCCATATGACTTACATGATGATGTCCAAAGAGGATTTAGTTGATCCAAAACTCATCGAAAGAGATCCAAAGTATGTGTGGCCGTTGGAGTTTGATGGTAGTTACTCTTCTACTAACTCAAGTATAGGTGTGGTCCTTATATCCCCAAATGATGAAGTATTTCCCTTCTCTTACAAGCTCTAATTTTCCTACTACTAAATACACAACTGAATAAATCTCCATTTGGTAATTAGGTGTAGAGGTCTGATGTGTAATTACCAAATAATTGAGTTATAAAATCCTTGTGCAATTGTAGTTTCATTGTAGTCATTTAATTGTCATGTGTTATATTTTAAATTCTTGGTTATAACAATTTGATGGATAATTCAGTCTTAGCATATGTGATTGGTTGTTTCTTTGAATTATGGGAAGTTTTACACAATTGTGCAAATTTATGAAACTCTTTATGTTATTTCCAACTCCCTCATCTACGCTTTGTAGGACAAGGCATATGTTGAAATTAGAATGATTAACCCCCGCCATTTTATCAAAGCTTATTGTATTTCCCCCTCCAAGATCTTTGTTTCTTCTTGCGTGCCTTTATAGGCCTCTCTTTTATAATCTTGGATTCATATTTGCTAGGATATGCTCTCTGAATTGTTTAAACCCCAATTAGAAAGATATAAAGTCAAGGATATTTGTTTAGTTTTGCATTAAAGTAATTCAAGTATGTGTATTTTCCTATAGATGTATGTTTATGCCACAAGTGACACTTAATTGGGTGTTTAGTCATAGAGATTACATTTGTGGACTTGTCAAGTGCGTGTTTGAGCTCCTTTTGTGATGAATTTTCCATGGTCTCTCCCCTTAGCCTTGCAGAACCATAAGAAGTAGAGAAGTGACCACCCATATTTTTGGTCTTAAATTTGTCTCAATTTGCTGAAGAGAACCACTTGCTATAATTGATTCACTTTTTGTCTCTCTTCACAAAATTCACATTGTGAAAATTTGAGTTCTAATAAGTTTATATAGGTATAAACATGATCTAATGTCCAAACTAAAGCCCATGATTAATCAACATCATATAACCACTCATACATATTCAAACCACCTTAAAGGGCACACTAAAATAAACATAGGGTAGTCATTCCAAGGGCCAAAATTGAACTTACCAGAGATGGACATTTGCAAGTTTGATGTATCTATGTATATAACTTAATGGATAAGTCTCGTATAGCAATATTCACATTATATTAGAGAATGCATTGGTTTGACATAGCCTCGGTACATCTAGATTACAAACCATATTAATGATACAAGTAGATGATAAGAGAGAAGTAAGGGTTAGAATGAATTCAATAATGACTTAACAACTTGTTAAGAACAATTATTAAAGTGAATTTATTTCACCTAATTAACAAATTTGAAACAATTTGGATCCATAAATGAATATAATGTTGATCATATGATATTGGAAATCCAAACTCCAAAAATGACACATTATCAAAATCCACGATTTTACATCAAGGAAATAAATGGTTGAATTAAGCATGTTGTTTATTTTTTTGGAATTGTGTTGAGTTAGGAATTCCATGCAACAAACATTGTCTATTAAGCAACCAAACTACTATCAAGAGGTTCACATAACACCAAACTATGGGATGGACAAATAAATGTGTGACTAATACTATTGATGGACATGTGGTTAAATATTCTAAGTAGAGGAAAACTACAAAGCTTTATCCTCACCATGAGGCGAGAGAAAAAAGAGAAAAATCCTTTGTTAGTAATGCAACAATAAATGGTCATTGAGAATGAGGTTTTGGATAAGGAAGAACTAGTTATGGAAGAACCAATAATATAACATGAGTATGCAAATTTCAAGGAGAAAAATCCCTACTATCTCACTACATGCATTTAGTGGGATAAACATTGTTGGGGTTAGTACACGGTTGTACAAATAATATATCGAGATCTAAACATACATGTAATGAAAGCGGATATTCTACTAGAATAATTATATAAAATAAGAGATATAAATCAACACCAGATTTAACGTGGTTCACCCAGTGTGGGATACGTCCACCAAGAAACAAGTCAATCTATTATCCAAAGCTTTGACAAGATATACAATTGAATATTTATAATATTCCACACCTCTCAAATGCACAATATTATCTTTCACCCAAGCTTTTGCTTCTTCACCAAGAATTCTCTCTCTCACAATTATTCTCACAATAATCATTAGCTTTTGCAAGTTCTTCTTAATTCTTACTTCTAAACCTTAGCTTTCATGCTTATATAGGCATATACAAACTTAGGGCACTTAGCCATGTAATTACAATCAATAGATCTTGCTTAACACTAAAAATAGATCTAATTCCCGAGAGTTAATTAAAACATCTACACACAGGTAACCGACTCAGCCTTCCTCCTTTCTTGACCGATGTCGGTCCCTCTATAACCGATGTCGGTTACTGTGTTTTCCAGAAAGTTTCATACTGCATGCTAATCCAAAGTAATTGAGCTCCACAACTCAACAATCTCCCACTTGGAGATTAGTTACTGCACCATACCTATACATCATCATTCTTGATCCTTCCTTAGCTTTGTTTCTTCCTCTTCAAGTCTCAAACTCGAAGACCAACAGAAGTGGAGTGTAGCTCCAACTTCTCCTTTACTAATGGCTTTGTTAGCATATCCATAGGGTTCTCACTTGTATGAATCTTTCCATTCAACCGCCCATCCTCCAATACTTGTATGAAGAAGTGATACCTCAACCGAATGTGTTTCATTCTTGAATGAAACGTTGAGTTATTTACTAAATGAATCACACTATGACTGTCACTAAACAATTTGTAATCATCTTGCTCCTTTCTCAACTCTTTCATGAACCTACTCATCCATATCATCTCCTTGCTAGCCTTTGTAGCTACAAAATACTCTACCTCTATAGTAGACAAAGTCACAACCTTCTGCAATCTTGAAATCCAGCTAATTGTCGTCCCACCTACTATGAAAATATATCCATTAGTGCTCCTCCTACCATCCAGATCTCCAGCCATATCCGAATCAACATAACCACATAATGAAATATCCAAACCTTCATAGCATAACTGCATGCTAGATGTCCCTTTCAAATACTTGAGTATCCATTGGACTGCTTTCTAATGTTCTTTACCTGGATTAGCCATATATCTACTCACAACTCCCATTGCCTATGTAATGTTTGGTCTAGTACAAACCATAGCATACATGAGACTCCCAACTGCTGAAGCATATGACACTCGTGTCATGTATTTGACCTCCTTATGTGATGAAGGACAATGATCTTTGCTCAATTTTAAGTGTCCATCAATAAGTGTACTAACAGGTTTTGCATTCTGCATCTTGAACCTTTCTAACACCCTGTAGATATAATCCTCCTGAGACAGATACATTTTCTTGTTCTTATTGTCTCTGTGTATTTACATGTCAAGGATTCTTTTTTGCACTCCTACATCCTTCATAGCAAATGTGTTAGCTAGCTTCCCCTTAAGCTCACTAATGTCATGCACACTAGATCCTCCAATAAGCATATCATCCACATACGATAAAAAAATAATGTAGCTCCCATTTTCAAACTTCTTGAAATAAACACAATGGTCGATTCACATCTCAAGTAACCATACTCATGCATAAAACTATCATACCTCATGTACCATTGCCTTGGAGCTTGTTTGAGCCTATATAGGCTCTTTTTCAACTTGCACACTAATTTATCCTTACCCTTGACTTCATACCCAAGCAACTGCTGCATATAAATCTCTTCATCTAAATCACCATGAAGGAAAGTCATCTTCACATCTAGTTTCTCTAAATACAAATCCTCTACTACAACTAAACTCAATACAATATGAATAGAAGTCATCTTTACAACAGAGAAAATATTTCACCAAAGTTAATACCTGCTTTCTGTGTAAATCCCTTTACTACAAGCCTTGCCTTGTACCTTTTTTGTCCACCCTCTTCTTCCTTGATCCTATAAACCCACTTGTTCTGCAATGTCCTCTTACCTACTGGCAACTTAACCAAATCCCAAGTTTGGTTCTGTTCCAAGGAGTCCATCTCCTCATCCATGCCATGCTCCCACTGGATGTGGGTCTTATCCTACATTGCTTCTTTAAAAATTTAGGGTTCACCATTATCAGTCAATAATAAATAAAATAGAGAAGGTGTAATTATTTCTGGAGGTTTACTTACCCTTCGTGACCTTCTCACAGGAGTTTGGGGTACCGAAGGCTCATTTTGGACCTCCTAAACATTCATATCCAAATATGTCGATGGATCGACACCGGTCACCTCTAACCGACGCTGGTTACGCTAATCGATGTCGGTTTGGATATTCTCAGTAACCGAGCATCGGTTTAGCCGATCGATGTCGATTAGGGGTCAACTAACACCTAATTCGTGTAAATCACGAGAATTCTTTTAAATCCGAGAGTTCATTTTCATTCACAAACTTCTTAACCTCGTTCGTCCTTAGGTACCAAAATTTAATCCTTGTACTTTCTGTTTTCATTCCATTCAATGTTGCGACTCCTAATAATTTTAGAATTCTCTAAATCCCAAAAATGGAATCCGAAATCACCAGATCCATAACCAATGAAAGTGCATCTCTTGGATTTTACATCCAACTTTTTCCTATTTTCCTTATCAATATGCACAAAAGCTTCTAAACCAAAAACTTTAAGAAAAAAATATCTACCTCTTTTTTGGTTGAAGGTTCCTTTGGTATTCCTACATATAGTGAACTTGAAGGTCCACGAGTTAATCAAATAAATCGTTGTATCAATCGCTTCTCATCCAAAATCGCAAAGACAATCCGTAATGTATCCTCATACTTCTAGCATGTTCCATGATTGTCCTATTCATTCTTTTTGCAACACCATTCTCTTATGGTGTTCTTGAACTCTGTCATTTCTCTATGTATCCCATTCACCGAACGATAATCATTGAAAGTCTTACTACAATATTCACCACCATTTTCAGATCTCGAGGCACTTTAACTTTGAATTTGATTCATTCTCAACAAGGGATTTTCATATTTTAAAAGTCTCAAAAACATTAGATTTACGTTTAATACAATAAACCCATACCTTTCTTGTAACATCATCAATGAAAGTAACATAATATTGGGATCCTCCATAAGAAGCTACTTGAGCTAGTCCCCACACATCTGAGTGTACAAGCTCCAATTTATGCTCCTTCTTAGTTGCCCCAACTTTGAGAAATCTCACTCTCTTTTGTTTTCCAAAGACACAATGCTCGCAGAAATCAATATCTAAATATTTCAAATCTAATAACTTACCCTTACCCATTAAGATCTGTAGTCCTTTTTGACTCATATGGCCCAACCGATTATGCCACATGCATGCATACGAATCAAGTAGATAATGCAGAAAATGAATCAAAGCAACACAAGTAGATAAATATAACATTCCTACCTTCTTACCTCTTGCCACAACAAAAGTACCCTTGGTGACTTTCTAAGAGTCTCTTGAGTAACCATGCAACCAGGCCACCTAGTTGCCCTGCGAAATAAGATTCCTCCTAAGGCTTAACACATGCCTCACATATTTCAATACCCATGTATTTCCATTCTCAGCAATTTTAGATGAACTTCCCTTTACCAGAATATTACAAGGTTCATCATCACCCAAATAAACATGCCCAAAAATTTCCTAGACATAATTTCAAAATAACACTTATTAGGGGCTGCCCATGGAAAGAAGCTCCTAAATCTAAAACCCATGATTCAATTATATTATCCAAAGAAAAATAAGAGCATCTTGCATTACCTCTCCTACAACAAGATTTTCTTCTTTACCTTTTCTCGTCAGAGGGTTCTATTTATCCTTTGACGAACAATATTTCTTTGCATGTCCTTTCTTTCCACATTTCCAATAGGTAATTCCCTTACCTCTGGATTTAAATCATATCCCTTGACTTTGATTTCCCTTTACTCTTACTCTTGGATCTCTCCTTCGCCTCGCCCCGATTTCTACATTCAAAACATTCCTGACGATGATTCCTCTGTACTCTTCCTATGAATTTCTTCATTCAAGATTATATTAACCACATTATCAAACTTCAAAATATTATTAGTAGATGTTGTATTACTAATAGTCATTACCAAGTTATCCCAACTATCAGGTAAATAACATAAGAATAAAAGTGCTTTCACTTCATCATCAAACAAAATATCAACCGATTTTAACTGATTTATAATAGATCAAAAATCATTCAAATGACAAGATGCAGATCCACCTTCATGCATCTTAGAACTAAATAGTTTCTTCATCAAATAAACTTTATTTGAAGCACTAGGTTTTTCATATAAATTAGGAAGAGACTTCATTAACCCTATCGTAGAAGTCGCTTCTGTAATATTGGAAGCCACGGATGCTGTCAGGCTCAATCTTATAGATCCCAAAGCCTTTCTGTCAAGAATATTTCATTCTTCATCAGTCATCTTCGTAGGTCTAGACTTCTCATCCAACGGTAAATAAAAATCTCTTTGATACAGATAATCCTCAATCTGCATCTTCCATAATTGATAATTTTGGCCGTCAAACTTCTCTACCTTGTATTTGTTTTCTTTTGTCATTGTTGTAGCTCCCACTCAATTAGAAAACCCTCTATGAGTAAATATGTCAACACGTAAAACCCACAAACAAAGCTCTGATACTAGCTGTTGGGGTTAGCACAAGGTTGTACAGATAATATATCAAATCTAAATATACATGCAATGAAAGTGGATATTCTACCAGAATAATTATACAAAACAAGAGAAATAAATCAATACCATATTTAACGTGTTTTACCCAGTGTGGGCTACATCCACCAAGAAACAAGCCAATCTATTATCCAAAGCTTTGACAAGATATACAATTGAAGATTGACAATCTTCCACACCTCTCAGATGTATAATATCATCTTTCACCCAAGCTTTTGTTTCTTCACCAAGAATTTTCTCTCTCACAATTATTCTCACAATAATCATCAACTTTTGCAAGTTCTTCTTAATTCTTACTTCTAAACCATAACTTTCATGCTTATACAAAGCGTATACAAATTTAGGGCACTTAGCCATGTAATTACAATCAATAGATTTTCTTTAACATTAAAATAGATCTAATTCCCGAGAGTTAATTAAAACATCTACACACAGTGCAACCGACGCCGGTTAGCCCTAATTGATGTCGGTTCCTCCTCCGCCTGGACCGATGTCGGTCCCTCCATAATCAATGTCGCTTATTATGTTTTCTAGCAAGTTTCATACTTTGCATGTTCATCCAAAGTAATTGAGCTCCACAACTCAACAAAACACACCAAACATAAAATTGTTGGTTATATTAAGAATAAAAATGTGATAATTTTGGTCGATACAAGGGTACCCATGACTTCATTGACATAAAATTAGCTAATGAGTTTCATTGCTTCATGTATATAGTCTCTAATTTTCAAGTCATGATTGTTGATGGGAAGAAACTCTCTTGCGGTGGTAAATGTCATCATATCAAACTCTTAGTGAGAGACTATTAACTAGGTTCATAAACATTTGTTATCATGATTAGGGGAGCATATGTAGTTTTGGGAGTGCGATGGCTTAAACAATTGGGAATAATGTATTTTATGATTTTTAATATAAACAGAAAAAGTACAAACTTTTAGGGATGAACTCACCATCAAGCCAAATTATCAATTCTCGTAGGATGGAGAAATCGCTTAAGATGTGATCTTAAGACATAGTGACACAACTCCATTTTAAGATACAATCTTATTAGATCTTAAGACACGATCTAAAAGTAGATGCCATAAAATATCAAGATCCGCCAAATCTCCAAAAGATTACTACACACCATCAATAATAATTTCAAGAACTAAAGGGTATAACTCCAATCAAAGACCATGATCATGCAATTGAGTTGATTCCAGGAAGTATTTTGTAATGTCCCCATTCCTACCTCCACGGTCCAACAACTGGTTTCCATCTTAGCCTTGGTCATACCCAAGGGGCTAGCGGCGTAGATGGTTGTTGGGTATGGTTTTCACCTACATTTCACTTATATGTTATGTTTTGGCGTTATGTATGTACTTTATGTCGACTTAAGTGAAAAAGGTGGGGTAATGTTCTATTTCTTCGTTGGGGTCACTTAAGTGGACTTTTTTTGCCTAGGAGAAATAAAGTCACTTTAAGTGATGATTAAAACATGACATATCTCCAAGGGGGCCGAATTAGGGTTTTATGGGCACTTTTATGATGGAAAAAGTTATAAAAGGTGGTGTTTGGGAGGAAAAAGGATCTGGGATCATTTTTCCATCTTATGTTGGAGCTTTTAGCTTGTTTTCTTGCTTGTGGAGGTGAAATTCTGTAGGAACCCTTGCTTTGGTAGCGAAAGATCTACCCTAGCTAGTCGAGCACTCTTCGGTGGCGAAAGATCCACCCTAGTTTGCTATTGTGGAGTTTATTCAAATCGGGTTGTCAGATTAAGAGTTTCAGAGGCTTGTTGATCCAGTTTCAAGTCTAGAAAGAGAAGACAACCATATTCAGTAAGAGAGATCATCTATTTTATCAGTGGAAACTTCTTGTTATTGCATGTTGATGCATGTTACTTGCATGTCATTGCATGTTGATGCATGTTACTTGCATGTTAGTTTAATTGCAATAAAATTGAAGATATTGGTTACTTTATGATTTTATACCTTGCTGCCATAACTTTACTTTATTGTCATATTTTTCTATATATTGGTGTCATAAAAATCATATTGTTATTTGTGAAAATTTGGTTGGAAATCTTGAATATAAAATAAATCCGAAAAGGGATATTTCGGTGGTATCGGAGCGAGGTTTTTTTGTAGCTTTGTTGGTAGTGTATGAAGGTTTATTCCAAGAGGAATACACCCAAGAAAGAAGGTCTAGACATGGCGAGATAAAGATGGAAAACCGAGGAACAATCGAATGAGGAGTTTATGAAGAAAATGTTTATAAATATGGTGAAACAAGAAGAGACTACAAACCTTTGCTTGAGCCAACTCACAGAGAAATTATCACAGGTGGCCTTGGGAACCATATGGAAAGAGGTGAAAATAGTAATTTTGGGTTACAAACTCACAAAGATGAAAACGATAGCTTAGGGCAAGCACACTCCTTCATCCCAAAACACACGGTTGAGCATGCATGAACCAATTTTCTTGAAAGATCCAGAAGTGACATTGGTAGGGCAATAAGGGGATATTGTTGATGAGGAGACTTGTTGGGAGACGTGAATCCTTAAGTGAAGGATTCAAAGCTAATATGCCTTTCTCAGTATTGCGGGGATGAAGATCGGTGGCCGACCCAAGCGGGATCACTACCTTGATGTTCCTAAGCTAAGAGGTGATTGGGGTAGATTTCAGTTCCACACTTCGATGGATCCAAGAAGTGTACCGCACAATCATGGATTCAGAAGTTAAAAACTTACTTTGACTTGAATCCCATACACGAAGAGGATGCAATAAAATTTGTAATCCTACATCTTGAGGGAGATGCACATGATTGGTGGCATCATGGCCTTGTCACACAGGGACACATGCATATTACCACTTATACAGATTTTACAGAGAAACTGGTGGGCAGGTTTGACAAGCGGGATCTCGACAGATTCTTCAAAGAGTTGACTCATTTGAGACAGACAGATCCTTGGATGGGTACATTGTAGATTTTTAGCGGTTGTCAGTGATGGTTACTGATGTTTCTGAGGTGAGGTTGACTTCACTTTTTATAGCAGGGTTGACAGATTCACTAGCAGGTTTTGTGAAGGCATTCGAGCCTTCTTCACTACATGATGCCATCAGGAGAGCCCGAGATTTGGAGTTAGCCACTCTGAAGCCGAGGTTTCCACCTTGAGTTCAATAGAGAGGACCCCATCTAGACCTGATGGTTTCTAGTCAAGGGGCCACCACAAAGATAGGAGATGGCTAGAAAGTTATTTATTTCACGAGAGCTTAGGGATGAGTTGAGGTAAAAGAAACTTTGTTTCGATTTCCATTCACCGTGGGCCCCGGACATGATTGCACAAGAAAGGGCAAGGCCCAATTCATTGAGGTCTTTGAGGAGGAGAGAGAGAGAGTGATGGAGATGAGTAGCTAGAGACCTAGGAGATGGATGATGGAGATGAAGATGCTTTGGATGGTACTGATGAGCAGGAGGAGGAGGTTTTCCCTTAAGAGACTATAACCACTTTGTCTAGTACCCCGAGGTACAAGGCATTCAGATTTAGGGGAGTTATGCAGGGGCGTATATTTTGGCACTTATTGATAGTGGGGCTACCCACAACTTTATTGATGCATCCTTGGTTGAGAGACACGACCTACAGATAGAGGACTTTGAGGGCTTCAACGTTTTTGTAGCCAATGGTGAGTCTATGAGATGCACCCATAAAGTTCCACAGTTGAGCATCACCATGGAGAACTACACCGCTATTGATGACTTCTATATTGTCGACATTGGAGAGACCAATGTAGTGTTGGGAGTTCAGTGGCTTCACTCCCTTGGCAAATTTCGTACTAACTTTCAAATGATGGAGTTGGAATTCAAGTCTGAGGGCTGGAATGTGACCTTGAGGGGTCTATCTACAGGAGCACCCAAGGTAGTCACAACTAAGAGGATGGAGAGGATCTTTTGATGCAATGAGGTGGATTAGGTTGTTCATTGCTTGATTTCGACCAAGAATATAGGGAGTGACCGTCTAGAGTATCATGTGGATGTCCAAGGCCTATTGGACAAGCATGATGTATTTTCTTAGGACATACCTCTAGGTGTACCACCAGACAGGGGGTTTGAGCATGTGATTGAGCTTGGGGACAACAAGCCAGTGGTTACTACTCCTTACCATCACCCCAAACGGTTTAAGGATGAGATTGAGAGGACTATACATGAGCTTTTGGACATGGGGCATATTAGACCTAGTTCTAGTCCTTTTCTTCTTCAGTGGTGTTGGTGAAGACGAAGGATGGAACCATGTGAATGTGCATAGATTATCGTGCACTTGAATAAAAAGACAATAAAAAGAAGTATCATGTGCCACACATTGATGAACTACTAGATGAGCTACATGGAGCAGCTTCTATTTTTCCAAAATAGACTTACAATCTAGATATCACCGAGATCAAGGTCGAGAGGAGGATGTGCATAAGATAGCTTTCAGGTGCCACTATGACCACTTCGAGTTTACTGCGATGCCATTCGGGTTGTTTAATGCACCGACCACATTTCAAGATTTGCATGAACCATGTGTTAAACCACCATTTGCGTAAGTTTGTATTGGTCTTCTTTGATGACATTTTGGTCTACAATAGGACATGGGAGGATCACATTCAACATCTTGATGAGGTGTTGGGAATTTTGGAAGCTAATTCGCTTTATGTGAAAGCTTCTAAGTGCGAGTTTGGTATGACAGAGCTGTTATATTTGGGCTATGTGATCGGAGGAGGTGGAGTCAAGGTGGATAGGGAGAAGATTCAAGCGATTTTGGATTGGCCACCACCTAGGACTTTGACACACTTGAGAGGATTCTTGGGACTATGCACATATTATAGGAGGTTTGTGAAGAACTTCTCTCGCTTGACTGCACCCTTGACAAACTTGACCAAGAAGGGGGCTTTTGCTTGGTCAAATTCAACACAACAGGTTTTTGATCACCTTAAGGGGGTGATGAGTTCTTGTCTAGTTCTTACATTGCCATATTTCACTCGGCCATTTGTACTCGAGTGCGATGCATCAGGAGTGGGTGTTGGAGCGGTGCTCATGCATGATATGCATCCTATTACTTGTGAGAGTCGAAATTGAGTCCAGAGAGAGAGGATTCTCAATTTACGATAATGAGATGTTGGCCATTATGCATGCGTTGGTCAAATTCGAGATAAGTATTTAGTAGGCAACAAATTTGTGGTTCATACGGATCACAATAGCTTGAGGTTCTTTTTAGAGCAAAAGGATCTCAATGACCATCGAGAGATGGGTAAATAAGATACATGCTTTTGATTTCGACATAGAATACAAGAAAGGTAAGAATAATGTGGTGGTTGATGCATTGTCTAGGAGACCTTGCTTTGATTCTATGATTTGCTTTATGTCAGAGATTTCTAATTGGAAGGCTCATATACTTGTTGAATACTCCAAAAATTAGTTTGCATGTGAGATTATGGATGACATTATTCAGGATGATCAATACAGAGTTGTGGATGACCTCATCTACTACAAGGATAGAATTTTCCTTATACCAGAGTCCAAAATGAAGGAGAAGATCCTTCGAGTAGTGCATGATACACCCTTGATTTGGACATCCAAGATATTTTAAGACATACATGTACATCAGAGAGAGATTCACATGGAAGGGGTTAAAGGATGATGTCCTTAACCATGTCAGGGAGTGTTTGGTTTGTCAACAAACCAAGGCAGAGCACTCTTTCCTAGCAAGACTTCTACAACCTCTGCCTATTCTAACATAAGTGGGAGAGTATATCCATGGATTTTATCATAGGTCTTCCCTCAGTGTATGGGCATGATTGCATATATGTGGTGGTTGATCGGTTAACTAAATATTCCCATTTCCTTTCTATGCCTTCAGGGCATAAGGCAACGCAGTGGCTCAGACTTTCTTCACACGTATTTTTAGGCATCATGGGTTGCCTAAGAGTATTGTCAACAATAGGGATAATATTTTCATGAGTATGTTTTAGCGAGGAGATCTTCGGGTTTGCAGTACAAAGTCGACACCTAATACCAACTATCATCCACAAACCGAGATAGCGAACAAGTGGATGAGGGCTACTTGCGCAGCCTATGTCGTAGGACATCAGCGTGCATGGGTCAAATGGCTACATATGGGTGAAAATTGTTACAATACCACCTACCAGATGAGTATTGGTATGACTCCTTTTCGAGCATTATATGGTTATGAGGCATCCTCATTTGTAGACCTAGTATTATCAGATAGCCGAGCTCCCAAAGCTCATGATTGGGTACAGGAGAACCAGGACATTCTAAAGGCTCTCAAGGAGAACATACAGAAAGCGCATAATCAAGCCAAAGGTATATGCAGACAAGCATAGAGTTGAGAGATCATTTGAGGTTGGAGATTTGGTCTTCTTACGGTTGTAGCCATATAGACAATCCTCACTCAAGAAGAGTGGTGCAGAGAAGCTAAAACCACGATTCTATGGGCCATACAAGATAGTGCACAAAGTTGGGGCAGTAGCATATGAGTTGGAGCTTCCAGAGCACAGTAAGATTCATAATGTCTTCCATGTTTCGTGCCTCAAAAGGGCACTTGGACAATATATTGTGCCTTCCACAAATTTACCACCATTGGATGATGAGGGGAAGTTGGTCTTAGAATCAGAATTTATTATTGAGGTAACACAAAGGAAGCTTCGGAACAGGGTAATCACATAATATCTAGTGCGGTGGAAAGACTTACCACTAGAGGATGCCACTTGGGAGGGAGAGCAGATTTTACAGCACCCTAGTTTATGTTTGCTTGAGGACAAGCAAATTTCGGGAAGGGTCAACTATAATATCCCCATTCCTACCTCCATAGTCTAGCGGATTTTTCCATCTTAGCCTCGGTCGGACCCAAGGGGCTAGCGGCATAGATGGTTGTTGGGTATGGTTTTCACCTACATTTCACTTATATGTTATGTTTTGATGTTATGCATGTACTTTATGATGACTTAAGTGAAAAAGGTGGGGTAATGTTCTATTTCTTCGTTGGGGTCACTTAAGTGGACTTTTTTGGCCTAGGAGAAATAAAGTCACTTTAAGTGACGATTAAAACATGACATATCTCCAAGGGGGGTCAAATTAGGGTTTTATGGGCACTTTTATGATGGAAAAAGTTATAAAAGGTGGTGTTTGGGGAGGAAAAGGGATATGGGATCATTTTGTCATCTTATGTTTGAGCTTTTAGCTTACTTTCCTTGCTTGTGGAGGTGAAATTCTGCAGGAACCCTAGCTTCGGTAGTGAAAGATCTACCACTAGCTAGTAGAGCACTCTTCGGCGGTGAAAGATCCAACCCTAGTTTGCTTTATTGTGGAGTTTATTTAGATCGGGTTGTCAGATTAAGACTTTTAGAGGCTTGTTGATCCAGCTTCAAGTCCAGAAAGAGAAGACAACCATATTCAATAAGAGAGATCATCTATTTTATTAGTAGAAACTTCTTGTTATTGCATGTCATTGCATGTTACTTGCATGTTGTTTCATGTTGATGCATGCTTCTTGCGTGTTGTTGCGTGTTAGTTTAATTACAATAAAAGTGAAGATATTGGTTATTTTTTGATTTTATACCTTCTTTGTCATAAATGTAATTTGTCTTTGTCATATTTTTCTATATACTTTGGTGTCATAAAAATCAGATTGTTATTTGTGAAAATTTGGTTAGAAATCTTGAATATAAAATAAATCGAAAAGAGATATTTCATATTCCTTGTAACATTAGACCTTACCTCTATCCCCGTGAATGCAAGTAAGAAAATTGAAGATTTGGTAAATGAAATGTTAGACTTGAGAATTGTTTGTCATAGTGAAAGTGTTTGTTCATCTTCCGTGGTTATGGTTAGAAAATGACGAGTAATGGAGAATGTTCATAGATTATAAAAAACTCAATAAGGTCACTCTTAAAGATAAGTTTCCTATTCCCATCATCGATGAATTGAATGGCGTTGATTTATTTATTAAGTTAGATTTACATTTGTGGTATCAAATTAGAGTAAAGAAGGAGGATGTGTACATAACTTTTCATTAAGGAGGCATGAGGATCACAATGAATTCTTAATCATTCCATTTGGCCTCAATAATGCTCCATCTACTTTTCGAGCCTTAAGGGATATCTATAAAAATTGCAGCTAAATGTTTGACATGTTAGCAAAATAAAGGAGAAATGGTTAAGACCCTAGACTCCTGAAACCACTAACCATTCCAACAAAATGTTAGAAGGAAATACTTGATGGACTTCGTTACTCAAATAACTTGGATGTGATGTTGGTGGTTGTGGATAAACTCACTAAGTATGCACATTTCTGTGGACTTTCTCATCCATTTCAAGCCAATACAGTGGCAGAAGTATTCATGGAAAAGGTGAAGAAATTCCACGGCATTCCCAAAACATGATCCTATCTTCACTAGCATATTTTAGATTGAACTTTTTATAGTGTGGGGCATTAAACTTGCACACAATTTCTCCTATCATTTGTAATCAAATGGCTAAACAAAAATTGAGAGTAAATGTCTAGAAGGATATCTACGTTGCTTGTCCTCATAAAAACAAACACAATGGTCTAAATGGGTTTCATAGCGAGAATGGTGGTATAATACATAGCTTCACACATTAACAAATATGACTTTATTTTAGGCTCTTTATGGTTACCCCCACCTTATACTACATCTTATTTTATGGGTCATCCCAAAGTTGGTGTGATCGAGGATCATATTCAACACTAGTAGGAAATGCTTCAAGTCCTTAAGGATAATTTAGTTATCACTCAAAATTATAGGATGGAAAAATAAGTAGATCACAACCGAAGTGAGAGGCATTTTGAGGAAGGAGATTGGGTATTCCTCCAATTACAACCCTACAAAAAGGTCACTTAAACAACATAAGAACATCAAGCTAGCACTAAAATTTTATGGGCCCTTGAAGGTTTTCCATGAGATTAGAAGTGTAACTTATAAATAAAAACTTTCACTTGTCTTCCAAATTCATCCTACATTGATCACGCCTAATGCTCAAAGAAATTAATTGGTACCTACATTGATCACGCCTAATGCTCAAAGAAATTAATTGGTACCAAGCTTCTAGTCCAAATCAAAATTACACGAGTTAAACGAAAAGGGAAGTTCATTATCGAGCCTAAGGAAATCATTGAGAAACAGTGAAGCAATTGTGAAATTGAGACATTCTTGAATTTCTCATCAAATGGAAGAATATGCTAGCTAAAGATGCAACATGGGAAGATAAGCATTCCATGCAAAAACATCCTACGTTGCCAAACATTGAGGGAAACACTTCTTTAAAAGGGAAGGGCATGTTATATCCATAACATTATATCTTTTTATAAGTGATAAGGTTATGGTTCAATAGAGTACACAGTCTTCATCTTTCATTTATTTGTCCTTAATATTTAGTTAAGTGACATAATTAGGATGGAAGGGTGTAACCTTACCCAATCGTGTCTACAGATATAGATGAGCAAGACTCTTCCAAATCATTACATGCTTATATCATTGAATTTATTTCCTTATTTATTCTCGATTTCGGATGTCTCCCATGGATTATATTTCAATATTTGTTCTATTATCACAAAAATATCATAAACTCAAATTTAACATCTCAAATCAATACTTTTTCATATTATTTTTACTATAAAGAGATGCATGTCATTAATTTAAATTGGATACGTAGACCAAAGAATGATGTGTTGTAACATTATTAAATCTATAGAACAAATAATTAATACACGTGGTGTAAACATATTGGTTGAACCATCATATTAAATACGAACTCCTTATAACATATAATTATCATGTAACGGAAAACTACTTCGATGTAAATATAAAAATTTAAGACTTCCCATGCACCAAAATAAACTAAACATAATAAATGGATTAGTAAATGGGAGAATAGTCAACAAGATTGTATAAACATTAATGATGCATAAAAAGGCACGTGAGAAAAGTCATGGTAATCATGTAGAGAAAGCAACACAAGCGAAAAAGACGTTAATATGTTGAAGAATTCAATTCCACTTATGATCATGAACAAAAAAACATAATCAAATGGAAGACAAAAATATTGATAGTAAAAAAAGGACTAGTACAATCTTAGGTGTGACACTAGGAGGTGGACAATGCCTAAAGATGATTAGGAAAAGAGTATACACTATTTTTTTGTATTTTAGAGTTGATGGAGAGAGAAAGGCACTACGTCATGGAGTGCACTACGTCAAGTATATTGGTAGCTTGAAAGTTAGCTTATAAACCGCCTAATTTAAAGAAGAGAGATTTAACAAAAGCATATTTCTTTTCTAATATACAAAATAGAGAAACCATCATAACAAAAATCAATAGGACACAATTGTACCTTCACAACCCTCTTTTATAAGATTATTTATACACAAAATAACTTGGTTTCTACCTCACGATCCCATAGACTACCATAGACTACCTTGTGTTGTGGACATTATTAAAAACTTTCTTTTAAATTTTTCACATAGAAATGAACGAATCCCAATTTCATATTTAAACTACAAAATAACAAAAAATCCTTATATTTATCTAGCCATTTTTAATTGAAGGATAAACATCACAATTTAAATACGGAGAATAACCTCGAATGAAATAATCAAACCTTTAGAATCAATGGCAAAGAATAAAGATATCTCATTCCTATGTTTGTTTGTTTTTTAAAATACGTAGGAGTTAATGACCCAACGACCTGAGACATTTCATGACGCGCTAATGCGGGGCAAGTTCTCCCAACCCCGTGTATATGCAAGGGTAACTGGGCCCCTGGAGCTTGGGGGATTAGAACTTAGGTGGGTGGATAGCGAACACGAGGCCACACCCTTGTGCCCTCATATATTAATTTGTTGTGTTGCCTTAAATAAATCTTGAGGGTGCTCTTGATCCCATGGACCGCTTGAGGTTATTAAAATCTTTCTAAATTCATTCCCTTCACTTATATACACTGATTATTAAAACCCGTACAACCCTTCTTACTTCTCCCGCCCTCTAAACCCCTCATTCTCTTCTCTGTTTTGTGCAGAGGATACACCGTACCTACCCAGCATTTTTCCTTTTCGTTTTATTTTTTTCTCCCGTTTTTGCAGCCATGTTGGAACTAAGGCTTGTTCAGGGAAGTCTGCTGAAGAAAGTGCTGGAGTCCATGAAGGATTTGGTTACAGATGCCAACTTCGATTGCTCGGCAACAGGATTTTCTCTGCAGGCCATGGATTCCAGCCACGTGGCCCTGATTGCCCTGCTGTTGAGGTCGGAGGGTTTCGAACATTACAGGTGCGACAGGAACATGTCGATGGGGATGAATCTGAATAATATGGCCAAGATGTTGAAGTGCGCGGGGAACGACGATATTATCACCATTAAGGCCGACGATGGAGGGGATACCGTTACCTTCATGTTTGAAAGTCCCAGTAAGTCTATTTCTTTCATTTTCTTCTTTCTTTCTCCATATTATTTTTTTTTGGTGGTTGGTCTGTTTGGTTTTGTTGATGTTATTAAAATCTTGTATTTAATTTTTGTTTTAGCATTTAATTTTTGTGGGATTTTCATTTCATGTAAGCATTTTACTAGAACTCATTGTCAAGATTATTTTACACAAGTAGTCATGTAGTAGACCTTTTAATTTACAGTGTGCAATTTTTAATAAGCATAAGAGTTATGCATTTATGACCTTTTAATTCACTATGTACACTGTTTAGCAATCATAAAACGTGGGAGCCTCAAAGGACAGAGGCACCTCTAAGAGGGAAGGAATGGTAAACATAACACATTGCTTGGGTCTGTTCATCCTCTAGCCCATTCCCACTGTATATAATTTTTATTTTTCTTGCCTAATAAATATTGGGTGAAAGTCAATTTGCTGTCTGGGTCACACTCAAATTCAATGTCACCATTTTTGTTAACACATAACCTTGCTGTATGTCTGCTGGAATTATGGGCCACCTTATTGTGTCAAGGGAGATTTCAATGTGGATCATGATTGTATAGGTGTTACATCACAACTCCTTGCATTTTTTTTTCATTTTTTCCAAAGCTTCCGAGAATCTATTATGTTTTTTATTGCATGTTTGCAGGTTAATCTGAGTCATGGGTCCTTCTTGGTATTGGTTTTCTGCTTTTGAATGCAGTATGTGGAACACATCACAGAAGTTTTTTTGTTTGGCACATGCATCATTATTACCATTTTTGTGGCTGTTGTTTTTCTTGGTAAAACTTGCATGAGCTTCGCAATGCTTTTAATGCAGTGTTGTGTATGCAAAGATGATTGGACCACATTCTCAAGATTTATGCAGTACGTTCCCATCTCAGAAGCCCATTCATTCAAGTACCTTCCTATCTCAAAAATCTTTTCATTCACATCTTCAACCTCTGAGTAACAAGACACTTTCTAAGAATGTTGAGAACATTGTGTTAGTACTCACATGAAAGTGAGTTAATTAGTAATATTACTGTACATGTGAAGAATATTGTAATGAGTTATTAATAACAACTCATAGTTAGAAATAGTGTGTGAATTAGTATATATTAATAATATGCATTATGAGAGTTGTATTAACTCTTATAATGGTGCAGAGGTGAGAGTAATTGTAGAAGGTTATCGTTACAAGATTTGGTCTTATAAATCTAAGGTCTCTTATTGAATAATGATATAGAAGAAGTGTTTCATTGAGTGTTTGATTAAATTTTGTTATGTGTGGCTATCTTGTGCAATTGTGAGATCTTTGACCGAATTCAACATTTGGTATCAAAGCGAGGTTACATTTTTGATCCCATAGAGTTTGAGATTATCCATGGGGTAGCGCTATGCTCTTATGTTGTGGTAAACGAGAGATATCAGTCATACTACAGTTATTCACAAATACGCAAGTTGCTAGATTTGAGCAGGCTATTGCTTTCCATTTGGTTCTATCAGACTCATGTGTGCAGTCAAGTACATGTGTTATAAATACTAGTACCGAGTTTGGTATTAGTGTGTATACAATAAGATGTGAGAGTAATAATAAGTATTAATACTAATACCAATCTATGTAAACTTTGAAAGTCATTGGAGACTTGGTGTTGGGCTTGAACTCTGTTGCCAAACAACCATTTTCTTAGAGAGGATTTGTAGCTTTGCAGAGGAAACATATACTATAGTGAAGCCAACTACGTCCTAGTCCATCGATATTGAGTTTTCTATGGCCTTGATAGCTGATCAAGCTAGATTTCTAGCTATGTCCCGATCTGTGTGACAAATCGCATGTGTGATGATGGTGGACACCCTTGTGCATTGTTTGCTTCTTGCTATGATTTGATAGATTTTGATGACCTTCCAGACCAACTATCATATCATTCTTCATCTGTGTGCTTAGTTCCATTACCATTTGGTATCGTGTTTTTTGCTGAAAACAATTGGGTGCTTTTTCTTCAAACCTTGCACCCTTAGTGCCATGCTAGTCTACCAACCCGTGAGCAACTAATTTGATCCATTCTGCTAGGACTGATTTGTGATTTAAACGTAGGTTTTAGAACACATGAAATAAGCAAAGGATTGTGTGGATTGAAGGTACACTCGTGCACCGGATTATTTGCTATGTTCTACATTTCATCACTTTGATATTGCCATTCACTCGCCCCAACAAACACTCGTGCCCATTAATTAGGTGGACAAATTGAGCTCTATACATCCTACTGCGGACACATCGAATCCTTTTACACTTGTTCATCTTGTAGGCGTTGCTACTTCTAGCTATGTATGTATCTTTCTCCCATGCTCTCTTTATGCAAACTTTGTGTCAATTGTGTGCCCCAAACACGTGTTTCTTTGCCACATTGGAAGCATTAGTTGGCGTAGTGAGAGAAGTCATTTATTCGGTAGAAGCGTGGTCGAACTCCTTTTTACCATCCACTATATATAGTATGTGTTAAATTGTCGGTGTCATTTATTATAAAGTGCTTTGTTTTTTCATAAAGTGTGTATAGTGTAGTTTATTGTTTAACGAGTGTAGTGGATAAGTTTAGGGTGTCAAATTTTTAGTATTACAAATTATTGTCTTTTTAATATAGTTATATATTTTGTCTAAGTGTTAATAATGCTTTATATTAATCAAAAGTTGTGTTAAACCTCAATAACATGTTTGTTATGGTTTGTCATTAGTTCTACTATTTAGGGGTCGTTTTATCTCATTGCCTTGTAATAATAAAATGTGTGTCATATTAAAAGTCATTAGCATGTCTAGTGTCGTTTGTAAGTGTTTGTCATCATCACTAGGGATGGGATTGTGAAATTGCATTAGTGACAACTAGTTGCACATAAATGACTAAAGTCGAGATTGGTAACTTGTGGCGGTGGATAGCAATTATGCCATTTGAGATCAAAGAGGCAATGATCTAGGATGGTGGCTACATATGAACACAACGAGTACCGAGTCCTTGTCATTTCCTTTTCAATATTTTCATGTTTTGTGTGTTATGGTATGTGATGTGGAAAATAAAACTCGTATGGAGTTTCTATGTTTTTCCTAGATGTTATGATGAAGCTTGAGATTTAGATCAGGAATCTTTGAAGCATGAGATGTTCTTTACAAAGTAGGTGGTAGATGTGATGTTCCCACTACTTTTGATTGGTTAGGTTGATGTTCTTGAATTGGTTTATAGAGTTACTTATTCATGGTTGATGTGCGTTTACATGGATTAGTTGATGAAGGTCCTAGTTCCGTGTCAATGTGTTCCCACGATTAAGTGCAAGCACTAATGTGACACGTTGAAAGGTGAAGGCAATGTGCAAGCTTTGGAGTGACATGACGTTTAGTTAGAAGGTGGTGTTTCTCCCCATGTTTGTACTAAGGGGGGAATGTTAGGAATATTGTGTTAGTACTCACATGAAAGTGAGTTAATTAGTAATATTATTGTACATGTGAATATTGTAATGAGTTGTTAATAACAACTCATAGTTAGAAATTGTGTGTGCGTGTGTGCGCGATAGTATATATTAATAATAGATGTTAGGAGAGTTGTTTTAATAACTCTTAGAATGGTCTAGAGGTGAGAGTTACTTGTTGGAGATTACTATTACAAGATTTGGTCCTCAGAAATGTAAGGTCTCTCATTGAATAATGATATAGAAGTGTTTTATTGAGTGTTTGATTAAGTTATATTACTTGTGGTTATCTTGTGCAATTGTGAGACGTGTGACCAAATTCAACACATTGTGCTTTCTCAACTTTCCACCCCGACTTGCTAGGGCTCAACCTTATCTTCTACAATCTAGCTTCTAGAGCATCTAATCTTTTAAGCAATTCTTCACCCAAAAATTTCATATTTCTTGCTTTCTTCTTGCCTTGTTCTTCCTAATTTGATTTAGCTCAACGCTCAATCATTCTCTGTGGCTCTGTTTATAAATTACTCCGGTTTTATTCAAGTTGTAATGCACTTCTTGTTCATCAATGTTTCTCTAAAAACAATTGGCCATAAAAACCAATTCTGCCACAACCTTATCACTTAGGTTGCTCAACTTCTTAACTCTACATAAGAACCTGGCTCACTCTGATACCAATTGACACAGTAGGAAGTCGAGAGACTACTACATTCACATAATACTTGGTTTTGCAATTCAAGAAGACTTTCAAGGAGATAATTTTAATTATGAATTCAAGTGTACAATATATATGTTTTACATTTTGGCCTTTCATACACTCTATCACTCTCTAACTCTATTTTTCCCCCTTTCCTCTTTGTTTCCTATATTTCTTCAATTTCTTACATCTCATCCACCTAAATAGATGAATTTACATGCCTTGCTTGCCTCCTAAGAAACTACCTTCTTGTTTCTAGAAATATACAAGGAAGCTTCTACGAGTGAAGAAGCTTCTAGAGAGAAAAAGTTTCTAGAAAGAGAAGAAGGTTCTAGAAGAATGAAGAAGCTTCTAACTCATTGTCTAGGTGGTCAAGGTTGCAACGATTTTTACTTTCGCAAGTAATGCTTTCTAGTATTAATATTGTATTTAGTTTATAGTTGGCCTTAACAAGAAGCAAGGAGACTAAGACATTCACATAAAACTTGGTTCTGCAATTCAAAAATTTAAAAGACTTTCAAGGAAACAATTTTCATAAAGAAATTTCAAGACTAATTATGTATGCTTTATGTTTTTGCCATTCATAGGCTATATCTCTCGTTAACTCTATTTTTTTTTCTCTTTTCTCGAGTCTCTATCTCGTCTTTAATTTAATATTTCTTATCCTCTTAGATAGACGAGTTTACATGGGTTACTTGCCTCCCGATTGCACCCAAAAATAAACAAGAGGTGGATTCTTATTTAAACTTTAGATTAGGGTTAGAAATGAGAGATATATTCAGATTAATTAATTTAACATAAATATATAGATCAAAGTATACCTATATTAGCAATTTGTAAGATAGAATGATCGAAACAAGTGCTAAATGATACAAGACACAAGAAGGGAGATTTACTTAGATAATTTGTTGCTCTGAAAGCTGATCTAGTCGTGACAGATGGATGAAAAGACTAGAAGTGATATGCAATCGCTACGTTTTTGTTTTTGGAAGTTCAAGATGAGTTGGGACAAAACCGTTGTTTATGTACGAAACCATTTGGTGGCTCCATACCTGTTTGGTGGTTCTGCATACGGTGAAGCTGCTAGCATTTTGTGACTTTCCATGTCTATGTGAGATGTTGGAATGTGTCTTCTTGTGAAACCCTAAGTCTCGCAAATGTGTGAAAACCCTGTATATGACCCAAAATGACTTCAAACCCTAACCATGTGTAGAAACCCCTACAAAAATATTAGTGGTTGGGTTGAAGTGCAATTTGTACATTGCCTACTTTGGTGCTGCTCCAAAGAGGCCTCAAACCATGCATAGTTCTCCATCTAGAGATGTGATATCTATATGGATGCAACTATCTTTGGCAATGTGTTCACTTGATAATGCTTTGTAGTGGCTTGACATGCTTGTGCTTGACTTGCATGGAAGCTTGTAACTTGGGAAGCTAGACTCTTGAACTTGGTTGGGAGTGGTTCAAACTGTGGGGGGTTGCTCTAATGTGTGCTATTGCTTTAGAGAGATTTATGAGCGCTTTGAATTCTTTTTGGAAGATATTTGCTTGAGGAGGGATTGTAAGTATCAGATGAGTAAATGAGTGCATTTACTTGCTTTTATGGGTTTTCGTAGGTTTAATTTCACATTAAGGCGAACCTATAGGAAAAGTGTTGACCCATAAAAATATATCAAATTAAGAAAATGACTGTTGGGTAGCTTGGCGACTAAATTGTTTGGAGGCTTGGTCTTGTTTGGTGATCTTGTACATGCGGGGAGTGGGGTGTTAGAAAGTTTTGGGAACAACACTTGGGAATGATAAATTGTTGTGGACTGATGCAAGCAATTTTGTGAGTGACTGATCAGTGTAATGAGGAGAGCAAGTCATGCAATAGGCTAAGGATAGGCAATTGAGCTTGGAATGTGCGCACAAGTAATGATTTATGGATTAAGCCAATACTGATATTATCAAATGATAAATTACCAAATTTAGGTGTTTACATTTGCCCCATTTAAGCTAGGAAATGAAATTTGCTTGCTTAAAGGAAAAATATTGTAGACACACTTTGTCTTTGCTCGAGGTGCTTGATTTGCTTGAGTGTTGACACAATCTCTATAGTGAAACTTGCAACACAAAGTGTAGTCAATGTCCATAAAAGATTTGAACTTTAACTCAAATTTGAAAATGTATTTGAAACTTGAAATTTGAAATTGAAACTTGCAAATTTGAAAAGTGAACAAAGCATGGAAGGAGTACACCTGTTTGTCTTGTCGAAGGAGAAACTCCTTGATGAAGTGCTTGGAGAGATGGATTGGAATTGAGCCATTGGAGGATTGGGGGTGATCAATATCCAATTTGTTGAAGGAGACGTTGAAGCCAAATGGGAATCGAGTGCCATTTTTGACTCAACGCCAAAGAAGGGTGTCACAGGCTTTCTAGTCGCCCCAAAGAACCTTCTATAAAGAGGAAGGGTGTCACAAGATATCTAACAGGCTTTCTAGTCGCCCCAAAGAACCTTCTAAAAAGAGGAAGAGTGTCACAAGATGTCTAGCGTCTAGCCATCTCAAAAACATCCTAAAAAGAGTGAGAAGAAGAGTGGCACGGACTTTTTGTCACCCCAAAATCTTCTAATCATTGAATCACATCATTGTAGACGGATCTAGGCCCCAAATGTGCAAAATAGCGCAAATTTGAAAGGGAATGAAGTATACTCATGCCCCTATTGTGTGATGTCCCAATGTATCAAGTATGCAAAGTTGAATATAGGAGGCCCATGCTTGCATAGTATGTATTGTAAAGGTGCTCAAGATGTGCAAAGATGAAAGGGAATGAAGTACTCATGCCCCCACATTATGTATTGAAATGTAGTAAACTTTGCTCTAAATTATGCCAATCTGTCCCCAAAGCTGTATCAAAAATTTATATGTTCCAGAAAATTATGAATTTGTTGCCGAGAAACTCGCTTTCAAGATAAAATCATCCATCCCGGCTTTAACGTTTGGTGCTTTCGTCCTCTATTGGGCGGTTTTTTTCTTGTGTGGATTTTGATCTTGATCTGTATCTATTCTTGTTCATGTCTATTTGTACACTATTTCATTCTCTTTTGAATTTTGTCTCGTGTGCGTGAATCGCATAGATGTATGTGCGATAAGTCCAATGCATTTTGTCTCTTTTGAAGTGAGTGAGATGCGCAATAGATCGCTTGGCTCAAAAGAAGCAAAGTGTGTCCATGTTTGATTTAGCATATAGTTAGCGTCGGATCACATTGAAGGTTGTTGTAGGCGGCCACCGTAGAGATCCTGTTCTTTGAAAAGAGTGCATGGTAGAAACCATGACACAAAGAGATATCAACAAAGCATACAAACAAATAATCGTAGAAGCATAAAAGTAGACAAGTATACAAGCATAAAAGGATACACAAGTATAATAAGCAATGTCACATATGTTAGTCATAGAAAAGGCTAAACCGCATACAAGGGACACGAGAGTGTGGCACACACAAACAAGCATGAACAAATGTAACATAGGTTGTAAATGAGGGACACCAAAGTGTCGTGCACACACTCATATAAAAGGCCACATGTCACATACATGAAAACAAGCATACAACCAAGCAAGTGAATATAATAGTAGACAATAGCTTGGAGGCATATAAATCAAGAGATATTAGTTCTCACACAAGGCATGTGTTCGTCACATTAGATTGAATAAATAACATATAGCACAATATAGAAAATGATCATGATGAGAATGTGAGAAAGCAATGCGTAATGAATCAATAACACTTGAAAGTGTAGAAGATGCCCCCAAATAAGCAAGGTCACCGGGAAAGGGACCAGGCTAGCATTTGTCATCATGTAGGGTTATTATGTATCCCGCATCATGCTCAAATACCTTGTGAAACACGTGTGTAAAGAGTATATAGAATATGCTATCTATCAAACCATGTGACAAACAACATATGTAAAGTAAAGAACTAGCAAATCAAGTCATGCAAGTCCTGATTTTATATTTCTAGAATTTTGCAAATATGTAAAAGGTGTGGTTTTCAACATTGAGCTAGTAATCCGCATCGGGATCGTAACCTATGGGTTCTATATCAGCCATATGATAGAGCTTAAGAAGGCAAGGAACATTTAACTATTTGGTTGTGCAAAGCCGATATAATGTTGGAATGTAATTTCATCAAGTATAGGGCGGGCCCTGTTCTGCCATAGTAAACTTCCAATGTGTCATATTTTGTTAGCAATAGGAGACCATCATGTTGAATTGTAATAGATGTATGAAGTTGAGGGAAGGTAATACTGTGATTGTGCTCATCAATAGTGCCTTTCAAATGTAACCAAGATCTTCCCAAGGAAAGGGGTGGGCTGAGGGTCAAGTGTGACCCATACTTCGCTGCTTATAATTCGTAAGCCATATGCGATAAGTAACTTAGGGTACTCCCGAAAGTCATGGGATGGGGGGCATGAAGAGGCATAATGTTTGATGGAGTAAGGCCAAGAGTACCTATATTCTTGATTGTATCCAAATTGAGTGGGACACGTTCCTAATACGTGTCATGTATATAAAGTGTGCTTATAAAAGTATTGGATTCCGTTGTATTGGTAGGATATGATCATTTTAATTGCATGGATCCACTGTGAATTAGGTTAAGTGTACCATTAGCTCTTAATATATGTATTTGAGATATCAATGTTTGCAATGATTAATGTAATGGCTAGTAACACGATCGTAAAAAAAGGCTTACCGTGCTGCCTAGATAGCTTCTTAGTTGCATATGATCAAGTAAGATAGGCAAGAGCTCATGTGTTGTGTCTAAATGTTTAGGAATACTAACAAAGATGGAATTGGGCATAGAATCAAGAGTGTTAATGAAATGTTGCATAACACATGGACTAACAACAATGGGTTATTTTTGTACTTTAGGAGTGATAGATTTGACACCCATTGGACTCAAAGGTGCCAAAATAAATGCATGATGAATAAGATCATGAGTGCTTTAAAGAGGGAAATGATGTGTTAGGAAAAGTTGGCTCTTTGGAAGGAGAGGTGTTCTTGGTACTTGCCACTTGAGATTTAAGTTGATAGTGCCTAGGGCGGTAAATGTAAATATAGTATAACACATAGACTCGTCCTTATCCACTAGATTAAAATTGAGCTTGTGCAATCATTCATCAAATAGTTCTTTAATATCATCATCGCTATCATAGTAATTGGACACTAAGCCATCCTATTGTTCTCGCATTAACTAGTGAGGATAACTCTGGAATAACCTTAGGCTCAAGTGGTGGTAGGGTAGTAGATTGCACTTAGAGTGCTCAGGTTGGGCCTCATTGTTATGGGCACAAGGTTGTGTAGATTGACTGGGTAGAGGCTCATTGGGTTGCGGCATAAGAGGCGTCGTATCATAAATGTTAATTGACTTACCAACCCACATATGTGTGTAACTTATCCATAGGAATAGGGTGTGCCAAGGAGTAATAATAGGCTCGTTAGAAGTAGAATGACACATTGATGAAAAGTAGATGGTATTGCTCCCATAACATTAATCCAAGGCTATCTTAAGAGGAGATTATAATGAAGAGCACTGTCCATAATATGAAATGTAGTAGTAGGGACCTTGTTGGGGCGAACTAAAACATCCAAAGTGATTGTCAACGGGATATCATGTAATATTATCAAAGCCTCTAATAGCGGTGGTAGCTGTACGGAAGAAAATCAACACATGACCTTCAACCGCACTCGACTCCCCGAGGTCGTGTCGAGGCAAATGTGTAGAAAATGTGAATGGCTAGGTGGTAGCGAATATGGTAATGGACGATAGTGTGCGGATAGGTTGTCAAGGCAATGCAACACCTCTAACTTACAATGGTGGGATCTGCTCGTCAAGCGCAATGAAAGCCTCTCTAACCTGGGTGGCTCGAATGGAGAAATCGAAAGGATGGCAACACGGAGACTCCAATCAATATCAAGCTCCGGAGATATCCTGTCTATTGGTTGTGGAACTTGTGGGAAACTGAATGGGGCCTCATAAATATGTCCAGACAAGGTCATGAAACAATTAAAAGTGAGAGGCACGATTCTGTTTAGCTCTATGGACGGTTGGCGGGTTCGGTCCAAAACGAGAGGGCTTAATGAGCTTCTTCGTTTAGAACGTTCAATTGTCTAATGATATCCGACAACAATGGAGAGGTTCGAAAGACTAACGCTCTCAATCCGGTGTCTACGTCCAATTGGTTCTCGGTTCCGTTCGGTTGGGGAACCGTAGGATCACAACCATAAATTCTTTTTGGTCGTGGTCCCTCTATGGTCATAAGAATGATCAAGAGCCTAAGCCCAAGGGCGGTTAGGCAATCTACGCTTAGGGGCGGTCCAATAATCGTAAGCTTGATCGGTTGCAATGTTTAGCACGTTGAGTTGTTCTATCCTCTCTGGCGTATCGGGTCGGGGTTTTGAGGACAAGAAGACGGAGTCTCGTATCAATGTCCGTGAGTAGTTTAGGTTCGTTTGGTTGCGGGACTAGTGGATCACAGCCGAAAGTTTTCTCTTATTGTGGACCTTTGATGGTCATATAGATGCTCAAGGTAGTCTGTAATTTGGTTGATTCGACCAATACTCAAATGCTTTATCGTCTTCAATGTTTAATGCGTCTAGTTGTCTTGAAAACGTTGTACCTAAGGCCTTGATCTATGTCTGCAAGTGGAACTCGCTAGGTTTGGTTGTGGTATTACCGGTTCGAAGCTAAAATCTCTGGGTTCTTTGGGGCCCGTAATTGTCATATGAAATGTGATTGCATCTAATTAACTAAAACAAACTAATAAAGCAAATCAAATCTAAACTATGTTTTTGTATTTTCCAAAATATAAATGAACAAAGCAAATGAATGATTAATCTAACAAAGGAAATATTTTTGGATTGTTTTTCTGATATTTAAGAACAAAACTTCTAATCTAATAAATGAACCTAATACAAACAATTAACCGGTGTAGCTAACTACTTGTGCAAATGGTGTTAATCTAAATCCTAAACAATTAACTAATTGAAATCTTTCAAATAAAACCTTCAATCTTACCTCAGAAACAAAGAATAAATCACAACCTCAGAGAAGCTATTATTCCCTGCAACTTCCCTGGTAATGTTGAAGAACAAACTTTCTAATTTGATCTAATCTACTGATGACTTGATAATTGAAATGATGAAAGGATTTATCTACTGTATTTGATATGAACTTTGAAATGATAAATTCAGAATTGATAATTGCATGAATGAATCAAATAACACCTCCAACCTGGATATTGCAAGAACTGTGGCAAACTTGGTTGTAAGAGTATTGTCCCCTCAGTTTATCCTTTCAATCTTTGTGTCCACGTGAGTCCAACGGATGGGAATGTAGCAACAAAAGAAGAAGAAGGATGCGGGAGCAACAATAACTTGAATTGGCAGATTGGGAAGCAATGCAAGTGGAAGAGTGCAAGCACAATTGAACTGAGATTGGCTTTGGCAATTTCTAGCAAGAAAGGCAACAACTTTGTAATAGCAAGAATACAAATTTTCTCTAGGTTTTGCTTGCACACAAGCATGGTATTTATAGGAATTTAGCTGAGGCAATGGTTGAAGCCATTTGGGCAATCAAAGGAGGACATAACAAAAGTGAAGAGGGAGTTCAAACTATTAACAACCATCAATCACAAATAGAAGTGCAAGAATAGATTGCCACAAGGCAGTTGGGCCTTGAATCATCTAAAACGGACAAGCAACGCGTCTAAAAATGGAAGTTAAGTGAGAGAATTCCGCGTCAAAATATGAGTGAACTCTTTGGAAAATTAAGCAGACAGACCGCTGCCCAAGAAGGGCGGCGGGTTTGACTAAAGGTCAAAACTACTCTAAAATGTAGTGGGAAGCTAGGAAAAAGCATGCGAGGGCTAAGTAGGGATGTCTAGGCTACAAATATATACTGCAAATGGGTTTTGGAGCTCAAACATCTTCCGAAAGGATATGAATCATCATTGGGGACTTTTATAACCGTTTTCCGACAATGTAGCACATGCAATTTTGGGTGCGATAAATAGCCTTATCAATTGTGCTTGTGGAGACTCCCATTTGTTGGAGCAAGGAACTAGGGCAAACATTCAAGCTAGACCCACTATCAATCAATGCTTGTTTAATTGTACATCCTTAAATCTATATGCGGAATGAGTAATGGTGGACATTGGTTTAGTATATGCTTGGGAGGCAACTCGATAGGACTGAAAGTAATAGTCTTATCCATGCTTTTAAATGTGTTCATGCTAGAAGCAAAGGAGGAAGGTTGAGTATTAGTAGGAAGGATAGTAGATTGTAATGCCTTGTATAAAATGTCCTCGTAACCGGTGATCTCTTAAGCAATTGTAGAATAGATATCTTAGTAGGTGTATTATTCAATTGATCCAATATATCATATCCTTTTGGTGAAGCATTGGGCCTAGAAGCAGGAGCATAAGGTGGTGGAGGGAGAGATTGATTGCCGTGATTGATTGTTTACCTTGTCTTGTATCAACAACATTGACCTTGGGCCCTAATCGCTTTAGGATGAACAATGGGGGCGGGACAAAAGGTTTCATATAAGCTATTTGGCAGTTAGTAAGAACAGAATGACCTCAAATTGGATAACGATATAGGTAGGGCATAATTGAGGTTGAGTATAAAGACATGTAGGATCAAAAGATGGGTCCCTTCTCTCAAGTTGAGAATGGGCATGGACTTGGTTAAAGGGATGGTAGCCCAAATCAATTTGAGGGAGTGGACCCTTAGGCTTTAGGCAAAGATCATAGAAGACTTGTGGGTGAGCCACAAAATCATAAATGAGAACCAACCCTAGAGCAAGGAAAAGAATCATGCTCCAAGGAAGAAATGAAAACCCTAGGGTAGCTAGGGTTTGAGCAAGGCTAAGGATTCAATCAACAAACGAGTTCACCAAATGATTGCACCCAAAAATAAACAAGAAATAGATTCTTATTTAAACTTTGAATTAGGGTTAGAAATAGGAGATATATTCAGATTAATTAATTTAACATTAATGTGTAGATCAAAATATACCTATATTAGCAATTTGCGAGATAGAATGATCAAAACAAGACACATGAAGAGAGATATACGTAGCTATTCTACTGCTTTGGAAAGTAATTTGGTTGTGGCACTAGAATTGATCTGCAAGTGCCCTGTTTTTGGTTTTGGAAGTGCAAGATGAGCTGGGACAAAATCGTTATTTATGTACAAAACTGTTTGGCAGTTCCGTACCTGTTTGGTGGTGTCATATGGTGAGTTGTTGGCATACTGCAACTTTCTATGTCTGTGCAAGCTGTTGGAATGTGTCTTGCTGTGAAACACTTGGTATCACAAATGTGCAAAACCCTATATGACCCAAAATAACTTCAAACCTTGACCACAGGTAGAAACCCCTGCAAAAAGGTTAGGGGTTGGGTTGAAGTGCAATCCATACATTGTCTATATTGGCACTACTCTGAAGAGGCCTCAAACTGCACATAATTCTCCACCTAGAGATGTGATATTTATATGGATGCAACTATTTTTGGCAATGTGTTCACTTGATAATGCTTTGTAGTGGCTTGGTGTGCTTTTTGCTTAACTTGGCTTTGGAGGTTTGCAACTGGAAAGCTAGACTCTTGAACTTGGTTGGGAGTGATTCAGACCTATGTGGGGGTTGTTCCTAATGTGTGTTACTGCTTTAGGGAGATTGAGGAGAGCTTTGAATGCTTTTGGAAGATATTTGCTTGAGGAGTGCTCATAAGTGCCAAGTGAGTAAATGAGTGCATTTGACTTGTTTATATAGGCTTAGTAGGTTTAATTTTGCATTAAGGCAAAACTTAAGGAAAAGTACCGACCCATAAAAAGATATCAAATTAAGAAAATGACTATTGGGTGGCTTGGGATGAAACTGCCAGTTTTAGACCGAACTGTTTGGTGGTCTCGTATGGGCAGAGAGTGAGGTGTTGGAAAGTTTTGGGTGCGGCACTAGGGAATGATAGATTGTTGTGGATTGATGCAAGCAATTATGTGAGAATTTGAGCAATGTAATGAAGAGAGAATTCATGTGATAGGGCTAAGGATAGACAATTGAGCTCGGAATGTGTGCACAAGTCATGATTTAAGGATTAAGCCAATACTGACATTATCAAGTGATAAATTACCAAATTTAGGTGTTTACACCTCCCAAAAAACTACCTAATTGTCTCTAGAAATATACAAGGGAGCTTTTAGGAGTGAAGAAGCTTCTAGAGAGAAGCTTTTGAAAGAGAGAAGCTCCTAGAGAGAAGCTTTTAAAAGACACAAGCTTCTAGAAATAAAAGAAGCTTCTAACCCTTTGTGCTCTTGCATCAAATGTTCTAGGTGGCTAAGGCTGCAATGACTTTACTTTTGGAAGTAACTCTCTCTGGTGGTAGCATTGTATCCAGTTTACTGTTGCTATGTAAACCAGCAGATTCAACCCTTGGTCTTCTAGGATATGCTACTTTGTAATTTTTCTGAAAATATGATTTAATGCTTTCATTTATAAAAACAGAAACTAGAATATTCAAAATGATGTTGCCATCTTTTAATATTCTGTACTAAAATTTGTTATCCTTGACTACGAATAAAAATATATACGATAATCGCAATTTTTTTAGTACAGAATGGTTTGCCAAAAACTAGGCAAGAAGGCCCAGCCCAAATCATAAACACGGACAACTAACTGTAGAATTGATGGCACTGTTGCCATGGTATAAGCCTCCACTAGAGAGCATTTACACTCAAAATTTACATACCAAAAGGCACCCGTTAGATGATGGACATGCCAAAATTGACAGTTTTGTAACAGAGGACAATGTCGCTTCACTAAAGGAACCATCTAATACCATTGCCACAAAATTATGCGGTATCCTCTCTGTTTTGTCTCGAATTGATATACTAGTGTCTATTATAAGTCACACTTCAGATTCAGAATCCCTTCTCTATACAATTAACTTTGTTATTTAATTATTGGCACCCTTGTCTGATCCTATTTCACGGTATGCTAGGATTCTTGCTTTATCCTTCTTAATTGGATGTTTTCAGTCTGTCAAGCTTGGATCTGAATGTGCAGGCTGTTGCTTTGTCTTTACATCTGTGACCTTTATTTGAATTGAATACTTAAATTTCTGCTCTACCATTTTAGCTTCTTTCATCTGCACCTCCTTTAAAAAAACAATAGAACAATGATGCAACTAAAAGTTCACACATGCTTTATATAACCTTTATTTTGATTCCCTACTGATCACTGTGCTTACTAATGGCTCTTCAGGGTTTGCCTGATAATTATTAGCATTATGATTATTTGTTGTCCTTTAGCATCTTGACACATACGAGTCAGTAATTAGTTTGTCTTCAGCTTGGTACCCTCATTGGCTAAAATATCGTATTGTACCTTCTTCACATTATTAATCATTGCATCATGCATTTGTTATTCTAAGCTATCATGAAAATATCTTGTAATTTCTAATCCTAATTCTTTGAAACATTATTAATTGCATTCAGTAGTACTAAAGAATGTGTTTGAATGTACAAGCGAGGACCTGTCTATTGCTAATCCCTTGGTTCGAATTCATGTCCTTTGTAGTGTTACCTAGACAAAAGTAATATTTAATATTTACATTACTTATGTTAGTCTTAATTATTCATCCAAACCTTGAATTTTTAGTGAAGTTCAAAACATACTATTTATCTCCTTTCGATAAAGGGATCCTTTAATCCTCATATTCTTTACGATCTATCATTGAAGATGCAATGAACTTCATTTATAGGATGTGAATTTTTCACTTCACGGGTTCTTTTATTTCTCTTTTGCAAATGTTGGCTCTTTGAATGTAATGAAGATGCTAGTTCCTGTGAAGCAAAACACAACAATGATTAAAGAATAATAAGGGAATGATGCATATGGTGGTGTACTATCATGTTTGGTAGTTTTTCTGAAAGGACATTCTGTTCAAAGAATATTCATGAATTTGGAAGCTTCAATGTGAATGATATGTTTGGTGTCTTAAGAATGGTCTTCATTTTTAAGTGGGTATTATTTTGTTTTTCCCTCTATGTTTTCCACCAGACTCGAGATATATTTTTCCTGGACCTAAATCTTTGTTATATCTTCTTCCAAAGAAACCATTAAAGTTTTGAAGGGGCTCTAGCTTCTGCCGCGTCATCTGAGAACTTTCCTGGTGCTAAAGTGGAAGTTAGAAATGTTTTGGTTAAATGTGGCTCCATGTTCTTGTACTTGATCATAGGTATTCATCGACATGTTTGAAGAGAAGATATTCATTTGGGTTTGGGACCATACCTTGCCTCAGAATGTTGCTCTCCGTCTCCTTTAATGGAAAATCACTCCTACATGTCCTGTCTTTTTTTCTTACATTATGCTGCATAATTGTATTGGATTTTGTTTTCTCCTTACACAATGCAAGTTAATTTATATTATGAAATGTCTTTTGATTATTTTAATGATAAGGTTCAAAAATTTATTTTGAACTTATGTTGTTTTCTGAGTTTTACTTCTACATGGTTTAGGAATTAAATGAGAAAAATGGTGTGATTACTTTCTAATTTATCTATTGGAAACAGACCAGGATAAGATATCAGACTTTGAAATGAAGTTAATGGACATTGATACTGAGCATTTGGGTATTCCCGAGTCTGAATACCAAGCAATTGTGAAGATGCCGTCGCAAGAGTTTGCCCGTATTTGCAAAGATTTGAGCACTATTGGTGACACAGGTATGAGCTTGGAATTGTCTTGCTTAGTTAGAATTGGGGGTCTTTTCACTTCTCCAACTAGTTTGTACTTATTACAAGTTGTGAGGCCTTTGGTTTTTCCCAGTTTCAAGCCACTTTTGTGTAGAATCCAGCATAACATACTCGATTCACGAGCCTTTAAAATCGGGCCCTTCATTATTTTGTTTGCAGCACAGCAGCGCTGTTCAAAAAATCTAAACGGAATTGTAATTATATGTGGGGAAGTAGTATGAAAAATTGATGTAATATTAATATATATATATATATATATTTTAAAAATTAGAAGTAAATATATTGCACATCCAATTAATTATTCTTTTATTCCTGTTACTGTTTTTCTCTCGCCAGTTACTTGTTTGCTATGTTGCCAGGAAACGGAAACGGAAATGGGTACGAAACGTGGAAACAACAATTTTCAAAAAACCTTGGATACAAAACATTACCGGAAACGTCCATACAATACATATATATGTGCATTTTATAATTGTAGACCATAAGAGATAATTGATAAAGCACTCAAAATATTTTGTATTCATTGAAATTTGAACTTCTAAAGAGTCATCATTCAACATGGTTACAATTTCAATGATTCACATATACACGATAATAATCTAGATTCTAGAATATATCATCCATATTTTTCTCGTAATCATCTCCATAAACACCATTGACAGCTCCACTCCCACTAGCTCCACTCTCCATCCCTTGTGCAAAAGATCCCAATTCTTCTTCATCAATACCAAGTAGTGAAAGTTGGCTAAGAGTAGCAGCAGAAGCATCAAAGTCACTACTCTCAGGATCAATATCCCAAAGTTTGTTGGGACCTCTAATATAGCCTTCAGTCTTGTGTGAGAGGATGCACAAATTGGAATGTACATACACTAAATCCTCAACCTTCTTGGATCCTAACTTGTTCTATTTGGCTGAGTGGATGAAGCTATATGTACTCCAATTCCGCTCTGCTGAAGAATTGCTAGCCACCTGTTACAAAAAAGAAGTTAGAAATTTTCAATTAGTAATAAAATTAATTTACTAAGAAGTAAGAACATACATTTTAAATTTTTAATTAATAAACAAACTTTTAATTTCATTTTAATATTTTATACATGTGAAAGGACTTTAATGACAACAGTCGTAGGTACTTGGCATAATGGCCATGTACATACCACCACATGAATGGCTTCAAGTTGTACTTGTCACTTAATGCATCTAATTCACCCATGCTACCATTAGATGAAGAGACAAAGCATGCCATTTCATAGCGGACCGCAATAGCTACAATTGGATCAGAAAAAGCCTCTGGAATGCTGTCTTAGTTCCAGTTGCAACTTCATGGTCATTGTATGGTGCTTGCCTACTAGGTAGCCCAAGTATTTCACTGCTATAATATTTGGGATTCAAGGCATAGGCAAGGAGATGCAATGGGGTGGTCATTTTATTCCACCTTCTCATGATCACAGTCTTAACTTCAATGTAGAAGTTTTCTTCAAGATCCTGCTCTTTTTTTTGTATGGTCTCTAATTTTTTCAAGCATAGAGTCAATGCCATCATAGATCTCCCCTATACAAGCATCATCTGTGTCTGCATATCTAATCATAGATAAAATAGGCTTAGTAAAATTGAGCAAGTATGCAACTTTTTCCTACCAATCATCATCAAGTATCAATGATTTTATTTTAATGGCTCGTTCTGTGTTTGCTTGCCTCCACACGGACCAAACATCATCAATCACCATAAGCCTTAAGGCTTGTCTTACCTTCACAAGTCGTCTCAAGACGAGTGTGTGAGAGGCAAATCTTGTTTCAGCAACCTATTAAAATAAATTAAAACAAGTTAATAAAATATAAAATTAAATTTAAAAGAAATTCAAATGATAATTTGATATTTCATAGAAAGTTAGCAAATAAAAATTAGAAACTAGTAAATTTTTTCGTTACCTTCAACAACTCCAACTTTGAGAACCTCCTAAAGATAGCCTGGGACATATGATGATTTGTGACAAACATTTGAATCTCATTTGCCTCTGTATTCATCTATCGAGGGGCCGACCTTGGTCGAGGTCATTTCTCAATTCCTCGCAGCTTGGACCAACCAACTAGATGCAGCGGATGGATCTGGTTTCGCTGATCCCCTAGGAAGAGGAGAAAGCTAGCTCGGCTCGGGGATGGTCTAATCAGTCTGATTTGAGTGATTGAATTCCTTCCCACTCGCATCAAGCAGATATAGCGATACAGTATTCCGGGTTTGATCTTAGATGCAGATGTGGCCCAATATGCCTCTATCCATGGTATTTTACCAATCTTCGCAACATCAAACTCAAGCAAAGTGTAAAGCACAAGGTGTCTAAAAAATGTGCTCATATCTCCCCTCAATAATCAATCCTGCCGCTCTACAATTTTTGGCATTGTCCGTGATGACTTGGACAATGTTTTGAGGGCCCACTGATTCAATAGCTTCAATCAAAATATTAGCAATAAATTGAACATCTTTCACTTCACCCTTACAATCAACAACCCTTAAGAACATTGCCCCTTTAGGGCACACTGCAATAATGTTGATTAGGGGTCTATTTCGGGCATCTTTCCATCCATTTGAAATGATAGATACCCCTGATTCCTTCCATGAATCCCTAATTGGCTGCAAAGAAGTATGTACATGGGCCACTTCTTTCACCAACAATGATGTTCTCACCTTCTCATAACTAGGGCTTTTATACCCTTGTCGTGCATCATTAATTCTTCTCACATTTGTTGCCAATATGGTGACCGCAACACATCAAAGGCATCCCACATGCATAAACACATCGAGCAACCAACTCATTAGCTATTTCCTTCTTTTCATTTGCAAATGCATGCTCTAATGGACCTTTGAGGTTCTCTTTTCGGGACAAGCTCTCTTCCTCTATGGGAGTTTCAACTTCAATTTGAATAAAAGGATGGTTTGATGGGGTGGGTGGTTTTGTGAACCGCTATTTTGCAAAGGAGTGGTTTTAAATCTAACTTTTGAAGCTTGCAAATCAACCTCCTCTTGCTCTTTCATATATGCCAAAATATGTTTTCTTTCAACCTTGGCACATTTTCTAATCCCCATTCTTAATTGCCCCATTAAATGAGCTTTGAGTTGAATTCAATATTGCAATGATTGCATATCCAAACTCGAGAGCCACCGCCAACAAGGTTTTCCAACACTTGCACATGTCTCCAAAGAGGAGCTTTAGGATCCATAGATTGCACACCCCCACCTTGGCTTCCTTCCCCATGCCCTCCCACTGAAGTTGAATTGGATGCCATTTATGTTTTTAAATTTTATATCTCAAAGAATCAAACCTACATTGAAAAATAAAAACATAAACTTAGATAACAATAAATATAACTACACCCTACATATCCTATTTTGTTTTTGATCACCAAGTTCATTTAGGTGTGAGATGAGAGCATACACAAAGTTTGGATTTTTAAATTAAAAAATACAAAAAAACTCTTAAAATAGCAAAAAAAAAAACCCTACGCATCCTATTCTGCTTTTGATCACCAAGTTCACCATATAGGTGTGAGGTGAGAGCATACATAGAGTTTGGATGATATTTATAATTTAAAAAAACAACATATGCTTTTTATTTTAAAAATGCAAAGGAAATGTTACATTTTAATTTTTTTAGCATAGAGTTTAAAAATTACTAAATTAAAACTACATATTGATATCATGATCAATGATCATGAATGATGTGTGCATTATGCACACATCATTCGTGATCATTGATCACATTAACATTTTTTAAAAAATAAATTAAAAAAACTTGAAAAATACCTGGTTTCCTCCCGAAGTTGTTCCCTCCTTCCAAATCTGCTTTGAAATTCCTCCTTGATGCTCTTAGCTCTTAGCAGCTAACAGCAACTCCTAAACTCTTCGCTTCGAGCTGCTTCTTGATGTCTCTTTGCTCTTCACAATGCTAAATGGTAGTTTAGTGAAAACGGAATTTAGCAAGAGAAAAATGAGAGTGATTTAGAATGGACCCAAGATGTCATTATATAGCTTTTAGGAAGTGTCTTTAGCAAGTCTAGGTAGGTAGATTAGGTTTAGGTTCATTAAATGAAGTTATTTTTATTTTTAAACAGTTATGATGCTTTAAAATTAAAAAACACGGCGGAAACGTGCCAGACATTTCCGGAAACATCTAGCACATTTCGAAAGTGTTTCTCCCCCACATTTCTGTTTTGTGAAACGTCAACCCCTAGCCGTTTCCTGGCTTCACAGCTTGTTTGGCAATGAGCTAAAGTTTAAACTGTTGATCCTTTTGATTTTGGTGGCATCTTAAATGGGAAGAGTCTCGTTGCACTACAGTTTGCTTGGGAAATGCCTGTTGGAAGTTTCATCTGTTAGATTAGGTCATCATATCCTGCAAAACCAATGCTTCTAATGTACTTTTGCTTTTATATGTGGCTTAGTAATAAGTGGTTGGGGGTTGTATGGTGATATAGCCTTGACAATGTAACCCACCATTGCTTGATATTAATTTTTGATGTTCCTGAGGTATTGAAAGGTTGAGCATTTTATGTGAGTATGATATTTGTATAATTCGTGGGATTTTACTTATTGTTGTTATTTTTATGCAGTTGTTATTTCTGTGACCAAGGAAGGAGTCAAGTTCTCTACCAAGGGTGATATTGGAAGTGCAAATATTGTCTGTAGGCAAAATAATTCTGTCGACAAGGTAGCTCACTTTATTGACTCACACCAAATTGGATAATTTTAAATGATAGTGGGTTTTATGGTTCTTGATCTATTAGCAATGTAGAATATATGTGAATGGAATTTTGGATAAAAAATGGTGTGGCAGATTTTTAAGCTACTTTTAAGTCATCTATTAGAGCTTTCTTTTAGAATATCATTTAAATTGTGGAATTTTGATCGTCAAACTTGAATTGATAACTATCCAATGTCTGATTGGTATTGAACATTTTTCTGCAACCATTATGTATCATTTTGCTTTAACTTGAGAACTATTTGCCTTTGGCAGTTCCAATCTTTTTTTTAAATACAATGGAGTTCTGCCAGGTCTTACATCCCGATTGAAGAATTGAAATATGTTTTTTGTATTTGATATTCAAAATTTCATCAAATACAAAAACATATTGATGGACTTCTGCAGAGGCTAAGAACACTGCTAACAATCAGAAAATCAAAAAACAGATGTGCAGGGCCAGTTGTATTGTATACAACTTATAAACTGAATATGTAAGTTATATAAAAATACTACAAAAGTTAAAATACAGCCCATGTTAAGCTACTGAATACATCCTAATATCAAACTGAAGAAATCAGGTTATCTAAGCAAGGTCAAAGATAGCATATGTGAAATATTGGTATTGTTCTTCCCTTTACCCCCATCTCATCATTGTGAGTGTTATTGATCCACTACAAAGTCTAACATTGCAATGACCTCAAATGCATTTTAGTATTGATATTTTTACTGCTTTGAATGGAAAGAAAATATTTCCAGTGTTTTGGGTTCAATTGAATTTCTTGACCTTATCCATGTTGGAAATAAGAAGATTCTCTATATGAAGATGAACATAAGCAGGATTAGCTTCTTCAAAACATTCTCTATATGAATATCACTAGGATGAGCCCAGAAATCAGACTCAGGGTGTGGACCAACAACTAATTGTGTCAAGAGAACCCAGAAGGAACCCTTTTAATATCACACTTTTCCATCCAATACGTTCTTCCAGGAACAAGGCTGGTGAAGGAAAAGTAGGTTGCCAATCCCCAAAATGATTTTTTTATGCATGTTAGGCTGATTGTCTGAGACAGTGTGTGGCTCGAATGTGGTAACTTTGATAGAAACTATGGATGGATGAGCTAACAACCTGATAATGCCATGGGACCTCGAATAAGGCATCATTATACACCATTTATTTAGATATTGGAATCATTATTAACATTGTATAGGTCTGATTTTAAGGTGGACTCTAGGCTCAGTTTTTTTGTTCTCGGGCACTTTTGCCATAATTTAATTTCTGTTTTCTTGTTATGATTGCTTATTTCTTTGTATAATTTGGTTTTGATTGCCATAAGTTTGTCTATTTCTGACTTCCCATTAGTCTGTTCAATTATTGCTTACCTTTGTTCAATATGTCTGTGTGAATAAGGTCTCGTGTGTTTTACATGTTTTATTTTTATGGTACAGAAAAAAGTGATGCCATGCCAATTTTTTGGTGTTATATTTTTTTGGCAGCCGGAGGAGGCAACAGTCATTGAAATGCAGGAGCCTGTGTCATTGACCTTTGCTTTACGATACATGAATTCATTCACAAAGGCAACATCTTTATCAAACTCAGTGACAATCAGCATGTCCTCAGATCTGCCCGTGGTTGTAGAATATAAAATTGCAGATATGGGCTACATTAGATTTTATTTGGCCCCCAAGATTGAGGAGGAAGAAGGGGAATCCTAGTTGCCTTTTGTATTGCTCGCTCACTTTTTCATGGGAGGTTTTAAGTTGTAAGATATGCTTATTTTCTCATGTTCATATCATATGTAAGTTAGCACCACTTTATGGACGGAAACAGTATATCCAGTTTTTAGCTCTTATATGCTTGTGGAATTCTGAGTTGTGTTGGTAAATTTTGGCTTTTTTCTAAGATGAGCTTTATACACCTTTTGCAAGAGTATGTGTGAACAGTTTTGTAATAAGTATGCTTGTTTCTTCTTTACTGGTATGCGAAGTATGTCAGGTTTCATAATGGATATATTGTGAACTGTCAATGGTAGATCAGTTTGCCATGAAGCTAAATGATTTTGATTAAATGATATGCTGCTTGCTTCAGGTTTGGTTAAAGTTGATAGAAAATAAAACTTTGATGCTGATATTATTGTTGATTTTTGCGGCTCACTGGCGTGAAGGCTACTCAGTACGGTTTTTGTAATAAAACTGCTGCATCTATTTTAGTCACTTCCTTTCGATGTTTACACAATGAACAGTGAGTGCAGTCAATCAGAAGGCAAATTTGTTTTGTTTTCCTTTTTCTTTTTCTCTGAGAGTAAATTTGTTAATATTGATGCATTGACTAAAATGCCAGAGTCATTGTATGTATATAGCCGAATCTCTGATAACATTCAATTTATAATCTCCATCACTGGCTGTAACAATTAGTTATTGAATAAAAATGAGGTCTATGCCTTTTTTTTTTTTGACAATACCATAGAGCAAAAATGAGGTCTATGCATTTCTTTTTTGGCAATACCATAGAGCAAAAATGAGGTCTATGCATATTTTTTTGGACAATACCATAGAGCAAAAATGAGGTCTATGCATATTTGTTGTTGACACTACTATAAAGCAGTGCTTGGATTTATTTTCTGTTCATAGAATCGGCAATGGCTCCTAAGATGCAAGTGATGGTAAAGTGAAATGAACAAGCTTTTTATTGAGTTAAGGAAGTGTTTAGGGTATATCAGATGAGAATTGTTTAGCACAATCAAATGAACTAAAGGACATTTATCATCATGTACTTAAATAACTGCATTTTCGTGCTGTTCACCTTGCTGTTTATAAGCAGTTTGAAGTGCTATTGCATGTAAGTTTCAAATGTAGTTTACTCTCCCGAATCCATATCCAATGCCTATTCCATTCTCAGATGTGGGCGAGCCTTGTATCTAAAGCAGTTTTCAAGCAACTGAACCTACCAAACATGCCCTCATTCACGTCATTGCAGGTTCAGATGGACCATTTCTTGTGACACTAAAGGTATACATAGTGTCCATTGATGCTTGTAAATATAATCCTCGGGCATGCATATCCACTAAGGAGTGTACACAACCAATCCATATCACCATATTAGCGGGTGGCAAGAAATATTGGATTCCATAAGTGATTCCATGCTCTACCCATGACACACGAATTTATGAGAAGATTGTGACACTAATTGCGTGCAATAACACATCGTCAACGGGCAAAAATAGATCAAGTTGTAAAAATCATGTACACTTCTAATTTTTCTATGTTGGTATATGCAATTTTCATGGCAAAGCAGAAGTGATCACAAAGGCAGAGGGTTCACCAAGACATAACTAGCAGCCAAGCTATTGCATTTGCTTCATAGACTTAACATACGAAGGACAGTTATGTGTCAACAACGAATGACTGATTCATGAACATATGTAAAGGTTTGCACTCTTACCTTGAGTGCCTTGGTCGCTCATTCATATACTCTCAACCCCTTACATCATGCACCTCACATGCAACATCTGCCCTTTGAGCACTTGTTGCAACTCCCAACATCATGCACATTTTGTGCAGTGCCAAAAGACATGTTGGCGCACTGTTCACATCACCTCATAGCATTGCACATCTCATACATCACACAATGCTTGCGATGGATGAGTTGCCTTCAATTCCCTTCCGACAGTTTCAAGGAATTTTGTGGAGACTGACTTTACAACAAATAGAAGTACAACTCCACCTACATGGGCACTGTTCAATCAAGAATAAGCATGAAGGTCTCACTTGATGCGTAGATGAGAGATTGCTAAGTCCTTGTCATGAGAAAGTAACATAGAGGTTTGGTCATGCATGGGTGAGCAACCACCAAACCTTGCTATATGCTAATCTATCAAATATAGGAGTTAATAACAATCACATCATCAACATATTGAATGCTTTCAATAATTGTTATTTGCCATTACATATGTAAATCCTAACACCTACCATGAGAACAATTACACATAACTATTCTTTACTTTTATTCATTAAAGCTTCAGCTACATCATGTGTGACACATTACAAGATTACACCATAACATTTTTATGTGCACAAGACGTGTTGAGCAAAACACCACAATCCTCTAGAACTCTACCCTTCTCCTTCAACTCTCCAAAGTCCTCTATTGTCTAGTCTCTTCAAGTGAGGACTCCAAGGAGGTATTTATAGTCTCCCATGAGCCCTTGGCTTGGCTAGTTGGAGCATGGTTGGGTGACATGTTGCTCTTGTCCACAACCTTTCAAAACCTTGCCTCGTTGATGTTTGGGTGTCATGCACATGGTATGTTATGGAGACTCCCAATTTGCATCCTTAACCTTCAATCCCATGCCATTTGCAGTCCTTAACAAACTTTTGACACTTGGTTTCGTATGTGCCATTGCTCTGTGCACTCTTGCTCTATAAAATATGCCTTTATGCTTTTCACGCGATCCTTTTAGACCTTAGGTTTGCTCATTTCTCTTATGACATTGTCCATCCTTTTTCTCACACAAGACTAAGACCATGATGATCACACACATCTCACCCATGCGGATAGGATAGTTCGCCCTATGCATATAAACTTTCCTTCGTGATTTTTTCAGTGGTCAAACATTTCCCCACACTAGAATTCTTATCAATCCTAACAAAAAGTTAAAGGTTCTCAATTTTTAGATGGCCCACCAATATGTCTTACCAAGACTTCAACTATGTATGTGTGTAGCTCTTTAAGGCCTTTCATTTGCTCATGAGCATCTTGCACCAAGGACTCCATCTTTTGCATTTCCTTGGTCATTGTCTTTATGACTTCCTCATTCATGCATATTGATATTTGCACAAATCTTGCTACTCCTTATGTTGCATCAAAGTTTCTTGCATAACCTTCTCTTCCTTAATTGCCCTCTCCCGAAAACTATCAAATAATTTTTGTAACCCCGCGCACTTGTCATCTAGCTCTTTTCTTCACTTGCTAGATTCCCCAATGCTAATTGTTTAAGCCCATCGGTTTGTACGTATGTGTGTGTGTCCAACTCCTACCACATCTTCTTTACTCTTCATTCTCGCATCGATGATTTTATGTTGCCAAAACCCATCACAAATTCTTTGGGCTTCTTTAGCCTCTTCTTGGAATGAATCGATCTATGTGGCCGACTCTTCCGCGGTGTTTGTAAAGGTAATCCTAGCCTTTCCCAATTTCTTCTCCTAGTTTTTCCTCACTAAGTTGCATCAATAAAGTATCCCTTTGGATACAATCTAATTCTAGGACAAGTCTTTCTATTGGCTCTACTCCTTCCACATATGTGCCATTCCAAAGTGAAGTCTCTCCTTCCCAATTCTATCTCACAATTTTTTTTTCATTTCCCCTTTTCCTTAGCTTTTTCTTTGGTCTTCTTTGCCCTTTTGTATGTCTTTATGCATGACCAACATTTTTGTCCCAGGTTGATCATTACACTTAATTGCCCTTTGGTCGTGTATCATATATCCCCACTCTTGTGTTTGAATCACTACTCTCATCCACGTCAAAGTCCTTTTATTTTGTGCAAACCAAATTCTTCATGGAAACCTTGAAACTTGGCTCCTCTTTATTTAATTTGGTCATTATTTGTAAACATTCTTGTGCAAACTCCTTAAGACTTTATGTACCTTTCTCTACTCTATCTTTGACCAAGAACTCTCCACAAATAGTCTCTCTTTCTTGAAGTTCTTTCTCGGCTTACACATAATCTCCTCCGGGTATCTCTCCATCGTTTATAAAGTCTTCCAATTTTTTCATTTGCGCTACCTTCATCTTGTTCTTCCTCTTGGACCTATGCATCCACATGCATATAATCCTTTCTCGGCTTCTTCTACCAAACACGTAATATCCAACACATTGTGGTCATGTGAACACTTCACGTAATGCCAAGTAGCACTTCCAGCCTTACAATATGCCAAAGCATCTAACCACATATTGTGCTCGTAGTAGCCAAGTGTTGTAATAACCAAAAGTTAAGGAGTCATATGTGGACCCTCAACATTTCAATTTCCATAACGGTTCTTTATGCCTTTGCGGCTTTGTGATATATGTATGCATATGCAATTGCAACAATAACAAACAAATAATACAAGGTAGGCAACCATACATCTCCCTTGAGAGTATACCATATACAAAACACACAAATTAATATAACTTTGTATTTGGGTTATACTATTTTCTCTATTGCCCAACATTATTGCTTATGCATACACCTAGATCCTCATCCACAACATTGTCCCCCGAACCTCTTGAAGAAACTATACTCCATCTCATAATCTTTGAGGGTTTGGCTCATAAACACAATAGGATTTTTGCTCATTTATCACTTTTTGTGTCAATAGATGCAATAATATGTTTAGCTCCAAAAGTGTATAGGATGAATCCTTTGTCAAAGTTTAGCTTCACTGTAATACTCACTTAAACAATCAATTGCTTAATTAATTTGAAGGCTTCCTTCCCTCTCGAGTCCATTCTAAAACCATACCTTTTTCAACAATAGTGTAATTTGGTTTTATTAGGCATATGAAGTTAGCAATGAGTTTTTAAAAATGAAATTGATCTTTCCAAGAGGGGATTGAGTGGCTTTCTTATGATGGGGCGGTGGATAATTGCAGATCTCTTCCACTCCTTTAGGATCAATGACTAAGTGAATCTTTGAAACTACATGTTCGCATGTTTCCAATCATGTAATGCAAATATAGACTTCTTAAGATATAATCGCTTATCACAATCTTCACATCTTTCAAAGACTTTTTCCAAGTGCATAAAAGTGATCCTATTATTTCTTAGATAACACACTAGAATCTTCTAAGTAAACAAGGATTATGTCATTAATCTAACCCTTAAAAGCTATATCCATAGCCCTCTCAAAGATAGCTCCACCATTAGATAAGCCAAAATGCAATCTTAGGTAGGCCAAACTTGCTACCATTTGGAAAATTTGAATCATAGAAGGTATCGGGCAATGGTCCTAAACAAAACCCCGTTCAAATCCTTGAAATAAATACATAAGTGGATGTCCCCATTCTTCTTTTAGACTAACAATGGAATTTCTACCGAGTGGAATTGACAGGGAATAAAAAAACTCAAAACTCATCTATCGAATAAATATTTTTAGTTTAAAAAAGTTTCTCAAATGAAGAAACTAGTAAGGAGAAATCAAAGGATCTAAACATTTTCAAAGACAATGTCATGGCAATAATGTCCAAATTAAGTGCATTCCATGCAATTACATATTCAACTATGGAGGTTATTGGCTCATTATGGGGCACAATAGAAAAGGCGTATGACAATTCATTTCCAAGTCAATATATAACAAGAAGGCTACTACGAAAAATTCTAATTACCAACGCAAAGACAAAATATTTGCATTAAATTTAGGATTTTTACTTGAAGAAGCAATCCAGCTGAGGACCCTAACAATCTAATAAGTAGAGAGTGGAACACCATGAAAGATAAACTAAATATTTTAAGCTTTATTTTTTAGTCTCATAATAACCAATATTGCTAGGTTAAACCATATTTTATTTTGGACACCACAACTCAATAACTTATGAATAAGGCTATATTTTCCAAACTAATATGATATGTTTTAGAAGTTTATACTTACAATTGCATTACGTACTTTTGTAGGGCTTGGACATATATTAGTATTCTATTGTTTTAGAACAACACCAAGTTAAACTTTCTACGTAACATTTTTCAAACTTGAAAAGAACATATAACAATGTACACATTTACTAAAATGATTTACTATTATTTATTGAAGTTAATTAAATGTTGCACTAAACCTTGTATGGAATTCAATTTACAAATGTTTAAATTGAGATACTCGGAGATCTTCGTGTTTCAATTTTACTTAACACTCTAGCTATATGTTAAACATTCAACTTCATATTAGTCTATTTTATATATTTAAACCTTTCATAATGATTAAACTATTCCATTGAATCTAACCATCCAAATAAAAAGATACGTGCAGTTGAGTGTCTCTAGTTCAGAATAAAGACACTCCCCATAGATCTAATTTTCCTGCCGCCTATATATAGACAAATAGGGTGCCTAACCCTATCCATGTATTGGGGAAAGACGGCTATATGGCCTATAGATCTATCTGGGGTGGGCAGCTTGACTATATAGGCCATATCTTATATCACCCATTCATCTCCCATCTATAAAGATGCGGGCAGGCACTTATATAGTCCCTATATATTGAAGGCCGGGGTCCTCTCACCTATGTAAATATAGGGGTCCTATAGTTCTATGTGGGTGAGGGTGGGGGGAATTGCCTACATATACATAGGGGTCCTGCCCTCATATATAGGTAGAGGGTTGGCCTATATATAGTGGGTCAGGATTTTTTTATTGTACTACACATATTTTTAAATGGATAAGTATAACGACACAAATAACATAAATTTTAAAATAGAACAATATTAAATAAAAACCATTCCAAGCAAACATATTTTTTAAGAACCACACTGAACAAACAGGGAAAGTGAAATAGCGCTTCATTTAAGACGTTAAAACATTCCGGTGTGCTTGAATGCCTTGGCAATACACGCAATATAACATTTAGCATGGAGCAAATGACCAACCATGGAATTTGTTAGGATATATGTTTTAATAATATGTGCAACATCATTCCATAGAGAATTTCTATGATACAAATATGAAGCATGTACAGTCTAAATTTCTTAATTCTAGATAGTTATTGCTAAATGAAAACTTAAAAAGCCAAGATAAAAACACTTTTTTCACATCATCTTTGCTTTGAAATTGTATTTCACATATCTGCAAATTCTTGAAGAGTCCCAACATATCTTGACATAAAAAAGGAGAGCACGCGTATTTGAAATCAAAGGCATTTACATCGACAAGATATGCAAAAATTAACCTTGATCAAAGTGCCAAGAAAGCATAGCAGGCATTGAGAATTACAGAGCATCATACATATAGTATGAACCCCATGAACCAAAAACTGGCAGTTTCCCAACACATCTTGAAATCAGAACGTCTAAGCCAATGAAAGCATCACGCACGGGGTTTAGAAATCAGGGGACAGTAAACCTACAGGCTAGGCAACAATCCGATGTGGCCCTATCGCACTGACGAACCTCAAGTTATTTCAATCAGAAGTACAAAACAAATGCCTGTCTTTTGGATGTAGAATTTGCAATGTAGCTAGCCTGAAACAAGCATAATCACGATTGCGATGGCATTAAAAGCTATCAAAAGCATCCTTAAGTATTGGGTAGCATAAATTAGCCCAATGGCCCGTGCTTTTAAAGACTTTCCTCGGTTTCCTGATACTTCAGAAAAGCCCCAGCCTCGAGGAGCCAGAAATCGATCTTCATTCAGTATGGCTAGAGCATTTGCTATTAGTAGACAACCTTCAAATAATGTCCAAAGACCCATTTTCTACATTAAAAAGCAAGCCAAGATGTTAGACAACTTGAGAAGAAGATCCCTGTGCATGTACATGAAAACAAAACAATGGTGCAAAATAAGTTGAATATGAGTTCCCTCTCAAATATGTTTCAGTACATATGTTCATCGAGTAAACCAGCAGTCACAGTTTTAGATTGAAGAAGCATATTTGAATTTTATTCTCCACAAGACAACACAATACAACTAACATTAGTATTCCCAATGAGGGAGATGAACAAGCATAATTATTTCTAGCTTCATACATGGATTATTCGCAGCTTGACTCTCCCTCCCTCAGTTTATTCTGTTAAAACTACAACTTTCGTGATGTGTTAATAGGAAATTGGAAATGAAAAGGTTGTTGATGTCTTAATGGGAGCTTCTCCAGATGCTGACTTAGAGGTGTTTCTGAAAGATGGTGAATTTTTGTCCTTTCTATAACCATGTAATGGGGAGACATGCCAGCCCCATCCCCCAAAGGAAAATCTACCCTGTACCCAGAGGTAAAATTAACATGGCAACACCATCTCCTCCAAAACAGTCTTAAAAGACATCTTTTCTTTGTTTTAAGCAAATCTGATCAACTACCCTAGACTAGGAATTTAGGACATCCACCTTGGGAAAAAGTCAACAAACACATGAGCACAATAAAGAGACAAGCAAAAACACATAAGCACAATAAAGAGACAAACAAAAAACCATAGCATCAGACTTGAAGAAGCGCAGCAAGGAGAGGAGTTAGAAAACCAAGGAAAACATAGACTATGATCATGAAGTCCAATGTTTGATTGTAATTTGATTTATTCTATTGAGGAGAAATCAAAGAAACAGTGACATAATGAATCAATATGTCCAAAGGTTCGATGCTCAATGCTCACCTATAGACCATATCAACAAACTGTTTATTTTAATGTTTGCATAGAGCACCCTGATTTGATTAGCTTGGATATACCATTATTAGGTCACTATTTCAAGGATTCGATCTGTAATAAATGCATTTTTTTAATATACTCCCCTCGGCAGAATCCAATCTAATTTATTCCCAAGACAAGTGCTCATGTCCTAGAAACTTGGCAGTATTAGTTATGAAGGTATCCTCTTTCTTGATCTCAGTGCGTGTTTTACCTCTTTCATTTTGTTGCTAATGTTTGAACTTAGAATTAAAAGACCGTCTATATTAGACAGAAGATGGTTTTAATATGACCTATTGTTTGCAAAAAGGCATACCAGATGAGAAAATAGCATAGAACTTAGTCCTCATTTTACTTTTGTTTCTTTTTATTTGTTCTGTTTGGACTTGGACCTTAACACCATGTCAATCAATCAGAAAATGTATGTGGTCATTTGTTGTAAAAGTAAAACGACACCACATCAAGAATTTCAAACTGTCATAATGAACCTTAATTAAATACTTGCATGAGCACCCAGGTCTAGTTATTTATTGCTTTTTATCCTTGAATAAAATATGTAAAAAGGTGAGGTAAGATTTTGATATAGCTTGGCTAGAGAAGCTAACATGAAATCATGCCGACAAAGATCCAATATCATTAGCAGTTTGAATGAGTACTTGGATATTTTATGCACGGGAAGCTTCTCTTCACAAAAAGTCCAAATTTCAAATGCCCAGTAACATTAGAAAGGACATTTGTAAAGACATGGCACACCTATACATTAAGATACACCCATCAACACCATGTTTCGATTAATAAGCCAAAATCATAAAAATCAAGTACTCTACTTTGTAAATCCATGTTTGTTCAATTTGACATGCAAACCAACATAACTTCAATAAATTAAAAATACTGAAATATTGCGATAATAATCGTAATCATAAATATTTGGAACTTAATCAACTATAGCATAAGACAAGTTATTGTAATAATGAAGGCAATCACAAACATAGAAACAAACTCACAAGACAACGATTCAAAAAATGCAAACTGAATTATTTATTATTTGATAATACCAATACCATATGGATGCAAATTAATGCCTTAGCCCACACCATTACCCTAGCCTTCCAACTATTCCCAATTCACTAAACCTTTATTTTTCGTTTCTGAGCCGGTAGTTTATTTTATAGTATAAGTTTGTTTTCCTTTCTTCACATTCTGTCCCTTTTGCCAATTTTCACAAAATTCTTCTTCTTTATTTCTCTCTAAGTCTTTGAGGCAGAACTACCATGCATGCCCACAACATGCATGCCAGTATACCTACACAGTCTTCCATGAACTACTCTATTTTGTATATTAAGTATTTGCTGTATTTTTATCAGCTAGGAAGTCAAAATCCAATCTAAATGCTAAACCAATAGAGAGATTAAAGCCACACAAAAATATAAACGACTATTTAGAGAAGTTCGAGAAACAATATCTTAAAGTTTAGTTGCTACATTCTTTTTAACATTATTGTAGTCTCCTCTTCTAATGTAAAGAACCAAATACCAATTGCATTCCTACCGCCATATGTGTAGCTTCACTTTTATAACCATTTCTTGATCCTCTTCCCTCTTGTATTGCTGTAGCTTTGCAAATTAATATAAGGGTGACAATATGTTTAAATGGATCCACCTAGCTTTTAGGAACAAGTGTCTTGGTAAGAAGCATTAAATGATACTGGAAGCATCTTTAAGGGCACCAAGCCAATCCGTTACAAAAATATGTCTTCAAATTCTAAGACATTACTGAGGATCCTTGGCTTCCCTATTGTGAGTGCCTTTTCTCAATGGTTTCAGTATCACCTCCAGCTCAATCATGTTCTTTTCCTCCTTGAGCCTCTTTGTTCTTTCATTAAATCAGATTTCTAATATTTCTGATGGCCTAACACAAATACTTGGAACTTATGTTGCTATCAACTACCGATTCTTCTTAGGCTTCACAATGTCAATTTCAGTCATTAATTTTAAAAAGAGCAGTGATTTTATGAGTGCGTGTACTTGCCTTTCTGATCCAATCAACATATTATAATTTTTTTGGATTATAAGAGCAGCTAAAGTGTCTCAATTGTTCAACAAGACCATTTGATGGCCTTCGTGAATCACAGTCTTGAAACTCCAAATGCAAGCAATTTCAGAAATTAAAATACCTTTGCAGGTAAATATGAATTTTCTCAAAGTTTTGCAAACAATGCAATCCCGGCATAGACATTAGCAAAAACTTCAACAAGATGAACAGGGTCTCAATACAAGTCATATGCTACTACCATGTTACAGATTGCACCTAGACTCAAGACACATACATGACTTGAATAGCCAAAAGGATGGGTCAGCATAACTAAATTCTTGTGATAACTAATAGAATTTAACTATGGAATACTTCTAGTGGATAACACGAAACCTTGAAGATGACCAAAAACTTACTATTTATGGAATTTCATCAAACAAACTGTAGAAACTTAATGCATAACTACACCCAAGATTCGTTGTGGATAACCTGAGATATTAAACACGGTCTTGCGAATTTCAGTTTTACGCAAGACCACTTGTGCACAAAAATTCATGACTGTTTATGTTATTTTAGTTTGATAGCTAAGAAAGGCTGGACCGCTTACAGTTTGGTAGCATTGTCCATTGTGTTAGTAAAATAAATTATTTTAAACTAGCCAATGTCCAAGAAGTCAGCCTAGATATTGTCCAACCAACCAATGAATTTTATTCAAGCAAACCTTATTCCAATTTCCAACAAAAGAACAGAACCAAGATATCCAAAAACTCAACCATGCATTTGAAATGACAAGTACTTAGTACATTGAATGACGTTTCTCCTAAATTGAGTCTCTATTCACAAGTACAAAGACTCCGGTTCTAATCCCTCCAAGCGTGAGAGAACATCTGTGCTGCTACATGCCTTCCATTTGAAAGAAGGCCCAAGCTAAAGGAATTTAATTACCTAACCAAACACCCTGGTTTGATCTCTGATCTGGAGTTTTGATTCATTCACAAGTACAAAAGGACTCAGGTGAAGGTGATTAAGAACTAATTCAACATGTTTTAATCCCCAGTCAAGAAGACCTATGTCCAAATGAAAACAGATGATAGGGTTCTAACTAGCCCCAATCCCCACAATCCACGTTAATTATAGGCAAGACAAAACATATGACTGGAAATAGACTTAACAGGTTCTTAACTCAGAGGTCAGTAACCACAAAATAGAAAAATGGTAAGGAGATAGCAAGATATAGTGAATTTGAATTGTGCTTCCGCAATGGTTGTGTCCTGCAAAAAAATTCAGTGAGACCAGCCTGTAAAAGCAGGGTAGTGGAGAGCCTGGCTCTAAACTTGACATGGAAGGTTTGAAATCATTCTTGCAATTTATATATATGATCTTAAAAACATTATGCTTTTCATGTGGCTACGTATCAACAATAAATATATTAAATTGGATCTAAAGATCTACTGTGGAGCCTGTATACACATTTATTCAGCATACATGTAGCACATATAAAAATTGATATATTTGAAATGAATGTTTGAGCAATATAAAAAGCAAACAATTACATTTTAGACTTAAACACCACACAAGAAATACCATGATAAAGTGTAATGTCTGTTATCCAAAACAGTGGAGAATCAATCTTTAACAAATTATCCATTGTCATGCAAAGCAAACTCCATTGTGACACTTGGATAACATCTAGGTGGAGAACACTAATTGGAAAACTTTGCAACGAAATTCCCAGTACAGTTGGTTCCATAAGATAAATTTTAATACAAATGCAGATGCAACAGTTGGCATTTGTTATTTTGCCTTACCCATATAAAAGGATAGTTGAGATCATAGTTACCATGTTCTTATGAACATGATGAAAGTTCAGTTAGAACCGAACTTTTCAGGCTGACCGAACAAGGTCGGTCGAATTTCATTTTTACATTTAATAATTAATAAAATTAAAACGTTCTAATTAAAAGAACTTCAACCTAAAACAAAAACAAAACAAGAAACACTAATACCTAAATGCGTAAAGGAAAAACTGCATATATAATATATTTATTTATTTTTGTGTAATTGGTTTTTCTTTACAAATATCATATATATATATATATATATTTGTAAATTTTCTAACCTAACCAAAGCATTTGCAGAATTCCAAACTTCCAAACTTTTCGATCATGGTCACTATAGTTGAGAGCACTACCAGATTCAGAAATTTCAGACAGAACTCACCAGAACACTCCACATTTAATAGCTCATCGTGGAAGGTGACTCCTGACTCATCATAGACATGATTGATCAGGCACTTCAATTCTTCAAAATCCAATCCCCTACCCCTGACCCATCCAAAGTGGAAAATGGCAAATGCTTCATCAGTTAGCTGTCCTCTCTCAGCACCTCGAACACATACTATTTCAGCATCAACCAAGAGGATCTAATACCTAGCAGATGCTTTAGAAAACTATCCTTTTCAACCCAATGTTCTTTTGGCTCCTCGTGACTTAATATTCCCCGAATTGCTGCCACCCCACATCTACCACTTGATCGACAGGACCATCGTCCCGCCCCTACACACCCTTCACGACCCCTCATGTTCATCCTTCTCTCTTACCCAGCCAAATTCATGTCGGTTTCCTTAATCTTTCATTGCCCCATCTATCAAGAATCAATGTCACTCCACAACTCAGAGCAACATCCTTTACATGTTTCAGCGGTCGAGTCAGCATGTTTGATGCACAGTCACAAACAGTTTTGTCAGGTCTTGAGTTCCACGTAATCCTTTTGATGGTCCTTATTTATCTTGTAGTGCTCTTTCTTTGTATTTGCTATGCACTGGGCAATGCCTGCCATCATGGCAATCTCCTTTCACTGGCTCTTCTCCCTAACACACACTCGTGCCCCTGATTCACCTCACATGACATCCCCTTGTATCTGCAGGTCCCATGCGTTCTCAGCTGTCATGATCTCCAGTACACACTTTGCATGGTGTTTTTCCTCATATATATTATACATACTACACCGAGATTTCCCTATCTCAGATTTCATTCTCTGACATAAAAATGTTTAAATCTGCTGCAGCTTTCCTTGAGCCTGACATGGATAGATTTCAATTTGATTCACAATATCACATATACGATTTGGCACATGGAAGCGTAGGAACCCTGCAAGGAGGATAGTGATGATGAATTGTTCTTTACAACTGCCCCTAAGTCAAATCCAAATCTCGCCATGGCTATCTCCCCACTATAGATCCATCCATCCACCATTTCAACCCTCTGTAGCCAGCTAAACCCTCAATAAAGCTGTTCTGCAGGTAGCTCAAAATTCAAAACGAAGTGTTTCTACAATTTGCCTTAACCTGTATAATTTGCTTACTTCCAGGTAGCCACCAAACACTATTAATATGTTTACAGTCTACCATATGGGGAGGAAAACTAGGAGACCCCCAACTTTTATAAACAGTGCATGGCCAAACCTCAGCCTACCCATAAGTCTTCAAGCCCTCAGATGCTGATTGTGCACTGCAGGCAGCGTTGCAGACACAAAAACTGTTCCATCTCCTCAGCAAACACAATCACAAGCCCATTTTGTCAATATGAGAACTACCCGTCAGCACCCAATTTGGGTGATTCGTGATGATGAGGCCATTGGCATGTCTGAGAGCCATCACCATGGAAGCCCACAACAGTCAGCTAAATCTCAGAAGCCCAAAATGAGGGAGAGGGATCTCACTAAGGTGAATGCCTGCGTCTGCCACTTCAACAGGACATCAATATCACTATGTTATGTTTTGCTCCCATGAATTTGTTGGCAATTAGGGTCTGAGTTTGATCCCTCATTTGTCTCAGACCTCTCCCTCTTTCCGGAAGTTTGGAATCCATCATGCTGCTGCTCAGCTTACCTCCATTGCTTGTTTGGCTAGCCGCATCCCTTATAATGACCATCCCCACCTTAATCACAGAGGACCTTTATTAAAGCTTGTTCGTCCCCATCACAAAACCCTATGATACCGATACGGAAGGGGAAGGGCGGGGACACAGGAATGGGTACAGGGGTGGATACGCCGTTGGAGCGGGCAGGGTACAGCGGGTACCCTCTGGATATGTCCGGCACGCTTTGCAACTGTACCGGACGTACCGACATATCCGGGGTTCTTGCCGTACCCTGCCCGCTCCCATGGCGTATCCCCCTAAATACGCCTTTGTTTTTTTAACATGTTTTTAAAGCTATATAATAATAAAAATATAATATTCTTTTAATTTAAACCCTAAAAGCTAACTACAAACAATAAAACAAAAGCAAAGAAACTTACCTCTCCTTCCTCATTTCATCTTTGGCTCTCTAAAATTTCATTTTGCTTGTCTAGGGTTTGATACTTCAACAAAAAGCATTGCAAGTATTTTCCTAAGCTTGTAGGAGTGTGAGGAGCTGCAAAGGAGGAGGATTTGTGGTTTATTAAGTGAAGGTAAGGTTTTATTTAATTCTAAGTTTGTTTCTCTTTTTTTGTTATTTAATCTTTCACACACTTCATTTTTTTGCTTATGTTCATTTTTTTTTCCCAATTGAAATTTTTATTTTTATTTCATTTAATTTTTTTCTATTTAATTTTTGAAATTTTCAATACATGCCATTGTTTTCTTTGCTTATGTTGTTGGTTTTGAACCTTGTAGGTACTTCTACAATGGCAACAAGTTCCGCTTCTTCTGGGCAATCTTTGGTCAAGGAATTTGACCCAAATTCGCCATTATGGAGGCATGTAACAATACTTGAACAACTTCCAGGTGGTGGTTGTTTTGTTTGGAAATGCAACGATTGTGAATCAGTATTCAAAGGCTCTTACAATCGGGTGAAAAGCCACTTGTGTGCGATAACGGGTAACAGTATAAGAATATGCAAGGGGAAGAATAATGTTGGGGTGCCAAAAGCAAAAGTTTTGGCATATATCAAAGAGCAAGAAGATGCAGAGGCAACTTTGGCTATGAAAGCGGGTCATCCATTGGCCAAAAGAGGAAGTTCATCTCGATCAACGAGGCCTCCTGTTGCCCCATCAAGTAGTGGATCCCCAATTGTGGCCATGCCACATCCATTTGTGGCTCCTACCTCCATGGATGATGAGGATGCACCCCTTTCACGAAAGAAAAGTAAGACAAAAGGGCCATTGGAAAAGGCCTTTCAAAATGAGAGCAAGGAAATTGCAGATGAACACATTGCAAGATGTGTGTATGCAAATGGACTTTCATTTAATGTTGTGAGGTCACCTTATTGGCATGAGATGGTGAAAGCCATCAATGAGGCCCCAAAAGGGTACAAATCACCAGGCTATGAGAAGATCTCGCACCACCCTATTGGATAAACAAAAAAATATGTGGAAACCTCCTTGCAACCAATTAGAGACTCATGGGCCAAAACAGTGTGTCCATCGTTTCTGATGGATGGAAAGATGCAAGAAACCGCCCTTTGATCAATGTGGTTGTAGTATGCCCTAAAGGGGCAATGTTTTTGAGAGCGGTTGATTGTGAGGGGCAAGTGAAGGATGCCCAATTCATTGCCAACATCCTCTTCGAATCCATTGAGGCGGTGGGGCCTCAAAATGTTGTCCAAGTCATAACAGACAATGCCAAGAATTGCAAAGCTGCGGGGATGTTAGTTGAGGCAAGGTATGGGCATATTTTTTGGACACCATGTGTCGTGCATTCACTAAATTTAATGCTAAAAAGATGGCCAACAAAATAGAGTGGATCCAACAAGTGTATGCAGAGGCTGAAGAGATCCAAATGTTTGTCACCAACCATCACCAGTCACAGGGCATTTTTAGATCATTCTCGTAGTTGGAGCTGCTAAAGGTAAGGAAGCTACCTTTCTTTTTTCTTTAATTTAAAATTTAAATATAAGTTTTTTATTTTTAAAATATAGTATAATTAGTATTCAAAAGTTTTCAATTTTCTTTTTAATTTTTGTTTCTCATTCTTATTATATTAGGTTGTTGAGACTCGGTTTGCATCACACACAATCGTCTTGAGACGACTTGTGAAGGTGCGACAGGCACTCATGAGGATGGTAACCTCCAACCTTTGGGTTGTATGGAGGCAATCAAACACTGAACGGGCTCAAAAAGTGAAGAGCATGATTTTAGATGACACTTGGTGGGATCAAGTGGAATATTTGTTGAGTTTTACTTGAGCCCATTATGAGCATGATCCGCTTTACTGACATGGATCAGCCATGTCTAGGAGAGATATATGATGGTATTGACTCAATGATTGAGAAGATAAAAACCGTCATAAATGCAAAAGAACAAGATCCTGAGGAAACATTTTTCAAAGAAGTGCAATCAATCCTCATTGAGCGGTGGAACAAAATGACCACCCCGCTACATCTACTTGCTTTTGCATTGACTCCTAGATTCTACAACACAAAGATCCTTTCCTTGCTAGGAGGGTAGCACCATACAAGGATGTGGAAGTCAGTGAGGGATATATGGCGGCATTGTCTAGGCTCTTCCCTGATCCTGAGGCCCAAGACATGGTTATGGTAGAGTTTGGCAATTTCATAGCAGAAACAGGTCATAGCCTTCTCGCTCTTCGGAGCAAATACAAGATGGATGCTCATATGTGGTGGTACCTCCATGGTCATGCATCGGTTTACTTGCAGCCTCTTGCAATCAAGGTCTTGGCACAGGTAAGTTTTTTTATTCTCTTTCCTTTTTTTGTTGTAACTTTTAGTTTTTAAAATTAAGTTTGAGTGTTTAAGTTTGAACTTTGCATTGACTTTGTGTTGCCTCAATAGGTTGCAAGTTCATCTTCCTCTGAGCGCAATTGGAGTACATATAGCTTCATCCACTCACAGAAGCGCAACAAGTTGGGGGCTAAAAAGGCTGAAGATTTGGTATACATACATTCCAACTTGCGCCTTTTATCCCACAAGCAATGGAGTACAAGGAAGGGTCAACAAAACATTGGGATATTGATCCAGAGATAGTTGACTTGGATGCTTCCATTTCCCACCTGCCATTAGATGATGAGGAGAGTTCTTTGGCACCGCGAGACCCACATGCACAAGGGGGTGCAACTGGCAGTGGCCCTAGTGGGAGTGGTTCGAGTCCATGTGGTTCTAATGAACCACCTAATGATGATGATGATGCAATTGATGTTGATCCTCTTGATGAAGAGGAATATGATGAATATTGAAAGATAGTTTGAACTTTGATCATGACTGATTTGGTGTAATAGATTGAATTTAATATATCATGACATTCACATTGTGTTTGATTTAAGTGTTTAACTTTTAAGCTTTTAAGTTTCTAAGTTTTATCGGTATCCTAGCTTGTTTGTTGTGGTTATTCACTTATTTAGCTTATAACTTATAAGTTATCTACTTATCTTGTTTTTTATCTTGTCTTTCATATGCATAATATGTGGTTAATAACTTAATTCCTATTTAGAAGGCTGAAATTTATATATTTTTAATTTTTATATATTTTTTGTACTGCCGTATCCAACGCCGTATCCGGGGCCAAATTTTTTTTCCGTATCCGCGTATCGGATACTCCGTACCCGCTCCCGTATCCAAAACGTATTGGCTACTTAGCAAAAACCCCCAGTTGTCGTGTCCTCCTTTCCCATCTTCCCCCAGCCTATCCTCTCTATATCCCATCATGATCAACTATTATCTAGTATACTGAAAATTTCAGAAAAAACTCAGCACATTGGCCAAACCATCTACAAACGGGCATTCACCATCCAGGTCTGGAAGACACTCTCTCCATGATGGGCCAGCTCCTGATACACCAACAAGCCAGGCTTGGCACTCTTCAAGACTGTTGAAACTCTTTCAAAAATAGTCACTAGGCAAAATAAAATGTTGGATGCAGTCAATGCCATATTGCTATCTGAGACTTCAAAAAAGGCTGGAAGCTACAATACAGGATCCTGATCTCTCAGGTCCTCCTCTGAAATGCCAAGACACCCAGATACTTTCACAGTGAACGGCTGCAATGCCTAAGCTTATTTTACCGTCCAAGCCTCCTCTTCTACTCAAGCTTGGGCCACTCGCCCTATATTGGAGGATAGTTTTCCTTTTACTATCCTCGGGACAATTAATTCTGCATGGTGTTCAACTTAGTGCTCTGGCTGTTCATATTGTTCATGGTTTTGTACATGTGTATGCTCTGCCTCTCTCTGCTGGTATTGTCATGCATTGTAACAAATTTTGGACCTTGAGCATCTCTCTAGGATGCTCCTTTCATTGTAGTCCTCTTTACAATTCAATATATATTTACCATTTAAAATATTTTTACAAGGAAATGAAGAAACATGTGCATTGGCAGGAAAAAGTTGCAGTATAAATAGATCAAAATTAAACAATTACTTCTTTTTTTTAAATGGCTCAAGCACAAAGTGCGTTGAACCAAGTGTAAGCACAAAACAAACAGGTGTTAAATCATATATCTCAGGAACAAAACCACAAAAACAATGAGAAAATGAAAAGGAAACACAATACAAGTGAATTTCCTATGGCAATTTATGGACCTGGGAACTTTGCCTCTAATTATATACGATGTGGGAAAGTTGACCATTTGTAGGCAAAGATGACACATATCCCTGCTAGATCCAATTCGTGCTTACCCATTGATCATTTCTAAATTTTCATATATGGTCTTTTAAAACTATAAGAAAAAATGATATCAATTCATGTTGGTGATTCATCACTACCACCCCAACAGTTAATGGGCTGAAACACCTTTTGCAGGTGTTACAGGGATCTACAATATTTATATGCAATTGAGAATCACAACCTTTCATTTGCCAAAAAAATATTCCAACTGAAGTACATATTAAAAAAATGGAGAAACAACCTTCACTTTTAAAACAAAAAAATGGACGGAGCAATGGTTATAACATTGAAGTTAGCAATAACAGCAAATGTAGTACGAACAGAAAGCCGACAGCAGGAGCATGGGGCTATCATAGTGTGATCTGCAAGGGTGAAGCATAGTGCAAAACATTGAAAACAACATAGGAGATGAGGAAAAAAGACATGCATGAGTGGATGCAACCTTAGAAGATTTGGAGAATCATTTAAGAAAACATTCCGCCCCCTTGTGCCTCGAGGAAGGAACAAAGGATCCCTAGGGAGATTCAAATCAGAGATATCCAAGTTCGGTTCACTTTAAAAAGAAAGAAAGAAATTATATTAATGTCCACAAATGACCAAAAGTAGGTCAATGGGACTGAAGGATACAACCATTAGCAATAGAAAGTTCTAGGAAGAGAGAATCCTAGAAGCGAACCGACGAAGCAAAGTACAAAGATAAAATAGAGCAGTATGCCACTAACACAAGTGGCAAAGAAACCAATACAAATAGTAATGAGGGGTGAACAAAAGCCCCAAGAGCAAGTGCCAATGAAGACTGGAGGCAAATCTCATCGAATGTCACTGTCTGTGCCTAAAGTGGAGGAATCATCTGAGCCATTATTGATCACTGTGAGAGATCTGATAATGTTGTCTGGTGAGTATACAAGGTCAGAGGAGCCAGGTTGGGGGATCCTATTTGTTGAAAACTTGAAGATGAGAATTTGTAAACATAAGTAAACGCCATAAGCAAACAGGGTCTAATTTGCAGATTTTTAGGAAATTGGCCAGCCATAGATGACTTACAGAAATTGATGGGGGTGAAATGTCAGTTCTGTCTACAAGGCCTGAAATTCGTTTCTAGCAAAAGGTTATTCTTAGTAGTCTTTTAGTCCAAGGAAGAGAAGAGTTAAATATTTTTTTGAAGGTCACGGTAAATATTTTTTTGAAGGTCACGGTTCTTTAAAAACTTATGATTATACATGAGGCCACGATCACCTCATTTTAACCCAGCAACTGAGTCGATGTTTGGAAGTTCCTGTGTGGATCAGATTCTATAGATTGTCACCGGAGTTCTGGTTAGAGGAACTTCAATTGAGATTGAGAGGCATGGTTGGCAGAGCTGCGAACCCATAGGAGTAGCAGAAGCAACCCAGAGAAGAGAGCTGTCTACATATTTGGGGTATGTGCATCTTTGGGTCTGAGACTCTGCCAACCCACAATGGATACTTAAGGACTGGTATGATCTTTGAATCTCAAATCTTACACTTTGTTCAATAAGATCACTGGAGTTGGAAGATAACAAAAGGGCGAAAGGGATTCTTAAGTGCAAGAGCTCTCTTTCAAAGGTAAACTAAATGAATAAGGATCTAAAATATTCATCCTCACCACAAGGCTTAAGAATGCTAAGGGATGCTGAAAAATTGATTATGAAATTCCAAAGGATAGCTCATACAATGGACCTCTATTCATAAAAATTTCATAGGAAAACTTTGGATAAGAAGCACATGAGGGAAGGTTGAGAGGCATATGTTGGAAGTCCACGAACAAGACACACATGAAGCAAATCAAGGCAAACCTACTAGAGAAAGACAGAGGACGTGATACCAAGAATGAAATCCTTGAAATGGAAGAAATGTATTGAAAACAAATATCCAGAATAAAATGAATCAAGGGATAGAAAAACAATGCATGTCCACAGAAAACGTGAGAAATAGAGAGAAAATCAGTGAAGTAGAGACCAAAATAAGCTTCATCTTAACAGAAACTGAAGACATAAGAAATGACGCTACAAGATTCTTCAAAGATTTGCTTACTAAAGATGATATGAATAGAGGAAGGGAATAAAATGAACTTCTAGAAACCATCCAAACACTCATCTATGAGAGGGATAACAGAGAAGGGATGATGCTAGTTTCAGAAGAAGTAATGCTAGCAGTTCATGCTTCGGAAGCAGATAGAGCATCGGGTACACATGGCTTCCAGGCAGGCTTCTTTTGAAGATATTGGCACATAGTGGGGAAGGATGTGACAGTAGCAGTAGAAGAGTCTGGAAGAGAGAGCATCACAGAATGAAACAACACTTTTTAAGCTCTAAGCCTAAAAAAGAAAATTCAGAATTCTTTGACAACTTTAGAACAATAGCATCATCCAACACAATTTACAAAATAGCGACCAAAGTAACGGCCAATAGATTGAAATTTGAAACTATGCCTACCAAAGATCATCTCTGAAGAATGAGGAAGATTTGTGGCAAGGAGACACATTAGATAGGGGCCTGATCACCCATAAAGCTCTACACTCACTAAAACACAAAAAAACTATGTTGCTAGGATACGGATACGGTATGGGTTTGGTACACGGATACGCCAATTTCAGAAACCTTTGGGTACATCTGTACATATATAATAAATACACACACACACACACTCATTTTACTCATTTTTTAGTCCATAAGAAATACAAAAGTTGAAAAATATAGTAGGAGCAAGGTTCAAAACATTCAATATGCTTAAAATTTCCATATGCAACTGCAGAAATATGACAGAACCTGTATTCAATATGCATGAGAAAAGTTCCATTGGTGGATTTTTTTCTCCTGTTTTTTTCTTATACAAACCACATTTTGCTTGTGTATTTCATCCCGACTTTTCCAAATATGTAGTAAGTTTTCTGGCAATAGTATTTTGTTACATTATATTCACTCACTTAGAATGTTGAAAATGCCCTGTGGGCGCAGGTAATATATGATAGAGCTATGGAAAGAAGCTGAGGAATTGCCTTTGCTGCAATGAGCATTGTGGAAGAAGTCGAAGCAGCCATTCAAAAGTTTAATGGCTTTGAAAGTGAGATGACTGCTCTGATATAAATATCACTCATTTGTCTAGGCTTTGTATTCATTATCCAGGGATCAATTCAATTTCATTTGATCAGTCTTGCTATTTTTCAACAATAGTATAGATAATGCTTGGTATAGCTACTATTCAACATGCAGGAAATTTCCATTTCCAAGGTTCAAAACAACCGAAATATGAATGTTTTAAAGCAATTGTAGTGCCAAATGCACGGGTACGTCTGTGACATACCCAGGTCATATCCATACCGTACCAGGAACGTATCCATACCAGGTACATTTCAGGGGGTCACAAGGGTGGGGAACGTACCCATGTTTCACAGCAAAAAGAGAAAGTATAATAATAAATTTGGACACAAATGACGCATATGATAGGTGGTAACAAGATCAGAGACAAAAATGAAGAGTAATGCAAGGCACATGGAAGGCACAAAGAACATCCACGTGTGTGTCCGTCTTTTATTAATCAAATAAGAAGTTGTATATTCAAATCAGGTAGTTATATGTGGTATAACTAAACTACATTAACTAATAGTTAATGTTTAATATCTTTAATAGCACCCCTTAATCTAAATGGGAGACTACTCCAAGTTTGTCCCGTAATATGGTGTGCAACAGACATCTCTCAGGTCATCCCCTTGCTCTTACCCAAGATCCACGGGGAGAGAATGGATCGAAGGCCTTCATCTCTGCTGGTGCTTGAAAAGGGGACATTATAGGTAGGGTACCAAACTATATAGAACACCACTTACTCTCACACAAAACTTTCAATAGCCATTACAATCAGTCCCTCAACTCAGTATCAAGTGCACATAAAGACTCTTATGGTTGCAAGGGTGGATACAAATTGAGATTTTGTCAACCCTTTATTTCCCAGTTTTACTGAAGATTTTGTTTGTGTTAGTTTGTTGTAAAGTTGTTCTTGTGGGGTTGGTAGTGAGTTTGTGGTGTGGTTGTGGCATGAAGAATGACTTCTCCTTTTAGTTTTAGCTGATGGCTGGGATGGGGATGGACCGCCATGGATGGGAACATGGAACCATCCACCCTCCGAAGCGTGGAAGCTCGAAGACCTCCTAACACAAGAAGTCGGTCTATTATGCTGCAGCAGGTGTTGTGTCATGCTATGCGTGACTATGAAGAGAGCATTTTGTCATGTGATAGTGAATTCTAAGCTGTAGTGCTTTAGAGTGAGGCGTAACCTGCCAGTAGGTATGGAATTTTAAGTACTGAGCAACAGAAGCAGGTAGCAGAGGGTATGAACCATCAATCCAACTGTTAATACATATGTAACAGTTACTCCGTGAAGAGAGTTCATCTCAGATTGGCAAGAATCCCTTCATTGGAAAACCGTGGCTTGTCTGCAGTATAATTAATGAATCTCTAAGGTTGAGTTTTAATTGAATGGTTTTAAAGAATGTTAACTCTTTTCTACTACTGTAGATTTTTACCTTGTGTTGTCTGATCTGTCACAAGTTGCTCTTTGGAGGAAAAATGGTAAAGCTAGAATGTGTAGATAATCACAAGTTGCTCTATACATAGTAAACTAGATGATACTGCCATAAACTTCAATCAATGTCCATGCATATTCTGTGATGGTAGAGGACCTCTAGTCCAGCAGAATATTTGTCTTATTCCTTCCACAGTAGCAAATCTGAACTAGAAGATGGGACAGCAATATAATCATAATGCAAACACTGCAAACAGAGCACTTGACACCAGATTCTTGAAAACACAGCAGGTGAGTGTTGGACTTTGTCTTAGGTGTTAATGAATGATGAATAAACAATCAGAAAGCAGCTAGAGGTACACAGTTGTACTTATCAGCATTTAAATATCGTACCTTATTAACATAGAATTCATGCTGGAAGCACCCTATTTTCCAGAAGTTTATGTTAGGTGACAATGACAGCATGCTTCCCCTATAGTTCATAGAATGCATATATATATAGCCGAACAGGTTATGGTTATCTGATGATTTATCCATAGTGTAGTGACCCAGCAAGTTTCCACTAAGAAGATTAGCAAGGAATCTGTCTTTACGATAGTTTAACTTTATACAACTGAAAACTGTCCCATGAAGAGAAGTAGGCAATGCAAACTTTCTCCCAGCACAGTCTTATGATAGAAGTCTTAGTCTCAGCTGAGTCTCAACAGCGGCAACAGAGGACTTGAAATGTGGTTTTACCTTTGCAACAATAAGAACAAGAAAATGTCCTCAGCATCATTAGCAGTCTGCCAACTTCTACTAATAATAAAGAAATGATATGATGACTGATCTGAAAGTACTTCCAGGTATGGGACTCTTAGATGACTGCTAAAAACCGCAACACTTGACACTCTGCCATCAGTCAAACTAGACCTGTGATTTGGATGAGGGCATAGGGGGATGTCTGAGAACATAGGATGTCCCTGTTTCCTTGCATGTCACCTAAGAGTAACTTATGACTGAGTTAGGAAGTGCCTCTTTCTGGCCAGCTATCAGCTACACCTTGTAGTTGGTACTTAGAAATCTTTTAGGAAAGATCACCCACTAATGCATAGAAGATGTTTTACAAGAAAGGGGAAAGGATAAATTGAAAGTTCATTCTCTGTAGGCATGCTGAATTTAGAGCGGAGTCACAAGTGACAGCCATTGATACCCTAGTTTTATTTAAATGTCTCCTTTGAACTTTTGAACACAGCAAGGTCATACTACTTAGATAGGTAATTGGAAAGAATTATCTGGATATGGTCTAGTAGGAACTGAAGAAAGTTTTGCATAAGAGCTCCAAAAATGTTAGGTTAGATGATGCTTTTGCTAGCTGTTTTTAATAAACACATTAAGTGGATACTAAAAGCACATTAAAGCGGTTGTCAAACTGATTACCCTTTTCCGTCACAGAATCAGAACATGCATTCCTATATCAAGTTCAGGCTTGACTGAGAACACTCGAGTGGCAAGGATACAGACACCTAAAATTCTGAACTGTGACGTGTGATATAAGTTGAGAATGCCTCTCCTGTAAAAAGGCAATCACCGAGGCATTATATAATGACTAGATGTGGCCGAACAGTAGGTTGGAGATCCCCTTAATGTTGATGGTTGTTCATTAGCAGAAACTTCTGAATGAGGATGATTTCCAAATATACGCATTTATCTAGACAAATGAGAAGTATGAGGTCCCGTGTTTGAACCCGTACTCTTTTGGTACCATGCGGTCTCAAGTTCGAACCTTGTTAGCCTCTGGTTTTCATGATTACAATGCTGACATTTTCTTTTATATAAGAGCTCCAAAAATGTCAGGTTAGATGATGCTTTTTGCTAGCTGTTTTTAATAAACACGTTAAATGGATACTAAAAGCACATTGAAGTGGTTGTCAAACTGATTACCCTTTCCCGTCACAAACTCTGAACATGCATTCCTATATCAAGTTAAGGCTTGGCTGCGAACACTTGGAGTGGCAAGGATACAGACACCTAAAATTCTTAACTGTGACGTGTGATATAAGTTGAGAATGCCTCTCCTGTAAAAAGGCAATCACCAAGGCATTATATAATGACTAGATGTGGCCGAACAGTAGGTTGGAGATCCCCTTAATGTTGATGGTTGCTCCTTAGCAGAAACTTCTGAATGAGGATGGTTTCCAAATATACGCATTTATCTAGAAAAATGAGAAGTATGAGGTCCCGCGTTTGAACCTGTACTCTGTTGGTACCCTGGGGTCTCAGGTTCGAACCTTGTTAGCCTCTGGTTTTCATGATTACAATGCTGCCATTTCCTTCTGTATGAACCTTTGTGCAGGCAACCACCATTTACCCAGAGTATGTAGTTCTGTGCAGAGGGTGTGAGAGCATACGGCATTTAACTTGTTGTAACGGTGATATGCTCGAATTTTTCTGGTTCATGTCATTCAGTGTTACGTCTCCTTGAACGCCGCAAGGTTTTACAACAGCAAAAGAGTATATGACTTTGATCTCGTTTTCTCCTTCTATGCAGCACGAAGAGTACAAAAATATGAAAAGATAACATTTCTAGGGTTTGATCATTGCAAAATGAGAAAAATCTGCTGTGAATTTGAAAGTTTTGAAGCATAAAATATATACTAAATGCTGAAATCAATAGGGTTTCATTATTAACTTTTTTAAAAGATGCGCGATAAATTCGGCAATTTTTAAGAAAAAAGTACTAAAAGCCTAACATCCACACGATTTAATTTTTATAGAATGAGTAAACAAGAAAACCTGCTGCAAAAGCGCTTAGAGTATTGCTGGCTTGTGCCTGTGGTGTGTCCGCATTCACTTCCGACTGTAAAATTCTGACCCAAAATATGCAGCAAAATACTTGTAAAATTTAAGTATAAATTCAAGTGAGAAATAATTGACTAAATAGAACGCGAGATTCTGAAAAACAAAAAAATTGGAGAACTTGACTAAGATTTTATCTCTACTGTAATAGAAAACGAAATTCTTTAAGAAATATGAATCAAAAAAATTAAACTGTAGTTTAAAATCCTAGTAGGATTTCGTCTGACTGTAGCAGAGAGCAAATTCTGAAGAAATTTGTAGTAAAACAGAGAAACTTTGAGCTACAAGATTTCATGTAAATCAGTACAAACTTACAAGAAATGTGCGATGAAAGAGGTTAAATATCAACTGTAGTTTGAAATCAAGCGAAGATTTGCCGGTGCCGGTAGAGACTGCAAAACTCTATACAAATTTGCTGAAAGAAAATTGTTAAAATTTCAACGAACGGATGGGTTGAAATCAAAATTATAAACGATCTCTCTTTTTTAATTTTGGCAGCAAAGGGACGGCCCCGATTGTAGTAGTTCCAGCTGCTTCAGCGAAAGTTGCAATACCACACGTGAAAGCAAACGAGGGTACAACTTACATCTTTACGCCCAAGGCGTTCCCCTATGGGAAAGACCTTTCCAGTCGTTTCGACAACTATGTTAAATTTGACAGCTGTTTGAACGTTATTTTCACTAGCTTTAAGTTCATGGGAATTTACTTGTTTTTATGTTTTCAGGGGTTCTATAGAAACAAAAACAGTTGCATGTTGAATGTTGCATGATAAATTCGCGAAAGTGAAGGTTTTCCACAATTTGCCCCTAAAAACACCGATGAACTACTAATTGCCGCAGCGAAGAAGGAAGCCCTCTCCTCCCGGCGGGAGAATCTGCTAAGTCATTAGATGTTCTCAAGCAAGCGTAAGAAGGATGGACCTTGACGACCTTCTTCTCGCCATGGAAATGTGGTTGGAGACCCTGTATCTCGATCTTAGTGGGATCCCCCTCTCTTCTCATGCCTAGGAAGAAATGATGAATTCTGCAGTAGCGATCTCGAAGTCTGTAAGTTCATTTCACACATCTTCCTTTATATTCATCCAGGAAAGGGAACAACTGATATTTTGATTCTCACATGACAAATTTGCAATCATGATTTAATTTTTTTGATATGCGCAGATTTGGAAATTTAGATATGAGGAACAATATTAAATCTCATTAGTGCTTTATAATTTTCAGGGTTTTTCTTTCTTTTTGAGAATATGTGTAATCTTAGTTTGGGAAGTGGTAGTATTGTGACGAGAGCGAGATGAAGATTCGATTGTTGATAGTAACGTAAATGTGATTTTTTAATTGGTGTGGTAAGATCCTTGAGATTAATACATTTCTCTTCACCCTCTAGATGCTTACCGAATCCAACAAGGGTAAGGGGACAAGCAATGTTGCCCCCTACATCAAATGCGCAGAACATTAGGAACAACATGGCAAGATCTACAATCATCGTTTATGAATGTACAAAAAGTTGCAGCAGAGGTGGATTTCTTTGAACCCTAGAGTACATTTTGAAACCTTTTATTAGTCTTAATGCTTTCATTTTCAAGGTTATGTATAGATTTCATTAGTTCAAATTTCTCAAAAGGAGAAACACCTTTTCCAAATGAATATGACTCTAGAAATAATCAAATATCGTTCTTCTTGGATTTGTTGTTGCAATGCAACTCAAATACTCTTTTGATAAGGGTAAATACAAATTCATTATTTTGATATGTTCAGGGTAATTTTCTAAGCAAGACGAAAATATTTCTAGACAAATCAAAGAATGCCTCTAAATACTTGATAATTTTGTATCTATCATTAAATGCAAAAACTCCTTGAGTTGGTTCCTTCCCCATTTCATGTTGTTCTTCACGGAAAATCTAAATTTTCCATGTTTACTTAAAATCCCCTTTTTAAAATCTAGCTACCTTAGTTTACTAATGACCTTGAATGTGGCTAGAACAACACACTTGGAAATATGAATGGTACCATGGAAAATTCAATAAATTTTAAAGGCTAAGGTACATTACAAGGCATAATATTTAGATAAAAAATAAGGGCCATTGCCTTCAAGGGTTGCGGTTGTAAGTTACAGATTGGATGCAATTTCAAGGATCTTGGAACTGATGAGTAATGACTTATGGATTAAGTTGATAAGTTACAAAAGATTAGACAAAATAATGAAAAGCGGGAATATTTCTTTTGTGAACTGAGAATAAATAGAATAAGGGTCATTTTGCACATACTAATAAATTCAGATATATTTTACTGAAAATATATATGAAAAGCATGTTAAACCATTAAAGCTAATGTCAACTATCTTTGAATTATCGCTACATGTATTAGTGAACTACTAATGTAACTTGTAATGTACTCTAAAAAACCTTATTGGTAATTTACCTCTGCAGACTTTTAATTGGTCTAATATTAGAATAAAAAGAATTATTTTATTTACTCGAGGGTAAGTAACAACAGAATGTACATGATGTTCTTGCAGATCGTCTACTATTCACATCATTGTTGTCATGCGCAGATTAGCTTCCATTCGTGCATCGATTGACATATGCATGATATCAATACTCATGATATGTTGATATGAAGTCGCTCAACATATCTAGCCACTCATTTTATGAGAACATTCAACAAACTCTATAAACTATTTTTGGGTAGAAAATATCTTTCGCGGAAGGAGTCCACCTTTAAAGATGCCCTTGTTGGAAAGTGTCAAATTCTCGACAACATTTTCCCGAATTAATTTCACACTATTCATGTCTCTAAAATTTCCCTAGTTGTGAAAATATCTATTTATTTAGTGTTGTTGGTCACCTCTCCTTGCATTTTATTTCATTTCTTGTTCTCTCTAATCTTAACTTGCTTACCGAGAATAATTTATCAAGGAATGTAAGGGAAGGGGAGTTTTAGAAGCGGCTGACCCGACTAATTTGGGGTACAGGATGTGTGTGGAATTCAACAAAGAATACTTGAAGGCGAGTGAGAGGCAAGTGCGTAGATATTTGATGGTGGTGGTCTCTGGGGGATTAAATCAACAACACAATCAAATCGTGGATGCAACAAGAATTGCTCATATTCCTCGAAGCCACTCGGTCATGCCCATTTCACAAGTCAATGTAATCTGGGAGACGACATGTACCTAATTAATTGTAGTTATCATGTGAATGAATGAATGAATACCTAACAAATGATTTTACACCTAAAACGATGCAAAGAATTATGTGATATATTTGATGTGGAACAATTGAAACATAGTCCGAGGGAGGATGTGAGAATTGTGTCGCTTTCTTCCTCAACTCATGTGATGACAAGGGTAGTGGAAGAGAAGAGGACAAAGCTACATGTGTTCCCGCATGGATTCGATCTCGATACCTGAAGCATTTCAATAAACAAGGCCTTCTTCTTCTTCTTCTTCTTCATGCGACTCGACTCCCGCCTCTCCAAAGATATTCCTCCTCATCTCCAATGACTCCATTCAGTAAGGTCTACTTTCTGGACTTTGCTCTACCTTCTTATAATTTTATTGTTGCTCCTCTTTATCCTCCTCTCGAGTGTTTGGTTAATTTGGATATTGTAAAATGCACATGTTGCATTTCATGCCCCGAGATTTGCAGAGCCTATTCAGAAATTGGTGTTGGGCCCTTGAAATATCAACTAAGTCCAAAAAGGGTGCATAGGCGTGCGCGGTTGAACAAAGCACGCAAGATAAGGCACACATGGAAGGGTTCAAGTAGGGTTTTGGTAGAACCTGGGATGCGCACCCACGTGAGCAGAATCCGAGACTTAGCCATTTTTGACCTATCGGGCAGGACGCAAGAAAAATGTGACCCGAGTGGAAAAGGTGCCACCAAGGGCAGGGGTGGCTTGGAAGGAATATGCCCTGTGATAGAAGCTTCTAGAAGGACATCATGGCAAGGAGTGGTGAGCTCAGGCCTGGAGGAGCATGCGCCATGGAGGACCACTTTCAGACACTTGGTGACAGATCTGAGGCCGCAGAAGAATGAGTTGGCAGTTCAAGAAGGCTATATATACAAGTGCCTGTAGAAGCAAAGAGGAATGAAATGAATAGAGGGCGGAGCTCTGTAGAAATACTGCAAGGACTTTGTTAGCTTGGGTAAATAAGTGTAGGAAAGGATGTATCAAGGGTTTGGGGGTTATAAATTTTCTTTTGAGAGCCTAGCTATATGAATCCAGTTATAATGCATGACTACGGTTTGCCTTTTTGTGACATTCTGTAATGGGCCTAATGAATGTAATGAGGTTACCAGTTTATGTGAATATGAACATTAATGGTTCTGATGCATACATCCTTCTTCATAGCTCTTTTTCATTTATGTTTATGAACTAAGTATGAATGCTTATACAACTTCCTTTCTGTTTTGGTGTAAGTTCTATAACTGTTAAGCTCTTTTATGTCTGGAATGACTGCAAGGATCTAGAAGCCGTTATGAGCTCTATGGTGCTTGTATGTCTTATTTCCTCTCAAATATCTTAAACTCGGATCATAGATGATGTTTCCCACTAAACTCACATAAAAGAGAGACTCGGTGCCGCGCGTGCCTCAAGTGAGTGCCAGCGCCCGTTGGGTGATAGGCCAACGCGCATGGGATTTCTTTTCTTGTGATGAGTGTAAAAATGACTACATCTTGGTTCCGTTGCCGGGATCTCTTTTCGAAGTTGTAGTGGGAAATGGCAAATATCATGATCCGTGTAATGAGTAATGAAAAAGACTTTAACTTTGGAAAGTGTTGAATCATGGTTCAAGAGCACGGAGGATGAATTTGCTTAGAGATTTAGCATTGGATCTGAGTTTAATGCATGTAGATGGGTAGAAGAGAACCTCTACCATGATTTGTATGAATTTTTTTTTGTTGCTTCCCAATAGAACTGTATGAATGGCTCTCAGCATATGCATCTAGATCAAGCTGGTATTATAGATCACGCGTGTGGACCCAAGAAGAATACCAAAGGCTGCAGGATGTAGATCTGACGTGGAATCGTGTTGTGGATCATTGGTGGAAAGGTGTGTTGGCTAGCTACACTCTGGAGTACACTATTTCTACATATTCTTGTCCGGAAGTTGCTGAGTTTGAATTTCGTGGGATCCCAAAGGATCATTTCTACGTGTTATCCCTCTGGCAATGAAGATCTTGATTGTTACCTTGAGTTTAGAGGCATCTCTAATGGCCAGCTAAACCATTCTGAGCTACTGGGTGAGGAAGCTAGGGTGGAGGAAGATGACAGATATTACGATGAAGAAAGAAAGGGAGGAGAGATGGCTCAAGTATAGTGAAGCACGTGAAAGGGAGATTGTTAGACAACACAAGGTTGCAAGTGTGATGGATCTATGGAGGCAGACGTTGCGGGAAGGAGTGGAGGTTCACATGGAGGACGTGGAACCTGAGCAGTCTGTGCTACCCCATCTTGGAAAGCACGTAAGAGAGACCCCTTCGGCTTCTGATGAGAGTTTGTCACGTGGAGAGAGAAGAGTCGTTGGCATGTATTTGAACCCACCTAGTGACCAGGACCTCGTGCTTGGTTTTCCGATCAAGGAGTATCGTTGACCCAGTTGGTATCAGTGGAAGTGACAGATCTACGCCCAGAGATACAATTTTTCATTTCCCACTTCTATGGCTACGCATATTCCAGTATTTGAAGGAATTTTTGGACAAGGAGAAAGTACACAAGCCTTTGGTCTCGCATCTAGGAGTGGCGTGGGGTACACTAGTGGTAGTGGGGAATTATCACAGACCATCAACGCGTAGTTCAGTGGAACCTTGGGGACACTTGGAACGACCACTACAACACCTGGTGGACTGGTGGGTCAGAAGGAACATGACTCGTGGTTATGGTGGGTCAGGAGGAATAAGACCTACTGGTTCTGGTGGATCTGGTGGGTCAGGAGGAACAAGACTTGGTGGTTTTGGTGGATCTAGTGGCTCAGGAGGCACAAGACCTGTGGATCTAGTGGATCCGGCGGTGGAGGAAACACCGGAGGGAACCAAGGCTCTAGCTCAGGAGGAAAAGGGCCCTAGCCACCCCCTCAAGTCTTCTTTGAGATGTCTTTACATTTGCCAGATTATAGAGGTATTGAAGATGTTGTAGAACATGTTCACAAGTGTGAACTACTATGGTGCACAAAGGGGATCACAACCCTGAGTGGAAGGCTAGTCAGTTTGTAATGATGTTGTAGGGGCACACGCATAACTGGTATAGGAAATATGACCCTCATCAAATGGTGGTGGATTATATTGCTTTAAAGAACGCCTTCTTGTAGAATTCCACATCCCTGAGTTTGAATAGAAGAGCATCAGTGCTCTGAAGGAGATTCAACAGGAATGACGGAGAGTGTGTGGGAGTATGATGCGCGCTTTAAAACTCTCTTGTCTAAGTTATCATATGATATTCACCCTTCACAGCATGCTCAGTGGTTTGTTGGAGGGTTGATCACTCCTTTTAGGAGAGCTTTATCTCATAAAACTTTCACAAACCCGCACGAGGCGTTAGAAGCTACTTTGCATGTCGAGGTCATTGGAAGTGTTGATATTGGTGTTAGCCTTGTTTTTGGAGGCTCAAATTGCTGCTATGGCTAAGCAAATGGAGAAGTTGTCTCGAAACTCAACCAATGAGGCTCACAAAGTGGTATATGGTGTATAGCTTGTGAAGTAGAGGGGCATGTCAAGGATATTTGCTCTGGAAGACAAATGACGCGTGTGACAGTAGACTGTGAAATTTTTCATGGGGACCATGATGCAAGTAGATTCCCCTTGTTACAACACGTAATTCGAAGAATGTGTCTTGTTACTTTGTAAGATCTGCACCTCTACAACCCATGATACTAAGGATTGTAGGCTTATTGACCAGATCCATGAGGCCATTGATCATGGGGTGTGCTAGACTAGCATTGCTAGCAGTTCTAAAGGTGATGATCACCGTTATGAGGAGCGCGCAGATGGAGGTGCGCGCGGAAGGGGATTTCGTGGAGGATTTTGTGGTCATGGTAACCGTGGAGGAGGAAGAAGTGAGTTCCCACGTGGAACCTATTTTAATTGTGGGTCTACAGAGCATTACAAATGAGAGTGCCCAGACCTATTGCAGTGCTCATGGTGCGGGAAGAAACACAAGTATGAGGAGTGCCCTGAGTTGTTTGAGCACATGAATCAACAACAATAGAAAGACAAGGGCGCTGCAATGGTAAGCATTAAGAAGATAGACACATAATGGATGCCATGGGTAACACGTGATGCAGGCTTAGAACCTGTTTTGGTAACAATAAGAGCAAGAGCCGCACGCGTAAAGGAAATACCAAGGCAGAGGACTCTGGTTTTAAGAGAAGAAGTGGTGCATGGAAAGTACCCAGATCTTGCTCATCAGAAGGAGGTATATCAAGATACCATGGACGTCATTCGGAGTTTATAGGAGAAATCCAAAGGTCCAAAGGATCACCCAGGAGGGAGGAGCAAAGAAGGAAGGTCAAGGCGCAATAGATGACTTGGATGAGGTCAGTGGAAGTATGTAAATGCTACAAAGAAGAAATGTTATTCCCTCGCTAGGGGCATGGTTGAGAGAGAAGGTACCACACGTCCGAGAAGAGCGTGAGAGGTAGGTCCCGCATGAAAACCTTCCCCCTCACAAATTTGACTATGATAGGGAGATCATGTTAAATGCAATCTTTGGATGGATGACTACCGAGTAATATTCTCATTGACACAAAGCATAGGTTAATGTTCTCACATTGATGCATGAAATCGATTGGAAGGCCTCAGCATTACAGTCATCTTCGAATGTGTTGTATATGGCAAATAAAACAAAGGCAATTCCCATTGGTGTCTTAAAGGATGTAGTTATCACCATTCAGGGAGCCAAGTTTACTGGGGACTTCAAGTCTTGGTGCTCGCCGAGGCAGACAATTTCCCAGCACTACTTGGGTGCCCATGGTGTTATAAGAACAATGCGGATCTTTGGTTCAACAAAGGGTACATCAGCTTTGAAAATGAGGAGGAACGAGTCATCATACCCCTGTTGATGGGAAGTCAACACCCTATACTGAACCTTTGGGAGAAGAGGTCCTGGATAGAATATATGTGCACTCAATCAGGGATCCAGAGATAATCCATCCTACCAACGGAGTTATCTAGTTTGAGGATGCTCAGTCGGTAAGTGACACCACTAGTCTAGCATGTGATAATTGGGTGCATGGGACCTATGAATTGATCGGATGGCATTTAAGAGGATCGGTGACAAAGGTGACAAAGGTGCGCACAGTCTCGGCACCTAGGAGGAAAAGAGCTACCTAAGTACTTAGGAGGAGCCTCCTCTGAGGTCTTTTGCAGAAAATGGAAGCTTGGTGGAAGGAGGAAAATAAAAGAAGGGGGATGTTAAGTTACGTCTTACTAGAACTCATGCGCTGATGGGCAACACATCGGGATAATTTCTTGAATGGCACGAAGTGAGAATTGCCTTCTCTGTTCATTTCTCTAGAAGTAATGCGCCCACCACCATCAAGGACTACCATGGTAAGGAGCCCGCCTCTTTCCACGTCCAAGCCTATGAGAGAACCTAGAGGGAAGGCACGAAAGCTTTGCCACCATCCCTCTGGGTGCACAAACTATATTCTACATCAGGGGGTTATGCGCGCACATGGTACATACATTCTGAGACATGCCGCCAGATAGGGAATTGGCAAGAGCTAGCGGCTGACCTCGTTCAAACATTTGAGTATCAAGTACCAAGCCATCAGTTGATAAGGCATTGCAGGTTGTCAAATGCCTTACCATGGGGGATAGTGCCATGGCAGAAGATAGGCTGTTGGACTTGCTTGGTGAACCAGGTTTGGAGGTGCACTTTGAAGAAGAGGAAACAGAGGAGGTTCAGCTTGAGCGCGTGTGTGTGAAAAAGGAGAAAGGAAAGCTTGTATATGTGATTGATGGGGAGGAAGCAGAAAGCTTGGATGTTAACCATTTTGTAGGGATGTGCGAGGTAGTGGACAGTGTTGATACTCACGCATACGCCTACCATGAACCTTTAAAAACTAAAAAGGTTAACATCGGCTCAGAGAAGAACCTAAGGAAGCTATCATTAGAGATTACTGGTTAGAGAAGGAAGTCTCTAAGATCATTGATCTTTTACGCGCAAATTTGAGGATTTATTCCCGCAGGGTACCATGAGCTCAAAGGCATCCACCATTCCTTGGGGAGATGAGGATAAAGTGAAGGACGGGCGCGCCTGGCCGTCAAGAAGAGACCCTACCAGATGAATCCCAATTTGTGCGTGAAGGTAAAGGAAGAGTTAGACAAAATGATAACATCTGGGATCATTAAAGTTGTTGAAGAATCGGAATGGATAAGTCCAATGGTAATCAACATCAAGAAGGATGGGTGGATTAGGATCTGCGTGGATTATAGGGAATTGAACACGGTTGTGTCATCGATCCTTTTCCAACCCCTTCATTGAAGAAATTTTGGAGGGAGTCGCTAGGCATGAAATCTATTCCTTTATGGATGGATTTTTAGGGTACCACCAAGTCCGGATTGCAAAGGAAGACCAGAGAAGACAACTTTCGCCACTGAATGGGGAAGTTTTGCATACATGGTCATGCCCTTTGGGTTGAAGAATGCGCTTGTTGTTTTCTCGCGCATAGTGGTATAGCGTTCCAGACTTCATCCATAAATTTCTTCAGGTCTATCTGGATGATTGGACGGTGTATGGGCTAGTAAAAGACCATTGTGATAATTTGAGGTTGATGTTTGAGAGGTGTCGGTAGTTGAGGATATCCCTCAACATTAAGAAGTGTGTCTTTTGCTACCCCCTTTGGAACGTTATTGGGGCATATCATATGTAAGGAGGGCTTCTTAGTAGATCCTGCCAAGGTTGTAGTTATTGTGGGATTGGGGGAGCCAACTAGTCAAAGCGCGCGCGCGGCTTCTGGACATGCGGGCTACTATCGGAAATTCATTAAGGGGTATGCCAAGATCACCGCACCTTTAGAATAATTATTCAGACATAAAAGTGCCTTCAATTGGGGAAAGGCGTAGTAGAAGCCATTTAACACATCAAGGATAGGCTTGTCACCGCACTTGTTATCGCCTAATTTTGACTTTGCAAAATTATTAAAAAAATAATGAAAATTTTGAAATTTTTAAAAAGTGTTACCTTGCGTGGTTCATTGCCCTCATCGTGATTGTCTCATTTTTGTGATCGTTTCGGTCTTCGTTTTGTCCTTTTCAGGCGAGAACTCTTCCCGCCAGGCTTTAAATCGCGTTAAAATACATTAAAATTAATTAATTAATATTTAATTAATTAATCACTCCTTGTTTAATAAAATTAACTTTTAAATAACTTGAGAGTATTTAATTGAATAGATATTAATTAAAAGTTCATTCGACAAACTTTTATTGCCGGGGAAGTAAGCTTACGCTTCCAACTGCTGGGAATGCCAATTTGGCTTCCCGAACCCGGATTTCCCCTTTCCTGACAATCTTCTTTAAATTTCCCGCACGTGGGATTTTCTACGCTAATTGCTAAATCATGGATTGGCTAACGGGTAAGAAATTCCCCAATTTCCCACATGGAGAAATTGAACGGGGATTGCCAGCCCACTTTGCCATTCCCATTGCAATCGTGGCCGCTTTCTTTCCCATTCCCCACGGCACTTAAGTCCACTACTCGAGAAGAGAGGAAGTTGGATTAATCCCCATAACTTCCTCCATCAAACTCGTTGGAAAAATTCGTGCGAAGCTTTCCGATTGCTTCTTATTTCTTCTGAAGGACATAATATTTTGTTAACATCCCATAATGCAAGAGAAACTCACGCCATTGATATATCAGTCGTGCATGCAAGGAAGTTTAATCAAAATCCAAACAAACACCAGCTAAGGAACAATCAAAACATTCACCACATGTGGGAGGAAGAAAGAAAACAATCCAAAGAGAGGCATTTGTTTTGAGCCCATGCATTAGGCAAGGGAGGCGCCAAGTAAAAAGAGACAACTTCCCATGCATGCCAAGAAGAACAGTTTTTAAAAATTAAAAGAAGTCCAAGCAGCAGTTTGAGAACAGTCAGTTTCCACGTCTTGGGGAGAAGGAATAAAGAAGCTTTTCAAACACCACGCATAGGCAAAACAAAGAAGGAGAACAGTCCAAAGAAAATTCCCACGCATTTCCAAGCAATTTTCCACGCATTTGGATAGAGAAGACAACAGAGACCACCACCGAGAGGAAGGACAAGAAAGCCGCGCCAGAAAAAGAGCTTTCACGCATGTAGAAAGGAAAGGAGGAGAACAAAGTTGATTTGAAGTAAGAGGACATTTTTTTTTCACGCCATAAAGAGAGCAAGATTAGAAGGACAACAAACCTGCTTTTACTCCACGCATTGGGCGAGGAGGAAAGAAAGAAGCCACGCCCAACCCGAAGGAGAATCCACGCGCCTAAGAGGAGTTTTCAATAAAACAAAAATTTAAAAATTCCTTTCCATGCGTGAGGAAAAGAGGAACATTGTTTTTTTTTAAAAATTAAAAGAAGTTCACGCATCCTCTAGGAAAATCCATGCACCCAACCCAGGAGGAATCCCACGCATAGCCAAAAGACAACAAGACCACAAGTTTGAAAGGAAATAGAAGGCCACGTGGAGGGAACAGCTTAAAAAAACATTCATCACGTTTTTGAGAAAATACCCAAAAAAAATTTGAAAGAGAACAACAATTTCCCACGCATTGACAGGGGAGAAATTTAAAGAAAAGAGGAGGACGTTTCCGTCACGCACATCCCACACCACCTAAAGGAGGATTCACGCACTGAGAAGTAAAAAGAATAAATATCGTTGTTATCGCTTGATTTGGAACACGAGCTTAGTCTCAATATGTTTGTATTGACATTTTAAAAAAATCTTGTAATTCAGACAATTATTATTATTATTTTTAAATAATAATAATAATAATAATAATATTATTATTATTATAACAAAAATATTTTTCTTACGTCGACGGGGTTTTGAGACCGAGACTCGGCCCCGCTTTGCGTTCTTTGGCATGCCCGAGTCACTTTTCGTTAAATTCATAATGGTTGAAAAATCCAAATTTGTAGGGAGATCGAGGAAGCCAGTGGAGAAATCTAACAAATCCGCCCTGAAATATGAATTCCAAGGAATTATCCCTCCTGCCCATTAAGTCAAAGATATGACAACATCACCAATACAAATCTAGGTCACATCAACGTGCAACATTTCTGCGAGCGGGTGAAAACTAAAGGCAAAACCATTTTCTCAGATAGACTTTACCATAGTGGTCTACCCTAAGCAGTATCATTCCCTGTCTCGGTGCAGTGTCCGGAATTGGTTATTGCTTGTGTGGAGCATTATGACCCTGAGAGATGAGGAATTTTTAAAGATAATCATGAGCCTTTCCTCTTAATCACACCAGAATGCATTGAGGAGTTACTCGACATACTCGACTTTCCCGAGAATGTGGATATCACTTGCCAATCAAAGACAAGAATTCGGCATGAAGAACCCCTGAGATGGAGCAAGATGGTCAACAACAACTGGTTAGTAACCAAGAGACCTTGAATTGACAGGCTTCCTAAAGAACTGTACCACATTGAGTTCGTGGAAGAAATCAGAGACATGATCACTCTCCTAAGTCGAGTTTTCGGTCTACCTTATGCTAGGATTTTCCACCCATGGATGTATCAGTTTATCTGTATCATCCTAGCCAAGAAAGAGTTTGTGGATTGGGCCACCATCATCGCAAACACCCTTCATAAACAATTGATAGAAATTATGATGACCGGATGCTTCTACATGACATCGTATTTGACTTATGCGGTAGCAAGAAGAAAGCTATTTTCGCACTTGAAATGAGAGGGGTCTTGGGGTCGTCGAACAATGTTTTTCATTATTACCCTCACTCATCTTCAAAAATAGTTCTCACCATTTTAGAAGAGTCAACGATGCATTTACCTTCCGCGTGATCCGGAACCTGAATCGGAATACTAAGGAAAGGTTTTCTAAAGAAGCCATGAGTGTCATTTCCCAATGGGGAACCTGGTTTATTCAATTTTCATCTTTTTCCTACATTCGCGTGAGTGACTTTGCTGGTACCCCATGGAAACTTCCTAAGTACGTCGCTGATAGATCGGCATTAATGGAGTCTTCGCACGACAATTATTCCAAGTTCATCGCCTTCTTAATGGCACATAAAGCACAATTCAAGAATTCATTTCCCAATTCAAATCGAGGAATACCAATGTCCAAATCTTTTCAAAGGTATATAGCTCATGGAAAAGAGTTCACTCTCATAACCATCCATCCATATGTGATGAGAGCCCATTTGATATCAATGGATATATGCAAAATATTTTGGGGCAAAGTACTAACATAGTCCTACCATGAAAGATTTATGGGCTGCTTGTTCGAGATGAACATGAGGTAAGAAGATGGGAGTAATCTCACCTAACACTTGCTCGATCAAGGCTTTCCACATCAAGAGTCCTCCCGATTCATTCATAGATGATGATGAAGATGTCGTCCAATCCCTCATATGATGCCATTGCCTTTACCCCATTACCTCAAATTGACTGGACCAAAAGAGATGAATTTTCTCTTGATGGCAAGAACCAACCAATTATCAAAGAAGCATATCTTGGTATGACAGAGAACTTGCCAAATCGCAATCCATTCCGAGATCACGTTTTTGATCACAAAAATTTCCAATGCAAGGGGACCTCCATTCGACCAAAGTCTCTTCTCAATCAACCTCATTACTATCCAATCATACACAACAGCAAGAAAAGAGTGGTTGCCAAAATCCACTTCACCAAGCAACATGTCACAAGGAGGAAGATCTAAAGATCCTAACCTCCCTAAGAAGGAAGAGAGCATGTGTCCTGGATTTTCTACCTCAAGTAGAGATTCTTCTAGCCACATCGTCAATAGTGCTCAGAAGCTAGTAGCAAATGATCCTCACCATGCTTCAAATAAGCATACACTCAAAGTGCGGAGTAATTCAAATATCAAACACTTCGAGCATGTAGTTCATGAAGGGATTTCCCAAAATCTCCCGAATAATCAGGCGGTGGATATTGAGGTTGTTTCACCTCAAATCAAGGTCGTAGATAGAATTCAAGAAGGATCTCATGATGTCGAAATAATGAAAATATTGATTCGAGCTCCGTGATTTTGTATGTTGAAATAGTGAATGATACTCCTTCCTCGGGGGTTGATTCTCAAGTAAAGAAAAGGAAGAGAGTTGTCAAGCCATTTGACATTGATTTTGATGCCCTTTTCAAACTTTCAAATGATGTCATTCCTAAGAAGCCTAAGGTGCTTTCTCGAATAATAGTGGATAATGATGGAAACAAATTTACGGACCTTGCCATTCCATAAGTGGATAAAGAGCGCGATGCTTTATGACCTTTCTAACTAAAAAGATTCCAGACTTGACTTGGAAGATCTACATTAGAAAGTGACATGGCGATGGCTCGAGATTCAATTGATATTGTGCTAAGGAGACTTGAGAAATACAAGTCTCAAAACTCTCACCAAGGCCGAAAATAATCAATTGGTGGAATATGTTCAACATTTGATAAATCCCATCTCATCCACCTTCCCGGTACGACACACAAGTGGCTGCCCCGTGATGAAGATACCCTCAATTTGTCAAAGGAAATAAACACATTAGGCCATGTCACTAAAACTTGGCTTTCGAGAGATTCTCGCTTTAGGCCGTGGGACGATCAAGACTCATGCGGTTAAGCTTCATGAAGATGTTAGTGCGTATCTTGATCCAATTCTTTCTTTCAAAGAAACTTTTGTTTCTACTATATCAAATTTGGATGAGATATTGCCCAGTTTTTACGAGAGATGACAAATATGGAATCTTCATTTTAGCTATTAAAGGAATTCTCAAATTTGAACATCGAGGACACGTTTTCTTTGGTGTCTCAGCATCTCAAATCAAGAAAAATGCTTCTCGAGGATTCCATGATCCATTATGAAAGCATGTGCAATGAATGAAGCCTTCGCTTCACTCTCCTTGATTCTGAATTCACTACCGGTGAGATTCCTTGTAACCTCGTAAATGAGCATAATCAAAGGTGTTCATCGAGTAGGTGGAAGAACACTTTTCACAATTGTTTAAGGACATGTACACTCCCGCCAACAATTTCTCATCAGTTTCAATGGAGTGGTGCATCAAATTGAAGAACTTACTTGAGAATGCTCAATCCAAAATTGTTAATTTAAATGATAGGCTAAGTAGAATTCTTGAATTGCGGGTATTTTGTGAGGCTATTCTTCACCAAGTGAACCTCCGTAAGAAGAAAAGATGTTTGAAACTTTAGGAAGGTTTAGATCCTTTCAACCGGCAAAAGCAAAATGATCCTAATTTCACCGCCATGCAGGGAGTTGATTTTCTTGGTATCTAACGAAGTGGGAGATTCCATTTCTCATACGCTTGAGATAGGCGGACCCCATTTCAATGGATAAGGCATTGGTTATTATTGTATATTTTAAAAGGTGTCGTTATTTGTTTTCGGGAAACAATGGATATTTTAAGTAATTTCTATTTTTGGGTTGTCTTTAAGAAAGTTGTTGAAAAAGTCAAAGGTCACTTAAGTGCCTTATTTAATGATCATGTAAAACCCTAACGACTTTGTAACCAACTTTTGGGTTATAAAAGGAAGTGAGGGGCTCATTTGTAAAGGGTGACTTTGAGAGAGGAGAAGAAAATACTTTTTGTGCAAGATTTGTTTCAGGAAGAAACTTTGTGTTCTTTTGTGAAAACATTTTGGAGTTAAATGAAATTTGAACTTTGTGTCTCATTCATTGTCTCTTGTAACATTTGATGTTCTTATGTTCATTAGATGTTAGGTGTTTGAATCTTGTGTGCAAATATTATCTTTGATGTTATTGTCAACATTATTAATCAGTTGTTCTAGTTCACAGAGATCGAGCTCTGATTATCTACTTGCTCATGTGTGTTCCCTTTTACACATTCTTGTTTGACTAACTCAAACTCCGTTTATTTGTGTTGGTTATTCATCTTTCCTCTTCATGCAATATTAGGCTCTGTTTTTACCTAACTCTTGCATGCACTTTCGATTCATTCCATTTCATTCCATTTCACTCCTTTCCTTCATTCCATTCCATCTCCTTCATTCACTTTTCTTTCCATTGATGTTCCAAAACACCCCCACATACAATTTTGAACGTACAGATGTAAATACAATATTGGTTTTCAATAAAGGCAACCTCACCTTCATTGAGGAGGGACTTCGCTCCCACACTTTGTTGCATGTCTTTTGCATGCGTGTAAATCCATATGCTAACACGCCTATACTACATTTCCCCTCTTGGACAAGCCCTTCCATGTTCATGTAGATGCCTCTGAATGACCATCAGGGCGAGTGCTTGCACGACTTCGGGAGGGAATCAGTTGATCACCCCCATGCTTTGCAAAGGGGAAGTTGACACCACAGAAGCATTATACTACGGCCCGAGCACGAGGCATTTTCTATGATCTACGTGCTCCATAAGTTTAGGTAGTTGTTTCCCTCGAAAGGCTCTGCCTTTTAGAAACAGAGATAAGGTTAGGGTTAGGAGGAATACTGTTGAATGTCGAGATGGTGTACGCGTATTCGTAGAGAAAGATCAGCCGATCGCGAAGAACTCCTTTTGTCTTGGAAGGACTACCTGCAAATAAGAACACAAGACCACAAGATTTTGATTAAACAATAAATGAGAAACTGCCTGGGCCCAGAAATATAAAACTTCCTTTCGAAGGTGGTCAGTTCCCCTGCTAATATGAATTAACACAAAAGACTGCAAAATATCAATTAAATTGTCTCGTTGAACTGGGTAAGGGAAAGGCTGGTTTTTCTCGTTTTGATCGTGAGGAACCGATGGCGATTACTTGATAGCCGATGCGAGTTATGATAGCCGATCATGATTATCGATAACCGATACCGGTGGGTTCTAAGATCTTCTTAGTAGCTATGGTGTTTGTAAGGCTGGTTTATGGATGATATTAGTAAATGAGATGATGAGGGGTAAAAGAATGACAGTTAGATGCAATGGCACGTTGGGTAGTGGATTCAGAAACGGATTTAGGAGGACTGTGATTCAAAGAGCATAAGAAATGTTATAACAGAGGACATGCAAGATATGACTTACTGGTTTTGACGAAGATGCAAGTTGATCTCCTCTACTGCAAGCACTTCTGGTTTCTTTACTCGTCTCTGCTTGATTAAATGAAGATCTGGACTCTGTTCCTCGCTCCCAATGCTCTCTGTTGATCCAGAAATCCTTCGACTGATCCCCAAAATGAATTTTTCGATCCGTTGTTTTGGTTTGGGGAGCCCATTTACAGGGAACCGATGGCGGTTGCGTAACCGACGGCGGTCGAGTAGGAACCGGCATCGGTAAGGAAAAAGTAGGCTATTTTTAGTAAAATAGCCCACCTTCCCTTTGCGGGCTTGGTCAAGTGGCTAGAAGGTCGGCTTTAGGTGCGAGTAAGGAGGCATTGGTTATGGATGTGAGTCTAGACCAAGTCATGGGTCTTAATTAGGTTAGTTTAGGGTTAGGGCTAGGTCATGATGAGGTGGCAAAGTGAGGTGGCGGGTAAGGTGATGTGGATTTATCAATTATAAGGTAATTAATAAATAATTGTGTAAGGTTTAGGTGATGAGGTTAGATTGTGAGAGGAGATGCGGGTCACAAGGGGTCGTAAGACACAAATTTGGTGTCTACATTAGCCCCTTATTGTCGTGTAGCTTGTTCTGTAAAGCTGCGCGGACAATAATATGAAGTGGTTTCTCGTGTTAAAGATATAGGTAATCCCCCTCAAATCTATCGCCGATTGAGTGAACGGGAAATCAGGGATAGGGTTGATAAAGGGTACATGTTGTAGAGAGGATGGTAAGGTGGTGGGGTAGGTCCAAGGAAGCAGACGCATGTTGAAATGCAATAGTACGACGAGGGTACATGATTTGACAAGCAAACCAGCAATGTGTAGGCAAAGGTCGATAGTTTATCCAAACAAGGGTGACATAATCCTGGTCTCCAAGGCATGGAAGTAGCTCCGTGGTATATAATGTGAGGTACAGGAACGCTTTAGGCATGTTCCTGCATGTTCGGCAAAGTACGAAATGGTTGGTTTGGTTGAGATAAACGTCACGGTCTAGGTCTAGGCAAAGTTGGTCGACAGATCAAGTCAAGGACCCTAATCATGCTAAAACACGAACAGGTGAGCTCGATTGAACAAAAGGTACATGATGGATGGATAAAATAAAACGTTGATTGTGGGTATGGTATTGAAGTGATACGGCCTTGGATCAGGCCAAGTGGTTGGGCGGTGGCCCTGGGTCAGGTCATAAGGGTAGAGTGAGGCCTTGGGTCAGGTCAAATTGTTAGGGCGAGGCCTTGGGTCGGGCCGGATGGGTAGGTTGAGGCCTTGGGTCGGGCCGGATAGGTAGGTTGAGGCCTTGGGTCGGGCCTAATGGTTAGGGCGAGGCCTTGGGTCGGGCCGAATAGGTAGGGCGAGGCCTTGGGTTGGGCCGAATAGGTAGGGCGAGGCCTTGGGTCGGGCCGAATAGGTAGGTTGAGGCCTTGGGTCGGGCCGAATAGGTAGGTTGAGGCCTTGGGTCGGGCCTAATGGTTAGGGCGAGGCCTTGGGTCGGGCCGAATAGGTAGGGCGAGGCCTTGGGTTGGGCCGAATAGGTAGGGCGAGGTCCAGGTCGGGCCAATAGGTAGGTTGAGGCCTTGGTCGCCGGCGAATAGGTAGGTTGAGGCCTTGGGTCGATTCTGCATAGGTAGGCGAGGCCTTGGGTCGGGCCAATAGGTAGGCAAGGCCTTGGGTTGGGCCGAATAGGTAGGGCGAGGCCTTGGCTCGGGCCAAATAGGTAGGTTGAGGCCTTGGGTCGGGCCAAATAGGTAGGGTGAGGCCTTGGGTCGGGCCAAATAGGTAGGTTGAGGCCTTGGGTCGGGCCGAATAGGTAGGTTGAGGCCTTAGGTCAGGCTGGAGAGGTAGGTTGAGGCCTTAGGTCGAGGCTGGACAAGTGAACAAATGGTGTGCAGCAAAGGTGGATAGAGGCGAGATTGGTGAAAAAAAGGCAAGGAGTAAATAAGGGCAAAGAATGGGGTGAAAGTGGGGTAGAGAACCGATGTCGATTCTGCATGACCGATATCGGTTAAGGGACCGATACACGGTTCCTTAGTGGCAAAATGAAACCGATATCGGTAAAAGGCGAAAAACCTATAAAAAGAAAAATACTACTTGGTCATTGTCACTTTTGTTATTCGCAAACCAAATCGACTTGTCAGCGTGGAGAGTTGGGATTAGAGGCTTGATTGAGTGAGGTGGAGTTATTGTATTGGGCGGAGAGAGTTGATAGTGGGCCCGATTAAGGAGGAGGCAACAGCTTGATTGGCGGGGACCCAAAGCAGATCGGGATCGGAGCCATAGCACGGCGCAGGAGGAGGCTGGAGAGGCTTTGGACCAAATTGGATCGCCACCACCCATCCACGGCGGCGGCGTGTCGTCGTCGGGTAGATTCGAAACTCTTTAATTTGGTGATTTGGGTAGAATTAACCTTTTTAGGAAATAATGAGAAAATGGAAATGATTTGAAAAAGGGAGAGGGTAGATAGGCTAGATAGGCTAAGGTGGGTAGGTGGGTAAGTTTTAGGGTTTTTGGGTGGGTAGATGGGTAGAAATAGGTTAAAAAATGGGTTTGGGGGCAGCGAGGGTTCGGCTCGGGAGAGGACAGGACCGATGTCGGTCACTAAGCGACCAGCATCAGCATCGCACCATTTTAGGGAAAGGAGACTTGTTGGTGACCGCGTCGGCTGTAGCTGTATGTTTTTTTGGTTTTTGGGTTGGGTTGTGGGTGGGAGTGGGGCTTGGGTTAGGGGTGGAGAAGGGTTAGGTGTGGGGTTAGGTTTTGGGTTTTGGGTTGGGTTGTGGGGTCGGTGTGGGGGTTGGGTTAGGGGTGGAGAAGGGTTAGGTGTGGGGTTAGGTTTTGGGTTTTGGGTTGGGTTGTGGGTCGGTGTGGGGTTGGGTTAGGGGTGGAGAAGGGTTAGGTGTGGGGTTAGGTTTTGGGTTTTTAGGTTGGGTTGCGGGTCGGTGTGGGGGTTGGGTTAGGGGTGGAGAAGGGTTAGGTGTGGGGTTAGGTTTTGGGTTTTTGGGTTGGGTTGGGTTTTGGGTTTGTAGGGGTGGTAGGTTGTTTTGGGTTTTGGGTTGGATTGTGGGTCGGTGTGGGGGTTGGGTTGGGTTGGTTGTTTTGGGTTTGTAGGGGTGGTAGGTTGTTAGAGGGGGCGGTAGAGAGTCGTGGTATGGTGGGGGATAAAAAGGGGTGTTTAGATGATAAAGTAGATGTTGTAATAAAGAGTAGGTCTAAGGATGTGGGTTGGTTTTGCAGGCACGTCAGCAGTTGGCGATGTGGGATAGGATGCCCCCGCTGGTAGTGCGGATGAGGCCACACGTATGCTCTGCGGCTCATTGGGCCATCATCGTGAGGTGGGACTCCATGGTGGAGTCCGAGGCACAGAGCGATAGAGAGAGATCACGGCTGATGGTTGCCCTCGCATCGAGAGATGGGATCCGGCGACAATGTGTTCCATCTCCCGACTGGGAGATGACCGTCACATCGAGGATGTGTATCGCATCCTTGCTATTTACTATCGAGGAGAGGCGATCTTCCGTAGATTCGAGACCGCCATGGACAACATACTGCAGGTTTTGGGATGCAGCCGTGCTTACTTGACCTCCACCATGCGCGAGTATCGGATGCACGTGACATGTACTGTGCGCATCGACACGAGACACACGACCAGTCATGTTGATGATGGTTGGATCACCCGCTTCGCCTCCCGACTCGAGAGGGAGGCCGCTTCCCACGAGCATTGATGGGGGTACTGCTTTGAGATGGTGGAGGAGCACACATTACGCTGGGCACCAGATATCCGTGTAATTATATAGGAGCTATGGGGCTATCGCCGAGGAGGCGATTTGGTATTTGTTCTACATTTTTGTTGCATTGTTGGGCATACGAGCACATCGTATGCATCGAGCAGGGTTACCGCAGGCGGCAAGGCCTCGGTCATATACCGATATGGCTTTGAGAGGTGGTTGGGGTCGTGGGCCACCACGGCGATTATGGCGGTCGGGATGTGGCATACTATGTATTACATTTGCAGAGGGCCTTACAACAATGGGGAGATCATTGTATGGAGACCCTACGCAGAGTCACCATCCCCAAGCAGAGGAGCTCACATTGCGCCTAATCCAGTACACATTACGGATAGCAGGACGGAGGCCAGAGAGTACGAGCGGATACCCCTGAGAGGGTATGCGCAGCAGATGAAAGGCTGCCGCAGGGACGAGCCACCTCCCGTTCCTCGGACAGAGAGATGATGTAGAGCCCCACCGCTTACACACCACACCTTTGATCCAGTTGGGTTGCAGAGAGAGCAATGATGATGGCATAGATGATGCTTTTTGCAGTGCACGGGAGCATATAGGGTTTGGTGAAATTTGGCTGGTCGAGAGCAAGCGGCGAGAAATGTATACAGCCCGCCTGCCTGAACTTAGCGCAATGTAGCAGAGAGAGATCAGCTTAGTGGTGCGTGCAGCTCTTACGAAGGCGGCTTGCTAACTGCTGTATTAACACAGCAGTACGAATAGAAGTCTTACGAGGGCAAGCTAGCCTGAGCTCGCAGCACGAGTGCACGAAGAAGCCACCACCAAGACCACGGCCCACGAGCGCAGTAGTTGCAGTACAGAAGAAGACAGTGCAGTCAAAGACCACCACCGTGAATGCAGACACCACGGCCCCAGCACGAATGCAGTACAGTACCACGTACCACAGCACAGTACACCACACAACATTGGCAAAAAATCACGCAATGCAGCCATGCAGAGACAGCACGAGGGGCACCTTGGTAGTAGGTGTCGAGGACCACCCCAAGACTCTACGGTGGCTCGAGAGCGCTTACATGGAGGCTGGGAGCGGAGGCCGATACTATCGAGATATTCTTGATGGTACTCAGCAGGTTGATTATCACCCCTATGCGGCACACATGAGCGAGACCTCTCGAGTCGAGGTCTCAGGAGGTGCGACCACACTGGTGGGTCCGTCACAGGCGGGAGGCGAGAGGCACCACAGGGACCAGCGGGGAGAGGTGCCGAGGGCGGTGGGGAGAGCTGAGAGATCCCAGACATGGTGTATTGATAGATGGGCACCGGTCAGCGAACCGGTGTATTGATAGAGGCCTGCGTGCCTATGTATTATTCATGTATTCATTTATTCATTTATTGTATACCGGCCTGCGAGCCGAGTAGGGGTTGTATAGTGGATACCGGCCTGCGAGCCGAGTATATATCTATTTTTGATACGAGGGACCGGCCTGCGAGCCGAGTCGAGATTTTTTGACAGTTATTGCAGCCTGCGTGCTGGCTTTGGTGGATTATGAGATCACAGAGGCCCCGATGTAGGGCACATTGTATTTTTGAAAATTTGTATATATATAGAGACGATGTTTTGATTCACATGCAGTGTTCAAAATGTGTTTAAATATTTTGTTAATGGTTGGTAATATATAATGTATGATAAGTTTTAGTTGACATGTTGATAGATGGATGATGTTGATGTTTTTGTTTTTGCACGTATATATGAATGACAGGTTATGTGATGAATTGTTGGTTTTGTGACATTGTGATATATGTAACTGATGAGTTGGATCCAAATGATGTATAGATTGATAGTTTCTTGATATCCGTAGTTGATGGTTTGTGTATTTGTATAAAATAAATGATGTTAATGAAAGTGTAATGCTATATGTGGTGGATGAACAAATGTGGTAAATTGTGTTGTTTATGCAGGAAAAGAGGCGGGCGCGACAAAAATTTAGGTGAGAAATGAAGAAAAGAACGCTGTTGAGAAAAGATAGGTGTGTAACCGATATCGGTTGAGGAACCGGTATCTAATCAGTACATGTCGGTTAAATGCAAATCCGATACCGGTTATTTAGGTATGAGCTTTTCTAAAAATAGAAAAGCTAGGGCAACTTAAGTTTTAGTTTTAGAGCCATGCAAGAGGTTAAATACGCGAACGCGACGCTTTTTGACGACTGAGACAGATATTTGCATGAGAGATTTGAGTGATAAGGAGAAAAGAGACAGGAAATTGCATGAGAGATTTGGGTGATAAGAAGAGAGACTGGGAAGGTGAATGCGATCTGAGATTCAGAAAGTAGAAAGGTGAATTTGAAAAGGGTGGTGATCATGGCAGAACGAGGAGAAGCATCCGGCAGCGGCAGGACAAGAGGGAAGACAAGGGCCACCTCAAGCCCACCTGACCCAAGAGGTAAACGTTTTGATTGGTGATCCGATTTTTGCATGTGTTATGAATAAGAGATTAAGTGGGTAGATATGAAGAAGAAAACATGATAAAGAAGGGTTATAGGTGAGGTAAGTGTTACGTGGTAGGTAATCAAGGGTTTCGGGTATGTCGTGTATACGAGAGGAATAAACGAGCAATTTATTGTCGTAGGTGGTTGTTTTAGGCAAGATGTATGTAATTGACTTGATGGACGTGACCGGTTAGAGTAAAACCGGTATCGATTCTTGAACCGATAACGCTGGTTATGTATAACCGATACCTACATCTTGGAGGAATTTCCGTAATGTTTGAAAAATCTGGCGGATTGAATGGTTGTTTGTTGTTTTGGTGTATGCAGAGGCGGAGCGGGGTTGAGATGAATGATAGTGTGCAGTATTGTTATCACGAATCCGAGCGGATGTAACACCAGCTGAATGGACATTGGTAAATCGTTTGGGGTTAAGTGGAATCCGCTATTATTCACGAATTACACGGAACCATGCTATGTTGCAGGCATTGATTGAGAGATGGAATCCCGAGACAAATACCTTCTATCTGCCAACAGGGGAGATGACAGTAACATTGGAAGATGTGTTTCGTATTTTGAGACTCCCCATTACAGGAAAACTAGTATATCAGGCACTACCTAGCGCGGCACGGGGAGCGATAACAGCAGTATTTGGTCCATACGCACGATTTGACACAATGAGGTTTATCCTTTACGTATGGGGTAATGTATACAGCACACCCCGAGGAGACAAGGTTAAGCGTGATATTAATGATATGCGGTAGGTATTATGCATTGAGGGCGAAGGAGGAAGATTTCCAAAGGCATTGATGTGTGTTATCTGGGAGATGGTAGAAAGGAACGTGACGTTTGCGTGGGCACCTGCATATTTGGCGGAGCTATACAGGGGTTTATGGGCTTGTAGGTGAAATCACAGGGGCACGCTGGATTGTTCATACTTATTACACTGCTGTTGGGCCTATGAGCACATTGTTTGTGTGCGACCAATAGGCCAATCCCTCCAGCAGGAGAGACAGGAGTACGAGGGATTGGGATTGACGGGTCCGTAGGTCAGGCAAACAAGAGGCCGAGATCCCAAGCCGTGACGGGTGATATTGAGTATTACAGGCGCGGTGTATGGGAGAGGGTGACGGTTGCGGACATCCGTGGCTGGAGGCCTTATGGGAACTATATGGTAACAGAGAGCATAGCCGAGAGTTAAGGGGGTGTAGAGCGAATGAGGTGGATCGCGGGGCACAGGCCCGTGAATATGAGAGGATTCCTATAGATCGCGTGCGCGACAATTTGATTTGTGCAGGATATACTCTGGCTTATAGACCATATATGAGGATCGACGCAGAGCGTACTCTCACCTCCCGGCCAACACCTCGAGAAGGTCCGAAGAGGTAGCGCACGTCCATCACAGGGTAATGGACGCAGAGAAGGACAGAGGCCTATAGATTATGGTGGCAAAGGAGCCGCAAGGTATACATGATTGTCCCGACATAGCGTGATTACAGAGAGAGGATCGTCTGCAGGCGTTTAGTTCAAAGCAGCTCAAACGCAGTGAATGAGACAAGAGGATTGTTAGCGGTTGCGATGGAGTCACGGGCGGAGAGACTAGAGGTGGAGTCCTCCATGCGAGAGGGCGTATTCAAATGTTACAGAGAGATTGGCGCGAGATCGGTGGGTGGTACCAGTAAGCGTGGTACCTTTGAGGACAGAGGCCGGCGAGAGGGGTCGGCACGATCACGATCATCACCTAGTTCGGGATGAGGCGTGAGGGTCAGTAAATGTTAGCAAGGTATAAGAATAAATAAAGTACCGACACAACGTGTTGATGATAGAGAAGATGTATTTGTTTAACATCTAAATAAAGCCGAATATGTATGTTGATTTGAGTTATGATAATAATAAGAATGTTTGTGTTTTGATTTTCGGTGTTTTAAAAAAGGATAAAGAGGAATGTGATTAAATAGAAATACACAAAAATATTTATATTCACCACACATGATAGGTTATGGTAGGGGATGGTCGAGCTAACCTTGGAGACCCCATGTCTCCGAAGTGTTGCCTACATAGCCCATTGCACAAAGCAAAGGAGGGGCCTCGGGACCGATGTAGTTCTCCCTTAGGATCGGGAGAGGCGAATTCAGGCAATTGGGTACGGTTTAGGCAATTGGTTGGTTGGTAAAAATATTAAGATTAGTAAAGGTAAGGTGGATGGTGTTGGTAATGAATTGGTGATGTTGTAAAAGGTATAAGGGAAGCGAAAGTTAGCCTACCCAAGTAGAAGGGAACCATGTCCTGATTAAGGTCAACACACAATCCTACATGCGAGGCAAGGCGAAAGAGTGCTCCGTAGGTGAAAAGAGCTAAACAAACCACCCAACGTAGAAACGAGCTTGGCGCCCAGAGTACCGTGCATGAGAGAAGTCAATAGGTGAAAAGAGTTGTGTGATCACAATATATCGAGCGTACATTACGTCCCTTGAGTTGAAACAAATGGTGAGGTGAGGTGGATGGTATAGTTGAGGTGCAGAGAACTTATTACAAAGTGAGTGTTCTAACGAAAGAGAACCTACCCTAAAGAGACAAGTCCATGACTCAAAAGTTCTTTTAAATG